>CM060608.1:10130467-11436717 GCA_030578255.1 Tiaroga cobitis
AAGTTTTGAACAGCCAAGCATGTTTCCTCCTCAACACTGCAATTCATGTAATTTCTTGTAAAAAATGCTAATGTAAAAACAATCCTTAACTATAGGCTATGTTACCTTATTATATACATGCACACTGAAAGAAAAAAATTTCTGTAGAAAAATGGAATAATGTCCTTTGAGAAAAGTTTCAACCCTGAAACACAAAACAATGCAACAGGCCTATGTAATTCAAAATATAGGTAAAACAGAAAAACCAATATGAAAAATTGCTTCATATTCTTGAACCATCTACAGAATGCTTTTCAAGTTTTGCAGCATTCATAGTCTCAGTTAAAATTGGTTTTAAATACTAAAAAGACAAAATATATGATTTTTAGTCGTGGCCGCTCCAAGGTAGCTGATATTTCAATCTCAACCTCTAATGGTATTTCTCTTGAAAGAGTCAGTTCCTATAAATATTTAGGAATCTGGCTTGATGAAAGATTAGCATTCGATGTACATATTGATATGTTGCTGAAGAAGCTTAGGCCAAAATTAGGCTTCTTTTTTCGCTCAAAAAATTGTTTTCCATTTGAGGCCCGAAAGAAATTAGTAGAGAGTGCTTTTTTATCCATCATTGATTATGGTGATCTCTTATATATGCATGCAGCTACTACTCTTCTCAGAAAATTAGATTGCGTGTATCACGCTGCTTTACGCTTCGTTTCTGGTGTAGAGTCACGGACACATCATTGTATTCTTTATGATTCCTTAGCTTGGTCATCTTTACATCAAAGGAGAAACCTACATATGTACTTATTCATTGCAAAAGCTCTTTTAGGTAAGTTACCTTCTTATATCTCAAATCTTTTAATCTATTATACAAATACCTATCAAACTAGGTCTAGCTCTCGCCTCCGGCTAAAAGTCCCAAGGGTATTGTCAGAATTTGGTAAAAATGCTTTTTCTTTTTATGCTCCTTGGACGTGGAATGAACTACAAAACGTATTGAAGCTAGATGCACTTCCAACCCTGACCTCTTTGAAACGCCTTTTACTCAATGTTTTAAAGGAAAATTGTAACTGTTTTCCTTGACTTATTTTTATCAATGTTGTTTGTGAATGTGTAAATTGTGAAATTTCTTTTCAATGATTCTTCTGTATGAATTGGTCTCTCTGGAAGAAGAGATAGCAATATCTCAATGTGATTCTCCTGGTTAAAATAAAGGTAATAATAATATTAACACTGGGCCGCACATTTGACTGTATTTTTACGACTTTTCTTTCTTAGAGTGCAGTGATATATTGAAGATGGTTTAACATGACATTATATATACAGTGTGTGTGTATTTTACTGTAAAATACTGTCAATTTAGAATTTAGAAGTAAAAAATATGAAATAGCATAATTTACAGTGGAAAACAGAAAGGAAATACAAACAGTAATATTTTCTAAAAGTCCCTACGTGACATCACATATAATTATATATGTGTTTTTTTACATTTTCTGTTATTTAGTTAATGTGTTTAATGCATTATTTTGGTGTTGTGTGTTAGCCTGATGGTGTTTTGTTTTCCTATATATGAATATTGTCCATGTTTTATGGACAGGCTACTTATAAAGAACTTTATAATAAACCTCCTGTATTATTACGATAATTATCAGTACATTTGAAAGGTAAAAAGCATTTTAAGTAGATTGATATATTAACATCATATCACTTAATTAAATATACTATTATAAGAAATAAATTATACAGGCATCCCATAATACCGCCGTCTCAGTATGTTTTACAGTGAATTTATGGCTACCACATCAGCCAGTTTTTTTTTTCTGCAAAGTTAAAAGTACATTTTTAGACTTTAGTACAAGAAACAAAATGCACTTCGATTATGTGCTTATCTTGGTTTCAACCATTATTGGCACAAAATGTAAATATATTTTCTACAGAAATAAAGCTGCTCTTTTATGTTCAAACATTGGAAAAAATTATTCAGACTTTTCTGTTAGGGTAAAAAAATGAGTAATTTCTGCCTTATCAGTTTGCTAAAAAAGGTGATAATTTCTACAAATTTGGACACAAAAGTATAGGTTTTCTGTTGTTTGGAACTGATTATGTTCACAGTTATTAAGTACTGTTTTATTAAGAATAGCTTTTAAAACTTGGTTTTGTTGGCAGCATAAAATATGCAGTCAACAAAGCTCAGGTTTGAAGTTCCCAAAATAATGCAGAGCTGCCACATTCACACACGCACGCACGCACGCACGCACACACACACACACACACACACACACTCTCACTCATAGCCTCTCTCTCCATCTGAGTGACGGTGCTTATCCATGCCGAGAGTTTTCCAGTCTATCAGACAAAGGACGGACCAGGGTTAAGCTACACCTGCATGCACTAACTCTCTTTCTTTCTCACACACACACACACACACGTACATTCCGTTGGCTTGACTCCTATTACCCAGAATGCCTCAGGCCAAGAGATCAGGGACTGCAAACAGAAAACCACTACCATTTAAAAGATGGAATACTAAACCAATGCAGACAGCTTTGGCAAACAAGTATATTCACACACTCTCCTTACTGCTTAATTCTTACTGTTGCTCATATTGCACATTTTGCTTGCCATGTAGAAAGTGTAACTCTCTTCTGATTGGCTTGTTACAGAAGGTGTCATCCTCACCTGGAGCAGGTTTTGGAATCTCCCTCTGGGGCCTCTGGTGCTGGACAGCAGAACTGGTGCAAGACGGTCTGACTCCTGAAAATGTTTAAATCCACATTACGGCAATTAATACTATTATTTACATGTCATTTCATTTGTCTTCCTCAAGCACTTATATTAGCTTAGTGTGATGGTACTGAACTAGTTTTGCTTCAGAATCCAGATTATTGGGCCTTTAAAGGAGTAGTTCACTTTAAAATTAAAATTAGCCCATGATTTACTCACCCTCAAGCCATCCTAGGTGTATATGACTTTCTTCTTTCAGACTTCTTTCTTTTGGAGTTGTAGCAACACCCTGACGCTTGCTTTATAATGGCAGTGGATATATTCATATTTAAAACGTTGTAAAGTAAAATAACTATAGCTTCCAGCCAAACGACGAAAGTAGCGTAGCGTAGCGTAAATATCAGCAGTACGTCGCATTACTCTCTTAAGTTGCGCTTTACACTTAAGTTGAATTCGTATGTTGTTTGTCCGGAAGCTAGTTATTTTACTTTATAAAGTTTTAAATATGAATATTTTTCATACACAAACTCATCGCTTCGCTTCAGACGGCCTTCATTAACCCCCCGGAGCCGTGTGGAGTTCTTTTATAATGGATGAATGCACTTTTTTGAGCTTCAAACTGATGGTTGCAATCCACTGCAATTATAAAGCTCGGAAGCGGCATGTTGTTTATTAATATAACTCCGATTGTATTCGTCTGAAAGAAGAAAGTCATACACCTAGGATGGCTTGAGGGTTGAGTAAATCATGGGCTAATTTTCATTTTAAAGTGAACTACTCCTTTAAGAAAATGTATGCATTTGGTAAACTCTTTCATACTCTTCTACTTGAGCTATAAACAACATACTTAAATGAATTTCGAAATGAAATGTTCACAAAGCAAGGGTATATAAATGGCTGCTCACAATTCTTTCGGAATCCCCAACTCCTTCCTGTTTTCTGTTTCTGTGAGTCTTGTTTGAGCCCGCCATTGTTGACAGCATATCAAATATGTTTACATCTCACTCGAGCAAAACATGAGAATGTGAAGTGCTATTAATATAATCACATTTGCATATCACTTCCTTACACTCCTGCTATTGTGGTTATTATGCAATATGCATTATTAACGCAATATTCTGTTGTGCATGTAAAATTCCCAGCTGCTTTCTTGGTTTTTAAAAAAAGTGCAACGCTACATTTTTGTTCCACGGAAGAAAGAAAACGAAATGAGGGTTAGTAAATGATGGCAGAACGTTGTCTATCACAAACAGTCCATCTTCACTCCCTAAAAAAGATGCAAGTCTCAAAATATACCTGTCATAACCAGACACGCTGATGATATCGATGTGAGATTAACTTTAATGAGCTGCGTGCATGAGCAGATCAGCTAAATGTATTCTGTCATAAACGCACAGCAAGGTAACATACTTTCAGACTCAAGACTAAGTGTTTTTTACCCTAAAGGAAACGATAATGCTACAATTAAACAAATCAGGGCAGAATGTATCATTCCAGTTTTGCTCAAGGGGTTAACACACACCCACACACACACACACAGGGAATAGGCTACTCTACAAATGCAGCGTGAGATGTGCACTGAAGCAGATGAGCAGCCGTAATAGATGACACACACACACACACACACACACACACACACACACAGTCTCTCAATCTTTCTCTTACAGTGGATTAGATTCCAGCTGGCGGATCAAATTCACATACACTAAGGGAATGTCACTTAAAGCCTCACTTGATGCATAAATCTGTGTGTGCGCGCATGTAGATCCCTGACAATAAAGTGTTTTTAAGTGCTTTTTAAAATGCATTCTTGCAGCAAAATAATCAGGTGCATTAAAAACCTCTTTCTTGAGACCTTTTGCCCTGGAAAGAGTGAATGCACTGAACTACTGCTGACCTATAATCGTTTTTCTTCCATTTTAGACTGTGTGGTTATTTCAAGACTGGACATAGCAATGCAAACACACACACACACACACACACACACAGACTCTCTCGCATACAAATAATAACTGATTACACACCCACATGATCTTAAAACAGCACGCTGAAAGGTTTTATAAATGCAAATCATCATTCGTTTTATGATAACTGAATTATTGATGTGCAATTTCATATTCACTGTGGCCTGCATAGTTAAATTCCTCTGTTATGTAATCCTGTTGGCGCATCTAATCTCCCTCAACATCTCACCGATCTCGTGTTTTCCTAATTTGAGAAACTGTGGAATGAGAACTCACTCAGATGTCCGTGGGAGTCCCACAGCTCGGCACAAGGTGGCAGGTGTCTGTGGGACCAGGGACCTACAGCAGGGGTTCTGAGCGTCATCATCATCCTCATCTTCATCAGCAGAGTCCGGACTGGCATTGCTGGGTCCAGCAGGCACAAGCTGCATGTCCAGAGGTGAATGATGCTGCTGAGTTTGAACCGGGGGTGTCCCGGCTCTGCTGGTTCGGGGTAGGCTGGAGGTGCGGGGGGGAGGAGGCGGGTGATAGCGGGGAGGGTGCCGGTGATGGCTGCTGCTGGAGTCCCGGAGGTGCCGGTTCTCACCCGCTAGATCCTCCAGTCGGCGCTCGAGTATGTCTATCCGGTATCGCTGGGTTTGGATCAGACTCTGTTGATTCTGCACGATGGCGGTGAGCTCCTTTAGATAGAGCACCGCCTGCAGAGGGTTCTCCAGGAGGCTTGACATTCCGTGCGACGCTCCTCTTGAAAAAGCCGAGCAATAATGTGATCCAAGCAGGGCGTCTCGGTGTCAGTAGCTTCCCCCTGATGTATGGGTTGATATTATGGATGAACTGAGAAAGAGAGACAGTAAGAGCGCGAGACCCCCTCCTCCGCCTCCACATCCGTGTCCAGAGCGCGCATGAAGGGATGCGCGGAGTGTTGCTGATGCGAGAATGTCCAAACACAGGATTGAAGGGGGCGCGGCCAGATTCGCGAGTGACGTCAGGGGGCACGCAATGAGGCGCAATAACGGAGTGGTTTATGGGTTTATTGAGTCTTAAAGCTAAATAATTAGATGTCGAGATTTACTTTGTTTATTCATTTCGTTTTTGTTTATTCCCACAATTGATTCGGATTTGTTGTTAATAAAGAATCATCATTATTAACTGCCTCGACATGGCTCCTTGGTTTGTATCTTCAGTAAAAAATTAACATCCCATGTAGGAAAATGTATATTTAAAATGCCTATGCCTAGATTCTTAATTGATTGTTACAAATTTAGATTTCTGTTGCTTAGTTACTAAATGAATGTTCTTTTTCTCCAGCAGAGTGCATTAATTGTTGCTCACTAAATAATACTAAAGCGTCAATGCAAATAATAATAAAAATAGATAAAAATGTAAAAGGTAATGTGAACATCATATAGCCTACACACAGTAGGCCTACCAGCTAATCTGAAACGTCCAAACGTCTTTCCAGTTTACGTAGCCTATTTAGCCTAGGCCTACATGGAATCCAACACAAAGTCAAGTGTTTATTGGTAGATGTTTATATTCTTTCATAATTATTTTAATATTCTTATGACCAACACAAAAGGTAGCCTACAGAAAAATACAAGAGGAATGCCTCGTGATAAAATGAGGAATAACAATAATTGTTATAATAAATAATACAATAATATTAACTAATAATTAACAATATCACAAAATTTAAAACATATCATGTCTTAGACATTAGAGTCATTATCATCATTTTAACAGCCTTTTAATAAACATTTTATTTAATCTCAACATACTGATAGTATACAGATTTTAAACTTTCAAATTTGCTTTGTTTTTATTATTTTATTATGCGTTTTTTTCCCTGTTGTTACGCGCCGACGTCAGGCGTCACGTGATCTGAGAGTGCGGAAGTTTTGATCCTGACAGACTCCGAGCGCATTCAAGCTTCTGAACGTTTGTACTTTTGATATATAAATGGTCAGGTACAGTGTTCCCTTGTACTTGCATTTATTTTTATAGCAATATTTCAAAGACATCTTATAGGCATCCCTTGGAGTTTCTTGCCGCTATGTTTTTTTTCACCGGAGATAGCAGGAGGAAGACTGCGTTGTGTAGATCTAACGTGAATGAGAATCATTGTAAAATTCAGCTGATTTTTTAAAATAGATAATTGTCATATTGTTATTATACACTCTTATTAATGGGTTTGTATTGCAACATACAGCATACCACTGTTTGTTCGACTTTATCTAAACCTGTGTCCGAGTCATCATGTGACTTTCATTTGGTTAAGTTAAGCCTCTGGGGTTGTTTGCTGGATCAGTGTTTCATGTTGCAGTACTAGATTAGAGTCTTCTAGATTGGATCTAGATACGTGACCCATGTTACTGTGATGAAAGGGGGCGAAAAACACAAATCCCAGAGGATAATACATTTGCATTTCCATCCATTATCCATTGCAACAAAAAGAGTATTGTGGGGTGCCAACATCAGTAACCGTGTGTGTGTATATATATACACACACACACACACGCTTAAAGTGTGGTTCAGCGACATTTTTAACACAGATTAAATGATTCATTGGGGTGTATCTGTGTGTATGTGTAGGATGACGCAGAAACGTTACCTGGAGGGACAGGTGTACTCTGTACCCCTCATCCAGCCAGACCTGAGGAGGGAAGAGGCTGTCCATCAGATCACTGATGCATTACAGTACCTGGAAACTATATCAACAGACATCTTCACTAGGTAAACATAGATTTATACACATTCAGTCGTAGTGTTTTTCTGCAGATCAGAGATGTAAAAGATCAAGAAAACACGCAAACATTGAAGGCTACTTTTTGGGTCGCCTATTCAGGTCTCAATAAGTTTTTTCATAGTTTTTCAACATTAGCTATGTTTCCATCCTCCTATTTTTATGCACATTTTGGGATACATCGCATAAAAAAACATTAGATGGAAACCCCAAAATGCGCATCAATTAGGGGTCCAGCGATACACTTATTCGATACAAATCACGGTACTTTACGATCACAATATTTTAAAGCAAAAGTTTTTTTTTTTATTATTATTATTATATTATTATTACTAAAATAATATTAGTATTATTTTATTATTATTTTGGACCCACAAATATTCCCCATGGCATTATTATACATTATATTCAACGTTATATAAAGTACTTTAATGTAGTAATGTCACTAAAACTCAACTTTCATTGAATGTCCGTGTTTACATCAGTATGCACGTTTGTAAATCTGTTCATCATATAAAGCCATCATGTGATGTCTCTTTAGAAGACTTGGAATTTGGATTAGACCGCTTGATTTACGATGCCTTTATGACATTTTTTGGATCTTTTAGGTTTTTAGGGGAATGGACTTTATGATGTACGAAAAAAGAGCCACCGTGGAAACTTCAGTTTTTATTACAGATATTTTGTGCAAATTTCCCAGGAAGGGATGATTTTGTTCTCTTGAACACATGGGGTGGAAACACTGCATTTTTCGCAAATGTTTTATGCGATATTCCAGTTGTGCGCACAAGTTAATAACATTTTCACTGGCACAGCAACAAAAAATAAATATACATTTTCTGAAAAAAATTGGTCACACTTTAGATTAGGTTCCAATTATCACTATTAACTAACTATTAACTACAACTTTTACCAAAAATAAACTCCTAATTACTGCTTATTAATAGTAAGGTAGTTGTTAAGTTTAGGTATTGGTTAGGATTAAGGGATGTAGAATATGGTCATGCAAAATAAGGCATTAATATGTGCTTTTTTATAAGTAATAATAAACAGCCAATATACTAGTAATTAACTTTCTAATAAGCAACTAGTTAAAACAACACTAAATAAGATTTGTTACCTTAAAATAATGTTTCCAAAATCGTTTCAGTGGTTCATTAAGTCGTAACAGGGTGAAAGGCACTTCTGGATTCGCTTTGCAGTCCTATATCTGCTATAACCACGCTATGTAGGATTACCAGATCGGGTCGCGTTTCTGTAGTTCTAATGAGACATAAGACAACTACAAATGTGACTTGCTTTACGTCTAGCGTTACAATAGTCATTATTTTGTTTTTCTTCGTTTCTGATGTCGCAATACATCATACTTTTATGAAATCATGAAATTTTACTCTACCTTGTCTGTGGACATCGTTCATTCCAAAGCCGGTGCTGGATAAACAACGAGCGTGTGTGCGACAGTAGGATGCGGTAGGCTAAATGATTTACGACAGGGGTAATGGACAATTCTGCTTCCAACCTGTAGGGCGACTGCAGAGGAAAAGTTACTTGGTGTTGCTTTAATGGTAAGAATTGGACCCTTAACTAAAGTGTTACCAAAATATTTTTTGCCTCATATAAAATATGTTGCTAAAAATGCATTTATTTTAGCAACATATTTTACATGACAAAAAAATATATTTTTCATATAATTTTAAGTTCTTTACAAAAAATTACTATAAATAATTTATTAGTTTTTAATAGCTGGACATTATATACACTACTGTTTTTTAAAGAAATAGTACTTTTATTAATCAATGATGCATTAAACTGATCAAAAGTGGCAGTAAAGACATTTGTTACAGAAAATGTCTTTCTATTCAAAGAATCATGAGAAAAAAATGTATCATGGTTTCCACAAAAATATGAAGCAGCACAACTGTTTTCAACATTGGTAATATTAATACGTGTAATACGTGTTTCTTGAGCAGCAAATCAGTATATTAGAATGATTTCTGAAGGATCATGTGACACTGAAGACTGGAGTAATGATGCTGAAAATTCAGCTTTGCATCACAGTATTGTGAAATATTATTACAATTATTTTAATATTTCACATTCTGACTGTTTTACTGTATTTTTTGAATAAATCAAATGCATGCAGCCTTGGTGAGCATAAGAGACTTCCTTTAAAAGCTTTTTTTTTTTTTAAATCTTATGGACCCCAAACTTTTGAATGGTAGTGCGACAATTTTAACTTCATGAAAACAATCACTTCATACAGGTTTGTTGGAACGGGTTCATCAAAATCTTGTATGTTGACCAGCTAGATAACTCTAGAAGGAACAACATTTCAGTGCATAACGCAGAGCAAATGTTTATGAGTGAAAGACTGACTGATGACTGACTATATAAAAAAGGAGGTAGAAAATAGAAATTTCTGTGGCATGGTTATGTTAGACTTACAAAAAGCCTTTGATACAGTCGACCATTGTGTTTTAATGTATAAATTGAAGGCCATGGGTTTTAGTGAATTACCACAGAAATGGGTGTGCTCCTATCTGGAGAATAGAACGCAAGTAGTGGACATTGGGGGGGAAATGTCTCAACCAAAAGGCATGGGCTGTGGGGTACCTCAAGGAAGCGTTTTGGGTCCACTTTTCTTTTTACTATATATAAATGATCTAAAGTCTGCTTGTTCATGCAGTCTTTTTTTATATGCAGATGATTCTGCGCTGATTGTTTCTCACAAGGATAAAAATATGATTGGAAGCATACTTAGCGCAGAACTTCTAAATGTGGATGGCAGATGGCAGATTATCACTTCATTTAGGGAAAACTGAATCCATATCGTTTGGAACAAAGATAAAGTTAAAGAAAGCCTCATGTTTTAAGGTCCTAGCTGGAGATATTGTAATTACTGCCAAGGAATCAATCAGTTATCTTGGATGTATGTTAGATTGTAATTTATCTGGAGTAGGTCAGGCCCAAAAGGTAATCACCAAAGTTAATCAGAGGGTTTGTTTTTTGGCCAGAATATAATAAAGATTTTGGATGAAAAAACAAAGCTAGTTTTGGCAGGAGCTTTAATTCAGCTTTATTTTGATTATGCGTGTGGCTCATGGTACAATGGTCTCACGGGGAACCTGAAACATAGGCTTCAGATGTCTCAAAATAAATTAATAAGGCTAATTTTAGACCTCCCCATAAGAACTCATCTGGAATCTTCCCACTTTGAAAGGGTGGGATGGTTGAAAGTTGAGGATCGAGTGTCTCAGAGGCAGCTGGGTATGGTGCATAAAATTGTTTATGAAGATGTTCCCAAATATTTTAGAAATTATTTTATTAGAGTAAACGAAGTTCACAGGTACTCCACTAGGGGTAGCTCAACAGATTTTGTACCCCCCAGATTTAATACAAATCTGGGCAAACAGTCTTTTCTTTATGCTGGAACTACCCTTTGGAATCGGTTACCTGGTACACTTAAGTCAGTAAGATGTATAGGTAGTTTTAAACAGGGTTTGAAAGTATGGTTTAGGTGCCAATTGTAGTCAGTATAATACCATAGTCTATTTTTATGATACATTTTTCTGTATAATATGGATGAATTTGTTTAATGTATGATGAATGATTGATGTGTGATTTGCTGCCACTTGTCCTCTCCCGTTGCTTTTATAAGGGACCACAAAGGAAATAAGTCTTCGGGCTTTATTGTGTTATCCCTGACTACTTATGTATTTTTCTTTTTAATGTATGACACAGTTTCATACTGTTTCATATTTCTATATTTAAGTGGTCAAATAAAATCAATCAATCAATCAAAGGCATAGAAACACATGTACATGATCAACAAACATAAGATGTAGTGAAAACACAGCATTGGTCCTATAAAGTAAGTGACAGCTCCGTCAACGGGCCCAAAACTCCCTCACACTGGCCCCGGGCCATCCTTATTGTTGCGCCTGGCTATTGTAGGAGAGAGTGTATTTAGACTGTGAAAATAACAAAGGAGAGAAATACAATGAAAGGTGTGTGTTTTGCATGAGACGCAGTTGTGAGGGAGTGAGTGCTCAAATATGCTAATTCCAGCTGAACAGGCTGGAAAACCATCCACAGCGTTACCATGACAACATGGCACGTAGGGGTCCAGGGAACATATTTGTGTGTGTGTGGTGAAGCAGTGCGTTTCTAGGTCAGCTCCATTAAGCCTCTCCTTCCCCCCTCTCTTTTAGTCATTCTTCTGTCATTTTCCCTCCTTTTCTAATGGAGGGTCTTTTCAGACAGCATGTAGTGCCATAGGCTACAGAGGAGCACACTTAGTAGTGATGATAGGACTGTACACATGCACAATTATGCTCACTTTCCCGCTGCATTTTGTTTGTTTTCAGGCTGGTGTACTGTAGCTACCTTATGCAATCAAGGGATCTTTTTTCCATTTGTGATGTTTGTCCACAGAAGAAGTGTAGACAAGTGTAGAAAGAATTGTGGTCAGTGAGTTACAATAGGTGTAATACAAAGGCCAAGACAGATGGCATTGTCATAGAGCCAGAAGGTCAGAGTATAGGTACTGTTTTGTCTGCATAGCAATAGCATGCTGCAGTGCACCTTTTGCTTGGCTTGTCATTCAGACTGTTGTTTGGAGAAGTTTGCAGCAAAGTTTCGCATTCGTCCTGGTTGTGGCAGAATTTTATGTGAAATTTAAGATAGACTGTGAACTAAGATTTTTCAGTGACCAATGCTTATATATAAAGGCCAGTAAATCGACTAATTGCATCTAACATAAAAGTTTTTGTTTATATAATATGTGTGTGTATATATATATTTAAATGTATGTATATACATTATATATATATATGTGTGTGTGTGTGTTTACACACCCATATGCATTATGTATGCATATATATATATATATACACACACATATTTATATTATATTATATATATATATATATATATATATATATATATATATATACACACATATAAACAAAAGCTTTTTTTAAATGTGATTAATCACGATAAATTGTTTTGACAGCACTATGTACTGTGTATATATATATATATAATATATATATATATATATATATATATATATATATATATATAATTACTATTATTACTTTTTTTAAAGAATACTTTGTTCACTGAGGCTGCATTAATCTGATCAAAAATACAGTTAAAAGAGTCAAATTGAAATGTTACTATTTAAAATTAAACATTTATATTTTCGTGGAAACAATAATTTTTTTCTTTGAATAATAGAAAGTTCAAAAGAACAGCATTTATTTGAAATAGAAATTATTAGAATATAGAAATTATATCGAATAAATTATAAACCTATAACATTATAAAACAACATTATAAAAGTATTTTTTATATCATGCTTAATAAATATAATTTCTTTAAAAAACATTCCAAACTTTTAAACAGTAGTGTGTACTGTTTATATTTATATAACATATATACTGTTTTATTAATTAACAATGCACTTGTACCTTACCGCTTATAGCAAATTAAAGACACAAAATATTGCTTAATTTATACTTAATGCAGTATTTACATATATTTTACTCCTTCAATACTTGATAAACAGAATATATTGAATTCTTTGACAAGGCCATAGTAAGATTGAAAATTGATTTTTTTGAAATTGAAATTATCAGTGTTGAACGTACAAATAGTTAAATATCAGTCAAACATACTGGTTTAAAGTGGATTCTTTGCAAAACAGTTTCAATCAACAACAAATTAGTTCAGAATTGAATTTCAGGTTACACTTTGGCGAAGTTCTGATCTAAATATGTCCACCTGTATTCTGCAGACATTTTTTTGACTTGGTTTGCCTTTGACAGGGTGTCTCAGAGCGTGGAGAAGAACCGTGCACACCTTCAGACCGTCGCAGACCGGATCAAATTGGCTCAGGCCAGAGTCCAGAAGATCAAAGGAAGCAAGAAAGCCACAAAGGTGATGCAGATGATTCAGAATCACAGAAAATCTGACAGTCAGTCACACAGTGTAGAAGATAAACGTATTCTGCAAGAACTGTCTGGAGCAGCATGTGAATATGAATACATGTAGGCTAATGGTGTCAGCGTTGGTGTAAGAAGTTAGGACCCAAATGCAGAGATGCACTTCAGTGTTCTTTATTTAGAAAATGAAACCAAAGACAGACTAAAACTACCCTTAGAGGAAAACACACCAGGGCATCCAGCATGGCAGGTAGAGTAGGGCTTGAGCACACGGCTGGGTGCAGGACAGGGCAAGGCATGGAGCAGGGCAGGACACAACAAGGCTGGCAACAGGATAGCACACATGGAGTGTATAGCCCCATGCTGACGGTATAATTGTTTCTCATGGGGTCGTAAGGTATTTTCAACATTTACAGGGGTTAGTCTGTGATTTTATTGCCATCCGAATCGAGAATATCAGTGTTTTTCTCCCACCGGCCGGGTAAAAATCCCCAGCCAAATTACCTACTGTTTTTTGACAAACACCAAGGTCGTGTGGTGATTTAATTGCCGCCCGAATCCACATTTCTGAGTTTACAAGAAGAGATCACTTCAAAATGCACTGTTTAAATCCTTTTGGATCTCTGCCGAGCACCGTACGTACGATGTACACTTTTATTACTGAAATGCTGGAAAGTATTTACAAGAACAATATTTCATCACAGCTCCACCTCAGCGAACAAAAAGGAGAAAGAGAAAAAAGCGCTGAAAGATTACGTGTATTTTCGGTCATCTTTAGTCAGATGCATTTACATTGTGACTGTGCTTCAGATGCAGTCAACTCTATCTGTGTCTGTAAAGGGGTGAACCAAATGGCCCATACAGATGTATGGCCCATAGAAACTGATGGGTGTGAATGGCAAGGGGAGAATAAATAGGGGAGCGAAACAAGGAGGTGGGGCAACTGAACCTATAATCAGGTAACAAGTGGGGCTGGTTAAGACAATAAACAGGAGAGCACATGGCAGATAGAAACAAACACGACAACATGCTCACAATGACAAGACAATAGGAGTGCCAGAGCTCCGTCACCAAACCAAGAATAAACAGACCGAAGTGACAGAACCCTGACAAATGGTTAAAACAGTGAAAATTACAAAACCTATTTTGCAAAAACAACAAAAACATTGTTTATATATGAAAAATAAGTAAAGCTTATTTTAGAATAATCAAGTTTTATTTTTGCTCTGTGATATTATTTTTATGACAATTAAGCACATTTACTGCATTATTATAATAAAAAACTTTATCGGTCGTGAACTTTGATCTTTAAAACTTTACATTTTACATTCACAAAGAGCCTTATTACACACTGCATGAAAGATCATATTTGAAAAAGAATAATAGGGGCACTTTAAAGGTCTGAGTGGTTATATGTTTGATGTGTTTGTGTAGGTGTTCTCCAGTGCCAAATACCCCGCTCCAGAAAAACTGCAGGATTATTCTTCCATCTTTATGGGTGCAGTTGATCCCGCGTCCCAAAAGCGCCCTCGCTTTAAAGTTCAGAGCAAACTCCGCCCACTGGATGACAAGTCCTTACAGGTGAAAAACATTTGACAAACATGACAATGACTTCCTGTCATGCTCACTTTGCAGAGTCTATGGATCATATTTTTTTTAAATATGTGGGAAATTAATGGATATAAGCTAGCATTTTGCTTTATTTATTTTTATATACTTTTAGATTGTAATGCATTATTGTAAAGACTTAAAGTCTGCAGTTCATAATTATTTCCCTTGTATAATTGAATTGAGTTTTCAACAACAACAAAAATCTTACATAAAGAGAGAAAGTGAACTTTCTTTAATCTTTTTATTTATTTATTTATACTTGATTGTTTTATTTAAGTACATTTTAAAACATGAATTGAATATGTTTTAAATATGTCTATTCATTTGTTCATTTAAAAAGTGATTTATTTTTTTATTAAACATAATTGATATTATTATATTACTATATCAACTCTGTTGCCATGATTTTTATGACACTTACAAGTAAAATGTCGGACTCAGTGTGCAAGGACCTTTAAGCTTCTTTTAATTTGTTTTAAAATGTAGTTAAAATAAAAAATTATTCAATTACTTTTTAAATTAAAATATAAATGGAAATATTTTAAACTTTATTTAATTCATGTTTTAAAATGTAATTAAATAAATCAATAAAATATTCAATTAAAAATAATTTTGAAATACAGATTTTAAATTGTTTTTTTAATAAAATGTATATACATCAAGTTAAAAATACCATTGGACAGTTCTCTTGTGTAGGCAATAATCAACCACTCAAGCACGTAACTGTTGTAAAAATGAAAAATTAAAGATATTTGTTTCAGCATTAAATTCTCTTTTTAAGAAGCTCCTTGTAGTTCCACGACCTTAAACGCTAGATTTGTAATGTCAAACTACAGTGTAAAACTCTCAAATTTATGTTAAAATGATTCATGAAATGACAAACAAATGTGTTTCATAGGAGAAGTTGATGTATTTGCCAGTGTGCGTAAACACTAAGAAGCACTCTGAGGATGAGACCGAGGAGGGTTTGGGAAGTCTGCCGAGAAATGTCAACTCAGTCAGCTCCTTATTGCTGTTCAACACAACGGAGAACCTGTGAGTACACACACACCTACACATATTGACTGAATGCTGCGCAGGCGATGCAACCTTATTACCGCTCATATAATCATCGCTATGTGTGTTTGTGTTTTTTCAGCTATAAGAAATATGTGTTTCTTGACCCTCTGGCGGGCGCTGTAACTAAAACACACACCACGTTAGAGACGGAAAAAGAAGATAAACCGTTTGATGCACCGCTGTCGATCACCAAGCGAGAGCAGCTAGAAAGACAGGTGAGCTGTTCAGTCACATCTATAATAAGGCAATAAACTGACAACAGGATGCAAGCTTAGCTGATGTCTCTTTCACACTTACTTCTCAGACCGCAGAGAATTATTTCTATGTGCCAGACCTGGGGCAAGTGCCGGAGATCGATGTGCCGTCTTACCTGCCTGACCTACCCGGCATCGCTGATGACCTCATGTACAGCGCTGACCTCGGCCCAGGATTCGCACCATCCGTTCCTGCCAGCAACAGCATCCCTGAACTTCCCTCGTTTGGCACAGAGCATGACGAATCTAGTGGATCCGGTGGGATCATTATTAACATTCTTTTATGACAGATTTTAAACTTAAAGAGGTCATATTATAAGAAAAACAATTATAATTATATTTATTTTTTATATTATTGTTTATATTTTTATATTGTTCATATTTATAAATATTAATAAAGATGTATAATGTGACCCCTACATTTTTTTTTACTTTTTTTAAGACTCTCATTTTAGGCTTGAGGCTCCGCCGCCTCCGCCGCCTCCACCCCCTCCTCCACCAGAGCCCACCCAGGTATTGGCCCCGCCCCCTGGAACTTCTCCAGCCCCGCCCCCTCCACCCCCGCCTCCACCTATCACACCAGAATACACTGCTGTCACATCAAGCCAAGCCACTCCCACAAGTAAGATTCTTTTTCATTGTATTTTTTATAATTTTATTGTTATTGCTTGTGAGGCAAAGCGACTGTGATGATGTCATAGCAATATTGAATTGCTATTGGTCTACTTTCTTGTAACTTTTTTTAGACTGCAAAGATGGTTGAAGGGATAGTTTTATCAAAATGTATTAATTTACATGTTGTTCCAAACCTGTATGAGTTTCTTTCTTACGTTGAACATAAAATAAGACATTTTAAAGAATGTTGGTAACCAGACAGCTGACTGGTATTTTATAGTATTTTTTTCCTACTATGGAAGTCAATAAGTGCCGTCAACTGTTTGGTAATAACACAATTTTCATTTTTGGGTGACCTATCACTTTAAGTGTTCAAAACCTACACTTATTTGAAACATGACTTTTATATTTCTGCCTTCTGCCCACAAACAACAAAAACAATATTTTTTTGTCCATATACACTACCATTTAATGTTTGTTTGTTAATCTTTTTGAACGAGGTTTCTTATGCTCACCAAGACTGCATTTATTTGATCAAAATTACAGTAAAAACAGTAATATTGTGAAATAGTATTACAATTTCAAACAACTGTTTGCTATGTTAAATTTTAAAATGTAATTTATTCCTGTGATACAAGGCTGAATTTTCAGCATCATTACACCAGTCTTCAGTGTCACATGATCCTTCAGAAATCATTTTAATATGCTGATTTGCTGCTCAAGAAACATTTATTATTATCATCAATGTTGAAAACAGTTGTGCTGCTTCATATTTTGGTGGAAACATTTTTTTTTCAGGATTTTTTTGATGAATAGAAAGTTCAAAAGAACAGCATTTATTTGAAATAAACCTCACATTATAAAAGCCTTTACTGTTACGTTTCATCAAATGAATTGCTGAATAAAAGTATGTCAAACACATACTTTTTGTGTTTGTGTTTACAAGGTGGGATGAAAGGCGCCCCTACTGAGGTGGTAAAGCCCTCGGACGGGCGAGCAAGCCTGCTGGAGTCGATCCGAAACGCCGGCGGCATCGGCAAAGCAAACCTCCGCAATGTGAAGGGCCGCAAGATGGAGAAGAAGAAACAGAAGGAACAAGAGCAAGGTCAGACGCCACAGTGTTTAGACTCTGTGCTAAAAGCAGGCTGTGCATACTGTCAAACAGCGTCAATTAGAGGGTGTTAACATTAGCTAAACTGTTATTAGAATAAGAACTTGTTAGTAGTGTTTGCTAAGGCGAGCATAAAAAAACCTATGGCACCCAAGCCGGATGTCAGTAAGAAACAACCTAGAAACAACCTAGTAATCGCATAGGTACATCCTAGCAACCACCCTGAATATATGTAAAAATGTACTTGCAATTTATTAGTCAGATCAATATAATAAGTGTACAAAGTATTCTTTTTTTTAAACGAGGAATTCATTGTTTCAGTATCACTGATGTAAGGAAGAGCGCTGTGGTATTTGGAAAGGTCAAAAGAGACATTTACTTTCATTAAATCTGCCCTATTAAGCCTTTTTAAATCTGTTTGACATTTGCTCTGAAATCGACTGGCTCTTGACTCACAAAGTCTCAGATATTTAAGACAAGTTCTTCATTGATATAGTGTCATTGGATAAACTATGTGGTCTTTTTAATTAGTCATCTCCGAGAGGTAATTACTAATGATTTAGGACTTGGTTGAGAATAAATGCCACAGTTAAGATTGGAGAGAACGTAATTTAATATTCTTTACTACTTGTTATTCTCCTGAAATATGGACTGTTGGAAACTGGTTTTCATTCTTTTGAGGAACACGAAAGAAGATGTTTAGCAGTAAAAATTCACTCTGCTGTTTTTGTTTTTAATGAAAGTTAATGAGTCTCTGAAAAAGTTCAAAAAAGCACAATAAAAGTGACATACACATACACCACTGTTCAAAAGTTTGTGGGTGGTCAGAATTTTTTTTTGAAATGGTCTCTTATGCTCACCAAGGCTGCATTTATTTGACCAAAATTACATAAAAACAGTAATATTGTGAAATATTATAACTATTTTAAATAATTTTTTTCAATTTTTCTTAAATGTAATTTAGTCCTGTAATTTTCAGCATCATTACTCCAGTCTTCAGTGTCACATGATCCTTCATAAATCATTCTAATATGCTGATTTGCTGCTCAAGAAACATTTATTATTATCAGTGTTGAATAGTTGTGCTGCTTAATATTTTGTGGAAAGTATTTTCAGGATTAATTTTTTTCCAGGATTCTTTGAATAGAAAGTTTACATCATTTATTTGAAATAAATATTTTGTAACATGACTGTCTTTACAGTCACCAAGTCTTGAGTTCTTAAAAAAAAAAAATCTTCTGGTGTCCTGTAATGTGTAACATTTATAGAAAAATCTATTTTTTTCCGTCACTTAAACCAGCAATCATCTTTTTTCCAGTTGGTGCAGCGGTCAGCGGTGGAGACCTGATGTCGGACCTCTTCAATAAATTGGCCTTACGCAGGAAAGGTGCGTTTGAAACCTTAATTTTAGTGCCTCAATTTCTGTATTTTCATGCAGCCTGATGCTTGTTTTCCCCTTGTGAATATTTGACAGGTATCTCTGGCAAGGTTCCAGGGGCTGGAGACTCCTCTGAAGCGCCTGCCAGCTCCGGCGGAGCGTTCGCCAGGATGTCAGATGTGATCCCGCCCCTTCCAGCGCCGCAGCAACCGGCCGCAGATGATGAGGATGATTGGGAGGCGTAACCATGGCGACCCAGAGTTGAGTGGGAAACTCAAGTCGGGAGTTGAAATCCTCAAAGACAAGAGTCTGCAAATATGGTCTCTCCAAGGAGAGCTATGGAGTGTTAAGTGAGACATTTTGTCACTTGTTTTGTAACCTCAAGGTCAGTGAATGAACAAAAGTATGAGAAGATGTCTTCTAAATATCATTAAAACCCTTAGAGCCAGAAAGATTATATTATGAAAGCTAACATGACATCTAAATTCAACCTTGCAAATGATTCCATATATATATCTTTCAAGTTCCTCTAGTTCTGAAATGACTTTCCTTTTCATCTGATGTCATCTAGGCCACACAAGCAATTGGTTCATGTTAACCAGTTTCACTCAGAAATCTGACATCATGGTTGTTTTATGTTGACTTTAATACTTAATCACACTTTTTGATGAACATTTTTCACTTCTCATGCACATTCAAAACAGGGTGACAATGAAGTTGATTGTGAATTATATTCCATTAAGGAAGAAAAGAATGTATATAAAAACTGTTTTACATGCACTAACACATTTGTAGCTTTAGTAGAGAAAAATAAACTCTAATCTACTATGATTGTTTTAGCCCATATGAACCAGTCTGTTGGCTTCACATTTTGGTTTTGTGAAAATGAGCTTTATTTCAATGAAAGTCAAGAACCCATGAGGACAGAAGTGGCAGAACTCAATAATTCACAAGGCCAGAGTAATCAAACAAACATTCATAATGCAGGAGTACTTTTACACGCCGTCGAGTCGATGGCCTCAGATTGGCGGGCTCTGTCGCTTCTCCAGGAAAAACTGCGGAATCAAATAAAGGATCAGACGTAGAGCATACTGCTAACAAATCCTTCTCATCCTGTCATCCTCCGCTTCCTGTCATTAGAACAGACGTGCTTACAGAGAGCACAGCTGGAGAACGTCTGTCTCATTAAAACAGCGCACAGCTGGAGAGACACTCAATCGCACTTCACGTGCTCCTGTCTATCGCACTCTACGAGATTGACATCCTACCTGCTAATTTAGAAATAAAGCTCAATGTAGTATGCATGAGGCAAGTGATCAGCTAAGGACAAATTCACCTATTCAATATAATTATAATAATAATAAAAAAATATATATTATTATTTAAAATGTTTTTATTTTATTATTTAAATTGTACAAATTAAACAAGGCAGAAATATATTACTACTATTGTACTGTAAAATTAAAAAAAATGGAATAATAATAAATAACATTAAAATAACAATAGTTATATTTATGACTGTCTTCATATATTTATAACTGTCTTTGCTTTCAACTGTCTGTCTTTTGTTTCTTATTTTTAATGGAAAACCACTTCAAGGGACCTTAAAGCTCGTAAAATACAGAAATTCATACAAATATGGAAAAATCGCATCCCTGATGCATACTGTGTGAATGGAATTCCTGGATGAGCTACAGTATAAAACGGAGCACATGGTATCCCACATTGCAATGTGCTCAAAGATTATAGAAGAACAAGAGGCGAAACTCTGATGCTTTTTTGGTAACAGCCGCTAGGTGGCACGGACGCCATTTTGGGGTGAAGATTCCAACTGGAGTTACTTGACAACAGCACAGATAACAGTTTTTTGAGGTAGTTTTTTCTTGCTTTATTGAGTATTTCCATTATGCAAGTTTACACATTTACTACAATTATTAGTTACCAACTCCACTAGGCCTGAAATATATTTTGTATGTTTTAATTCTCTGGATCATGCTACAAACATGATGATCTGTGTCCGTTATCCTATAAATTATAGTACAATTACATTATAAACATTATAGTATAATTGCCACTTTTGGACAGTGGCTGTGTTTTTTTTGTTTACATAGTCTTGCTTTAACGATAAGATAGTACTGCAAAAAAATGATTCTGTAAAATCTAGATATTCACGCATGGTGAACTGAACAATCATTTGACGGTGTTTTCTAAAGCTATTCTATTGCTGTTATATTTATTGTCCAACATTTACATTTTAGTACAATTACATTTATTTGCTGAATTCATTTATTTCATTGAAAACTTCTTTTTGTATACGTTATGTGTACCTCCTGGGAAACGGTCTAACGTTATTATAACTTTATTCTTACCTGTCACACTTAACGTAGAGAGTATATAATTAATTAAATCCTTGAACTTCCCTGTCTCAAGTTATGTGGGGGGAAAAGCCTGGTTAAGTAGCAACTTCTTTTTAACTGCTATAACGTTAACTGTTGTGTGTTTAAATAATTACCTAATTATTTCAACCTAAAAATGACCTCTGCACTGGACTAAATATCTGTATAATATATGACTACCGAGTCGCTTTCACCCCAAAATGCCGGAAGCGTAGGGCTGCTGCTGGGCGCTGGTGTTGCAATGGAACGTTCTATTGGCTTTCACTATACGTTCTTTGATGTGCTTGATTTGACCTGAGGGCTCCTCAGTCATTTCCTGCCGGTATTGAGAATCGAACCCGCAACCTTCAGGTTACCAGTCTGACTCTCTAACCATTAGGCCATGACTAACCGTAATACTACTGTTTGAAATTGTCACATGCTGTTTCACATACAATTTTTTAAAAGTAGGCAATATATATGCCACATACTGCACAATATGCAGTATGCTTACCCTCCTGACGCTGGCGAAGGCGGGACCAAACTTTGTGTGTGTGTGCGTGCTGGAACGAATCCATTGGGGAAGTTTCTGCAGTGTGCCTGATCGGGCGTACCGATGGTCGCACAACGCTATGCATGCGTAATCGCCACGATGACGGATCGCACGACCTGGAGGGTAGGAAGTCAGAAACAAATGTGTTGAATTGTGCCTTACTCTGCTTTGTCAGCTACTAAACATCTTAAACTTAAACTGTTAAATGACAGATTGCATATATCTTAATATGTCTTAATAGATGAACTGTTAATAAAATACTAACTCTTATATGGAAGAAATAATAAACGTACTACGCTAGTATGCTATTCTTAGCTCAGACAATGTGTTTAAACAAACTGCAGGCGTTCTTGAGTATGTGGCTCCACCCACCAATAGACTGATTGACAGCTTTCATGCACAGACCCTCAACCAAAGCCTTCCCGGGACTTTTACCACTAACGTGAGGCTGAAACAGAAGGGAGAGAGTTAGAAATGGACGATTTGTTTTTGCAAGTTCACATCTGCACCATCCCGTAGGACGTCTCACCATGTGCTTGTCCAGGTAAGCCATCTTCTCCTGCAGTTCTGGCGACTTTATGTTGGGATACGGCATTCCAACCATAACGATACATCTAAACACATCCATAAATCAAAAAAGCTGTTTCATTTAACAATTAAATAAGAACATGCTTTCATAGATGATATTTGGCATAGGCCTCATTTCTATGTTCAATCATTTTTAATGTACTGCCTTGTAGCAAACACAGACATGTTCATAGCATTGTATTTTGTAACCAAAATAAAACGTTTTAGAAACGTGAAAAAAAAGCAGTTATAAAAAAAAAGTCGTAATATGTACTTTCGAATAAAAGTAATTCGCGTTGTGAATATGACGTTTGGAACATAGTGCTAGTACACACCTGCCCAGGTCATCGGAGAAGTTGATTCCTTCACTCATTTTCCCTCCGACTACAGAGAATAGCAGCGCCCCCGTCTGGCCACTTCCGCCATTACTGCAGCGCTGCGTGAATAAAAACAATTTTACACTATATAAAAAAACAAAACAATAAAAATGACTTGAAAGACAATTAATATGCATCAATATTATCGATTTTACTGCACTGTCACTAACGGATGAGAACAAAATTTGAACCCGCACCAACATTGACAGTTATTGAACTAAATGGAAACAGCATTGAATTAAACTGAGCTGAACAATGACACTATTGTCTTCTGTAAAGCTGCTTTTTCAGCTAAAATTGTAATGATTTCTTAACTGATGAATTTGACCATAAAACTGTTATTTTCCTGTTAATTCACGTGATGCTGCTTTTGAAACAATCTGTATTGTATATAAAGTGCTATATGAGACTGAAATGACATTTACTGTAGATATAAATAGACCTGTTCTGGTTTACTACATGAGGCACAGTAGTGTTTGTGTGTAATATAAGTATAATAATATTCACATACTAACACACCTGTATACACTTGGAATAGTCAGTGAGCACTTGCTCAACCTGACTGGCTTTTTTCGGCTCCTGGAAAATCTGAAACACACAGAGAGCATCTTAACTCGAGCATAAACTGACTTTGCATGGTAGTGTTGCCGTTTGTGTACCTTCTTCTTAGACTGCAGCCGCTGGAGGACACCAGTGCTCTCCCAGTGTCCCAGAATCCTCTTCTCATATTCGTAGGAGGGGAAGAAACAGACTACGCCCCCCGGCACTATGTTACAGAGGTTTGATAGAACTCGGCCTGTCTCCTCCATCTGATATAGGAGACGGGTATAAAGATCATGCTGAACATATTTTTGTTATTTCCCTGTTTTTTCAATCTATCATTGATAATACAGAATTATTTTGTTCGAAAATGAAATCATAACCAATGTTGCGGAAAGTAATGAATATTGCATTACTCCCTAAAAAAAGTAACTTATTACGTTACAGTTACTTTTATGGAAAGTAATGCATTGTGTTACTTTTGCATTACTTTACTCGTTCCTTGAAAAAGTAAACAGATTACGATTACATGTTTCTTGTAATCCCCCCAACACTGATCATAACCATAGAAGACATGTTCGGTTTTCTTAGTTTGGACTTGGCCACGACAAATTAACTCATTGGAACGTGATAATATATCATGGCCACGAGATATTCGTTTGTGGGAATGTCATTTTAACTCATGGGAACGTGATAAAATGTTCCACGTGATGTGAAGTCGTGGCCTTGAGGGAACAACGTTTTTCTTGTGGTTACGAGTTTAATGCGCAAACAAACCTGCATAACCATAGCAACCTGTGATTATCAGAGATGTAAATTAATAAATTAATATTTTATTTTGAATTTAGAAAGGATTATATTATTCTATTTTATACTATTAGCCTATATTATATTGTGCACAATGTTGCCTAGACAGCATTCAAATGAAGTTTGTCATTATCAATAAATGTTAAAAGAATATGTAAGAAGTTGAACAAAAAATAAAATATCCCTACAAGAAAACATTTGTATCCATCCCACAGTATTTTAAATCCATTCACGAATCATTTATTTTTATTTAGTATTTTGTATATTATTACTAGTAGTAGTATTACTAATATTATTGGTATTTTTATATTCATTGTTATGTATTTGCTTTATTTTCCCCTTAAATTCATGTATCTCTTTACCTAATTAATGTTCTGTATATTATGTTACGTAAAATTATGTTTGTAAATGCCCCCATTATGCCAATCAAGTTTGGACTTTGTGATTGTATTTATGTAGGCTATGCCAGCACGTGATGATAAATGAGTGTCTGTTTTCATTTACAAATGTATAGATAGGTTTGTGCCCATGACAGCATTTGAATAAAGTTTGAATAATTTAGTATTAATAGGCTATGGCCCGGTTTCACAGACAGATTAAGCCAGGGTAAGTCCTTGGTTCAATTAGGGCATTTAAGTAGCTATTATAAATGTGCCTTAGTAAAAAAAAAAAACATTACTGATGTGCATCATGAGACATATTTTAAAATATGTCAGTGCAAGTTGCTTTCAGTTAAAACAGCTCAAGCATGCATTTTAGTCTGGGACTAGCTTAAGCCTTGTCTGTGAAACCGGGGGTATCGTTAAAAGAATATTTAAGCTACAAAAAAAATATCTCATCGTCTTTTAACCCTCTGATTATCTTCGGGGTCTTTTTGACCCGCAAATGACTTTTACTCAAATTTTAAAAAAAATTATCTTTGTCCAAATGGTATGAAACTTTCTACGGCTCTAAACACTTTTTAGATCTACAAAAAAAACACACAAAAAAATGGAATGATATCTGTTTTTATGTTAGTGTGAAAAAAATAGTGACACTAGTTGTCTGCGGGGTCCCTGGAGACCCCGCATAGTAAATATACAAAATTCATCATCAAAATCAGAAACAATGCAGAACACATAAACAGAAATAAAGCAAAAAACATCCACAATGCGCACAGACACACACACCAGGGTTTCTGTTGTCCGGTAACTACCGGACATTGGCTGGGAAAAAAATGAAATGTCCGACAAAATTAAATCTCTCCGGTTAAATTGTCCGATTAAAATTGCGTAATAATCCCGCCCCCCTTACACAATATGAATTTGAGAATAAGCCTAAAATGTATAAAGCAAAAATACACCGACCTTTGGCTACCTATGTTATAAAGGAACAGGCTCTACCGTTTGAAAGTTATTAAACAACATTGCATGCTGCATTTGAAATAAAGCGCACGCCTAGAACGGCTGTAATATAGACCTAAACAACGAACGATTGAGTGAGACCTTTCAAATATGGCCAGGCCCAGGCAGGCTAGCCTTAAAGGAACACTTCACCATTTTTTTTTTTTTTTTTAATTGGGGTTATTCACGGTCTCCCCTACATTTAGATAGGTGGGCAAATGCATGTTTGGAAGCACAGGCGAAGCCCTGCTACTTGGGCGCAGAGATATCACGCAACACCTGAAATAAAACTTGCCACAAATAACCGGCGAAAGTAATGATTATGCATGTAACATTTGAATTATTGATAAAGTTGACGATGCAGACTCGCCATCTTCGCAGTAGTGAACGCGCCTATAGAGAGAAGTGTGCACGCGCCGGCGCCTCCGTGTCCTGATCATATTGTCCACTATATTTGCTTCTTATTTATTAATCCAGGCAAATTTGTTGATGAAACATTGATTAAAATTAAGATACAATTTATACAAAACGAAATTTTCAAGCAAGAATAATATTCGAAGATCGCTGGGTTGATTATTATTCGAAAATCGCACCCCTCCACCACATGCACGCACACATTAGGCTACACACCAGAGCATGTGAGCAAAGCGGAGCGGTGTGACGCTTATTATAAGTTAAAAAACTTAAACATACGTTTCATATTTATAAATAATATAATGTTATTATTTTTTTTATTTCATCTTATAAGTTAAAAAACTTAACCATACGTTTCATATTTATAAATAATATAATGTTATTATTTTTTTATTTCATCTATGTTGATTATATGAAAAGGGAACCGCATGAGATGAGTAAGATAGGATCATAAGATGACCAATATATCGGAAAACATTTGGAATG
Organism: Tiaroga cobitis; assembly: GCA_030578255.1. Taxonomy (NCBI): domain Eukaryota; kingdom Metazoa; phylum Chordata; class Actinopteri; order Cypriniformes; family Leuciscidae; genus Tiaroga; species Tiaroga cobitis. The sequence continues at coordinate 10,157,358 of CM060608.1, forward strand.
GGTCGGATTTTGACCACTTATTTAGTTTTGTTTTGTAGAAAGCCTTTCTTTAAAGTTTATTTCATTTTGTATAAATTGTATCTTCATTTTAATCAATGTTTCATCAACAAATTTGCCTGGATTAATAAATAAGAAGCAAATATAGTGGACAATATAATCAGGACACGAAGGTGCCGGCGTGTGCACACTTCATATGAAGTGTGCATTTCTCTCTCTAGGCGCGTTCACTACAGCGAAGATGGCGAATCTGCATCGTCAACTTTATCAATTTATCAACAATTCAAATGTTTCATGCATAATCATTACTTTCGCCGGTTCTTTGTGGCAAGCTTTATTTCAGGTGTTGCGTGATATCTCTGTGCCCAAGTAGCAGGGCTTCGCCTGTGCTTCGCCTGTGCTTCGCCTGTGCTTCGCCAGTGCTTCGCCTGTGCTTCGCCTGTGCTTCGCCAGTGCTTCGCCTGTGCTTCGCCTGTGCTTGCTCCGCAACGGCGATAGATTGAAACGCGCGTCCGAGTGAAGATTGCGCAACTCGCGCAGCGAATCGTCCATGACACTGATAGCAGCGGACACGAGCGCTCAGCTTGATTTCAAAAACAACTGATTTTAGCGCTAGATCTCTTATTTAATACCGAACTAAATGAATGATCTGCTAGTTAACTGGAAATGTTTTATTTATTTGTATTAGGTGCATCCGTGCCTCAATGTTTCAAAAAGTGAATGTGTGTGAAACCATAGTAAAAAACAATTGGTGTTGATTGACGCCAATCGGACGTTCATGTTTTTTTCTGTCTATTTGAAAGTTAGGCTAATAATAACATGTTGCATTCTATACGGCCTGATTATGTCATTTTTTAAGTTACATAGCCTGCCTCCAGTTTTCCTCAACTTGACTAATTAAGAGGCGATATTTGACCGGCATATCATCAAAATGTCCGTTAAAAGAAACCTCTGCCGGTCAAACTTTTGTCAGTCCAGAAAATGCTAAACTTTGACAAAAAGTTTTTTTTGTTTTGTTATAATTGTGATTTTATAATATTTAGATATGAATCCAACTGGACAAACTTGTGAAAAGATATATTTTGATTTGTCAAATAATAGCAAATAGCATATAGTGGAGCTCTATAGCCATCTAGTGGTTAAAGTGATTTTTTTTTTTTTACGGCATTTTCCAAAAAATGGCCAAAAATCTTACATTAAACCATGTAAATTATCCATGTTATCCCCAATGAATTAAAGTGAGAAATTTGGGTCTTTTATAAAGTGAATTCTACATAAAATGCATTTTTTTTTTTGTAAAAAGCCTATTTAAATAAATATGTATTTATTTATTTATAGAAATTTAAAAGATATCATAAATCCTCCAAAAACTGCACAAATGTTGAGTAAAAACATTAATAAACAGAGTAAAATTACATTTGTAAAAAAAAAAATATATTTTTTTTTATTCTGTTACAAAATTAAATGTTATTGTCCCTGGAGACCCCAAATATAACTAGTGTAGACACAAATGAAGATAATCAGATCTATTCTTGTTTGTCAGTCAGTATTTTGGATTCGTGCATTATGTCTTAAAGTGACAGAAGCCTAATATTCCTGCTGTGTTTTTAATGTTAATCAAACAACAAAAGGCAAGGAAATCACTCACTGCTCTTGACTGAATAGCTTTTGTAACTTTAATAATGATTCATCTTTATTTAATTTATACAGTGGAGATTAGATGCACTGTTGTTTTACATTTTATTACTTTATTCAATTTCTGTAACTGAAAACTGTTAGATACCTGAAAAACCTTAAAAGCACGGTTGATTTTACTTGTATCTTTACTCTATTGTATTTATTTGTGCCGTTGCCGTTGTGAACATAGCACCTACCGAACCGCACTGAAGTGGTGACCCAAAATCCGTGATAAAAACCGAGTCCTGAGTAATTTGAACTATTACACCCCTATAGCCTACCAGAGCATATGAGCGGAGTGGAGCGGTGAGAATCTCAGCTCCTCGCTCACGGAACTGTTCAGCCCTCCGCTCCGCCGCTCAAAGCCACATCAGGCCGCTCCGCTCATTATCGCTCAGCGTTCAACGCAGTTTGCCTCGCGCTCCACTCAAATCGTCCCCCGCTCGCTCCAAAAAAGGAAAAAAATCTGCACGTAGGCTACTTCACTTTTAACTTAGACCACAGGCTTACCTCCCAAAGAACTAAAGACCAACAACAACATTTTCCAAATACAAATGTTTTATTTCAAATTGTAAATTAGGCCTAGCCTATGTAATAAATATAGCCTATACAAAAAGTCCTGCAAAATTAAACGAATAAATTGACCTAATAATATGAATAAAAATGATATAAACAAAAATATACATAAAAGTTTTAAAAGTAAATTAACTATTAGGCCAGAATTTTGATAACTGAATTTTTGCGCAACGCGCACGATTAAAATTTTAATTATAGCCTATCCATTGTACACACAAACTGCTGTAAAATTAAATGAATAAATGGGCCTAATAATATAAATAAAAATTATATAAACAAAAATATAAAAAAATATAGGCCTACATAAACGTTTTAAAAGTAAATGAACTTTTAGGCCAACATTTTGATAACTAAACTTTTGCACAGAACGCACGATTAAAATTTAAATTGGCTTATGTCAATTGTACAAAAAAATTGCTGGAAAATTAAACGAATCAATGGGCCTAATTATATACATAAAATATACAGGCTATAGGCCTACTGTAGGCTAGCCTATATCAAAGTTTTAAAATAGGCTAAATGAACTATTAGGCCAAAATTTGTATAACTGAACTTTTGCGCAGAATGCACGTGGATTACAATTTAAATTGGCTTATGTTGTAAAACTTTAAAAAAAAGAAGAAAGAAAATGAATTGCTTTCCTTATCTACAGTTCTTTTGAGTTCACCTTCAAGAACACAAGTTTGGACAATGTCTGCGGTTTCAGACTCATGCGGTGGTTGTGGAGAAAACCCTCTCTGCGCTCGCAGACCTTGGGATGCTGAACACAATGCGAGCTTCTTTAGCCAGGCGGGGAAAAGACGTGGAGTCAGACTCGTGGTGTGAGCGGAGTGGAGCGAAATTGGAGCGGGAAATTGGGCGACGCTCCGTCGTTTTAAAAATGCCGCTCTGCGCTCAGTCCAAGATTCGCCCGCTCGCGCTCCCCGCTCGCTCTCGCTCCACTCCGCTCACATGCTCTGTAGCCTACATAGCAATAATTATAAAAAGATAGGCCTAACCAATAATAATAATAATAATAATAAAATGTTTTATTAAAATATATTAATAAGAAGAATGAATAAAACAGTTAAATAAATAAAAAGCCATCAGTGAATGGATTTAAAAGACTATGGGATGGGATAGATACAAATATTTTCTTCTAGGCCTATGACAAAACTAAGTGAACCAAATATGTCCCCTCCTGGTCACCATATTTATGTGTATTTTGTGGCCATAATTAAAAACAAGGCAATTTTTGTGTTTGCATGCAACCCTCTGTGGTATTTTTGGTTTGCACATGTAAGTTTTACCATCTGCGGAGTGTCTCTAGTTTGAAAAGTGAACTCCAACTGTTGTCCCGAGGGGCCGGCGCAAAGGATTATGGGTAGGATGTTCTCAGGGGGTATGACATGACCTGAAGCCATTATGTAACAGTTACACACATAATAAGCAACATTGCAAAGGGTAAGAAGAAACGAGCACAATAACGTTAACTCACCACATGAGAACTCTAAAATACGATCTTCTGTGACCCCTGCGGAAAATAGAAGCTGCTCTTTGAAATCAGCAACCTGCAAAACATTAACAGAAAAAAATCAGTCTTGCTTTCAGAGTGATATTCAACACCCCGAGAGCCTTTAATGTGTTAGTTTAAGGTTATGTAAGCGAGACAGCTGTGTCACTGTCTCCAATAGTCTGTGTGTGTGTGTGTGTGTGTGTGTGTGTGTGTGTGTGTGTGTACTGACGGGTTGCATGGTTCCCCCGGCGATGATCACAGCCCTGCACTCCTGGACGATCTGTGCGAAGTGAACTGCGGCATTCAGCAGGAGAAACTTCACACTGCTCTGGGCAAGACATGCTGGAGAAAGAAAGGCAAATTATTTATGTGAGACAAATTCATGTGCATCATGTGCAGGTGATCAAATACTCCACTAACCCTGCCTTTGTATCACGACTCGTCCGTCTTTGTTAGCGTTAGTGAGGGCAAACAGGAAACTTTCAACCAGCATCATTGGAGAAGCCATTATTGGTTTGTCCTCTACTGCCACCTGCTGTTCTAAAACATCTAGAACATCAAAAATACAGGTTTAACATTGTCTGAGTGCTGCTTCTCCTCCAACACCAGGATGTATAATGAGGAACTAACACACCGTTAACTAACTACACACTTGTAGTTTGGTTCTTTTGGTCCAGAACAAAAAAGAAAATAATACATTTAGTCCTGGTTCGCTTAGCTTTCACACTGTCACTTTTAACACCAAACCTAAAGATACAAAGCAAAAAAAGAAGCGCACCAGAGCGGTCTCGGCCCACTTGTTTGGAGTGCATCAGGGTTCGGATGGCAGCGTTCACACTTATTCAAATGAACCTTAGTAACAGAGCAATTGCACCAGAGTTCGTTTTAATCGAACCAAACCTGACAAGTGTGAACACATCCTAAATGTTTACTGAGACCAGATTGTACCTGTAGGTTTGTTCTGAAGCGTCTGCAGGAAACGCCCGAGTCCTTCTATACGACGGTTCTCTTTGTTCTTCGAGTGTGTGTTTACACCGCTCCCTTCATATTTTCCCACAAATCCACACAGCTGCACACAAGACAGATCATCAGTATGTGTGTTTATGTACACTTTTAAAAATAAATTCATAAATGTGTTCTCGTACTGACCTTTCGGCTGATCATGCTCTTCTCAAAATATTTCTGAACCTTCAAAAGACAGATTAAACCACGTTAAGAATTATACCAATGTCAAATTAATATTATTGATTATAACATGTTTTTGTTTCCAGAATGTACCAATGAAGTAATGTACCAATTTTGCAGTGATGTTATTAACTAAAACTATTCAAATTTGTTTTTGTTAACTGAAACGAATAAAAAAATTATTTTCAATATAAGATGAAAAACTTACTGACAAAAGCACATAACAAAATGAATAGTTAAAAATAAAAGCTAATTCAAAATATTAATACATATGATAATAGTACATAAATAATACTATAATAACACAAGAGTTGGAGTAATACCTTAAAAAGGTTTATGTTATCAACTTGAGCCTTAAACAGGAAGTCGTTGATAGTCAGCAGCTCACTTCCTGTTGTGTAAAGAAATTCAAAACCAAAAGAACATTTTAGAAATACTTCATGAAGGAGGAAAAGTTTCTATGCACGTTGTGCTTGTTTACCTGTTTGGCAAGACTGAGTGTTCGGATTCTGACCCACTTGACCTGTTCACAGGAAATGACACCAGTAAATCAGCTAGATAAAACCAGATGAACAAGATAATACACAAACAAAACAATGCAGCGCACAGCTTACCTCCGAGTGTTCGCACAAGCCCCTCCAGCACAAAGAGGATCTGTTTGATGTACATCAGATTTTTCGCCTTCAGTCGACTTCTGCAGCCATCCGACACGATGACATGTACAGTAAATCATAATGATAATATCATCTGATGTCTAAAAACATTACTCTAGCTGACTTCAATTTCAGTACTTTTTTTTTTTTTTTATAGCTCCACAGCATAATGTTTCTTGAGCAGCAAATCAGGATATTAGCATGATTTCTGAAGGATCATGTGACACTCAAGACTAAAGTAATGATGCTGAAAATTCAGCTTTGCATCACAGGAATAAATAAGTTTAAAATCAGTTCTTACTGCTTCTAAGAAAGCAGTTCTTTTGTAATTGTAATAATATTTCACAATAATAATAATATAATTAATATAATAATAACACTTTTTTGACTATATTTTTTATCAAATAAATGCAGTCTTGGTGAACATAAGAGAAAAAAAACATTTTGCATTAGTCCCATTCATTTTCAGTGTGCAAACATTCTTCAAAAGTTCTCCTTTTGAGTTCCACAGAAGAAGAAAAAAGTCATAAGGGTTTGGAACGGAATGAAATGATCACCCTCAATTAGATGTACAAAATGTGTGAAATGTGTGTTTTTTTTTTACCTGTAGCGCTCACAGTACTGAGAGAGCTGTGAATGAGCCCTGCAGAGCTGAAACATAAGAAATGCACATTAGTTAAAGGTAGGGTAGGCATTTTTTTTATAAACACTTTAGTTATTCTGCTTGAAACTCTCTTCACATCCTGATAGCAATCAATAATAGAAGTGTTCTAAATATTACAATATGTGCGTATATCTTCTATGGTTTTCTCCGGACCAAAAAACGTGCGTCCAATTATTGCATTCGGTCCAAATGCAATGATACGTTGTCCTACCTGCCTGTCAACATATGTATTTCCAAACCTCCGCACACCTCCACACACAGACATCACACAGCATCAGTGAGTTCTGTAAGGCTATGCAGAGTTGTAGACAGAAAGCCACCAAAAGCCACAAACAAACGCCAGCCTCCTTTTACAGTTCCTCCTGAACCAAAACAACGAGCTTATGCGTGTTCACGCCATGTCGTAACCGCAATTACGAGATAGCAACCCGTGACGATATACGTACCCAGATGAATTTGTTCTTAACATCGTTCTGATGTTAGTGATTTTGGCGTATTCTAAATGAACGACTGAGTGCATGAGGTTAGTCATTTGCATAAAACACGCCCAAACCATCTCCATATACAGTATGGGCTTTCCGCACACGCTTCCCTTACATCCTTTCGTCACGCCCATGTCTCGTCAAACTTGCCGGTGTTTGCAGACGTTCTCACAATAAACACCTTTTATACAGACCTCTCATTAGCCAGCTGTGCATACGTGTATATCTGCGTTATTCAGAGAAACCTCGCAGCTGAAGCTATAACGCAGCTTTTCTTACTCTTTTACTGTAGTCTATATGATGAAATGCATTTCATCATATGGAGGATTTGTGTTCCGAAGATGAACGAAAGTCTTACGGGGTTGGAACAACATGAGGGTGAGTAATTACTGACAGAATTTTCATTTTTGGGTGAACTAACCCTTTAAGATTAAATTAAATTGTATTATTTAATGCTTTTATTATATTATTTTATGAACACACTTCAATATAATTATAGTCATGTTAGGATGAAATATAACCTCTTTACACGATTATAAGGCCGTACAGAGCAAGTTATTTTTGCGTACGTGTGGTTTCAGTTGTTCCTATATTTATTTTTTCATAAATTTAGAAAAAGAAATTAAGATTTTTTGGGTGAATCGTGATTTGTTCTTAAAATCGTTTGTACGCACATTTCACACACACATTTTTAGTGAATGAGACCCATTATTATTGTAACGTTATGTGCTTTGAGACATGAGGTAGTTTAGTGGCGTCACGACGCTGCTGTGTGAGTTGTGTTCATGTGTTTTGAAGGAGGCGTGGCTTTGTAGACGCTCAGAAGGGAGGACTGGATCTCATGCTCTCAAAGTCAGCTTGCTATTGCTAGCCTCTCCGAAATTGCCTACCCTGCCTTTAACTAGTCTTGAGTTCTCTAAATCAGATCAGTGAGTTTGTGCATGCATGTACCTGTGCTCCACTGATTTCTGTACTGTGTATGGCTGAGATGGTATCAGTCAGATTATGAGCCTCATCTATAATGACAATCTGATCCTTTAGTGTGATCCCTGACGCTTTGCGGGTGGAAGCATGGAGCAACGACTGATACGGCAATACCACCACCTGAGAAAAAGAGAGAAAGACTGAATGCACACAGTTTTATATGAATGAGAGTGTATTCCAGCGGGTATGTGTGTACCTGAGCTGCAGGTATGGCCATCCGTGTGCTGTAGTAAGGACACGTGTGTGTTTCCCGCCCGTGCTGTAGGAGCTGCTCCACGTCTCGCACCTTCACCAGGACTTCATCCCTCATCGCCATCAAATTCTCAAAACCCGAGAAGGCACACGTCGCCTTGGCATCACCACGACGCCGCTTCGGCTCCAAGTCTGGTGCTTTTTCTCGTTTCTCTGCAGACGGAGGTCAGAACTTCAACCTTTTCCTCATTATGTCATTCTCTCCAGATTATGTAATCATTTGGTCAATTGAAATACTGTAGCAATAACACTAGGTTTGAATTGGCTGAGATTGTTTATGTTTCTGACCATGTTTGTTTTTCTGCATTTCCAAACAGCGGTCGTTCATCATTTGGACGTTTCCGAGCCGGATGACCTCTGGATTAATGCACAGGTTCTAATAAGGGCAAAAATGACACAGAAATGATCTGTTTTGCCTTTTATGAATTCATCAATGTGTTCATAAGTATTTATTGTTGAAAAGTGGCCTTGCATTGTAGCAGTGACTCTTGCTCAAGCAAGCAGCACTCATTTTCTTCAGAAAATGTAAAAAAATTGAAGTTAAAGGTATAGTTTGCCCAAAAATTTAAATTCTGGCATAAATTTACTCCCCCTTATGTCATTCTAAACCTGTATGAGTTTCTTTCTTCTGTTGAACACAAAAGAAGATATTTTAAAAAAATGTTGGTAACCAGACAGTTGATGGTAACCATTGACTTCCATAGTTTTTTTTCCCTACTAAGTCAATTGCTACTGTCAACTGTTTGATTACCAACCTTCTTCAAAATATCTTCTTTTGTGTATAGCAGAAGAAAGAAACTCATACAGGTTTGGAACAACATAAGGGTGAGTAAATGATGACATAATTTTCGGTAACACTTTAGTTTAGGGTTCAATTCTCACTATTATTTAGTTGCTTATTAGCATGGATATTACTAAGATATTGGCTATTTATTATTACTTATAAAGCACATATTAATTAATGCCTTATTCTGCATGACCATATTCTACATCCCTTAATCCTAACCAATACCTAAACATAACAACTACCGTACTAACTATTAATAAGCAGTATTTAGGAGTTTATTGTGGCAAATGTCGTAGGTAATAGTAAGGGAGAATATATGACCCTAATCTAAAGTGTGACAGAATTTTAATTTTTGGGTTAACAATCCTTTTAAATTAAATGTAAAAAAAAATGTAAAAGCATCATCCTTGTTATAGGTACTCATTATTTAATTTTTATTATAATAATTTCAATATATAATAACGTAGAAAACAGTTTTTTAAAATTGCAATAATATTTCACAAAATTACTGTTTTTACTGTATATTAATATAATAATAATAATAATAATAATAATAATATTATATATATATATATATATATATATATATATATATATATATATATATATATATATATATATATATATATAATCTAGCCTTTCATTGAAGTAAAAGAATTGAAAGTGGGGGGTAAATCACATTATGAAATAAATGTTTTTCTCCAAAACACGTTGGCCACAATTATTGGCACCCCTAGAATTTTTTATTCAAAATTTTTAAAGTAAAATATTTCTGAAGTATATTCCCATTATTGTTTACCTTTTTTTAGCACACCAGGGTGACTAGGAACATGAAATTGTCCAGCCATGACTTCTTGTTTCACAGGAGTTTAAATATGAGTAAACACAAAGGCCAAATCCCCTTACTCATCCGTCACAATGAGTAAAAGCAAAGAATATAGTTCTGATGTGCATCAAAAGATTGTTGAGCATCACAAAATAGAAAGTGGCTATTTTGACAATCAGGGCAATAATTAAGAAGTTCTAATCAACTAAAGATCTTACGAATCTGCCAGAAAGAGGACTTGTGTCTATATTGCCTTAATGCACGGTGAGGAGGAGAGTTTGAGAGGCCAAAGACTCTCCAAGGATCACAGATGGAGAATTGCAGAGATTATTTGAGTCTTGGGGGTCAGAAAGCCTATAAAATATATATCAAACAACCCCTACATCCCCACATGTTGTTTGGGAGGGTTTCAAGAAAAATCCTCCTCGCTCCTCCAAAAATAAACTCCAGCATATTCAGTTGTCAGACACGACCGGAACTTCAAAAGGGACCGGATTCTATGGTCAGATGAAACTAAAAAAGGGCTTTTTGGCAGCAAACCCACTAGATGTGTTTGGTGCAAACAGGGATAAAAGGTACCCCATGCCTACGGTTAAATATACCGCTGGATCTTTAATGTTAGGGGCCTATTTTTTTGCTGGAGGTCCTGGACATCTTGTTCAGATACATGGTATTATGGATTCTAGCAAATACCAACAGTTAAAAAATCAAAACCTGACAACCTCTGCTAGAAATCTTATAATGTGCCGTGGTTAAATCTTCCATCAGGACAACGGTCCAAAACAAACATCAAAATCAACACAAAAATGGGTCACTGAGCACAAAATAAAGCTTCTGCCATGACCGTCCCAGTCCCCTAAACTGAACCGTATAGAAATTTAGTGGGCTGAAATGAAGAGAAGAAGCGCCAACATGGATCTGGGAATCTGGAGGATCTGGAGAGATTCTGTATGGAGGAATGGTCTCTGATCGCTTGTCAGGTGTTCTCCAAACTCATCAGGCATTATAGGAGAAGACTCAGAGCTGGTATCTTGGAAAAAGGAGGTTGCAAAAAGTATTTAATAAAAAGGGGGGAAATAACTATGGCCAGCGTGTTTGGGAGAAAAGCATTTATTTCATAATGTGATTTACCCCCCACTTTCAATTCTTTTACTTCAATGAAAGGTTAGATTTTTGTGAATTGTTTGAATGAAAGATCAAAAGGATTAATAATGCAGATTTATTTTTTACAGCCATTTTTGATCATATTTACCAAGGGTGCCATTCATTCATTCTGACCACAACTGTGTGTGTGTGTATATATATATATATATATATATATATATATATATATATATATATATATATAATCATGTATATCAAAAAATGTAGCATTAGAGACTTCTTTTCAAAACATTCAAAAAATATCACAGACCCCAAGCTATTGAACGGTAGTGTGTATATACAATAATGGCATATAAGTGTTTATAAATCAGTCATACTGTAATCGCAAGAGTAAATCTGGTGCATGTTTACCTGTCTAGAGCCCAGGTTAACCAAGTGGACAGAAGCACCGTATGGACTCTTCTGTACCTCGTGCACAAACTGAGCCAGCTGAGAGTGAGTTCTGCTACAGTAATAAATCTTAAGATATAAAACAAATACACTGTTAAACATGCACAAACACCTTGTTCACCAATGCAGGGTGGATTTAAACATGCACCTTAGTGACATGATCCTCTTCTAGATCTTCATCGTCGTCATCATCACACAGCCTGTAGAGGGTACACTATGAGAACTCAAGGCAGGGAGACACACACTCATCCAGTCATCCACAAACACAATCAATACCTGCTCTTTGGCGTGGCCTCATCATCACTCTCATATTCTGCTACAATAAGCCTCTCCTCCTCTGGATCGTGGCTCTCTGACTCTACCCCCTCTCTGCTGAGCTGCAGTAATTTTACAGCCTCATCATCTTCATTGGCCTGTTAAAAGTGCAATAAGCGACATGAATTTATTATTATTATTATACATTTTATTTATAGGCGCCTTTCATGGCACTCAAGGACACCTTACAAAATCCATAAAAACAATGATATTAAACAATAAAACCAGTACAACAAACATTAAAAATCACATAAAAGCCTGCCTAAACAGATATGTTTTAAGATGAGATTTAAATACCGAAAGACTAGAACTGCTGCGAACTTTAGCTGGGTAAATAATATTCATAAGAGCAATTAAAATAAGGCAGATCCTCACTTGTTTTATTTATTTCAATTTATTTATATGTGAAAACTAGACTATTAAATATTTTAAAAAAAAATATATTTGCAAACATTTTTTTTTTATTACTTTTCTTCATTTTAATCGTTTCTAAATCCTAAAACTTGTTGTTTATTTACAGGTATTACCCCAGATGTCAGTCTTTCAGATCCCGCTGTTCATGCACTCACTTTTCTCTTCATATCATATCTGAGCTGGGCATTGTGTCGGATCATCTCCAGTCTCTCCTCACGCTTCTTCCGTTTCAGCTCTTCGTCCTGAATTAAATTGAGGACAAGGATGATTTTTTTTTTTTATTCTCATATACAGGGGTTTTCAATCTTTTAGATGCCATGGACTTGCATAAATGATCATCCTCGTGAAAGGCAGCTAGATATATATATATATATACACACAAAGTCACACCAAACATAATTTATTCAGACACCAGATATAATTTTTTATATTTTTTTACTAGTGCAGGACACTATAGTTCATTTATGTAAGTGAGGAGAGCAAAATAAAGTAAACTGTGACATATTATATCCAAAAAGTATTCATACAGTGGACTACCAGTAAAATCTATCAAAATTTGGGACCAAAAATTATTCTGACACTTGACCTGACCTTGTTTTGCTTAAGTGTTTTTTCTTTAACTGCTAATGCAACCTTTTTACATCACAAACTGAACAAAATTAAGCATTGCTTGGTAATTGGTCGACCTAAATTGGTATTATCTAAATGTGCATTTAATTTTAACAGCTGACACCTATTCAATCTTTTTCATTTGTGAGACAGTCTAACAGAAGGATGGCCAAAACAAGTAAAATATCAACTGATTTGATAACTCTGAGTTCTTGTCATATTTTATTACCATTTCTAAACTATAGTGAATTAACTGTGATAATGTGAGAAATGTTGAAGGTGTCTGAATACATTTTGTTTTGACTGTATATATAAACAAATTTAAAAAATAATTTTATTACATTTTATTTGGAAAATAGTTTATCAAATTATTTTTCAATCAAATTATTTATTTAATATTATAACTTTTTTTTTTTTTACAGTTTTTTCTTTTTCCCTTTTCCCTCTAACACTACCTTACAGCCCACGGTTTGAAAACCCCTGCTTGGAAACACGTGACTTGCTGATGAACCGTAAAAGGCACATTATAGTTCTCATACCCTTAACTTGTTCACCATGTCTCTTTCTGCTTTTTTCTCCACAAACTCAGACACCCAGTCTGGCTCTGATAGTTGGCTGTTGCTGTTCTCCTCCTTCACAGCGACACACTCATCAGGTTTATCCAGAAGTCTAGCAGCCTCTCGTTTCTTCTTCTCCTCATGGTCTCTCAGCCACGTCAGTGCGCCGCATATAAGACTCAGAGACTTTCCCTGCAGGATCAAACACAAGACAGCTCAAACATCCACTGTCATCTGAACTGAGATGGTGAGATGAACCGATCTCATGCGCAGACTGACCGTGCCAGTGGGACTTTCGAATATACCGATTTTCCCCTGATCAAGAGCAGTGTAAAGTGCCTCCATGAAGCTCTCCTGAATAGGATAGGGCTGGAAGGGGAAAGGAAACCGACCGCTCTTGCTCTCCATATCATATAATCGGGATCAGGTTAGATTCCAACATATAGACTAAACACCAAATAAACTCAACAGATCAACACTGCATTTGGGCCAGTTACACACAATAAACTCATCACAGTGTCAACGCAACATGACTTGAAGTTCAAAAAGGTCATATCTAAATCTGTCGGCTTTCCCTCGCAATTGCATTGAAATCGCAAATGCCTATAAAGAAATATCGCGTTAATCCTTATCACAGAAAACACGTTCTGACAGCGTAAACTTCCTCGAACAAACGCGCCAATCTTCTGCTTTAGCCAATGAAAACCAGGGAAATTTTCTTAGAAGCTAGGGACCCGCATCAAATTTCACTCTTTCATAAAAACCGAAACAAAAACAGATTTTGGAGGTTTTCACCCTTTCCAGTTTTCACCAACTAATATTCTTTTGTTTAAACATCAGTATATTGTATTGTATATGTTATGGTATGTTTTATTGTATTTTATGATTTATGCCAGTGTTCATTTTGTATTATTTATACTATTGAAGTATTTATTCATATTCTGAATTATTTTTATATTTTCAGTTTCAGTATTTTTTTATGTGCTCTTTTCATTTGATTTGATTTTGTTTTTGTTTCTATTTAGCCATAATTTATTTTTATTTCAATTTTAGTTTTAGTAATTTTAGTACTTATCTATCTCCATGGGTAAATTCTAACACTATTAATGTGTAACCTACTTTTTAATAATCTTATTATTATCTTTTAGTATATGTTACACAACACTGAGTACATGCAGTGGGAAACTATAGACAAGCTATATGCTTCATGTTATGTATTTTATCAATCAAATATTTATTCTATTTGTTCAGTACACATCAAGTGATTTGAATATAATCTATAATATAATCTGATTGAATAAACATACAGTATATCCCCTTTTTCGTCAATGACTGAGGTTAACATTTTAGCGACGGTGCCTAACTTTGCAGTCAGTTCTAGAGACTCCACACAAGCTCTGGAAAGTTCTCTGAGTCGCTTCAGTTTCCAGCGACGGGGCCGAAGGTTATATAAACGCATCGCTCAGCCAGTTTGTGGACTCAAAAACCACATTTAACGGCCACTAACCTACAAATTCGCGCTGTAGATCACCAGGTGCATTCCTAATAGTGACATTAAAGCTGTTTAGTTCTGCAGACGTCGAGTCTTCAGTGATTCTTTAAAGGAAAGACCGCTCTGTGAGGAGATAGGATATTGTTTGGGCTGTATAAAAGGAAATTTTTATATTAAATCAAACATGACTGCAGAAGAGGTGGTGACTGAAGGTTGCAGCATCCCCGTCGAGGGTGAAGACATCACCCCGAAGAAAGATGGAGGTGTTTTAAAGGTAAATACTGCAGTGCACTGAGCCGCATTGACTCCATGAGGGAGGTGTGACTGACTGAATGCATGTAACGTTAGAGCCAATATTTCACTCTGTTAGCTCACTTTACTGCAGCTAGAGCTATTCTATGCAGGCAAATACCAGACGTATACATGTTTAATTTATTTAAACGTTATTAACTGGTTTCACACACCGCCTGTTGCTAATGCGTTACTAGATCTTTCTAGAGATTTTGTCGAGCTTAAAGGGACATTTCAACGAAATTTTTTTAAATTTTTTTTTTACAATTTTGTCGTCATTCACTCACTCTCAATGTCTAACACTTACACATTTTGACTCTTTCTTGTGTGAACCACAAAATGAGATGTAGCAAAACGTTAGCGATTGGCACCATTCACTTTCATTGCATCTTGTCCTACACAACGAAAGCGAAAGTCGACTGATACATGAATTACATCTCCTTTTGAATTCCTTAGACAAAAGTTAAATAACTAAGTTTTGGACGAGTAAATTATGACAAAAAGGTGAATTTTCCGTTGATTTTAACAGCGTTGCAATGTTGTTCCATTGTCACAGATTAACCACGTGCAATGTCCAGTAAACAATAAAGTGTCATCGAATTTGTATTCATATACAAGTGACACATTTATGTTTTGGATAATTAAACACTTTCAATGTAATGCGTTAAAAAATAAGCGTCTGAATGGCCTCTAATTATAACGTGCCATATAGCACACCTTTAGAATTTGCCATGTACAAACGTTGAAAAAACTATCTGTTGTCATTGTGTAATGCAGGGATTGGCAACGTTGATCCTGGAGTGCCGCTGTCCTGCAGAGTTTAGCTCCAACCCTGATATAAACTCGCCTGCCTTTAGCATTAGTAATCCTGAAGACATTGATTAGCTTGCTCAGGGTGTGTTTGATTAGGGTTGGAGCTAAACTAAACAGCGGCACTCCAGGATCGACGTTGCCTACCCCTGGTGTAATGTATGGTTAAGTATTAGGCGTGAACATCTTTCTGCCCTGTGGTCTTTGAAGATTGACAGGTCACAGGTGTAGTGCAGTGCGACTAACAGATTGATGATTAATCTCTTTACAGATGGTCAAGAAGGAGGGTACAGGCTCTGAGCTGCCTATGACCGGTGATAAAGTATTTGTGCACTATGTCGGAACCCTGCTTGATGGTACCCAGTTCGACTCCAGCCGTGATCGAGGGGAGAAGTTCTCCTTTGAGTTGGGCAAAGGTGGGTATTATAAGGTAAAGCAGGAGATTAAACGTTAGTGTGACCTCTGACACTTACAAGGTTAGTTCACCCAAAAATAAAAATTCTGTCAGTAATTACTCACCCTCATGTTGTTCCAACCCCGTAAGACTTTCGTTCATCTTCGGAACACAAATTAAGATATTTTTGATTAAATCTGAGAGCTGTCTCACTCCTCCATAGGCTTCTTAAGGGATCGAAACTTGCCGGCCCAAAAGTTCTGAAAGACATCGTTAAAATAGTCCGAGTGACTACAGTGGCTCAATCTTAAGTTTATCAAGCGACGAGAATACTTTTTGTGCGCAAAAACCAAACAAAAATAACGACTAATAGAGGAGTGATCCAGCTCTCTGATTTAATCAAAATATCTTAATTTGTGTTCCGAAGATTAACGAAAGTCTTACGGAGTTGGAAAAACATGAGGGTGAGTAATTACTGACAGAATTTTCATTTTTGGTTGAACAAACCCTTTTAACAGGTTGTTGAAACTGTAGCTTTATATGGAAAAAAAGACCTGTTGTAATTGGTAAAAGTCGCAATGTAACGGAAGCAGAGACAGATGATTTCTTCCAGTGCTGCATAAATATTGAGCAAGCAAGTCAACTAATTTAAACCATTATTTGCTCTGTCTCACAGGTCAGGTGATCAAAGCATGGGACATCGGTGTGGCCACGATGAAGACTGGCGAGATCTGCAAATTGATTTGCAAACCCGAGTATGCCTATGGAGCTGCTGGCAGCCCACCCAAAATCCCACCCAACGCTACCCTTGTGTTCCAGGTTAGGACTAGACTCAGGTGAACAGACTACTCAAAAGTATTACAAGGAGAGTTTTTGTATTGACGTTTCCATTTGTTTGTCTGGCAGGTGGAGTTGTTTGAGTTTCATGGGGAAGACATCACCGATGGAGAAGATGGTGGAATTATTCGCAGGATCATCACTAAGGGGGAGGGCTACACAAAGCCTAATGAGGGTGCATCTGTGGAAGGTAAAACATATTGTTGTTATGCTTCTATCACGTTTTTTTTTTGTTGCTGTTTGAGCATGAAAATGGCTGCAAAGCACAAAGTCCACTCCAAAGGTAGTTATTCTCTATATCAGTAAGCACTAGGCTTGCTACGATAGTCGGTGTTACACGGTGTTCAGTCGCAACACCGGTTTCATCACTTGCCCCCCGCAGAATTTAATTTTTTTTCAGTTGGTAGCGTTAAAAACATTTAACACATTAATCTGTTTTTTTTTTCTGTCACCCATTGACTAGCGTTGTATAATCATGCTCTTATTAATACAAATGCTTTTAAACAATTCAAGCCCGACAAGACAAAAGAGCCCGCGCTGTCTGTCTAAGTCCTGCCTATGTGACACACACACACACACACGACCCTCAGAAAGACGCGCGTCAGTATCGAGTTCTCTTTCGGCCTTGAACAAACCATAACACCCAAATTATGCCAAAATGTCAGTTTTGTCGAGTATCCTCATAAAAGCAGTCTTAAATGAGTAAAATAAATACTTAAATAAACGTAAAGATTTGTGAGAAAAGCGTCTGGTCCTAAAGTGTCACAAGTAAATTACTCGCTCACACCGGCAGCCTAATAATCATGAATGCACTCCGCTATCTTTTAACACATCTCCGGCGAACGGCTTCTTCGTCCAAAAGAAAAACTCTTCATATAGCGCAGTGAAATGCAGCGACCTATGTGGCGTTTCCTGATGGATCGAGGTTGTTCCTTAACTTCATTTTCTATGTGCAATTCACACGAGCTTTAAGCGCGTGCGAGACTGCTGCGAGTATGCGCTTAGAGCTATTAATGTTGTGAAAAATACATAGAGGACACTGACAATTCGCTGACAGACAGGACTGAGCAAGTAACATTTAATATGAAACAAAGTCTCAACTTTCAAATTTGGTCAGTCAAAGAAAATGAAACCATAAATAGGCCTACTGTTTTGTGGCTCTTTAACCCCTTAACTATCACCCCCCTTTTTGAGCGTTGATGTGAAAATGCACTACCCAAACCTAAATGGTTGTAATTCATGAACCCTTTGGACTAAAGACTTACGGTTGATCTCTTTTAAAAAAGACACTTGGCAGATTATTGCTGAAGTGGAATAAATTAATATGATTAAATTATATAAAAGTTATTGAAGTTTAAGTTTATTGTTATGAAAATATAATAAAATATATATTTTTCTTTTATTAAAAATATATATAAATTAATATAGGTTTCAGCCTAAAAATTACAGAAAGTCAAAGCCATATATCTATATGTGTTCCAAATTTGAAGTTAATATCCCAAACATTGAAGTTCCCATGAGATTTTGTTTAGGCGTAATACCAAAAATACCCACCGGGTGACATTGAATTCCATTGAATTTAATTGTGTGCATTCTGCCATAACATATTAATAAATTTCTGTCCAAATATCACTTCTGTCACAAAATATAAAACCTTGAGACTCAGACCTTTCTGACAATATGTGTTTTGTCATGATTAGAAAAGGTTTTGATCATAAATTATGAAACATGACGATGCCCAAAAGGGGCGGAGCCTGGTAAAATAATTTAGAGTACCGTTTCTTTGGTAACGCAACATTCAATTTCAAAATGGTTTTCACAGGATGAATTCTGAGTTCGTAAGCTTTCAAATGATACCTAATTTATGAAAACTTCTAAAATATGTGATGTAATAAAAAAAGGTTATAAAAAATATAATAATATATTTTAGAGGATAATATACATAATATACTTTTTAGAGGATAATATTTTTTTATTGACGAATACAAGATTATATATGTTTTATTGTGAACTTTTAGCATGCAAATCAAAGTTTGAATAATTAAAAGTGTGGTTGTTGACTTTTTGTTACAAAGGTGAAAACACTCTTGTCATATTTTAATCCATTACTCTTCCAAATATTTTTTTTCTGCAAAATCATCAACAAATATGTATTCTTGAGTCTTAGACCTTTCCAACGATATATAGTTTGTCATGACTAGATTAGGATTTAATAGTAATATAGTGAAGTAAATTTAGGTTGCCCGTATACGGGCAGGTGAGTCGTGACAGATTGCCTCAGTTGAAGCTGCTCGTGAACCGATCATCTTTTCCTTGGTTAATTTATAGCATCAAATAAACATGAATGTACATCAGAAGGACTGTTGTTTTAACTGCGGCAAGACGTCAGTACACACCGTAATTCAAATTCAAATCCACTGACGTTAATCTTCTAACTCTCCTGACTACTTTGTCGGACAAAAATGGCGGATTAGGATTGGTCAGATCGCCTGTCAAACAAATTTTTAGTTTCTGCATGTGCTAACGGCTGATTTTGTTTCAAGTCATGAAACAGCTGTGTGTTGCCTAACTTTGATGACGTGTATCTTCAGCACAGTTTGCAGCGCAGGCTGCAATACTAATGTTACATGTTTTGTCTCATGGAAATGCACATTTCACAGTAGCTTGAGTTAGGATGCAGATGTAAATTTGTCATTTACAAAAACTGTAACATCTGTAAAAATGTAAACCTCATTTTTATATTGTAGTTTTAGTTTAAATAGTTTTTTATTCAAATTAACCGTTGGTCTTCCACAGTAGCATACATTTAGATAATGTTAACCACAGTTAAAACCATGCATATAGCATCTCAATACCATTGTAAAATGTAACTATGTGATTTCTATGGTATTTGTATGAAAAACAGTAGCCTAAATACATTTACTATAAATACTCAAACACAATAGCTTAATCACAAAAAATACTGCAATTATATTCCATTTCTCCTCTAATCAGTCCCTCCAGGATTTCACGATTTTTTTGTGTGATTTTTGCGATCAAAATGACTGATTTTGTGGTGGTAATTTCCAGAAATATGTGAAAATTTGCGATTTTTATATTTTATAGGACATCACATTTACCATAATAGTATTATGTCAGATGCACAATAGTCATACATGACACAAATCACAAACAAAATGCATAAAGCTTGTTTATTTGGTCTAATCAAATTCTTTTTTTTAAAATTGTGCTGTAGCCTATTGTTCAGGGATGGAAATTAGCACCCGCCACCAGCCAAATGCGGGTGATTTTGTGTTGTGGCGGGTAAACTCGCTTCACCTACCGGCCACCGTGGCGGGTAAATAAAAATAGCATACTGTTTCACCCGGACGGCGGACACTTTTAGAGGAGGCACACCTTCAACAACCGCGCGCTTCTTCCATCGAGGTTCAACGAGGGAAGAAAACGTGGGAGCGCGAGAGGCGGTTTGCTGTCCAAACTAGGGAGAGCTAGCCGCGAGCGCAGGGTGTATTTTTAGGACGGGGTAGCTCTCTTGTGTCGTAAAGAGCTATAGCTGTGCGAACATCTGCCCACGCGCTTCTTCCGTCGAGGCTTGAGCGCGAGAGGTGGGAGCTAGCCGCGAGCGCATGATGTAAATATGACAGAACAGGCATACCGTAAAACTTCAAATAATAGCCCGGGCTTTTATGGGCGCGCGCGGCCGGGGCTCTCTCTCTCTCTCTCTCTCTCTTTTTTGTTTAATCTGCCCTACTCATTTAAAGTCCCTGTAAAGTCAAAATTAAGTATGTGTTCTGAGTTTGTCACACCACAGAAAAATGTGTTATTAGCCATCCAGCCAAATTTGAATGATAAAAAAAGCCGGCAAGTACATAAAATAAGCTATCAAAATCTTGAAAAAATGAGCATTATTCTCTGCTCTCAAACGCTGGGGGCGTGTCCGCTGAAACCACGCCCACTAGCGGGAAAGCTGTCGACGGCGATATTAGGTGATACTGCTTTCGGGACGGGAGGATGAACGCTGGCGGGGGATAGTCGTTTCGGCCCCGTTCACCAGTAACAGCGGATTATCAGTGAATCCCAGTTGTCTCTGAGGAAAGTTTATAAAACGATCCTGTGTAAAATGATCACTACAGAGGCGGGTGTTGGCGGTGATCCTCAGCTCTTCATCAAGGTTGGCTCTACACAAAATTAATCCACCTCTTCTTGATGTGATCGTTTTTAGGAAATTTAAATAAAGACACCGATCTGTTTTGTACATGATCGCATCCAAGTAGTAGCCTATATGCATTTCTGTGTTGAAGGCTTAGCTAGCTAGCAAACAGTAGGCTGTAGTAACTAATAGTACTGACAGTAACTCGCGTTTGAGCGGCGAATGCGAATGGGGTCGGGAGAGATCAGCCTCAGTGGCCTCGGTGTGTCATCAAGTAGGGGCGTGTCCACGAGCTCATGGGCTCCAGTGTGTCATCGAGCCCTGTTTTAGCCCCGCCCAAAAAAATCCGTAAAATAGCAATGGTGAAAAACTGTTTAACGGTCTAACTCCGCATTTCAGTACTTCACAGTTCACAGTCTTTGTAATATGTTTTAGCAATACATTTGTAACATTTATAATGCGTTTAGAATTTTTTTGTAGAATTGCCTTTACAGGGACTTTAACGAAATGTATATCAGTTCATGGTGTGTGTGTGTATAAGAGAGAAAGAGAAAATGTCAGTATTTCATTGAGACTTGAGATTAAATAAACTGGTTAAGTATTGTAGATCTTTTAGTATTAATTTTCACATGCAGTTACACATTGTCGGTTAAAAACATTGAGTGGCTGGTAGATTTTGAAATCCACCAGCCACAGTGGCCGGTGGACAAAAAAGTTAATTTCCATCCCTGCTATTGTTGTTGCTCGATTAACATTAACAACACTGACAACAGCAGGTAAATTAGGTTACTGTCACTTTAAGACCTACTACAGTAATGACAAACGTCCCAATCAGTTATTACTGATTGTTTTACGTAAATACTTGCCAAGATGAATATTTTGAAGTAATTGTAGCTATGTGTATTTGTTCAAGCGATATAAAGAGAATTCAATATTCTAACTAGGCCGACAGGCGGTGACACGCAGTCAGTCAGTCAGTCAGTCAGTCACACACACACACACACACACACACACACACACACTTGCAGTCAGAGACAGACTGTCACTCGACTGGCTGAAATTAGTTCTCTTTCACGGTATACTGCGCTTTTAATAATTATTTTTAGTACCATCGAGCATATCATACTTTTTGTTATGTCATTCAATCATGTTAAACGTGTTAATAAGTTTGCCGTACTGCCCAATGAAAACCTGGGCGCTTATGTGAGAGGGCAGGAGAGATGCATTTTCTTTCGCCATGTTTCTGACAGACCGCTCACAGACATCACACGTGCGCAACATCTGTATCCACGTAAAAATGCATTGAAATTATAGATACATTTCAATTGGGTGATTATAATTTAATGTTTTGTGAGGTTTAATGAATAATTTAATGATATTGTGTGATTATTTTGCGGTTAAATTAGGAATTATGCAGGATCGCAAAAAAAAGCGACATTTTGTTGATTTTGCGTTGTATTCAGCGATCGCAGAATCGCGAAAAACTGGAGGGACTGTCTAATACATTTAGTACATGTCCACATTAATAATCTGATCATTTTCGCTCTGAATATCCCACATTTCTGCCACAATACCATGGTGCCGTTAGTGTTACTAAATCCATGATGAATGATGAAGATTTGTAGATTGAAAATCCTTCTGACTGTATCGTTGCGCATACTGTTTCTCCTGTCTGTCAGCGTTGTTTCATCTGGCTTAACTAGTTTAAATCACCAAGACATTTTTTTTGTTCTTCGCTAATTTCAAGCGCTTCTAATTGGATCTCAGTGCTGTTTAGTGGTCGCGTGATCATCTACACGGCAGTCTGCAAGTGTCCACTAAATGAGTTAATGCTAAGTTATCAGAAGAATGAAGCAAAACAAATTTAATCATTATTTGTTTGTGCACCATAGTTAATTTTTCCTTTTCTTTGGTTTAGTGTGTTTGGTGGGCCGTCACGAAGAGCGTGTTTTCGACGAGCGTGAGTTGAAGTTTGAGGTGGGAGATGGAGAGAGTTTGGGTATGCCTCCAGGCGTAGAGAAAGCCTTGCAGTCCATGGAGCAGGGAGAGGAGGCGCTCTTCACCATCAAACCAAAGTAAACACACATTTCTTATACCTGTGCACAGTATCTGTGGGTTTTTTTTATTCATGTATTCCTGAATTTATTTTTGAATTTCAGGTATGGCTATGGAACTGCTGGCAGCAACAAATTTGACATTCCACCTAATGCTACACTGCAGTACAAAATTAAACTGAAAGCATTTGAGAAGGTCAGTGTGTCCTCCTAAATAAAAGCAGTGCAGAGCTAAATTTACATCCGCATTACTCAGTATATGGGAATGTAATGTTATGGGGGTTTATATTATAGGGAACTTCTGGATTTTTAATATAAAATTAACCATATCGTAACGTAAGATTTTGGCCTTTAAATCCACCCCAAAGAACAACAGTAATGTATGATATAATTTTTTTCTAGCTTTGAAAAAATAATCATGCTTTAATACTTATTACAGACCGTAAATGATCCGCTATGTAATGTCTGTACAAAGTCATTGTCATGAGGTTAAGATGCTGTGTCCTGTCACACAGGCCAAAGAATCCTGGGAAATGAACTCAATTGAGAAACTGGAACAGAGCCTCATCGTCAAAGAGAAAGGAACTCAGTATTTTAAGGTAGAAGCAATGTCATGCACACCGACATGTATTCATGCTCTACATCCCATTTTGATCTAATAGTAGTGCTATGCGGTATAACGGTTCATCCAGTTTACCGGTTTGTTTTGCGTATGATGTATTTTTCAAATGAAAGAACTGATGCATCTATTCAATGGCCGCGAAGACCGCTATGTGTAGTGTATTGAGAGAGGACCTCTATTGAATGCATACCCTTTTTACTAATGGTTATAACTTCATAACAAGAATAAATTAACTCTCTTTAACATGGCAAATATCATGTAGAGCCCCATGATTTCTGCGATGCAGAAAACAAGGACGGAGTCACAGAATCCAGTCACAAAAC
The DNA here is from genome assembly GCA_030578255.1 of Tiaroga cobitis. NCBI lineage: Eukaryota > Metazoa > Chordata > Actinopteri > Cypriniformes > Leuciscidae > Tiaroga > Tiaroga cobitis. Next base: position 10,181,358 of record CM060608.1, read on the forward strand.
ATAACTTTACACAGTCACAACACTAAACTTTCTGTATAAAGTGGAATGTCATGGAATTTGGCCATTTTTGGATCAATAAATCAAAAATAGGGCTGTACAAGGAATAAAATCGCAATATGGACTAGTGTATGTGAATTAGTGATGTGTGGATCGCAATCATATCCACGGACGCTGCAGATATTCTGCGGGTTGGGCGGGTCAGGTAATAAAAAAATAACATTTAAAAAATTGCGGGTGGATGAGAGATAAATAATTAATGTGTTGATTTTAATAAAGACACAGAACTTTAATTTCACGGTAAAACGCAACGAATGTTCATCACTCTTTTACTTTCGTTTTCAATAACGTAAACCAATCAAGGAAAACATACGCCTAGAGCACCTCCTAGTGGTCATTTTATAAAACACAAAGGAACCTACATGAGACACTGCTTAATAACTTGACAGCTTTAACTAAAAATATACCCAAGTTTAAGAAAAATTATTCTGATAAGAGTGGTTTCCAACATATTGATGGAAGCAATTTCCCATATTTTTTTTATTTTTATTTGGTCAAATTCATGCAAATTCAACAGTTTGCGTCAACAAAAGCAACAGAATGGGCTTCATTTTATTTATCATCGGCTAATTTCAAAACTAAAGACCACAATAGGAGGGCACGGCACTGGTAATATAATCTAGTCTCGCTATTTTTAATGAAGACAACTGTGTGTTGAGCTTCAGGATGCGACGCTGAACATTTAAAGTTTAATTTGCAGCAGTTTGCGCGTAAGCTTGCTGAAAAGATACTGGCTACTGAGATACTGGAAACACTTGAAGCGACCAGCATGAACGGACTTGCACATCCATTACCGTTATTGTGATGTGTTTGTGGAATGTTTAATGGTACTTTATATACTTGATATCTCTAAAATGTATCATTGATTTATTTTTTTCTCAAAGCTAAGTAACAAATAGCAGATCAAGCTGTAAGCTGTCAGTCAGTAACTTGTGTGCGCGTGATGCACAGCGCTCATGCTTTCAGACCTGCGCGCTTTCATTGACTTGCGTAATTTAAATCTAACACTTAAATTATTTGTATAGCTCGTAACTTTTTAGGCTATTAAAGCTGGTATAATAGCTGGTTTAGGCTATTAAATATATGTAATTTCGCTAAAGAAGAACTTTTGCTTTAAATAAATGTTATTTAAAAGCAGCCTACTTCAGTGTAAAATGCTACCATGTCATCGTGCTTAACACTGATAATTTGAATAGTGTGACGATCAGGTACTTCAAATAAACTTGCCAAAAAATAAAGGAACTATTACATTTTTTTATGATTAATGATAATATTTTAAAAGAGTAACTAATTTGATTACCACAATTTTTGGAAGTAAATTTGTATTTGACATGGCAATATTTTCATAATCTTTGTATCTTTGGACAGCAAAATAAGCCACTATAAACATATATAAAGGTCCAGTCGTAAAAAAAGTACCATGAAGCATCATTAAAACCACCAAAATCTTAAGATAATGATACAGATTTTTGTCATACCACCCAGCTCTATCTAATAGTTTATTATTTTAAGATCTATTTATTGTACAAGATCACCACAATAATGACTGTGTGTCATTGTTTGTTATGAGGTTGCCCTCATTGAATGAATTGTTTGATTAATTGGAGTGTTTCGTGTGCACAGGAGGGTAAATACAAGCAGGCAGCTGTGCAGTACAAACGCATTGTGTCCTGGTTAGAGAACGAGTCCAGTATGGAGCCGGAGGAAGAAGAGAAAGCCAAAGCGCTGCGATTGGCTGCTCACCTCAACCTAGCTATGTGCTACCTAAAGCTGCAGGAAGCAAGCCCTGCCCTCGAGAGCTGTGACAAGGTAGGAAATGAATGCGTAAGCATGGTTTAAGGTAGTTATAGGTATAAGGTAGTGCTGCCAAAGTTAATACATCATTTAGTAGACACTTTTATCCATTGCATTAATGCCCATTCCTTAGTGTTCCTAGTGCTCTATTGTTTGAGCTACAGGAATGCTTACTTGTGAGAAGACTTAAACGTTAATAATGGCTCTAAATATGTAATGCCTTGAAATAAAATGGTTAATGTGCAAAATATATTAATGTATATGAGCATTTCACATTTCTGCTCATGTATTAAGTTTAAAAGGAAAAAAAAAGAGAAACAGTTGCACTTAAAGGATTAGTTCACCTCAAAATGAAAATGTCCTGATGATTTACTCACCCCAATGCCATCCCAGATGTTCATGTCTTTCTTTCTTCAGTGGAAAAGAAAATAAGTTTTTTGAGGAAAACATTTCAGGATTTTTCTCCACACAATGGACTTCAATTGCAACCAACGTTTTGAAGTCCAAATCAATGCAGTTTCAAAGGGCTATGAAGTGCTTCAAACGGTTCGATCCCAGCTGAGGAATAGGGTCTTATCTAGCGAAACGAACGGTCATAAAAAAAAAAAAAACATTTATATACTTTTTAACCACAATTGTTCGTTCAATTGTTGTGATGGTTGGCGACGCGCCAGGGATTATGTCATCACGTTGGAAACGTCACGCGTCACGTCATCTATCTAAGTTATTTTTCTGTGTACTCCGGTTAGAAAAGGCATGGAAGGGCGAAAAATTCCATTTCGTTTTCTCCTCCAACTTCAAAATCGTCTGACATCTTTGGTTTCATTTATTATTATTATTAAAAAAAAAATCGTGACGTTTCCAACGTGATGACGTAATCCCTGGCGCGTTGCAGACCAGCACAAGACGAACAATTGTGGTTAAAAAGTATATAAATGTTTATTTTTTTTAGAAAATGGCCGATCGTTTCGCTAGATAAGACCCTATTCCTCAGCTGGGAACGTGCAGAGCCATTTGAAGCACTTCATCGCCCTTTGAAACTGCATTGATTTGGACTTCAAAACGTTGGTTGCAATTGAAGTCCATTGTGTGGAGAAAAATCCTGAAATGTTTTCCTCAAAAAACATATTTTCTTTTCCACTGAAGAAAGAAAGACATGAACATCTTGGATGGCATTGGGGTGAGTAAATTATCAGGAAATGTTCATTTTGAGGTGAACTAATCCTTTAATGTGTGTTCACATTAACCAAAGCGCAAGCGGATCTAGCTTGACCGGAAATAAAACAACAGGCGCGCCGCACACACTTGTTTGGGCGTGCAAGCCGGTCAAATAGTTGGTTAACGTTACGCTTTGAGTGGATGACGAGCGCGAGACGCCGAAATGGATGCCAATAAGATTCTGAATGGAAAGTTTACTTTTAAAAAGTTGCCAAATGGTTCCATTGACGAGACCAAAGTGATCTGTGTGTTTTGTCGTTGTGAACTGAGCTATCATCATCGCAGCGCGTCCAGTCTGAAATACCACTTGATGGCCAAGCACACACACACACCCACACACACACACAGCTGATGCGAATTCTCCGCCCCCTCGTCAATATCAGGAACTCGTCAGTATTTCTTTCACCCTTTTATTAATGGACAGTGTTACATTGAGAGATTATTTGCTCCAAGTGAGAATGTTAGTGTGAAATTGAACACAGTATATGTCAATGTTGTTTTCAATAAAAAACATTTGCACAAAGCAAGCCGATCCACTTTTCCATGTTGATAAGAGCATTAAAATGAGAAAAAATAATGGGACAAAAAGAAATTCAAGAGACATTTAGAATAGATAAAAATAATTGCGATTAATCGCGAGTTAACTATGACATTAATGCGATTAATCGCGATTAAATATTTTAATCGTTTGCCAGCCCTAATATATATATATACGAAATAGATTCTGCTGTCACTTATTACTTACTCAATTCTACACATTTTAAATAAAACTTATTATTAATGATTTATAATCAATTGCAATGGGCCTCGGCACAAAAAATCTGATTTTTTTTTTTTTTTACTCCGATGCAGATCGTAATTTGTTGCACACATTTCTCCGCATCTAATCTGAGGCACTTATAAATGTGGTTTTAAATCGGGTACATATCCGCTATCTGGACATCTGACATGTCTAAACTTGCATATCCGATTCCCCCTAGAATTCCAAGCCACCACAAGGTGATGACGACACTTTGCCCACAAAGATAGCTGAAGCAGACGTGCCTGTATGCGCTCGCACTTAAACTCACAGCTTTTTTTTTTTGAGGTGGAAACTTTATAGTTAAGAAATTGTGTACACACGAAACTGGTTTTCATATTTTATGAATAAACCCACTTTGCTACTGAAAGCTACACTATGTTTCACAGCAATGAGGTGAGAACTTCACTGTTTTCGTACATAAATAAGCTTCACTAAACGCAAGCTGTAATTCTCTCTCTCTCTCGCTTGCTCACTCGCTCATTAATTCATTCGAATTCATTAAAATAAATCTTACCGCTCTACTTTATTTCACTTCAGAATTCTAGATCTAATGATCCATAGATAAAATAACTACCAAATATTACCGTTATTTTCTGGTCTATATCTGTTTAGTCCGATTTTCTGCAGCAAACATCTATGACAGCTTTAAACTTGTCCATGCTGGCAAATAATCATGGCCATCTGACGTGAATTATATCAATTATTTTTAGCACGGCCATTAAAGACCAGAGGGTCAACTATGTTACATAGTAAAGCGATCACCAGCAGAATGGGCTGGGATTAATATAAACATGGATATCGGCTACCAGTCGTGTCTAACGTTAATGTAATCAGGTGGGACATCAAATATGGTCAAAAGATTCGATCTGTGCATTAAGACTTAGTGTAAACGCAGCCATTGTGATTTTGACTTTAAAAGTCCTGATTCGTTTATTTGGTGGCTAAATATGTTGTTTAGAAAAGGTTTCTTGCTTAAATTGCAAGTAAATTTGACCTTCATTGCACCCTTCCAAACTGTTCTCATCTTTCCCGTTTTCTCTTTCGCTTTCCGTTTTTTGTGTGTGAAGGCACTGGAGCTGGACACAAATAATGAGAAGGCTTTGTTTAGGCGAGGAGAGGCACTGGTTGTCATGAAGGAGTTTGACAGGGCGAGAGCAGATTTCCAGCGCGTCACTCAGTTGTATCCAGCCAATAAGGCAGCGAAGAGCCAGATCGTGCTCTGCCAGAAACATGTCAAAGCGCAACACGAGAAGGACAAACGCCTCTATGCCAATATGTTCCAGAAGTTTGCAGAGAGAGACGCTAAAGTAAGTGTCTACGGTTACTAGATCTCAGTCACTGCACAAAAGATATACCCGCCTAATATCTGCTGTCTTCTATCTAATATTGTTTTTGTTTGTTTTTTGGTTGCTGTTTTTTCAGAAGGAGGCGGATCAAGAAAGGGAGCAGGAAAAGAAACAGAATGGTAGTGCAATGGAAATAGAAGAAAACGGAGCCCAGGAACAAACCGCAGCATAATGGCATGTTTCTATGAATTACTGTGTTTTGTTTTTTAAGAGTTTTTTTTTTATATATATATATACCTTCTATAATTTCTGTTCTCCTGAAGTGTGTTTGTGCGATTGAGGATGCATGCAAGCTTTAGTTTCTAATCTAATGTAGCGAGACGTTTGCTTTTGTACTGTGGCCAGACCCTTATGGCCAGGGTGTGTATGAATGCTTGTGTGTGCATTACTGTAAGGCAGCTAGTCGGCCTGGCCATGTTCTCTGCTGCGTCTCTCTTTACACTTAGAGACAGTGGAAAATAAAACGATTCTCAGCCTTTAGCTTGTACTGCAGCCTCTCGTGTCGGCTGCAAAAACTGATGCTGATCCTTAGATAACTCTTTGAGTCGCACTGCTGTACAATAAAGCGCTTTTCTGTCCCTTCACTAAATTTTACGTGCATGGAGGTGATCACCAGGGCAAAAAGACTGTTTTGTTTTCTTTGATTTGTAAGCTTTTGATTGTTTTTTTGTTTGTTTTTCCATCGTTCCACTGTTAAATTCTCCACGTTTAATGTGTACAACTTATCACAACTGGAAACCTTTCGATAGTGAATCTCTAGAGGAGAAACCACGCACATTTCCTGTGAAGAGCCCTCTTGTCTGCTTTACTCTGTGTGTAGTCTTTTCTGCGACGACGTTCTAGCGGAGAAAATCATCAATATAGGGCTGAGATGTTTGTCATTTTACAAAGTGAGAACATGAACTTAGACCTGCAGTCTCACACTGTCTCTTTTTTAATCTTCTTGTGGACAAGATTACCGCTATGATTTCTCCATAATTCTACTTGCACATTGTATATCTTATGGTGGATTGTCATGGCAGAAGAGGCTCGCTTTACCCTGCAGTGCTGTGTGACGGAGCTCAACCAGGACAGGATTACTGTAGTGTTGTGTGTAAGAGAGACATACAGACAGTTCTGTTCCCATGTCCTTGATTCTCTGATGTTGACTAGAACAATAAAACAAACTCAAAATCATCCTGCTGTATTGTCTGGATTGAAGCATTTAGTACAATGTGAAAGTACAAAATGGGTCAGTATCTCTATAAAGATACACTGCCTGGCCAAAAAAAAAGATTACTGTTTGGATTTAAATAGGTAAATGCTTAAGTGTCTATGATTGGATCATTATTGCTGTGGTTATGATGTTTCTAGCATGTTATATGTTTGGCAACAGTTATTCTAACCCTAATTGATGGAGTGTGTCACTGTTCATTTCTTAAACAACCATGTAGGAAGACGCATCATGGCCATAATCCAGGATGACAATGTCAAGATTCATCAGGCTCAAATTGTGAAAGAATGGTTGGGATCATTTTCAGACCTTAAAAGGTCCAGAGTCCAGACCTTAAAGGGTTAGTTCACCCAAAAATGAAAATTGTCATTAATTACTCCCTCTTATGTCAATCCAAACCCGTTAGACCTTCGTTCATCTTTGGAACGCAAATGAAGATCTTTTTAATGACTTTTTTTTTTTTGGGCCGGGCAGTGTATATTATAAGCCAGTGAAACTGCAGTCAGCAAATATACAGAAACACTGTTAGGTTAATAAACCATCTAAAACAGCAAATAATCAAAATGTAAACTAAAATCCTTTCATTTGTTTCCTTAACTGCCATTTATTATTTACGAAATGGGGTGCTCGTGGAGAAGTAATGGAGTTTCGTAAAATATATTACGTCCATGGACAATTTTTATAATTAATATCATTTTTCAAAATGTATATAAACTTTATGAAGCTGTAATATATATTACCATTCTTAGTTTTTGTAAATAAAAAAAGTTTGAAAATAAGTAGCTTTGTCACAGCAGAATTATCAGAAATATCTTGTGGGGCCTTCAAATATTGTTCCAAAAGTTGAGTACCACTGAATAAAAGGACAGAATCTAGCATGTGAATAAACTAGTGTCTAACAAGAAGCAATAAAAGAAGCACACACCCCAATGAATGCATTAATTAAATCCTCTTCAAGTTTTCAAAGTGCATCTGCATGAAACTTTTATGTCCACGCTGCCATCTTCTGGTGCTATGCAACACTTACACCTGCAAGACACCTGATGTCTCCTATAGTTTCTAGACTATTCTTAACCCATAGCTGACTTTTCTTTCTAAAAGGCATATGTGGATACAGTGTATCATTTACAAGTGTATCCGTACAATTTAGATCCATATAACTTGTTTTGTTGATGAAATTAAAAAAAATTGAATGATCATTTTTATTGTGCGGGTCAGGTTTTGCCAACAATGACCAAATGACACCACAAAGACCTGAAATGCACACTGGCGATCAGCCAACAGCTCCCACAAGGAAATAGCTTATTTTACAGTTCTAATAATAATGATCTCAAATGATGTAAGAGGATAGAATATACAGTTTGTACAGTATAAAAATCATTGTCTATGGAAAGTCCCCATAAAACATGAAAACGCAACGTGTGTGTGTGCGTGCGCGCGCGCGTGTTCGTGCGTGTATGTGTACTGAAACTCAGGTTGCTTCAAGGTGATTTTCTATAAAAAAAAAAGTCTCTATTAATAAAAACATCTGATATATGACAGCTTATTTAGCCTACTTTCTTAATAAAAATCTGGACATGGTAAACGTTGCCTGTATATGATGACAAATCCACCTTATTCATTCCTGCGCCCCATGACGCTTTGCGCGAATTATGGGTGTAACTTCCGTTAAGATGTAAACAATCAGTGAAAGGCTCGCTCTATGATCGCAATACGTTAAAAAAGTGTCACAATGAGATGACATTAATCGATTCACCCTTCAATCATCGAACATTAAAATGAAATTTAAAAGTTTAAAAGAATCAACAGACCAAAAATAGCCCCAAAAGCGCGAGTCTTTGGTTAAATATCACTGTAGTAGGCAAATATATATATCTGTATTGTATAACAAGCCTTAATCAAAAATGTGCATTAACTTCAGCATTACGTGACGCTACATCAAAGTGATTTCCGTCATTTTGACAGATTATAGATTGCATTTACCTGTGAAAACAAACCTGGAAAGAGACGTGAGGATTTGAGGAGAATAACGAGAGATTCTTCGTGCATTCCAGTGAATTATTAATGGAATATCGTAAATTAAATTCGGGAGAACAGACCACAAATGTGCCGTACATGTTGTCCTTGTTCATACTTTTACAGCGGATTGCAAAGGAAAAAATAAAAATCATCATGAGGAAAAGAAAGCAGCGACTGAAAAGAGCTCTTGCCGTAGATATTCTTGTTATAACATGTCACGCTAAAATACCAAGTATAACATTATTCTCATGATGTCTGAAAATAAATCATGAAGGAAAATTGACAGCTCATTCAGTCAAACTGACGGATAAGCTTTATTTGTAGGGCAACCTTATGATTGGAAATGAATTGTTTCAGCCTTTTTGAATGGAAGTTCCCCAAACCGGAAGTGCCGCCCATAATTAAAAACGCAGTAAGCTCGTCAGGAATAAGGTGGATAGATAACATGCAAATGACAAAACGTTTGACCCATATAAAGTATAGTACACTAGGGGTGTTAATATGAGTAAATGGGAAAAGGGTTAGTTCACAGATATCTAAATTGAGAAAGATCAGGTAATTTATATTTTAAAAAAATATAGCCAACAATGCTTGCATTTAGAGTTAAATAAAATGTTGTAAACCTGAGCCCTTCCCTCCCTGCCTGTGGTGTGTACTGTGTAACTTGGTAACACATTGGTCATTAGAGACAGTGAAGTCCCCAGGCAGATGTGTTTGTTTGTCAGTGCTAAGCACATCTCTCTGCTTTTAAGTTTTCAGGTTCAAATTGATGGCTTATGCAAAGATCTGCCGGAAACAACATTATATAAAGCTGAATGCAAAACCACCAGCAGCAGCAGGTCATACAGGTTTTTCCAGAGTAGCCGCACTGCACACATCCACACATTAATTTGTCCTCCTTAAATGACTTTTAGGAGACAATCCCAGTTTCTTGAAAATTGGCATTTAAAAACAAAGAAATTTACAAAAACTTACAGGAAAATAATAGCCTAATAAACATTAACTTGAAAGTATAAATAAATGAGGAAACAAGATAAAAAATGGTTACAATTTAATTTGATGGTCCACATTTTCTACTAACTATAAGTATGTGTCAACATGTCAACTAACTCGTTAATTTGCAACTGCATGTCAGTCAACTAACTCTCATTTGAGTATTAGTAGACTGGGCTAGGGTTAGTATAATAAGTTGACATCTATGAATACTTTAATGACTGGTAGGTAACATTTAGTTGCAAAGTTACTTGTACACTGAAATAAATATGTTCATGATTTATCACAATTTTTTTTCTTTTGTCAAATCAACTTAGGTAATTAATGTGGTTCAGAAAACATACTATTTTGAGTTTCTGTTGATTACGCCAATCTCCTTCATTGTATTAACTCAAATGTTTTATTTCAATGAGCTCAATATTTTAAGGCAGCCAGGTAACTTACTTTTTTAAGTTAAACCAACAATATTTTTATAGTAGGTAGTAGAATGTCTAAAGTGGACCATCAAAAACAAAAAGCAATCAAACAAGCCTTTATCCCTTCTGCCTTTATTATTTAAATTATTTTTAAGAAAAGCATTTTATGTCATGCAAATTATATAATATGTCATGCAAATTATATTTCTGCATCAATAATCATAAATTATATATATATAGAGGCCTATGTGCATGTATGTCTGTCTGTCTGTCTGTCCGTCCGTCCAGAATGATTTGCCCCCTTGTAAATATGATCAAAGATGGCTGTAAAAAATAAGTCTACATTTGTTAATCCTTTTTTATATTTTATTAAAAAAATAATTATCAAATAAATGGTTTTCTCCAAAACACGCTGGCCATAATTATTTCCTTGAATTAAATACTTTTTGCAACCTCCTTTTTCCAAGATAACAGCTCTGAGTCTTCTCCTATAATGCCTGATGAGTTTGGAGAACACCTGACAAGAGATCAGAGACCATTCCTCCATACAGAATCTCTCCAGATCCTCCAGATTCCCAGATCCATGTTGGCGCTTCTTCTCTTCACTTCAGCCCACTCATTTTCTATAGGGTTCAGGTCAGGGACTGGGATGGCCATTGCAGATGCTTGGTTTTGTTCTCAGTGACCCATTTTTGTTTTGATTTTTGTTTTTGGATCACTGTCCTGTTGGAAGATCCAAACATGGGCCGTTAAAAGATTTCTAGCAGAGGCTGTCAGGTTTAGATTTTTTATCTGTTGGTATTTGATCAAATCCATGATAAAAGCTAATGTATTTGTTTCATCTGTCCATAGAACCCGCCCCGTTTGTAGTTCCAGTGGTGTCAGTTACTTTTCAAACGTCATGGTCAGATGAAATAAAACAAAAAGCTTTTTGGCAGCAAACACTTAATATGGGTTTGGTTTATACAAGGATAAAAGTACCCCATGTGTAAAATGAAATACTCTGCTGTATCTCTAATGCTGTGGGCCACATTTTCAGCCAGAGGTCCTGGACATCTTGTTCAGATACATGGCATCATGGATTCGATCAAATACCAACAGATAAAAAAATCAAAACCTGACAACCTCTGCTAGAAATCTTTTACCAGGCCATTTGGATCTTCCAACAGGACAGTGATCCAAAAACAAAAATGGGTCACTGAGAACAAAACCAAGCATCTGCAATGGCCATCCCAGTCCCTGACCTGAACCCTATAGAAAATGAGTGGGCTGAACTGAAGAGAAGAAGCGCCAACATGGATCTGGGAATCTGAAGGATCTGGAGAGATTCTGTATGGAGGAATGGTCTCTGATCTCTTGTCAGGTTTCTCAAAACTCATCAGGCATTATAGGAGAAGACTCAGAGCTGTTATCTTGGAAAAAGGAGGTTGCAAAAAGTAGGCAAATAATTTCATAATGTGATTTACCCTTCAATTCTTTAACTTCAATGAAAGGTTTGATTTTTGCTAATTCTTTAAATAAATTATCAAAAGGATTAACAATGCAGATTTATTTTTTAAAGCCATCTTTGATCTAGGGGGCAAATAATTCTGACCAGCACTGTATATACATTATATAGGATATATATATATATATATATATATATATATATATATATATATATATATATATATATATATATATATATATATATATATATATACAAGGTATAATAATTACATAACAAATGTACAGACTTAATACTGTACATTTAACAAGGAATGAAAAATACAAATTATAACAAATAAACAAAGACACAAACGGAAAATTACATAAACAAATAAATAGATAAGAATAAAGAGAAAAATAATAATAAAATAAAATATTACATCTCGTCAAAATATATCCTTTAACAAAATTAATTAAGAATGCAGCACAGGTTTACCTGTCTAAATTAAGAGCTTTGGAGTTCTTTAAAAAGGAAATAGCTTGGATATATTGCTCGATAACTTAATTTCCCCTCGTTGTACCTGTTGAGAAGATCAGCGACGTCACGCAGAGGGCGTGGCCTCTTCAACCTGTGCTGTGCGTGTACTGATGTTTGAGACACACTTGCAGACGCTGAATCCCAGACACAGAGAAGGAAATGTGAACGAGTGTGACGAGAGATTGAGTTTTTACACAGGGTTTGTAACCGGGAAAGCGTGTATCGATGATCCTTCCAGCGGTTTTCAACTTCTCTGATCCACACGGAGCCTGAAGGACGCAAAGATGATGCTCAACTTTCTCCCGTTGCGGAAATTCAAGCGCAACGGCAGATATATTGTGTTCTGGGCGGTGCTGATGGTCGCGTTACTGGCGGTTTATCTGGAGTTCATGGCCACGAGCGAGTGGAGCAGCACTGGTGAGTGACAGACATCTGATGCCCTGTCCACTCACTCATTACTCATTACTTTACTATTTGATGATTGCCATCATGAATGTGTAAAGTCAAAATGTTTACAATAATGACCCGTTCATTAACATTACTTAATAAATAGTATCGTGAAGGGACAATAAACAACATTTTACAGCATTTATTCATCTCTAGATCAGGGATTCCCAAACTTTCCTAACTTTTTGTTGTTGTTGTTGTTGAACACATTTGACCTAGCAGTAAATAAAGTAACGCATGGTGTCGTTTAATGGTCACATGACATGCAGGTAAACAAATCAAATATTTGATCTTTTTAACATGTTTTATTTAAAATATTTTTTATTTAAATAAGCATTTTATGGTGATTAACGCAAGTTAATCACATAATGATAATATTAAATTAGCTAATGTTAATATAGATAACACTCAATAAGGTCGTTTTGGCCAATTTCAAAGAGGATTCCAGTTTCCAATTACCTTCTGTATCTGTTTTGACCTACTTGTAATTGCATTCCTTTCTACATACATTTTCTAATTGCAATGTTTACTCATTATATTCCACAGTTATAATGTTTACTTGCAGTCCATTCGACTTACATTCCAGTGTTTTGTAAATTCTCTTCTGTTATATCGGGAGTTTGAGCTGGAGATAAAGTTTGGAGTTTGTTAGCTTAGTGAGTTTGTTCTTTGTCGTGGTGAATTGGTTCCATTATTATTAAACACAATACATTTCAAAACAACATGCAAACAGTACAGCACAATATAACGCAATGGCAGAATACATTATGCTAATAAGATCAAGGATATGTTTAATGTGCATGGAAACACGAGAACGTCAGGCTGCTTGTTTCTGCCCTGCTGGTCTAGTTTTTTATAACACCAGGGTGAAACAGGGTGTTTCTTCCCAATTCCCATAGTGACTCAGTGTCTCCTCTGCCTTCCTTCTGACTCAGGCACCTTAACTTAAAGCAATTTTAATCATGTTTTCTTATTGGTCCTATATTACAAAGTCTTTACAAAGAGAAGCTTATGTGATTGAGGAAACCTGAGAGATGTCAGGTGAGCTCTGACCTGCAGAAGGGGTTTGTCATCTTGTCTGAGGTCAGTGTCAGACCAGAGGAGCAACACCAATGTCACACCACCTGGACATCAGCCTGGTAATGTGCATCTAAAATTACATTTGAAAAGTAAACTCACACTGACCTGCACAAAATCAGATTATAAACAACAGCTGTCCAGTTGAGATTTGATTGCACTCATTCTAATTCTGATTGGGTGGAGGACGCTTGAATGCGATCCGATTTCCTTGTTCCTCCTGTATTTCCAAAAGAAATCCAGAGGTTGAATGATTGATCTGCGCATGGCATTATGATGCGTTCGAGTCCTCCTGGGAAGTTCGTATTTACAAGTTGGGAAGTTGTGTTTACGACGTCAGGTCCATTCAAGTCACTTAGATTCGCCTGAGCAAAATGGTGGTGTACCTATTCATAAGGGTTAGTTCACCCAAAAATGAAATTTCTGTCATTAAATCAGAGTCAGAAAGCTCTCCGATTTCATCAAAAATAACTTTATTTGTGTTCCAAAGATAAATGTTTGGGTGAACCAACCCTTTAATTAACTACACAAAAATACAGCAAGGTTTTTTAACTATTTCTAGAAAATGAAGAACAAAGAATGTGCATCAAGTGTATTTTGCTTTGTTTTTAACTAATTTATGAAGCCACTGTAAACTTTGTTACATATTATATTCTTATTAAAATGCTATTATATTTAGTGCAGGCAATTAGCTTATTTTGTTGTAAATAAAAAAGCCTGACAATGTCACTGCTAAATACCTGGAAGTATGTGGTTATCCGCCACATTTATCACTGACACGCCTCCAATTCATAAAGATCGGGGCTTAAAGAAAATCCAGAGCTTCCCACTCGTATTTACAACTTTGCTGTGCTGTTCATGTGCGTTCAACTCTTAAATATGATCTTTCTGACATGACTTGAAATCACCATAAGTGTTGCACGATATACCGGTAATAGAAACGTATCACGATACCCTGCTTTTAAAACGGTGCGATTCCTCATTTTACTAGTCTTGGTACTTTAAGAAAGGCAGCAGTATAGTGTGTGTGCATTGTGCAGAGCTTTGCTTACACTACCCTGCAGGCACACTGGCATAATTTTGGTTTCGTGACAAAATTGCATTGATGCGCACTTACTGTACGAATCCATTGCTCATGCATGCCATTCTTCTGTGAACCTGCATATATTTTGCATGCTTGTTAGACTTCACACTGTAAATTAACATTGTTGTGCAAGTCCATTTTATTGTTATTTACCTCGTAAATATGCCGACACATAAAAACAAGTATGCACACAACTTCTGTCAAACATCACCATGTCAGTCTATTAAATAAACTTTTAATACATTTTAAGTTTTTCCCTCCAACTCTGAAAAATAAACGGCATGTTTTTGTGACTGCAAGTTTTTGTTAAAAGTGCAAGAATAATAATGAGGCTAATAATTAATGACAATAATTAATGAGTCTTGCTTAGTTAATGATTGGTGGTCGGTGGCTAAACAACTCTGTGTAATGTGTTTTGAATTGTTTTGTACTGCAATGCAATTATGAGTTATCACTGCAAAATGTCGCAAAATGTCACTAATTGTCAACAATGTTTTTTTTTTTTCAATAGATGATATCCAGAGAGTTAATGACTGCAGATGAGATATAAAATTGCTGAAATGAAATTCAAACATTTTACACAATATCAAAATTCAAACAAAATTTGTTTATTATCGATTGTCAAAGCTGTACATAGCCTAGATTTTTGGTGTTGAAGCTAACACAATCAGTCCCGCAGATATGGTTTTTGGCTGAAAATGACCAAATATAGTTGCCAAATATTCACCAAAAAATTAAAATTCTGTCATCGTTTAGACACCATATAAATTGGTTTGGGTTAATATGTTTCCCTGGTAAAATTTTTGGGGAGTTCTTAGTCGGTATTGTGTATCAAATAAAACCAAAGAAGTGTCTTTTAAATTTGCTCACAGAATATATCCTGTGAAAGACACATTAGCAGGGTTCTACGCTAAGGTTTTTCACAAGGCGCACATGTGCTCCTAAATGAAAAAATTTAGGAGCACACAAAGAAATTTTGTAGCGCAGTGAAAATTCTTCAAGTAACAGAGTTTAACAAACTATTATATATATATATATATATATATATATATATATATATATATATATATATATATATATATATATATATATATATATATATATTACACTACGTGTGTGCTCCTTCTCTGTGTTCAACTATGGTGTGAAACCGTCGATTTGATGCAGAAGTATAAATCACACTTTACAATCACGTTATAAAACAGAACAAGGGGAACGTGTTGATCTCAGGAGGAGCACATCGGCACACCTGTGACATCTGCATCTTTCCACTGCAGAGGCTCTTTCCACAACATGGAGGACAAACTAGTTTAAATTAGTGTATTAGTATTTACTAGTATTAGTATCTACTGTAGATTTAGTTGACTAAAATCTTATTGTATTTTGTCGACTAAAACTAAAACAATTCAGATGACTAAAATATAATGGGTTTAGTTAAATTGTAATGCGTTAATTTAGAATTTCTCTAAAATTTCCAAACCCATATACTCCCGGAGAAAACATCTACTAACCTGTTTATATGATTAATTTTACAGTTTGAACATGCAATATAGATACAGATTTAACTACTGTGACTTAAAAATATCTTAAAATTAAATAAAACACTTTTCCTAAAGTATAACTACTTGTATACATCATTATTTATTCTTTCAAGAAGCAGACATATGTATTTGTATGAATTAAATATAATGAAACCTTATTAAAGCTATTAACGAGCAGTGAATGCTTTTCTCTTTTTCTTTTGTTGCTTGATGACACAGACAGCATTAGGTTTATTACCCACGGTCATTTTAAGACATCGGATCCTGTCCAATGACATGCGGATCAATATTGCACTGATGCACATCCGATACACTCAAACCTGTTTAAGACATAACCGACATAGTTTACCTGAATACTCTCCAAAACGGACATTTCGACATAATGTTGTGTATCTGTCCATTCAGACACGAAAGAGAGCTTAATTCAGTCCTCGTGCGCTTTATATGTTTCTGTCTGCATGGCTGCACGCTTCGGGTCGGGTGTTTACGCACATAAAACCGTACCTCTTTTTTTGCGTCGTCACTCTTATTCAGATCTATATCTGCTCTACTAATTCTCCCACACGTTTAAATTTTTTAACGTTTTATGAGATGCAGCGCATGTCAACCCGTGTTCCGCCGGGTAAGATCAGCAGTACAAATGTGCGCATCTACCACAAACGCACGCAGGACATCAGTTCTGACTGGATCGCTTCCCAAATCACTATCTAACATTTTTGTCTAGTTTTTATTCGTTGACGAAAATGTCAATAGATTTTCATCATAGTTTTTGTCATTCAAAACTAGTTTTTATTTAGTTATCGTCTCGTTTTCGATTATGGTAGGTTGTAGTTGCTCGCAGTCGCACATTGTGCTCGTAAATCCTTTTTCCGGTTCGCACGTAGGCCTATCGATTTTTAGGGGCATATGCGAGCAAAATGGTCGCACTGTAGAGCCCTGATTAGAGCGTTTTCATCTGGATATTGATTACAATTACTGCGTGCCTTTGCTGCTAAGGAAGTAGCGGAAGTAGCGTTGGTCCTGTAGGCGGCTGTAGCAGATGTTAGCTGTACGAAATGTTATTTCTATGTAGTTTTTTTTAGTACGTATGCTGTCCAGTGATGCCGGGAAGAGCGTGGTGTGTGGCTGTTTTAACAACAAATAAAACCATTTGTGAAATTCACAAACCTTTGTTGCGCATTGACTGCCCATGTTTACGGCCATACGGATTACACAAGTTCGTGGTGCGGGCGGTAATGCACTCACTCTGTGTGTGAATTCTGTATGCTGGCAAATCCTCTAATTAAAACAAACAAAGTGTATATATTATGAAAGATTCACTGTGCAGTCAGCTTCATTGATAATAACATAGATGTGTGAGATCGCGATGAACTGTCAGCTTTTTAGGAATTATTAAGGGAGCGCACTTGCGCGCAGCGTGCATTCAGTCATGCCAAACCATGCACGCAGTAGCCTGCTTGCTTTTATAACAGTGTGGTTTGTAACTGTAACTGTTTATAACTGTATCCCTTTCCCAATGATGAGCTGGCCAAATCCATGGGTGAAGTGGTGCAGGACAGGGGACATTTTGGATACGCTGTCAAGACTGGCAGCTTTGGACTGAGATTCAATCTGTCCATCAATACCCGGTCACCAGACATAGCTACGGGCCAGATGTTTCATCCTTACCACCCCAGGATGGCCCAAATGCAGATCAGCTAGCACCCGGTTGCGAAGCTTGGTTGGTACCACGACACAACTCAGTGTGAGTGGGCCACACCGGTGGTACCAGTTATAAAAAAAGATGGCTCAGTGAGACTGTGTGGTGATTTTAAAGTGACACTCAACCCAGCCATTTGTGTGGATCACGATTCACTACCCAATTCCACGCATAGAAGATCTTTTTGCATCTCTGGCTGGTGGTCAGTTATTCAGTAAGCTGGACTGGTCAAGCGCTTACTTGCAGATACCAGTGGCACACAAGTCAAGAAAACTACTCACTATATCCACTCAAAAAGGGCTATTCTGCTATAACCGCTTACCCTTCAGAATTGCCCCGGCCCCTGCATTATTTCAGAAAGCAATGGATCAAATCCTTTTGGGAATTCCAAACACTCACTGCTATCTTGATGACATACTGATAACAGGACGAGATAATGTGGAACACCTCAAGACATTAGACCAAGTACTTACCAGACTGGAGGAATATGGTCTGAAATTGCAGCATGAAAAATGTGAATTTTTCACAGTCACTGGAGTATCTGGGTCACAACATTGACGCAGCTGGATTACACAAATCACCAGAAAAGATCAAAGCCATAATGGAAGCACCTGCACCGACCAATGTAAGTTAATTACGGTCTTTTTTGGGGATGATCAACTACTATGGCCCTTTCATTCCAAATCTGGCATCTGTTTTGAAAGTGAAGGATCTCCTTACTTCATCAGCGGTACTCACACATTATGATCCAGAATTACCCATTCGTCTCGCCTGTGATGCTTCCCCATATGGGGTAGGGGCGGTGATATCACATGTGTGCCCTGATGGGGAGGAAAAGCTGGTTGCTTTTGCATCCAGGGCACTCAGTAAAGCAGAACAAAATTATGCTCAGATCGAGCGTGAGGCCCTGAGTATAATTTTTGGAATTCGCAAATTCCATCAGTACTTATACGGAAGAAGGTTTACCCTCTTTACTGATCATCGACCTCTAACGACTATTCTCAGTCCCAACAAGAGCATTCCATCCATGGCAGCAGCTAGAATGCAACGATGGGCTCTGATATTAGCCGCCCATGACTATGTCCTTGAGTATAGACGTTTTCATCAGACGCGTTGCCATGGTGATGAGCTGGCCCAAAGTTAACTTCCGTTCTGTTTGTTTATTAGTGTTTACTGGATAATATGGCATTGACTACAAATGCAGTGAAAGTTAAGGTGATGAGCAGGTTCTTGAGCTGTGGGGTGCAACCTGACCTTGGGAGCAAACGCAATTTTTAAAAATAAAAACGTTAAGGTTTCCTAACAAAGAGGGAGACGGCGGTATTAAAATAGCTATGTTTATCTGAGTGATATCCGGTACAGTGTTTCCCATACATTTATTAGTGGAAGCCCACCACATTATCAGCGCTGACCGCCACATATTGATTTCCGTGTTTTTTACAGTTTAAGATGGGGAAAAGTTGTAGCTATTTGACTGTAGAGTTGCATGCAGCGCATATTCGTTCGCTCCCTCTCTCTCCCTCTCTCTCTCTCTCTCGCAAACACATTGACAGCGGACCAGTCTGTGTATTGAATGGTTAGTATCATAAACAACGCTGCACAGATCCATCCAACATGCTGTCAATGTGGAGACCCACCTTGAAAAAAGGTCATTAGCAAGCATGTAAGAAGCCTAGCTAATAAGGAGAGCTATATTAACCTTATAAAACCCCGTGCCGCGCTCGCCAGTTTTTTAACACTGCTGTAAATCAGACACGTCGGTAGAAAAACATTCTTGTCTCCAATTTTTGTTCAACGGGTCTGGTAGTGTCACATTTCAGTTTGGCCAAGTAACGTTTCTCTTCTTTGACTGGCAAGAAATACCAGCTAATACTAAGGTTATTTACTTGTTATGGATTGTCTGCGGAAGTCTGCCGGAAGTTAAGTTTGGGCCAGAGTAATGCACATGCGCAGTACCGTTTGTTTATGTTGTTACTGCTGAAAGCGTCTATAAGAAAGCAGCCTTACATGCCAACGCAGATGGACTGTCACGGCTGCCATTACCAGTGACACACACGGAAAAAACGAACATGGTGGATGTGTTCAATGCTGCCCAGGTAGCCACCCTGCCTGTCACTAGTGCTGAAATTAGACGTGACACCCTAAAGGATCCCACTTTGTCACCTGTGCTGGACATGGTTTCAACTGGACGGTTCCCAAAATCTAAAGGGGTACCTCAAGGCTTGCTGCCCTTTGTGACACGTCGCCATGAGGTCAGAGTTGTTCATGGATGTTTAATGTGGGGGAGTTGTGTCGTGGTTCCAACCAAGCTTCGCAACCGGGTGCTAGCTGATCTGCATTTGGGCCATCCTGGGGTGGTAAGGATGAAACATCTGGCCCGTAGCTATGTCTGGTGGCCGGGTATTGATGGACAGATTGAATCTCAGTCCGAAACATGCCAGTCTTGTCAGCGTATCCAAAATGCCCCCTGTCCTGCACCACTTCACCCATGGATTTGGCCAGATCATCATTGGGAAAAGGATACATGTGGATTTTGCCGATCCCTTTGAGGGCCATATGTACTTCATTGTAGTTGATGCACACTCCAAATGGCCGGAAGTCTCAATTATGGATGGTACTACCACCAGCAAAACCAATCAGGTCCTACAAGGATTTTTCAGTCGTTATGGCGTCCCTAATGTCATTGTCAGTGACAACGGCCCACAGTTTTGTGCTGAGGAGTTTTCACTTTTCCTGAAGGCAAATGGAGTGCAACATATTCGATCTGCTCCATGTCACCCCTCTAGCAATGGGCAAGCTGAACGTTTTGTCCAAACATTCAAACACGCTCTAAAAGCTTCAAAATGGACAGCTCCAGTCCCACAGAGACTTGATGGATTCCTGTTAACATACAGAAACACTCCGCACGCTACCACAAAGGAGTCACCTGCGATGCTATTCCTCAATCGTAAACTAAGAACCCGGCTGGATCTTCTAAAACCTAGTCTCGCCAAAACAGTTAGTCAGTCCCAGGATGCCCAGCAGTTACGACGCCAAAAACACTCTAAGTTCGGAGAATTTCGTGCTGGAGAGTCTGTTCTTGCTCGTGACTACAGAAAGGGGGGAAAATGGATACCTGGAGTGGTGATGTCCAAAACGGGACCTGTCTCTTACAACATCAATCTGGAAACGTTATGTAGATCAATTACTGAAACAAGGGACCGAATTCTCTGAAACTCAGATGGAACCGGAAGTTCCTGCTGGTCCTGATAATTTTCAGGCACATCCGCTTCTGGAGAACATCGGGGAAAGGACTGACAATTTTGTGGAGGTGATGATTGACAAACCAGGGCCAGGCAACATAGACCAATCACCTCCGGGGGATGTACAAACGGGAGAGACTATTAAGCGTTATCCTACCCGTCTCACTAGACTACCTGATCGTTATCAAGCAGTCTAATATATATCAAAGGGATAGACTCATGAAGAGAAAGACGTGTTTGCTAAGTAGTGGTTAAAGTTGAATTCAAGAAAATAAATATTTCCTTTGTTGTGTTGGACAAACCTTAATTTAAGTTGGGAGGAAATGTTATGTATTTAGTGTCAATAACTGAGTTATCCTACATTGAACAGTAAAACAGTAAAATAAGTCAGTTCTAAGGGTATTCTGTATTCGTTGTGTTATTTTTATTATCTCTGAATATAATGATATTCTGAGAGACACATCACGTACTAAACGCATGCCAGAACTCCAAGATGTACACCACTGACCCAAAAGCACAAGAAAAGTCTGCTCCAATTTGCTCAAAATCAAATACTGTAAATAAGCCACAGAAGTTTTGCGATACTGTTCTGTGGAGCGGTAAAACAAAACTGGAACTTTTCGGCTCTATGGATCAGCGGTATGTCTGGAGGAAGAAGAATGAAGCATATGCTGAAAAGAACACTTGACTTTGCCTACAGTTAAGCATGGTGCTGCTCGGTGATGCTCTGGGGCTGCTTTGCATCCTCTGGCCTTGGAAACCTGCAGCGTGTGGAAGGCAAGATGCATTCATTGAAGTATTAGGAAATCCTAGGAGAAAACATCATACCTTCAGTGAGGAAGCTGAAGCTTGGGCGTCACTAGAACCTCCAACAGGACAATGATCCCAAACATACCCTCAAATTCCACTAAGACTTGGTTGCAGAAGAAGTCCTGGAAGATTCTACAGTGGCCATCACAGTCACCTTGAACCCCATTGAAAATCTCTGGTGGGATTTGAAGAAGGCGGTTGCAAGACGCAAACCCAAGAATATTACTGAACTGGAGGCCATTGCTCATGATTAATCGGCTAAGATTCCTCAGAAACGCTGCCAGAAGCTGGTGTCTGGTTATGCGTCTAGTTTGCAGCAGGTCATGACAGCAAAAGTACTAAAGTTGCTTGCCATGAAGGGGTTGAATAATTTTGAGACTGCAGAAGTCATTAAAAGTATCATTTTCAGTTGAATTTGGGGAAACCACTTGAAACATTTGTCGTATTGAGCTATTTCAATTACTTTTGTTTGATTTGTTCATTGCAAACAGCTGAAAGTCTGTACATTTTTGCCAATAAACCTGATTTGCAATGGGGGTTGTAGTGCCAATCAGTGAATTTTATCCAGCTAAATTTAGTATAATATCTTCAGGTGAAGATGCACAGTTATTTGTTCGCGTTGTTTATACTTTCAGCTGGCTCCGCACCGCAAGCCTCCACTGACTTCGCACAGTTCCCGGACATTTTTCCAAACAGACGAGGCGTTTATACTTGACACACGCTCGCCATTTGTATTATTCTTTGAAATGACAGGTGGTGACTCTGAGTAATTGTTCTCTAAACCATCTGAGAAGTAAGGTACACACGTGACGATGTTTGTTTTTATTACACTTCACCAAACCCATGCAACAAAACAACCAAACAATCATGTAAAACCTAGTAAACCTTGAGATTATTAATTGTGACATTGTGACAAGTTAAAGATTTTCATTTAATTTCATGAACATTTTTATTAAACCTAGACCTTTATTTTCCTTAAAAGGGCTTATTTGTGCAAGTGTAGGCTCATTTTGTCAAGCGATTAATTTAGAACAACCACAAACTGGGTCCCGGTAAGATGCCAGTAACAGATGTACCTGCTCGGCCAGAATCGCTTCAAGTCATGCACCTTTGGAAGCGGAGCCGCGCGCAAAGTTACAAAAAATGCCATGCAAGCCGCCATGCAAAATGGGGTCTCTCAAAGAGCACGACCGCCAACACGGCTATGAAGTCATTTTTGCAGTGGGCACCTTTGCGCTTGTACAGACACGGCGAGTATAAACCAAGCATAATTCTATTGTTTTGATTGTTGACAGTGAGCTACTGTGTTCAACTTGCTCTTCGAAGGACTGTAGTTCATCCATGTGTCCAACCCTAAATTTTATGTGTGTGTCAGTTTAGACACACTGAGGCAACATTGTAAGTCAGTGTGAAGTGACGCACCCTTGTGACTGACCTTTGACCTTTGATTATTTTTGCACCAGTGGTCAAAATTGGATTTCTTTGTTATTTTTTGTAGGGAATCATCAAAGACCAGGTGCATGGAGCAGAAATGGAACGAGACTACAGGGTGAGACATGCATTACTGTAGTCTCGTTCCATTCTCTCTCTCTCTCTCTCTCTCTCTCTCTCTCTCTCTCTCTCTCTCTCTCTCTCTCTCTCTCTCTCTCTCTCTCTCCCCATTTCTCTCTCTTTCTCTCTCTCCTCTGTCCTGCACTGAGCCCTGGGGCTTCTACCCTCTTTTAAACAAACTCGACATTCCTCCAGGGGCTACCAGTGATTTCTTGGGTGAACAGTGAAAGAAAGGATTTGGATGATGGAGAAAGGCAAAGAAGGAAATTGTGGTCGCTTGCTAAAACACACACTTTGAACATGCACATGAGATCCTTAGGGTCTCTTCTTTAAACTCATTTGTTCTCGCTCACACACTATGGAAAGTGCACACACCACCCAGTGTGCAAATACACCTGAAGACACAGACCATAATAGCCTGTCTACCCCAGCCCTCCCCACAGTGTGTGTTCAGTGGCGCTGGGGGTCAGGTGACCCTTTCTTCTTTAAGCCGAGGCGTCATTTCCTGTGTTCCTTGTTGCTATAGCACCAATGTGCAAGGTTAAGCACACTTGCACTTCTCTGTACACACACACACTCTCTCTGTCTTTTTGCAGGGAGTTTATGTATTTTCTTTACCTCTAGAAATTTAGCTATATTTGCTGTAAATATTTGCAGATAGCTTATGTGTAAATTAACTATACAACGTTTTTTATGTATTGTGTGCATGCATTAACTGTCTATTTGAAAAGCTTGCAACATAGCAGGATGTTTGTCAGCCAAAAGTCAGTAGTTGTTCGATGAACACCACGTCAAAATATCCATTCTTCATACCTAGAAACTTAAGTTAAACTTGAATAACTGGTTTTGCTCACTTACTGTATAATGTGACTGAAGGGACAATGCACATACAGGTGTCCAAACAATGTAACAGGAGTCTGTTTTAATGTCCTTTCGGGGATGTCCTCGAGCTGATTCATAAATGAATAAACCACTTTTTTTTTTTTTCACAAGCCAATACATTTTATTTTTATATGGTTAGGGTTAGTAGATCTGCATGATTTTGGATAAATTGAGAATCACAATTTTAGAGATCTTGATTCTCCTATGATTCTGAATAGACAATAGAATAACGTAATTTACTAGAGGTTCTGACAATGTTATTGCTGCAGTGTGTAGTCTTATTTAAAAAATATTTAATTAATTTGAATTATTGTTTTTTTAATCAGTTTGAATGAATGATTCAATGACTCACTAAAGATTTCACTAGTTTAATTACTGGATGAATATATAAACTTTATCCTGTACTTCTGTGATAATTTGAATGTTTGGAGTAACAGAAATAATGATACTGTATGGTTGAAAAGACTGTTTGTGAAGCTGTTTCATACCGATACATGACAACTGCTCCATCTGGCTCAGTGGCAGAACTAACATAGAGTTTAATGTTCCACTGTGATCTTATTTGACACAGGTTTAATGGTCACAGGTGAATCGTTGTTATTTAGGAATAAGATCACTTGGGTGTTTGCATCGAGATCGCAATCTTTTACCGATTAATCGTGCAGCTTTAGTTTATAGTTATTATTAATAGCTTTATATATTAAACAATAGTTTATAGTATGTGCTAATTTAAAATAGTAAACTATGTTTGTGTGTTTGTTCAGCCATAATTTGGGAACGAGATTGCCCTCAGAAGTTTGGTAGAAACCTCTGCAATAATAAAAAAATTATAAATAAATATAAGATATATATAAATAAATAAATATTTATATATATCTTCTTTTAAAACTTTTATTAGGGTTAGTCTGTTAATGTCCTTATTGTAAGTGTGTACTGTGCATGGATATCAAGCAAGACATCTTGCTAAAAAATAAAAAAAAACCCAGCAGGACAGTTTATGGGGAATCAGCACAAGGAAATCAGTATGCTTTGTTATGCATGACATTAGATAATGAATAAGGAACAGAAAAAGGAAAATAATGACATGACTACTTTGCATTTTGGGAAACTCTGAAAGCAGCTTTGCATTTTATAAATGGATCAGCAGTCGCTGGACACCCAGTTTAAACTGCGATTGCCTATAGAATTCATATTTTTGATTTAATCTAATTTGGGGTCAAAAAGAAAGTGTGTGTAAGGGAGAGAATGAGTGACAGTGTGTAAGTTAATGCTTTTTCCTTGTTAAAGGTTTTATGTGAACATGGAATCAGTTTCAGTCTATCTGGAGAAATCTCAAACCATCAATGGCAAACTAATGTCACTGTCATGGATCAAACACACACACACACACACACACACACCTGGTCAGTCAGGTTTAATTAATTAATTGTCTACTTGACTAAATATTTACTCTATTTCTCTTTCAGACGTAACCGTCCGCAGCATCACCGGGCCAAAAGCTGCTGCTCGACGAGCGGTAAAAACTCAGTTACACTCCATCATGTTGCATGTTTCATTCATCTAGAGTCCAGTTATAATCTTGGAAATTATTATTTTCCATTATTATTGATTATTAAATTCAGGTCAATGATTATTTTTGTTTTGTGTAAAAACATGACTCTCAGCAGCCAGTTAAATATTATAAGTCACAAAAAAAGATAAAAAATCATGGCTGATATTTCTTCTGGTTATTTTGTGAAATGGCAGATAACATAAAATAAAAATAAGTTGAGTACATTGCATTGTGGGATGCAATATTTGTGTTTCACAGGCTCAAGAAGATCACATCTCTGATGATAATCATGAGAAAGACATCTGGATACCAAAAAACACTCAACAGACATGGAGGATTGAGGTAAAGATACGGCCACAATGACAGAAATACACAGGGAAGGTGTTTACCATGGTGTCCAAAAATATGGTTTAACGGTGTTGCATGTCCAAAAACATGGTATTGCCATGGTATATATATTAAAAAAAACATAGTATTACCTTGGTATGTACCCATAAAGCCTTAATACTACAATATTTTTGGTACTTTGTAAGTGTAATGGTTATAATATTTCTCTTACTCTGAACTCTGTATCCATATGTGTTTATGTGCATATGCTGTAAGGAGAATGGTATTAAACCACAAGAACATTTGCCTCTACGTTGGCCATGGCTTTTTCTGTGTGTCTTTGGCAAGACTTTGGCTGTCTTGTTAAATTTAGCATGACTCTGTGTGTCTCTGGTGTCACTGCACTATTTTAAACATGACACATGAGCTGTACATTTTTATTCATTCTGTATGTTGGGGATTTAAAATAATATTTATGCTTCATAGTAATTTAAGCTTTAACAGGAGAACTGAGCAGCTTGTATTTTTGTTAAAGGAGTAGTTCACCCAAAAAATTAAAAGAAATTGTCATCATTTACTCACCCTCAAGTGATTCCAAACCTGTATGAGTTTCTCTCTTCTGTTGTACTTAAAAGAAGATATTTTGAAGCATGTCGGTAATCAGACAGTTGACAGTAGCCATTGACTTCCATAGTAGGAAAAAAATACTATGGAAGTCAATGGCCACCATTAACCTTCTGGTTAACAGAAGAAAGAAACTAATACAGATTTGGAACAATTTGAGGGTGAGTAAATGATGACAGAATCTTCATTTTTGTGTGAACTCTCCTTTTATTTTTATTTGCAAAAATGTGTATTATTTGAGCTATAAAGATGAATGAATGTAAATTGTACATACAGTCACTTATCATATCATATTGTTCAACTTTATTAGTTCAAATAAGTTTTGCACAGAGAGTTTTTATTACAACTGTGACCGATCTCATGCTGATACGTATGATGTTTAGGTTTTTTAGCTCTACTTTTGAAACAGTATTTGAATGTTTATTCCAGTGCAGTGTCTTTCCCCATAGACTTCCATTAATCATAAACATGTTTCCCCCTTGTTTTTTCAGTCTGATGGATCAAATTATCCAAAGAATTATTTGAATTGTATTGTAAAGTAAAAATCTGTTCATTTAATATATGAGTGTGTTTGTGTGTGTGTTTGCTGCAGTATAAAGGACAGGCTAATCTTCACATCTTTGAGGACTGGTGTGGCTCATCTATAGCTCAACTACGGAAGAATCTACATTATCCACTATATCCTCATGTAGGTTATATAGCTGTCAAATATACACTTTTTGAAAGAAATTAATACCTTTCAACTAGGATGAATTAAATTGTTCATAATTTCACTGTTCTTTTGAACTCTATTCATCAAAGAATCCTGAAAAAAAATTAAGCTGCACAACATTGCAATGGGTCTCATTCCTTCATAAACATGACCTTCTCATGAAAAATCTCCTCCTAATTTACACAACATGTGTACGCACGTGGAATTGTTCTTAACCTCGTTCGAACGTTAATACATTTTGAGTATTCTAAATGAGCGACCATGTGCCCAAGGTTAGTAATAGAGTGGTGCAGATATGACATCACTTTGTAGGCCAAAACGTGGAAGCGAGTTAGCATTTTAGCACTTCCGGTTCCATCGCCTCGAAGTCAATGGGTTTTTTTAATGGGGTTTTGGTTAAATGGCTGAAATAAGGTCTGTGGTGAACACAAGTTCAAGACACTTTCATGTTTTATTCCACGACATAAAATACAACAATATTACCCCACTCATGATTTTTTGAAGCTGTTACGTGTCTTGAAAAAGGCGGTTGCTATGAAGTGGCTAAATTGGAAAACAGAGCCACATTAAACGTCATCACGCTGAACAAATAAGCTAGTCCGCTTTTACAGCTTCTTTATGCATATAATCGAGCTCTGCTCTTATAAACCATTCTCAAGCAAATGTTCTGGGAAAATGTTTTTAGATAAAAACTGAAAGATTTATCGGAAGCTATAGTGATGGTGACGTTGAATTTGTGGGGCCGTGGTGTAGTTTGTTTATAGTCTACCTTTAGCATTACTTCTGGCGACTGCATTAAGGCTTCAAAATTCACTAAAGTTGTGTTCATCTGTGATAATTATCTTGATGGACAAAACATGCAAGAATCATAAACTTTTGTTGATCACAGAGCTTGATTTTAGCGTTAATTAAAAAGCCGATGGGAAAATCCAATTGGGTTTTTGTCGAGGGAGCCAGTGTGATGCTAACTGCCGGTTGGCTTACAAAGTGACGTCATTCCTGCACCACTCTATTGCATAAAACACTCCAAAACCATCTCCATACAAGGGCTTTCCACACACCCTTTCCTTTCGCTGCTCTCAGCAAACATGACACTCTAGGATGCGTTCTCGTCTGAGAGCACACGCAGCATTCAAAGAAATTTCTATTAAACTCATTTATAAATATTACCCTTTTAATTATTATCTTGTGAGCAGATTTAATTGATATTGATATATTTTCGTGCATTTTCTGGTTTACATTGTGGCAATCACGCCACCGGTCTCGCGTTGTTCTCCCACAACCCTCGGCCTCGTCCTGCTCGCCACATACATGTTGAAAAGGTTTTCCTCATTCAGTTTGTTTTGGGTCAGATTTACAGGTTTTTAACTGTGCTTTAAAAATGTTTTATTAGTTTTTTTCTCCTATGACAAATCTTATCATAAGGAATATTACTTAATTAATCTGCTACTTTTTTTTTAGCTAAATTTACTATTCATTAATGAAAATTTGGAGGATAATAAGCCTTTGTTTTTCATTTTGAAATCAGAAGTTCAACAATACCTAAACAGTGTTATGTTTAAAAAATAAGAAATGTTTTAATTTAATTTTAGTTTTAAAATGTATTTTAATTTAACTTTTAAGTTTGTTACTGTTTTTTATTTATGTATTTGTCTTTTTTTTGTTTATTCAATGTACCCCACTGACTGTAGTTGTGATTCTTTACAACCAATAAAATAAAAAACGATGCGCAGAAAGATCCTCTAATAATGCCAAGTGTGCCAACCTCAAAACAAGTTCGGACACAAAAAACTACTTTAATACAGACCCAGATTACACACCTCTGATTAGACAGTTGTACATATGTGAATCTGCATCTTTACTTTAGAGGACACTTGCATTTTATATATATATGATGAAATATGTATGTATAACATTTTATCTTAACATGTTTACAAGACCACCCAGATTATTAGATTTTTGCGTACGTGTGGTTTCAGTGCCTACAATTCTTTAGTAAATTTAGAATAAGATTTAGAACGAAAGTTGATGAATCATGATTTTTTCGTGAAAAAGTTCATACACGGATTTCACGCTCAAATTCCATGCGGATGCATGGTTAGTGAATGAGACCCAATGTTTCTTGAGCATTTCCGAAGGGTCACGTGTTTTTATTATAGTTTTTACTGAGGAAATCGAAGTACTGTACGAGTGTGTTCCTAAAAGTGAACAAAATAAACTTTTTTTTGTGCATATACAAATTTAAAACTCTCTTTCTGAAAAAAGCACCAGGAATATTGATGACATCATCTCCTGTGCAGGAGGAGCAATAAAATGCTTTCTATAATAAGAACATCTCTAAATTATGAACACCAGCAGCCGCTGATCTAAACGGCCGTTTCTGCTGCTGGATAACCTACTGTTATTGGTGGACCACATACTGAAACTGGCCTTAACTTTTAAAAATCTGATAGCAAATGGGATGTACAGAATTTCGGATATAAGACTGCAATCTAATTTAAAAAATGGATTATAATAAATTTGATCATACACTAAATACTACTAGAATAGACCTAGGTTATATAAATGAATTGAAAACATTAATAAATAGCAGAATTTATCTAAATACTCTACTATAAAACAAGATCAAGCATGTTGGCGTCACATTGTTATTTTATTATATTAATATTTAGAATTTTGTGCTTTTGTCATTTTATTAGCTAAATTAAATAGCATATTAGTTATAACTAATATATTAGTTATAGTTTTTACTAAAACTATTTTAATTTTAGTACTTCAACCTTTTCTGTTTAGTTATTTCTAATTTTAAGTTTTCATCTAATACTTGTTTTATTTCAGCTAACAAAATTTGTTAGTTAACAATAACAACACTGTTAGCAACATACTTTTCTTGCAATATTACATTTGTATGCATTGCATATTGCGTATGATAACACTGTTTTTTTTTATCTCTGTAGAATCGTTCAACTGTGAAGAAACTTGCTGTGTCGCCTAGTTGGACCAATTATGGACTCAGGATATTTGGCTACATACATCCTTATAGTGATGGTCTGTACGTCTCTCTCTGGCTCACACACATTCAGATTGTGTGCTATTGTCCCACTGTTAATTCTTCCCTGTGTTCGACAGGTGACTTTCTGTTTGCAGTGGCGTCTGATGATAACAGTGAGTTCTGGCTCAGCGACGATGAGAATCCCGGAAATCTCAAGCTCCGTGCTTATGTTGGAAAGGTGAGTATTGACTTTACAATTACTTTTGCACAGGTGCGTGAAATGGATGCACTTAATTTTGTCTGGCTCCTCCATTTTTAGACAGGTAGAGAATGGACCGCCCCAGGGGAATATGGGAAATACGCCAGTCAGAAATCAGATCTTATTCTGTAAGTGAATGCAGTGTTTGTGTTTCATAATGCTTGAGGGAAATGCTCACACACCTCTCCATGTTATGACCACACACATACCTCAATGATGAAGAACTATTTTTAGACTCAGCATGTGTAGATTCACAAGCTGCTGCTTGTGTCCTAATTCGGGTCATGGCACAAGGCGGGAAGTCATTAGAAGTGATTTGTAGTGAGTGTGAGAAACAAATGTTGGTCAAGGTTACATTTCAGTAATACTTCAAATAAAAAAAATGAGTCAATCAATAGTGCTTCCTGAGCTCAAATCACACAAACAGTGCTGATCCAGCTAATCTGTATAAACATCCAACGGTAAACAAACACGCAATCGATCCAGTCTTCAGTGTCACATGACTCTTCAGAAATCATTCTAATTTGCTTTTTTGATACTCAAGAATTATTCAAGAACATTTCTTATTATTATCAATGTTGAAAACAGTTGTGAAATTTCAGGAGTCTTTTATGAATAGAAAGTTTAATAGAAATATTTTGTAACATTAGAAATGTATTTACTGTCACTTTTGATCAATTTAATGCATCCTTGCTGAATAAGAGCTATAATGTCTTTAAAAAAACATGTGTATGTTAATAAAATACATTTTAAAATATCAATTGAATACAAACATGGGAGGTTTCTATTAATTAATTATTCTATATCATTGTGCATATTATATGCATAATCTATATTAATTATTTAGTATCATTTAATAAAATATGGTCAATTTCATATATTTAAAACTGTTGAAAAGCTTTATATAAAAAATTCAGAGATCTTCAAATTCTCTTAGAGAACATTCTCGCACATAGTTCTTACAAAATGAGGAATGTTTCACATTTTGTTATTGTGTTTTACAGTCTTCAGAAGACCAGTAAATATTTCTTTGAACTCATTCATAAACAGAACGATCAAGGAACGGACCATGTGGAGGTTGCGGTGAGTGTGTTTACTGAGGGTGTTGCTGTGATTGTTGTACACTGTTATGACACTGCCTGTATTTACTTACAGTGGCAGCTCAAACAGGCTGGACACGGATTTTCAATCATCGATTCCAAGTTCATCTCCCTCTATATCAGTGAGTGAGTGTGTGTGTGTGTGTGTGTGTGTGTGTGTGTGTGTGTGTGTGTGTGTGTGTGTGTGTGTTATTTTGGGCTGTGGTTGCAGAAATGTCAGGGTAGTGTTAGGATGCCTGGAATAGCTGCTTCTGTCCACACACACGCCCTAAAATAGAGCTAATGATGGGGTAGCTTCCACTGCACAAAGTGCGTTTGTGTGTGTGTTGTCATCTTATTGCTTCAGCTGCCCTTTGCGTTCATTTCAATGTAAATGTATAAAGTACTTATGTAGCTTTAGCTACTGTGTTTTTGGGGTACTTCAGATTGCTAGTTTGTCAATATCCGTCTGTCACTGCATCACTGTTTTTATTGTTAAGTAGAACTATTAAAAAAAATGCGTCGATTGAAATGAAGCTGAAATAAAATTTCATTTAGTCCTTAATTTAGTATACGTGGTTATATGAATATGCAACTTAGTCTCCGCCTCCACCCACTCACACCAGCTCAGAATACCCGATCCACTCTGTCAACTTTACTGTAGTAAACGCTGCACAATGGCAAGAGAAATACTGGTTTAATTCACCCATGTATGTTTGAAACCGAAACGGATTTAGAGTGAATTATACAGGCTTGTCTACAAGTAGATGTATCAGAATGGTAATGCTTTTTTATGTATCGCTCTCTACAACACATAACGGTAATTAATATGATTAGCCTTTTTCTTGACACAAACAGCTAATAATGTGTTACTAATGGTACACAAACCATGTTCCCGTTCACCATCTCAGAGTCAGACAGCTGCCTTCTGAAAATCAGCATCCTTACAAACCCTTTGAACCACTTAGAACGTCAGTGGAGAAAGCCTTTTTTTTTTTTTTTCTGAAAAATATACCGGGGAAAACCTGGCTTCTCTTGAGACTCCCCAGTTTAGTGATTGGTTACAAAATATTTGTGACGTAGAGAACAAGGGTGATTTCAAACCGTGCTTTTGAGACTGTCTTTGGTTCACTGTGGTTTTAAGCAGAATGATGAATTTGCACATGGTTTGTCTGACAGCTTATTAAAAACAGCAAATAGACATATAAACAACATTAAAAACTTGATTTTCACCACAGGGGGTCTTAAAAAAAAGATAAAAATGCATTGCAAACTTGCTAATACTAAAATGAAAACTAAAAATATGCAAATTAAAGCTAATTCAGGATATTAATAAATACTGTAATTGTATATAAATAATACAAGAATAACACTGCATCGCATGTGTGTATGTTTGTGTGTGCAGATGAGTCCACTCTGAAGGCAGGAGATGTCAATCACATTCCTCAGACCACTGCCAGTCATGTGACTCCGCCCCAGAGGTCATCTCAGAGGTCATCTCAGACTCCGCCCCATGGAGCAGACATGCTGAGAGCAGATCCACGAGACTCGTTTCATCAGGGTGAGAAATTCAGACACAAACTCTCACTCACTTAATACAATGTTTATAGTCAAAATAAACATAATACACTAACAACGCAGACCTGATGAGCCACTGAACACTAAACTTAAAACATGAGAGTGAGTGAATATTAACAGAATTTTCAAATAAAGTGGACCTGGCAGATTCAAGAAAGTTCTATTACAGTATAATAAATAAATCATTGTCCTCTGCACTTTGTATTACGATTATGAAAATGATCCCATCACTTTATATTTGCTTCTTGTTTCTAGTTGTTTGCTTTTTCCTTAAATTTTGAGATGTATTGACTTCTTAAAATTGCATGTGTGCAAGGCAAACTAAAACATATAATATTCAGAACATGAATTCAGCGCCACCTTGTGGCAAAAGAGACATTTCCACTGTGTTTCTCAACCTTTTCAACTGGAGGGCCCTATTAATGGAAACTGAGAATCTTGAAATATTAAATTGAATTAATTACAATCCATTTTGTGATTTCTGAATTTTTAGGAGCTGTATCCTCTTCAGTAGAAACAATAGTTATTGAGTTTGTTTATTTAGCATTTTCATTGAGATTTAGAGTTTAGAGATTATTAGAGCCTTGAATGTTTGCTCTGACCTTCTGGTTAAACCACTGCATTAGAGCCTTCAGTTTGTAGAATTAATACAATAAAGTAATAAAGTAAAACTGTGTATGTTAATAATAATAATAGTGTCAATTCTTGTCTTTCTTGTTTGTGTGTATTTGTATGTGTAGTTCCATTACTGGACAGGATGCGTTTGCAGGGAGTTTTACCTGACTGCATCTATAACCCCAGTTACATCATAAAGGGATATCCTCTGATGCGCTACCAGGGCCTGCAGTTCGTAAGTGCTTG
This sequence comes from Tiaroga cobitis, assembly GCA_030578255.1. Taxonomy (NCBI): domain Eukaryota; kingdom Metazoa; phylum Chordata; class Actinopteri; order Cypriniformes; family Leuciscidae; genus Tiaroga; species Tiaroga cobitis. The sequence continues at coordinate 10,215,499 of CM060608.1, forward strand.
AACACACATTAATAAATAGAACATTAATTAAGCAAAACAAATATTTCATAGCATTCCTTTTTAATGCGATGAATGTTGTGCCTATGTGAGCATGATCTTGATCAATCTAATCTAATGCAGGTGCACCTGACGTATGTGTATCCCAATGACTACACACGGCTCACACACATGGAGAGCGATAACAAATGTTTCTACCATGCAAATCCATACTACCTGGACAGGTAGACACACACAACTACACTACCGTTCATATGTTTATGCTAAACAAGGCTGCATTTATTTGATCAGAAATATTGTAAAAATGAATATTGTGAAATATTATTAAAATTTTAAGTATTTGAATATATTTCAAATGTAATTTATTCCTGTGATGGCAAAGCTGAATTTTCAGCATCATTACTCAAGTCTTCAGAAATCATTCTAATAGCTGATCAATTATTTTAAATTAAGTATTTTTTAACATGATTAAAAGTATTAATAAAAAAAAACTCAAACATTTGAATGGCTCTGTACAGTCTGTACATGAGTGAAAACACACACACACACACACACACAGTCATGTAGTGTGTTAATCGATACTGTCATTGACCTGGTTCATCATCACATGCACCTTGTGTATTATGATCTCAAATCATTTCTTTTCAGATATGGCTTCTCAAACTACATTCAACTTGATCTGCCTGAAAACGAAGAGTTCATCAAATTCAAAGGTACAGCAAACACGCAGTGCTTTAGTGGTGTATTTACATTTAAAGACAACATTAAAACAACATTCTCAATCCATTTAACTTACTTAATGCGACAAGAATATTTAGCAGGAAATGAGCAGGACTTTTGAAATTATGAAAACAAAATTGTTGTCTTATTAATAATAACATATCATGAATTGTGTGTAATAAGATCAGGTAAATTTATTAAAATGGGGTCAGTTTTGTTGTCTTTAACTCTTGAGTTAAAATATGCAATCCGCATGATGGTTCAGAGCATTAAACACTCTAAAAGGAAGGTAAAAGTGTTTATTTATTCCCCATTTCAAGACACCTCATGCTTGACTTTATCTCCCTGTAGGAGATAGAAATGATGAGAAGAAGCGGCAAGAGGAAGGTATGGAGAGGAACAAGGTTCTCCAAGATTATGGCGAATATTACGATTACTCAATGCAGATGCGCCGCAAACTGTTCTCTGTCCATAAAAATGGCAGAATCAGAAAAAAGAGGCAAGACGGGAAAATTGATGTCAGATTTGAACAGATAGACCAAGACAACCAAGCTAAGGAAATCCCAAAACCACCTGAAGAACCACAGAATCTCCCAGAGGAACCACAGCAACAACCGAGAAGGAAGAAAAAGAGACGCCCTCAAAAACACCTGAAGGACCAACACTACCTCCAAAATGCACCTTCTGAAACAAAGACCCATGACCAAGGAAAAGAAAAAGACTCTGTGGTTGCACAACCGATTCAGGATTTCTTCATGGAGAAGATACCTGATCAGCAGAATCCAGGACCAGCTCAGAAAAAAGGCCGCTGGAGGTCAGAGGTGAAACATCAAATGGACCAATCGCTCCATCAGGATGGTGGAATTGAGCTCCACCCACTTAAAGCCCAACATGGCAATAGTAGCGATGGAAATCCAAACCCTGTTGCCGTCAGAGACGGAGATATTCCCATGAAGAACATACGAGAAGTCGATGAGTTGAAGGAAAGGTCAGTGATCAACCCTGCCATGTTTGATGAGGTCCAGAATGAACATCATCACCTTGTAAATCGGATGGGTAATCGAAAAGTCTTTCTGGGAGAACATGTGGACAAAGCACCCAAGAACTCAGTCGATGTGGTAGAAGTAAAGAAGAAGAACAGTACAGATGAACGACCATCTTTGGATGGGGATGAAGTCAAAGCAGAAGCAATGATGAGGCCCAAACACCCAAAACGTAAAGCAGAAAAAGCTGTGCATGTTTTGAAGGACAACCCTGAAGAGGCTGTAGTAGATGACAACAGTCAAAATGACAACAATATCATCAAGCATACAAAAGTGGCCCATCATCTCCCAATCACCCAAAATCCACAGCAAAACACATCATATAGAAAGGGCAATGAGCACAAGACGTGGGTCCTCTCCGCTCCGTCCACAGAAGGACATAAGCACTTGGGTGGTGTAAATGATGCCAGAAGGGGAAATGAGATGCAGGATAGTGCAATACATATAGAAGAGATTGACGATGGACGAGGTGAAGAAGACGCTTTGGTGGATCATGGTTTCTCGGAGGAAGAAGACTATGACCTCATCAATAAGGCTGTGTTTGACGTGGAAGTCAAGTGGTCTCAGACGTTCCAGGCTAAACCCTTAGATCTGTATGCCATGCGCTCCGATTGGATTGATCTGAAGTGTAATGTGTCTGGAAACCTGCTGCTCGACGAATCAGAAGCGCTGTCCGTAGTCGAAGCTTTTATGAAGAAACTAAACAAGAAATACCCAAGGTAGGCTGACTGTTACAATTATTTTGAATCAAATATCCGATTAATACAATATGCAAAATGGTGTTTGGAATAGAATACTAGCATATTTGCATATTTGCATACTGGTATTGCATACCACACATTTTATACAGTATACTGCCTACCATTTTTATCAAAAATATTATGTGAAACCTGCATCAACAGGGTCACATTTCTTTGTATGGGTTTGTTCAGAAAGTAACATGTTCCGTAAATACTGCAAATTATACACTACCGTTCAAAAGTTTGGGTGCAGTAAAAAAGGTTTTTGTTTTGTTTTGTTTTTAAACTTTACTACTTTTATTCAGCAAGGACACATTAAATTGGTCAAAAGTGACAGTAAATACATTTATAATGTTACCAAAGAGTTCTTTTGAACTTTCTATTCATCAAAGAATCCCAAAAAATTAAATGTGTAACAGTTTCCACAAAAATTTAAAGCAGCACAACTGATTTCAACATTATTAATAATAAGAACTGTTTCTGAGCACCATATTAGAATGATTTCTGAAGGATCATGTGAAACTGAAGACTGGAGTAATGATGCTGAAAATTCAGCTTTGCATCACAGGAATAAATGACATCTCATAATATATTTAAATAGTAAGCAGTTGATTTAAAATGTAATGTCTCAATATTACTGTTTTTACTGTATCAAATAAATGCAGCCTTGGTGTGTATAAGAGACTTCTTCCAAAAACATTAAAAAATCTTATCAAACCCAACTTTTGAATGGTAGCATATACTGTATATTATTTATTTTTTCTATTATTTTATTGTTTAATGAATATAGCATTTTAAATTGTATGCAGTATGTGTGTGATCTTTTGGAATTCTGATCAAACAAAACATCAAAAATATTAGTTCATTATTTCTGGTTCATTAGTCATAATGAAAATTGGAAGATCAAGTCAAGCGCATTGCATTTTGGAATACAGTCTGCTCTGGTCCTGTAGCATTGAATGTATACAGAAAATCTCTGAACAGTAACAATAGTATGAGTAGTATGGTAATATGCCATTCTGAACATTTTAATAAATCTCAGACATAAATTGGTGTGTGTGTGTGTGTTTGTGTAGGCAGTTCTCTCTAGATCGTATCGTGAACATTGAGACGAAGCCTGATTATAATCGGGGGAGTAGATATCTCCTGGAACTGGACCTGCTGGAGGCTTCAGGACACCACTTGCGCCTGGTTCAGTACATCTTTGTGAAAAGAACTGAAGATTGGGGTTCTCATAAAAAACAAAAGGTTCAGGATGAAGAACTTAAGCTTTGCAATCCGTATAGCTTCTACTGGAACCCGACAGCTACGGTCCACTTCATCATCCCAGGTAAAACTCTCTCAAATAGAGAAGGATGAAGAACCAGATTTTCAGAATTTTATTCAAGATGCTTTCTTACTAAGAAAGATGGGTTGTTCTGGTCTGTTACTGGCACAATCCAAACACCTTTATATTGGTAACCACTGCAGTAACATCATTTTAAATGGTCATTACACAAAAGTTGGATGGTTTAGCAAAAGTTACACCAGCATATTGAAACAGCTTTGATTTATATCTTAATGCATAATTGTCTATTTAAAAATCCTCTGCTGCATTCTGTAAAAAATATTTTTAGGTTTATAATTTTGGTTTATAAATGTGTATGTATGTGTGTGTATATATATATGTATTTATATACTGTGTATATGTGTGTGTGTGTGTGTGTGTGTGTTTATATGTGTATATGTTTATGTATATGTATTGTAAGATATAATGTTTTTGAAAGAAGTCTCTTGTGCTCACCCAGGCTGCATTTTTTTAAATAAAAAATACTGTAAAAACAGTGATATTGTGAAATATGATTACAATTTAAAATACCTGTTTTCTATTTGAATATATTTTCAAATGCAATTTATTTCTGTGATGCAAAGCTGAATTTTCAGCACTGTTACAGTTTTACAGTTTACTATTACTATTACATCTTCAGTGTCACATGACCCTTTAAAAATCATTCTAATATGCTGATTTGCTGCTCAAGAAACATTTAGAAAAATATGTCGTTCTATTTCATATGTTTTCAGTATTACTTAATATACTTTTCAGATCTTCCTGACCTCAAACTTTTGAACAGTCGTGTATTTATTTGTTGTTGTGTTATATATTTATATATGTTAAAAAACTTTCTGCAACATTTTTGGGAATGTTTATGGTTATTAAATATGAAACTTAAAAATAATGTTCTTAGAACATTGGTTTCTAAAAAATGACCAAACCAGAACCATACCATGATTTTGAGGGGATGCTCAGTGCTGGCTGGGTTATGTACATGTTTACTGTCAGCTGTATGAAATATCTTAACAATACACTGTGTGTGTTTGTGTGTCTGCAGTGAAGAACCAGGCCCGTTGGGTACAGCAGTTTATTTCTGACATGGAGGAGTTATACCGCACCACTGGAGATCAGAACTTCAACGTCATCATTACTGACTATGAAAGCACTGATATCAACATAGAAAAAGCACTACAAAACTCTTATTTACCCAGGTACATTTACAGGTTTATAATTATACGCATACTAGAGTGAACCTCTGAACTTCATGAGTTTGATTCCTTGATCATTTGGCACATTGTCATTTCATGCTTCTGTAGCTATCATATTATAATTATATATTTTTATTTTGCATGGTTCTTCTAAAACATTGTTACAGGGGTAGTTCACCCAAATTTGGACGTGTTTGGGTGAACTTACCCTCTTTCTTCTGTTGAGCACAAAATATATTTTAAAGAATGTTGGTAAACAGACCGTTGAGGTAGCCATTGACTTCCATAGTATTCTTTCCCTACTATGAAACTCAATGGGGCCCATCAACTGTCCAATTACCAACATTCTTTAAAATATCTTCTTTTGTGTTCAACAGAAGAAAAAAACTCATACAGGTTTAGAACAACTTGAGTAAATGATGACAGAATAAAACATTTTCGGTGAACTGTTCCTTTAAAGACACTCTTTGAATAATTCATGTACTTCAAACCTTGTAAAATGAGACCTCACTTTGACTCCTTTTCTATTGTGTGTCCTCTATTTCAGGTATCAGTACCTCCGGCTGAGTGGAAACTTTGAGAGATCAGCAGGACTGCAGGCAGGAATTGACCTCATTACTGTAAGATTAACACACACAATCACTCACACGCACGCACCACACTTGCACAAAATATGCTTGAATTTCTAAAACTTGTTCAAAACATGCCATGAAAGCCTGATGTTCGCTAATGCAAGCTGATTGATGTCACTCAATTGAGGTCTGTCTGTCTCTCTGTCAGGACGATCACAGCATTGTGTTTCTTTGTGATCTGCACATCCATTTTCCTCCTGGCTTCATCGACACTGTGAGAAAACACTGTGTGGAGAGACGCATGGCCTTTGCTCCCATAGTCATGAGACTGAACTGTGGCGCTACACCTCTGGAGCCTGATGGTACAGTCTTTTGCCTAATAACACTGTCAAATACATCCGAGAGAATTATATTCGCTCTGTACATCAATAGATTAGATACAATACCTTTCAAAAGTTTTTGGTCTTTAAGACTAATATATTTGAAGAAGTCAACAAGGCTGCATTTTTGTGGTCAAAAATACATTAAAAACAGGAATATTGTAAAGTATTATTACAATACACAATAACTGTTTTCTATTTTAGTGTTTTATTTATTCCTGTGATGTAAAGCTGAATTTCTAGCATCATTACTCCATTTGTCAGCATCAGTATCTTTCAGAAATGATTCTAATATGCTGATTTGCTGCTCAAGAAACCTCGATTATCAATGTTGAAAACATTAGTGCTGCTTAATAGTTTTGTAGTGACTAATAGATTAATTAGATTAATAGAATGTTCAAAAGAAAAGCATTTATTTGAATATTTTGTAACATTTATGTCATTACTGTCACTTTTGATCCTTGCTCAATGAAAGTTTTTTTGGACAGTAATGTAGATGTCTAAATTCACAGCAGAACCGCTGAATTCCAGATTCACAGTGTGTGTTTAATGTGTAGGTTACTGGGAGGTCAATGGCTTTGGCCTTCTGGGAATTTATAAATCAGACCTGGACTCTATTGGGGGCATGAACACCAGAGAATTCACTGACCGATGGGGCGGAGAGGACTGGGAACTACTGGACAGGTCGTGAGACAATACACTAATAAAAAAAACATAATCACAGCTTTTTAGCTTATCTCAAAGTCAGTATCCATTTTTCATACTGTGCATTATGATGTTGGGATTTCATTTAAAGTGATTGATTTTAGTTTTTGCCTTTTATTTATATAGAAATAAAACTTAATTTATATATTATATATTTTTTATAGTATAAAATTTTACTAAAATAGCATAGAATTAAAAATGTATTTCTTTTTATTTTTATGCACATTTTTATTTCTTTTATATAATGATCTTTGAATTACCATCATGTATAGAATGTGCTATATACATAAACTTGCCTTGCCTTTCCTATAATATTAATATTGGCTATTTATTGTTACCTATAACATTAAAATAATTCAGCTTATCGTGCAAGACAGAAATGTAATATCAGTGCATCCTTAATGTTAAACAGACATGATTTGGTGTGTGAAGTGCCTTGTGTTATCTGTGGTCTGTAGGATCCTTCAGGGTGGGCTTGAGGTGGAGCGTCTGTACCTCAGGAACTTCTTCCATCACTTCCATTCAAAGCGTGGAATGTGGAATCACCAGATGCTGCGCAACACGTAACCGAGTCAATGGTCTCGCCGCTGCTGAGCAACGGTTACCACGGCACTTAAACGTTTGGTGAACCTCAGGACATTCCAGATGTGCGTTCCAGATCGCATATGATTGAAGGTGATTTTGAGGTGAAAATGAGTGGAAACAAACAGACTCAGGAAAAGGTGATGTTTTGTTTGGAGATGAGTTATGCAACATCTCCTGCTGCTATGGGATCATTTCAAGGGTTGAAATGTTTCTCTAATGCCAACTAGACTGTCAAGGAAAAAAAACTGTAAACTGAGCTAAAGGAACATTTTGAGGTCACTGAAGGTTTCATCATCACTTTGGTGTTGGCATTACTTCCAGGTCAATAATATGCCTTCAGTTGCGTCTGGCTAAGTATTCTGTTCTCACAGACAGAATTGTGACGTACAATGAGATGTATATACTGAGAAAATGTGTATTTATTCAGGTAGATGAGTGTCTTGGGTGAGGGGTTTGTCTTTGCACACTGTTATGATGTGTTTTATGCTGTGTGACCTCTTAGGGACTGAAAGAATCTGTGGACAAAGCTAATGAGATGTGCAATATTCCCAGAGGCACAGAGCGTGTTTTTGAATAGTGAATTAATTTTCCGTTTTCAGGTCAATCGCATAAAGCCTGTCAAGGACACGTCTGCGCCATATTTCGTCCCCAAAATACAAAAGGAAGAAATAAGAAATTTTGTTTAAAGAATTAAGCACATTTTACTTCCAAATTCTCATTACTGTAATGTAGTTTCAAAATAAAGACATATTATTAAATTGAAGGTCTGTATACATCCTGGTGCCTTAAATTAATGCTGATTTAAATGTAACAAAAAAAATCATATTTTGTTGCTGTAATGCAGTACAGGAAAACTAAAAGTTTAAAACATTAATTCTATTAATGAGAACTTTAAGTACAGATGTGCTTAATTGTCATTAAACATACTGTCACAGTACCTTAATTGAAGGCTTCATTTTCTTTATGCAAAATGTCATGAAATGAAATGGCCTTGTTTTTGTGATATTTGCCATTTTATAGTGAAATTCAAGGTGTTTCGATGATGAAAATGCCATTTTTTTGTACAAAAGAAAGGGATTTTCCTGAGTTCCATGCAAGTTATTCTTTGTTCGTGACACATTCCAGCCATTAAACCCGGCTCATGTTGATTCAGACTGATTCAACCATGTGCAGTATTACTTAAAACAAATTAGATCCTAATAATATTCATCAAACAAACAAATTCACATAAAGACAGTGATGTGTTTTTTTTGTTGTTGTTTTTTTACTTTATGGGTTATCATTTGGTTTATGAGTATGTATTCTGATGAATTACTGCCCAGTGAAAGCTGATGTTAGCCATGCTCACTTATACTGTAAGTGCCTTATGCTGTATTTAATTTCAGATGGAAATATCTACTCTGTTTTGTGTGGCGATTTGGTGCTGTTTTTCCAGAGATTCTTTTTAATGGTTATACATGCTCTAAATGTTACTGCCTTGCCGTTGTTGTTTTTTTTGGTGGGCTTTTTTGTAAAAACAACATAAAAAGATGCAATGCATTGTAGATCTGACATTCAATAGTGTCAGTGTTTTTTATTTTTTCCATATATTTTTTATATGAAGGATCTTCTTGTAGGAGGCAAAGTTAAAATGTCTTGTTTATGCAGATCACCAACAACCTTAAAATAAAATGTCTCTTCGGGTTTTATGTTTTGTTGAGGTGTGTATTTAAGACCAACCTTATCAATTGTTCAGTCAAAAGTGGAGTTATTTTTGTGATTTACAGTGAAATGATGAAGAACCTTCTACACAGTTTCTCTGATGCTAGACGTTCACACAGTTTGTGCCTTAGCTTTTATTAAAAAATGTATAGGGGTATTTGGATTGGAATGACATGAAGGTGAGTGAATAATGACAAAATATTCATTTTTAGGCGGTGTCTTTTTAAATGCTTTTTACCATTTCAGATGAAAAATATGGGACGAGGCTATTGAGGTTTGGTGAATGAAAATCAAACATGAAAATAAGCTAGCAAAACATTTTAGCTACATAGCCCCTAAAGGGACATGGTGATGGAAAAGAATATGAGACGTGAGATGAGGAAAAATGATGTCAACGCTTTTGGGAACGTAAAGTTTCTCAGTGTGGCACAATTTGTGAGCAAATGCAAAGGTTCTCGGGGAATGCAAAACTTATACGAGAGAATTCAAAAGAATTAAAATTGTTTTTGTCTCCCCCCCCCCCCCCTTCTATCTCATTTTTTTTTCCATCACCATGTCCCTTTAGGGGTGCTGTGATACAGCATAGAAGCTTGGGGATATTTTAAAACAAAAACAAAGAAGATTCATCACAACTATTTACATTGCTTTGTTTTTCAGATGGAAGGACTGCAGCCTCTTTTTTTTCCTTCCTGGTTTTGCTGCTAGTCCATGATTGAAGTGGCACCATCTCCTCAAAATGCAGGATTTGTTGATTCAACATTCAGAATTGATTTGTTGAACCACATCGAGGTGACTTAGATCTACTCAGAAGCGGTGATTCTAAAGATCTGACTTGGGTTTCTTCTCACCGGTAGCTTTCCATGAAAACAGAATTACACAAGCTCGACCTTTGCTTCTCCAACATCTTCAACTTGGCAAAGAACCTCTATGAATTATGCTTTCATAAATCATATGAAGTGCACAAGCTTCTGCAATTGAACAAATCTCACTTTACCCTTCTCAAAAACCTTTAGGTGTTTGGAGTTCACTGGAAACCAGTCTGATCTCTTTCCCAGCTTTTATGTGCAAGATGACCGTCTGACTCAGACTGTTTCCATACAATCTTGATGATTTGAAAACAGTGAAGATGAAGAGAAAAATAGAATCTTCTTCCCAGAAGACATTGAGGAATTCATGAACATGAGACTGAAAGATCTCACCTTTTTCAGCAGATTCCAAACCTGGAAGATGTCAACATTAGTTTTCGGTTGGATCTGTGACATTTCGCAAATGCTTTTTGCCAAGGTGACATTTTTGACAACAACATTGGATAACCAACATCATATACATCTGAATTGGCGAGTCTATAATAGGCTCTTCTGGGCCAGTTTAAAAACGGGGCACAGCAGACGAAGCTTCGCCAGGCGGTGAGTTTTATTTGGTATACGGTCAACATCAGCATTGTGTATCACCTGTTTATGGCCTTTAATCAAATATATTCCTTATTTTACTGTCTGACTGTAACATATTGTAGGCTACTTCATTATGGCTAAAATAAACTTGGTGCAACACATATGGGGCACACATATGTTAGTTTCATCATTCTTCTGTTACGTAACCCCTGTCTGTTGTGCCAAACTCCAAAAATAGCTGCTTGCAACTAAATGTGCATCATTGTTGTAATAAATAACTAGACCAAGACCTCAAAGAACATTTCTCGGTAGGCTACCGCAGTAAAATTCTCAGCATATGCTACTCCAAATGTAAATGATTTGTTTAAAGTGGAAGCAGGTAAGTTTGTTTTGGAAAAAAAGAAAAAATTAACACGCTTTTTTTCATGCTTGAACTGCAGTAAAGCTCCATCAGTACAATTTCCACTTACTGGGCACTTCCTAAAGGTGGAAAAATGCTGTGTCATGGAAAAAATGGTCACTTTGGCATTGGATTTGACAAGTCTTGTACAGAAGTTATACATTTTGTTAGTTTTAAAAGTAAAACTCACCTCTTAAAATGAAACACTGGAGTAGAAATTAAATCACCATGACAATTCTTTTTTTTTTTTGATGGAATATTGCATTATTTATAATAAATGATTTATCCATGAACATTATTATTATTTTAAATTTTCTTGCCCTCATAACCTTTAATCAAAAGAACGTCCCATTCCCTCTTGCAAACATCTCTTCTCTGATGATGCGTTTACTGGCGTGACAACCTGTCACTCACATGAGATCACAGATTCACAGCTATAGCAAACCACAAGCATTCAACAATTCAATCAATTACCAGTGGACAAAATCAAGTCCCACCCTACATTTTATTTACTTGTTCAAGAAGCCGTTTCATCACTCGGATATTAGTCACAATGGTGAAGAAAAGAGTACATTGCAGATTACTACTGAACAATCCACCAAAAATAAGAAATGCTCGAATAGTAAAAGTAAAGACAATAGCCTACCTAATTCCAGAGCATCTAGAAAGTTATATATAGCATACCCTCCACCTGCTGGTATGAGCTTGTGAAGGGTTAAAATGAGACCCTGGCTTCTAATTGCCATGTTTAAATTCTGCAAATGCCTTTTAATTTTATATGTTGGGTTATATTTAGTGAAGGCTCACGTCTGTGCATTTATTTGGAGTTCTATATACGTGCACACTCACGTCTGCTGACAGCTGAACTCACCACAGTGCAAAGTACAAAGAATGCTCACACTCATTATCTAACTCAATTGTTTAAACTTTGACGTGTTTAAAAGAGGTTTGTAGTCTTATTTCAGTGTGAGAGTGTTAGCACACTGCATAGTACGCACTAGATACAGCCTTTGATTTATTTGAGTTTTTTCAACAGTAAATACTTTTGTTACCAAAAAAAATATTTAAAATAAGTGGTGTTCTTTTGAACTCCCTATTCATTAAAGAATCCTGAAATAAATGCATAATGGTTTCCTCAAAAAATTTCTGCAGCATTTATACATTTTTTCCCATTTGAGCAAAAATGCTCTATTATTACGTAAAGTTTTATAATATGCTTTTTGTTGTGTTCTGTTTTTTTTATTATAAAACATTAAAAAAATAATACATGACCAAAGTCCAAATTACTCTCATGTGAATCGAGTGATAATCACTAGAATAACAGGAATAAAAAAAAAAGTTAAATGTCTAAAATAAACATACTTAAAATATACTTTATTTTTATTCTACATAGGCTATAAAGTATTTTTCATACATTTTTTTTTTGGGGTATTGTCTCTTAGAGATTCACACATTCACTGAATGTGTATGATAAGAATAATAAGAGTGCTGATCCCTGTCATAGTCGTACTATTTTGAGGTGATAAACTATTCTTTCCAGGCCACATTACGTCCACAACTCATCTCCTTGTCAGTCTCAGACAGGTGTTGACCAAATAAATCACTGCCAGAGACATTGACTTCTCATGTCCTTGAGCACAAACACAGAGCCAGTCACACAGTGTGAATATTCTGAATGAGTCAATTGTCATCTGTCAGTGGTGATTGTGACCTGACCTCACAGCCCTGATATGTAACCGACTGTCAGTCACACAAGGTCGTGAAGTTCTATCCATCCAGTGTGTGTTAAAAATATCATGACAGTCTATTGTCATAATGAATCACACATAATTAGCATAATCACATTTTTAATAACCTTAAATTAAAGTCATATGAAACATTCTATATTCATAAAGTTACAAGCTTTCTTTTGAGATTTGTATTAATACATAGTGTTTGTTTGTTTTTTTATTGGCGACTTTTTCAGGTGATTATCTTCATTTGGACTTTACCGGTCACTAATAACAAATGCACACGCATAGATATACACAATTATACACTCTTATATACACTCCCATTACTGTCCTCCACCAGCAGCATCAAACATCTTCTTCCTGCCCTCCATTCCAGACATGGCCTCAACGTTCTTACGCCAGTCGCCCACCTCTGACGACATAACCTGACAAAACAGAAATGCAGTGTACAGTTATGTCCAGAAACTGAAAACGTGTTTCCTTTATTCAGGTTAATCTCTAAAAACCTGTCAAGGACAATTAAAATGACAAATTTCTGCAGCATTTAGACATATTTGCCCCATTAATGTAATGCAAAAATTCTATTCTATATGTAAAGTTTTATACACTATGCTTGTTGTGTTCTGTGTGTGTACCTTCTCTTGTTTAATGTCTTCTTTCTTCACAGATTTGAGGTTGGCTCTGAGGTCCATGGAGCCCTTGTGTTTGGAGCCCAGCAGCGCTCTCATCATCTCATCCGCAGACACACGCACCTTCCTCAGGGCAGGCTTCTTAAACTTCCCTCCTAAATCTTGCACCTTCAGCTTCAGCTCATGGATCTTTTACACACACACAGACAGACAGACAGACACACACACACACACACACTGTATATTACAGAAACATTTAGTGTGAGATTAGAAAAGGTACATTAATTTATACTCACATCTTTGTTGTTTTTATTGACTTTGGCCTCAAAGTCATATCTCTCCTCGTCCACTGCGTCGATTTTGGCATGAAGTTGCCGACACAGTTTCTGGATGTGTAAAAAATACTCATTCTTAATTATTACTACTTTTTGTGTTCTTAAATTATATTATATAATAATATTTTATTATAATATATCAAATTAAAATAACACAATTGGAAATATGCAAATTGTGAGGTGACTGAAAAATATTCATAAATAAATCCGAACTATCTTGTATTTAAGCTTCGGTTTCATCTAGATTCAAACTTCATGAGAAACATCATTTTAAGTCTGTGTGTTCAAACTGGTTATAGAGGGTATGCGCATGACGTCACCGTCGGCCGGAGTGAATGCGGTGACCACAAGTGGCAAAAAGACTGAGCGGCAGCATTTGTTTTCAGCGTGAATGCCGTGAAAAACACACAAAACACATGTAAAACGGGAAAGAGCTTTGCGATTGACTGTACAGCTAGATTTGACCAGAAATCTGAGTTACTGTATATTTTTACAGACTGCAAAAAGCTACAGAACAGACTATATTCTGCATAATTGGATGTTTTTAAATAAACACTGACAAAGAAAACTATACAAGTTTTAGGGCTGGACGATATGATGATATACAGTATAACATTAATGTAAGTGATCACTCGGATTTAGACCTATCTATATTGTATTTATATGAAACGTTTACAGGCAAATTTTCTTAATTGATTTCCCCGGCGTCGAAATCAGGCACATATAAATGTCAGGAAACACGATTCCTGGCTGCATGTCAATATCCATGGATCACTGGATCTTTGATAAGTTGTAAGGAACACTATATCGAGTCCAGCTTTTAGTTTAAACTGATAATAGTTTGTTTTACTCGCGTTTTCGCAGTTTCTCCTATTAACTCCAGTCACGCAGCTGCTCTTTTGCCACTCACGCAGCCCGGCTGAGGGGGGCGTGTTCCGGCGGGAAAGAGACGTAATGCATTCCCTCTATATAATTATAAATATAAATAAAAACAAGTGCTAAAAAAAATTCTAAATAATTTTAACTCACTATTTTATTAGTTGATGACTGATGAGTATCTTTCACTAACCTGCAACTCCTCCATTTGGAGGCCGGTTATTTGAAGAGGCGGAAGCTTCTCACTCAGATATTTCACCTTCTCATCGTCGCGATTGGCCGTTTCCTGTTCCAACTCCTCCATGGCTCTTTGAAGCAAAAGGATCTTAGAAAACAGACATTCTGTAGTTTAAAATAAATAAATAAATAAAAAGAAAACATACCAACATACCAACACGTGCACATTTGCTTAGTCCCCAAAGTATAGAAAACACACATACACACACACACATACACACGTTGTGTTTTCATGTTTTATGGGGACTTTCCATAGACATTATGATTTTTATACTGTACAATCTGTATATTCTATCCCCTAACCCTATCTATCACAGAAAACTTTCTGTATTTCTACATTTTCAAAAAAATACTTAGTATGATTTATAAGCTGTTTTCCTCATGAGGAGCAAAAAATGTCACCACAAGGACAAGGACAAGGATTTTGGATATTGCCCCATAATGTAGGGTTTACCAAGACACACACACACACACACACACACACACACACACCATACCTTCAGGGAGAGTTTTCGAGATGCAGAGATCTTAGACTTTGGCTAAAAAAAGGGGGGGAAAGAAAGAGATTAAAGTGAATTTAATCCCAAATTTATGCATTATGTTCTGTCATTCAACAATGTATAAATGAATGTATGAGTCACAATATCATAATCACAATATACTGTTGAATATGCTGGTGAATACCTTGGCTTGTACTCCCCGAGGGGCCAATGGACCAGGTGCCTTTTGATGAAAATTAAAATAGATAAGTAAAAATACATAGTATAAATTACATTGTCCATATCAGAAAATTATTGTATAATATAATTAAGGTTTAAAGGTTTTAACCCTTTAACTAATTAGGTTACTGTAATTTCAGTCTGAAAAGACCCGTATACAAAAGAAAATGTACTTACATCGCTGCGGATTTGGATGTTTGTTGGTGGTTGCAAAGAGAAAAAGAGATGAAAATAATAATAATATCAAATAAATACAGATACAAAGATGTGTGTACTGTTTCACAGAGTAACAAAAAAAAACAGTGCATAAAAACTACTTACTCGTCTGCCATTGTGAAACCTGTGATATCGGAAATTAAAAATAAACAATGATGTATAGTTGCGATCACAATACTAAACGAAATAAATCTTCTCTGTTCTGTTGATCCAGTGTTGAGAGATGTCTAGGAAAGTGGTAGCTGACACAAAGAGATGTGTGTTACCTGAGGTGTTGCCTGTTGGGTCAAACCAGCTTCTGAAAGCACAAAGGACAGAGACAATTGTTTTTATGTGTGACAGGCAACAGCTTTGTAATTTTAGCTCCCAGAGACAGGAATGAGAATGAATGGGCAGCTGTCCTCAACATATCAGAGACTGGGCGTGTGTTTGTGTGTCCTACGCCACAAGGACAAAGCAATTCAAAGCCTACTATGTGACTCAAATCATTTTTTATATGCATCTATAATACAATATAGCAGAAAAAAATGGCACATCTTATAAAAAATGGGAAATTGTAAATTCAAACAGGAACAGTAAGTATAAGGAAAAGTCCATCGACTAAAAATGACAGCCAGACACATCTGTAAATTACAGGAAACGGCAGGTTAACTCTTCACCTCGAATACATTACAGTCTAATAACAAGACATAAAGCAAAGGTTTCCATCCATTAGTCATAGGACAGAACAATCAGCACCTGCTCACTCTCACGAAAGCAAACTTCACTTCCATAAATACTCCTTTTAAACACCATTCGCCCACCAACCCAGGACATAAAATATTATCTCACTGTGTTTTAAACACTTATTGTTATTGTTTTACATTTCGTAGTGTGTTTGAAATCAAGAACAAGTGTTCATATGACCACATAGTTTTTGTGTTGGTGTTCTCTTAGTGATATAAATCCTTGACTCTTGATTAGGAGCATTTGGACATTCAGGTCATCAGATCTGGCAAAACTTTAAATGCCAGTCATTTATTTATTTATTTTACCAAAAAGTCCTTTTGGATTCAGTGAGAAAAACGTGTCTATGTATTCAGTTCACTTCTCTATATGGAGAGCAGAGGCACGACTGGCACTGTCTGACAGACAGACTCTATACAGGCGAATGGTTTCGGCAGCTTGGGGTGTCAGGAATATCTCTCATGCATCCCCTTGCATATTTGAGCTCAAATTAGCGCATTTCCACCTAAGGTAGCTCAATGAGGTGAAAAAACCTTTGATCCAAGAGTTCATTTGAAACTAAGCCGATATTTACGAGATATTGAATTGATCCTTACAACAGAAGCACAAACTACTTAACTTACCCCCCTAACACACAAACATACAAACTCAATACACACAAATGATGCCAACAAATGCACTCATGCATATAAAAATAGTCTTTGATGACAATATATCAGTTATGGATTTTATGTAACATGATGCTTGCTTATGTAATGGTTATTGTTAGACACAGGTCATCTCTGCAATATGCCTAACTCTGTAACATAAAAAAAAAGAATACTTGTCTTGTGTTCGGAAGTTTTTATACAAAACAATAAAAGGGTGTAAAAAATTGGCTCTGGTCAAGTAAAGTAATATATATTTTTTAATCATCTTGGAGAAGTATAACTCCTTGACTCTTGATTACTTAGCATACAAGGACCACTGTCAGGACCATAGGCTATATCAATATGGACCAGATATACAATTATGAATATATATATATATATATATATATATATATATATATATATATATATATATATATATATATATATATATATATATATATATATATATATATATATATATATATTAATATACACATTTTTGTAATTTATCATTCAAGATGGAATGTTTTAAAGTGTGATAAACTGATATTACAAACATCACATAATTCATCAAATCTAATAGAGCTATCTAATAGTGCAGCTCAATAATAAATAGGCCTGATTATTATATCAAGCTCTGGTCAAGTTAATAATAGCCTAATATATATATATATATATATATATATATATATATATTATAATATATTTAGACACACACACTTCCTCTGAGGAGGTAAGGGAGGCAGTGTCTCCTCAAAGAAATTGGATGAGAAAATAATCGATATAAAAAAATAAAAAAATAAAAACGCACAAAATTTGACAAGTGAATGATAACACGGTCCA
This sequence comes from Tiaroga cobitis, assembly GCA_030578255.1. Lineage (NCBI taxonomy): Eukaryota > Metazoa > Chordata > Actinopteri > Cypriniformes > Leuciscidae > Tiaroga > Tiaroga cobitis. The sequence continues at coordinate 10,233,199 of CM060608.1, forward strand.
ACAGCGACACCAGCAGGTAAAGTTACAGCGGGAGGCTTGCCTCTCCTGATCCCGTTGACTTTTAACAGATGGGGGAATGGGGAAAAGTCATGTGAGAGGGGGCAGTCGGTAATGTTTGGATATGGTTGGTCGTGGTGGGCAGATCGAGGCTTCGTGAAGCAATGAAACAGTTGAACCAAAATGTGCCATGTTGTGTCGAGGCTTCGAATCAATCCGACACCCGTCTCAACGGTGACACCTAGTGGTCACTTGCAGGTGTTGATCTGAAACAACCTTGACAAAAAGCGAATACAAATGTGTTTTATTTTTTTATTTTTTTATTGTAGCTATTTTTCTAATATGTGAAGCTTGTAACCTGTAGGCTCCTTACTGTGCAGAATGTTATTTTGGTCCTGACGAATGAATAATAAAAGAAATCAAGCCACAATGTTTAACTTTTTAGAGATTCTTATTAAAAATATTAATTTCTCTTCTTTGGAAGGCTGGAAAATTGTCTTTGGTCTCGCCAGACCTATAAAAACATCACTATACAAACATATATAAACATACCAACATCATATCAGTCATATCACACCTAAATAATCCACCTAATGGTGCACAGGTTATTAAACAATCTTGATTTATGTATTTATTAAACATGTATGTTTGCATTAAAAGTAACGAGAATGAGCCAAATGAAGATAAATATGCGTTCTGAAGACTGACGTGTTTATTGAACCAATCAGATAAGAGTAAATCGAGTGTCAGCGAGAAGCTCATCTGATTGGCTGCCTAATGAAGGTGGACCCGCCCTCCTCTTCGCGCTTGGAAAACTCATTCAGTGAGAGAATCGTGCCAAAATTGGAAGCGCGGGTAAAAGAAAGACGCAACTGTACAAATCGGGTTATTTCGGGAACTTTTTTGCCGCATGTACACAATAAGTCATTTAGACATTTGCAACAGTTGATTTATTTACACAAAGTTTGATTTTACGCGATCAATCTGTTTTGCAGTCCCTGACTCTGTTGTTTTCGGTTGCAAATAGCTGTTCACAGGCTTGCAATGCTTTTGGCCGCATTTGTGCGCAAAAACCGTGCCAAAAGTGTAAGCGCGGAAAAATGGAAGTCAGAAGAATACAGATCCTATTTATTTTGCGTTAGCATGAAGCTGCAGTTTCACAATACATGTATTACACTTACCAATAACAGTAAAATGCTGCAAATATTTTTTTCTTACACTTGATATGCGATTTACACGCTTACAAATCTTCTCTTGCACACGCAAATTTAATTTACGCTTGCAATCTTATGCACACTTTCACAAATCTTACCCTGCGCATGCAATTCATTATGACATCATTTTACCTTCATAGGTTTTATTTAGCAATCAGCAAGGTGCATCTTCATGTGACCAGTTTACCGAGCTTGATGACTGATGAAAATAAGTTGACTATTAAAAAGAACAGCTGAACTTCAGTTCACAAAATTAAACATATTGTTTAAATTGTTACTGCCTTTAGTTATTTTAGAAAAGCCTAATAAAAATGCGTTTTTTTAACTTGATAAGTTCTCTTACGAGAGGTTCTCTCGTATTGCGTAAGCTAGCTTACGCTACGGGAAAGATTCATCTTTGCTGAGATATTGAAGCCAAAAAATTATTTCATAATTTGTATCCATGCACAACGCAGTTCCTCTGCGGCAGACCTAGAGCAGGCTAGCTAGCCGCTCATTGGTTCGCTCAGAGAGAACTGCTTAAGCCTATGGGAGAGCGGGGCTGAACCCGCTGCCAATGAGAGGCGCCCGCGCGCTCATTGCGTCATGGCCAGCCAGTATGGGCGTGGCCATGGTGTATATAACAGTCTCTCCCAGGCTTATATGTTGATTCATTTCATCTTCAGCGAGCTACACGCTTCTGCTGTCCTGAGAGAAAGCCGTCGCCGTCGAGAAGGCATCACTCTAGCGAGCTCCCGGACCCTGAAGAAGCCGGCCGTCTTCGCCACCTTCAGCCGCCCTGCAAGCTAGCGCCATCCGACGACAGTATCCTTTCTTTTGCTTTTCTAAAAGAGCCGAGCGTCTTTTTAAAGATGCCTCGCCTTTCCTGCGGCTCTTGCCGCGCTCCTCTCGAGGATGGAGACCGCCATGTCATTTGCGCTCTCTGCCTGGGACTCGAGCACGCAGAACTCGCCCTCGCGGATGGAGGATGCGACTTCTGTGAGAGCCTGCCGTTGTCGTCCCTGCGGGCACGACTTCGGGCAGCACAATCCAATCCCGCGCCGCCTCCTTCGTCGCCGCGGAAAAAGAAACGCCGCGACCAGAGGCCGCCGGAGCCCCCTGCGGAACCATGCGGGCCGCCGCCGCCTCCCGCTTCCCGCTCTCCCTCCCCGCCCCTGCCGGACATACAGTTGCCGCCGAGTGGCCGCTCTGTCATCTCTGATGACGCCGCGGAGGAGAAGGACTCATGTTCGCTGCTGGCATCAGACAGTGAGGAGTGATCATCTCTCGGATCCACGAGAGAGTCGGCGGGGATCCGCGCTGGAATAGAGGAGGAACTAATGCGCCTCCTCTCACAGGCCGTCGAACGCCTCGGTCTCGAGTGGTCTCCTCCACCCGAGCAGCCCCCGAACCGGATGGACGGCAGCTTTTTCCATCGGCGCTCGACCCCCGCGTGCAACCGGGCCGCCCCATTCCTGCCTGAACTGCACGCTGAATTGACGAAGTCCTGGAACGCCCCGCTCTCGGCGAGAAACCGTTCGGATATATCCGCCTCGCTGCGCACAGTGGACGGAGCCGCCGAAAAGGGTTATTCAGCCATGCCGCCTGTTGAGGACTTGGTCGCCACACACCTCTGCCCGCCCTCTGCTAGATGGCGTTCTTCCCCCAGGCTTCCCTCGAAAGCGCGCAGAGCGACCTCAAGTTTCCATGCTCGCGCCTATGCCGCCGCCGGTCAGGCCGCCGCAGCGCTGCATTCCATGTCCGTCCTCCAGGTTTTACAGAGCGATATTCTCCGTGAGTGGGCCGAGAGCGGTAGAAACCCCTCCGCCGCTGTCACGGATCTGAGAAGTGCTACGGACCTCGCCCTGCGCGCCACCAAAGCCGCCGCACAAGCTCTGGGAAGATGCATGGCCAGCCTGTGTGTGTCTGAAAGACACTTGTGGCTCACGCTCGCCGACATGGGAGATGCTGAACGTGCCGCGTTTCTAAACGCACCCCTCTCCCCGACGGGCCTTTTTGGATCTGCTGTCACGGGAATCGTCGATCGCTTTTCCGAGGTCCAGAAAGCCACCCAGGCCATGAAGTTGTTTCTGCCCCGCCGCGCTAGCTCTGCCACAGGCCGCTCTCACGAGCCTCCTGCCAGAGCTCCACCACAGCACCCTCCTCAGCAGACTCAAACAGCCCAACGCAGACAGGGCGGCCGCCCTCGCTCTCGTTCTGACAGCCGCCGCAGACCGCCGCCCCCACGGGGTCCGCGACCCAAAATCACGCTGAAGCCTGATCATCAGAAGTCTGCCTAGCAAAGTTGAGAAAACGACGGCGCTCTCCCGCTGCGGCCGGACCGCCGTCAAAGCTTCGCCCTCTGCCAGTCCCCGTTGTTTCGCCGACTGCTGTAGTGTTGACCGCCACAAACAAGCCGGTGTCCCTGCCCGCTTGCGAGCGTCAAAAAGCCGTTTTTACGGCTACCCAGAGAAATCTCAAAAAGAGAGAATATGCCAGTTGTGTAGAAAATGTGCCCACAATCATGTGTTCACCCATACACACAAGCATAACATATCCCGTGTCTCTCTCAGAGCCCCATCACATGAAACGGGCACAGCCCGCTCTAATATCAGAGAACATAAACACGCCCACGAGCCCGTGCGCGTGTCCCCTCTCTGCTCGCTCTGTTTCACGGCCCATAGACTCCTCTCTGAGTGCAAGTCCCGTTGCCACACACATTCAAAGCGCGCCCACACACTGTGTCCAGCCCGCTATGTACAGCAATCAGGGCCATTCGGCCACTAGCCGCACGCTCCAAAGCGTGGGAAGCCATTCCAGGCATTTCCCCGTGGGTGTTAAGCATTATAAAGAGCGGCTATCTGCTACAGTTTCGCCGCCGCCCGCCTCGTGCGCGCGCTCGGCTCGAATCTACTGTCAGCCCGCTGGCCGCCGGCACGCTCCGCTCAGAAATTGCGACGCTGTTGCAAAAGGGCGCCTTAGAGAGAGTCCCGCCATCTATGACCGAGTCGGGGTTTTACGGCCGTTATTTTCTGGTTCCCAAGAAAGACGGCGGCCTCAGACCGATTTTAGATCTCAGGTCTTTGGGTCTTTGAACAAAGCGCTCATGAAGAGACAAGATGCTCACTACCAGGAAACTCCTCGCGCAGGTTCGCCAGGGGGACTGGTTCATCTCTCTAGACCTGAAAGACGCCTATTTTCAGATCCAGATAAATCCCCGTCACAGGCCATTCTTACGTTTCGCCTTCGAGGGTCATGTCTATCAATACGCCGTTCTCCCGTTCGGCTTATCCCTAGCGCCCCGTACATTCACGAAGTGCATGGATACGGCGCTCGCCCCCCTGCGGAGTCAGGGGCTGCGTATATTGAATTATCTGGACGACTGGCTGATTTTGGCCCAATCACGGACGGAGCTTCTGTCGCACCGCGCAGTTCTCCTCGACCATCTGAAAATGCTGGGTCTCTCTGTCAACTGGACAAAGAGCTCCCTTCAACCCAGTCAATCGATTTCCTTTCTAGGAATAGATTTGAACTCGGTCACGATGACGGCTCGCCTGTCCACACAGCGCGCGCAGTGTGCAGCGTCTAGCCACCTCGTTTCAGATGAGCACCCGCACGCCTCTGAAAACTTTTCAGAAGATGCTGGGTTACATGGCCTCAGCCTCCGCTGTGCTTCAGCTGGGCCTTCTGCACATGCGCCCGCTTCAGCTGTGGTTAAACAGCCGTGTACCCCAACGCGCGTGGAACACTGGCCGCCATCTGATCAGGGTTACGCAGACAGGTCTCACGGCGCTGCAGCCGTGGACAGTAGCAGAATGGTTTCAACAAGGCGTCACGATGGGGACCTTTTCCCGCCGAAAAGTCATCTCGACAGATGCATCCAACACGGGTTGGGGTGCAGTCTGCGAGGGCTCACCGGCCTTCGGCCATTGGTCGACTCAGGAAAGCCCCTTACACATAAACTGTCTGGAAATGCTTGCGGTCGAGAACGCGCTGTCGCGCTTCCTCCCGCTTCCTCCCGCTCATTCGGGGACACCACGTCTTGATCCGTTCGGACAACATGGCTGTGGTCTCCTATCTCAACCGTCAGGGCGGTGTCAGATCCAAGAATCTCTTTCTACTGACGCGCCGCATTTTAGTTTGGTCTCAGAGCCACCTGCTCTCGCTCAGAGCGACGCATGTGCCGGGCCATCTGAACGACGGTCCAGACATACTGTCCAGGAACCTCATCTCCACAGGAGAATGGTCCCTGAACACACAAACGGTCCAAATGCTGTGGTGACTATTCGGCAGAGCAGAGGTGGACCTCTTCGCGTCAGAAGAGAACGCTCACTGCCCAATATTTTTTTCAAAGAGCGAGGACGCGCTAGCCCAGGAATGGCCTCACCGCCCGCTCTATGCATTCCCTCCGATCGCTCTGTTACCGCAGGTAGTTCAGAGGATCAGGGACACACGCCACTCGGTGCTCCTCATAGCCCCGCGTTGGGAGAGTCAGAATTGGGTTCCGGAGCTCACTCAGCTGTCACAGACAGCCCCGTGGCCCATCCCAGTCAGAGCAGATCTCCTCTCTCAGGCTCGCGGCACGATCTGGCATCCCCATCCACAGCGCTGGGCGCTACATGCATGGGTGATCAACGACTATTCAGCGATTTGCCAGAGGGAGTAAGAAACACTATCATACAGGCTAGAGCACCTTCCACGAGAAGGCTCTATGCGTCTAAATGGTCTGTGTTCTCAAAATGGTGCACCGACAAACATCTGGACCCACGGTCATGCGAGGTGCCGTCTTTGCTAATGTTCCTTCAAGAGATGCTGGACAAGGGCAGGTCCCCCTCCACTCTCAAGGTTTACGTGGCAGCCGTTGCAGCGTTCTCTGAACCCCGACGCGCTCAGCCCCTGGGCAAAGACGAGTTAGTCATCCGCTTCCTCAGAGGAGCTAAGAGGATGAACCCTCCGCGGCCCCCTTCGGTTCCTATCTGGGATCTTTCTATAGTCCTCGAAGCTATGAAAGCACCCCCGTTCGAACCGCTCGAGTCTGTGGACCTGAAATACCTCTCGCTCAAAACCCTTTTTCTGACGGCTCTGTCTTCAGTAAAACGCGTGGGGGATCTTCACGCGCTCTCATCCAGCGCCGCGTGTCTTGAGTTTGGACCGAATGATTCTGTTGTCATTCTCAAACCTAGGCATGGGTATGTCCCGAAAGTGATTGGTACCCCGTTCAGGGCTCAGGTTATTTCCCTATCGGCTCTGCCGTCATCCGATAGTGAGCGCGACTCCAATCTCCTCTGCCCGGTGCGGGCTCTGAGGTTGTACACCACGCGCGCTGCCGCGTTCAGATGCGCTGAGCAGCTTTTCGTGTCGTTTGGGGGGCGCACCAGAGGTCTGGCCGCCTCCAAACAGACACTGTCTAGATGGATAGTGGACGCTATCGCCTCTGCTTACGCATCTAAATGCCTGCCCTGCCCTCTGGGCATCAGGGCGCACTCCACCAGAGGCATGGCCTCGTCGTGGGCATGGTCTTGTGGTATTTCCATTCATGACATTTGTGTGGCCGCGGGATGGGCCTCCCCGTCCACTTTTGTCAGATTTTACAACTTGGAAGTTCCCGCCTTGCAGGCAAAATTACTAGCTGTCTAAAAGACCAGCTCCCTAGAAGCTGCATTACTGGGAGTCCCTCACACAACCGGTTCGCCCCTTGAGCTCTCCTAAAGTGCTTATGTATACATTTCATGTGCCCGCTCTGCTGGCCTCATATTACATTCACTCCACGTTAAAAATCCCCCGGTACCACCCTGGGATTCATGTGTGGATCCATAGCGCGCACGGCGTTGACCAGGTGTTCCCGTAGCGTAAGCTAGCTTACGCAATACGAGAGAACCTCTCGTAAGAGAACGAATCGGTTACCTAACGTAACCTCGGTTCTCTCTAGAAGAGGGAACGAGTATTGCGTTCCCGGCCGTGCTTGCGCTACTAGCGTTTCGCTTTACGCTGAAATGAATCAACATATAAGCCTGGGAGAGACTGTTATATACACCATGGCCACGCCCATACTGGCTGGCCATGACGCAATGAGCGCGCGGGCGCCTCTCATTGGCAGCGGGTTCAGCCCCGCTCTCCCATAGGCTTAAGCAGTTCTCTCTGAGCGAACCAATGAGCGGCTAGCTAGCCTGCTCTAGGTCTGCCGCAGAGGAACTGCGTTGTGCATGGATACAAATTATGAAATAATTTTTTGGCTTCAATATCTCAGCAAAGATGAATCTTTCCCGTAGCGTAAGCTAGCTTACGCAATACTCGTTCCCTCTTCTAGAGAGAACCGAGGTTACGTTAGGTAACCGATTCGATTTATGCGTGGTTTAAATAAATAGAAGATTAATTACATAGTGTAAATATCAAAATAGAATTGGATGAATGAATTTACATTTGATATACAAAGAAAACTCATTTTAAAATGCCACTGCACAGTGCACACCCATAGTATTAAAATGTCTTTAATTTTTTTTTATTGAATGTCTATATTCATTTATTTGTACTTGTAGGCCTTTTTGTTGTATATGATTTCCATCTTTAACAATTTAGAGTTTCATAGGTTACTTTATCTGATCAACTACAACCAACATATGAGCTAAACATATTGAAATAACACGTTAACAACTGGAAGTAGTCTTATGTGGCATTAAGTACCAGTATGTGTGTTTACACATGCTACATAGGAGGGTCCCAGTGGGATAGCACGCAGTGTTCCAGTCCAGGCTGTTATCCACTGGCTGACTTGGCTCTGAATGCAATGGGATTAACGTTACTTTAAGACTGACTTTTAACCCTCAACAATTGGGGAAAGTTAAATGCTTATTTGGCCAGTCATTTTAATAGCGTGAAGATCAGACGTGATGAAAAAAAAAAAAAAAAAAAAAAAAAAAAAAAAAATATATATATATATATATATATATATATATTTAAAATATTTAAAATCAGCTCACATCTGACCCAAATGGCGTCAATGTCCGTGACCCGGATGTGCTCTGACGTGCACGGTGCCCGCCTCCCAATCCCAACTGCGTGAGCGATGCGGCTGAATCTGCGAAAGCCGTTTCATATGACAATTTTCAAATTAGCTTTATAAACATCTACATTTTGGTATGATTGCGACCAAAATGCATCACAGAATCGACGCTGCACCTTCCTGAGATCTAATCATGATACAAGAAGCGTTTCAATCGGCACGAGGATCGATGGAGAGACTTTAATGTCAGATTGAACCGCTAAGGTGAAACTCTGGTGAGCTGACAGGATCAAAAACAGTAAAATAATCTCATCTATCTGTAGTTTATACACAGATCGTTATAGAAACATGCTTTTGTATGTAATATGCTATGATATATTGACAATGTGAATGCAGCTAAACTGCTTACTGCCTGAACCATAGAGCTAACGACGTTATGTATGATTTGTATAAGATTTATTATCGATTTATGTCTTTCATAAAATGTTTTGGGGTTCTTATTTTGTGTTTAACGTTAATGATTTTGTTAAAATAATCATGAGACTGCTAACCCTGAGGTGAACCTAGAAATATACATATTGATTAGCTGAAGTATTTAATTATTTTCTCTTATTTCTCAAATTATGCAAAGATCATGTTTACGTGACTAAGTTACTATTACTGCTTTTTTACATGAACAAGGTGCATGCAGTAGTTTTACAACAAAATGAGCTAATTCCCTACACAAAATAATAGAATTATAATATAACAATATAATATGTACACTACCATCTTGCTGACTTGCTGACTACCAAAGTGACTTGAACATACCTGACATATTTAATTATTTTCTCTTATTTCTCAAATTATGCAAAGATCATGTTTACGTGACTACTGTTACTGCTTTTTTACATGAACAAGGTGCATGCAGTAGTTTTACAACAAAATGAGCTAATTCCCTACACAAAATAATAGAATTATAATATAACAATATAATATGTACACTACCATCTTGCTGACTTGCTGACTACCAAAGTGACTTGAACATACCTGACATAAAAACAAGACTTCCCATTTCGTAAATATGAATTTCCCAGGAGGACTTGAACGTACCATAGCCTATATCTGCTGCGTTAGTCCCTGGCCCTTCTGTCTGTCCTCTAGTCTAATCTGTCAAAATCACCTGTTGTGTTCACATTTTTCAAGTATGGATGTACAGTATGTGGGCCAGGTTGCTTATTATCTGTTTATTTATTCCTTTTTAGCCTTGATCCAGTGTGGAAACAGAATGTTTGTGTTTATGTGTGTTTAAATAAGATTAGAGGAATAATGCCTGGGAAGTTAAAGGCGAAGATTGTTGCAGGACGGCACCTGCCCGTCATGGACCGTGCCAGCGATCTCACAGATGCCTTCGTGGAGGTCAGTTGAGCACCTGTCTATTAAAGCTACAATATGTACGATTTGTGTAATAAAATATCCAAAAATCACTTGCACAATGAGATATTTTTCCAGCAGTTGCGTACTTACAATATCCCAAAAGTTCCCGAAGATTTTTAATTTCAGAGAAATTCCAGTTTTAAATAATGTCTCGTCCCTGACTCCCTGTTCACTTGTCGCCTGTCAATGACGTAATATACGCGTTATCCCTGGTTTCCGCTTGAACTGCCATAGTAACCATGGCGACAGATGTGGACAACTGCATTACGTCTAGCTCACGCTGTTGTTGTTTCGTTCAGCAATCGCTAATTCTTCATACCACAGTCATGTTAAAAACATCAATGTATTCACTCATCCATAAACATTATTAGGCATCCTTCGGCATGACGACAAGTTCCATAATTCTGCTTGTGCGTCATCAACCTACGCCTTTGTTATTGTAAGAGGTTAGCGACCCCTAGCGGTGAAAAAAAATTACATGTAGCTTTAAAGGGGTCATGACATGGTTTTTTGTTTTGTTTTATTATGTTCCCTTAGGTGCAATTATAGTATTACTATAGTTTATTGTACAATATTTATTAAAAATGTAGTGATTATGACCTTTTCCCACCCTGTTTCTCCCCCTCTGATTCAAACAGTCTGTTTTGGAGGTGTTTCCCCTTTAAGAGTTCAGTGTTAACGCCCACTGTTATGATTGGCTAACGTCAGTGCTGCTTATGCATAAATTATTAACGTTAATCATTTTGTATCACATGTAGGCTACATGCTCCATCACATGAAACTTTGGTCTTCGATCTTTTACCATCGTGTCAATTCTCAATTGATTTTGATTCATATGAGAGAGAGAGAGAGAGAGAGAGAGAGTGCAGGACAGTTTGAAGGCGCGCGCACGGCGGGGGCTCTCTCTCTCTCTCTCTCTCTTGTCGTTCTTTCAGTAACATGCGCCCTGTCACACTCATCTACATCACTCACCGAACAAATAAGGCTTTGGCAGGCTGCATATGCTGCAAATAAACTGCATCCAACTGCTTTCCCTGACGTCTGGATCGTTCGGCAGCATTCAAACATGTTGTTTGTCCACAGCAGGAACAGCACATCTGCGTGGCATCGCAGTCACTCGCTGCACGACAGCGCATGCGATGATGCGAAATGAGGCGTAGTTGTCTTGCGCTGGAGGCGGTCATATGCAAACGACTGGTACGTCACTTTGTACCGTGACATCACTAAGTTCAAAGGATCTAGAACGAGCTGTATTTAGAGCTTGATTAAATAAATGCTTCGTTTATAATGGGGAGGACGTCTTAAGCTATGAAACTTGCAGGAGGTTTTAATGGTACAAAGACCTCTTAAATACCAAAAGATCAAGGCAAATTTGGTTTCTCATGTCATGACCCCTTTAATAAAGTCCCTCTGCTCTGCACATTAGTTAAAAATGCTGCTTTATCCAGCTCAAGTTTTGAGGAACAGCCCTTGTTATATCCCAGATCAGCACTTATAAAGTTTCGTTCCACAGGTGAAGTTCGGTAACACAACATTTAAAACAGATGTGTACCCCAAGTCCCTGAATCCTCAGTGGAATTCTGAGTGGTTCAAATTCGAGGTAAGGTCTTCCTTCTTTTTCCTGCTATAGTTTGTACTTTTATGGAGTTTATTCCCTATGTTTATCTTTCTTTTTCCTTCAGGTGGATGATGAAGATTTGCAGGATGAGCCATTGCAGATAACTGTTCTTGACCATGACACATACAGCGCTAATGATGCTATTGGAAAGGTGTACATTGACATTGATCCATTACTCTGCAGTGAAGCTGCTACGGTCATCTCTGGCTGGCTCCCCATTTATGACACTATACATGGTGTGTATCCATAAGCAAAATTAGGGCTCTTTCACATCTGGCTCGTTTGGAGCGTTTGTTTTGGAACCTGGCACATTTTCTTCCATAGTTCAGTTCAATAGGTATAAACGAAGACGGCAATCTCAGATCCACACCAAAACAATCGGACCGAGATTGCCTGAACAAGGTGGTCTTGGCCTGCTTAAAAACAAACTCTGGAGTGGTTTGCTTGTGGTGAGACAGAAATCTGAACCCGGATTTGTATCACAATATATGATTACATACGTTGCGTAAAAAGCAGCTTCCTTAAAGGGATACTCCACCCACCCACCCACCCAAAAATGAAAATTCTGTCATCATTTACTCAACCTCAAGTTGTTTCAAACCTGCATGAGTTTCTTTCTTCTGCTGAACACAAAGGAAGATATTTTGAAGAACGACTGGAACCAAACAGTTGTGGGGCACCATTGACTTCCATAGTAGAAAAAAAAAAATACTATGGAAGTCAATGGTGCCAAAGTTCCAATCGTTCTTCAAAATATCTTCATTTGTGTTCATCAGAAGAAAGAAACTCATACAGGTTTGCTTGAGGGTGAGTAAATGATGACAGAATTTTAATTTTTGGGTGGAGTATCCCTTTAATGCCTCTCAATATGAATAATGGACTGAAGTTGAATTTGGCCAGACAAACATATTTTAGAACAACTGGGCAAAACGCATAAAAATACAGACCTTGATCCTTGCTCAAAATGATTAACTAATATAACAGCAGCTACAAAGAAAGCCATAATAAGCCTCTGAAGCTGTTTATTGGATGATCGCTATGGGCGGAATCCCGGAAAATAAACAGGTGCACACTGACCAATTAGAGGACCTGTTACTACTCGCATGTGACTTGTATTAACAAGTTTTGGTCCGTTTAGAAATGTTGCCTTGTAAAAGCGTGCAAAACCCAGAAGAAATTGAAACAGTGTAACATTTTTAATCCCTGTTTCGGAACAAAGCAAGCAAACAATCTACAGGTCTGAAAACGGCCTTGGTCTGTAATATCGAAGAGTTGTGAATTGTTTTGTTGTAATGACATGCTTGTGTTCAGGTATAAGAGGGGAAATTAATGTGCTGGTGAAGGTGGATCTCTTCAACGACCTGAACCGCTTCAGACAGTCTTCATGTGGGGTCAAATTCTTCTGTAGTAAGTATCTAGATCATCTGCTTTCATTGCCTCCTGTCCTTCCTTCCTTTATTCCATCTGACAATCTGCTTCCTCCACTATCTACCCTGCTCCGCTCACTTTTCTCTCTTTATTTTTATCTTCCTCTGAGAATTTTCACTTACGTTGGGTCTCATTCACTAAGCATGTACGAACGAACAAATCACAAAATATATTCTAAATTTACGAACAAATATAGGAACAACTGAAACCACACGTACGCAAAAAGCACTTGCTCTGTATGGCCTTATAATAGTGTAAAGAAGTTATATTTCATCCTAACACGACAATAATTATATTGAAGTATGTGGCATTAATTGTATTATATAATCCATATATAAAATTCTTTAATAAAATGAGCTCATTGAAGTAATGAATCCTGTGCATACAAATACGAAATAATCCACGCAATTATTAGTGAATGAGACCCATTCTGTTTTTCTTCAGCAACCTCCATTCCCCGATGTTACCGGGCCATTATGATTCATGGCTTTGTGGAAGAGCTTGTGGTGAATGAGGACCCAGAGTACCAGTGGATCGACCGTATCAGAACCCCTCGTGCATCCAACGAGGCCCGACAGAGACTCATCTTTCTTATGTCAGGTACCTATACACAAACAGTGTTCAAGAGAGACCGAAAGATATATGTAGGAGAAATGCATTGTTCCAATAGTTTTCATAAGTTGCTAGTAGGGGTGTAACGGTAGACTCATTCATACTGAAATATTTTGGTACGGGTCTTTCGTTTTGTGTACACATGCGCACTGAATGAATACAGTGTTGTTTTAAACACTGCAAGTGTGGAATTTCTCTGTGTGTGCAATGAGTTTTCCCCCATAGGATGGGACAGTGAGCTGCTGCCGGATAAGTGCACGATTCAAGTCGTCTTAAAGCTATGGTATACGATGTTAAAAATCGGTCGAGAAAGCCTGAGATGGTAGGGAAGTTTTAAAAAACTCATCCCGCCCCTCCACACACACACCCCTCCCCTCTGTGCTACCTGATCCCTGAGCTATGTCACGTTTGAGTTCACGTCAACGCAAGACTAGCAACACATGAAATGTTCTGCTAAGGTTTTGAGTAATTGTTATTGCAGCACACAGCCCCTCTTGTTCAAATTCCGATCGGCTCGAACAGAAACCCGCTAGGCATACTGAAATATATTCAAGCACTTCAAGAAATATAATTACTTTGACCCGTGATAGGCGATGCTAAACGGCTAACATTGCCAATGCCGACCGCAGCATGAGCAAGCTGTCAAACTGATAAAAAGCTATTTATGTAACACACGTCACAACATAAAAGAATAAATAAATGTTTACCTGCTCAAGAAAAAGTCAGCCGTGTCAGCGTCGGGTTTCAGTCCCAGATCTCCCTGAAGCTTCCTCCAACGGTCAATGGTGGACCCCACATTTTTTATTTTATTTATCTCTGCTCTTTGCTCTACAGACTTTCTCTTTCGTCCAAAATTTACAGTTGGGGCAAGCGGGGGCCGTTTGCTGCTGTTGTTTATATTTTATCCATTGCTGATCTGACGCTACTTAGCTAACTACCATAGACTGTCTGTCAGCTGCTTGCACGCGTAAGGAGGGGGGCGGGGTCGGGTGCGGTTGGGTTGGAGACGCGGCGCCAGGCGGAGTTTCAAGTGGAGCTGGTGATTGGATGAGAGCAGTTGACCAATGTAAGCTGTCCTGCCGGACAGCTTACATTGGTCAACTTCTCTGCGGCTGTACAGCCAATAGACTGAATGGATTTTTTTCATTCTTTTTTCTATTCATATTGTTAGGATTGTACTATATAACCATAACCAGCATATAAACGAGGATATTAATAATGAACAATCTTTGAAGTCGTATACCCTAGCTTTAAACATGAGATGTTGAACATGAGAAACCGTCTGAACATGTCTGATGTGCGTTTGAGATGCACAGCTTACATCTCAGAGTTGTATACTTGCCTGTAAATGTTACAAATCCATGCAAGTACTTCCATTTCATGTAAAGGATTATCCTGAAAGCAAGCGAGTCTACGTTTAGTTCACAGACTTCAATTGACAAGTGCTGGTGAGGATACTCGCCAAGGCGGGCATGTTGACATAATTTTTGTGTGATTTTGTACGTTTAAGCGCATGACTTGAAAGAGAACTCAATATTTGCGCTCTGTCTGAGACGCGACTTAGTGTGCGTGCTTCGGATGAACGCATACACAAATCTTCTCACAGTGCGCATGAGTTCTCATTTGCATCTTTTTGCTCTTGAATGTTTGAATTGGCAAGGCTTAAATGAGTTTAGTTTAAACATAGATAGCAGCGTGTGCTGTTCAGGTCTCACCTGCGCTTGCTTGCTATCAACACCCGGTGATGACGGCGTACATGACTGGTCATATTAGAGCATACGGCACTTGCATTAAACAAAGTTTAGGGGAAAGCAGAATTCATATCCATCAATAAACATACATTAACCTAACTCTCTGTTTTATGCGTTGCTTTTTTTAACAAATCATATTATAGATTTGCCCAATATTATTGAGTATTTGCCCAATATGTCTTTTTTTTCACACTTTTTCAGTGGAAAATTTGACATGATCTAGGACATTTGTACTTCACAATATTGATCTACTTTTATAATTCTACTTAAAGTTGTTTGGGCAAGATCATGTTTAAAGACAACTTACTGTGTCACTCTGAGATGCTCCTGACAATATTTTCTTGGCTTGTGTGGTGGGTGTGTAAATGCATACGTGTTTCTGTTGTAGGTGAATTGCAGAGGAAGATAGGTCTGAAGGTGCTGGAGATGGGAGGGAATGCAGTGGTTGGGTACCTGCAGTGTTTTGATCTGGAAGGGGAATCAGGCCTAGTGGTTCGTGCCATCGGGACAGCCTGCACACTTGAGAAAATCAGCACACTCCCTGCCACAGCCACACTCCCCAGCAACTCCTCTCCTTCAAAAGACATAAAAGAGTAAGTGTCACAACACACAAACCACCTCTTTTCCAAATCAAAGATACAATGCCACTGTTTATGCGTATGTGCATGTTAGCATCAAGTCTTGCATTATTTTTTAAAGCTCCAGTCCGTAACTTTTGGGTTAAAAATTATCCCAAATATTTTTTTTTACCAAGTACGTAATCAGCCAGTGTTCAAAACGATCTGCTTGCCTTAGCTCGATTCAAAGCGGTAAGCTTGTAGTAATGTTTTTAATTCCAGTGGTACTGGTGGATTTCCGCGGGAGATTCGAGCATGTCTTTGCATCATTACGTCACATCTGTACACATAAAGAAGGAGTCTCGGCTAGTATAAGCTATATTGCGAGTGAGGATGTTGGAGGTGGAGATTTATAGCCTTTTCTCACAGAACTTGATATAATTAAACGTATCAATTTGATGGCGGATCCAGAAAGGTTCAAACGACAATCACAAGTGACAACTAGAGACTCACCCGCTGTAAAATGCAAAAGACTTCGTTCGGACTTCAGAGTGGCTACGGAAAAAAGAGACTGCAACCGGCCCATGCGAAAACAAGGATACATATCGGAAGGTCATTACATGTAGTCACGCAATGCTGACGTTGTTAACATTAACAATTTGAGAACAAAGTATAATTTGCACGGTTTGACGTGATATGATAAGCGATCGTTAGATTTAATCAGCGCGATTTACTGCAATGCTTTTTTCCCTTAGTTGGTCAGAACAAAAGTGGATGTTACTTGTTCAGATGACACTTTCCGGAAAATTCTTATGTTGGTCATACTTCCAAAAAGTAGTATCTGCTATTCTGAATGACAGTTTCCACACCGGCGCGGTGACTGACAGCCGCACATTCTCCTCAAAACATTGGATTCATCTGCGCTGTGCCGTGCCGAGGCACAACCCACGTGAAGTTGATAATTCCGCGAATGACTGCAATTGCAGATTTCAAACAGAGATGGCGACAAAGAGGAAAAACTACGGACTGCAGCTTTAAGATTTGGAAATTGTTGTTGTATTGCTTTACTTACAGCTATCTCAGTTCATCTGCAGTACATTTGACTAGATTTCTGTTCAAATGAAAATAGGTCAAGAATTTAATTTTGTATTAGAAATTAATGTGTTGTACATGGGTTGTTATTTTAGAAATCAAAACACATCCATGCAATTTTACACCCTTTTAATGAAATAAGATTAGAGGCTGTTTGTTTTGAATTTTCACTTACTGTACACTACCATTCAAAACTTTGGGGTCTTTAAGTCTCTTATGCTTACCAAGGCTGCAATTATTTGATCAAAAAGTAAAACATAAATACAGTAAAAACATTAATTTTGTGAAATACTTTTGCAATTTAATGTTTTCTTTTTGATATATATATTTTAAAATGTCATTTATTCCTGTGATGCAAAGCTGAATTTTCAGCATCATTACTCCAGTCTTCAGTGTCACATGATCCTTCAGAAATTACTCTAATATGCTGATTTGCTGCTCAAGAAAACTGTTGAAATCAGTTGTGCTGCTTATTAGTTTTGTAGAAACTCTGATACCCTTTCTTAATTCTTTATTAAAGAATAGAAGGTTAAAAATAACAGCATTTATTTGAAATATAATTTTTTTATCAATTTAATACAACCTTGCTGAATACAGTTATTCATTTCTTTTAAAATAAATCTTATGGACCCCAAACTTTTGAACGGTAGTGTATCATGATTGTTTGCATCTATTTATTTAGCAGACATTTTTATCCCCAGCAACTTATCAAAATAATTTATTAAAATGTTCTAATATTCCTTTGGTTTTATCAAACAGGTATTATTGCAACATGAAAAATGGGAAAATGTTGTACAATTGCTCACTGTTTTTATATTTATAAATGAGTATGAGGGTGTGTGTGTTTGTTTTATGAGTTGCTGTTTTATATTTTCTACAAAAATGCATTCTCAACACACAAACACACCACAATCTTGTTCTCCCCTGCATGTCCTCTATCTCCCTCTTGCTCTCCCTCGCTGTCTTTTTCTGACGTTCTCCTGCATGCTGCATCTCTCTTGCACTAGCATGCGTTTGCTTTAGACTTCTTAAAGATTAAATGCTGTACAGTTGTGCATTTCAGAACTAGCCGTGGTTTGCATCCGGAGTGCTGCCTTGAGTCTGTTGTGTTTTGTGTTTGTGTTGTCTTTCCACTTGCTCTCTAAGGAGCTAAGAACATTTGAACGGCAGTGACTTGTCTAACTAGACAGCATTTTTGGTGCTGTCTAGGTAGTCAGCTCACTAGGTTTTAAGAAACAGACGATATTTCCTCCCTGTCGTTTTTTGATGCGGTCTGCCTTGGGTGTTTGTGTAGGGGTGGGAATCTTTAAAGGGTTAGTTCACCCCAAAAATACTCACCCTCAAGCCCTCCTTGGTGTATATGACACAATCAGAGTCATAGCCATCATAGACAGCGGCAGATCTATTTTAGATCTGTTTTAAACTATCAGATGTTTGTTCTTACGACATGAATGTGTTTACATTAATTTTGCGCCCTGCAGGACGAACACAAAGAAAGCGCACATGAGCATTTGAAAGCAAACGTCTGTCAGTAATTGAGTTTCATGTATCGAATTCAAACGGCATTAACAATGAAAACACTGAAATGCTGAGAGAATAGATTTTTTTGTCTCCCACCCCTATGTGTGCGCGTGCATGTTTTTGTTATGTCAATGTTACGTGTGTGCATCCACGTTCTCTGTGATTGTACTGTACACAGTAGGTGCATGTGTGTTTAATGTATGAAATATGGGTGAATGTGTGTGTGTAGCTCTCCGCAGGCTGCTCCTTCCACTCTCGGATGTCGTTCCACACACAGCAGTCCAGTTCACAGTGCGAGCAGTCGTCTTTCTCAGGGCTTCTCCGTTTCTGTGCCGACACTGCTGTTCGCCGGTATGAAACCCAGACACAGGAGCTCAGAAGCCCCCAGAGCCAGGCAGTGTAGGCAGGTACCCCACGACCCCCATGACCCCGCCACGGACCTCTCACCACCCCCTTGTTCTTCATTGGCAGACAGCTACGACATCACCAGACCCCCTCCCTTCAGCTGCCAAAGCAACCTCGTTTACAGCTTTAAAACACCTCTGACCAATCAGTGAGCTGCATTCAGCTGTCACTCAAGGAGTATATCCAATCAGAGGTGTGGGTTTAGCTTCTGTGTTTTTAAGTTGTGCGTGCGTACTTTTATTCACAGGCAGGGTTGTTGAATTTTACATTTTGGCCTTGTAAAGGCAGTAGTCGACCCTTGTTATCAAAGCGTTGTGCTTTGGTTGGCTGAAACACGCTTCTTGTTCATCTCATTTGCATTCTGCCTCTTTTTTGGTTTTCACAGTGTTGGATTTTTTTCCATTTATTTTTTCTATCCCGCCCACTACATCACGTGCTTTCCTGTCTCTTCTTGACATCCTCACACTCTACCCTTTCAGCAGCAAGCAGTCATCACTTTTCCTTCTTTCTTTCTCTACCTCTATTCCTTCTTCACACATAAACACACACGCATGCACACGCTCAAACACACGCACACGGGCACAGTCCTCATGTATGACCCTGTGAGTCCGTGTGTGTTGATGGTGTGTGTTACTCCTTGCTCTGACAGGCCAGGTTTTGGGGAGGAGGGTCCAGGCGTCCCGTTGTCCTCAGGACCCCCCACCCCTCTGAGAGCACAAACCTTCTCCTCCTTCTCCCCCTCCAAGTCCTACAGTCGCCAGTCCTCCTCCTCTGACACCGAGCTCAGCTTAACCCCCAAAACCGGTAAGAGACCCGTCCCCACCTAACCTCAGGCACTCTACCAGACACTCTCTCTCCCTCTCTCCATGGGCCTTGATTTTAATCTTTATGAGTGTGCTGACCCCAGTATCAAGGCCTAGAGGCAGAGGGTGTAGGGCACAGTGTCTCTGCATTTTTTGGTCTAGTTTTGTATTTAATTAATTTATGTTTGTTGTGTTGTCCCTCCATTATTTCTTAATCTGCATGTGTGAAATGTTTAATTTTATTTGACTCAAGGCTGTGATCTCGCATTTTGTACATTTGGAATTAAAAGAAATTATATATTATTATTATTATCTTTCCAAGGATGCAAACTGCTCAACTTTATGCTAAATGCTCGGTTTGTTATACAAAATAGGTCACTTATTGTTTCAAGCTGAACCAAGGAGCTTATATTTTTACAGTAAGGTTAAATTTTAAAAGTGATAGGTCAACCAAAAATTTAAGTTCTGTCATTTACTCACCCTCATGTCGTCCCAAACCTGTATGACATTATTTCCTCCGTGTAACACAAAAATATATAGATTTTGAGAATTTTTGTCCATACTATGGAAATCAATGGGGTCCAATGTTGTTTTGTTTCCTAACATTCTTCATAATATCTTCTTTTGTATTCCGCAGAAGAAAGTAAGTCACTTGACAATGACATGATGGTGAGTATAGGCCCCCGATATATTTAAAGCGAAATCGAAGAATGAACTGATGTGATGTAATTTCGAACATAATCAGACCGAAACAAAGTTCGTTTTTGGAGTTCGAAACCGCTTGCCAAAGCGCTCCGGCTGCTAAACACCTTTGTACTACCATTGGTCCGTGGCGATTACGTAATAGGTAGGTGTGCTTGGAGGCTCCGCCACCTTTCACGCTGAAATCTTTTCTAGTTCATTTGGCCTGTTCAGTCGGTCGAGGTCAGACGTCCGTGAATGAAAACATGACCACATTGGAGAGCTGCTTTATAGTAGAAAATGAAGTTGTACTTCTGATGAAACGAGACACTGACACTGTTTTTCATGTTTAAAATGGTAAAGCTGGTTGATTTTAAGCAATCTATTGTATAAAGTGCTATATAAATAACATAACGTGACTTTACTAGAGTGCCGAATTGCAGAGCTCGTGCAGGTGCTTTTCTTATGCTTTATTAAAAAAATGCTTGCTGTTTTCTCAATTTTGCTGTGTTTATTTGGTTATTGAAAGGAAAGTGTGCAGCACATACTCACCTAAAGGATTATTAGGAACACCATACTAATACTGTGTTTGACCCCCTTTCGCCTTCTGAACTGCCTTAATTCTACGTGGCATTGATTCAACAAGGTGCTGAAAGCATTCTTTAGAAATGTTGGCCCATATTGATTGGATAGCATCTTGCAGTTGATGGAGATTTGTGGGATGCACATCCAGGGCACAAAGCTCCCGTTCCACCACATCCCAAATATGCTCTATTGGGTTGAGATCTGGTGACTGTGGGGGCCATTTTAGTACAGTGAACTCGTCATGTTCAAGAAACCAATTTGAAATTATTCGAGCTTTGTGACATGGTGCATTATCCTGCTGGAAGTAGCCATCAGAGGATGGGTACATGGTGGCCATAAAGGGATGGACATGGTCAGAAACAATGCTCAGGTAGGCCGTGGCATTTAAACGATGCCCAATTGGCACTAAGGGGCCTAAAGTGTGCCAAGAAAACATCCCCCACACCATTACACCACCACCACCAGCCTGCACAGTGGTAACACGGCATGATGGATCCATGTTCTCATTCTGTTTACGCCAAATTCTGACTCTACCATCTGAATGTCTCAACAGAAATCGAGACTCATCAGACCAGGCAACATTTTTCCAGTCTTCAACTGTCCAATTTTGGTGAGCTCTTGCAAATTGTAGCCTCTTTTTCCTATTTGAAGTGGAGATGAGTGGTACCCGGTGAGGTCTTCTGCTGTTCTAGCCCATCCGCCTCAAGGTTGTGTGTGTTGTGGCTTCACAAATGCTTTGCTGCATACCTCGGTTGTAACGAGTGGTTATTTCAGTCAAAGTTGCTCTTCTATCAGCTTGAATCAGTCGGCCCATTCTCCTCTGACCTCTAGCATCAACAAGGCATTTTCTCCCACAGGACTGCCACATACTGGATGTTTTTCCCTTTTCACACCATTTTTTGTAAACCCTAGAAATGGTTGTGCGTGAAAATCCCAGTAACTGAGCAGATTGTGAAATACTCGGACCGGCCCGTCTGGCACCAACAACCATGCCTCGCTCAAAATTGCTTTAATCTCCTTTCTTTCCCATTCTGACATTCAGTTTGGAGTTCATGAGATTGTCTTGACCAGGACCACACCCCTAAATGCATTGAAGCAACTGCCATGTGATTGGTTGATTAGATAATTGCATTAATGAGAAATTGAACAGGTGTTCCTAATAATCCTTTAGGTGAGTGTATTTACATATTCATCACAAACGCAGCTCTCAGCAGTCTAGGCGTCGTCGGATGTTCACTAACAGTATATCGCTGGTGACCAGCGTTTAGAAGTATTTCGAACTTCGTTTTACCCCTAAACGAACAACGAAAAAGACCTTTGCCGTGAGTATATCGGGGCCTTAAATGATGACAGAATTTGAATTTTTGGATGGACTATCGCTTTAACATGAGGCTTCTGAAGAGAGGTATTTTGTGAAGTAGATAATTGGGTGATCATGTGCTTGATTACAACAATGCTAGCACAGATAGTCTGCGTAAATGTGCTTCAGTGTTTTTCTGAAGGTTTCACAACACTTTTTTTCATAAAACACTTTTTGAAAAGCAAAGATAAGTTGCGCTTTTCCTTGTAGACACCCTACTTTACAGAAACCTGATGATCTAAATTCATTCAACACTATCTTTGATTTTTTTTATTGTAAAATGACTATAAAGATTTTCAAACTTTTCTCCTTTCCTCTTAAATCACTTAAAGCATCCTGTGAAAGAGTAAGCAAACAATGACTTTTTAATGTGCACAAGAAACAAAAGGGTACGGTATATTTATGAATATTGTGTATATTTTATCTTCATTCTTTTCTTTCTGTTGTTCATCCTTTATAAATTTTACATAAAAAACATTGAAATTTATGAAATGTTGATGTATCCTAGTCTTATAGTGTTTTCAGGTGAAATGCAAGAATCCCTTTAAGCAAATTTACCTAAAGTGTAGAATTATTTTTAAATAAAATTTTTCGAAAAGGTTTGAACTTCATATTCACCCAAAGATGAAAATGTTATTTTCTCACCCTCATGTCGTTCTATGTTTCCATACAACATTTTAGTTTATGGTCAAGCTAAAAAGAAAATCACCATTAGAAAACATAAAAGCATAATTTTTGTAGTCCATATGACTAATCAAAGTCTTAAGTGATGAGAGCGCTTTGTAAGAGGAGCAAACCGAATTATAATAATTCACAGAGGGAGTCGAAGTGAAGTCAAAGATCTGAAAGGGACTACAAAAGTCATTCTGACAGAAGTTTCAGTTTTGGATGAACTGGATAGTGTATACCGTCAAAAACAACCTGCTGGAAATAAAACCCTGGGAAACCTGTGACTTTCTGACCTTTTTTTTATTTTTTATTATTATTATTTTTTTTTTACCTCCCATCAGTTTGCGTCCCTGTCTTTCTGAGTTTCTCTTTCTTTTTACATTTCAGTCACCCACTCCACCTTATTTTTTTCTCATGTGATGTCTTCATACCATCCTCCCCAAACTCTCCTTCTCTCTCATTCTTTCTCTGTCAGCGAGGATATTTCTGTCTCCCAGTACTCCCGCCCTTGAGTCTGAATCATCATCCCTCCCCTCTGTCCATCTGCCCCATCACTTTCGGCCAGGGATGGCCTCCTGGAGTTCAACTCCTCCCCCACTCCATGTCAGCCAATCAGACACAGCCATGCTGAGAAAGAGCGTGTCTTTCAGTGAGGAACTGCTGCTGGCGGCCTCTGGTAGGACACACCCACTGCTGACCCTATGGCCTTTGACCCTTGGTGCAGGGATTGCATCCCTGTGCTGCCCCCTGGCAGAATAACATGCCTGTCTCTCATTTGCCCACATTTTCCACAAATGCACTTGATAGAGCAGTGTGGTTTTAATTTCTTTTGAGCACTCTGATTTAACAAAACCCCGCTTGCATGTTTTTCCAGCCTGACTGGAAGTTAGATTCCTCCGCCAATGGAAGAGCAAACAAGAAATGCAAACCATTGGCCCTCAGTCATCTGTCTGGTTCCATAAAATCTAATTTCTTAGTGCCTGGGCTCTGAGCTTGTGTGTCTGAAAC
Source organism: Tiaroga cobitis (assembly GCA_030578255.1). Taxonomy (NCBI): domain Eukaryota; kingdom Metazoa; phylum Chordata; class Actinopteri; order Cypriniformes; family Leuciscidae; genus Tiaroga; species Tiaroga cobitis. The sequence continues at coordinate 10,256,895 of CM060608.1, forward strand.
TGTTTGTTAATTGTTTTAATCTGTTCAAATGTGATGACTAGATAAAGTTTCCCAGCTAGTGAATGAGTAGAGTTGAAACTCCTTGTGATGAATGTTATTTCTTCAAATGTCTTAAGAGTCTCTGAATGTTTTCTATGGGTTCATATTTGTTTCTTTAACTGTTTATCCAACTAATGTAATTATTACATTTTTAGAATATAAAGTTTGCCTTGTGTTTTCAAAATGGATGTGAAGGGAACATGTCCAATTCAAGATGAAATTCTTTATATTAGACCACTGCTCTACCTAATAGTTTTGAAAGTATCTATCAAGGCTATGTGCACCAAATTAATTAAACCACCGTTCAAAAGTTTGGGGTCAGTACGAATTTATTTAGTTAGTTAAAGAAATGAATACTTTAATGGAGGAAGGATCTTTTCAACATTAATAATAATCAAAGTTTGTTGAGCAGCAAATCATCATATTAAAATGATTTCTGAAGGATCATGTGACCCTGAAGACTGGAGTAATGATGCTGAAAACTTGGCTGTAACGTCACAGGAATAAATCACATTTTAAAATATATTACAATAGAAAACAGTTTGAAATTGTAACATTTCACAATATTGCTGTTTTACTGTATTTTTTCATTAAATAAATGCAATCTTGGTGATCATAAAAGACTTCTTTCTAAAATCTTGTCGATCCAAAACTTTTGAACGGTAGTGTATGTTAACTATTTTTGCATGCCCATAATTTCTTTATTTAGGTATTCTGGTCAAGCCTTTATATATAAAAATAGGTTACTATATAAAAAAGTTATAAATGCTCCACAGCAATTGGAATATTCCTGTATGCATGTTCTTTTCCTACTTTGACAACAGCACATAAGAGTTAAATAAATAATTAAATGTAGGCCATGAGGCTCTTCTATATCAATTTCCTTTTCGCTTGAAAAGTATTTCCTCTTTTAATTAACATATGCAGATATAAACAAGTAATTTGTTTACATAATAATATTACTAGAATTACTAATAATTGTTATTATTTTAATTCATATAAGATTATTCGTCTGCATGTTAACACAGTCATAGTCACACAGAAGAGGTGAATGTACACTCATGTAATGAAATTATGATTAATGTAGCCTAAATGAAGAGCCACAGTTTTTGAAGCCTGTATTTTACACTCATATGGATGAGAAAAAAAAACAGGTCCTGGTAACAATTTTGTTCAGGCTTTTTATCAGGACTTGAATATTCATTATGCATTTGAGTGGTATGTAAGTTAAGTAAATATAAGGACCTATATATGCGTTTATATGCATCTTAACTGAGGACCACTGTTTAAACCACTTACATCTACTGAAAGTCCTGATGTATTGCACCCCGCAGAGTTGTTACCCAGTTAAACAGCCTAAAGTGTCTGAATCTCTGTATCTCTGCATGAGTCTTGTGTTGTAATTGCTAAATATCGAAAATGTAATGGTACGACCCGCAGGTTTCAATTTCTGTGCTGTAAAAAAATCTTCAGATGTTTGTGAAGATTTCATTACAGAGGAATGGGTATGCGAGTGCAAGAGATATTGTAACATTGTTTATTTGCTTTTGAAGTGAAGTATCGTTTGCCATCTTTCATTTCCCCTGAATGAAATTTCCCTCTCTTCTCCACCAACAGGAATGGGAAGTGGCGGCAGTGCAGGGAAGGAGGCGGGGCCTCTTAAAGCTCTTCTGAGGCAGCAGACCCAATCAGCACTGGAGCAGAGAGTAAGACAAAGACAATATATTCACATGTATTTATATATTCACGATCACAAAAGACTGGTGATTATGAGAATTATGTTTCTCCACTCTTTCGCTCTCTCACTTGGATTCCAGGGGGTTTCATCATCCTCTGAAGCATTTATTAGGACAGGGGTATGTCTGGAGAGGGCATGCCGAATGTTTCTGGTTGTAGAATCTTTCGTTTATCTTGTTTCCCATACTCCTCCCTGTTTGAGAACTTTGAACTGGAAGACCTGCATCTCTTCTACTGTCCTATTGACATCATTATCAAACCAATGGCACATTAGTATTGTGACTATTGGTTTGGGCGTTATGTGGTTATGTAGCCATTTACATGGAGAATGTTCTAGAACCTCAGACTGGTGCTAGGAACCTCTCATGTTTACCTGTACGTCACAGTTTTGCTGTGATCTTTGTCTGATTTTGTTCCTGGGGTGAAATATCTTGTGAAATAATGAAATTATGATTAATGTAGCCTAAATGAAGAGCCACAGTTTTTGAAGCCTGTATTTTTACACTCATATGGATGAGAAAAAAACAGGTCCTGGTAACAATTTTGTTCAGGCTTTTTATCAGGACTTGAATATTCATTATGCATTTGAGTGGTATGTAAGTTAAGTAAATATAAGGACCTATATATGCGTTTATATGCATCTTAACTGAGGACCACTGTTTAAACCACTTACATCTACTGAAAGTCCTGATGTATTGCACCCCGCAGAGTTGTTACCCAGTTAAACAGCCTAAAGTGTCTGAATCTCTGTATCTCTGCATGAGTCTTGTGTTGTAATTGCTAAATTTCGAAAATGTAATGGTACGACCCGCAGGTTTCAATTTCTGTGCTGTAAAAAAATCTTCAGATGTTTGTGAAGATTTCATTACAGAAGTTCACCTGTCTTCATGACATTTGCTAGAATGCCAGTGGGTCACCTGGGTCTGTTCTGTATGACCCCTCCATCACCGTTCTGTGTCTTTCAGGAATATCCTTTCTTCACGTTGACCTCCTTCCCACCTGGATTTCTCCTCCACTTGGGGGGCGTGGTCAGTGCACGCTCAGTAAAGCTTCTGGATCGAATTCACAACCCAGGTAAGATGGCTCGTATTACACAAGCAAAAATATAAACAAATACCTGCAACACACCAAATATATGATACATGAACATAATTTCAAACAACAATTAACTTTACTGTAGTAAGTACTAGGGCTGGGTTGAGAAGATTGATTTCTCGATTTTAATCGATTAGCCAATATTGATGCTTGAGTCCCCTAGAATCGATCTTTTTTGTCTATGCTGTTTTCAGTTTATGCGTGAATAAATCTTCACTGAACATTATTTGTAGCTAGGGATGTAAACGGTGAATCGATTATCGATTAATTCTCGCCAAGAATTTACTCGTTCAATTAGCCGACAATTAATTTAATTTAATCATTACGAACGTGACACGAGATTCTCACGCGAGAGACCCGACACAAACTTGAGACGGCAAAAAAGAAACCAAACATGAGGTGGTCAAAACGGAGTGGACTACCAGCTATATACAGCGTGCCAACCTCGAAAATCCAGCTGTATTCTAACAATAACTTAGCTCTCCTTATTAGCTAGGCTCCTTGCATGCTGGCTAATAACTTTTTTTAAAGCTGGGTCTCAAACATTAAGAGCGCTGTGTTGGACAGATTTGTGCAGCGGTGTTCCATGAGGGAGAGAGAGCGCGAGAGAGAGAGAGCCCGAGAGAGAGAGAGCGCGAGAGGTAGTGCTGCGCGAATGCGCTACGGCGCTCTGCAATCAAATACGATTTTAAATAGGCTCAGTAAAAAAAAAAAAAAGGGAAACTCTGCTCTAATTTTACTGTCACCTTCCTCAGAGATGATTTAAGTTGTATTCAGTTCTATGTTTGAAGTTTCCAGGTCTAGTAATTTTACTTTTACCTTTCTCAGAGCAAGGGGGATTATAAATGCTGCTGCTAATGTTTCAAGTTTTTCATACAAGTAGTTTAGATTATTATATGTAGGCTTAATATAGTGTAGGCTAAGCCTACCCATATAGATTTTTATTTAAAATGTATTTTGTTGCTTAATGTTTCACATGCAAGAGGTTAGCCAGTGCACTTTTTTTTAATGTATTTTAATTTTCTGTGCATAATTTATTTTGTTAAACTACATAAATGCCATTATCTGTACCGTATACCAACTGTTACAATAAAACATCAATTGAGCAATATAACATGCATTTTTATTCAGTAGCAATATTTAGATTTTTATGTTAAAGACACTTTTGATACCGTGAGGAATTTACATTCTCAGGAAAATAGCCGCTTATCAGTTAATCGATCGATAAGGTCGATCAACTAACGCTTAATGAATTAATCGATAATTTGCATCCCTATTTGTAGCACACCTCCCATCTAATAAATCGCAATAGGCTTTGTGCTTTACTTTGATATGAGACGTCTCAGTTTTCAAATTCTGTCAATTTAATTACAAAATTCAAACAATAAATACCACTTTAGTGCGCTTTAATGTTGCGTGACAGATTGCCGTAGCTGCCTCAGTTTAAGTGAAGTGGCTGTGCAGAGCTTAAGTGAACCAATCGTCTCTTCCTCTTTACTACTAGTTAGCCTACAGCATGAAATAAACCGAAGGTTTGTTGAAAATACAGTGCAACTCACTGTGATCTTGCATCATGTCTCATGTAATCACTCAGTGTTTCAAATGTGTAAAGATGTCTATAAAACAACAAACAATATGTCTTGTAATGTTGCATTTACCTCAGGAAAGCCATTCAGTGTCCATAGTTTGTAAGTCAGCTAGAAAAAATAGCTCTGGACAGGAGCATTTTACTTATTATATACACTATATTACATAGATCTAACATACTATCTATGTTTGAATAAATACATTATGAAAACAAGTTAAGACAGCCATCATTTAAATGTTTAAAATTTACATTTTAAAATGTCAAATTTAAAAAAATTAATTGGAGTAGAAACAATTCTATAATTAAGTTATCATGATAAAAAAAACTCCCTTATGTGCAATTTAAATGTTTGTATACAAATCAGTTATAATTTAGTTATTAATATAGTTTAATTAATATTAGGTTTCCTGTATAGTTTACTGCATTTGTTGAGACAGATTTTTCCTTAAGAACAATTGACATTATACTAAACCTGAGCTATATCCAAATAAATTGATATAAGATGAAATCGAATCGAGATCAGAATAGAATCACAAGCTTGTGAATTGAAATTGAATTGTGAAATTTGTGTTAGTACCCAGCCCTAGTAAGAACACGTACAGCATGTGTATTCGTGAGGCAGTTTGGAAGTATGCATGTTGTGTGCATGGCTTTCGTTGTATTTACCATTTCAGTTCATTGTACAGTATATGTTCTGCATCACATGCACCATTTTCTTGGCCTTACGTTTGTCCTCTCCAGCAGGGCCTGAATTTCGTTTTGGAAAATGGGGGGAATTCCTCCCTTTGGCGACTTATGGGGGGGATTGTTTAATTTGAGGGGGAAGTTGGGTGGGGGGGCATTTTTTTAGATTTTTATTTTTTAATTTCAATTATTTCATCTAAACCCTAAATGTATTTGTGTTTTCACAATGAGGTCAAGTTTTAACCCAATAGCTTACACACAGCACAAGTAAGCTTGGTTTTACAAACAGTCAGTTAACAGTACAATAAGAAAAAATAAATTACAAGCTGTAGCACAAATAAATACAATAGAATAAAAATAAAGAAAGTTTTTTTAGGTAGGTCTAACATTAGTATTCAGGTACAGAAATTGAACAAAGTAATTAAATGTAAAATAACACTGTATAGTCGTCACTGTAAACTTTAATACTGATTAATCTTTAAATTGAAAGTTACAAAAGTTATTCAGTCAAGAGCAGTATGATTTTATTTGCTTGCTTCACTCAAATGCACTGATCCAATGTACTGTTACACGTTTTCTTTCTCAACTGTTTACGTTCACTGATGACATAACTGACTTTGTTTACATGGATAGTCACCAAGACAGGCATCTTGACATAGTTTTTGTGTGTATTTGGTCATTTTAGTGCAAAAAGCTTTGAAAAAGAACTCTGTACTTTATGTGGGCGCACTTTGGATGCGACTCTCTCACAGAGTGCACAAGTACCGAAAAGTTTAAAGTCGCTTGAATATTTAAATTGGCAAGATGTGATGTGGGCAAGTAATAATTCCGACTATCCCAAAATGCGAGCTAAAATGTTGTATCGCACCTTGCAGCTGGCTTGTTGTGCAGACGACTTGCCCCTCATAAGATACAGAGTGACAGAGAGAGCTAGCTAGGGGGAGAAAGAAGATGCCAAACTGCTGAATCACTGATTGGATCTGATATTCAGTGTGGATTAATTTACTGATCTAAACTTACGGAAAGTTCCCGCGCTGTTAGTGTGAAACCTGTGGGAACGAGTAAAACTACCCGCAATCACGTGCCGAAATTCAGGCCCTGTCCAGCATATGATGCTCTATTACTCGTCTTTGCTTATAGAAGATTTTGAGACATCCATCTCCCCTGAACATTATTTTTGCCTGTTGCATTTTTTCACATCCACAAAGAATGACTTTTTGTAAGCCTGCACATACCCTTTCTAATCTGTACTAACATTGCATCATAGGGGATGTAAATATTGGCATTGATGCAATTTAAAAATTCAAATTATTGTTTTGTAAGATATTTTCATTTCCATCTCTGAAGGAAGGTTCTGGCAAGGTTCTCTGCGTTCTCATGGGGACTTTAATCACAGCTGTAGAAAACGCAAATGCTATCTGAATTTACAATTGTGTACCACCATTTGTACCACCACGTCTTTAGACTTCAGAGAGTTTGTAGTGCTGTTGTACTCACTTGATTTCTCCAGTGCATAATTTATGAATCAGACCAAAATAAGAATATTTAATTCATGGTGCATTGCATAAAACAATGAATTCTTGTCAGGGCGAATTTTTACATCCCTGTTGCATGATACTTACTTTTTTTTTTTTTTTTATCTACCCAAGATTTTTTTTAATAGCATAATTCTCATTCTCATTCACTCTATCATCAGTATCACCATAACTTTTGTCACCTTTTGTGAGGCTGCCCACTGCAGTGATCTCTGATTGCATTTGTTTAAAACTTGCATGAATTCAAGCTAACCAAGCTGAGCCATTACCTACTAATTAACATTTCAAATGCTGACGTGTTTCCAAATTAGGTATCACACAGAGAAAGTGTAATTAAAAGGCAGAAAACGATACTCGGTTACTAACGTAACCTCGGTTCTCTCTAGAGAGGGAACGAGTATTGCGTAAGTTTAGCTTACGCTACGGGAAAGATTCATCTTCTCGAGATATTGAAGCCAAAAAATTATCCTTAATTTTGTATTCATTGTCAACGCAGTGCAGCAGCTTGCAGACCTAGAGCAGGCCATCTCGCGTGCTTATTGGCTGCCCTGCTGGCATCTGCTGCAGCCTACCAGTGAGCCCCGCGTGACGTCACGCCCAATGAAGGGCGCTCGCGCCTTCATAGCGTCACAGCCCGCCAGAATGGGCGTGGCTTAGCGTATAAAAGAAGGGGCTGTAGGCTGACTTCCCTGGTTTTTCGACAACTGAAGCGAAGTCGCTCGTGGCGCGAGCACGGCCGGTTACGCAATACTCGTTCCCTCTCTAGAGAGAACCGAGGTTACGTTAGTAACCGAGTATCGTTCTCTTACGAGAGGTTCTCTCGTATTGCGTAAGTTTAGCTTACGCTACGGGAACACTTTGTCAACGCCGTGCGCGCCAAGCATCCACCATGAGACCCCGAACTTTCAGGGGAACCCTGTAAGGTGGAGAATAAGGTGGCCAGCCACGCGGGCCATCACTTGTACATACGCACACATAGGGAATACAGAGCAGCGCGCCGGTCTGTATAGGCACATGGCACATACCCTACTTAGTGCAGCTCAACCAGGAGAGCTGAGTCATGTGAGAGTGATCTGAGCAGGATGTCTGGGCAGAATACACCTCCCTTTTTATTGACAACAGTTTAGCCTGCAAGGCAGGAACTTCTAGGTTATAAAACCTGACAGAGGTAGACGGGGAGCTCCAGCCCGCCGCTACACAAATGTCATGGATAGAAAGTCCACTGGACCATGCCCACGAAGAGGCCACGCCTCTCGTGGAATGAGCCCTGATGCCCAGAGGGCATTGCAGACCTTTTGACGCGTAAGCGGCTGCTATAGCGTCCACTATCCATCTGGACAGGCTCTGTTTCGAGGAGGCGAGACCCTTGGTGCGCCCACCGAACGAAACAAGCAGCTGTTCCGAACGCCTGAATAAGGCGGAGCGCGTAATGTAAAACCTCAGTACTCTGACAGGGCAGAGGAGGTTCACATCACTTTCGCTGTCAGATGCTGGCAGAGCTGACAACGAGATAACTTGCGCTCTGAACGGAGTGCCCATCACTTTAGGAACGTAGCCATGTCTAGGTCTGAGGATGACTTTAGAGTCATACGGCCCGAACTCAAGACACGATGCGCTGACAGACAGCGCATGCAGGTCCCCCACACGTTTTACTGACGACAGTGCAGTCAGAAAGACGGTTTCAGTGATAGATATTTCAACCCCACGGAGTTTAGTGGTTCGAAGGGAAAAGCTTTCAGGGCCTCTAGGACCAGTGAAAGATCCCACATGGGAACCGACGGGGGGCGCGGCGGGTTCATCCTCCTAGCTCCTCTAAGGAAGCGGATGACCAACTCATGTCTTCCTAATGACTGGCCGTGCGTCGATTCTGCGAACGCTGCCACGGCCGCCACGTATACTTCGAGTGTGGATGGGGACCTTCCCTTATCCAACAGCTCTTGTAGGAAGGAGAACAGATGCGCCACCCCGCATGTCCGCGGGTCCAGACCTCTGTCCGTGCACCATCCAGAGAACACCGACCATTTAGACGCGTAGAGCCTTCTCGTGGAAGGGGCTCTAGACTGCGCGATCGTGTTCATTACTCCTTCTGGCAGGGCAACGAGTACCCGTTGATCAACCATGCGTGCAGAGACCAGCGCTCTGGATGGGGATGCCAGATCGTGCCGCGAGCCTGAGAGAGGAGATCTGTCCTCACCGGAATAGGCCACGGAGCTGTATGTGACAGCCGTGCTAGCTCCGGGAACCAAATCTGATTCTCCCAACGCGGGGCTATGAGGAGCACCGAGTGGCGCGTTTCCCTGATTCTCTTGATCACCTGTGGTAACAGAGAGACCGGAGGGAAAGCATATAGCCGGAGGCTGGGCCAAACCTGGGCCAGCGCGTCCTCGTCCTTCGAGAAGAACGTCGGGCATTGAGCGTTGTCTTTTGACGCAAATAGGTCGACTTCCGCCCTGCCGAATAGGCGCCACAGCTTCTGGACCGCTTGGGGGCCCAGGGACCATTCCCCTGGGGGAACGTTGTCCCTGGACAGTTTGTCTGGGCCGTCGTTCAAATGGCTAGGCACATGCGCCGCCCTCAGCGAGGGCAGGTGCATCTGCGACCAAATAAGGAGGCGTTCCGTCAGATTGCAGAGATTTCTGGATCTGACACCGCCCTGACGGTTTACATAGGATACCACAGACATGTTGTCCGAGCGGACAATAACATGTTGGCCCTGTATGAACGGGAGGAAGCGTTTCAGCGCATTCTCGACCGCTATCATCTCCAGACAGTTTATGTGAAAACACCTCTCTTGGTCTGACCACTGGCCGAAGACCGGTCTGCCCTCGAACAGCGCGCCCCAACCCCAGTTGGACGCGTCTGTCGAAATGACTTTCCGATAAGAGATGGTTCCCATCCTCACTCCCAGCTGGTACCAGTCGGCCACTAACCAGGGCTGCAGAGCCGCTATGCAGGTCTGAGTCACTCCGATTTTCTGACCGCCAGAAACCCAAGCTCGGTGGGACGGGCGAGCATTCAACCAGCGTTGGAGCGGGCGCATGCGCAGTAGGCCCAGCTGGAGCACCGCTGCAGCTGATGCCATACAGCCCAGCATCCTTTAAAATGTTTCCAAAGGGAGAAAGCTGTCCTTCTGGAAAAACGCGGCTAGGTGGCGAACACGGAGCGCGCGCCGTGCCGATAGACGAGCCGACATAGGTCACCGAGTCCAGTTCTATTCCTAAAAAGGAAATTGACTGGCTGGGTTGCAATGAGCTCTTGGTCCAGTTGACCATGAGACCCAAGCTTTCCAGGTGACTGCGAAGCACTGTTCTGACAGGCCGAACGGCAGGACGGTTTATTGATATACCTGACCGTCGAAGGCAAATCTCAAAATTTGCCTGTGACGGGGTATTATCTGAACCTGAAAATAGGCATCCTTCAGATCTAGAGAAATAAACCAGTCCCTCGGGCGAACGTGCGCGAGGTTTTTCCTGGTCGTAAGCATTTTGAACAGTCTTTTCACAAGCGCTTTGTTCAAATGTCTCAGATCTAGGATAGGTCTGAAGGCTCCGTCCTTCTTGGGTACGAGAAAATAACGGCTGTAAAAGCCTGACTCGCTCAGAGAAGGCGGCACCTTTTCTATAGCCCCTTTGCACAGCAGCTTTGCTATTTCTGCGTGAAGTAGGTGTGCTACTTCCGCATTCACTATCGTCGCGGTCCGGGCTCGAAAGCGCTGGGGACGGCAAATGAATTGAAGTGTATAGCCCTGCTTATTGTGCTCAGAACCCATTCTGAAATCCCTGGGATAGTTTCCCACGCAGCTATGTGAGCCGCTAGGGGGCGAATGGCCTCCGGGTTCAGATCGCCGCCATTTGCGGGCTTGTGAAACTGAGCCGGAGCCGAAAGCGCGGCGCGCGCGCTCTCGGTTCTGGGCAATGGCTTCTCGCTGAAAGCCGAGACCGTCTGATTTATGTGAGGTGTCCCAATCATAAGGGATGGGGAGCATTTTATTCTCACTTTTTGACGCGCCAACAGCGCTTCGGGTGGAAAAGCTTTCTGTAAGCGTGAGCGCGTGTGCGCGGGCACGAGACTTACAAGTGTATTTGACGCCCCGATCATAACGGATGGGGAGCGTCTTATCAATGCCCTGCGTTTTGTGATAACATTTAAACGCGCGGGCGGCGCCCGGGGGGAGGTGTGTGTCAGTAAGCGTGAACGCTCTCCGGCGGGCACGAGACTTACATTCATAACCGGTTTTATTGACCGTGTAACAGAGCGGGCAGATAGTGGGCACAGACCTGTGGACACACTCCTTATATTCAACACTCGAGCAGCCTTTCTGCACTTTCTGAGAGTGTGCTCTGTGAGTGACACGAGATTTGATGTGCTTGTGTGTAGGAGTGAACACTGGGGCGTGGGCACTTTCACTACACTTAAAACACCAACGGCGTGAGCCGGACCAGACATTATACTCTTTTGAGATTTTCTCTGGGTCGCCGTGAAGACGGCGTATATGTGTGCAGGCGAGAGGGCAAATGAGCCGGCTCGTTGGCTGCTAAATGGACCACTGCAGTAGCCTGATTGAAGGGGACTGACAGGGAAATAAACTTGAATACGGCGGCTCGCTGAGGAGAGCCGCGTAAATTTTATCTGCTGCGGGAGCCGGAATCGAACACGGGTCTCCGGGGCAAAAGCTTAAGGTTTAGCCCCTGAGCCACAGGGGAAACAACATAAGCTTTAGTTGGCGCGATCAGATAAAAGAGAGAGCGTCATCACAGTTTTCGTGTGCGTGTCGGCATTGTCTGCAGGCGTGCGTGTTATAACAGGCTCTCTACTGCAGTATAGACATTACCATCCGCTCGAAGTAGGAGGAGCTGGAAAATGTTTGAGAAAAAAGAGGGGGTTTGTCAGGCCTCGGCGGGACAAAAAACCACACTCTCTCCTTCTTTCGCCGGTGACGCATGCGCTCGGGGCGCGCGCTCGCTCTCTGTACGTAAGAAAGCTGGTCGCGAGCACAGAGAGGGGAGCTGCAAAATTTTTTTTTTTTTTTTTTTTTTTTTTTTTGCTGCGAGAGCCGGGAATCGAACACGGGTCTCTGGCGCGAAAGCTTAGGGTTTAACCAGTGAGCCACAGGGGAAACCTAGTAAGCTTTAGTTGGCGCGAGCAGATAAGAGAGAGAGCGTCATCACAGTTTTCGTGTGCGTGTCGGCATTGTCTGCAGGCGTGCGTGTTATAACAGGCTCTCTACTGCAGTATAGACATTACCAGCCGCTCGAACTAGGAGGAGCTGGAAAATGTTTTGAGAAAAAGAGGGGGTTTGTCAGGCCTCGGCGGGACAAAAAACCACACTCTCTCCTTCCTTCGCCGGTGACGCATGCGCTCGGGGGCGCGCGCTCGCTCGCTTTCTGTTCGTAAGTAAGCTGGTCGCGAGCTCATAGAGGAGAGCTGCATAAATTTTTTCTGCTGCGAGAGCCGGGATCGAACACGGGTCTCTGGCGCGAATGCTTTGAGTTTAGCCACTGAGCCATGGGGGAAACTACGAAAGCTTAAGTAGCGCGAGCAGATAAGAGCGCGCGCGGCAGCTTCCTTGTAACGTAAAGGAAGCTAGCCGCGGTTAGAACAGCAGTCCATAGCGTGTCCCTCGACCTCATCCTCAGACGCGACGGCAGTGAGGCTCGTGAGCGGCAGCTGCGCGTCGGTGAAGGGAGGCGGGGAAGGTGAAAAGCGAGGCTCGAGGGAGGCTTTCCGGCGAGCGCGTCGCTGTGGCTACAGGCTCCGGCTGCCTTTGGGAATGGCGCTTATCACTGCGCGGTCCCACAAAGGGCGGAGTGACTGCTTCTATGGTGGGCGCGGTAGCTTCCTTGTAACGTAAAGGAAGCTAGCCGCAGTTAGAACAGCAGTCCCTTGTGGCGTGTCCCTCAACCTCATCCTCAGACGCGACGGCAGTGAGGCTCGTGAGCGGCAGCTGCGCGTCGGTGAAGAGAGGCGGGGAAGGCGAGAGCGAGGCTCGAGGGAGATTCTCCGGCGAGCGCGTCGCAGTGGCCACAGGTTCCGGCTGTCTCCGGGGCCCTACACGAGCCGCAGGAAATGCGAGGCATCTTTAAAAAGACACTCGCGCTCTTTTAGGAGTAAGCTAGAAGAGAATACAACAGTGTAAAAAGGATACGTCGCCGGATAGCGTAGCTCGCACGGATGGCTGAAGGTGGCGAAGGCGGCCGGCTTCCTCAGCGCTGTCCTAAGCTGGCTGTTCGCTGTTCGACGGCGGCGGTGGCTTCTCTCTGATCCAGCGATGCGGAGAGCTCGCTGAAGAGTCGAAAAATCAGGGAAGTCAGCCTACAGCCCCTTCTTTTATACGCTAAGCCACGCCCATTCTGGCGGGCTGTGACGCTATGAAGGCGCGAGCGCCCTTCATTGGGCGTGACGTCACGCGGGGCTCACTGGTAGGCTGCAGCAGATGCCAGCAGGGCAGCCAATAAGCACGCGAGATGGCCTGCTCTAGGTCTGCTAGCTGCTGCACTGCGTTGACAATGAATACAAAATTAAGGATAATTTTTTGGCTTCAATATCTCGAGAAGATGAATCTTTCCCGTAGCGTAAGCTAAACTTACGCAATACGAGAGAACCTCTCGTAAGAGAACTCTAATTAAGCTCTAGAGTGCTGAAGGATATCTGTGGCTTTATTTTCTTAATTATAAGGTATAGATGACTGCAAACACACAAACACCCACAATTTTCATTTAACAAAATACATCTGAAATGCATCTACAACTACATCTGTGTATGAAAGTTTTAAGTGTGTGTGTGTGTGTGTGTGTGTGCATTAATTAAAGCATGGTTTGGTTGAAGGAGCTGCTCATATAGTTTTTATTGTAGATGTGCTGATTTAGAGCCTCTGACATAGTGCTGCTGCTGCATGCTTCTCTCTCTCTCTCTCTCTCTCTCTCTCTCTCTCTCTCTCTCTCTCTCTCTCTCTCTCTCTCTCTCTCTCTCTTCCTTCCTTCTTTCACCTCTTTTTCCCTTGATTCTCTATATTATTCCTCTCTGTGATTCTGTCCATCTCTTCTCTCTTGCTCTCGTTCTCGTGGCCACCCTCTCAGATAACTTTTGTCTGACTTTGCAGTTCCTGTGGAGTGGTGTTGTCCAGTGTTGTGTTCTTGTTTGTAGTTGGTGTTTTGGTTTTCTTTTTCTTTTCCTCTCTCTCTCTCTCTCTCTCTCTCTCTCTCTCTCTCTCTCTCTCTCTCTCTCTCTCTCTCTCTCTCTCTCTCTCTCTCTCTCTCTCTCTCTCTCTCTCTCTCTCTTTCTTTCTCTCTCTCTCCACTCTTTTAACCGATCTACTAATGTGGCGATTTGGCTCAGCCTTGGGTAACACCAGATCATACAAACTGCTAGACTGGAATAGTTTCACTGCAGGTACTACCCTACCCTCAGTCCTGCTTTACACACACACACACACACACACACACACACACACACACACACACACACACACACACACACACACACACAAACACACACTCATACGCAGCCCCTGGCAGCTCAGCTGTTATGTAATTATCTAATGATTGAATATATATTATCAGGTTCTATGTAGTATTGTGTTTCGAATATTTTCCATTAGTAAATACAGTGATAATGCTTAAATTGATAGTTTACCCAATAATGAAAATTCTGTCATTATTTACTCACCCTGTTTTTCAAACACATATGATTTTCTTTCTTCTGAGGAACACCAAAAGAGTTGTCCATGCTCTCCCTTAAAATTAAATAGTAACCAGAATTCACTGAAAATAATTCAGACTTGCATATAAAGACATATTGCAGTAGATTTCGTGTCATTAGGGACTTTTGCACCGGGTAGTCATAGGAACTTATAGGAACTAGCCACCAGGAACTAAATCTTCCAACGGCAGTAGGAACTCTAAAGTGACGTAAGCCGGCAGACTGCAACGTCATTTAAGCACGGCATTCAATTACGTCAACAACTGGAGGATGGAGAATGGCATGATCAGAGCTATGTTTTTGTTGTGTTGTGAGTTTCGTTATAACGGAGATTTAATGTAGATGCAGGGCTCAATGCTAAGGATTTTTTTATTTAACCGGTTGGGACAGTGGTTCTAATTTTTACCTGCCCTGCCAAAATTTTCACTAGCCTCACCACAAACAAGTAATAAATAAAATAAAATAGGCCTAGTTATTATTTTCTGTGTTTTTGACCCATGTAAGGTTATGGCACCAAAAACTACTTACCTAACTTAAATACATTTCAAATATTGTTAAAGACAAGTAAACAGTCAGTAATAAAATAAGAACAAATAATCAAATTACGAGCAATAGCACAAATAAATACAATAGGACAAACATATAAATGAAATAAACGGTGCTCTTCAGGTTTTTCGGTTTGGTCTAACAGTAGTTTTCATGTACAGAAATTGAATAAAGTAATCAAATGTAAAATAACATTGCATAATATTCACTGTATAAATTAAACATTGATTAATCATTATTAAAGTTACAAAAGCTGTTCAGTCAAGAGCCATGAGCGTTTTTTCTTTGACTTGTTTGATTAACGTTAAAAATGCTGGCAGCAGCAGGAATATTAGGCTGCCGTCACTTTAAGACCTAATGCAGAGATCCAATATACTGTTTTTCTATTCTACTGCACTACTTTTCTATTGTTTATCAATGTAAACACAAGCTAGACGCAGTTTAAACGTCGCGCTTGCGTCTTGCGCATTACACTGCATTCTAAAAACGTGGCGCAGTCCTTATTGTTGAGCCCTGAGACTTACAAGTTATGCTTATATGCTACATATCATCGAGGCTAAGAATATAACACAATGTGCCTGGACATCTTTCGCTGTTTTTCACATTCGTGGAGTTAGTTCGTAGAGTAAATATATGTTAACTTTGTATTTAACTTTGTATATAAAAAATGACGTGTGTTGATGTTTAAGGTAACGTTCACTTAAGTCACTGGTACTGTAGTTCCTGTTTTGCTGAGTTTGACCTTACTCTGAAGTAGGAGCTTATTCAGTCCCCCCAAAAGATGTTCCTATAATTACAATTTTTCCCAGTTCCTGGGTGCGAACACGACAAAAAGCGGGTGCTTCCGCCAAGACAGTAGATTTTTTATTGAATAAGACTGATTTATTCCATGGAATGCAAAAGAAGATTGTAGGAAATTCATACATGTTTCGAACAACATGAGAGTAAATAAATGACAACGTTTTAAAATTAGGTGAACTTTTCCTTTAATATGTGTTAAATATTTCTATGCCATGCATATTCAAAATCTTTGCTTTGTCAAGAGTGATTACAAATACATTTAAAATGTGTAAAAATAATAATTTATGCTTATGTTCTATTCTTTACACATAAAATCTAAAATATATACACAGACTCAATTCTTATAAACTAATGCTTTTTCTCATTAGTGAGTGTTGCATGAGCTGCCATGCGCTGTGCTTCTGAATGAACGTGTGTCGGGCAGCTGTTGCATGCTTTAGCTGGATGCGTGGCTGTTCTCTGCTCTAGCCGATCATTCCTTGATCTGCTCTGACTGCGCTTCACCTGACCCCTTACCCAGCGTCCACTGCTCCCTGATCACATGACCACTTGATCTACCAATCCAGAGAAGTGGACTTAGACAATGTTCTACTTTCAGTCATGAGACAATGAGATTGTCTCGTGACCTCTGTGTGCTTGGCAGTGCTGGTTCCTCTGTGGTCATTGTTGCTTCCTGTACTGAAGTAAAAAGGATTTATACATTATGGATTATGATTGTGTCAGCTGATATCACATGTGTTCTAATGATATTGATTTGTAGTTATTGTCTGGGTTCGTACTTTTCAGTAGGGGATTTTTCAAATGTATTTAAAGACGTTTGGTTTCTTGAATGAATATTTTTGATATTTTTGTGACTATGGAAATTGCAAAAAGTTTAATATTGCTCAGGAACTGGAACAGCTGGCAGCAGAGTCCAAAATGAATAATCTATAATACATAATTTTTTTGGGTAAAAATTGGTTTTGGTGAGTAAATAGAAATAGTCTGACCTTCCTGATGCAAGCAATGTACACGAAACATATAGGCCTGGTTTCACAGAGAGGGCTTAGATAAAGCCAGGATTAGGCCTTTAGTTCAATTAGGACATTTAAGTAGCCTTTTTAAACATGCCTTAGAAAAAAAACATTAATGGTGTGCATCTTGAGACAAAACTTGCTTTCAGTTAAAACCGCGTAAACATGCATTTTAATCTGAGACTTGGCTTAAACTTTGTCTGTGAAACTGGGGCATAAACCGTTTGTCACAAATATAGAGAGAGTGGAAAACCCTCCCGCTTAATAATGCCATTGTCATAGGTATAAAAAAAAAAAAAAACGTAATTTAAATTAATTTATAAAGTAATATAATAATATAATTGAATATAATCAAATTCTTGGCCTGAAGGCATATTTATTGGCCAGTAGTTTTCATCTGCTATTGGCAGAGGTGGCATAAAGTTATTTTAGAGCTCTGGCAGATGCACTTTTTCAATGACTACAGAGCGATTTATATATATATATATGTGTCACAAAAGCAATTGAACAGTTTTGGATAGTTTTGAAGAAAGTTCATTTTGGACTTGTATATCTTTAAGGCTCAGTTACTAGTCAGGTCGCAAGTGATTTGAATCACGTTATAGCAGTGGTAAGGTGAGCATCAGACCATTATTTATTTTTGCATCTGATCTCTTTTACGCGGTTCACTTTTCTTTTTACGGTTACCGTTCAAACTCCCTCCTGCTGTGGGCTGTTTATCCAGAATATGATGGAGTTTGTCCTCCTTTGGGAAGCATGACTGGACTAGCAGGGGAATGCTCTGCCCTGTTGTTGATTAGTTCATAAAAGCTGTCAGTCAGGAGAATGGCAAATCACACCACTGTCCTCTTCATCTTCACCATCACTATCGTCTTCCTCATTCCCTCTGCCCTCTCTTAGTATGTGGTTAACAGGCAGGGGAGCTTGCTCTCAGAGAGCGTGAGCACCTGCGTCCGTGTGTGTGTGTAAGAGAGAGAATAGATCAGGTACTAGCCTTGTTAGCTTTAGCGCATGGTTTGCTCTAAGGACAATTTTGATACGTGTCACTGTTACAAAAATATATAAGTTTTGCACAACTTAATTAATTAAACATGTCTGAAGCTGTTTTAAGGCCTTTTTCACACCACATACTTCTTAAATACGTATTGTTTTTTCCCCTGATGTATAACCAAACTCTATACAGAAAATAAAACGATTTTCTAGGATGCTATGTCGAATATTTCCTTTAATTATGGTGAGGAACAGGCCTAAAGGCCCATTCACACCAAGAACAATAACTATAATGAAAACTATTTAAGTGTCCACACCAACATATGTAAAGTTCTGTTTATTCTAAGCGCATGATGCAGTTTTGTCGTCTGCTGCTTTAAATGCTTGAGCTCTATAAAGTCGGGTCTATTTTGATTGGCTGTCAATGTATTTAACACTTCTCAGCTGGAAAAAAATCACTCCAACGGTATTGTTATTGTTAGTTGTGGTGTGGACTTCAATTCTCATAAAATCAGAATGATTATTATTTAAACTATATAGTTATCTTTATTGATGGGAATGGGCCTTAATGCTTCTGACAATCAGATTTTTTTCTAGAATGGAAATCAACCATTACATTTTTACATATTATTGATATAGAGCAGGGTTCCCAAACTGGGGTTTGTAAGTTGATAAAAAGCTAATAATTAGATCATACAAACAAAAAATGACAAAAAATGAATAATTTTAAAAGTAAAAACAAAACGCTTAATAAAAAGGTCAAATATTTTGTTTACCTCCATGTCAAATGACCAATAACCGACATCAGAGAACCATGGATATGCAAATGTTTTGTTATTATTGAAAAATTAATTTAAAATCAAGTCAAAAAAATTTATCAAAGGGGGTTCAGCTGACAAAAAGTTTGGGAATCCCTGATATAGACAATAATATTAAATGAAAAAATATGTGAACGTGCAAAATTGTGAGTTGTGCCAGATTGCATCGAATTACCAGCTAACATGGCTAGTATGCTGTTAATGCAAGAGGAGTGTTAATGTGCCAGCGGTGTACGTGATGTTGTAAATATGTTTGTTTCAGACGAGCCGGAGACACGGGATGCGTGGTGGGAAGAGATCCGTCAGGAAATAAAGTCTCACACCAAAGCTCTTGGCTGCCACGCTGTGGTGGGGTACAGCGAGTCCACCAGCATCTGGTACTTAACAAACACACACACAGATACAACTCTTTTCAAACAGTGCTTCTCAACTTATTTCAACAGTTGTTCTGTCACAAATGCCGTCGTAATCAATCACGTCAACGTGTGGGTGGGCTTTAGCATATCATTAACTATGCTGTAAAGCAGGGGAGTCTCAAGGGAAGCCAGGTTATCCCGGTATATTTTTCTGTTGATATGAAAAATCGGGTACATTTAGCAATATAGCGGGTGAATTATGTATCTGTGTATTATGTATGATGTATATTACAATGTTATGAACTATATGCCTTTCTCCACTGACGTTCTAAGTTGTTCGAGCGTTTCTAATGATTTTCAGAAGGCAGCTGTCTGACTCTGAGATGGCGAACGGGAACATGGTTTGTGTAACATTAGCAACACATTATTAGCTGTTTGATAACGTAGTTAAGCAAAAGGCTAATCATATTAATTACCGCTGTGTGTCTTATGTTGTAGAGAGCGATACATAAAAAGCATTACCATTGAACTGTATAATTCACTCTTCCACTTCTTCTGAATCAGTTTCTGTGTTAAACATATATGGGTGAATTAAACTCTTTACTCAGTATTTCTCTTGCTATTGTGCAGCGTTTACTACAGTAAAGTTGAACGAGTGGATCAGGGAATCCGAGCTGGTGTGATGCGGGGTAGAGGTGGAGACTAATTTGCATATTCATGAATCCGCGTATACTAAATGAAGCAAGGGTGTATAGTTACTTTCAAGCTATTTTAAAGGGATACTCCACTTTTTTTGGAAATAGGCTCATTTTACAACTCCCCCAGAGTTAAACTGTTGAGTTTTACCATTTTTGAATCCATTCAGCCAATCTCCGGTTCTGGCGGTACCACTTTTAGCTTAGCTTAGCATACTTCATTGAAGTGGACAAGACCATTAGCATTTCTCATTAAAAAAAATACCAAAGTGTTTCGATATTTTTCCTATTTAAACCTTGACTCTTCTGTAGTTACATCGTGCACTAAGACCGACAGAAAATGTAAAGTTGCGTTTGATATGACGCAGCGCCTGAAAATAGTTCCGTTGTGTTGACGGAAGGTAGCCTATTTTCAGGCGCTGCGTCATATCTTTACGCCTGCTGCACTCATGGTACGGCAGTAAAGTTTCTTGATTATTACGCAGGAATGAGAGTATAGTTCCTAGCCATATCAGCCTAGAAAATCGCAACTTTACATTTTCCGTCGGTCTTAGTGCACGATGTAACTACAGAAGAGTCAAGGTTTAAATAGGAAAAATAATGAAACACTTTGGTCTTTTTTTTGAGAAATGCTAATGGTCTTGTCCACTTCAATGATGTATGCTAAGCTATGCTAAAAGTGGTACCGCCAGAACCGGAGATTGGCTGAATGGATTCAAAAACGGTAAAACTCAACAGTTTAACTCTGGGGGAGTTGTAAAATGAGCCTATTTCCAAAAAAGTGGAGTATCCCTTTAAGGCATGAAGAAATTATTTTCAAATGATTTTTTTTTTTAAATATGTAATTTTGGTTATTTTCAATATTGTCATTTTATAGGATAAAATTATTGATTACAGAGTGACTTTAAACTGATTTGGGTCTTTACCAAAACCATGTGAAAACACCCTCAAATACAGCTTCCTCATCCCGTTCTGTGATGAAATGCTCTGATTATGTGCTTTTATGTGTGTTTGCAGTGAGGAGGTGTGTATTCTATCAGCTTCAGGCACCGCTGCGATCCTCAGCTCCCGTTTCATGCAAGACGGCCCGCTGGAGACCGATCACAGGTTGTCACGGCAACCGCTTGTCTTTTCTACAGGGTCAGAGAGGGTCGATGGGGATATGGGTAGTACAGCCTCTTTGGGGTAGGTTAATGACACACACAAGCACATATACACACACACACACACCTTTGGCCCCCTGCTAAGGGTATGGCATTAAATGATGGACAAAGTGCAAGCACATAAACACAGCTTGCAAGTGAATTACGGTGAGCACAGTGACAAAGCTCTCACGTAAAATGTAAAACTGAAGAAATTGCAAATCCTAAACTCGAGCAAAAAATCGATATAATTGTGCACACAAATCAACACAGTGTGAGCAGAATTAACAAAACCGCGAGTCCTAACAGGTCTTGCACACGCAGAACTGATCACAAGCGCGATCAGTTCTGCTGTGCTGTTCTTGTTGGCCCTCTCCGAAGGAACGATGGCAAACAGTTACGTTTTCTTATTGCTGTAAGATTCTTTGTGAATTGTAGCAGCGGTATACTACGGAAGCCCGGAGGGGCCATGCATTCATATTTTTTTATTTGTTGTTTTCTTGTGATCTTGTCATAAGTCGTTTTCTTATGATCTTGACATAAAATTGTTTTCTCTTGATCTAGACATAAAAACCTGGTTTCTCACGATTCACAATGGTTTGAAATACGCCAGCGGTAAAGTTGGTTTGATACTTGACGTTCGTTAAACATTCTATCTTTTAGGGATGCACGATATAGGATTTTGGCCGATATTCGATATGCCGATATTTTCAAACTAATTTTGCCCGATACCGATATATTTGTTTGTTTTTTTTAAGTGCAAAAAAAGCTTATTAAAGCTTCGATTAAAGTTCTCAGTCAAGAGCAGTGAGTGATTTCCTCTGTGTTTTGTTGTTTTATTAACATTAACGGGATAGTTCTCACAAAAATTTAAATTGTCATCATTTACTCTCTGAAGTTTTTTTTCTTCTGTTGAAATTATAAAAGTTATTTGGAAGAATGTGGCTAACCAAACAGTTGCTGTACTCCAGTGACTTCCATAGTATATTTAAGCACAAGAAAGAAATGAATACAGGTTTGGAACAACATTAGAGTGAGTAAATAATGACAGAATTTTTATTTCTGGGTGCAGTATCTCTTTAAGGACAAGCGGCAGCATATTATTACTGTCTCTTTAAGAACTGCACGCGACGCGTCTAATATACACGCATTTGACAAGCAGATTTTCTCTGTTTGCTTTCACTTTAGACATTACCAACTTTATGTAAACCTTGTGTGTATTTGACAGTATCAGCGCAATTAGACTCGAAAGATTAGTCCAGTATGCAGGCGCTGTGACAGGCTTTTAGTTCCTGTGAGCGTCGGGTGTAACACGCTCAGAAAGCGGATGTTAGAACAGCGCATCAGCACGTGAATGATATGTTTACCTAGCAAGACTTTGACGCACATGCAAATAATGAACTTTTGTGAATTGCGGTGTCCCGTGAGTGTAACTCTACCTCTGCGTTTACATGTGATGTGATGTGAATGTACGTCGCATGTACAGTATGTTGAGATGAAGGCGCCAGAATTGAACTGATAGAATGCACGATACTATGATTTTTCTTCAAAAGCAGATCGTGGAGACATTTTAATCGCCCACGATCAAAAACCGTGAGACGCACACCCCTAGTTGGAAGTTTAAGTTGCTGGCGCTCATGCTTCGTTCGCGGTCGTCACGTGCGCATAGGAAACACGCCACCCTATCGGCAAGGCTCATCGGCAGAAATATTCGTATCTTAGCTTTTATCGGCCGATACCGATGTTGTCCCGATATCATCGTGCATCCCTACTATCTTTTCTTCAACATTAAACAATGTGTAATCACAGAATAGCAGTGGTTCATGCTGTATTTTTTTAATTCAGATCATGCACATAAAGCATATTTTCTTAATATAGCCGTAAGCAGCAATCATCAGAGCCCAAGCACCAATGGCCCATGAACAAGTAAACACTGTAATATGTATTGTACACAAAGTTTTATTAACTAAATCCCAAACACTGAACTAGTCTACACAAACGCACACACGCACAAATCACCAGTGTTTAAAATAACACCGTTTAAAAGAACGGAGTTAGGTAACGACGTTATTTTTTCAGTAACGGGATAATCTAACTAATTACTTTTCCCGTAGTTACAACGCCGTTAACGTTACTGGACGTTAAATGCGGTGCGTTACCACGGGCGTCAGTTTGGTTTGAAATGTGCTGGGGACAGAGACACATTCTGAAGTGCATTTTCAGAAGTGCTCGGTACAAACTTGTCAAACTGTGCAGCCTCTCTGCTCAACCCGTAAATAAATCCATCGATCCGCAATTGTAGTTTGAGTTCTTAAATGTTCTGGTGGTAGATCTTTTGCCAAGCGTGTCAGAGGTTACGGGTTCTAATCCGCACTCCATATAGTTTTTTTTTTCTCAACAAAACTGAATATGTTCATCAGTGGTTACAGTCTACATCAAGCAGGGACACGTTTGTGTGCATTTTATTTTGTGATTTCACCGGAATGAATAGAGCATTCTACACTGCATTCTATGAGGAAGTGATGTCCACTAAAGTGTGAGTCATCAAATGAGCAATCATTTGATGGGAGACACGTTATAGGTGGGGTTACATTATCTAGTAATTCTAACATAAGGCATACATAAAACAGTATACAATACAACAGACAATATACTAAACCGTTTTGATACACACAATGTCCTTGGGATTATGCAGGTTAATTCATATATACCGGACTGTATGAATTAACGTAGGAAACTCCTTTCTATAGAAAATGTGCATTTCTAAGTATTTTTATGGCTTGATCCAAAGTGAGTCCAGAGCCATATATCAGTGAAGATCTGTCTGCTGCCATGGTGACCAGGGGCCTGATCCCCCACCTTGTTGCAAATGATCCCCCACCTTGACAAACAGGGTTGTCTCATACAATTTTTACACACAGTTTGTTTGTTGGGCATGGGGTTTTAAAGATTACTGGTTACATATAGCAAATAACTCTACGTGTCTATTGTTAAGTTATGTTTCTTTTACTGCGCATGTGTGAAGAGCACCATTTTATGGGTTAGCGCGGTTTATTCAGTTGTTGTTCAGTCTGGCGTTCTATGAGAGGTAGAGCGGCTGTGTTAAGTGATGGAGCAATAAAGAATCTATTGTCTGATAACTGTTGTAGTTATTGAATCAACATTGGTAGCAGAGGATGGCTGCTGCTGGGAATTACAAAAATCCCCCACCGTTTGACGAGAAGACGGCTTATGAAAGTTGGAAAAATGAGATTGAAATTTGGAGACGCGTTACTGACCTGGAAAAGAAAAAACAAGCCTTGGCAGTTACTCTGTCACTAACGGGCAGAGCAAGGGACAGTGCTCTGGAAATTTCCGCTGAGGATTTGAATGACGACACGGGAATGCAAACACTAATAGCGAAGTTGGACTCTGTATTTTTAAAAGAAGAAAAAGATCGGCAGTACGAGGCGTACACGGAGTTTGACCGGATCACTAGAGAGAGCGGTGTTTCTATGGTGGAATACATCGTCGAGTTCGAACGTTGATACAACAGGCTACGTAAGTTCAAAATGGAGCTTCCTGATGCCGTACTAGCCTTTAAGCTACTTGATACTGCCGGACTTACTGTTAAAGATAAACAGTTAGCACTTACAGCTTGCTCTAGCGTTTCTTTCACTGATATGAAATCAGCCTTGAAAAGAATTTTTGGAGATAACGTTACTTCACCACGAGAGGGCGGCAGTGTACTACAAAACACAGATGGTGACACTGCCTATTACACGAGATATTCAGGAAAACGGGGACACAAGTCTAACACTACACAACAACCCCAAACCATAGCTCAAGGCACAAACCCTCTTGATAAATATGGAAGAAGAACGAAATGTGCAATTTGCCAAAGCACGTATCACTGGGCAAAGGACTGTCCAAATAAAAAGGAACATGTAAGACTGACAAAAGATGAAGGACTAAAAGATGACGTTGAAGAATGTAACATCACTTTGTTTTCAAATGAATCTTTGTCTAACACAGAAATTTTCATGGTGGAGGCTTTAGGATCAGCTGTGATTGACACAGCCTGTACAAGAACTGTGTGTGGAGAAAAATGGCTTGAAGATTACACAAGTGGGCTGCCACAGAGTGAGTTACTGAAAATAGATGACAAACAAAGTGCAAGACCTTTCAGATTTGGTGATGGCAAGGTTGTTTATTCCACAAGGAAAGTTACCATTCCAGCAAGGATAGGACATACCAGATGCAAAATGGAGACAGAAGTTGTTCCTGCAGAAATACCAATGCTTTTAAGCAAGACTTCATTGAAAAGAGCAAGTGCAGTTCTGGACATTGCACGTGACAAAGCAACGATGTTTAAACAACCTGTTAAACTTGAACTAACATCTTCAGGACATTACTGTGTGAATTTGAGAGAAGACAGTCACCCAGATGAAAAGGAGACAAGTGAGAACAAGACACACAATGAAAATGAAATTCTTGCTGTGACAGAAAACATGACAACAAAAGAAAAGGAGACAGTCCTATTGAAACTACACAGACAATTTGGACATGCTTCAGCTGATAGACTGAAAAAATTACTGGCCTGCTCAGGTAATCACGATGATGAAAGCAACACAATTCTCAAGAACATTGTTAAAAACTGTGATACATGTACCAGATACAGCAAGCCAAAACATAAGCCTGTAGTGGGTTTGCCCATGGCATCAGCCTATAATGAGACTGTGGCTGTGGACTTACATGAGCTTGAGCACGGAGTATGGTATTTGCATGCTATTGATCATTTCACACGCTTCAGTGCAGGGAGTATCGTCACCACAAAGAACCCAAAAGAGATAGTGAAGCACTTTATTCACTGCTGGATAAGTGTTCATGGTCCCCCATGCAGAGTGTTTAGTGATAATGGAGGTGAATTTAATAACGACGAAATGAAGGACATGGCTGAAAAGTTTAACATTGAAATCAAAACAACGGCAGCGTACAGTCCATGGAGCAATGGCCTTGTTGAAAGGCACAATCTGACCCTAACTGAAATTTTGCTGAAACTGAAGAGGGACAACAACTGTGACTGGAAGACAGCTCTAGATTGGGCACTAATGGCAAAGAACTCCATGCACAATGTGCATGGTTACAGTCCCTACCAGTTAGTGTTTGGGCAGAACCCGAATCTTCCCTCAGTCCTCACCAATAAGCCTCCAGCTCTAGAAACAAGTATGAGTAGTTGGATAGCTAAACAAATCACCACACTACATGCAATGAGAACAGCATTCACAGAAGCCGAATGCTCAGAGAGAATTAGAAGAGCCCTTCGTAAGCAACTGCGGCCCATTGATGACAGGTATGAAACGGGAGACAAAGTGTATTATAAGCGAGTAGATTGTAATGAGTGGAAAGGTCCAGGTGTGGTCATAGGCCAAGATAGTGTGGTTGTATTTGTCAGGCATGGTGGAACCTATGTTCGGGTGCATCAGTCTAGACTAAGAAAGGTGGATGACCCACAAACAAACCTGGAGGAGACAGAAAGGGAACAAATGAAAAAAAATGAAAATCCCACAATAACACCAGCAGCAGATCTTAGTGACACTGAAAGTGAAACTGAGGAAATGACACCAGAAAATGACGAACCCATTAATGCTGAAGATGTCAGTGAACCTTCTGCATCAGTGCTACCTGGAGGTGATAGTCTTTATCAATCCCACACGCCACAAACCTGCTCATCCACGAACTGTGAAGGTCTAAGCCTGAAAAAGATCAAATAGTTAAATACACAGATAATCAAAGTGGACAAATCCATACTGGAAAAATCCTCGGCCGAGCAGGAAAGGCAACCGGCAAACACAAAAACTGGTACAATTTGCAGTTCAGTGAGCCTGAGGAAACTGCTGGCACAACTGCATCAGTCAATCTAGGACAAATGGACAATGTTCAGGTGATTCCATCCGAACGTGCCAAGTTGAGCACTGACTACAATGATGAAGATATATTGATAGTACATGATGATCTCTTCACGCATGAAAAAAATACAGAACTAAGCACCTGGAAGAGAAATAACGTCTTTGAAGAAGTGAAAGATGAAGGCCAGAAGTGCATCTCCACGAGGTGGGTGTGCACACTTAAAGAAACGACTGCTGGAGTTGTACGTAAGGCCAGACTAGTGGCGAGAGGCTTTGAAGAAATGAACACTCAAGACCTTCCCAAAGACTCACCTACATGTGCCTCAGAGTCTCTTAAAATGATCATGGCAGTAATATGTCAAAATAAATGGCAGCTAAACTCCATGGACATTAAAGCAGCCTTTCTACAAGGTAAAGAGTTAACCAGAGATATTTACATTCGCCCACCACAAGAAGTGCAGAACAAAGGAACCATATGGAAGTTGAAAAAATGTGTTTATGGCCTAACAGATGCTTCTTTATTCTGGTATAATAGAGTAAAAGACACCATGCAACAATTGGGAGCTACCGTGTCAAAGGTAGATCCAGCAGTATTCTACTGGGTGGATGATTCCTGCAAGGTGATGGGGATTCTTGCGTCACATGTGGATGACTTTATTTGGGGTGGTACAGATGCATTCTCCATAAATATCATTCCTCAGTTGAAAGCTGCCTTTCAAGTCGGACGGGAAGAACATGACAGTTTCAGCTACATTGGAATAGAAGTACATTCTAAGGACGATGAAATACAAGTACAACAAGGAACGTACATAAAAAATCTGCAACCCATCCCAGTGGATTCCACCAGAGCAACACAACGTGAGGCGTCATTGACAGATGTTGAGATGGACATGCTAAAATCAAAGATTGGACAAATATTGTGGGTTGCCAGGCAAAGTCGTCCTGACATTATATATGACATATCCATGTTGGCATCTAACACAAAGCATGCTACCGTTCAGACCCTGCATTGTGCAAATAAACTTATCAGAAAACTGAAATCAGAAGAGGTCATCTTGAGGTTTCAGTACTTAGGGGAAAACAGTTCAGTTAAATTGGTGGTGTACAGTGATTCCTCAATGGGAAATCTTCCGGATGGTGGTACACAGGGTGGTCATTTCATCATGCTTATGGGGGAAAATGGAAAATTTTCTCCTATATCTTGGCAGTCAAAACGGATCAGAAGAGTTGTACGGAGTACCTTAGCGGGAGAGACTTTGGCACTTGCAGATGGAGTTGACAGTGCAGTTTTCCTCGCTACATTATACTCTGAGATTACCACTGGTGGCTCCTCATGCATCAATGTGCCTATTGTGTGTGTAATAGACAATCATTCTCTTCTTGATGCTCTCAAATCTACAAAATCTGTACCCGAAAAGAGACTGCGCCTAGAAATCAGTAGTATGAAGGAGCTTATACACTCTAGAACTATTCAGCAGATCTTGTGGTCAGCTACTAAAGAGCAGCTAGCTAACTGCTTGACCAAAAAGGGTGCATCTGCACTCGGCCTTCTGAAAGCCCTCAGCACAGGTGTTTGCTATCTTAAGCACTGAATGGATTTGCTTATGTTTTGTCAATGTCTAGCCATTTAAACTGAGGTATTTAAGTTAACCTGTTATCCTGTTATAATAATAACCAATGCTTATGTTATATCGTGAACAGTTTTTTTTATATATAAAAAAGAGGGAGATTGTTAAGTTATGTTTCTTTTACTGCGCATGTGTGAAGAGCACCATTTTATGGGTTAGCGCGGTTTATTCAGTTGTTGTTCAGTCTGGCGTTCTATGAGAGGTAGAGCGGCTGTGTTAAGTGATGGAGCAATAAAGAATCTATTGTCTGATAACTGTTGTAGTTATTGAATCAACATCTATTTGGTCCAGTCAACACACTGGCAATTTGAAAAATGTCTTATTGGGGTCTTCATCTTTCATTTAAAATAGCTGACTGTTTATACTTTGATGTTAGCTTCCCAAGCAACATACATTTATGAAATGAATCATGTTTGGAAACCTTTTGAATATATTGCAGTCTGGCAATGGAGCTAGCAGGTAAACTGGGGTGACTGTGGCAGTTGTGAGTGGCTGAGGAAATGAAGCAGAGGTAAGAGATGTATTGATGGAGTAAGAAATAGGTGCAGAGATGACAGAGTGGCAGAATTTCAGGAGCGAAGTAGGGGCAGGGTCAAGTCGACAGGATGAAGAGTTGGATTTCAAGATTAACTCAGAGACAGAAGATGGATTAGTCAAAGACTGGCCAGAGAGATTAGGAACGAAGCTAAAATCAGCCGCCTCATCAGAGAAACACTGGTGGTCAGTTCTGCACGTGTGAGACCTGTCATGACTCGCACTTTTGTTTTGTTTTTTCCTCACAACGTGTTGATTTGTGTGTGCACAATTATAATTTTATAAAATTGGTGCATATTTTATAAGTTTTTTTTACCTGCAGGTTTACATTTTACATGCAAGCTTTTTCACTGTGCTCACACTGCTGTAATTCACTTGCTCACTGTTTATGTGCTTGTGCTGATTTGTCCATCATTTAACATCATATAAGGGGCTAGGAATAGTTCACCCAAAAATAAATAAATGTTATCATTAAGTCTCCCCCTCATGTTGTATCAAACTGCAAAAAGGGTTTCTATTTTTCTATTAAAGAAAAATCTATTTTCTAAATGAATGTTATAGATCTTATTCTGAACAATTCATCAGCGCATCATTTTATTCTTGTTTCATTTAAAAGAAAAATGTTGTTTTGACTTTGTAAAGTTAAATGAAAATGCCATAACTGGACCTTCCAATAAACACTGACAGACTTCTCTTTGGTGACATATGTAGGACTTCTCAAATAATTTAGTCTGCTTAAACACACTCCTGCTTGCTGGTGTTCATCTGCCTACACTTTTGAGTGCAATTGCCACATCTCAACATCCAATAAGCAATCTATTTATATATTTATATGCAAAACTATTAGTATGTCTTCCTGAAAAACCTCAGCACTATTTGTTTAATTTGTATTTTTGTTCCGTTGTATTTTTTGTTGGTATTGTTTGTAATATAGTTTCTTTGTTCTTATTGTATTACTGACTGTTTACTTTTCGTCTGTAACAGTTTTGAGGACTTTTACTTACATTAATTAACCTAGGATTAGTTTTTGCTGAAGTATTGAAAATTGTGAAATTTCACTGATATTTAAAATTACCCATATCATGAAATAAGATTTTGATCATTTCACCCACCTTTAATAGTGATTTCAATATTGAGCAAATTAATCGACTATCACAGATCTGTCGCTACTTCCATTTCATCATGACTTTAACAAAAAAGTCATTATTCGTAAAATTTTCTCCTTGGTGTAGTAGTTCTTAAAGTGGGCACGGAACTGAAATTGTGACGTATGGCTTCCCCCATGAGAAAAAAAATTTAGGTTGCGACTTTATTTTGTTCATTGTCAGTTTTGATTTCATACTGAGTTTAGAAGTCAAACCGGTTTGGAACAACATGAAGTAAATCATGACTTAAATTTAATTTTGGGTAATCTTTTCCTTTAATCTCAATACTAAACAGTACTAATTAAATTGGTGTGTGTGTCTGTGTATGTTTGCTGGGGACAGTTTTTACAGCTACTAACCAAATTAAGTCTTAAGGACTTCATAACAAAGGGGCTAAAACTTGGCTGTCTCTGAATATGTATGTGTTTTATGTTCAAAAATAATCTTTACAAATTTGTACGCTTATGTAAAGATAGTTTTATTCTGTTTATGGCTGGTTGGGTCTGTGTGTGCCCTTGTGTTATCGTATATGTACTAATTGGAATATTTATTTCTGTAAGATTTGAGGAGGTGGCGCCCCCTGGCTGTGAGTTCTGTCACATACCGTACGATGAGTTGAATATACCATTTCCTGCTCAGCTCACCTATTGCTGCTGCTGTCGCCGTTACAAAGTTCCCGATGTCCTCTTCACCACGATCGACCTGCCTACTGAGGCTAACATCACCGGGAAGGGCTGCCTGATTCAGGCCAGGTAGAAACTGCAAATAACATACTCGTCTTATATTCGGGTATATACAGTAATATTATCTTATAGCGTATGTCATATTGATGTTATCACTACATTTTTGGCCAAATTGTGCAGCCCTACAAACAAACAAGCAAAGCAAACCTGGGGCTTTTTTAAATAAAAATTGTAATAGGAAAAATCCCAAATAGATTTTCCCCCAAATCTTTCAGCCTTAGTAGTTTGCTATATTTTAGTTACAACGTTGCAAAAAAAGAAAGAAGACATTTGACTTTTTTAATGTGTCCCAAATGAACAATTAGTTCAGATTTTGGGGGAAAAGTTCAGGTCAAATGTATTGCATTGTGGGATACAGTGGCTACGTTTACACGCAACCAAATAATCCATTAGTAATCGGATTGATGGCTCAGTCGGACTGAAAAGCCTTCCTTTAAACACCTTAATCGATCCGATTGAGGTCGATCTGAATAACATTTTTATCGGTTTGAAAGGGGTGGTTTATTCCTTTTCTTATCCGATCGAGAGAACATATAAACACTTGATCGGATTGAAAACCGAAACTGGAAAGGACTGCGCATATGTAATGACGTAGAAATGGCGTTATGACGTGCGGAACGAGCTGCAGTTGTTGTTAAATAAAATGTCATAAATGACTCTACCACTAATCGTCTGTGAAGTGGAGAGCAACGTTCCATTAATCCTCATCACTTCATAGTCTCATCCACAGACACTTTATTTTGGGTGCGGGGAGGGGCGTTTTTACTGTTTTATATATAAACAGTACGGCACAACGGTTCATGTGCTTGAAGTCTCTTAATCAGGACCTAAAATAGATAAGTATTAAGTTAACTTCTCTTTAAAACAAAGAAAAGAAGCAGTGTAAGAGAATAGTATGCACAAACAGCGGGAAACTCGTATATTCGTACAGTCGCACGTCAATTCAATTTGAATTCATTCCGATTGAAACAAAAAGTGTGCATGTAAACACAGCCAGTGTTTCTCACAGTATAGTCTGGTGGTATACTGTGCATTTTGGCAAATGTGATGGGTCATCTGGGTATTCTTTGCATCTCCACCCCAATGTAGGCTGTGTCGGACTAAAAAGAAGGCCCAGGGCGAGGGGAACGCCATGGCCATCAGCAATCTTCTGCCGTTTCTAGAGTATGAGCTCCACACACAGCTGATGAACAAATTGAAGCTACGGGGCATGAACGCTTTGTTTGGTCTGCGTATCCAAATCAGCGTGGGAGAGACCATGCTGCTAGGACTGGCGGTCAGTGTGCTATTACCCATAATGCTCAGTGCGTTTACTTAATTAAATATGACTGGTTGTCCTGTTAATATCTGTTGTTTGTTGCATCCAGTCTGCAACAGGAGTCTATCTGACAGCGTTACCCAGTCCTGGAGGAATCCAGGTTTTGGGAAAAACTCCCAGTGACATCACATACGAACAGCACATCTCCAATATGCAGAAGAAAATCAATGACACCATCGCTAAAAATAAAGAAGTGTATGAAATCAACCCTCCTGTAAGTACACATACACGTCAAGGCACTTTGTGAGTTAGTATTTAAATCTTATGTTATTTTATATTTAATATTTAATACAATTTTATTTTATATTACTTTATTTGTATCCATCTGTTCCTCTTTTGAAACCACAGCTAAAACATTTTCTTTCTTTTTTTCCCATCGTAGGAGTTTGTCGAAGAGATCATTGGTTCGCCTATTCCTGAGCCCCGTCAGAGGTCCCGTCTCTTTCGTTCTCACTCAGAGAGCTCAGATGAGGTGTCAGAAATAGACCTGTCCCATGGGAAGAAGGATGCCTTTGTGTTGGAGGTAAACTGGCTTTGTACTAGAGGTTGAACTTAAACTTGGAGATACTGGACTTTTTTGTGGAGTGAAAGATCTGTGTGATGTTTTAATACACTTCTAGATTGATGACACAGATGCTGTGGAAGATATTCATGCACTTCTGACTGATTCTCCCACCCCAGCTGGTACAAACCTCTGCTAGACCATTGTTGGACTCTTATTATGTTTTTACTGGACTGTATATTCAGATGTGTGTTTGTACGTTGTCTTCTGTTCAGGATTCTATAGCTGCAACACTGAAATCATGCCTGGGATTCAGAACTGGACTTCAGCTATACAGGTATCGTTCACCATAGTGAACTAGGGATGTGACTGTGAGGAAATTGTCCCACTGGTTAATCGACGTGTGACAACACCGGTAATACCGGTATCACCGGGGGGCGGGGCGTTGGAGTTTTTGCCACTTTTGTACTTCGCTTTTAACCCTCTGAGGTCTAAGGGTTTTTGGGGTCCTTGAGGTGTTCTGACATTCTCTGACATTTGTGCTTTTTTCAGTTATTTATAAACATGTTAATGGCAAAGGTGTAAATTCACTCAATATAGCACAAACTGGGCTACCGGAATTTCTGAGCAACAATCATGAAACATGTTTGTATTTTTGAGAGAATATTGCTTATGCATGGTTATTGAAAAAACTAAAACTTAAAGTGTCTGAAATAAGGCCACAAAACACATACTAAATATGTGTCCACAAGACTTTTGACTAATCAGTGTTATTGCCTAGAATTTTTGCTTCAAAATGATCTGAAAATCATCCTGCCTAATCATTTTACACAAAAACATACACTGATTTAAATTTTATTAGAGACCTTTGGTTTGGAATAACAAACACTATAATAACATCTTAGTTGATAATTCAATATACCTACTTTATTTTTGACAAAACATCATACTATAGTATATTTAACTATGAGCAGAAATTGGTGAACAAAAGCGTACCTATTTAATGTGACAGGAGTCTTTTTTTACAGTCAAAACTTTATAATCTATCCAAAACTAATCACAAAATCGTGTCTAAACATTCATATTTAGTCTGTAATATATTGTGTATGATATATTAGTATATACATGTGAATTTGCAGCTTGTTACTTATACAGACATTTTATTTCAACATATCTCAGTCTATTTTTACTCATACAAACTATATTGCTATAGCCTACTAAGTAGGGCTGGGTATTGACACAAATTTCACAATTCGATTCGATTTCGATTCACAAGCTTGCAATTCGATTCGATTTCGATTACGATTCGATTCAATATTGATTATTTTGGATATCAGGTACAATACATGGCAAATTTTTTCAAGGAAAACAAATCTCTTAACTAATGCTGTAAACTATGGGAGTCAGTTGTAGCCAACTAGGCTTCATTAGCCTACTATAATTTTGAAGGTAAAAATTAACTGATTTGAAGCTATACAAACACTTAAATTACACTTATTTATTTTTATAATAAGAAAGTTATATGAAATATAAACATTTAAATAGTGGCTGTCATAAAAACTTGCCAGATTTATTCAAACACGCATTAAATATTGAAGAACATTAAAAATTATAATGAATATGTAATATGGTGCATATATTTAGCAAAATTCTCCTCTCTAGAGTTATTTTTCTAGCTGACTGACTAAGTTACTAAGTTTAATGTTTTTTTTTTTAGGTAAATGTGATGTTACATGCCATTGTTTACTTGCTGTTTAACTGACGTCTTTTCACGGATGAAACACTGATTGAGCGATACCACATTACATGATACGGATTTCAAGGTGTACTCTATCTTTTAACAGACTTTCAGATGCTCATTGATGTTTATTTGGCGCTGTAACTAGTATTATTAAGGCGGAGTAACTGGTATTATTAAGGCGGAAGAGGAGAATGAGATCATGTGCGCTCCGTGCTGCTGCTTCTCTTGAGCTGAGCCAGAGCGATCTCACGCCACAGCGCCAAAACGGTATTTATGTTTTTGGATTTCGTAAGAAAGTGGACGAAATTCGAAATTTGAGACTTTATTTCATAATAATAGTCGCAAAGCACAAAGATTATTTCGATTTATTGGATGGGATGCACGTTACAATGTTCTACGCGATCATAAGATGAAAACAGGATGACTAATCGATTCTTGAGATCTAAGAATCGATATCGGTTCGTAAAAATGAGAATCGATTAATATCGAGAAATCGATATTTTTTTACCCAGCCCTACTACTAAGATGTGTTCATGTAAACATAACGTTTACTAATGTAGGTGCGAGAGTGAATGAACAAGGCACGCGCTGTATAACTGTAGTAAACAAAGCCCGCGCGCCTTTGCCGTTCACTCATCATTTAGCCTACACACAGACACGCAATTCATATTTAAACAGTCTTTTTGCGGTTTACAGTCCGACACTTCAATATCACGATTAGAACAAAGCACTAGAATAAATGACTTACTACATCAGCTGGATCCGTTGCTCCTCGAAATGAAACTACCAGCACTTCTGGTACATTTTCCAGGGTTAGATATTCCTCACAGTGAAAGGATACGCTGTGTTCACAGCTGTACAAGATACTTACTAAACACGATGTGTTTTATAATCCAGCTGGTGGGCGTTGGCATGTTTGAACGGCTTGTCTAAGATCATTTGCGTTTGAATAGCGCGCGCTCTCCGTGGGCGTGGCACATTAACGCGTAATTAGGTATAATGAGCTGGAAAGAAAAATACTGACATCTCTCTCTTTTCATACAGATTACATAAGCTGAGAATATTTGTTTTTTTATATAAATTAATTCATTTAAAAGAAGAGAGTTCAAGCTTCATTATGGAAAAACACTCGTGCCTGTATGACAAGTATTCGCGGAATTAAAAATAATCTTAGGACGCGTTTCAGAATGGACTTCACTGACAGAGAGAAGGCAGAACGCGCATCATGTTTGTTTTTCTTTATTTGGCGAAAAGCACAACACTTTGTTTTTATTGTGAGTATCCACAAAAAAAATAGACACTTATCAGGATCTAATGATGTACAACACTTAATATGTAAGATCAAAATCAACAGAGTATTTTAAGTTTCTTTTGCACTGATAAGAAAAAAGCGAGACTATCGCGCCGGCGCGATAGCCGACCTCAGAGGGTTAAATCGCTAATTTTAAAGCGAAAGTGAAATGCGCACCGCCGCACAGGCATTCATAAAGGTGCGGAGAAGAGCAAGCGTTTTTAATTAATTTCTATGGAAGTTGAGCGCGAACACACTCGCTTCGCTCCAGTGGACTTGCACCATTATGAATGCCCGTGTGCATTTTACTTTCGCTTTTGAAATAGTGCCAATTCGGGGGCGGCAGTTGCTTGAATGGTGGGTTCATTATTATTCTTAATGAAAAACACAACAAAACAGTACAATGACAAACTCGCTTAAATAGGCACTTTTACATTTCGCTTTGAAACCAAATCTTTCGCCATCGTCTTGTCAGTCTAGAGTGAGCTCTAACTGAACTAAATGACTTTTATTATTATTAAAAATCTAAATGACGGTGGGGGTGCAACTGAACACCGACTATCGCAGCAAGCCTATAGTGAACATTTCCATTTCCTGTAAATTGTAGATAGAATGTTGGTGTGTTTTTACAACACTCACGATTTGTTGATGTGCAACTTATTGACTTAACAAAAACCAACAATATTTGAATAAAGACAGGATGAGCAAGAGCCATTTCAAACCGCAACACAGATATCAAAGGATTTTTTGAGAAATATTTGTTCATTCACAATGGACCCTTTTCACAGTCCATTGATGATGCATTTTCACAGTTACTAACATCATAAATCTTGCAAATAATTGTATTTAACAAAAAATTGTTTTTTAATGTACATTTATAACACTACTTTCTAATACAACGATGAGGAAGTGATGGAAAAATTTACTTTTTCCTCACTTCTGACCAACCAACGGTCTATCTCTCAAAAAAAATTGGAAATTCATAGAAACGCTATCATGATTTTTTTTCTTTTGCTGTTGGAACAAATTGGAAAGTAAAAATTGTGTTGGTTGTAGTTTCCGTTCACCACTATAGAAGTTTACTCAACTATGACAACTTCTGCTTGTGGAATGTGAAAAGGGTCCATGAAGACCATACCGTTGCCCTAATATTTGCAGACAATTAATAAATGAAGCTTCAAGCTAGTTTAAGATATGTGCACTCCAGAAAACAGATTTATATTATGTTTGCATATTATATTTGGATGTAATGTACATTTGAGGTTGTTTCTTCAGAGTGAGTTGACATGAGGAGGTTTTCAATGTTTGGTGTAGAATCAAACTGATTTTTGTGTGCTTTCAGATGTTTACCTCTGTGAGGGTCTTTCGCCTTAACAACGTCAACTTGACCAATCAGGGACTGAATAAGGTTTTCAGTGACCTCTGTGAGAACCTGCTTAAGGTGAATACATTTTTTTCCCCTATATTTCCTATATCTTATTTCTGTCATGGTCTAATGTAGACCAGCTAAACCAAGTTAAATGATTTATGCGTGCTTGGATATCACTGCTCTTACTGGAATACATGTGTGCTCTGTAGAGTTTGTACTTTAAACTGCGGTCATTGGTCCCCTGCTGTCTTTGTCACCTGAACTTCACCGTGGCCATACCTGAAGATGAGCTCATCCAGGTGAGAGCACACCTGACCTTACTTTTTTGTTAAATATAATTTAACTTTCAGTTTGCAGTCTTGTTATTGATGTGAAACTTAAAACAAGCAGTGTTGGGAACGTTACTTTAAAAAAGTAATTAGTTATAGTTACTCACTACTTGTTCCAAAAAGTTAGTAGAGTTAGTAACTCAATTACTCTATATTAAAGTAACTCGTTACCAGGGAAAGTAACTGCGTTACTGTTAAAAAAAAAACTTGCTATATGTCAAAGAATTTGGATTTTTTTAGCAGTTTTCACAAGTCAGTTGAAATGAGTAGAACAGACAGGTGTTTGTACATAACTTTCTATACTTATTGCACGTCGACAGACAGCAAGAGGTTTATTCTGCACTTCACTTCACTGCACTTATTAACCCACCTCCTCATCAATAGCTGTGTGAGCCAGGGGTGCGTTCGGAATTGGATTACACAGTTTATTCAATCAATACATAGCGAACACCGGCGTCGATTTTGTCATGAGTCATTTTGTACTCGACACTTTTTGAAACAAATAAATTAAAAATCTCCAGTTAACTAGCAGAGCATTAATTTTGTTCGCTATTAAATAAGAGATCTAGCGTTAAATGGTTTGTCTCATTTAGTCTCTATTCACATACCTGCTGCAAACTAGTCGCTTTTCGGCGAAATTCGCCGTTTTGAATAAAAATATGTCATTTATGGGAATCGTGTAGATCCGATGAGTTTTTTTTTTTTTTTTTTTGGGTGGTGGGGGGGTTAACTTCGGTAAACTTCACAATAATAATTGGGAATGTGCTAATTAGACTGGAGTGAGAGCAAATGTCTTTCGAGCTGTTGTGATCTTTTTGGCGCTCTGATGATGCAGTCACTCAGATCGCTGTGAATCGATCACCTGTTCCGCTTTACAGCACGACAAAAATCATGAATGAACTCAGGGCTCGACATTAACGCTTGTCCGGGACAAGTGAACGATAATTTTACTTGCCCGACCGGACAAGTTACTTAATTTAGTGACAATAACCAGGGAAGCATCGAAACGCAAGAATGAATGTGATTTTATTACATTCAATGTAAACAGCGATTGATAATGGGTTGTGTGTATTTCTGATAACAACGTCGCGTTGAGGCTCTTTGTTAGAGATACATTCGTGGAGAAATCAAAACAACTGAGTGGAACAGCACAGAAAACTCACAGAAGTAATGTACTGAGGTAAAAATGTAAATAGTTGTGTTATGTTAAACTAAATCATATTTTATAAATAAAACAACTGAATATTAATTTGCTAAATATTATTATCACGATTGAAAATGTTACATTGAATTTATAGTTCAATAAACAAGTAGCGTAGTTAATAGCCTATTTATTATTAAGCTACTTACATTTTAGACACAAACAATATCAACTGTTTTTGTTCTATTTCACAGACGAAATTAATAGTTCCACAGGAAAGCAACAGCAGCGCGGTGTTTTGTTACTGAATGATTCAGCGTTTTGAACGAATCTTTTGTATGAATGACTCAATGACTCACTAATTAAGACGGTCCCTTGCCGCCACCTATTGGCGGTTTTGTTTCATGTTTAAGTATTGCATTTTTTTTTTATTTGAATACTCAAACATTTATTTAAAACATCAATCTAATAACATTCTTTATAGCAGTTGTAATTTTGCAGTGCTTATTATTTAATTTGATGGGTAACAAAATTACCCAAAGTACACATCCCCCCCCCCCCCATAAAATGCACACAAACGTGTCCCTGATTGATATAGACTGTAACCACTGATGAACATATTCCGTTTTGATGAGAAAAAAAAATCTATACTAGCGTGGATTAGAACCTGTAACCTCTGAGACGCTTGGCAAAAGATCTACCACTAGACCATTCAAGAACTCAAACTATATATGCGGATTGATGGATTTATTTTATTTGAGCAGAGAGACTGCAGTTTGACAAGTTTGGACCCAGCACTTCTGAAAATGCACTTCTGAATGTGTCTCTGTCCCCAGCACCTTTCAAACCAAACTGACGCCCGTGGTAACGCACCGCATTTAACGTCCAGTAATGTTAACGGCGTTGTAACGACGGGAAAAGTAATTAGTTAGATTACCCCGTTACTGAAAAAATAACGTCGTTACTTAACGCCGTTATTTTAAACGACGTTATTCCAAACACTGAAAGCAAGTAATAATGGATCCCTCAAGATCTGTTTATCCTCTTGGGTTTCATTCTGACCCTTTTACCTCTGACCTGCATCATCTGTCAGTATTGTTTAATTTACAGGTGGCGGTGACAGCTGTGGCAATGAGCTTTGACAAAGAGCTGACTCTGGAGAATGGCAAACAAAGTGGGGAAAAGTCGCTAAAAAAGGGTGAGCATGTGGTCTATGTACCTTCATGTAGGAAACACCTCTCTGAAAACCTGATCTGCATGGTCTCCTGTTGATTGTCTTTTGCAGAAAATGACGAGCAGCTTCAGTTCAACCTGGAGCTCAATGCTGAAATGTTGTCTTCCAACCCTCTTAGCTCCCCCAAAGGTAAACCCTGGTGAATCCAAACTTCATCAGATGCTCCATTCAGTTCTTTATAGCTCTCTAAATGTTTGCCATAATCCATCCTTCCATCTAGGCGTGTGCGATATGACCAAAAAATGTTTCATGCTATGAGAAATTTTATTTCACGATAACAATTAAAGTGCAATTTATTTAACATGTAGTTAGAAATGGAACAAAAATGGACTAATAAAATGTAAAAATAAAATACTGCATATAGTCCTTATGGTATGAAATAAATATTACTTTATTTTGATTAAATCTACAAAAAGTTGTTCAGTCAAGATCAGTAAGTTATTTTCTCTTTTGATTGATTAGACACAGACAGGTCAAATCAGGTGTATTAGGCTGCTGTCACTTTAAAACCAAATGCATAGATCCATTATGCTAATACCCATCTGTTACACCCAACAACTAACTGTTTACTTTCAGTTTAGGCAAGGCACATTTATTTATAAAGCACATTTCATACACAATGGTAATTCAAAGAGCTTTACATAGAAAATGAATTAAAATAATCATAAAATAATCACATCATATGTATAAGAAATAAAAATATCATGCATAAGAAATAAAAATAACAATCATATATAACTAAAGGTAGGTCGCACATGTCAAATTTACGTTCACATGAATGACCGGACCCAGGGTTTCCCAGTAGAACATTGTCCAGAGCATTACACTCTCAGTCCTCATCCCACAGTGCTTTCTGGTCCCATCACTTCTCCAGGTAAAAGAAAAAAGGATTCATCGAATCAGGCGACCTTCTTCAGCTTTTCCGGCGCTTGCATGCCCATTATAGGTGCTTTCGACGGTGGACGGGACATCATAGGCACTCTGATTGGTCTACGGCTTCACAGCCCCATTCGCAGCAGAGTGCGATGCACTGTGTGTTGTGACACATTCCTCCCATAACCATCACTCAAATTTTGAGTGACTTGTGCCACAGTAGACCTTCTGTTGGCTCTGATCAGACGGGATAGCTTTCGTTGCCCTCGTACATCAATGAGCCTTGGGTGCCCAACACCCTGTTTGTGGTTTGTCCCTCTTCGGACCACTGTTGGTTAATTCTCACCACTGGTGACCGGTAGCGAGACACAAGCCTTGCCATTTCAGAGATACTCTGACCCAGTCACCTTGCCAGAACAATTTGGCCCTTGTCAAAGTAGCTCAGATCTATATTTGCCCCCTTTAATAAAATGTATTAAAGGGGGCAAATCTTGTCCCTTAATGGGGACAAGTGTGACTGCATGGAGTGTGACTGCAGTCTAAGTGGAAGAGAGGG
The DNA here is from genome assembly GCA_030578255.1 of Tiaroga cobitis. NCBI lineage: Eukaryota > Metazoa > Chordata > Actinopteri > Cypriniformes > Leuciscidae > Tiaroga > Tiaroga cobitis. Next base: position 10,297,924 of record CM060608.1, read on the forward strand.
CACCAGGGGGTACGGCACTCTAAAAAATTGGAGAACCACAGAACTTAGGAAAAGGGATCATTATCATTACAAGTGCTACTGCTAAAGAGTGCAATGTCAATAATTTCTCATAAGCGTAAAGGGTTAGTTCACCCAAAAATGAAAATTAAGTCATTAATTACTCACCCCCATGCTGTACCAACCCCGTAAGACCTTCGTTCGTCTTCGGAACACAAATGAAGATATTTATGATTAAATGTGACAGCTGGATCACTCCTCCATAGGCTCCCTAAGGGAATGAATCCTGACGTCCCAGAAAGTCAATGAAGAAAATGTTTAAATATTCCATGTCACAACAGTGGCTGAACTATAAGTTTATCAAGCGACGAGAATACTTTTTTTTAAAAACAAACAAAAATAACGACTTTATTCGACTATTCCTTTTCTTCCTTGTAGGCCTGAAACGAGACTTCAAGAGATTTCCATGACGCATGCGCGAGAATTGCGATCTCCTTCAACTACTTCAGTTAAGTTCTCGCGCGTGCGTCGTGGAAATCTCTTGAAGTCTCGTTTCAGGCCTACAAGGAAGAAAAGGAATAGTCGAATAAAGTCGTTATTTTTGTTTGTTTTTTCGCACAAAAAGTATTCTCGTCGCTTGATAAACTTATAGTTGAGCCACTGTTGTGACATGGAATATTTAAACATTTTCTTCATTGACTTTCTGGGACGTCAGGATTCATTCCCTTAGGCAGCCTATGGAGGAGTGATCCAGCTGTCACATTTAATCATAAATATCTTCATTTGTGTTCCGAAGACGAACGAAGGCCTTACGGGGTTGGTACAGCATGGGGGTGAGTAATTAATGACTTAATTTTCATTTTTGGGTGAACTAACCCTTTAATTGAATTGGCCTAGAGAGAATAATTATTATGACATTTTCTGTCTAAAGACAGAATATATAATATATAAAATATATTATATAGTTATTCAGAATATATAAAATAACTATCAAAAGTAAAGTAACTGCAGTTTGACCAAAAGTTGACAAAAAATGCAAAGACTTTAAAGACTTTTATAAGACTATAAAAAACAGGATGACTCAAATGTGATTAAGACCAATAAGCATTTTCGTCTGAAGACTAAGACTAAATCAATAATGGCTGCCAAAATTAACACTGGCCTACACACACGTGCGCGCTACAATGCTGTTGCGGATGTATTAAGTATTACTGATAATTTAAGTAAAATGTTTTATTTAATTCAAGTAGCCTCCTTGTACATAATTATTTTCTAGGGTTTAAAATGTATACAGATTTGACATTTTCCCCTCATACTTCTGTCGGAATGGGTACGAAGTTGGCATTGAATTTCATTTGAAATGGTATTAAAAAGGTCTTAAAAAGCCTTGAATTTAAGTTGGAGGATCCTGGGGGTACTCTGTTAATATGTGGCCTTGTTAGGAGATGATCAATGATTCGCTTCACCTGTGGCAGGTCATAAAGTTTTGGCCCATCAGTGTATATTCTTTTTTTTGTCTGACACATACAGATAAAATAAAACAATTATATTAAACAATAAAATATATAAATACATACACACACTACGGTCAAAAGTTTGGAATAATGCGTTTTTTTGTTACGTTTTTTTCGAAGGAGCCTCTTATGTTCATCAAGGCTTAGAATGATTTCTGATTGGATGAATTTGATGAATTATTGGGAAAAAAAAAAGCCCTGGTGTTTAAATACTACTAATGTTTTCAATACTTTCATTGCATTTGTTTCCTTTGTGTCACAGGTCTATCAGAGGTTGGCAGCCATCCGTCGGCCAAAGGTCAGTGTACCTGATTTGTTGCTGAGAGTTCTGGAGGCAGCAGGGTGTTTTTTTCTTTTCATTTCTGCTCCTTTTGTGTCTGACAGTTTGAAGTGCTGCAGCACACACCCCAGCATCATCCATTTTACCCCTTTTTCTTTTTTTTTTCTTTCTTTCTTTCTGTGTCTTGTTTTCTCTTCTCTTTGTCCCTCTGTTGTGTCGTTGTATGTATGTGTCTGTGGGGTTTGTGACCGCATGTGCACATATTTGTGTGTGTGTGTTTATCTGTATTTATGTGTGTGTGTGTGTGTGTGTTTGTCCAGCCCCCTCAGTTGATTACAGTTCCTTTGCAGACAGATGCAGCTCCTGGATAGAGCAGCTTAGACTGAAAGCTCACACCATAAGACGCGGATCAGTTAAAACAAGTAGGAGTACATGCAAACTCGCTTACGGACATTCCAACTCTCATAGACCCTAGTCAGAGTAGACTGCATATTTAAAGGGATCTTTAACTTAAGATGCAATTAAAATGGGCCAAGTTTGCTTAATATACTCTGTTAATGCAATTTGCATGAACATTTACTTCTAATCTACCGTAAAACTTCTTAAAATAGCCGAGTCCCAAATAGACGCCTGTCTCTTTTACACGCCTGGTGTGGCTGCAGGTTTGGGAAAATAAAGGCCGGTCTCAAATAGAGGCCGGGTCTGTTTTTTAGTTTCGGGTTGTATTAAATCTAATAAAACCCGTCAGATCGTCTACTTTTTGGCGGCCGCCAAAGCAAATTATTGTCCCGCCAAAGCCTATTTTGATCGGTGAGTGATGTAGAATAGAATGCAGCAGTCATAACAGTCGTACGCGCTTGACAGGGCGCATAACGAGCAGAGAGAGAGAGAGTGCCCCGGCCGCGCGCACGCACTCTCACGTCTTCAAACAACAAGAGCGCTGTCTTGCTCTCTCTCCTTCGCGCATATTAATCAAAATCAATTGACACGATAGTAAAAGGTCGGAAGATGGCAGTTTCACGTGAAGCATTTCGAGATTTTTAGAGATTAGAGACTCTATGAACATCTCAACACTAAATTATAAAGGCCTGTCTCATATAGACGCCTGTCTCAAATACAAGCCGGCGCAGTTCGACGATTTGGGAAAATAAAAGCCCGGCCTATTATTTGAAGTTTTACGGTATTCACATTTCATCAGTGCACATTATTTAAAAGAAATTAATGTTTGTCTTTGTAATCTTTCACCAAAATAATACCTTGCAGACCTATTTTAGTGTTGTCAAAAATATCGATATTTCTATATGTATCGATACCGAAATATCTGAAACAATTCCAATGCTCCTTTTCTGCTGTATCGATACACCTATACCAGCTGTGCGTTCTCACTCTCTCTTCTCTCCGATGGCAAATTGACACACACCCGCCTCCTCTCACTTACTCATTGGCTCTGGTTGAATCATGCTTGTATTACGCATAATTTTAGTCATTCCCATGGTGTTTTGCACTCACACCAAAAGTACATACACTAGGGATGCAACGATGCCGTTTTTTCAAAACCGATCCGATACCAAAATTCTGAGTATCGGCCGATACCGATACCAATCCGATACCAGCGCAGTTTTTTTTAAATCAAGTAGAATTTTTATAACTCTGTGTGTTGAACTGATAATCACTCTTTTGTGTGTTAAACACAATCTACTTAATACAGACAACTTCATTATAAAGAAAAACAACAAATCAAAAAAAAATATGATCATAATCTATGACAAAAATGCTATTATAAACTAGATTAGTGGATAATACACATTGCTCTTTGTATTGTTGTAAAATACATTCATGAAAAACAAGGTAACAAAAATCAAAAAGATAAATTATTTTAGATATAGCTTAGGGCCTAGGCTACTATAAAATTGAGAAATGTTTTAAATGTATAGCACAGCTGTTTAATGAGGCAGCAACATATGATAGATAGGACAGAACAAGAAAGGCTATTAATAATCTTTTATTGCGTCACTGCATTGATATGAAAGGCTCCAATACATCGCGGCACAAAGCGCTTATGCGCATCCCGAGCGCAGAATGATGCGCTTGAAGCCACAGGGAGTCACAACGCGCAGCGCGTCGAGTCCGCATTGAAAAGTTCAAAGCACAAAGGAAATACATATTGATGCGTAGTGTATTATACAGTCTCTATCTATGTAATAGTTTATTGAGCCTTTTCGTTTAACAGTTTTAAATTTCAGTTACTGTGCGCGTGAATAACAGTTATAATGCTCTGACTGTACTGTTGTGATCTAACCGACACCCGGTAGAAAGTAACATGATTAAGTTACAGCAATAAAGTCCAGCAAGATAAAGTTGTTTTATGCGAAACAATAGACCTTTATCTACAGATCAAGTATAATAATAGTAACATTGAATCATCTTGAAGAGTTTCATCGTTGACCGACCGCGACGTGCTGTTTGATGCTGAATGGAGAATGACTGACAGCCGCAGCGGAGGGAAAAGTTTACGTTATCTTGAATTTAATGGCATAAATATTAATTTCTATCTCACATAATGGCTTCAGAACAATTATCATAGAGTGCACGAAAACGAAAACTTTATGGTACTTAGAATGTTTTGTGCCTTTTGTGGGGCTTAACAATAACACGCACAATATCGGATTTGGATCGGCCTCGTCTGATCGATACCCGATCCGGCAAAAATGGCAGTATCGGACCCGATATCGATACCGAGTATCGGATCGGTGCATCCCTAACATACACCACTGATCTATATAAATGCCGCTCTCATAAAGCCGCCTCTCAAACAGCTTGCGAGTACTAAACTGACTTCTTTTTCTTGGCTTATTGTGTATATACACTCACCTATAGGATTATTAGGAACACCATACTAATACTGTGTTTGACCCCCTTTCGCCTTCAGAACTGCCTTAATTCTACGTGGCATTGATTCAACAAGGTGCTGAAAGCATTCTTTAGAAATGTTGGCCCATATTGATAGGATAGCATCTTGCAGTTGATGGAGATTTGTGGCATGCACATCCAGGGCACGAAGCTCCCGTTCCACCACATCCCAAAGATCCTCTATTGGGTTCAGATCTGGTGACTGTGGGGGGCATTTTAGTACAGTGAACTCGTCATGTTCAAGAAACCAATTTGAAATGATTCGAGCTTTGTGACATGGTGCATTATCCTGCTGGAAGTAGCCATCAGAGGATGGGTACATGGTGGCCATAAAGGGATGGAAATGGTCAAAAACAATGCTCAGGTAGGCCGTGGCATTTAAACGATGCCCAATTGGCACTAAGGGGCCTAAAGTGTGCCAAGAAAACATCCCCCACACCATTACACCACCACCACCAGCCTGCACAGTGGTAACAAGGCATGATGGATCCATGTTCTCATTCTGTTTACGCCAAATTCTGACTCAACCATCTGAATGTCTCAACAAAAATCGACTCATCAGACCAGGCAACATTTTTCCAGTCTTCAACTGTCCAATTTTGGTGAGCTCTTGCAAATTGTAGCCTCTTTTTTCTATTTATAGTGGAGATGAGTGGTACCCAGTGGGGTCTTCTGCTGTTGTAGCCCATCCGCCTCAAGGTTGTGAGTGTTGTGGCTTCACAAATGCTTTGCTGCATACCTCGGTTGTAACGAGTGGTTATTTCAGTCAAAGTTGCTCTTCTATCAGCTTGAATCAGTCGGCCCATTCTCCTCTGACCTCTAACATCAACAAGACATTTTCGCCCACAGGACTGCCGCATACTAGATGTTTTTCCCCTTTCACACCATTCTTTGTAAACCCTAGAAATGGTTGTGCGTGAAATTCCCAGTAACTGAGCAGATTGTGAAATACTCAGACCGGCCCGTCTGGCACCAACAACCATGCCTCGCTCAAAATGGCTTAAATCACCTTTCTTTCCCATTCTGACATTCAGTTTGGAGTTCAGGAGATTGTCTTGACCAGGACCACACCCCTAAATGCATTGAAGCAACTGCCATGTGATTGGTTGGTTAGATAATTGCATTAATGAGAAATTGAACAGGTGTTCCTAATAATCCTTTAGGTGAGTGTATGTGTGTATATACACTGCCCGGCCAAAAAAAAAAAAGGTCGCTGTTTGGATTTAAAGGGTTAGTTCACCCAAAAATTTAAATTAAGTCATTAATTACTCACCCCCATGCTGTACCAACCCCGTAAGACCTTCGTTCGTCTTCGGAACACAAATGAAGATATTTATGATTAAATGTGACAGCTGGATCACTCCTCCATAGGCTCCCTAAGGGAATGAATCCTGACGTCCCAGAAAGTCAATGAAGAAAATGTTTAAATATTCCATGTCACAACAGTGGCTGAACTATAAGTTTATCAAGCGACGAGAATACTTTTTTTTAAAAACAAACAAAAATAACGACTTTATTCGACTATTCCTTTTCTTCCTTGTAGGCCTGAAACGAGACTTCAAGAGATTTCCACGACGCATGCGCGAGAATTGCGATCTCCTTCAACTACTTCAGTTAAGTTCTCGCGCGTGCGTCGTGGAAATCTCTTGAAGTCTCGTTTCAGGCCTACAAGGAAGAAAAGGAATAGTCGAATAAAGTCGTTATTTTTGTTTGTTTTTTCGCACAAAAAGTATTCTCGTCGCTTGATAAACTTATAGTTGAGCCACTGTTGTGACATGGAATATTTAAACATTTTCTTCATTGACTTTCTGGGCCGTCAGGTTTCAATCCCTTAGGCAGCCTATGGAGGAGTGATCCAGCTGTCACATTTAATCAAAAATATCTTCATTTGTGTTCCGAAGACGAACGAAGGTCTTACGGGGTTGGTACAGCATGGGGGTGAGTAATTAATGACTTAATTTTCATTTTTGGGTGAACTAACCCTTTAAATAGGTAAATGCTTAAGAGTCTATGATTGGATCATTATTGCTGTGATTTATTATGTTTATAGCATGTTATATGTTTGGCAACAGTTCTTCTAACCCTAATTGATGGAGTGTGTTCCTTTTCATTTCTTAAACAACCAAGTAGGAAGACGCATCATGGCCATAATCCAGGATGACAATGTCAAGATTCATCAGGCTCAAATTGTGTAAGAATAGTTGGGAGGGAGCATGAAGAATCATTTTCACACATGAATTGGCAAACCTTTAATTCATGAAAAGACTTTGGAAACAACATCGCAACATTTATCTCCATCAAGAGGTCTGGTGCATCATTTTTTTGTCAAGATCTTGTATTGAGTCAAGCACACTGTAAAGTCTACTCCAGCACATCCCAAAGGCTCTCAGTGAATTTAAGGTCTGGACTCAATTCATGTGTGAAAATTATTGTTCATTCTCCCTCCCAACCATTCTTTCACAATTTGAGCCTGATGAATCTTGACATTGTCATCTACTGTCTTCCTACACGGTTGTTTAAAAAAATTAAAAGCTACACACTCCATGATTTAGGGTTAGAAGAACTGTTGCCAACAGTTCTTTTTATTTTATTTTGTTGGCCAGGCAGTGTATTTAATCTTGTGGACAATTTGTTTAAAGATGTTTTTACAATGTTTCTCCAGCTATGAACAAAAACAAGGCACAACGCTGTATGATATATTGATCCAAAGCCACGTTTAAAAAAATTAAATTTACATTTGGTTAAATTTAAAATGGCATCTACTCTGGCTACAGTCTATATTCCTACACACATCCTTACACACATACTCCCATGCCCTGCATCTAAAAGAGGACGAGTCTTGCTGCCGATCCGATCGTATCTGAACTTGACTGACAAGAGTGTGAAAGTTGAGGTTGAGTCCGAGTAAGCAACCGTGATGAAGAAGACCATCATTCTTTCAATTTTGCCACAGTGATTTCATATTTGAGCTGGCTGATGAAATGTGTATGAATAAAAGCACATCACAGACCGCCTCTGTCGCATATGATGCATAAATGCATCATAAGTTTGGCTTTAAAGTTTGTACAGTTTAGGGTTGGGCGTTATTCTGATGATATATATATATATATATATATATCGATATAAATGTAGATGCTCTGAAATGGCAGCTCAAAAGCTACTGAAGTCAAGAAGATTCAAAATGTTTAATGTAAAAACTAATGCACATTTAGTGTAAAATAATCAAGGCATGTTTTACACACTGTTTTTCTCTAAATGAGCACAAATATTAATGTGTGTGTATCATATGTTTAATTTTATAGACTGTTACAACATAGGATTCTTACAGCCCTGGTAAACTTGGAAATATCAGCAAAGTCCAGAAGTGCGATTTCCTGGCCTGGAAAAATCATAGACATTATTAAAATCTTAAAGGGGTCATATAATGCCATTTTTGTACAAGCTGATATGATTCTTTAGGGTCTAAATTAAAAGTTTGTAATATACTTTCATTAAAAATTCTCATTAGTATTGTAAGAAAACATATTTTACCTGGTCAAAAACAGCTCTGTTTTCAGCACGCCGTTTCAGTGCATATGACTTTAAATGATGAGCTTTGCTCACCCCGCCTCTCTGTTCTGTGCCTACACCGTTTGTAACACAATAACACAATAACCATAATGCGTTGTTCAGTATAAACGTGGGATTATGAATTATATTGAGAACGTCATACATAGAAAACATGCCGTAATGTACCCTGAGTGCAAACCTTAGACGCATTCATTGTGAAGCGTGCAGCTAGCGATTTGCAAATATGAATATAAATATGAATATAAAGTTTAATAAAACGTTCTTCTGGAGGTTCAGCAGGAACACGAATATCTGGTACCGATCCTTTTTTCATGAGCAGCTTCTTATCAAAACCAGCTTTATACTGATCCTCGTTTATAAAGCAGTCTTGTGTGTGAAATGATTCGCGCAAACATGAAAGCATTGACGTTGCTCGTGGGGAATATTCCCTTCGAAAACAAACTCAGCCACTGCGTCTTAAGCGGTTCGGATTTAGGAACATTAAAATGACTGCTGTGTTCGTTATTACACCCAAGAACAGAACACCACAATCGCTTAGACGCCATTCTGCTCATAGACAGTGCTCCAGCATATCAACAATGACCGCGCTGGTCCGCGCGGACTATGATTGACAGCTCGCTCGCTCACGAGCGAGGGCGGGTCTGTGTTGAAACGCTGCTGTCAATCAACAATCATGGGAGGGGCTTCCGACCGTGTGACGTCACACAGGGGAAAACATATAAGGAGATTAAAACAAAAACACTGGATGGGTTTTAATCATTTTATGATGGTTGTGTACAGGCACTGCCAACACACATTTCAGTACAATCAACTTGTAAAAGTGCATGTACCATTATATGACCCCTTTAATATAAAAAATTGTCATGATGTAGTCATTAAAACTTCTGTAGTACTAAATTTGTTGTTATGCTCCATTCTAGAATATATATTTGGGTAGAAAAGTTGCTCTTTGTGATTTTTATAAAATACCCACTTCAAATGATCCAAGTCATGACAAAATTATGGAAATTCATCGGTTAGTTATTACATATACTTGCATGCATAGATACATTTATTTTTGATTCATGAAAAATGATAAATAAATATTTTTAATGAAATCATTGTGTTCTTCGGGCATTTTGATCTGATTCAAAAAAATGAATGGGACAGAACTCACTTTTCTTATCAGCGATGCTATTAAAACAAATTCTGTCTTAATACATTCATAAAGTCAATGCTGTGTTTTCTATATTGTTTTATTTTATATCACCACCAAAATCGTACGAGTATACAATATATATCGCCCAGCCCTAATTGAGTCCACTGACCGATAGTTTGAGCGATGTCTTGGAGCTGCATGCACATTAGTGCCCTGTATAACAGTTGTGATGATGCAGCGTCATGTATGATGTTTTACAGCTTCAAGATTTTGAGCACTTTCACACTCTTGATGGGAAAAAAGTGTCCTCCCTTCTCAAAGCTAATCTCTTTCTGATTTATCAAGGCAGAATCAACATGCGTGCATTCATTCTTTCTCTCCTCCTCTGTCTCTCTGTATTTGCATGGTGTTTATTTGCATGGTGCAGTGCCTTTGCTTTGCTTTGATCACACGCCGCTGATCAGCAACACACAAATACACATGTCTTTTTTCCTCGGTCACACTATGTTTGTCTCGTCACATGCGTTGGTCTTGTACAGCGCCCTCTGAAGGCCATGTCTGGTATCTTCCCACCCCCCTCTTTCTTTTCTCTCTTTCTCTCTACCCCTCTTTCTCTCTCGCTCTCTCACTCTCAACAGCATCATCTCTGGAGAAGGCCAGCCCGTTGCCCGAAGGTCGCTCTCGTTCTCTTCGGTCGAATCGCTCCTACTCGGGGAGTTCTGTCGCAGTGGTCAGAATGACCCCGCTCTCTTTCATTCCTGGCGCAAAGATCATAAAATACCTCGGCATCATCAACATGTTCTTCATTAGAGAGACCACCTCACTGAGAGAGGTAGCAGTCTCACTGTTTTTACTACCCACTTCACCCGTATTGAGAAATGTGGTTATGATGATGAAGATTATTATTATTACTGTTATTAGGGCTTTCGCACCGGGTAGTTCTAGGAACCAGGGTGGTTCCCCGAGAACTAATGGTTGCCTTAGGAACATTTTCCTGGTTGCATTCGCACCTCCAGTAGGAACTCTGAAGTGACGTAAGACACGCTTGTTGTTGTGAATTTTATTTTGACGCCGCTGAGAACACCAGAGCACACCGTGCTCGCATTCTCCATGTTCATTAGTTTACGATCTGTCTATCAGTCCTGTCTAATACGTTATTAGATAGAACTGTTATACATAGAAAGACAGTATATGAAAAGGCATTAGCGTATGCCATGTGGTTGATGTCCAGTGTTGCTAGCTGAGCAGAAACACATAATCATGTTTGGCTTGGTCCTCTCAAAGTTGCGTTGGATTTTCTCCTTCGCGTAAAGGTTAAGAGACCCATCTATCACTGTTTTCCATGTTCGTAGAGTTAGTTTCTGGAGTAAATATATAGGCTGTAATCTGTGTTTACACAGCTTTTTTAAATGGCGGGTGCTGGTGTTTCACGTGCGTTCGGCCAATCAGCGAACACTATCATCACGGATAGTTCCTATAGTGTAGTGTTGCTTTCGTCAACGAAAATTATGACTAAATATCGTCGTCAACGAACCTTTATCACGTGACGAAAACGAGACGAGACGCAACGTAAATGCTGGTCATGTGACGATGACTATAATTAAATGTATAATGCAATATCGTTGACGAATAAAAACGAGACTAAATGTGGTTTACAAAATAAAAACTATGCTAAAATGTCTCTTCATTTTCGTTGACCAAAACGAGACGAGACGAAATGTTATTTAACGTTATTTCGTCTCGTTTACTTCTATTATTAGTAGGCCTATGCAGCATTTCTGTTTCCTGTGTCACTTCAGGGGCTGCATCAGATCGCACTGCGCAGACGCAGGCGACTTCACATCCTCAAGCCCCACTCGCGACATTATTTAGAAGATGCAGCTGCGTGAGTTACGGCTGTTTCACACATACTCCGTGTGTAGTGCGTATACAGTGCGTGTTGCGGTGTATATGCAGGATCTTGCAGGAGCAGCACGCGCTATTGTGCTTTCACATGTGCTGCGTTTGCAGTGCTCAACTGATCTACGGCTGTACCACCATCACAACATTCTCTATTTTTTTTTATTTCAAATCAATATTTTTAGCCTACATCCATTATGTCGCGTTGTTGAGGTACTGTGTAGATCTCTGCTCTGCTGTTATGCACGCACCGCTCCTGGAGCGCATTGCCGGACGCATCTGCGTGCGGTGTGAGCGCTCTAACCTATTAACATGGGTGCGGCGAAAAATACGCACCGCATACGCACTGCAAACGGAGTATGTGAAACAGGCGGTAGCATAAACGACAACAAACAAAGTTAAGTCTGACACAGAGAAAGGGATTAGTCTTTGGGAGAAAAAGAAGAAATGACATTTGGAAAAACTTTCATTTCATCATGTGTGTGGGCTACTTCTAACATGTTTGGTTGGTAAAATAAATATGTTGTAAATTCAAATCAGAGCGTCTTCGTGTCTGGAATGGATACATTCTTGAGTCTATAAGGTAACAATAATATAATAAGATAACTATAAGAAGATACGATTGTTTGAAATGGGTTTGGCTAAAAGAAAATTTTGGTTTCATCTATACTACTAGGTGCTTATACTATATTGACTGGGTTAAATAGAATTGCATTACTAAAAAGAGACTAAAATACAATTTTCATTGACTAAAACTAGACTATTTCTTTCGTCGACTAAAACTAGACTAAAATGTCATCAGTTTTCGTCGACTAAAACGAGACTAGACAAAAAAGAGTATGAACGTGACTAAAACTAATAAAAACTAAAATGACAGCTCGACACAAAGACTAGACTAAAACTAAAATTAAAATAGGCCGCCAAAAACAACACTACTATAGTGTTGGTTTAGACCAGTGGTTCTCAAACCTGTCCTGGAGGACCACCAACACTGCACGTTTGATAATGAGCTGATGAGTTGAATCAGGTGTGTTTGATTAGGGAGACGAAGAAAACGTGCAGTGTTGGTGGTCCTCCAGGACAGGTTTGAGAACCACTGGTTTAGACCCTACTCAGAAGTAGGAGCTAAACTAGTTCCTCCAAAAGGAGTTCCTAGAACTAAAATCGTTCCTAGTTCCTGCTGTGCGAACACGCCAAAATCTGGGTACTTTCGCCAATAGTTTTAGGAACTATGAAAAGGTTCCTCTGGTGCGAAAGCCCCTATTTTGAATACAAAATGAATATTAAATATTACGTATAAAATGAATGCTATTTAAATTAATTAATATATTTTCATATAAAATTAATAATCAATACAATGATAAATATTATGAATATTAAATATTTTATATTCATGCTTTTAAAATTACAATTATTAACAAATAGTGATATATGTATAGTGATTATATATAGCATATAGTATATAATAGTGAAGTTATAAATGGTGATAACTAACAAGTGTTGTTATTATTGTTAATTTCATATTAATTTTAAATATTTTTATAATATTAATGCTATCAAAAGTACAAATATTACACAGTTAAAATGATTAATATTAAATATTTTGGATAATGTTAATATAATTAAATTACAATTATTAACATTAATAGAATGGAATATAAATGAAAATAAAATGTATATTATTTATTGTTGTTTGTTTTATTATTAGCATTATAAATAATAACTTTTAATAGTGTTAATATTATACACTTATTTATCATTATTAAAAATAATATAAGTAATATAATATATGTGATAATAATATTCAATATTTTGTATAATATTAAAGTTAATTAAATTGATTTTATTAAATGTTACTTATATTAACATTAATAGTACTCAATTAATATTTTTTATAAATAAATATATCATTTATTGTTGTATATTGTCTTAGTATTATTATTGTGTTTTAGGAGGGAGGTGTGAGCGGGTTTCTGCATACGTTCATAGCTGAAGTATTTGCGATGGTTCGCGCCCACGTCGCTGCTCTTGGAGGGAATGCTGTCGTCTCCTACAGCATGAAGGAGTGTGTGTTTATGGAGAACCCAAACAAGAACCAGGTTAATACATACACAGGCACACACACAGACTCGTCCATGCACACAACCAATCATGTTTGTTCATTTATGCTGGTGTTGCACTTACTTTACAGGCGCAGTGCCTAATCAACGTCAGTGGGGATGCCGTCATTTTTGTTCGAGAATCTGAAGTCGAGGCGGCTTCGGTACCGCCACAGTCCGCCACCACACAGACCTCCAACGGTGAAGGAACGTGAACCAACATACACACACCAACAAACTCAAGTAAATGAGTCTTAATGTGAACCATGCCATTTGAAGCGATGTCACGCTACATCTACCAACCAAATCTCCAAGAAGTTCACGCATAACATGACCTGATTGGTTAGTTCTCCCATGTGTTATATTTTAGCCCCTGTAAATGGCCAATATTTTCTTTTTATGATTTGTAAAATATCCCTCCATCGGAAGCCTTTCAGAAAGGTTGTCTGCCATGTTTCTGTGTGTCACATTCCATTTTGTCCATGTGTGGCGAAGGCAGCTACAAAATTCAGAAGGTCTCTGAAATGCGTTTTGCGTTCTCAAAGAGTGTGTAAACGTGTCAACCACTCTAAATGGCCATGTTTTATATTGAAACAAAGGAATGAATTCAGGATTTTAAATACTGGTTTCAAATTAGGCACTTCCTGTCATGTCCTACTGATCTCTTTACAATCATGTCAAATGCTGGAAACGTTTGTTTGCTTTCATGTGCCACAATGTATGATTTTTAATCCAAATGTTTGGATCGGACTTCTGTGAGGCCGGTCCAGTTCTCTTGCATGTGCAATGCCAGTTAATCATAAAGAGAAAGAGATATTTCAGGGCAGAAGCGTGCTCACCGTGGACTGACACTTGAATGTACAGATGACTGGTCTGGATATGAGGTGGGCTGCTCTGTTCCTGTGTGGACTGACTTTTATTGCTATTATTTTGTATATGTGTTTGCCTGAGCACAAATCAAAGTTACACATTATAAGATATAATTGAATAAAGCTATTATGGCTCTGGTGTGTTCAGTCCTTGTTAAGTTCCTCCCTGTTGTTTAATGTTGGATAATGTTTAATTATATTGTATTTTCAGAAAGGTTTGGAATATTTTTCCTCTCCCCAAATTTGTCACTACCGAAACAATTTAATAAGTAATTACGCTTAGTAATAATAAATAATTTAATAAGGCGGCTTATATTGACCTATTAATATTTTTGTTTACATCTACCTTGTAAATAGATTTTTTGTTTTGCCATTTAAAAAAAAACTTTTCACAGGTTAATCAATACCAATTACAATTTTAAGATTATAAGATTTGTTGTATTTTGAATCCAATCTTTCTTTGTAAAAGGCATACAGTTAATCATACTGATTTCAAAGTTAAAGATTCATTAGTTTGAATATACATTGAACCAAACACTATAATACCATCTTAATTGATAATTCAATATACTTTATTTTAGACTAAACATGTTTGTTTCGGTCGTGACGCCACGTTTTCGGTAGTGACCGTAATGTTTTGGTAGAGACCACATCACATTACAGAATTTTAACTCGCATACTAAAACACTACTAAAAAATACTAAGATACTAATGATTTGCATAACTGTACTAAAATTTTGTTAAATCCCCCCCCAAAAAGATGATTGTGTTTCCTTTTGTCACTACCAAAACAATGATGACATGTTTCTGTCATGACTGTTTTGGTAGTGACCATTTTAGATACTTTTGAGCCTAACTCAAAGATGATAACCAGCACATGGTTACCGAGCACAGTTCTGAACAGTTGTACACGCATAACAACTCAATTTTATCAAATAATACTCAAAAAAACATGTCACAACCGAAACTTGTTTTGTTTTGGTAGTGACTGTTCCGGTTGAGACAAATTTTAGATACTTTTGAGCCTAGTTTAAAGGTGATAGCCAGCACATGGTTACCGAGCACAGTTCTGAACAGTTGTTTCGCGCATAAAAACTCAATTTTATGGAATAACACCCAAAAAAGTTTGCTTAATTGCGTTGTGTTTGATAGTGATGTTCCTTAAAGTTACACAGATTTTGAGGGACACAGGAATATTTCCTGATCAAAAATGTAGGGGTGTAGTTAAAATCAGTCTCGGGCAATGGACTAAAACACACACTGTTTTAGTGGTGACATGAAAATGCGGGACACATTTTTTTACTCGTTTCATGTTTAAAAAATTAAATCTTTTTTTATTTATTTCACTTTTTAAAAGAAATCAAAAAGATATTTTTAAAAACAATGGAAATAAAAAAAAAAAAAAAATAAACATTTCAATATTTTCACAAGTTGAAATTTAGGGGTTAGGGTTCGGGACAGCCCCCTCCCAATTGAAAGTACCCAATAAATGATGATTTTATTTAAGCTTACTGATATTTTAAATATTATTGTGGGATTCAATAGATAATAAAAGGATCTTTGTAAACATCTAAAATTTGAATACTTAAATTCTCTGTTTTTTGGTTGTGGAACAGCAGTTCGCACCATTTCTGTAGATGGCCCATATAGGGTGACTGCAGCCAGGTAAAGCGGGCCGTTTAAGTTTGATTGTACCCACTTGTTTGAACCCGAAGATCGTTCTATCTGTGGGGTGAAGGATGAGGAGCGAAATGTAGATGCAGAATTTAAATTTTTGGGTGAACTATCCCTTTAATGTCCTGTGACGTCAATTTACTATCATACTCCAGTCACCCAATCAATTGGACTTCCCCGAGCGTGACGTACTTAATATTCATAAGCCAACTCTTTGCCATAGTAGGATTCGTTGACAAAAAAGCCAGCGCGTCTCTGTTACTGCATGGTTACTGCACGTCAGACGTGTCGCTCAGTCTGTCCAGTCTGTCCTCTGCATTCAAACCTTCCTGATCTCCATCTTGAGGAGATTCCTACCCCATCTGTTTCCTTTAGGAGTTTATTATACAAAAATGGGAGATATAAGACTGCCGAGGCACATGTTCTTGTGGTGCCTTTCTGCTATTTATATGTTTGCCTTTGCGTCTCTTTACGTGCAGATTCCGGGTGAGTTTGGGAATATTTTTAGTTTAACTTGCATGCATTGAACTAACTTAAAGTTTCCCTATGACGCATGCAATACACGTATTTTAGACATACATTTTTAATGAACATACTCTTCTATTAATATATATATATGTAATAGTTTGTTCAAATATCCAGGACGGTTGTTCATTCCAATGCTTTGCAGTGTAGGAATACAGATGAAAATATGTTAAAGGGCCCATCATGGGTCTGGTAAAACTGTTAATGCAGAACATCTGATCTCATATAAGCATGTTGATGCCTGTCCTGAATATCACAGCCATTCTTTCAAAAGGAAATGCATTGCACAAAATAGTTATTTTCTATTTAACTAAAAGTATCATAGTATTAGCAGCATATGTTTTTGGACATGTACAGGATAATACTTATCACCATATTCCAATACCATGGTATTGGAATATGGTGATAAGGCAGTACCCAATGTGGTCCAATCTGTTTTTAGACCACATTGAAAATATGAGATTCACAATCTAATTTAAACTAGTAAACTAATTAAAACTGTAAATTAGGATTCTGAAGAAAAAAAAAAAAAAAGTAAATTGTGAGCGCTCTCTTTCTTTAGGTCTGTATGGAAATGAGGGATTGCTGCCAGCACGGTGGCAGCTGCGAGTGTCTGGGAAGAGTGTTGTGGAGCAGCTGAAGGATTCTCCCACCCTGCTGTGGTTTGGTCCTCATCTGGGTTTGGACACGCAGCAGTGCATGGAGCTGTTCAGTCTGACCGGAGCTCTGCTCAGTTTAATGACTCTGGCTTTACCGCCGCTCAGAGATTGCAGAGTTTTCCTGGTGCTCTGGATACTCTATCTGTCTCTCTACCAGGTTCAAACTTATTTCACAATCGGATTCTACTACTGACTGACCAATATGTGTTTTTCAATGGCTGATGTGATGTATAGAGAACAGGGTGACCTATGACTGATATAATGCTATTATAAAAATATAATACAATTTAACAACTGCAAATCTCCAACCTGCTGTTGGCCATTATCCTAAAAACCCATATCAGACACGAATACTACTTATTAAAGGTAAAAATAATTAATTTTAGAAGGTAAAGTATAAAGTACTGAAATGTGCTTGTTGTTTTTAGGTGGGCCAGGTATTCTTATACTTTCAGTGGTGAGTATGAGACTTTTTTTCAGTGTTTGTTGCTTGTACACCACTTGATGTTATATTGATTCCCAAACGTTCTTGTTCCTTAAATTGTATCTGTTATGTAACAGTCTTTGGCTTTGTTTAACTCTGTACAGCCTTGAAATCTTGACCCTGAGAGACACTTGAGAGTATTATTTATTGTAGTCACAGATCTGTTGATCTGCTTTCATAACACATGTGAAATGACTTCAGCAGCAGATCAGAATTTGGATACGTGTCAAACATGTCTTTCTCCTTTCTTATCTTGTTCTCAGGGATAACCTCTTGTTGGAGACAGGCTTCTTGGCCATTCTCGTCGCTCCCATGAAAATGCCCTGGTCTTCAAAGGTGTGCCTCCATGATAATGTGACTTTCTGGCTGGTGCGCTGGCTGTTGTTTCGGCTGATGTTTGCGTCGGGTGTCGTCAAACTGACCAGCCGCTGCCCCACTTGGTGGGGCCTGACAGGTTAGGAACTGTAGAATATATTTGTATTTGTGCCTACATGTTCTTGTGTGTTGCTACTGGAAGTTTCAGAATATAATCAGAATGGTGCACCACATGAGATACTGTGTCCCACAATGCAGTGCCCTCAAGTTGACCAATGAATTAGAAGCAAAATCTATGGTTTGTTATAACTCATTATTTTATTGAACTGTTAAGAATTAAAGGGCTCATGAATGAGAAATCTAATTTTCCTTGATCTTTTGATTTAAAGGAGTGGTTCGGAATTTTGGACATCGGGCCTCATTTCCAAGTTAGCCTTAGTGTTATTTATCAGTGGAGACAGTTTTCAAAAATTTTCATCCAGTCCTTCCAGTTGGATAGTTCGCCGGTGCTAGGCTAGCGCGAGTCAACGGTAACTGCTGGCCTGCCATTAAAAACAGTTTTACCCACTCCACAGTACACCAAAAGCAAATTAATTATAACGCCAGACTATCGATGTAAATGTCTGTTGAGAAAATAATGTTAGAAATCAAACTAACCTTTCATTGCATTGCAATAGTTATACTTTGTTCCCTGTATTTATTAGCACAGTCTACAGCAGCGGGGGAGTGATATTAAGTTATCTAGGCAACCGAGAGAGAGGTAGTGAGAGAGAGGTTGTTCAGGTAGGCCCGACTGTAGTGCGCTTCGGTTCTGTGTTTACTTTTCGGCGCAGTACTACTAACCGGAGCAAAGTAAAATTCCGCCGCTGCTGAGAAACTACTTCCTGTAAATGTATTGCGATCATTGAGATGCAAGAGTAGTTTGATTTTTAACATTATTCGCTCAACAGACATTTACATCGATAGTCTGGCGTTATAATTGATTTGCTTTTGGTGTACTGTGGAGTGGGTAAAACTGTTTTAATGGCAGGCTAGCAGTTACCGTTGACTCGCGCTAGCCTAGCACCGGCGAACTATGCAACTGGAACGACTGGATGAAAATTTTTGAAAACTGTCTCCACTGATAAATAACACTCAGGCTAACTTGGAAATGAGGCCCGATGTCCAAAATCCTGAACCACCCCTTTAAGAGGTCATTGTACTATAAAAATATCCTGTTAGTTTCAGAACTCAAAACTTCCTCGTTAGTCCAAAAAACAACTTTTATTTAAAATCAAGCTACCCTAAAATACAATTTTTTTATTTTGTTACATTATGATATAACAGTGTGACAAAAGACCGCCTCTGCAGAACATCAATGCCTACTTCTACATCGTTCCCTCTTTAGCCCCGCCCACTGATTTACACATGTCATGTAGTAGTAAATATGAGACAGACACACAAACACAGGATTACTCCAGCAACAAAAAGTTAAGAGATGCCTCTGAGGATTACAAGATGTTTTGAAGTGCCAAATTGTGGCATTCTTTGCATTACTTCCTTTTGATCCTAACATTAAGAAAGCGTGGATGGACTTTGAAGGAATTTAATGAAGTTCTAGATCATGTCATTAAGACACTTTTTTTGTTTGTTTACTTTATTTTACTGCATATTAATTTTTAAATGACACCATTTGACTCAGGCTTTTCAGAGAGAATGAAACAAAAAAAATGATAGTTGTATGATAAAGCTATATCTATTACGGTACTATTTGTGAAAAAATGTCACTCGTGTGAATAGGGTTTTTTGTAAATAAATGGGGAAAATACTTTTGCTGGGGAGGTAAACCTCACTCCCCTGATCCTAAGAGGCGTGCTAGCGACTGGCGCTAGAGACTGTCTTTAGCATCCTTGTTAGCGTGCCTGCCTCCCATGCCGGCGACCTGGGTTTGAGGCCCGCACAGAGCGGGTAGAACCGGAGGGGTACATTGGTGGCGTGAGGTTTAGGTGCGTGAGTAATGGAGGCCAGCTACTGAGAGCTGTGCAGGTAAACCTCACTCCCCTCATCCCAAGAGGCACACTAGCGACTGGCGTTAAAGACTGCAGTCTTTAGCGTCCGCTTGTTAGTGCGCCCGCCTCCCATACTGGTGACCCGGGTTCGAGGCCCGCACAGAGACACGGGTGAGTCGGACATGAGGGGTTAAGTGCGCTAGTGCTAGTGTGCCTCTTGGTATCAGAGGAGTGAGGTTCACCTGCAGTTCTCACTAGCTAGTCTCACCTAACTATAATATCTCAATGATACTAAACTAACAGTGTGTCATACACGTGTTCTGTTGTTCTCTCATCAGCTTTGACCTATCACTATGAGACCCAGTGTATACCGACCCAGCTGGCCTGGTTTGCTCATCAGCTGCCAGTGTGGTTCCAGAAACTCAGTGTGGTGGGTGCCTTTGTTATCGAGATGGCAGTTCCTTTCCTGTTCTTCAGCCCCATACGAAGACACAGACTCGCCGCCTTCTACATGCAGGTGAGTGTGTATGCATGTGTGTGATCAGAAATGGAGAAGCTTCGACGAGTTTGTGCATTATTGTGATGTCTTTGTGTTACAGGTCCTGCTTCAGGTGTTTATCATCCTGTCTGGGAATTATAACTTCTTTAATATTCTCACTATCACCCTGTGCCTGTCGCTGCTGGATGACCAACATGTAAACTTCTGGCTCCGCAGACCCACGCTGAAGACAGAAAGCAGTATGGACAAACTTACATTACACTAACATTGAGCTCTTATGCTCACCAAAGCTGCATTTATTTGATCAAAAAATACAGTAAAAACAGTAATATTGTGAAATTATTACAGTAGCTGCTGTTTGAATACATTTTAAATGTAATTTATTGTTTCTGCATCATTACTCCAGTCTTCAGTGTCATATGATTCTTCAGAAATCATTATAATATGCTGATTTGCTGCTCTCATTTAATATACATGATATATATTTGTGGAAACTGTGTTTTCAGTGAGGATGTAAATACATGAAGATGGCAATGTATGTTGTACCTTGTTAAGACAAGATGTTGTTAAAACCAGGTCCAGACGTCCATGTTTTTATTTTTATTTTTTCAGCATCGTTACAGACTCTATTCTCTGGAATAGCTGTAATGTTAGAGGTCAGTGTATACGCCCTGCTTGGTTACTGGACAGTCCAATACTTTGACCTGCAGGTGGACTGGAAAAAGAAAAGCGTGTCCTCCAAAACAGGTGAAGCTCTCAACAATGTCTTATTGAGGTCAGTTATCTTTCAGTGTGATTAATCTCTCTTTGTGTTCCTCTTTCTCAGCCTTTACTTACTTTGAGTTCAATGGCTTTCTGAAGACTGTCACAGTGCCCAGTATCTGGATTGGTGTGCTGTGTCTCGCGTGGGAGATCATCACTGCCATGTTTAAGTAAGTGTTACGGGATAGTTCACCTATGGTTTGTTGTTGGCTCGATATGTCCATTAGATGCCGTTCTAATGGTTTTGATCGCTTGTGGGTGTGCATATGTTCCAGATGTGCTTGTGTGAGGGGCGTGTTGTGGCGTCTCTGGAGCACAATCCAATGGGCAGTGATGGCTGCGGCTGCTGTCTCAATGTTTGCCATCAGTCTGGTAAGTAAACTTCCTGTCAGTGTTATTTTAGTATCATTAATATAGTGTGATAGTATTTTTTAGTTGAATGTTTCCAAGGTTGTTGTGTTTTTGTTGTTGTTTTTTTTTTAAATGTCTATTTAGTTTTTAATATATTTATATATACATCTTTTAATTTACAGTTAGGGTTTAGCTATTTTAGTATTTCAACTTACACTAAATGAAAAATTTTAATTTTGCCTTGGCAACTAATTAACTAACTAAAAAAAAAAAAAAAATGTATATTTATATATGTGACCCGTGCTGGCAAAATGAGTCTGAATGTGCATGGGCTACAGGCAAAACAAGTGAAATGTAAATTGTGGTCGAATTTGAGGTTTTCACAAAAATGAGTTTAAGCCCTCTTGCAGCAATCCCAATGTTCCAAATAGCAATTAAACATCTAAAAGTATCTTTATTTGTATGTTTTCTGGGAGGACTACCTTTCCTTTGTCCGTGAAAAACGATCTTACTCGTGCTGACTGACAAAGCGATCCCGATATACACACATACACAGAATTGCAGTATTTTAAAATACCTGTCTTGGCGATTATCCATGCAAACATGATCTGTTATGTCTTATGTGAACGTTTGGTTAACTGTTGGGAAAATGTTGTGGCTATTTTTATCATTCAACAAACACCACCACTGAGTAAGCGACTGAGTCCAAATCAATAGTTTAAAAAGTATTTATTTCTCTTGCAAGAGAGATCCTCGTCACCAATACACATTCGTGAGTCAGTGAGGACAGATAGGGAGAAAGCAGTGCCTGTCTTTCTTATACCCCAAGGCCTTATTTCTTCCCTCCCCTCAGGGAGAGAGATATACTTTGTCTCTTCATTCCTCCCTGGCCCTGAGATCTTAATGCCCCCCTTTAACCCTTTAGGCTATAAAATACAAATGCACTCAGGATGACCCCTTGACCACCTGCTTTTCCCTTACCTCCACTGACAAACATAACACAGTAAATTATCACACAGCCCCCCCTCACTACAAGTGAGAGAAACAGATGAGGCCAACATTAGGAATAACTGAAATAAGAATACTACATGGAAAAATTCCATTACAACTCCTCTCTGTTTATCATACTCTGATAACTGATTAATCACATTGTAATAATAGTAATAATGCATGCAAGTCCAAGTCGTTACATAAATCACTCTCCTTGTACCTGTTGAAGAAAGAATTTTTAGAATGAGAAAGCATAAGGCTGTTTTTGTGGGGGAAAGTCCCCGTAATATTTTAGCAAGCAAATAAACATAGTAAGGAAACAAAATATATATATAAAGTATAATAAAAATCACTCAGTTTCATACCCTATCTTTGTACGCCATCTCGTAACACGGATGACTGCTGCTTTTAACCCTCTTTAAATCTTTAGCCCTTAATCTTTCTCAGAAAATAAACAAATAGGAGAAAAAACAACAAACAGATGGAAAAATATAATAAAAAAAAATCCCTCTATTCGACCCTCGTCCTTTCACGCCATCTTGTGACAAAGGAAACATTTTCTTTACTCAATTAACACGTCTCGCTGTAGCTTCCGCTACTTGTGTCATCATATTGTTGTTCATCAACATCATCATTCGGATAGGCTGTCATTTTCACCAATTGAACAGACATTCCAACCTTAACCAGTCTCTGCACTAAGCTAGACACACATTGTATAATACATGGTATACATAGCAGAATCAGCACTATTATGACTAAAATTGGCAACACAGTTTGAGCTAACCAAAATCCCCAGCCCCCCTTAAAATTCATTATCCAGGTCAGCCAGTTCTCCTCCACTGGTTCAGGCTCCTGCACCGCCTTTCTCATGTGCTCGATCACATTTGTTATGTTGTCACTGTAATCTGGAATGTTGAAACAACAAGACACACCTAGCATCTTGCAAACTCCGCCCCGTTCCCTCAGTTCTGTTGGTCTGATTTCCTGTTGGCAATACTTTCAGACCTGCTGTACAATGCAGTATTATCAAGCAAATTGTCACTGACAACACAGTCATTATGCATGTGGTCTTAACCAGGCCACACATTCCTGGCACTCTGAATGGGTGCCACGGCCTTGTCCGCTCCATGTTCTCGGTTACTCTGATCTGCTGTGTGACCAGAAATTGTTAAGAAAGTTCAATCTTTAAAAGCACTAACAAGAAAGTCTTATCTGTTCCGTTGTCCGCACGGTTTCCCGCTGTCCCTGCTGCTTCAATGCTGCAGGCTTTGTTATGTCTTTTGTCTGGCCTTGCTCTTGCGCAGATAACGGTACCTTTCTTTGCTTTTCAATAACTGGACTTGACGTTTATGATCGCTGACCCTCCTCCTGCGATTGCTCCGCCTCCGCAATGGGCGGCACCTTCCTGCAATGGTTCGCGTGAACCCACGTGGCCCTCTCTGCGACCTTCACCGCCGTGTACGTCACCAGAAGCACCTGGAAAGGTCCAAGCCACCTTTTCGCCTTCCAGCTTTTCCTTCTGTGATCACGAATCACCACGAAATCAACCGGTCTGACCTTATGCAGAAACGTCTCAGCAACTTTCCCCTGGGCAGCTTTCACCTGCACAGAAATTTGTGATAACAGACAAGACATTTCTTTGCAGTAATTCAACATGTCATTCTCACACACATCCGCGGATGGCAGCCTTTGTTTACCCCCTTCTATGCCCATAAATGGCGGCCTACCGAACAAAATTTCAAATGGGCTCAGATTTGTTTTCACTCGTTTCCTCATTCTCATGTACATGAGTACAATTGGTAGGGCCTTAACCCAAGACAGACCCGTCTCTTCGCAACATTTTGC
This sequence comes from Tiaroga cobitis, assembly GCA_030578255.1. Lineage (NCBI taxonomy): Eukaryota > Metazoa > Chordata > Actinopteri > Cypriniformes > Leuciscidae > Tiaroga > Tiaroga cobitis. The sequence continues at coordinate 10,322,292 of CM060608.1, forward strand.
CAATTTGTTCTTGATTGTTTGATTTGATCTCTCGACCACCCCCGCTGATGAGGGAGCGTAACTGCAATGTGTTCTCATATCAATGCCCAAGAACTCTCCCACCTGCTTTATTGCAGCATTTACAAAATGTCTTCCATTGTCAGAGCTAATTTTCTTGGTATTCCCCACCTCGGAACAATTTCGGTTAGCAGGGCCTTTGCCACTGCTGCCGAATCTTGCTGTGAGGTCGGGAAAGCCTCCACCCACTTTGACCACATGTCTACCATTACCAGACAGTGTTTCTGTTTCCCACAAGGGGTTAATTCGATGAAGTCCATCATCAGATACTCAAACGGACCTGCTGGGGCTGGTTGAGATGCTAAGGGTGTTTTTATCCCTCTTGCCACATTGTGTGTGTTACAAGTGACACATCTTTTGCAAAAATTTTCAGCATAGACTGTGAAACCTTTAGTATACCATAAATCTTTCATCTGCATTACCATACTTCCCTTTGACCCATGGTCTAGGCCGTGGGTCAACTTAGCGTAATGCTGAAAGAAAGGCTTTGGTAAACAAGGAATGCCATCCTTCATCCATACACCCCCCCTGAGACTGCAGCCAGACGACCTCCATTTCTGTTTTTCTGCTCCTGTGGAAAACGTCTGCATGCTTTCTAGACAAAGAGAAATGTCAGGGTTAGTCACAGATACCAAAGCACAAGTTGTTTCTTTTGTCTCCTGCACTGCCGCGGCCTTCGCTGCCGCGTCGGCTCGTGCGTTTCCTGTGGAGATAAAACTTTTATCGTTAGAGTGCGCTGCGCATTTACAGACTGCAACCTTGTCTGGCAAAAGAATGGCCTCCAAAAGCGCTGACACTAGTGAGGCGTTCAATATCGGATGTCCATCCGACTTCAAAAAATTCCTGTGTTTCCATATTGCTCCGAAGTCGTGCGTGATCCCGAACGCGTAACGCGAGTCTGTGTAAATCGTCACACATTTGTCTGCCATTAATTTACACGCTTCCGTCAGTGCAACCAATTCAGCTGCCTGAGCCGAATAAGTCGCCGGCAATTTGCCAGATTTCACCACTTCAAATTCAGTGGTCACCGCGAAACCAACCTTATTCAGGCCTGTTTGTGGATCTTTGGATGCCGATCCATCCACAAAGAGGACATTATCACAATTCTCCAAAGGTGTGTCCAACAGGTCTGGACGTGGAGTGCACACCTCCTCCAGAACAGAGAGACAACAGTGATGTTCCTCCCCATCATCTTCTGTTGGCAGAAGTGTGGCAGGATTCAAAGTTGTGCATCGTTTCACAGTTATGTTCGGCATATCAAGCAAAATCGTATGGTATCGCAACCATCTGGCCGAAGATAAGTGTGATGTTTTCTGCTCTTGCAAAATCATGGTAACTGCGTGTGGGACCATCAAAGTCAAATCAGAATACCCCACAAATTCTCTTGAGGCCAGCACAGCCAGCTCAGCAGCCGCCACAGCCCTCAGGCAGTGTGGCAGACCTGCTGCAACTGCATCAAGTTTCGTTGAAAAATATGCTACTGGTCTTAGTCTGTCACCATGGGTTTGCAATAGCACTGAACTCATAAAACCATGCTTTTCATCTACCATCTGTGTGAATGGCTTGTCAACTGCTGGTAGGCCCAACGTAGGAGCCTGAGCCAGTTGCCTTTTCATGTTTTCAAAGGCATCCTGTGCTTCTGTGGGCCAATCAATCTTGTCACATGATCTCAGCCCTTTCCCTGCTGTCAGGGCTCTCAAGGGCTTTCCAGTAGTGCATAATTTGGAATAAACGTTCGACAATATGCACATATTCCCAAGAAAGATAACAATTGTTTCTTTGTTACCGGTCTGGGTACCTCTTTGATCGCTTTAACTCGTTTTTCAGAAAGAGCTTTACTGTTTGGTGTAATCGTGTGACCCAGGAAGGTTATTTCCTGCTTCACAAACTGCAGTTTAGCCAGACTGACCTTGTGCCTCTCCTTTTCCAAATGCCTCAGGAGAGATACACTGTCAGCCACACACACAGCCTCATCTCGTGCACAAATTAGCAGATCGTCTACATACTGCAAAAGTGCGGTTCCGCTTGACAAAATTAACGGTTCGAGGCTTCGTTTAAGCGCTTCATTATATATCGTGGGAGACTCGCAAAATCCTTGGCAAAGTCGGGTGAATGTGAATCCTTTATCGTCAAAATCAAACGCAAACCAAAACTGACTTTCCTTTGCCACTGGGACGCTAAAGAAAGCGTTGGCCAAATCAACCACAGTGAAATATGTTGCGTCTTGTGGAATCTGTGACAAAATATTGTACGGGTTTGGGACCCGCGGTGCCCTTGCTATAACAGCTGCATTCACTGCAGTCAAATCCTGCACAAAACGCCACTGAACAATGTCATTTGGATTAGCTGTTGCCTTTTTTACGGGGAAAATGGGTGTTCGTACTGGAGAATCATGACACGGGATGATGACTTTCTCCTTCAGGAGAGATTCAAAAACTGGCCTGATCCCCCGCAATGCCTCCTTTTTCAGGGGATATTGCGGTTGACACGGCCTGTAGTCAGACTTTGGAGTGACTACTACTGGTTCACAATTTTTAATCAACCCAACATCATACTTGTGTTTCGCCCACAACGTTGAAGGTATTTCTGCCAGGATAGGATGAATATCTATGGCAGAAATAGCTCCGCGATCATGTTTCTCCATTACACTCTGAACAATAGCAGTCACAGCTCTGTGTACATCAACCTCAAAATCACATGGCAGCATAAATGCCCCTACACTGTCACTCTTCTGTACCCCGTCTCCCCTTTCAGCCCAATCTGTGGCTGTCACACACTGTCTCACAAAAGGGCCCAAATCTGCCCACTGCTGCGCTTTGCCCTTGGTTACTGATAAGTGAGGCGCCGACATTCCTGTTATCAAATACAGCGGCATTTGTTTTTCTGACAGGCAAACTGAAAGCGCACACACATTTTCATTCCAGAACATTTTATCAAACTTCATTTTTTCATCTTCTGTCTTGTTAAACCACGCTTCCTCAAACTGAGGTTCACGCTCAAAGACAACATGTGACGTGCAATGCAATTTGTCAGGCATCATATTTTCTGTGTTATCTGATACTGTCCGATCCTTTGCCATTTTCAAAATCATTTGTGCCCAATCAAAATCTTTTATCTGCCACTCATATGCCCATTTTGGCTCAAACTTTGCACAACACATCTGCTGTTCTTCCTCAATCACGATACCCATCGGGCCCGCAGTGAGTTTCAAATTTAATTCACACATTAGATCTCGTGCCAACAATGGAGCCGGACAGGTTGCAGAGCACAAAAACGCATGTTTCAATGCTTTGCCCCCCTCCGTCTCGCATCGTAGTGGCACTGTGAAATTTTCTGAAATTACATGCCCTGACGCTGACGTGCTTTCAAACATCACATCCGTCAATCTCGGTTTGCATGGCAAGTCATATGTCCTTATTGTGGACCGGGCAGCCCCCGAATCCACGAGAAACTCTATCATTGTACCGTCAACTAACAGTGGATATCTCGGTAGTCTTAAAAATCCTGCACCCTTGTACATTCTCAGACATTCAGCAGTAACTGCATTATTCAAATTTTCATCACTCACACATAAAGATTTGCTAGCATTTTCTTCATTGCAAGAAGCAGTATGTGCGTCAGTGTATGTGTTCGTGTTGTGCGTGTGTGTTAGCAAAATTTCACTTCCCTTTCTCGCAGTCGGTTGAATGCCTGTCGCTCGCCCTCCCCTCTCCTGTTCTCCGTTTCCTCCTGCGATTCTTTTTGCAGTTGCCTTCTTTCTCTTTTATCTGCTTCCTCAAGCCAGCAATCGACTGTGTTTTCACATCTTTTACATACATGTTTAACACACTTACAGCAACAAGCTGATTGTTTCTCACTACTCTTTTCCACTGAGTCTCTCACCACTTTCAGCCTCGTGCGGCTCAATGTTCCCCCCTCGGGAAAATCATGATGCTTGATTAACTTCTCAATATCTAGCATACATTTCTGACCATAATGTTTTCTCATTTGGTAGTACACTGGTGTATCATATTTCATAATTTTGCTCTGAGACTTCCCCATACTGGCTGCTTTTTTTCTGTTCTCTGTGGATTTCTCACCGCGCGTTCTCTTGATCTGTCAGGCGTCCCCACACAGACCCGATTTTTCTTTTAACCCAAATCGGTCGGGTTGCACTTGTTAGTGCCCTCCTAATTAAGGTTTACCAAAAAAAATCTTTTCTGGCTCCCCCTAATTAGCTTCAGCACCTAAAAACAATTTGCTCCGTGGTGGAACAACTGATTTTCAGGTTACCTATCTGTTTGAAACTTCTTGATCCGCTACAAATCTCAGTTAATCTCAGATACTTTCGTATCTGTTTGAAACCTCTTGATCCGCTACAAATCTCAGTTAATCTCAGATAATTTCCTCTCGTATCTGTTTGAAACTTCTTGATCTATATATAGATCTCAATTAATCTCAGATTACGCACCACAGAAACAGCCCTCAGCCAATATGGTTCAATTTCTCTCTTTCCCCTCTATTAAACTGAATTTGCTTTGCTTACCCAGAGATGTTGTTCTGTGCCACTTTGAGTTCTTTTGATTCCAGTGGCCGGATCCGGTCCTAACGGCGGAAACGGTCCCTCGTCTCTTAATGTTTTTTCTCGAGGTAGGGTTAGAAACTTTGTCAGTTCCTAGGTGATCAGCCTCCGTCCCTCCGTCAGTTCCCGGATCACGTCCATGAAATCCCACCTTCTGACACCAAGCTGTTGTGGCTATTTTTATCATTCAACAAACACCACCACTGAGTAAGCGACTGAGTCCAAATCAATAGTTTAAAAAGTATTTATTTCTCTTGCAAGAGAGATCCTCGTCACCAATACACATTCGTGAGTCAGTGAGGACAGATAGGGAGAAAGCAGTGCCTGTCTTTCTTATACCCCAAGGCCTTATTTCTTCCCTCCCCTCAGGGAGAGAGATATACTTTGTCTCTTCATTCCTCCCTGGCCCTGAGATCTTAATGCCCCCCTTTAACCCTTTAGGCTATAAAATACAAATGCACTCAGGATGACCCCTTGACCACCTGCTTTTCCCTTACCTCCACTGACAAACATAACACAGTAAATTATCACACAGCCCCCCCTCACTACAAGTGAGAGAAACAGATGAGGCCAACATTAGGAATAACTGAAATAAGAATACTACATGGAAAAATTCCATTACAAAAACATCTTGTGCAGTACAGTAGGTCTTAATATATAGGTTGTCTGTTTCATTAATGTTAATCAAAAATTTTAGTAACAATAGATATTTTGGTTTTAATTTTAAGGTATGGTTGCTAGGTGATTTTGTTTTGGAACCTTCAGGAAACTTTTTAGAATTTATTTATTTATTTTCAAAATTGACTTTGCTGACTCAATCAACTTCAAACAGGTCGTAGCTCAGTCATTTTTAAACCGATTCCAACAAATAATACATAATAATTCAAAATTAATACATAAAAAAAGTTGTTTTAATGTGAAAATAATATAACTACTTTTCTCATTTTGCCAGCACAGGTCGTGTTTATTTTAGTTAATGATAACAACATTATTTCCTGTTTGTATATCTTTAAAGGGCTAGTTCACCCTAAAATTACTATTGTCATCATTTTGTCACCTGCATGCTACTCTAAACCTGTCTGTTGAGTTAATTAGCAGAATTGCCAGGTTTTCCTGCAAAGTGGATGTTGACTGCAACTGTCAAAACTGACAAAGACACAATGGACCGTAAAAGTAGTCCATACATCTTGTATTCCATATTTCAAGTCTAGCTTTTGTGGGGAATTGAATAAAATGCAAGTAATTTATAAAACAAAAAATCAAATGTGGCTTCTGCACTTTTCTGTCTAAATCTCATTCTGACATTCGCAATACACATAAGAACTTGTGTACTTCAGATGTAGTGCACAGAATTCTAATCTTTTTGAGTGCACTGTCCCTTTAAGCTATGTAAAAATAATGAGACTAATAATGAAGTATGTGTGCAGGTTCCTTACACCTACTTTGAGTATGATGCCAACAGTAATCTTTGGCCTGGGATCCGGACAGCGTTTGAAATGACTGACCGTTACCAGCTGGTCAACTCATACGGATTGTTCCGGAGAATGACCGGGGTCGGAGGTCGTCCAGAGGTGGTCATTGAGGGCAGCATGGATCGCAACACATGGACGGTCAGTTTATGAGTATTTCAGGAAGTGCATATAGTGTCTGAATTACAGCACTGATTTGTATGTGCAGGATGGACTTTACAAAAAATGAAATATGGGCTTGTAATTAAAAAGTTGGAGCTTCACACATTGAATCTAACCCGGATCTTAAAGGTGAAGTTCTGTGTGACAGGCAGCCTCAAATTTGCAAAAATACTTTTACCAATTAGGGGTGGGAATTTTTAGGCACCTCATGATCCGATTCTGAATCCAAAACGATTGTTGATCTACTTTTTTGTTTTGTTTTTTCAATGAATTTTTGCAGGAGATCGAGTTCATGTATAAGCCGGGGAACATGAGCGCAGCGCCCCCTGTGGTGGCTCCGCACCAGCCCAGGCTGGACTGGCAGATGTGGTTTGCTGCTCTGGGGCCGCAGACACAGAGCCCCTGGTTCAGCAGCCTCCTACACAGACTCCTGCAGGGCAAACACGATGGTAAGGATGCGTCGTTTGTGCATCTGTGAGATTTAAAGGCATCCAGTGCATGTCTGAGCAAGATACGGTGCTGAATTCAGTGTTTTGTACTTTACTGTTCTGTGTGTGTGTTGTACAGTGGTCAAACTCATTCAGACAGATGAGTCTCAGTATCCGTTCAGCAAACAGGCTCCTGCGTACCTTAGAGCTCACCGCTACAAATACTGGTTCAGCGAGCCGAAAGCGGACGGGTGAGCGCACGCAAAGTCCCACAATGCCTCTTGCTATAAATTGTCAAATGTTAAAAATTACATTTTTATTATCTTGCTAAACAATGAATTATTGTTAACGTTGATGTTTAATGTTAGCCTCATTGAACTGCGTTTCATTTAACTATTAATGTCTTATTGTGTTTGTGTGCGTTTAGTTCATATCCCCAGCGATGGTGGAGACGGGTGTACGTGGAAGAGTTCTATCCTATAGTGCACCTTGGTGACTCTTACCTTGAACAGATGCTGGTTCAACATGGTTTGAAGGTAAGAAACGAGTCTGAATCAGGACACATTTTGAACATTGATTTCAACTATAATCTCACAGGTGAACATCAAACAGACCTAAAGTTCACTGTCTGTTATCTGAAAAGTAGGGTTTTTTTAAGAATGTTCTTTAAAGCGGCACAATTAATCCAAATAAAACGTAAAACTCGATATGATGGCTTAGTTTAATTATCAAATCTTAAATATCAAAATCTTAAATGTTCGTTTACACACATGAACGAACGTCTACAGCCTGTTGCCAACAAAAGAGAAGCTTTTGGTGTTTTTCCACCAAAATAAAAGCTTGAGTTTAACATTTGAAAATAAAATTAAGCCATAAATATTAGTATTGCAATTTGACAGTTTTATTATTATTGTATTACTAAATACTAAAAATATTAAACAAAATAAAAAATGAAACGGTTGTAATATTTCACTGTAAAATAAAGAAATTGAGTATTTAAGAGAAATAATAATAGTAATTATAGTAATAGCAAGTTGTTATTATTACAGCCACATTGAACAGTCATATTTACAGCAATTTTTATGAAAAAGATCACATTTTATTTTTCTAAATTGTGCAGCACTAATTTTCATTGAGTTTATAGAAAGCTTAGAGACATTTTTTATAGTTGACATCAAGAGACACTTCGTGTCTGTTATTTTTGTAGAGATATTTTGTTGCATGAATTTCTGAACATACAATATATCAAAAGAAAGAACCGAGCCTCTGCAAAAAATATTCTAGCTTCATGCATTCATGCATCAAAGCTTGCACAGGCCTATACCTCTTCCTGGGTTGACATTTCTTTCAGTAACGTTAGGCAGTGTTCATTCATATGCTGTTGAATGTTTGATTGTGTTAGCTTACATGTGTGTAAGCAATCTTCTATCGTTTCTTTTTGACTTGTTTTTGGATTTGGAGCATCTGTACTATTTCAGGAAATGCATAATAGCACCCCCTAACGTATAACAGTGAAAACATGGATTGCTGGGGAAAAACGCGTCAATTTGTGTCATAAATGATGGAAAATCCTGTCAATGGTGGGGAAATAGTCAATGAAGGTTAAATACCATCTCTTGATCTGGTCGAGACCCTTTTCCCATTTTTCCCATCAGGATAAGGCTCCTCCGAGGCGCAGCTCGAATGCTTGGCTGCCGCGGTTATTGCGATATGTTGGTGAACATGCCCGTGAGATGCCAGCTCATCTTCTGCTGTGGACTCTCTTCAGCTCTGCAGCGACCGTGTGTCTCCTCAACTCTCTGCGATCACGTGCACGTCATCGCCAACACGAATCGCTCCAGAACCAACACACAGACAAACAGGCCGCAGGACGGACGTGCTTCAATGTGGCGGAAAAGAACGAGAAGAAACACGAGGAGGAGGAGAAAGCGGAGGTTACAAAAGATGATGCGGAAGAAGATGGAAAGGAGCAGGATAAAGATGCAACAAGTGAAGAGGAACAGGAAGGAGAAATTGAAGAGGAAGTGAGTGCAGAGGAAACGGAAGAGGACAGCCTTAGGAAAAGGAAGTGATTTTTTTTTTTTTCTCAAATGATCTCCTGTGGCTTTAAATGAAACTCTGGACTTTTTAATACCAGCTCAGGCTAATGACATCTACCCCAAAATATCAGCATTTACACCTTCATTGTGCCAAAACATTGATATTTCTCTGTTTTCACAGGCATTTTTGAGAGATGTAGACAGAGTAGTGAAGCTTTCATGTATACCAGCAGTGTCCTGAATTTTCCTGCACGTTTAGTTAAACTAATCCTGATAGGAGGACCTCACTGCAAAATGAGGGATTTTTGTTGTTGGTCTGACCGGTAAATGCAAAACGAGGTAGGTTGTTGTTTCCCCCAGTGTGCACTAACAGCCTACTACACCCTACATGATATCATGTTAAGTAAAACCCAGGATGTCTTCCACCATGAGACCTAAAAATGACTGTAAAAAAAAAACAAGCAAACTGTACATTAAATGCACATACTGGGCCTCATTAAACAGAAGAGTGGAATTTGTGTTTGTAAAAGCATTCTTGCATTGAATTGAATGCATCGAAATGCCAACCAGCACTTTTATGAACAATTTGCACAGACATTCCTTTGTTCTGCTCATGTTTTATGAATGAAGCCCAGTATGTGCTGTGCCTTATGGTATACCAAAAGTATCACACAAATCTAGGTATCAGAAAATATTTCATTCTCATTTTATTTTCATAATATAGAGATGCTTAAATTTTTTTTCCCCTTAGACTGTTATCTTGTATTTTTGGTGTTATATGACCTGGAATTGTTTATCGGACTGTAACTGGTTATGGCCTTAGATTTGTGTATTGTTTGTGACATTGGTTTTTATTTTTTTTATCACTGTGATGTCGTTAAAATATTGCATGTTTATTGTTAATATGACTGAAGATGCACACACACACACACAAAAAAACACTCGGCTTTACTGTTTTGTAATATATTTAATAAACTTGTGCCATTATTTCCAAAGAAATACAGCCTCATGATTCAATTTTTTATCTTCAATCTATATGAATACATGATTATAGTTAATATGATTGAAGATGCGTACACACACACACAACACTCGGCTTTAATGTTTTGTAATATATTTAGAAAAATATACACTGGCACAAGTGCCATCATTTCCAAAGAAATACAGCCTCACAATTTACATTTTTATCTTCAATCTATATGAATACATGATTAATTCTAATATAGTAATTACAATGAATACATAAGATAATAGGATATTAATAAAATATCCTATAAAATTTTAATAAAAAAAAAAGTCATGTTGCTGATAAAGCAAAGGTATAATAATTGATTTATTTTATTTGACATTTTCTGAAGAAACTTCCAAGGTGTCATGTGTGGTTGCTAGTTGGCGGAAGTCAAAGTGTCCACCCTTCAGTCAGAATGATATTCAGTCTCTAGAATTATGTCGATTTATGGTACACGTTCACCACTGCAGTACACCAGGGCAGTACTTATCAATGAGAGCCTGATAATACGGCCTCAGACTCTCCACGTCCGGTAGTTCAGTGCTCTTGGTGTACAAATCAAACTTGCTGTCAGAGGGAAGACAAACAGACGCATGTTATTGATCTACCTGGAGAAACTCGCAGCGTGAGTTCAGATCTTCAATATGTGGGGCACACAACTGATAAAATGGAATCACAGATGAGATACTCTTATTGAGAAATAAGATAGCATACTTAAACTCTTTGACCCAGGGAAGCATCTGCAGGTCTTTCTCGTTGCATAAGTGCATGTAGTCTCCGCTTGAGTGCCAGGGGTAGAAGGAGTGGAAGCGGATCATGTAAAGACCCTGAAGGAATTTGGGAGTGTTAAATGTACAAAAGTATCTTATAAAAGTGTAAATCACATTATATTGTTTGTGTGACATTACCTCCTCAGGGATGGTGCATTTGTTGAACTTCATTACCTGGTACAGATACTCTAGAATAGTGCAATAAGAGTTTGCACTTAGTCACTTCAGCAGCAAATACAGTTTGGGGTCATATTATTGAAATGTTTCTTATGCTCACCGAGGCAACATTTATTTAATCAAAAATACAGTAATATTGTCAAAATTAATTTTTCTTCATTTGAACTGTTTTCTGTTTGAATTTATTTAAAAATTTAATTTATTTCTGTGACGCAAAGCTGAATTTTCAGCATCATTACTCAAGTCTTCAGGGTCACATGATCCTTCAGAAATCATTGTAATATGCTGATTTGCTGCTCTATCAATGTTGAAAACATTCTGAAAAAAAAAACTTTTTTTCTTCAGGATTCTTTTTTTGATGAAAAATTTCAACATTTATTTGAAATAGAAATCTTTTATAACATAAATTAGAGGTGGGAATCTTTTGGAACCTCATGATTTGATTCAGTTTTAGTTTTAAATTTAATTATTTAAACTAAAATCAAAGTGAAACTGAAAATATAAAGGGAAATAAAATGATTACTTTAAAGGATTAACGTGCAGTGGTCTTTCAGAGTGCCTTGGTAATTGGTAATACTAGGTATATCATTCATATTCATCATTTTGTAATACCTGGCAACCCATCGCCTGGAGTTTTAATGAGGAGAGGGAAGACTTCAGAAGTGTGTTGAAGGAGAGCTACTGTTTGGTCGTGAGTTGTTTAAAAAAGTAGTTTAAATAATGACACCTTTTAGCCACGTTATTATTTTACACTAGTTGAGACGTATCGAATCAAAGGAAGTGATTATCAGCTGATTCCAATCAGTGTCCAATCGTTTGGAGTTAGAAAAATATAAGACTTGCTTTCTCAATATTAAGTGATTTAGCCTCACATACAGAATATGTTCATTGCCTTTTACAAGCAGGTATTGACATCTTTCCACGCCCCTGGTCTTTACTGTCAATTTAATGTGTATTTAATGTGTATCAAATCTCAAATGTTTGAACGGTAGTGGTGAGTGTTTCGCAATGAGACATTGGATGCAAAATCATGATGACGTTATGTGTAAAGATCCTTCAAATCACTCACCATCATGTCCCCAAGACATCAGGACATTATCAAGCCCAGATTGAGGTTTATAGATCCCAAATTCTGTGCTGCATTAAGAGAAGTATAAGCAAACACTACATTATCAGGTGGAATGCTAAAGAATGCAATGAACATTTTATTTCTATGTTGACATATTATTATTATTAACTTTACTCATTTACTCGCCCTCATGCTTTTCCAAACCTGTATGACTTTCTTTTGAGGAACACTAAATCACCATAAAAGCCTTATTGAGAAGTGTGGGCATTCTTCAAAACATCTCCTTTTGTGCTCCATGGACAAAAGACAAAAGTCATACACGTTTGAAACGAAATGAAGCGACAGGTATTCTTTTACCATGTTATAATAGTTTGTGTATATTCAGGAACAGTGTTGTTTACTAACACTTTTTAAAATCATGTAAACTCATTAAATAAATCTGAAATAAAATATAATGCATATTAGATGAGAACATTTTAATTTAAAATACTTATGAACATGAGAAATGTACTAAATTGACCAAAACTTAAATGAAAGCTAAATAGAAATGTTTAGAACAAACTAAATATACTTAAAAATAAAACTTAAATATAAAATATATAAATACAGTATATATATATATATATATATATATATATATATATATATATATATATATATATATACACTCACCTAAAGGATTATTAGGAACACCTGTTCAATTTCTCATTAATGCAACTATCTAATCAACCAATCACATGGCAGTTGCTTCATTTAGGGGTGTGGTCCTGGTCAAGACAATCTCCTGAACTCCAAACTGAATGTCAGAATGGGAAAGAAAGGTGATTTAAGCAATTTTGAGCGTGGCATGGTTGTTGGTGCCAGACGGGCCGGTCCGAGTATTTCACAATCTGCTCAGTTACTGGGATTTTCACGCACAACCATTTCTAGGGTTTACAAAGAATGGTGTGAAAAGGGAAAAACATCTAGTATGCGGCAGTCCTGTGGGCGAAAATGCCTTGTTGATGCTAGAGGTCAGAGGAGAATGGGCCGACTGATTCAAGCTGATAGAAGAGCAACTTTGACTGAAATAACCACTCGTTACAACCGAGGTATGCAGCAAAGCATTTGTGAAGCCACAACACGCACAACCTTGAGGCGGATGGGCTAGAACAGCAGAAGACCTCACCGGGTACCACTCATCTCCACTACAAATAGGAAAAAGAGGCTACAATTGGCAAGAGCTCACCAAAATTGGACAGTTGAAGACTGGAAAAATGTTGCCTGGTCTGATGAGTCTCGATTTCTGTTGAGACATTCAGATGGTTGAGTCAGAATTTGGCGTAAACAGAATGAGAACATGGATCCATCATGCCTTGTTACCACTGTGCAGGCTGGTGGTGGTGGTGTAATGGTGTGGGGGATGTTTTCTTGGCACACTTTAGGCCCCTTAGTGCCAATTGGGCATCGTTTAAATGCCACGGCCTACCTGAGCATTGTTTCTGACTGTTACGGTGTCCAGTCTCCCTGATTCCACCATTTCTCAACCACGAGCGCCCTCTCCTGAATTCTAGTTATATGTAACTTTCTCCGTAGTATTCATTAGCGCGCTGATTATCCCGCACCTGCTCTGAATCAGCTCTCTTTGCCGAGCTTTTATCTGCCTAGTTCACAGAGCGCTCTTTGCGAAGTATTGCCTCTTTATGTGTGCATGTCCGAGCGTTTATCCTACACCTGTCTACCTGTTATTATCTCTGACCCACGCTGAACTAACCTTGTCTGATTACCTGCAGCCTGCCTCTAGACCTCCAGCCCGTCCCGGACTCTGATTCTCAGCCGCCTGCCCTGACCCTTTGTCTGTCCCCGAATTTTGCAAGCTCGCCTCCCGCCCTCGACCTGCAGCCTGGCTCTTCTCACGTCTCAGCCTGTTCCCGACTACTTGATAAACATCACGAGTTAACCTTTGTCTCACATTTCTGTTAAATAAACTCTGTTGCATATGGATCTGTCTCAGCCCTCAGAATCATTACACTGACCATGTCCATCCCTTTATGGCCACCATGTGCCCATCCTCTGATGGCTACTTCCAGCAGGATAATGCACCATGTCACAAAGCTCGAATCATTAGGGCCCAAGCCTTGAAAAGGCGAAGGCCCTATTGTTTTCCTAAGGATTATTAGGGCCCAAGCCTTGAAAAGGCGAAGGCCCTATTGTTTTCCTTAGGATTATTAGGGCCCAAGCCTTGAAAAGGCGAAGGCCCTATTGTTTTCCTTAGGATTATTATTAGGGCCCAAGCCTTGAAAAGGCGAAGGCCCTATTGTTTTCCTAAGGATTATTATTTATTATTATTATTATTATTATTATTATTATTATTATTATTTTACTACCTTTTGGGCACTTTTGGGGGCCTTAACGTGCTCAAAAACTCTTGAAACTTTGCACACGGGTCAGAACCCGCGGCCATCAGGGCCGGGCTGAAGCTGGTACCCGGGCGTGGCAGGGGGGCTCGACAGCGCCCCCTGGAACGGGGTTTGAACACTTGTCCATATATCAAACACGCTTGCATGTAATAATCTGAAACTCGGTACACTTATAGATCTCATCGGGCCAAACAACTTTCGTGCTCTAAGTTTTACGTCAGCCCAACAGGAAGTCGGTTATTATGGGTTGTTTGGAAACTCATTTTCTATATTTTTCTTACGACTATTCGGGCACTTTTGGGGCCCTTAACGTGCTCGAAAACTCTTGAAACTTTGCACACAGGTCAGAACCCGCGGCCATCAGGGCCGGGCTGAAGATGGTACCCGGGCGTGGCAGGGGGGCTCGACAGCGCCCCCTGGAACGGGGTCCGAAAACTTGGTCCATAAATCAAACACACTTGCATGTAATAATATGAAACTCGGTACACATATAGATCTCATCGGTTCATATATACTTCATGCTCTTACTTTTTACCCCATCCCAACAGGAAGTCGGCTATTTAGGGTTGTTTGTTAAACGCATGCAATGGAATTTAAAGTACTTCTCCTAGAGAATTCAAAGAAATGCCACGAAACTCGGTCAGCATGAAGTCAAGACATTGAGGATGAAAAATTGCCAGGGGATTTTTGATATCTCGAACGGTTTGGCCGTGGCGAGGAAACGAATTTATGGCGAGAAACGTGAAACAGGAAGTGTGTTATAACTTCAGCATACATTAGCTGATCTTAACGAAACTTCACCAGTGTGTTCGCTTTAAGAGGCCGATCACATGGATGTGACTATTGTGAGTCAAAGTTATAGCGCCACCAACTGGCAGCAGGAAGTGTGTCACTTTCAAAATGCTTTGAAATCACCCTCTTATTTTAACCCGATTTGCTTCAAACTTCATCTGTATAATGTAAATACACGGCAGATGTAGACCTGTGAAAGGATTATTGATATATTAGATACTGTTGCCGTGGCAACGCATCAAACTTTAATATTCTTTGTTGATGCTTTTGAGACTCTTAACATACTTGAAATAACATGAAACTCGACAGACACATCACATTTATTAGCCAGTAGACATGTGCAAAGTTTCAGAAACGGGCGTGGTGCAGGGGCTCAGTAGCGCCACCTTTTGACAAAAGTGGGGGTGTTAGTTCTATAGTTTTACCTACAATCATAAAACTCGGTACGCATATTGTTCAGATCAAGCCGGACAACTTTCTAATTTACTGTCATTAGCTCAGACCAAGAGGGAGTCAGATATTTTAGTTTGAATGTGGATGTTTCTGAGAATTTTCTCTCCCTCTCTTTCCGTCTCTGTGTGTGAGGGATTTGTCTATTGATTTTAATGCATTTCAAGGTTTCAGGGGATTTTGGGACTCTTAACGTGCTCAAAAACTTTTGAAATTTTGCACACAGGTCAGAACCCACGGCCATCAGGGCCGGGCTGAAGCTGGTACCCGGGCGTGGCAGGGGGCTCAACAGCGCCCCCTTGAACGGGGTCCGACAATTTGGTCCATATATTCAACACGCTTGCATGAATTAATATGAAACTCAGTACACATATAGATCTCATCGGGCCAAACATTTTACCCCTGGTCAAGTTTTACGCCAGCCCAACAGGAAGTCGGCTATTATGGGTTGTTTGGAAAACGCTTGCTGTGGAATTTGAAGTACTACTCCTAGGCAATTCATTCAATCATCGCCAAACTAGGCGTGCATGAAGTCAAGACATTGAGGATGCTAAATTGCTGACGGATTTTTGATATCTCGAACGGTTTGGCCGTGGCGAGGAAATGAATTTTCATGACTAAAAAAGGACATATAAAGTGTGTTATAACTTAGTTAGATTTACCTACAGTTACAAAACTCAGCTTGTATATTCTTCTCCTCAAGCCAAACAACTTTCTAATTTACAGTCAATAGCTCCAACCCTCAGAAAGTCAGATATTGTGGTTTGAATGTGGATTTCATGAAATGGTATCTCTCTCTGTCACTCTTTGACAGAGAGAGGGCCCCCTCCCATTCTATGTGTGTGTGTGTGTGTGGCTGTCTGTGTGGGGAGGGAGGGGGAGGGAGGGCTGGTGTCTGTGTTTATATGTGTGTGTGTGGCTGGCTGGCTGTTACAGTGACATGATATTAAGCCTTTCATTGCTGTGTGATTTTTCCTGCATTAAAGGATAAAGAAATCTCTAAGGCCTTGTCTTTTTGCATAACAATTTTGTATTTTTTTTAAATTACAAAATATGCACAGAACCAAGATCTTTTAAATGTATAGTTTGCTTTAAATAAAATTAAGATTGTATTGGTAATTGAAGCTGAATGAATTTAAAATGAATGTGCTATATTTCAGAACAATATATTTGTTTTCCTTTAAATTGTAAAACACTAACTTTATTCTCATCTGAATTATAAATAATTTATTCCTGTATAAAATAAAAACACATTTGAATTTTTCTTTTTTAATCAATGTAGAATGTGTAATTGAAAAATAAACAGATTAGGGCTCTGAGGACAATAAATGAAAATCAATGCGATGTGGTGAATGTCCAAAAGATGGCACCCACAGACTGTTTTAAATGGGGTTGGATAAATATTTTTTGCTTTTAGACAGTGTGTGCGTGTGATTTTAGTTTGGTGACAGTTGTAGGTTACAGTTTGACAAGAGTTTATAGTTTGAAAAAAGCACTTTGTTGTGTTTTATTGGACGGAGTATGTTTTTATGTGTAACAGTTCAATCGCACCCGCACCTCACACACACACACACACACACACACACACATATTGAAACCTGAGTGAAGTACAAAGCCCATAATAAAGAATAGTTTAGCATCCAAATACATCACAAATGTTGAAACAGTTTGATTCTAATGAGAGAGTTACGTGGCCAAACACCACTTACTTTCACTTTCGCTTTCAATTATTTCGGTTAATTCTTAATTATAGTTTTTTTGAATTCTTGTTCTGTTCTGAATATCATTAAATTTAAAGAATTGCTTGTGTAATATTTTGAGTGTATCATCAAAACAGAATAATTCTCTCGGTTTAGTGATTCCCTAGTTTTTTTTATTGTTTTCATTGTTCTCAGGTAAGGCAAGTGAGATATATATATATATATATATATATATATATATTTTTTATATATATATATATAATTTATATATATATATATATATATATATATATATATATATATATATATATATATAAATATAGCTGCGAGCAGCGATGAAGGGCCAAAGCCGGCGGCACCGCCACCCCGGTGCCTTTAGGTAACTAAAGGAACCAGGGTTGCGGTGCCACCGGCTTGGGCCCGTAATCGCTGCTCGCAGCTATATTTTATTATTATTATTATTATTTTACTACCTTTTGAGCACTTTTGGGGGCCTTAACGTGCTCGAAAACTCTTGAAACTTTGCACACATCTCAGAACCCGCGGCCATCAGGGCCGGGCTGAAGCTGGTACCCGGGCGTGGCAGGGGGGCTCGACAGCGCCCCCTGGAACGGGGTTTGAACACTTGGTCCATAAATCAAACACGCTTGCATGTAATAATATGAAACTCAGTACACATATAGATCTCATCGGTTCATATATACTTCATGCTCTTACTTTTTACCCCAGCCCAACAGGAAGTCGGCTATTAAGGGTTGTTTGGAAAACACATGCAATGGAATGTGAAATACTCCTCCTAGAGAATTCAAACACACGGCACGAAACTCGGTCAGCATGAAGTCAAGACACTGAGGATGAAAAATTGCCAGGGGATTTTTGATATCTCGAACGGTTTGGCCGTGGCGAGTAAACGAAATTATGGCGAGAAACGTGAAACAGGAAGTGTGTTATAACTACTGCATACATTAACTAATCTTGATGAAACTTCAGCAGTGTGTTCGTTGTAAGAGCCCGATCACATGGATGTGACTATTGTGAGTCAAAGTTATAGCGCCACCAACTGGAAGCAGGAAGTGTGTCACTTTCAAAATGCTTTTAAATCACCCTCTTATTTTTACCCGATTTGCTTCAAACTTCATGTGCATAATGTAGACACACGCCAGATGTAGACCTGTGAAAGGATTATTGATATCTTAGATACTGTTGCCATGGCAATGCATCAAACATTAATATTCCTTTTTTTAAGCTTTTTCATGCTTTTTTATGCTTTCGGGCACTTTTGGGGTTCTTAACGTGCTCGAAAACTCTTGAAACTTTGCACACGGGACAAAACCCGCGGCCATCAGGGCCAGGCTGAAGCTGGTACCCGGGCGTGGCAGGGGGGCTCGACAGCGCCCCCTTGAACGGGTCAGACAATTTGGTCCATATATCCAACACGCTTTACCCTATTTGCTTCAAACTTGATGTGTATAATGTAGACACAAGCCAGATGTAGACCTGTGAAAGGATTGTTGATATCTTAGATGCTGTTGCCGTGACAACGCATCAAACTTTAATATTCTTTTTGGATACTTTTGAGATTCTTAGCGCACTTTTGGGGCCCTTAACGTGCTCAAAAACTCTTGAAACTTTGCACACGGGTCAGAAACCGCGGCCATCAGGGCCGGGCTGAAGCTGGTACCCGGGCGTGGCAGGGGGGCTCGACAGCGCCCCCTGGAATGGGGTCCGAAAACTTGGTCCATAAATCAAACAGGCTTTACCCGATTTGCTTCAAACTTGATGTGTATAATGTAGACACACGCCAGATTTAGACCTGTGAAAGGATTGTTGATATCTTAGATGCTGTTGCCGTGACAACGCATCAAACTTTAATATTCTTTTTGGATACTTTTGAGACTCTCAGCGCACTTTGGGGGCCCTTAACGTGCACGAAAACTCTTGAAACTTTGCACACGGGTCAGAACCCGCGGCCATCAGGGCCGGGCTGAAGCTGGTACCCGGGCGTGGCAGGGAGGCTCGACAGCGCCCCCTGGAACGAGGTCCGAAAACTTGGTCCATAAATCAAACACGCTTGCATGTAATAATATGAAACTCGGTACACATATAGATCTCATCGGTTTATATATCCTTTGTACTTTTACTTTTTACCCCAGCCCAACAGGAAGTCGGCTATTATGGTTTGTTTGGAAGCGTATGCCCCTGGAATTCGATATACTCCTCCTAGAGAATTCAACCAATCGCAACGAAACTCGGTCAGCATGATGTCAAGACATTGAGGATGAAAAATTGCCAGGGGATTTTTGATATCTCGAACGGTTTGGCCGTGACGAGGAAACGAATTTATGGCGAATAATGGAAACAGGAAGTGTGTTATAACTTCTGCATACATTAACTGATCTTGATGAAACTTCAACAGTGTGTTCGCTGTGAGAGGCCGATCACATGGATGTGACTATTGTGAGTCAAAGTTATAGCGCCACCAACTGGCAGCAGGAAGTGTGTCACTTTCAAAATACTTTGAAATCACCCTCTTATTTTTACCCGATTTGCTTCAAACTTGATGTGTATAATGTAAATACACGGCAGATGTAGACCTGTGAAAGGATTATTGATATCTTAGATACTGTTGCCATGGCAACGCATCAAACTTTAATATTCTTTTTGGATGCTTTTGAGACTCTTAGCATGCCTGAAATTGCTTAAAATTGCATGAAACTTGACAGACAGATCACATTTATTAGCCAGTAGACATGTGCAAAGTTTCAGAAACGGGCGTGGTGCAGGGGCTCAGTAGCGCCACCTTTTGTGACAAAAGTGTGTGTGGGGGGGGGGTTAGTTTCATCTACAGTTACAAAACTTTTTCAACTTGATGAAAATACATTAAAGATGCTAAATTGTGAACGGATATTGAATATCTCAAACGGTTTTGCTATGGCGAGGGATTATGTCAAAAAAAGAATCAGGAAATGTCTCATATCTTTCTAAAATGTAATTATACACCATTTATTTTTCTATAAAATTATACTAATATTAGAAGTAAACCCATTGTATTCCTTTTTTTCAATTTAAGATTTATGTTTAAGTTTAAAAACAGCCAGAATGGTTGTTTAGCCAAAAAAATAAAAAAAATAAAAATCATTCATAGTGCTTTACTGCCCTCTTGTGTTCAAAATCAGGTAGGCCAATTGATGCTACTATGGGAATATTTTCCCACCGTGACTCCGCTGGGGGCTTTAAAATCGCTAACTTGAAAGCGAAAGTAACGGACGTCTCCACAAGACGTGCAGCTGTGAGCATTTTTGTTTCATTTTAAAAGAAGCCCCATTTCGGGGGCGGATTTCTTGAATGTATTTTACAAAATCACAATGTTGTGTTTGATTGCGAGTATCCAAAAATAAGTAAACACTTTGCAGTTTGAATGATCTTCTTGAATAAAATGACGGAGTAGCCAATGTTTCCACTGTTCGATCGCGGACGTCCACACGGACATTGATAATGGTGGCGCGTGCAGAGCGCGTGCTTGAATTGTGAGTTCAATAGTCTATTATTTTTCACGGAAAACACAACAACAAAAGAGTATAATGATAGATTCGCTTAAATAGGCGCTTTTACATAAAATAGCCTATTCCGTCATCATCTTTTCAGTCAGCTCTTCACTCTCGTGATTAATGAAATTTGACTCCTGTTGCTGATATTTGCTGCAACTTTCGTTCAGCTCACAATTTAGTAAGCAAACACGCTTCAAATGTGTTTATTTTATTTTTGTGTATATATATGTGTGTATATATATATATATATATATATATATATATATATATAGCTTATGTTTCAAATATGAGTTAATTAACAATCGTTGGAAAGAATGATACTTTTAAACATATCACTAAACCGTCATTAGGTGTCGCCAGGCGACCGTCTTAATGAGCGAGTCATTGATTCATTCGTTCAAACGATTCGTTCGAACGGCTGAGTCATTCATGAATGAGACAGATTATGGATTGGTCGTTGAATCTTTGAGTCAACCGATTTGTTCAAAATGCTGAATCATTCAGTAATGAGAACGCGTTGCTGTGAGATGCTCGATGGTTCTGCTGTGATCTTTGTTGAACTATTTTCGCTGCTGAAACAGAAAAAAAGTCAATATTGCATCTAAAATGTAAGTGATTTGACGTGTGTGTGTGTGTGTGATTGTGTCTGTTACAGTGATTGTTTAACCCTTGTTAAAGTTTAGGCTTTGTATTTTTGGATATATATCTTTTTATATATAAAAAAATTGCATACAACCCATATATTTTAAATGTATTGTTTGCTTTAAATTACATTGAGATTTGTATGTTTGGTAATTGAACCTGAATGAATTTTAAATGAATGTGCGATATTTCAGATCATATTTTTGTTTTCCTTAAAATTTGAACTAACACGTTGCTGTGAGATGCAATGGTTCTGCTGTGATCTTTGTTTAACTATTTTCGCTGCTGAAACAGAAGAACAGTCAATATTGCATCTAAAATGTAAGTGACTTGACACGTGTGTGTGTGTGTGTGTGTGTGTGTGTGCGTGTGAGTGCGTGCGTGCGTGTGTGTGTGTGTGTGTGTGTGTGTGTGTGTGCAATCAATCCCAGGTAAGAGGCATGAATAATGAGAATTGGACTTCTAGGAGTGAGGTTAATATTCCGGAGATGGTTCCCTCGGATTGTGAAAAGGAGGCGGCGCGGGAGTGGCCAGGCATTGCGCTACTTCTGTTTCAAAGTTTAAAACAATGCTAATATCATTTTTTTGAACGATTTCATTACAAATGTTTATTTTATATATTTATAAAATATTATAAAATATAATAACTATGTTTTGTCCTATTAACAAAAGACAGGCAATGTACTATTAACAAATGTTAATAGTTTTTTAAAAGTTAAAATGATACTTTATGCATTTGTTTTGTGTCAGATGATTAACAATATAAATTAAACAAAGCTTAAAACAAACAAAATAATAAAACGAAAACAAAGCTTGAACATTTTATTTAATTGAAAAGCCTTTTTGAAATAAAATGTGTTTTTTTCCCTCTGAAATAGCAAAAGCATCGCACACTTAGCTGTACCTGCTCTAAATAAATAATAGTATTTAAATAAAAATACAAAATCGAAATAAATAAATTATATAAAACAAAATCAAATCAAAGAAAATAAATCTTATTAAAGTTATGCAGGCACACATTTAACAATAATTTTCAAGTGACAAATAAAATCAATCAAAATTCCTTACACATGGAGTTAATCCTGACGATTCCTGAGGCGCCTTTCCTCATGACACTCGCTTTTTTTTTCGAAGATATATTTTCTTTGGTTTGATTTTGTTTTTGTAATAATTTATTTTATTTAGTTCGATTTTGTATTTTTATTGAATTACTCTTTTTTATTTAGAGCAGGTACAGCTAGTGTGTGATGCTTTTGCTATTTCAGAGGAAAACAATAATTTTATTTAATTAATAATTTTTGTTTCAGTCCACCATATAATTATGTTGTGTTTGATCTATGGAAAAAAGTTAGTTGTGAAATGGTTGAATATTAACAAAAGTTAATAGTTTTTTACAAGTTAGAATAATACGATATATATATATATATATAAACAAGCCGGTGGCACGGCCACCCCGGTGCCTTTACGGTTACTGTGCATGACGGGCAATATCGTAACTCCGCTTTGACCTTTGAGAAGATGTGTGCTATAGAGCTTGCATTGGTGTGGGCTCTGCAAAAGTGTGTGTGTGTGTGTGAGGCGTGATTGAACAATGTAGACATATATATATATATATATATAAAGGCACCGGGGTGGCGGTGCCACCGGCTTGTTTATATATATATATATATATATATATATATATATATATATATATATATATGAATATAGCTGCGAGCAGCGATGAAGGGCCAAAGCCGGCGGCACCGCCACTCCGGTGCCTTTAGGTAACTAAAGGCACCGGGGTTGCGGTGCCACCGGCTTGGGCCCGTAATCGCTGCTCGCAGCTATATTTATTTATTATTATTATTATTTTACTACCTTTTGGGCACTTTTGGGGGCCTTAACGTGCTCGAAAACTCTTGAAACTTTGCACACATCTCAGAACCCGCGGCCATCAGGGCCGGGCTGAAGCTGGTACCCGGGCGTGGCAGGGGGGCTCGACAGCGCCCCCTGGAACGGGGTTTGAACACTTGGTCCATAAATCAAACACGCTTGCATGTAATAATATGAAACTCAGTACACATATAGATCTCATCGGTTCATATATACTTCATGCTCTTACTTTTTACCCCAGCCCAACAGGAAGTCGGCTATTAAGGGTTGTTTGGAAAACACATGCAATGGAATGTGAAATACTCCTCCTAGAGAATTCAAACACACGGCACGAAACTCGGTCAGCATGAAGTCAAGACACTGAGGATGAAAAATTGCCAGGGGATTTTTGATATCTCGAACGGTTTGGCCGTGGCGAGTAAACGAAATTATGGCGAGAAACGTGAAACAGGAAGTGTGTTATAACTACTGCATACATTAACTAATCTTGATGAAACTTCAGCAGTGTGTTCGTTGTAAGAGCCCGATCACATGGATGTGACTATTGTGAGTCAAAGTTATAGCGCCACCAACTGGAAGCAGGAAGTGTGTCACTTTCAAAATGCTTTTAAATCACCCTCTTATTTTTACCCGATTTGCTTCAAACTTCATGTGCATAATGTAGACACACGCCAGATGTAGACCTGTGAAAGGATTATTGATATCTTAGATACTGTTGCCATGGCAATGCATCAAACATTAATATTCCTTTTTTTAAGCTTTTTCATGCTTTTTTATGCTTTCGGGCACTTTTGGGGTTCTTAACGTGCTCGAAAACTCTTGAAACTTTGCACACGGGACAAAACCCGCGGCCATCAGGGCCAGGCTGAAGCTGGTACCCGGGCGTGGCAGGGGGGCTCGACAGCGCCCCCTTGAACGGGTCAGACAATTTGGTCCATATATCCAACACGCTTTACCCTATTTGCTTCAAACTTGATGTGTATAATGTAGACACAAGCCAGATGTAGACCTGTGAAAGGATTGTTGATATCTTAGATGCTGTTGCCGTGACAACGCATCAAACTTTAATATTCTTTTTGGATACTTTTGAGATTCTTAGCGCACTTTTGGGGCCCTTAACGTGCTCAAAAACTCTTGAAACTTTGCACACGGGTCAGAAACCGCGGCCATCAGGGCCGGGCTGAAGCTGGTACCCGGGCGTGGCAGGGGGGCTCGACAGCGCCCCCTGGAATGGGGTCCGAAAACTTGGTCCATAAATCAAACAGGCTTTACCCGATTTGCTTCAAACTTGATGTGTATAATGTAGACACACGCCAGATTTAGACCTGTGAAAGGATTGTTGATATCTTAGATGCTGTTGCCGTGACAACGCATCAAACTTTAATATTCTTTTTGGATACTTTTGAGACTCTCAGCGCACTTTGGGGGCCCTTAACGTGCTCAAAAACTCTTGAAACTTTGCACACGGGTCAGAACCCGTGGCCATCAGGGCCGGGCTGAAGCTGGTACCCGGGCGTGGCAGGGGGGCTCGACAGTGCCCCCTGGAACGGGGTCCGAAAACTTGGTCCATAAATCAAACACGCTTGAATGTAATAATATGAAACTCGGTACACATATAGATCTCATCGATTCATATATCCTTTGTACTTTTACTTTTTACCCCAGCCCAACAGGAAGTCGGCTATTATGGTTTGTTTGGAAGCGTATGCCCCTGGAATTCGATATACTCCTCCTAGAGAATTCAACCAATCGCCACGAAACTCGGTCAGCATGAAGTCAAGACATTGAGGATGAAAAGTTGCCAGGGGATTTTTGATATCTCGAACGGTTTGGCTGTGGCGAGGAAACGAATTTATGGCGAATAAAGGAAACCGGAAGTGTGTTATAACTTCTGCATACATTAACTGATCTTGATGAAACTTCAGCAGTGTGTTCGCTGTAAGAGTCCGATCACATGGATGTGACTATTGTGAGTCAAAGTTATAGCGCCACCAACTGGCAGCAGAAAGTGTGTCACTTCCTAAAGGCTTTGAAATCACCCTCTTATTTTTACCCAATTTGCTTCAAACTTTGTGTATAATGTAGACACACGGCAGATGTAGACCTGAGAAAGGATTATTGATATCTTAGATACTGTTGCCGTGGCAACGCATCAAACTTTATTATTCTTTGTTGATGCTTTTGAGACTCTTAACATACTTGAAATTGCATGAAACCCGACAGACACATCACATTTATTAGACAGTAGACATGTGCAGAGTTTCAGAAACGGGCATGGTGAGAGCAATTAGAGAATAATGTTTAAGTTTAAAAACAGCCAGAATGGTTGTTTAGTCAAAAAAAATTTTTTTCCAAATCATACATAGTGTTATACTGCCCTCTTGTGTTCAAAATCAGGTAAAAAGCGAAAGTAAAATAAGGACGTCTGCACAATTCATTAATAATGGTGCAGAGTAGAGTGAGCTTTTTCAATTAATTCCTATGGAAGTAGGAATGAACTAAACAACGTTCGCTCTGTTCTGCTCGTCCCTCACCGTGGGCGCGCAGAGTTATGAATGCCCGTGCAGCCGTGAGCATTTTAGTTTCATTTTAAAATTAGCGCCATTTCGGGGGACGTATTACTTTAATTTATTTAACAAAAACACAATGTTGTGTTTAATTGCGAGTGTACACAAATATAAGTAAACACTTTGACGTTTGAATGATGTCCTGTATGAAGAAAATGACGGAGTATGTTTCACTGTTCAATCGCGCTGAGCCACCCAGACCCCCACACACACACTGACACACACACACACACACACACACACACACACACACACACACACACACACACACACACACACACACACACACACACAAACACACACACACACACACACACAATAATAAAACATTCAACCTAACATATACAAATTACACTGCTATGTTGAAATAGTCAGTAGTACAATTTGTATCATTCACAGTAAGCACCGCTCCACTGTGATTTTTCCAAGCACATTTTTGCACAAGTGAAGAGGATGATTTTTTCCATCGATATTGGAACGTGAGTGAAGTACAAAGCCTGTAATAAAGAATAGTTTAGCATCCAAATACATCGCAAATGTTGCAACATTTAGATTCTAAAGAGAGATTTACGTGAGCCTAACACCACTTACTTTTACTTTTGTTTTAAATTATTTCGTTTTGGCTTTATTATAGTTATTTTTTTATTTGTGTTCTGTTCTGAATATCATTAAATTTAAAGGATTTGTTGTGGAATATTTTGAGTGTATAATCAAATAACACTAAACCGTCACTAGGTGTCGCCAGGCGACCGTCTTAATGAGCGGGTCATTGATTCATTCGTTCAAACGATTCGTTTGAACGACTGAGTCATTCATGAATGAGACAGATGTTTATGGATTGGTCATTGAATCTTTGAGTCAACCAATTTGTTCAAAATGCTGAATCATTCAGTAATGAGAAAACACGTTGCTGTGAGATGCAATGGTTCTGCTGTGATCTTTGTTTAACTATTTTCGCTGCTGAAACAGAAGAACAGTCAATATTGCATCTAAAATGTAAGTGACTTGACACGTGTGTGTGTGTGTGTGTGTGTGTGTGCGTGTGAGTGCGTGCGTGCGTGTGTGTGTGTGTGTGTGTGTGTGTGTGCAATCAATCCCAGGTAAGAGGCATGAATAATGAGAATTGGACTTCTAGGAGTGAGGTTAATATTCCGGAGATGGTTCCCTCGGATTGTGAAAAGGAGGCGGCGCGGGAGTGGCCAGGCATTGCGCTACTTCTGTTTCATGGTTTAAAACAATGCTAATATCATTTTTTTGAACGATTTCATTACAAATGTTTATTTTATATATTTATAAAATATTATAAAATATAATAACTATGTTTTGTCCTATTAACAAAAGACAGGCAATGTACTATTAACAAATGTTAATAGTTTTTTAAAAGTTAAAATGATACTTTATGCATTTGTTTTGTGTCAGATGATTAACAATATAAATTAAACAAAGCTTAAAACAAACAAAATAATAAAACGAAAACAAAGCTTGAACATTTTATTTAATTGAAAAGCCTTTTTGAAATAAAATGTGTTTTTTTCCCTCTGAAATAGCAAAAGCATCGCACACTTAGCTGTACCTGCTCTAAATAAATAATAGTATTTAAATAAAAATACAAAATCGAAATAAATAAATTATATAAAACAAAATCAAATCAAAGAAAATAAATCTTATTAAAGTTATGCAGGCACACATTTAACAATAATTTTCAAGTGACAAATAAAATCAATCAAAATTCCTTACACATGGAGTTAATCCTGACGATTCCTGAGGCGCCTTTCCTCATGACACTCGCTTTTTTTTTCGAAGATATATTTTCTTTGGTTTGATTTTGTTTTTGTAATAATTTATTTTATTTAGTTCGATTTTGTATTTTTATTGAATTACTCTTTTTTATTTAGAGCAGGTACAGCTAGTGTGTGATGCTTTTGCTATTTCAGAGGAAAACAATAATTTTATTTAATTAATAATTTTTGTTTCAGTCCACCATATAATTATGTTGTGTTTGATCTATGGAAAAAAGTTAGTTGTGAAATGGTTGAATATTAACAAAAGTTAATAGTTTTTTACAAGTTAGAATAATACGATATATATATATATATATATAAACAAGCCGGTGGCACCGCCACCCCGGTGCCTTTACGGTTACTGTGCATGACGGGCAATATCGTAACTCCGCTTTGACCTTTGAGAAGATGTGTGCTATAGAGCTTGCATTGGTGTGGGCTCTGCAAAAGTGTGTGTGTGTGTGTGAGGCGTGATTGAACAATGTAGACATATATATATATATATATATATATAAAGGCACCGGGGTGGCGGTGCCACCGGCTTGTTTATATATATATATATATATATATATATATATATATATATATATGAATATAGCTGCGAGCAGCGATGAAGGGCCAAAGCCGGCGGCACCGCCACTCCGGTGCCTTTAGGTAACTAAAGGCACCGGGGTTGCGGTGCCACCGGCTTGGGCCCGTAATCGCTGCTCGCAGCTATATTCATATATATATATATATATATATATATATATATATATATTTATTATTATTATTATTATTTTACTACCTTTTGGGCACTTTTGGGGGCCTTAACGTGCTCGAAAACTCTTGAAACTTTGCACACATCTCAGAACCCGCGGCCATCAGGGCCGGGCTGAAGCTGGTACCCGGGCGTGGCAGGGGGGCTCGACAGCGCCCCCTGGAACGGGGTTTGAACACTTGGTCCATAAATCAAACACGCTTGCATGTAATAATATGAAACTCAGTACACATATAGATCTCATCGGTTCATATATACTTCATGCTCTTACTTTTTACCCCAGCCCAACAGGAAGTCGGCTATTAAGGGTTGTTTGGAAAACACATGCAATGGAATGTGAAATACTCCTCCTAGAGAATTCAAACACACGGCACGAAACTCGGTCAGCATGAAGTCAAGACACTGAGGATGAAAAATTGCCAGGGGATTTTTGATATCTCGAACGGTTTGGCCGTGGCGAGTAAACGAAATTATGGCGAGAAACGTGAAACAGGAAGTGTGTTATAACTACTGCATACATTAACTAATCTCGATGAAACTTCAGCAGTGTGTTCGTTGTAAGAGCCCGATCACATGGATGTGACTATTGTGAGTCAAAGTTATAGCGCCACCAACTGGAAGCAGGAAGTGTGTCACTTTCAAAATGCTTTTAAATCACCCTCTTATTTTTACCCGATTTGCTTCAAACTTCATGTGCATAATGTAGACACACGCCAGATGTAGACCTGTGAAAGGATTATTGATATCTTAGATACTGTTGCCATGGCAATGCATCAAACATTAATATTCCTTTTTTTAAGCTTTTTCATGCTTTTTTATGCTTTCGGGCACTTTTGGGGTTCTTAACGTGCTCAAAAACTCTTGAAACTTTGCACACGGGACAAAACCCGCGGCCATCAGGGCCAGGCTGAAGCTGGTACCCGGGCGTGGCAGGGGGGCTCGACAGCGCCCCCTTGAACGGGTCAGACAATTTGGTCCATATATCCAACACGCTTTACCCTATTTGCTTCAAACTTGATGTGTATAATGTAGACACAAGCCAGATGTAGACCTGTGAAAGGATTGTTGATATCTTAGATGCTGTTGCCGTGACAACGCATCAAACTTTAATATTCTTTTTGGATACTTTTGAGATTCTTAGCGCACTTTTGGGGCCCTTAACGTGCTCAAAAACTCTTGAAACTTTGCACACGGGTCAGAAACCGCGGCCATCAGGGCCGGGCTGAAGCTGGTACCCAGGCGTGGCAGGGGGGCTCGACAGCGCCCCCTGGAATGGGGTCCGAAAACTTGGTCCATAAATCAAACAGGCTTTACCCGATTTGCTTCAAACTTGATGTGTATAATGTAGACACACGCCAGATTTAGACCTGTGAAAGGATTGTTGATATCTTAGATGCTGTTGCCGTGACAACGCATCAAACTTTAATATTCTTTTTGGATACTTTTGAGACTCTCAGCGCACTTTGGGGGCCCTTAACGTGCTCAAAAACTCTTGAAACTTTGCACACGGGTCAGAACCCGTGGCCATCAGGGCCGGGCTGAAGCTGGTACCCGGGCGTGGCAGGGGGGCTCGACAGTGCCCCCTGGAACGGGGTCCGAAAACTTGGTCCATAAATCAAACACGCTTGAATGTAATAATATGAAACTCGGTACACATATAGATCTCATCGATTCATATATCCTTTGTACTTTTACTTTTTACCCCAGCCCAACAGGAAGTCGGCTATTATGGTTTGTTTGGAAGCGTATGCCCCTGGAATTCGATATACTCCTCCTAGAGAATTCAACCAATCGCCACGAAACTCGGTCAGCATGAAGTCAAGACATTGAGGATGAAAAGTTGCCAGGGGATTTTTGATATCTCGAACGGTTTGGCCGTGGCGAGGAAATGAATTTATGGCGAATAAAGGAAACAGGAAGTGTGTTATAACTTCTGCATACATTAACTGATCTTGATGAAACTTCAGCAGTGTGTTCGCTGTAAGAGTCCGATCACATGGATGTGACTATTGTGAGTCAAAGTTATAGCGCCACCAACTGGCAGCAGGAAGTGTGTCACTTCCTAAAGGCTTTGAAATCACCCTCTTATTTTTACCCAATTTGCTTCAAACTTCATCTGTATAATGTAAATACACGGCAGATGTAGACCTGTGAAAGGATTATTGATATATTAGATACTGTTGCCGTGGCAACGCATCAAACTTTAATATTCTTTGTTGATGCTTTTGAGACTCTTAACATACTTGAAATAACATGAAACTCGACAGACACATCACATTTATTAGCCAGTAGACATGTGCAAAGTTTCAGAAACGGGCGTGGTGCAGGGGCTCAGTAGCGCCACCTTTTGACAAAAGTGGGGGTGTTAGTTCTATAGTTTTACCTACAATCATAAAACTCGGTACGCATATTGTTCAGATCAAGCCGGACAACTTTCTAATTTACTGTCATTAGCTCAGACCAAGAGGGAGTCAGATATTTTAGTTTGAATGTGGATGTTTCTGAGAATTTTCTCTCCCTCTCTCGTCTCTGTGTGTGAGGGATTTGTCTATTGATTTTAATGCATTTCAAGGTTTCAGGGGATTTTGGGACTCTTAACGTGCTCAAAAACTTTTGAAATTTTGCACACAGGTCAGAACCCACGGCCATCAGGGCCGGGCTGAAGCTGGTACCCGGGCGTGGCAGGGGGGCTCAACAGCGCCCCCTTGAACGGGGTCCGACAATTTGGTCCATATATTCAACACGCTTGCATGAATTAATATGAAACTCAGTACACATATAGATCTCATCGGGCCAAACATTTTACCCCTGGTCAAGTTTTACGCCAGCCCAACAGGAAGTCGGCTATTATGGGTTGTTTGGAAAACGCTTGCTGTGGAATTTGAAGTACTACTCCTAGGCAATTCATTCAATCATCGCCAAACTAGGCGTGCATGAAGTCAAGACATTGAGGATGCTAAATTGCTGACGGATTTTTGATATCTCGAACGGTTTGGCCGTGGCGAGGAAATGAATTTTCATGACTAAAAAAGGACATATAAAGTGTGTTATAACTTAGTTAGATTTACCTACAGTTACAAAACTCAGCTTGTATATTCTTCTCCTCAAGCCAAACAACTTTCTAATTTACAGTCAATAGCTCCAACCCTCAGAAAGTCAGATATTGTGGTTTGAATGTGGATTTCATGAAATGGTATCTCTCTCTGTCACTCTTTGACAGAGAGAGGGCCCCCTCCCATTCTATGTGTGTGTGTGTGTGTGGCTGTCTGTGTGGGGAGGGAGGGGGAGGGAGGGCTGGTGTCTGTGTTTATATGTGTGTGTGTGGCTGGCTGGCTGTTACAGTGACATGATATTAAGCCTTTCATTGCTGTGTGATTTTTCCTGCATTAAAGGATAAAGAAATCTCTAAGGCCTTGTCTTTTTGCATAACAATTTTGTATTTTTTTTAAATTACAAAATATGCACAGAACCAAGATCTTTTAAATGTATAGTTTGCTTTAAATAAAATTAAGATTGTATTGGTAATTGAGCTGAATGAATTTAAAATGAATGTGCTATATTTCAGAACAATATATTTGTTTTCCTTAAAATTGTAAAACACTAACTTTATTCTCATCTGAATTATAAATAATTTATTCCTGTATAAAATAAAAACACATTTGAATTTTTCTTTTTTAATCAATGTAGATTGTGTAATTGAAAAATAAACAGATTAGGGCTCTGAGGACAATAAATGAAAATCAATGCGATGTGGTGAATGTCCAAAAGATGGCATCCACAGACTGTTTTAAATGGGGTTGGATAAATATTTTTTGCTTTTAGACAGTGTGTGCGTGTGATTTTAGTTTGGTGACAGTTGTAGGTTACAGTTTGACAAGAGTTTATAGTTTGAAAAAAGCACTTTGTTGTGTTTTATTGGACGGAGTATGTTTTTATGTGTAACAGTTCAATCGCACCCGCACCTCACACACACACACACACACACACACACACATATTGAAACCTGAGTGAAGTACAAAGCCCATAATAAAGAATAGTTTAGCATCCAAATACATCGCAAATGTTGAAACAGTTTGATTCTAATGAGAGAGTTACGTGAGCCAAACACCACTTACTTTCACTTTCGCTTTCAATTATTTCGGTTAATTCTTAATTATAGTTTTTTTGAATTCTTGTTCTGTTCTGAATATCATTAAATTTAAAGAATTGCTTGTGT
Source organism: Tiaroga cobitis (assembly GCA_030578255.1). Classification (NCBI taxonomy): domain Eukaryota; kingdom Metazoa; phylum Chordata; class Actinopteri; order Cypriniformes; family Leuciscidae; genus Tiaroga; species Tiaroga cobitis. The sequence goes on from CM060608.1 coordinate 10,354,763, forward strand.
AATATTTTGAGTGTATCATCAAAACAGAATAATTCTCTCGGTTTAGTGATTCCCTAGTTTTTTTTATTGTTTTCATTGTTCTCAGGTAAGGCAAGTGATATATATATATATATATATATATATATATATATATATATATATGTATATAAAAAAAATATATATATATATATATATATATATGTATTTTTTATATATATATATAATTTATATATATATATATATATATATATATATATATATATATATATATATATATATATAAATATAGCTGCGAGCAGCGATGAAGGGCCAAAGCCGGCGGCACCGCCACCCCGGTGCCTTTAGGTAACTAAAGGAAACGGGGTTGCGGTGCCACCGGCTTGGGCCCGTAATCGCTGCTCGCAGCTATATTTATTTATTATTATTATTATTATTATTATTTTACTACCTTTTGGGCACTTTTGGGGGCCTTAACGTGCTCGAAAACTCTTGAAACTTTGCACACATCTCAGAACCCGCGGCCATCAGGGCCGGGCTGAAGCTGGTACCCGGGCGTGGCAGGGGGGCTCGACAGCGCCCCCTGGAACGGGGTTTGAACACTTGGTCCATAAATCAAACACACTTGCATGTAATAATATGAAACTCAGTACACATATAGATCTCATCGGTTCATATATACTTCATGCTCTTACTTTTTACCCCAGCCCAACAGGAAGTCGGCTATTAAGGGTTGTTTGGAAAACACATGCAATGGAATGTGAAATACTCCTCCTAGAGAATTCAAACACACGGCACGAAACTCGGTCAGCATGAAGTCAAGACACTGAGGATGAAAAATTGCCAGGGGATTTTTGATATCTCGAACGGTTTGGCCGTGGCGAGTAAACGAAATTATGGCGAGAAACGTGAAACAGGAAGTGTGTTATAACTACTGCATACATTAACTAATCTTGATGAAACTTCAGCAGTGTGTTCGTTGTAAGAGCCCGATCACATGGATGTGACTATTGTGAGTCAAAGTTATAGCGCCACCAACTGGAAGCAGGAAGTGTGTCACTTTCAAAATGCTTTTAAATCACCCTCTTATTTTTACCCGATTTGCTTCAAACTTCATGTGCATAATGTAGACACACGCCAGATGTAGACCTGTGAAAGGATTATTGATATCTTAGATACTGTTGCCATGGCAATGCATCAAACATTAATATTCCTTTTTTTAAGCTTTTTCATGCTTTTTTATGCTTTCGGGCACTTTTGGGGTTCTTAACGTGCTCGAAAACTCTTGAAACTTTGCACACGGGACAAAACCCGCGGCCATCAGGGCCAGGCTGAAGCTGGTACCCGGGCGTGGCAGGGGGGCTCGACAGCGCCCCCTTGAACGGGTCAGACAATTTGGTCCATATATCCAACACGCTTTACCCTATTTGCTTCAAACTTGATGTGTATAATGTAGACACAAGCCAGATGTAGACCTGTGAAAGGATTGTTGATATCTTAGATGCTGTTGCCGTGACAACGCATCAAACTTTAATATTCTTTTTGGATACTTTTGAGATTCTTAGCGCACTTTTGGGGCCCTTAACGTGCTCAAAAACTCTTGAAACTTTGCACACGGGTCAGAAACCGCGGCCATCAGGGCCGGGCTGAAGCTGGTACCCGGGCGTGGCAGGGGGGCTCGACAGCGCCCCCTGGAATGGGGTCCGAAAACTTGGTCCATAAATCAAACAGGCTTTACCCGATTTGCTTCAAACTTGATGTGTATAATGTAGACACACGCCAGATTTAGACCTGTGAAAGGATTGTTGATATCTTAGATGCTGTTGCCGTGACAACGCATCAAACTTTAATATTCTTTTTGGATACTTTTGAGACTCTCAGCGCACTTTGGGGGCCCTTAACGTGCTCAAAAACTCTTGAAACTTTGCACACGGGTCAGAACCCGTGGCCATCAGGGCCGGGCTGAAGCTGGTACCCGGGCGTGGCAGGGGGGCTCGACAGTGCCCCCTGGAACGGGGTCCGAAAACTTGGTCCATAAATCAAACACGCTTGAATGTAATAATATGAAACTCGGTACACATATAGATCTCATCGATTCATATATCCTTTGTACTTTTACTTTTTACCCCAGCCCAACAGGAAGTCGGCTATTATGGTTTGTTTGGAAGCGTATGCCCCTGGAATTCGATATACTCCTCCTAGAGAATTCAACCAATCGCCACGAAACTCGGTCAGCATGAAGTCAAGACATTGAGGATGAAAAGTTGCCAGGGGATTTTTGATATCTCGAACGGTTTGGCTGTGGCGAGGAAACGAATTTATGGCGAATAAAGGAAACAGGAAGTGTGTTATAACTTCTGCATACATTAACTGATCTTGATGAAACTTCAGCAGTGTGTTCGCTGTAAGAGTCCGATCACATGGATGTGACTATTGTGAGTCAAAGTTATAGCGCCACCAACTGGCAGCAGGAAGTGTGTCACTTCCTAAAGGCTTTGAAATCACCCTCTTATTTTTACCCAATTTGCTTCAAACTTTATGTGTATAATGTAGACACACGGCAGATGTAGACCTGAGAAAGGATTATTGATATCTTAGATACTGTTGCCGTGGCAACGCATCAAACTTTATTATTCTTTGTTGATGCTTTTGAGACTCTTAACATACTTGAAATTGCATGAAACCCGACAGACACATCACATTTATTAGACAGTAGACATGTGCAGAGTTTCAGAAACGGGCATGGTGAGAGCAATTAGAGAATAATGTTTAAGTTTAAAAACAGCCAGAATGGTTGTTTAGTCAAAAAATTTTTTTTTCCAAATCATACATAGTGTTATACTGCCCTCTTGTGTTCAAAATCAGGTAAAAAGCGAAAGTAAAATAAGGACGTCTGCACAATTCATTAATAATGGTGCAGAGTAGAGTGAGCTTTTTCAATTAATTCCTATGGAAGTAGGAATGAACTAAACAACGTTCGCTCTGTTCTGCTCGTCCCTCACCGTGGGCGCGCAGAGTTATGAATGCCCGTGCAGCCGTGAGCATTTTAGTTTCATTTTAAAATTAGCGCCATTTCGGGGGACGTATTACTTTAATTTATTTAACAAAAACACAATGTTGTGTTTAATTGCGAGTGTACACAAATATAAGTAAACACTTTGACGTTTGAATGATGTCCTGTATGAAGAAAATGACGGAGTATGTTTCACTGTTCAATCGCGCTGAGCCACCCAGACCCCCACACACACACTGACACACACACACACACACACACACACACACAAACACACACACAATAATAAAACATTCAACCTAACATATACAAATTACACTGCTATGTTGAAATAGTCAGTAGTACAATTTGTATCATTCACAGTAAGCACCGCTCCACTGTGATTTTTCCAAGCACATTTTTGCACAAGTGAAGAGGATGATTATTTCCGTCGATATTGGAACGTGAGTGAAGTACAAAGCCTGTAATAAAGAATAGTTTAGCATCCAAATACATCGCAAATGTTGCAACATTTAGATTCTAAAGAGAGATTTACGTGAGCCTAACACCACTTACTTTTACTTTTGTTTTAAATTATTTCGTTTTGGCTTTATTATAGTTATTTTTTTATTTGTGTTCTGTTCTGAATATCATTAAATTTAAAGGATTTGTTGTGGAATATTTTGAGTGTATAATCAAATAACACTAAACCGTCACTAGGTGTCGCCAGGCGACCGTCTTAATGAGCGGGTCATTGATTCATTCGTTCAAACGATTCGTTTGAACGACTGAGTCATTCATGAATGAGACAGATGTTTATGGATTGGTCATTGAATCTTTGAGTCAACCAATTTGTTCAAAATGCTGAATCATTCAGTAATGAGAAAACACGTTGCTGTGAGATGCAATGGTTCTGCTGTGATCTTTGTTTAACTATTTTCGCTGCTGAAACAGAAGAACAGTCAATATTGCATCTAAAATGTAAGTGACTTGACACGTGTGTGTGTGTGTGTGTGTGTGTGCGTGTGAGTGCGTGCGTGCGTGTGTGTGTGTGTGTGTGTGTGTGTGTGCAATCAATCCCAGGTAAGAGGCATGAATAATGAGAATTGGACTTCTAGGAGTGAGGTTAATATTCCGGAGATGGTTCCCTCGGATTGTGAAAAGGAGGCGGCGCGGGAGTGGCCAGGCATTGCGCTACTTCTGTTTCAAAGTTTAAAACAATGCTAATATCATTTTTTTGAACGATTTCATTACAAATGTTTATTTTATATATTTATAAAATATTATAAAATATAATAACTATGTTTTGTCCTATTAACAAAAGACAGGCAATGTACTATTAACAAATGTTAATAGTTTTTTAAAAGTTAAAATGATACTTTATGCATTTGTTTTGTGTCAGATGATTAACAATATAAATTAAACAAAGCTTAAAACAAACAAAATAATAAAACGAAAACAAAGCTTGAACATTTTATTTAATTGAAAAGCCTTTTTGAAATAAAATGTGTTTTTTTCCCTCTGAAATAGCAAAAGCATCGCACACTTAGCTGTACCTGCTCTAAATAAATAATAGTATTTAAATAAAAATACAAAATCTAAATAAATAAATTATATAAAACAAAATCAAATCAAAGAAAATAAATCTTATTAAAGTTATGCAGGCACACATTTAACAATAATTTTCAAGTGACAAATAAAATCAATCAAAATTCCTTACACATGGAGTTAATCCTGACGATTCCTGAGGCGCCTTTCCTCATGACACTCGCTTTTTTTTTCGAAGATATATTTTCTTTGGTTTGATTTTGTTTTTGTAATAATTTATTTTATTTAGTTCGATTTTGTATTTTTATTGAATTACTCTTTTTTATTTAGAGCAGGTACAGCTAGTGTGTGATGCTTTTGCTATTTCAGAGGAAAACAATAATTTTATTTAATTAATAATTTTTGTTTCAGTCCACCATATAATTATGTTGTGTTTGATCTATGGAAAAAAGTTAGTTGTGAAATGGTTGAATATTAACAAAAGTTAATAGTTTTTTACAAGTTAGAATAATACGATATATATATATATATATAAACAAGCCGGTGGCACCGCCACCCCGGTGCCTTTACGGTTACTGTGCATGACGGGCAATATCGTAACTCCGCTTTGACCTTTGAGAAGATGTGTGCTATAGAGCTTGCATTGGTGTGGGCTCTGCAAAAGTGTGTGTGTGTGTGTGAGGCGTGATTGAACAATGTAGACATATATATATATATATATATATAAAGGCACCGGGGTGGCGGTGCCACCGGCTTGTTTATATATATATATATATATATATATATATATATATATATATATATATATATATGAATATAGCTGCGAGCAGCGATGAAGGGCCAAAGCCGGCGGCACCGCCACTCCGGTGCCTTTAGGTAACTAAAGGCACCGGGGTTGCGGTGCCACCGGCTTGGGCCCGTAATCGCTGCTCGCAGCTATATTCATATATATATATATATATATATATATATATATTTATTATTAGGGCCCAAGCCTTGAAAAGGCGAAGGCCCTATTGTTTTCCTTAGGATTATTATTTATTATTAGGGCCCAAGCCTTGAAAAGGCGAAGGCCCTATTGTTTTCCTTAGGATTATTATTTATTATTATTATTAGGGCCCAAGCCTTGAAAAGGCGAAGGCCCTATTGTTTTCCTAAGGATTATTATTAGGGCCCAAGCCTTGAAAAGGCGAAGGCCCTATTGTTTTCCTTAGGATTATTATTTATTATTATTATTAGGGCCCAAGCCTTGAAAAGGCGAAGGCCCTATTGTTTTCCTAAGGATTATTAGGGCCCAAGCCTTGAAAAGGCGAAGGCCCTATTGTTTTCCTAAGGATTATTATTTATTATTATTATTATTATTATTATTATTATTATTATTATTATTATTTTACTACCTTTTGGGCACTTTTGGGGGCCTTAACGTGCTCGAAAACTCTTGAAACTTTGCACACATCTCAGAACCCGCGGCCATCAGGGCCGGGCTGAAGCTGGTACCCGGGCGTGGCAGGGGGGCTCGACAGCGCCCCCTGGAACGGGGTTTGAACACTTGGTCCATAAATCAAACACGCTTGCATGTAATAATATGAAACTCAGTACACATATAGATCTCATCGGTTCATATATACTTCATGCTCTTACTTTTTACCCCAGCCCAACAGGAAGTCGGCTATTAAGGGTTGTTTGGAAAACACATGCAATGGAATGTGAAATACTCCTCCTAGAGAATTCAAACACACGGCACGAAACTCGGTCAGCATGAAGTCAAGACACTGAGGATGAAAAATTGCCAGGGGATTTTTGATATCTCGAACGGTTTGGCCGTGGCGAGTAAACGAAATTATGGCGAGAAACGTGAAACAGGAAGTGTGTTATAACTACTGCATACATTAACTAATCTTGATGAAACTTCAGCAGTGTGTTCGTTGTAAGAGCCCGATCACATGGATGTGACTATTGTGAGTCAAAGTTATAGCGCCACCAACTGGAAGCAGGAAGTGTGTCACTTTCAAAATGCTTTTAAATCACCCTCTTATTTTTACCCGATTTGCTTCAAACTTCATGTGCATAATGTAGACACACGCCAGATGTAGACCTGTGAAAGGATTATTGATATCTTAGATACTGTTGCCATGGCAATGCATCAAACATTAATATTCCTTTTTTTAAGCTTTTTCATGCTTTTTTATGCTTTCGGGCACTTTTGGGGTTCTTAACGTGCTCGAAAACTCTTGAAACTTTGCACACGGGACAAAACCCGCGGCCATCAGGGCCAGGCTGAAGCTGGTACCCGGGCGTGGCAGGGGGGCTCGACAGCGCCCCCTTGAACGGGTCAGACAATTTGGTCCATATATCCAACACGCTTTACCCTATTTGCTTCAAACTTGATGTGTATAATGTAGACACAAGCCAGATGTAGACCTGTGAAAGGATTGTTGATATCTTAGATGCTGTTGCCGTGACAACGCATCAAACTTTAATATTCTTTTTGGATACTTTTGAGATTCTTAGCGCACTTTTGGGGCCCTTAACGTGCTCAAAAACTCTTGAAACTTTGCACACGGGTCAGAAACCGCGGCCATCAGGGCCGGGCTGAAGCTGGTACCCGGGCGTGGCAGGGGGGCTCGACAGCGCCCCCTGGAATGGGGTCCGAAAACTTGGTCCATAAATCAAACAGGCTTTACCCGATTTGCTTCAAACTTGATGTGTATAATGTAGACACACGCCAGATTTAGACCTGTGAAAGGATTGTTGATATCTTAGATGCTGTTGCCGTGACAACGCATCAAACTTTAATATTCTTTTTGGATACTTTTGAGACTCTCAGCGCACTTTGGGGGCCCTTAACGTGCACGAAAACTCTTGAAACTTTGCACACAGGTCAGAACCCGCGGCCATCAGGGCCGGGCTGAAGATGGTACCCGGGCGTGGCAGGGGGGCTCGACAGCGCCCCCTGGAACGGGGTGCGAAAACTTGGTCCATAAATCAAACACGCTTGCATGTAATAATATGAAACTCGGTAGACATATAGATCTCATCGGTTCATATATCCTTTGTACTTTTACTTTTTACCCCAGCCCAACAGGAAGTCGGCTATAATGGTTTGTTTGGAAGCGTATGCCCCTGGAATTCGATATACTCCTCCTAGAGAATTCAACCAATCGCAACGAAACTCGGTCAGCATGAAGTCAAGACATTGAGGATGAAAAATTGCCAGGGGATTTTTGATATCTCGAACGATTTGGCCGTGGCGAGGAAACGAATTTATGGCGAATAATGGAAACAGGAAGTGTGTTATAACTTCTGCATACATTAACTGATCTTGATGAAACTTCAACAGTGTGTTCGCTGTAAGAGGCCGATCACATGGATGTGACTATTATGAGTCAAAGTTATAGCGCCACCAACTGGCAGCAGGAAGTGTGTCACTTTCAAAATGCTTTGAAATCACCCTCTTATTTTTACCCGATTTGCTTCAAACTTGATGTGTATAATGTAGACACTCGCCAGATGTAGACCTGTGAAAGGATTATTGATGTCTTAGATACTGTTGCCATGGCAACGCATCAAACTTTAATATTGTTTTTGGATGCTTTTGAGACTCTTAGCATGCCTGAAATTGCTTAAAATTGCATGAAACTCGACAGACAGATCACATTTATTAGCCAGTAGACATGTGCAAAGTTTCAGAAACGGGCGTGGTGCAGGGGCTCAGTAGCGCCACCTTTTGTGACAAAAGTGTGTGTGGGGGGGGGGGGGGGGGGGGGGGGTTAGTTTCATCTACAGTTACAAAACTTTTTCAACTTGATGAAAATACATTAAAGATGCTAAATTGTGAACGGATATTGAATATCTCAAACGGTTTTGCTATGGCGAGGGATTATGTCAAAAAAAGAATCAGGAAATGTCTCATATCTTTCTAAAATGTAATTATACACCATTTATTTTTCTATAAAATTATACTAATATTAGAAGTAAACCCATTGTATTCCTTTTTTTCAATTTAAGATTTATGTTTAAGTTTAAAAACAGCCAGAATGGTTGTTTAGCCAAAAAAAAAAAAAAAAAAAAATCATTCATAGTGCTTTACTGCCCTCTTGTGTTCAAAATCAGGTAGGCCAATTGATGCTACTATGGGAATATTTTCCCACCGTGACTCCGCTGGGGGCTTTAAAATCGCTAACTTGAAAGCGAAAGTAACGGACGTCTCCACAAGACGTGCAGCTGTGAGCATTTTTGTTTCATTTTAAAAGAAGCCCCATTTCGGGGGCGGATTTCTTGAATGTATTTTACAAAATCACAATGTTGTGTTTGATTGCGAGTATCCAAAAATAAGTAAACACTTTGCAGTTTGAATGATCTTCTTGAATAAAATGACGGAGTAGCCAATGTTTCCACTGTTCGATCGCGGACGTCCACACGGACATTGATAATGGTGGCGCGTGCAGAGCGCGTGCTTGAATTGTGAGTTCAATAGTCTATTATTTTTCACGGAAAACACAACAACAAAAGAGTATAATGATAGATTCGCTTAAATAGGCGCTTTTACATAAAATAGCCTATTCCGTCATCATCTTTTCAGTCAGCTCTTCACTCTCGTGATTAATGAAATTTGACTCCTGTTGCTGATATTTGCTGCAACTTTCGTTCAGCTCACAATTTAGTAAGCAAACACGCTTCAAATGTGTTTATTTTATTTTTGTGTATATATATGTGTGTATATATATATATATATATATATATATATATATATATATATATATATATATATATATATATATATATATATATATAGCTTATGTTTCAAATATGAGTTAATTAACAATCGTTGGAAAGAATGATACTTTTAAACATATCACTAAACCGTCATTAGGTGTCGCCAGGCGACCGTCTTAATGAGCGAGTCATTGATTCATTCGTTCAAACGATTCGTTCGAACGGCTGAGTCGTTCATGAATGAGACAGATTATGGATTGGTCGTTGAATCTTTGAGTCAACCGATTTGTTCAAAATGCTGAATCATTCAGTAATGAGAACGCGTTGCTGTGAGATGCTCGATGGTTCTGCTGTGATCTTTGTTGAACTATTTTCGCTGCTGAAACAGAAAAAAAGTCAATATTGCATCTAAAATGTAAGTGACTTGACACGTGTGTGTGTGTGTGTGTGTGTGCGTGTGAGTGCGTGCGTGCGTGTGTGTGTGTGTGTGTGTGTGTGTGTGCAATCAATCTCAGGTAAGAGGCATGAATAATGAGAATTGGACTTCTAGGAGTGAGGTTAATATTCCGGAGATGGTTCCCTCGGATTGTGAAAAGGAGGCGGCGCGGGAGTGGCCAGGCATTGCGCTACTTTAGTTTCAAAGTTTAAAACAATGCTAATATCATTTTTTTGAACGATTTCATTACAAATGTTTATTTTATATATTTATAAAATATTATAAAATATAATAACTATGTTTTGTCCTATTAACAAAAGACAGGCAATGTACTATTAACAAATGTTAATAGTTTTTTAAAAGTTAAAATGATACTTTATGCATTTGTTTTGTGTCAGATGATTAACAATATAAATTAAACAAAGCTTAAAACAAACAAAATAATAAAACGAAAACAAAGCTTGAACATTTTATTTAATTGAAAAGCCTTTTTGAAATAAAATGTGTTTTTTTCCCTCTGAAATAGCAAAAGCATCGCACACTTAGCTGTACCTGCTCTAAATAAATAATAGTATTTAAATAAAAATACAAAATCGAAATAAATAAATTATATAAAACAAAATCAAATCAAAGAAAATAAATCTTATTAAAGTTATGCAGGCACACATTTAACAATAATTTTCAAGTGACAAATAAAATCAATCAAAATTCCTTACACATGGAGTTAATCCTGACGATTCCTGAGGCGCCTTTCCTCATGACACTCGCTTTTTTTTTCGAAGATATATTTTCTTTGGTTTGATTTTGTTTTTGTAATAATTTATTTTATTTAGTTCGATTTTGTATTTTTATTGAATTACTCTTTTTTATTTAGAGCAGGTACAGCTAGTGTGTGATGCTTTTGCTATTTCAGAGGAAAACAATAATTTTATTTAATTAATAATTTTTGTTTCAGTCCACCATATAATTATGTTGTGTTTGATCTATGGAAAAAAGTTAGTTGTGAAATGGTTGAATATTAACAAAAGTTAATAGTTTTTTACAAGTTAGAATAATACGATATATATATATATATAAACAAGCCGGTGGCACCGCCACCCCGGTGCCTTTACGGTTACTGTGCATGACGGGCAATATCGTAACTCCGCTTTGACCTTTGAGAAGATGTGTGCTATAGAGCTTGCATTGGTGTGGGCTCTGCAAAAGTGTGTGTGTGTGTGTGAGGCGTGATTGAACAATGTAGACATATATATATATATATATATAAAGGCACCGGGGTGGCGGTGCCACCGGCTTGTTTATATATATATATATATATATATATATATATATATATATATATATATATGAATATAGCTGCGAGCAGCGATGAAGGGCCAAAGCCGGCGGCACCGCCACTCCGGTGCCTTTAGGTAACTAAAGGCACCGGGGTTGCGGTGCCACCGGCTTGGGCCCGTAATCGCTGCTCGCAGCTATATTTATTTATTATTATTATTATTATTTTACTACCTTTTGGGCACTTTTGGGGGCCTTAACGTGCTCGAAAACTCTTGAAACTTTGCACACATCTCAGAACCCGCGGCCATCAGGGCCGGGCTGAAGCTGGTACCCGGGCGTGGCAGGGGGGCTCGACAGCGCCCCCTGGAACGGGGTTTGAACACTTGGTCCATAAATCAAACACGCTTGCATGTAATAATATGAAACTCAGTACACATATAGATCTCATCGGTTCATATATACTTCATGCTCTTACTTTTTACCCCAGCCCAACAGGAAGTCGGCTATTAAGGGTTGTTTGGAAAACACATGCAATGGAATGTGAAATACTCCTCCTAGAGAATTCAAACACACGGCACGAAACTCGGTCAGCATGAAGTCAAGACACTGAGGATGAAAAATTGCCAGGGGATTTTTGATATCTCGAACGGTTTGGCCGTGGCGAGTAAACGAAATTATGGCGAGAAACGTGAAACAGGAAGTGTGTTATAACTACTGCATACATTAACTAATCTCGATGAAACTTCAGCAGTGTGTTCGTTGTAAGAGCCCGATCACATGGATGTGACTATTGTGAGTCAAAGTTATAGCGCCACCAACTGGAAGCAGGAAGTGTGTCACTTTCAAAATGCTTTTAAATCACCCTCTTATTTTTACCCGATTTGCTTCAAACTTCATGTGCATAATGTAGACACACGCCAGATGTAGACCTGTGAAAGGATTATTGATATCTTAGATACTGTTGCCATGGCAATGCATCAAACATTAATATTCCTTTTTTTAAGCTTTTTCATGCTTTTTTATGCTTTCGGGCACTTTTGGGGTTCTTAACGTGCTCGAAAACTCTTGAAACTTTGCACACGGGACAAAACCCGCGGCCATCAGGGCCAGGCTGAAGCTGGTACCCGGGCGTGGCAGGGGGGCTCGACAGCGCCCCCTTGAACGGGTCAGACAATTTGGTCCATATATCCAACACGCTTTACCCTATTTGCTTCAAACTTGATGTGTATAATGTAGACACAAGCCAGATGTAGACCTGTGAAAGGATTGTTGATATCTTAGATGCTGTTGCCGTGACAACGCATCAAACTTTAATATTCTTTTTGGATACTTTTGAGATTCTTAGCGCACTTTTGGGGCCCTTAACATGCTCAAAAACTCTTGAAACTTTGCACACGGGTCAGAAACCGTGGCCATCAGGGCCGGGCTGAAGCTGGTACCCGGGCGTGGCAGGGGGGCTCGACAGCGCCCCCTGGAATGGGGTCCGAAAACTTGGTCCATAAATCAAACAGGCTTTACCCGATTTGCTTCAAACTTGATGTGTATAATGTAGACACACGCCAGATTTAGACCTGTGAAAGGATTGTTGATATCTTAGATGCTGTTGCCGTGACAACGCATCAAACTTTAATATTCTTTTTGGATACTTTTGAGACTCTCAGCGCACTTTGGGGGCCCTTAACGTGCTCAAAAACTCTTGAAACTTTGCACACGGGTCAGAACCCGTGGCCATCAGGGCCGGGCTGAAGCTGGTACCCGGGCGTGGCAGGGGGGCTCGACAGTGCCCCCTGGAACGGGGTCCGAAAACTTGGTCCATAAATCAAACACGCTTGAATGTAATAATATGAAACTCGGTACACATATAGATCTCATCGATTCATATATCCTTTGTACTTTTACTTTTTACCCCAGCCCAACAGGAAGTCGGCTATTATGGTTTGTTTGGAAGCGTATGCCCCTGGAATTCGATATACTCCTCCTAGAGAATTCAACCAATCGCCACGAAACTCGGTCAGCATGAAGTCAAGACATTGAGGATGAAAAGTTGCCAGGGGATTTTTGATATCTCGAACGGTTTGGCTGTGGCGAGGAAACGAATTTATGGCGAATAAAGGAAACAGGAAGTGTGTTATAACTTCTGCATACATTAACTGATCTTGATGAAACTTCAGCAGTGTGTTCGCTGTAAGAGTCCGATCACATGGATGTGACTATTGTGAGTCAAAGTTATAGCGCCACCAACTGGCAGCAGGAAGTGTGTCACTTCCTAAAGGCTTTGAAATCACCCTCTTATTTTTACCCAATTTGCTTCAAACTTTATGTGTATAATGTAGACACACGGCAGATGTAGACCTGAGAAAGGATTATTGATATCTTAGATACTGTTGCCGTGGCAACGCATCAAACTTTATTATTCTTTGTTGATGCTTTTGAGACTCTTAACATACTTGAAATTGCATGAAACCCGACAGACACATCACATTTATTAGACAGTAGACATGTGCAGAGTTTCAGAAACGGGCATGGTGAGAGCAATTAGAGAATAATGTTTAAGTTTAAAAACAGCCAGAATGGTTGTTTAGTCAAAAAAATTTTTTTCCCAAATCATACATAGTGTTATACTGCCCTCTTGTGTTCAAAATCAGGTAAAAAGCGAAAGTAAAATAAGGACGTCTGCACAATTCATTAATAATGGTGCAGAGTAGAGTGAGCTTTTTCAATTAATTCCTATGGAAGTAGGAATGAACTAAACAACGTTCGCTCTGTTCTGCTCGTCCCTCACCGTGGGCGCGCAGAGTTATGAATGCCCGTGCAGCCGTGAGCATTTTAGTTTCATTTTAAAATTAGCGCCATTTCGGGGGACGTATTACTTTAATTTATTTAACAAAAACACAATGTTGTGTTTAATTGCGAGTGTACACAAATATAAGTAAACACTTTGACGTTTGAATGATGTCCTGTATGAAGAAAATGACGGAGTATGTTTCACTGTTCAATCGCGCTGAGCCACCCAGACCCCCACACACACACTGACACACACACACACACACACACACACACACACACACACACACACACACACACACACACACACACACACACACACACACACACACAACACACACACACACACACACACACAATAATAAAACATTCAACCTAACATATACAAATTACACTGCTATGTTGAAATAGTCAGTAGTACAATTTGTATCATTCACAGTAAGCACCGCTCCACTGTGATTTTTCCAAGCACATTTTTGCACAAGTGAAGAGGATGATTTTTTCCGTCGATATTGGAACGTGAGTGAAGTACAAAGCCTGTAATAAAGAATAGTTTAGCATCCAAATACATCGCAAATGTTGCAACATTTAGATTCTAAAGAGAGATTTACGTGAGCCTAACACCACTTACTTTTACTTTTGTTTTAAATTATTTCGTTTTGGCTTTATTATAGTTATTTTTTTATTTGTGTTCTGTTCTGAATATCATTAAATTTAAAGGATTTGTTGTGGAATATTTTGAGTGTATAATCAAATAACACTAAACCGTCACTAGGTGTCGCCAGGCGACCGTCTTAATGAGCGGGTCATTGATTCATTCGTTCAAACGATTCGTTTGAACGACTGAGTCATTCATGAATGAGACAGATGTTTATGGATTGGTCATTGAATCTTTGAGTCAACCAATTTGTTCAAAATGCTGAATCATTCAGTAATGAGAAAACACGTTGCTGTGAGATGCAATGGTTCTGCTGTGATCTTTGTTTAACTATTTTCGCTGCTGAAACAGAAGAACAGTCAATATTGCATCTAAAATGTAAGTGACTTGACACGTGTGTGTGTGTGTGTGTGTGTGTGTGTGCGTGTGAGTGCGTGCGTGCGTGTGTGTGTGTGTGTGTGTGTGTGTGTGTGTGTGTGCAATCAATCCCAGGTAAGAGGCATGAATAATGAGAATTGGACTTCTAGGAGTGAGGTTAATATTCCGGAGATGGTTCCCTCGGATTGTGAAAAGGAGGCGGCGCGGGAGTGGCCAGGCATTGCGCTACTTCTGTTTCAAAGTTTAAAACAATGCTAATATCATTTTTTTGAACGATTTCATTACAAATGTTTATTTTATATATTTATAAAATATTATAAAATATAATAACTATGTTTTGTCCTATTAACAAAAGACAGGCAATGTACTATTAACAAATGTTAATAGTTTTTTAAAAGTTAAAATGATACTTTATGCATTTGTTTTGTGTCAGATGATTAACAATATAAATTAAACAAAGCTTAAAACAAACAAAATAATAAAACGAAAACAAAGCTTGAACATTTTATTTAATTGAAAAGCCTTTTTGAAATAAAATGTGTTTTTTTCCCTCTGAAATAGCAAAAGCATCGCACACTTAGCTGTACCTGCTCTAAATAAATAATAGTATTTAAATAAAAATACAAAATCGAAATAAATAAATTATATAAAACAAAATCAAATCAAAGAAAATAAATCTTATTAAAGTTATGCAGGCACACATTTAACAATAATTTTCAAGTGACAAATAAAATCAATCAAAATTCCTTACACATGGAGTTAATCCTGACGATTCCTGAGGCGCCTTTCCTCATGACACTCGCTTTTTTTTTCGAAGATATATTTTCTTTGGTTTGATTTTGTTTTTGTAATAATTTATTTTATTTAGTTCGATTTTGTATTTTTATTGAATTACTCTTTTTTATTTAGAGCAGGTACAGCTAGTGTGTGATGCTTTTGCTATTTCAGAGGAAAACAATAATTTTATTTAATTAATAATTTTTGTTTCAGTCCACCATATAATTATGTTGTGTTTGATCTATGGAAAAAAGTTAGTTGTGAAATGGTTGAATATTAACAAAAGTTAATAGTTTTTTACAAGTTAGAATAATACGATATATATATATATATAAACAAGCCGGTGGCACCGCCACCCCGGTGCCTTTACGGTTACTGTGCATGACGGGCAATATCGTAACTCCGCTTTGACCTTTGAGAAGATGTGTGCTATAGAGCTTGCATTGGTGTGGGCTCTGCAAAAGTGTGTGTGTGTGTGTGAGGCGTGATTGAACAATGTAGACATATATATATATATATATATAAAGGCACCGGGGGTGGCGGTGCCACCGGCTTGTTTATATATATATATATATATATATATATATATATATATATATGAATATAGCTGCGAGCAGCGATGAAGGGCCAAAGCCGGCGGCACCGCCACTCCGGTGCCTTTAGGTAACTAAAGGCACCGGGGTTGCGGTGCCACCGGCTTGGGCCCGTAATCGCTGCTCGCAGCTATATTTATTATTATTATTTTACTACCTTTTGGGCACTTTTGGGGGCCTTAACGTGCTCGAAAACTCTTGAAACTTTGCACACATCTCAGAACCCGCGGCCATCAGGGCCGGGCTGAAGCTGGTACCCGGGCGTGGCAGGGGGGCTCGACAGCGCCCCCTGGAACGGGGTTTGAACACTTGGTCCATAAATCAAACACGCTTGCATGTAATAATATGAAACTCAGTACACATATAGATCTCATCGGTTCATATATACTTCATGCTTTTACTTTTTACCCCAGCCCAACAGGAAGTCGGCTATTAAGGGTTGTTTGGAAAACACATGCAATGGAATGTGAAATACTCCTCCTAGAGAATTCAAACACACGGCACGAAACTCGGTCAGCATGAAGTCAAGACACTGAGGATGAAAAATTGCCAGGGGATTTTTGATATCTCGAACGGTTTGGCCGTGGCGAGTAAACGAAATTATGGCGAGAAACGTGAAACAGGAAGTGTGTTATAACTACTGCATACATTAACTAATCTTGATGAAACTTCAGCAGTGTGTTCGTTGTAAGAGCCCGATCACATGGATGTGACTATTGTGAGTCAAAGTTATAGCGCCACCAACTGGAAGCAGGAAGTGTGTCACTTTCAAAATGCTTTTAAATCACCCTCTTATTTTTACCCGATTTGCTTCAAACTTCATGTGCATAATGTAGACACACGCCAGATGTAGACCTGTGAAAGGATTATTGATATCTTAGATACTGTTGCCATGGCAATGCATCAAACATTAATATTCCTTTTTTTAAGCTTTTTCATGCTTTTTTATGCTTTCGGGCACTTTTGGGGTTCTTAACGTGCTCGAAAACTCTTGAAACTTTGCACACGGGACAAAACCCGCGGCCATCAGGGCCAGGCTGAAGCTGGTACCCGGGCGTGGCAGGGGGGCTCGACAGCGCCCCCTTGAACGGGTCAGACAATTTGGTCCATATATCCAACACGCTTTACCCTATTTGCTTCAAACTTGATGTGTATAATGTAGACACAAGCCAGATGTAGACCTGTGAAAGGATTGTTGATATCTTAGATGCTGTTGCCGTGACAACGCATCAAACTTTAATATTCTTTTTGGATACTTTTGAGATTCTTAGCGCACTTTTGGGGCCCTTAACGTGCTCAAAAACTCTTGAAACTTTGCACACGGGTCAGAAACCGCGGCCATCAGGGCCGGGCTGAAGCTGGTACCCGGGCGTGGCAGGGGGGCTCGACAGCGCCCCCCTGGAATGGGGTCCGAAAACTTGGTCCATAAATCAAACAGGCTTTACCCGATTTGCTTCAAACTTGATGTGTATAATGTAGACACACGCCAGATTTAGACCTGTGAAAGGATTGTTGATATCTTAGATGCTGTTGCCGTGACAACGCATCAAACTTTAATATTCTTTTTGGATACTTTTGAGACTCTCAGCGCACTTTGGGGGCCCTTAACGTGCTCAAAAACTCTTGAAACTTTGCACACGGGTCAGAACCCGTGGCCATCAGGGCCGGGCTGAAGCTGGTACCCGGGCGTGGCAGGGGGGCTCGACAGTGCCCCCTGGAACGGGGTCCGAAAACTTGGTCCATAAATCAAACACGCTTGAATGTAATAATATGAAACTCGGTACACATATAGATCTCATCGATTCATATATCCTTTGTACTTTTACTTTTTACCCCAGCCCAACAGGAAGTCGGCTATTATGGTTTGTTTGGAAGCGTATGCCCCTGGAATTCGATATACTCCTCCTAGAGAATTCAACCAATCGCCACGAAACTCGGTCAGCATGAAGTCAAGACATTGAGGATGAAAAGTTGCCAGGGGATTTTTGATATCTCGAACGGTTTGGCTGTGGCGAGGAAACGAATTTATGGCGAATAAAGGAAACAGGAAGTGTGTTATAACTTCTGCATACATTAACTGATCTTGATGAAACTTCAGCAGTGTGTTCGCTGTAAGAGTCCGATCACATGGATGTGACTATTGTGAGTCAAAGTTATAGCGCCACCAACTGGCAGCAGGAAGTGTGTCACTTCCTAAAGGCTTTGAAATCACCCTCTTATTTTTACCCAATTTGCTTCAAACTTTATGTGTATAATGTAGACACACGGCAGATGTAGACCTGAGAAAGGATTATTGATATCTTAGATACTGTTGCCGTGGCAACGCATCAAACTTTATTATTCTTTGTTGATGCTTTTGAGACTCTTAACATACTTGAAATTGCATGAAACCCGACAGACACATCACATTTATTAGACAGTAGACATGTGCAGAGTTTCAGAAACGGGCATGGTGAGAGCAATTAGAGAATAATGTTTAAGTTTAAAAACAGCCAGAATGGTTGTTTAGTCAAAAAAATTTTTTTTCCAAATCATACATAGTGTTATACTGCCCTCTTGTGTTCAAAATCAGGTAAAAAGCGAAAGTAAAATAAGGACGTCTGCACAATTCATTAATAATGGTGCAGAGTAGAGTGAGCTTTTTCAATTAATTCCTATGGAAGTAGGAATGAACTAAACAACGTTCGCTCTGTTCTGCTCGTCCCTCACCGTGGGCGCGCAGAGTTATGAATGCCCGTGCAGCCGTGAGCATTTTAGTTTCATTTTAAAATTAGCGCCATTTCGGGGGACGTATTACTTTAATTTATTTAACAAAAACACAATGTTGTGTTTAATTGCGAGTGTACACAAATATAAGTAAACACTTTGACGTTTGAATGATGTCCTGTATGAAGAAAATGACGGAGTATGTTTCACTGTTCAATCGCGCTGAGCCACCCAGACCCCCACACACACACTGACACACACACACACACACACACACACACACAAACACACACACACACACACACACACAATAATAAAACATTCAACCTAACATATACAAATTACACTGCTATGTTGAAATAGTCAGTAGTACAATTTGTATCATTCACAGTAAGCACCGCTCCACTGTGATTTTTCCAAGCACATTTTTGCACAAGTGAAGAGGATGATTTTTTCCGTCGATATTGGAACGTGAGTGAAGTACAAAGCCTGTAATAAAGAATAGTTTAGCATCCAAATACATCGCAAATGTTGCAACATTTAGATTCTAAAGAGAGATTTACGTGAGCCTAACACCACTTACTTTTACTTTTGTTTTAAATTATTTCGTTTTGGCTTTATTATAGTTATTTTTTTATTTGTGTTCTGTTCTGAATATCATTAAATTTAAAGGATTTGTTGTGGAATATTTTGAGTGTATAATCAAATAACACTAAACCGTCACTAGGTGTCGCCAGGCGACCGTCTTAATGAGCGGGTCATTGATTCATTCGTTCAAACGATTCGTTTGAACGACTGAGTCATTCATGAATGAGACAGATGTTTATGGATTGGTCATTGAATCTTTGAGTCAACCAATTTGTTCAAAATGCTGAATCATTCAGTAATGAGAAAACACGTTGCTGTGAGATGCAATGGTTCTGCTGTGATCTTTGTTTAACTATTTTCGCTGCTGAAACAGAAGAACAGTCAATATTGCATCTAAAATGTAAGTGACTTGACACGTGTGTGTGTGTGTGTGTGTGTGTGTGTGTGTGTGTGTGTGCGTGTGAGTGCGTGCCTGCGTGTGTGTGTGTGTGTGTGTGTGTGTGTGCAATCAATCCCAGGTAAGAGGCATGAATAATGAGAATTGGACTTCTAGGAGTGAGGTTAATATTCCGGAGATGGTTCCCTCGGATTGTGAAAAGGAGGCGGCGCGGGAGTGGCCAGGCATTGCGCTACTTCTGTTTCAAAGTTTAAAACAATGCTAATATCATTTTTTTGAACGATTTCATTACAAATGTTTATTTTATATATTTATAAAATATTATAAAATATAATAACTATGTTTTGTCCTATTAACAAAAGACAGGCAATGTACTATTAACAAATGTTAATAGTTTTTTAAAAGTTAAAATTATACTTTATGCATTTGTTTTGTGTCAGATGATTAACAATATAAATTAAACAAAGCTTAAAACAAACAAAATAATAAAACGAAAACAAAGCTTGAACATTTTATTTA
This sequence comes from Tiaroga cobitis, assembly GCA_030578255.1. Classification (NCBI taxonomy): domain Eukaryota; kingdom Metazoa; phylum Chordata; class Actinopteri; order Cypriniformes; family Leuciscidae; genus Tiaroga; species Tiaroga cobitis. The sequence continues at coordinate 10,375,109 of CM060608.1, forward strand.
ATTGAAAAGCCTTTTTGAAATAAAATGTGTTTTTTTCCCTCTGAAATAGCAAAAGCATCGCACACTTAGCTGTACCTGCTCTAAATAAATAATAGTATTTAAATAAAAATACAAAATCGAAATAAATAAATTATATAAAACAAAATCAAATCAAAGAAAATAAATCTTATTAAAGTTATGCAGGCACACATTTAACAATAATTTTCAAGTGACAAATAAAATCAATCAAAATTCCTTACACATGGAGTTAATCCTGACGATTCCTGAGGCGCCTTTCCTCATGACACTCGCTTTTTTTTTCGAAGATATATTTTCTTTGGTTTGATTTTGTTTTTGTAATAATTTATTTTATTTAGTTCGATTTTGTATTTTTATTGAATTACTCTTTTTTATTTAGAGCAGGTACAGCTAGTGTGTGATGCTTTTGCTATTTCAGAGGAAAACAATAATTTTATTTAATTAATAATTTTTGTTTCAGTCCACCATATAATTATGTTGTGTTTGATCTATGGAAAAAAGTTAGTTGTGAAATGGTTGAATATTAACAAAAGTTAATAGTTTTTTACAAGTTAGAATAATACGATATATATATATATATAAACAAGCCGGTGGCACCGCCACCCCGGTGCCTTTACGGTTACTGTGCATGACGGGCAATATCGTAACTCCGCTTTGACCTTTGAGAAGATGTGTGCTATAGAGCTTGCATTGGTGTGGGCTCTGCAAAAGTGTGTGTGTGTGTGTGAGGCGTGATTGAACAATGTAGACATATATATATATATATATATATAAAGGCACCGGGGTGGCGGTGCCACCGGCTTGTTTATATATATATATATATATATATATATATATATATATATATGAATATAGCTGCGAGCAGCGATGAAGGGCCAAAGCCGGCGGCACCGCCACTCCGGTGCCTTTAGGTAACTAAAGGCACCGGGGTTGCGGTGCCACCGGCTTGGGCCCGTAATCGCTGCTCGCAGCTATATTTATTATTATTATTTTACTACCTTTTGGGCACTTTTGGGGGCCTTAACGTGCTCGAAAACTCTTGAAACTTTGCACACATCTCAGAACCCGCGGCCATCAGGGCCGGGCTGAAGCTGGTACCCGGGCGTGGCAGGGGGGCTCGACAGCGCCCCCTGGAACGGGGTTTGAACACTTGGTCCATAAATCAAACACGCTTGCATGTAATAATATGAAACTCAGTACACATATAGATCTCATCGGTTCATATATACTTCATGCTCTTACTTTTTACCCCAGCCCAACAGGAAGTCGGCTATTAAGGGTTGTTTGGAAAACACATGCAATGGAATGTGAAATACTCCTCCTAGAGAATTCAAACACACGGCACGAAACTCGGTCAGCATGAAGTCAAGACACTGAGGATGAAAAATTGCCAGGGGATTTTTGATATCTCGAACGGTTTGGCCGTGGCGAGTAAACGAAATTATGGCGAGAAACGTGAAACAGGAAGTGTGTTATAACTACTGCATACATTAACTAATCTCGATGAAACTTCAGCAGTGTGTTCGTTGTAAGAGCCCGATCACATGGATGTGACTATTGTGAGTCAAAGTTATAGCGCCACCAACTGGAAGCAGGAAGTGTGTCACTTTCAAAATGCTTTTAAATCACCCTCTTATTTTTACCCGATTTGCTTCAAACTTCATGTGCATAATGTAGACACACGCCAGATGTAGACCTGTGAAAGGATTATTGATATCTTAGATACTGTTGCCATGGCAATGCATCAAACATTAATATTCCTTTTTTTAAGCTTTTTCATGCTTTTTTATGCTTTCGGGCACTTTTGGGGTTCTTAACGTGCTCAAAAACTCTTGAAACTTTGCACACGGGACAAAACCCGCGGCCATCAGGGCCAGGCTGAAGCTGGTACCCGGGCGTGGCAGGGGGGCTCGACAGCGCCCCCTTGAACGGGTCAGACAATTTGGTCCATATATCCAACACGCTTTACCCTATTTGCTTCAAACTTGATGTGTATAATGTAGACACAAGCCAGATGTAGACCTGTGAAAGGATTGTTGATATCTTAGATGCTGTTGCCGTGACAACGCATCAAACTTTAATATTCTTTTTGGATACTTTTGAGATTCTTAGCGCACTTTTGGGGCCCTTAACGTGCTCAAAAACTCTTGAAACTTTGCACACGGGTCAGAAACCGCGGCCATCAGGGCCGGGCTGAAGCTGGTACCCGGGCGTGGCAGGGGGGCTCGACAGCGCCCCCTGGAATGGGGTCCGAAAACTTGGTCCATAAATCAAACAGGCTTTACCCGATTTGCTTCAAACTTGATGTGTATAATGTAGACACACGCCAGATTTAGACCTGTGAAAGGATTGTTGATATCTTAGATGCTGTTGCCGTGACAACGCATCAAACTTTAATATTCTTTTTGGATACTTTTGAGACTCTCAGCGCACTTTGGGGGCCCTTAACGTGCTCAAAAACTCTTGAAACTTTGCACACGGGTCAGAACCCGTGGCCATCAGGGCCGGGCTGAAGCTGGTACCCGGGCGTGGCAGGGGGGCTCGACAGTGCCCCCTGGAACGGGGTCCGAAAACTTGGTCCATAAATCAAACACGCTTGAATGTAATAATATGAAACTCGGTACACATATAGATCTCATCGATTCATATATCCTTTGTACTTTTACTTTTTACCCCAGCCCAACAGGAAGTCGGCTATTATGGTTTGTTTGGAAGCGTATGCCCCTGGAATTCGATATACTCCTCCTAGAGAATTCAACCAATCGCCACGAAACTCGGTCAGCATGAAGTCAAGACATTGAGGATGAAAAGTTGCCAGGGGATTTTTGATATCTCGAACGGTTTGGCCGTGGCGAGGAAATGAATTTATGGCGAATAAAGGAAACAGGAAGTGTGTTATAACTTCTGCATACATTAACTGATCTTGATGAAACTTCAGCAGTGTGTTCGCTGTAAGAGTCCGATCACATGGATGTGACTATTGTGAGTCAAAGTTATAGCGCCACCAACTGGCAGCAGGAAGTGTGTCACTTCCTAAAGGCTTTGAAATCACCCTCTTATTTTTACCCAATTTGCTTCAAACTTCATCTGTATAATGTAAATACACGGCAGATGTAGACCTGTGAAAGGATTATTGATATATTAGATACTGTTGCCGTGGCAACGCATCAAACTTTAATATTCTTTGTTGATGCTTTTGAGACTCTTAACATACTTGAAATAACATGAAACTCGACAGACACATCACATTTATTAGCCAGTAGACATGTGCAAAGTTTCAGAAACGGGCGTGGTGCAGGGGCTCAGTAGCGCCACCTTTTGACAAAAGTGGGGGTGTTAGTTCTATAGTTTTACCTACAATCATAAAACTCGGTACGCATATTGTTCAGATCAAGCCGGACAACTTTCTAATTTACTGTCATTAGCTCAGACCAAGAGGGAGTCAGATATTTTAGTTTGAATGTGGATGTTTCTGAGAATTTTCTCTCCCTCTCTTTCCGTCTCTGTGTGTGAGGGATTTGTCTATTGATTTTAATGCATTTCAAGGTTTCAGGGGATTTTGGGACTCTTAACGTGCTCAAAAACTTTTGAAATTTTGCACACAGGTCAGAACCCACGGCCATCAGGGCCGGGCTGAAGCTGGTACCCGGGCGTGGCAGGGGGGCTCAACAGCGCCCCCTTGAACGGGGTCCGACAATTTGGTCCATATATTCAACACGCTTGCATGAATTAATATGAAACTCAGTACACATATAGATCTCATCGGGCCAAACATTTTACCCCTGGTCAAGTTTTACGCCAGCCCAACAGGAAGTCGGCTATTATGGGTTGTTTGGAAAACGCTTGCTGTGGAATTTGAAGTACTACTCCTAGGCAATTCATTCAATCATCGCCAAACTAGGCGTGCATGAAGTCAAGACATTGAGGATGCTAAATTGCTGACGGATTTTTGATATCTCGAACGGTTTGGCCGTGGCGAGGAAATGAATTTTCATGACTAAAAAAGGACATATAAAGTGTGTTATAACTTAGTTAGATTTACCTACAGTTACAAAACTCAGCTTGTATATTCTTCTCCTCAAGCCAAACAACTTTCTAATTTACAGTCAATAGCTCCAACCCTCAGAAAGTCAGATATTGTGGTTTGAATGTGGATTTCATGAAATGGTATCTCTCTCTGTCACTCTTTGACAGAGAGAGGGCCCCCTCCCATTCTATGTGTGTGTGTGTGTGTGGCTGTCTGTGTGGGGAGGGAGGGGGAGGGAGGGCTGGTGTCTGTGTTTATATGTGTGTGTGTGGCTGGCTGGCTGTTACAGTGACATGATATTAAGCCTTTCATTGCTGTGTGATTTTTCCTGCATTAAAGGATAAAGAAATCTCTAAGGCCTTGTCTTTTTGCATAACAATTTTGTATTTTTTTTAAATTACAAAATATGCACAGAACCAAGATCTTTTAAATGTATAGTTTGCTTTAAATAAAATTAAGATTGTATTGGTAATTGAAGCTGAATGAATTTAAAATGAATGTGCTATATTTCAGAACAATATATTTGTTTTCCTTAAAATTGTAAAACACTAACTTTATTCTCATCTGAATTATAAATAATTTATTCCTGTATAAAATAAAAACACATTTGAATTTTTCTTTTTTAATCAATGTAGATTGTGTAATTGAAAAATAAACAGATTAGGGCTCTGAGGACAATAAATGAAAATCAATGCGATGTGGTGAATGTCCAAAAGATGGCATCCACAGACTGTTTTAAATGGGGTTGGATAAATATTTTTTGCTTTTAGACAGTGTGTGCGTGTGATTTTAGTTTGGTGACAGTTGTAGGTTACAGTTTGACAAGAGTTTATAGTTTGAAAAAAGCACTTTGTTGTGTTTTATTGGACGGAGTATGTTTTTATGTGTAACAGTTCAATCGCACCCGCACCTCACACACACACACACACACACACACACACATATTGAAACCTGAGTGAAGTACAAAGCCCATAATAAAGAATAGTTTAGCATCCAAATACATCGCAAATGTTGAAACAGTTTGATTCTAATGAGAGAGTTACGTGAGCCAAACACCACTTACTTTCACTTTCGCTTTCAATTATTTCGGTTAATTCTTAATTATAGTTTTTTTGAATTCTTGTTCTGTTCTGAATATCATTAAATTTAAAGAATTGCTTGTGTAATATTTTGAGTGTATCATCAAAACAGAATAATTCTCTCGGTTTAGTGATTCCCTAGTTTTTTTTATTGTTTTCATTGTTCTCAGGTAAGGCAAGTGATATATATATATATATATATATATATATATATATATGTATATAAAAAAAAAATATATATATATATATATATATATATGTATTTTTTATATATATATATAATTTATATATATATATATATATATATATATATATATATATATATATATATATAAATATAGCTGCGAGCAGCGATGAAGGGCCAAAGCCGGCGGCACCGCCACCCCGGTGCCTTTAGGTAACTAAAGGAAACGGGGTTGCGGTGCCACCGGCTTGGGCCCGTAATCGCTGCTCGCAGCTATATTTTATTATTATTATTATTATTTTACTACCTTTTGGGCACTTTTGGGGGCCTTAACGTGCTCAAAAACTCTTGAAACTTTGCACACGGGTCAGAACCCGCGGCCATCAGGGCCGGGCTGAAGCTGGTACCCGGGCATGGCAGGGGGGCTCGACAGCGCCCCCTGGAACGGGGTTTGAACACTTGGTCCATAAATCAAACACGCTTGCATGTAATAATATGAAACTCAGTACACATATAGATCTCATCGGTTCATATATACTTCATGCTCTTACTTTTTACCCCAGCCCAACAGGAAGTCGGCTATTAAGGGTTGTTTGGAAAACACATGCAATGGAATGTGAAATACTCCTCCTAGAGAATTCAAACACACGGCACGAAACTCGGTCAGCATGAAGTCAAGACACTGAGGATGAAAAATTGCCAGGGGATTTTTGATATCTCGAACGGTTTGGCCGTGGCGAGTAAACGAAATTATGGCGAGAAACGTGAAACAGGAAGTGTGTTATAACTACTGCATACATTAACTAATCTTGATGAAACTTCAGCAGTGTGTTCGTTGTAAGAGCCCGATCACATGGATGTGACTATTGTGAGTCAAAGTTATAGCGCCACCAACTGGAAGCAGGAAGTGTGTCACTTTCAAAATGCTTTTAAATCACCCTCTTATTTTTACCCGATTTGCTTCAAACTTCATGTGCATAATGTAGACACACGCCAGATGTAGACCTGTGAAAGGATTATTGATATCTTAGATACTGTTGCCATGGCAATGCATCAAACATTAATATTCCTTTTTTTTAAGCTTTTTCATGCTTTTTTATGCTTTCGGGCACTTTTGGGGTTCTTAACGTGCTCGAAAACTCTTGAAACTTTGCACACGGGACAAAACCCGCGGCCATCAGGGCCAGGCTGAAGCTGGTACCCGGGCGTGGCAGGGGGGCTCGACAGCGCCCCCTTGAACGGGTCAGACAATTTGGTCCATATATCCAACACGCTTTACCCTATTTGCTTCAAACTTGATGTGTATAATGTAGACACAAGCCAGATGTAGACCTGTGAAAGGATTGTTGATATCTTAGATGCTGTTGCCGTGACAACGCATCAAACTTTAATATTCTTTTTGGATACTTTTGAGATTCTTAGCGCACTTTTGGGGCCCTTAACGTGCTCAAAAACTCTTGAAACTTTGCACACGGGTCAGAAACCGCGGCCATCAGGGCCGGGCTGAAGCTGGTACCCGGGCGTGGCAGGGGGGCTCGACAGCGCCCCCTGGAATGGGGTCCGAAAACTTGGTCCATAAATCAAACAGGCTTTACCCGATTTGCTTCAAACTTGATGTGTATAATGTAGACACACGCCAGATTTAGACCTGTGAAAGGATTGTTGATATCTTAGATGCTGTTGCCGTGACAACGCATCAAACTTTAATATTCTTTTTGGATACTTTTGAGACTCTCAGCGCACTTTGGGGGCCCTTAACGTGCTCAAAAACTCTTGAAACTTTGCACACGGGTCAGAACCCGTGGCCATCAGGGCCGGGCTGAAGCTGGTACCCGGGCGTGGCAGGGGGGCTCGACAGTGCCCCCTGGAACGGGGTCCGAAAACTTGGTCCATAAATCAAACACGCTTGAATGTAATAATATGAAACTCGGTACACATATAGATCTCATCGATTCATATATCCTTTGTACTTTTACTTTTTACCCCAGCCCAACAGGAAGTCGGCTATTATGGTTTGTTTGGAAGCGTATGCCCCTGGAATTCGATATACTCCTCCTAGAGAATTCAACCAATCGCCACGAAACTCGGTCAGCATGAAGTCAAGACATTGAGGATGAAAAGTTGCCAGGGGATTTTTGATATCTCGAACGGTTTGGCTGTGGCGAGGAAACGAATTTATGGCGAATAAAGGAAACAGGAAGTGTGTTATAACTTCTGCATACATTAACTGATCTTGATGAAACTTCAGCAGTGTGTTCGCTGTAAGAGTCCGATCACATGGATGTGACTATTGTGAGTCAAAGTTATAGCGCCACCAACTGGCAGCAGGAAGTGTGTCACTTCCTAAAGGCTTTGAAATCACCCTCTTATTTTTACCCAATTTGCTTCAAACTTTATGTGTATAATGTAGACACACGGCAGATGTAGACCTAAGAAAGGATTATTGATATCTTAGATACTGTTGCCGTGGCAACGCATCAAACTTTATTATTCTTTGTTGATGCTTTTGAGACTCTTAACATACTTGAAATTGCATGAAACCCGACAGACACATCACATTTATTAGACAGTAGACATGTGCAGAGTTTCAGAAACGGGCATGGTGAGAGCAATTAGAGAATAATGTTTAAGTTTAAAAACAGCCAGAATGGTTGTTTAGTCAAAAAAATTTTTTTTCCAAATCATACATAGTGTTATACTGCCCTCTTGTGTTCAAAATCAGGTAAAAAGCGAAAGTAAAATAAGGACGTCTGCACAATTCATTAATAATGGTGCAGAGTAGAGTGAGCTTTTTCAATTAATTCCTATGGAAGTAGGAATGAACTAAACAACGTTCGCTCTGTTCTGCTCGTCCCTCACCGTGGGCGCGCAGAGTTATGAATGCCCGTGCAGCCGTGAGCATTTTAGTTTCATTTTAAAATTAGCGCCATTTCGGGGGACATATTACTTTAATTTATTTAACAAAAACACAATGTTGTGTTTAATTGCGAGTGTACACAAATATAAGTAAACACTTTGACGTTTGAATGATGTCCTGTATGAAGAAAATGACGGAGTATGTTTCACTGTTCAATCGCGCTGAGCCACCCAGACCCCCACACACACACTGACACACACACACACACACACACACACACACACACACACAAACACACACACACACACACACACAATAATAAAACATTCAACCTAACATATACAAATTACACTGCTATGTTGAAATAGTCAGTAGTACAATTTGTATCATTCACAGTAAGCACCGCTCCACTGTGATTTTTCCAAGCACATTTTTGCACAAGTGAAGAGGATGATTTTTTCCGTCGATATTGGAACGTGAGTGAAGTACAAAGCCTGTAATAAAGAATAGTTTAGCATCCAAATACATCGCAAATGTTGCAACATTTAGATTCTAAAGAGAGATTTACGTGAGCCTAACACCACTTACTTTTACTTTTGTTTTAAATTATTTCGTTTTGGCTTTATTATAGTTATTTTTTTATTTGTGTTCTGTTCTGAATATCATTAAATTTAAAGGATTTGTTGTGGAATATTTTGAGTGTATAATCAAATAACACTAAACCGTCACTAGGTGTCGCCAGGCGACCGTCTTAATGAGCGGGTCATTGATTCATTCGTTCAAACGATTCGTTTGAACGACTGAGTCATTCATGAATGAGACAGATGTTTATGGATTGGTCATTGAATCTTTGAGTCAACCAATTTGTTCAAAATGCTGAATCATTCAGTAATGAGAAAACACGTTGCTGTGAGATGCAATGGTTCTGCTGTGATCTTTGTTTAACTATTTTCGCTGCTGAAACAGAAGAACAGTCAATATTGCATCTAAAATGTAAGTGACTTGACACGTGTGTGTGTGTGTGTGTGTGTGTGTGCGTGTGAGTGCGTGCGTGCGTGTGTGTGTGTGTGTGTGTGTGTGTGTGTGCAATCAATCCCAGGTAAGAGGCATGAATAATGAGAATTGGACTTCTAGGAGTGAGGTTAATATTCCGGAGATGGTTCCCTCGGATTGTGAAAAGGAGGCGGCGCGGGAGTGGCCAGGCATTGCGCTACTTCTGTTTCAAAGTTTAAAACAATGCTAATATCATTTTTTTGAACGATTTCATTACAAATGTTTATTTTATATATTTATAAAATATTATAAAATATAATAACTATGTTTTGTCCTATTAACAAAAGACAGGCAATGTACTATTAACAAATGTTAATAGTTTTTTAAAAGTTAAAATGATACTTTATGCATTTGTTTTGTGTCAGATGATTAACAATATAAATTAAACAAAGCTTAAAACAAACAAAATAATAAAACGAAAACAAAGCTTGAACATTTTATTTAATTGAAAAGCCTTTTTGAAATAAAATGTGTTTTTTTCCCTCTGAAATAGCAAAAGCATCGCACACTTAGCTGTACCTGCTCTAAATAAATAATAGTATTTAAATAAAAATACAAAATCGAAATAAATAAATTATATAAAACAAAATCAAATCAAAGAAAATAAATCTTATTAAAGTTATGCAGGCACACATTTAACAATAATTTTCAAGTGACAAATAAAATCAATCAAAATTCCTTACACATGGAGTTAATCCTGACGATTCCTGAGGCGCCTTTCCTCATGACACTCGCTTTTTTTTTCGAAGATATATTTTCTTTGGTTTGATTTTGTTTTTGTAATAATTTATTTTATTTAGTTCGATTTTGTATTTTTATTGAATTACTCTTTTTTATTTAGAGCAGGTACAGCTAGTGTGTGATGCTTTTGCTATTTCAGAGGAAAACAATAATTTTATTTAATTAATAATTTTTGTTTCAGTCCACCATATAATTATGTTGTGTTTGATCTATGGAAAAAAGTTAGTTGTGAAATGGTTGAATATTAACAAAAGTTAATAGTTTTTTACAAGTTAGAATAATACGATATATATATATATATATAAACAAGCCGGTGGCACCGCCACCCCGGTGCCTTTACGGTTACTGTGCATGACGGGCAATATCGTAACTCCGCTTTGACCTTTGAGAAGATGTGTGCTATAGAGCTTGCATTGGTGTGGGCTCTGCAAAAGTGTGTGTGTGTGTGTGAGGCGTGATTGAACAATGTAGACATATATATATATATATATATATATAAAGGCACCGGGGTGGCGGTGCCACCGGCTTGTTTATATATATATATATATATATATATATATGAATATAGCTGCGAGCAGCGATGAAGGGCCAAAGCCGGCGGCACCGCCACTCCGGTGCCTTTAGGTAACTAAAGGCACCGGGGTTGCGGTGCCACCGGCTTGGGCCCGTAATCGCTGCTCGCAGCTATATTTATTATTATTATTATTATTATTATTATTATTATTTTACTACCTTTTGGGCACTTTTGGGGGCCTTAACGTGCTCGAAAACTCTTGAAACTTTGCACACATCTCAGAACCCGCGGCCATCAGGGCCGGGCTGAAGCTGGTACCCGGGCGTGGCAGGGGGGCTCGACAGCGCCCCCTGGAACGGGGTTTGAACACTTGGTCCATAAATCAAACACGCTTGCATGTAATAATATGAAACTCAGTACACATATAGATCTCATCGGTTCATATATACTTCATGCTCTTACTTTTTACCCCAGCCCAACAGGAAGTCGGCTATTAAGGGTTGTTTGGAAAACACATGCAATGGAATGTGAAATACTCCTCCTAGAGAATTCAAACACACGGCACGAAACTCGGTCAGCATGAAGTCAAGACACTGAGGATGAAAAATTGCCAGGGGATTTTTGATATCTCGAACGGTTTGGCCGTGGCGAGTAAACGAAATTATGGCGAGAAACGTGAAACAGGAAGTGTGTTATAACTACTGCATACATTAACTAATCTTGATGAAACTTCAGCAGTGTGTTCGTTGTAAGAGCCCGATCACATGGATGTGACTATTGTGAGTCAAAGTTATAGCGCCACCAACTGGAAGCAGGAAGTGTGTCACTTTCAAAATGCTTTTAAATCACCCTCTTATTTTTACCCGATTTGCTTCAAACTTCATGTGCATAATGTAGACACACGCCAGATGTAGACCTGTGAAAGGATTATTGATATCTTAGATACTGTTGCCATGGCAATGCATCAAACATTAATATTCCTTTTTTTAAGCTTTTTCATGCTTTTTTATGCTTTCGGGCACTTTTGGGGTTCTTAACGTGCTCGAAAACTCTTGAAACTTTGCACACGGGACAAAACCCGCGGCCATCAGGGCCAGGCTGAAGCTGGTACCCGGGCGTGGCAGGGGGGCTCGACAGCGCCCCCTTGAACGGGTCAGACAATTTGGTCCATATATCCAACACGCTTTACCCTATTTGCTTCAAACTTGATGTGTATAATGTAGACACAAGCCAGATGTAGACCTGTGAAAGGATTGTTGATATCTTAGATGCTGTTGCCGTGACAACGCATCAAACTTTAATATTCTTTTTGGATACTTTTGAGATTCTTAGCGCACTTTTGGGGCCCTTAACGTGCTCAAAAACTCTTGAAACTTTGCACACGGGTCAGAAACCGCGGCCATCAGGGCCGGGCTGAAGCTGGTACCCGGGCGTGGCAGGGGGGCTCGACAGCGCCCCCTGGAATGGGGTCCGAAAACTTGGTCCATAAATCAAACAGGCTTTACCCGATTTGCTTCAAACTTGATGTGTATAATGTAGACACACGCCAGATTTAGACCTGTGAAAGGATTGTTGATATCTTAGATGCTGTTGCCGTGACAACGCATCAAACTTTAATATTCTTTTTGGATACTTTTGAGACTCTCAGCGCACTTTGGGGGCCCTTAACGTGCACGAAAACTCTTGAAACTTTGCACACAGGTCAGAACCCGCGGCCATCAGGGCCGGGCTGAAGATGGTACCCGGGCGTGGCAGGGGGGCTCGACAGCGCCCCCTGGAACGGGGTGCGAAAACTTGGTCCATAAATCAAACACGCTTGCATGTAATAATATGAAACTCGGTAGACATATAGATCTCATCGGTTCATATATCCTTTGTACTTTTACTTTTTACCCCAGCCCAACAGGAAGTCGGCTATAATGGTTTGTTTGGAAGCGTATGCCCCTGGAATTCGATATACTCCTCCTAGAGAATTCAACCAATCGCAACGAAACTCGGTCAGCATGAAGTCAAGACATTGAGGATGAAAAATTGCCAGGGGATTTTTGATATCTCGAACGATTTGGCCGTGGCGAGGAAACGAATTTATGGCGAATAATGGAAACAGGAAGTGTGTTATAACTTCTGCATACATTAACTGATCTTGATGAAACTTCAACAGTGTGTTCGCTGTAAGAGGCCGATCACATGGATGTGACTATTATGAGTCAAAGTTATAGCGCCACCAACTGGCAGCAGGAAGTGTGTCACTTTCAAAATGCTTTGAAATCACCCTCTTATTTTTACCCGATTTGCTTCAAACTTGATGTGTATAATGTAGACACTCGCCAGATGTAGACCTGTGAAAGGATTATTGATGTCTTAGATACTGTTGCCATGGCAACGCATCAAACTTTAATATTGTTTTTGGATGCTTTTGAGACTCTTAGCATGCCTGAAATTGCTTAAAATTGCATGAAACTCGACAGACAGATCACATTTATTAGCCAGTAGACATGTGCAAAGTTTCAGAAACGGGCGTGGTGCAGGGGCTCAGTAGCGCCACCTTTTGTGACAAAAGTGTGTGTGGGGGGGGGGGGGGGGGGGGGGGGGGGGTTAGTTTCATCTACAGTTACAAAACTTTTTCAACTTGATGAAAATACATTAAAGATGCTAAATTGTGAACGGATATTGAATATCTCAAACGGTTTTGCTATGGCGAGGGATTATGTCAAAAAAAGAATCAGGAAATGTCTCATATCTTTCTAAAATGTAATTATACACCATTTATTTTTCTATAAAATTATACTAATATTAGAAGTAAACCCATTGTATTCCTTTTTTTCAATTTAAGATTTATGTTTAAGTTTAAAAACAGCCAGAATGGTTGTTTAGCCAAAAAAAAAAAAAAAAAAAAAATCATTCATAGTGCTTTACTGCCCTCTTGTGTTCAAAATCAGGTAGGCCAATTGATGCTACTATGGGAATATTTTCCCACCGTGACTCCGCTGGGGGCTTTAAAATCGCTAACTTGAAAGCGAAAGTAACGGACGTCTCCACAAGACGTGCAGCTGTGAGCATTTTTGTTTCATTTTAAAAGAAGCCCCATTTCGGGGGCGGATTTCTTGAATGTATTTTACAAAATCACAATGTTGTGTTTGATTGCGAGTATCCAAAAATAAGTAAACACTTTGCAGTTTGAATGATCTTCTTGAATAAAATGACGGAGTAGCCAATGTTTCCACTGTTCGATCGCGGACGTCCACACGGACATTGATAATGGTGGCGCGTGCAGAGCGCGTGCTTGAATTGTGAGTTCAATAGTCTATTATTTTTCACGGAAAACACAACAACAAAAGAGTATAATGATAGATTCGCTTAAATAGGCGCTTTTACATAAAATAGCCTATTCCGTCATCATCTTTTCAGTCAGCTCTTCACTCTCGTGATTAATGAAATTTGACTCCTGTTGCTGATATTTGCTGCAACTTTCGTTCAGCTCACAATTTAGTAAGCAAACACGCTTCAAATGTGTTTATTTTATTTTTGTGTATATATATGTGTGTATATATATATATATATATATATATATATATATATATATATATATATATATATATATATATATATATAGCTTATGTTTCAAATATGAGTTAATTAACAATCGTTGGAAAGAATGATACTTTTAAACATATCACTAAACCGTCATTAGGTGTCGCCAGGCGACCGTCTTAATGAGCGAGTCATTGATTCATTCGTTCAAACGATTCGTTCGAACGGCTGAGTCGTTCATGAATGAGACAGATTATGGATTGGTCGTTGAATCTTTGAGTCAACCGATTTGTTCAAAATGCTGAATCATTCAGTAATGAGAACGCGTTGCTGTGAGATGCTCGATGGTTCTGCTGTGATCTTTGTTGAACTATTTTCGCTGCTGAAACAGAAAAAAAGTCAATATTGCATCTAAAATGTAAGTGACTTGACACGTGTGTGTGTGTGTGTGTGTGCGTGTGAGTGCGTGCGTGCGTGTGTGTGTGTGTGTGTGTGTGTGTGTGTGCAATCAATCTCAGGTAAGAGGCATGAATAATGAGAATTGGACTTCTAGGAGTGAGGTTAATATTCCGGAGATGGTTCCCTCGGATTGTGAAAAGGAGGCGGCGCGGGAGTGGCCAGGCATTGCGCTACTTTAGTTTCAAAGTTTAAAACAATGCTAATATCATTTTTTTGAACGATTTCATTACAAATGTTTATTTTATATATTTATAAAATATTATAAAATATAATAACTATGTTTTGTCCTATTAACAAAAGACAGGCAATGTACTATTAACAAATGTTAATAGTTTTTTAAAAGTTAAAATGATACTTTATGCATTTGTTTTGTGTCAGATGATTAACAATATAAATTAAACAAAGCTTAAAACAAACAAAATAATAAAACGAAAACAAAGCTTGAACATTTTATTTAATTGAAAAGCCTTTTTGAAATAAAATGTGTTTTTTTCCCTCTGAAATAGCAAAAGCATCGCACACTTAGCTGTACCTGCTCTAAATAAATAATAGTATTTAAATAAAAATACAAAATCGAAATAAATAAATTATATAAAACAAAATCAAATCAAAGAAAATAAATCTTATTAAAGTTATGCAGGCACACATTTAACAATAATTTTCAAGTGACAAATAAAATCAATCAAAATTCCTTACACATGGAGTTAATCCTGACGATTCCTGAGGCGCCTTTCCTCATGACACTCGCTTTTTTTTTCGAAGATATATTTTCTTTGGTTTGATTTTGTTTTTGTAATAATTTATTTTATTTAGTTCGATTTTGTATTTTTATTGAATTACTCTTTTTTATTTAGAGCAGGTACAGCTAGTGTGTGATGCTTTTGCTATTTCAGAGGAAAACAATAATTTTATTTAATTAATAATTTTTGTTTCAGTCCACCATATAATTATGTTGTGTTTGATCTATGGAAAAAAGTTAGTTGTGAAATGGTTGAATATTAACAAAAGTTAATAGTTTTTTACAAGTTAGAATAATACGATATATATATATATATAAACAAGCCGGTGGCACCGCCACCCCGGTGCCTTTACGGTTACTGTGCATGACGGGCAATATCGTAACTCCGCTTTGACCTTTGAGAAGATGTGTGCTATAGAGCTTGCATTGGTGTGGGCTCTGCAAAAGTGTGTGTGTGTGTGTGAGGCGTGATTGAACAATGTAGACATATATATATATATATATAAAGGCACCGGGGGTGGCGGTGCCACCGGCTTGTTTATATATATATATATATATATATATATATATATATATATGAATATAGCTGCGAGCAGCGATGAAGGGCCAAAGCCGGCGGCACCGCCACTCCGGTGCCTTTAGGTAACTAAAGGCACCGGGGTTGCGGTGCCACCGGCTTGGGCCCGTAATCGCTGCTCGCAGCTATATTTTCAAATTGGTTTCTTGAACATGACAATGAGTTCACTGTACTAAACTGGCCCCCACAGTCACCAGATCTCAACCCAATAGAGCATCTTTGGGAAGTGGTGGAACGGGAGCTTCGTGCCCTGGATGTGCATCCCACAAATCTCCATCAACTGCAAGATGCTATCCTATCAATATGGGCCAACATTTCTAAAGAATGCTTTCAGCACCTTGTTGAATCAATGCCACGTAGAATTAAGGCAGTTGCGAAAGGGGGTCAAACACAGTATTAGTATGGTGTTCCTAATAATCCTTTAGGTGAGTGTATATATATTAAAAGAAAAATGCATACAAAACTAAAATAAAAACGACAAAAGTGCATAAGATGTTACTACTGTCAAACACTATAATATATAAATAATACTGTAATATCACTGATCAGGAAAGCCGTTTTGATATTTAGAAGATAAGTGTATTTGTGTTTTGAAAGGTGTGTAGCTGTACTTGAGTGTTGGGTTCTTCACATCCGGATTGCCTTCAAATGTCGAGTTTCTGAACACTATTGAATTCTGGAACTTGCATCCCACTGGGAATGTGTCTCCAACTACGGCCCACTGAAACACACAAAGCAGCATTCTGATTGCATATCATTTAGCCCATGTGACCGTCGTAGGGTTTTAGACTGTGTTTGGATGCATTTGTCTCTCACCTGTGGTTCCCCATACAGTGCCATGATTTTTCCAATGTCATGGATCAGACCAACTAGCTGGAACCAATCTGGAGACAGGTAAAAATGAGATGCGTGCTTTTAAATTCAGTTGCAATGTTGTATTTTAACATTCGCCCAAAGAAAAATCTCCACAATGAACTTTTAACTTTCAAATTTAGATATGGATTTCAGTCCTGAAAGAAGCCCAGTAGGTATGGACATATTAATCAGAAACTGGACAAAAAACAAGCTTAGCTACGTGTTTTTGTAAAACACCATCTTATCTAAGTACAATGTAAGTGACTCCTGTGACATTTGTCCCTGCTGACTCCTCACCTTTATCAGGATGCTCTTTGCGAATTCCCTCGGCGGTCTGGAAAGCATGGAAAGAGTTCGGGAAGTCAACATCAGGGTCGGATTCATCAACAAGCTCGTCCAGGGAATTGATGTTTTCCATCATGGTCATGCTGAAGTGATTGCAATTCGCCCAATCCAGGTGCTAAAGGTGAGAGGCCGTATTCAGTGTTTGTTTGTGATGGTTGTCATTTATCTGAGTCATCACAGAGCATCTTAATTTTATTCTAGTTTAACTTCAACAGAGAAACATGTCCAGTTGAACTAGAATTAACTTTACTATGCGAGTAAAGCTTGCAATATAGATAATGTTCAATGGAGACAGATTTTAGTTTTGAGTGTGTCTGCATTTATTTGTATCAGTTGAATCAGCACAGGCTTCTTTCTTACATTATTAAAGATGCATTTTATTTATTTTGATTTTTACCTGCTATTTAGGGTCAAAAACTGACACACATACATAAATACATACATACAAAGACCAACCTTTTGTTTGACAAAGTCCAGCGTTTGGCACGTGTGCATCTGCTTGTATGTATTAAACACACGGTCAAAGAGATCTCCACTCTGTATTAGACGTACACACATCAAAATGGAAATAAGTGTGTCATATTAAGAGGAATTATACATGAATAAGTAAATAATATGCCAAATTCCAAATTTTACTGTACCTCAAAGTTCCTGAATTCTGTTTGGTCTTTCCCGTGACATTCGGGGCGATAGGCCAGAGAAGGATCCGGACCCTAAGAGTAAAAGTTGATGTGTAAGAAATAAGACTTGATTTAACCATCAACTCAAAACAACAGTTTGATTGACAGTTTTCAGTATTGCAGAAGTCATTCATGTATAATGCCTACAACTCAGTGAGGAAATGATGAAACATGAATGTAAGTAAATGTCTGAATGTCAGGTACATACCAGGTTCACCACCCTCATGGTTCAGCTGAGATTGTGTCGTTCAGGATGGAGGAGGATGTTGTGTGTTCGGCTTTTCTGAGTGCTCTATTTATAAATGGTGCACATATGGGGTCTCTGAACTGTAGTGGGAATATAGTAAAACTTTAACTTTCTCCAGTTCACTTTCTCTCTGATGCTTCTAGTGGTGTGTGTGTGTGTGTGGGGGGCCTACTTTTCTGATTCAGAAAAGACATACTCTACCATTACAGTGACTAAGGGCATTTGGTTCAATAGTATTTTAAAGAATATTATTACATTTATATTATATTATATATTATATTTTTAGTGTTTTATTGAATTGTTTTGTTTTAGTGTGGTTTTGTATAGTTTCATTATTTGGCTTTGATTTAAGTTTATTTTTCCAGTAGGTTTTTTAATTTAATTTTAAGTTTCTTTTTGACATCAACACAATAAATCTAAGTAAAATATGTTTTGAATATTTTGCTTTGATTGGAGCAGGTTTTCTTTAGTATCATGTTTGTAGTTTCTTATTTGTAGATCATCTCTAAACTGCAGTGTTGTTTGTTTCACCAGAACGTTCAGAGACTTCAGATTGATAACTGTGTGTGTGTGTGTGTGTGTGTGTGTGTGTGTTTGTCGATGTGTGTGTGTGTGTGTGTGTCAATGTGTGTGTGTGTGTGTCAATGTGTGTGTGTGTGTGTGTGTGTGTGTCAGAGTGTGTGTGTGTGTCTGTCACTACTGGGATATTTTGGCCCAAATACAGCGGAATGATTCGAAAAAGACATACTCTACCATTACAGTGACTAAGGGCATTGGGTTCAATAGAAATTTTAAGAATTTATATTTTACATTATATTATACATTACATTTACATATATTTAGTGTTTTATTGAGTTGTGTTTTAGTGTGGTTTTGTTACGTTTCACTATTTGGCTTTGTTTTAAATTAATTTTTACAGTTTTTTATTTAATTTAAATTAAATTGTTGACATCAATCAACACAATAAATCTAAGTAAAATATGTCTTGAATATTTTGCTTTGATTGCAGCAGGTTTTCTTTAGTATCATGTTTGTAGTTTCTTATTTGTAGATCATCTCTAAACTGCAGTGTTGTTTGTTTCACCAGAACGTTCAGAGACTTCAGATTGGTGTGTGTGTGTGTGTGTGTGTGTGTGTGTGTGTGTGTGGTGTGGTGTGTGTATATATATATATATGGTTTATGAGAACACAAATGTGTATAATGACATGGGAATTACAACATAATTTATGAGGACACTTCCTGCGTCCTCATAAACCAAATGGCTTAAAAAGGGGGGGGTTCAGGTATTTTCTACGTCGTACAATGATGGTAATACTAGAAATATTTGATCTTGTGGGGACGTTTTTATGGTCCCCTTGAGGAAAATGGCTTATATCATTATGTTATGTTTTTTGAAAATGTAAATGCAGAAAGTTTTCTGTAATAGGCAGGTTAAGGGTTAGAAGATAGAATATAAAATTTGTCCAGTATAAAAATCATTATGTCTAAGGGAAGGCCCCATAAAACTTGGAAACCCAATGTATGTGTGTGTGTGTGTTTTGTGTTTACAGTAGGTTACACCCCTGGTTTTTATTGGCTGATAGTTTGTGGGTGAGTCTGTGACGTGTCTGGTACTGGGTCACATGCACAGAGTACAAAGTCTAAAGTTAAAACCAAGCAGATAAACTGCAATACTGTCACACACACTCATTCTGACATCTAAAACATTTCTTTCTCCTCTTCGTCTTTGTCTGTTTTTTTTGTTTTGTTTTTACTTTTGACTTGACTTTTTGACTTTTTTAACACATTTGGTCATGCTATTATAGAGATGATGGATTAAATATGGCTCTCAATTAAATGTTATTAAATAACTTTGTTAACCCTCGCTGGTAGATATTATAACTACACTGTCTGGCTCTAAAAAGCATATTTTTCTATTGAAGTCCATTCAAAATATTTAAATAGATTAATTAAATAAATTAATTTAATCTAGTCTAATTCAGTAGCACAAAACTGTTGAAATTGCTTGGAGAAGATGTAAAAAATCTGAGATTGAGAAAATGTAAAAACAATCCAGTTTATCATTATAACATCCATTTTACTGTATTTCTTAATTTACTGTATTACTGTAATTTTTCACAGTTTCTGGATAAGTTTGCGCTAACTTTGTGTAATGTTTCAGGTCTGCAGATGGCAGTCTAACCTAACTCCTGAATGGCTGTCTTGCCATCAGAATAAAGGTAGGCCTACCTACTTAACTATATTTGGGGGGGGGGGGGGGGGGGGGGAATTGTACCCAGAACAGAAGCAGTGTTGGGGAAAGTTTCTTTTAAAATCAATGCATAATAATAATGCGCTAGTCCCTAAAAAAAAGTATCTAATTGCGTGCGTTAGTTTTTTTTGCATTTCTTTTTCTCATCTGGGCTTAGCTTGTTTTTTGTTTTAAATAAATAAGCCTCAGGCTAAAGGAAATGCAAATGCATGCCTGTACAGTAGAGGGTGCCGCCCAAACAAACCTTTCAGCCGTGCTGCCATTCTGAAACACAAATGTTATGTTTATCTAAATGATATGTTTATCGAAAGTCATTTTTGCTTTTTAGTATGGTTGAATTGGGTCATCGAATGTCAGCAGCAAAGACATTTGGTTAATAAAGTAAGTTTAATTGCATAAAGTTTGCATATTCTGAGTTTGCACTTCACTGTTTTTATAAGTAGCGGCATGTGCCACTTACAATGTTGTGGAGCATGTCGTCATAAGTGTTTTTTTTTTTAAATAAATAAATTAAACTCATTTACAAATCGATAATATTTTTCAAACATCTAGACAGTTTTTGGCACATCTGTATATGTACATGCCACTGAATGCTGTGTAATACCAGTGCTGCTGTATCTTGTTGATCAGCAAACTGCCCATTCTAGGAAACACAATCATGAAATAAATCTATCACGAGTCTCTATACCACATTATCAGTCGCATCCGTTACTGTAAACCATTATTTTTGCATGATGCTGCATACACAGTGTCAGTATACGTAAGTGTAACACTGGCCAAGGCAAGATAAACCAAATCTTATGACATTTGAGGAAGATCTACTTGTTAGTGATTTAGACAGTAGCAAAAACAAGTAATCGGAGTCTGATGTTGATCTTTAAATAATTATAGATATGCCTATAATTTAATATGTGGTTAGTTAGTATAATTTTATGGAATTATGTAATAGGAAATACAACTTTTTTTATTTTTTTTTTATGGTGTGAACATGCATTCCTTCTGGAGATGCCTGAATGTTTTGTTGAAGTGTTTGACTTGCTGTAGACAGATTATAATAGACATTAGAAGAGCCAGTGTCAAGGTCCAGCACTCTTCTGAATGGCTGGTGCAGTTTCATAAAGCGTTTTCGTAATGGTTTGTCACTTCATAATGGTTTGTGGCATTTTCTTCAATTTCCTCTAAATGGTTATACCCTGATGCTCCGGCAGACAGCGACTTGTGTCACTAGGTTGTTGGAGGTGCCACAACATACGGCGATATGCTCCAAAACAAGTTTTAGGAGCACATGCCAATGACAACCGGATGTGCCAATGGCTTTTGTGCTTAAGATGCCATGACAGTTAATGGTAATATCGTTTTTGTTCATTTTGAGGAATACTGAATCTGTTTTTTGGGGGGTTTTTTGTGCTAGTAAGATAAGTAAATGCATGTAATTTAGTCTAGAACTACAACCATCATGTTTACACAGCGCACACAACCTCTCTTCACTTACTACAGATTTCTCTCAACATGGGGACAGAAGAGCTGTCAGTCAATACATGGGAAAACAAAGTAACTTCTGTTACTTATTTAAAAAGAGTAACTGCATTGCATTGCATTACTTTACTAGTTACTTGAAAAAAGTAATTTAATTACATGTTACAATTTAATTACTGCCCAGAAGTGAGCTAAACCTGACAAAGAAATCCTCATATGTAAAAACTGCATAAAGTAAATACTGTTTTTTGTAAAAATACAGAAAGTTTTCTGTTAGGGGTGGATTAGGGTTAGGTCAGAGTAATTTTAAACAGCTGCATTTAAAAAAACAATAGACGTCTATACAATGTCCCTCCCTATTTAGATAGCCAAGTAAACGTGTGTGTTTGTGTGTTCTGGGTTAACGCAAGGAGAATGTTGTAAAGGAGGGGTCTCCATTTAAGTAAGAGAGATATATTATAAGAACTGCGTCCATTAAGTAAAAAGCAGCACATGTCAAATGAATAAGTATGTCTGAAAACCCAGTATTAGTAACCGTAGGCAGACAATATCCAAATAACTTGCTAAATTGATTAGTTTATTCAGCAACGATGCATTAAATTGCTCAAAAGTGACATTTATAATGTTACAAAAGATTTTCATTCAATTAAGCAGTTTTTGTTACTTTTTTATTCACCAAAGATTCCTGAAAATAGTATCACAGTTTCCACAAATTAATGTTTTCAACATTGATAATAATGAGAAATGTTTCTTGAGAAGCAAATCAGCATATTAGAATGATTTCTGAAGGATCATGTGACACTGAAGACTGGAGTAATGACTGTTGAATCCGCTTTGGCATCACATGAATAAATGACTTTTTTTTTAAATATATTCAAATAGAAAAAGTTATTTTAAAATGTAAAAATATTGCTGTTTTACTGTATTTTTGATCAAATAAATGCAGCCTTGGTTGAGCATAAGAGACTTCTTTCATAAACATAAAAAAATATGACCCGAACATATCCCACTTATGTCACTCTGACACTGAAGGTCACAGCAGAATGATCTGTGCTTCTGTGTTTGCATTCTATTACAGCTGCCCACATGATTTTAACAAACGAAACAGCAAGCATTTGCATTTGTTTTGTTTATTGACACAGCTAAATCATATTAAAATACAGCACAGTGACTCACAACTACAAACATTCAATCATTACACTCTTGTAAAATATTTACACCTCAAAAGCTTTTGTTAACTTAGAATTAAATAGCATCTCTTCCATTCAAGTCAATAGCATTAAAGAAGGTGATCGATCATGTTGCTTTTAAAGTGCTTTATGTTTAATAGTAGCATTTGACCTAAATGTGAACATGAGGATAGCAAACATTCCACCACTGACGCACTGACAAACTGATGGTGTGTGTGTATGTGTGTGCACTCTTGTTTGCCCAGAGAGTGTTGTTTAAAGTTGTCATCCATGTTTTATTTGTATTTGTGATTTTATACTTTGAGACTGGCATGTGCGACGTACATGATCAGACGGTGTTGAAAGTTTGAAAGCTTTAAGGATGAAGATTTGACATTTTAAAAGTTTAAATGGGAATATACTGTGGTCCCAAAAGGTATGCGGACACTTAAAGCAGCTATGTGTAATTTTTCGAAGTGAAAATACTTTCTCAAGTCCTAGTGCAGAGACGGCTTTAAGTTCGAGTTTTATTTCCCCGAAGAGTGTAAACAGTGTGGGTCTGTGACACTGGTCAAACCAACAGCATTACTCTGTTGGTTTGAGCAGCCCAACACGTTGACATTGACACTCACCAATGGTGTGAGTTTGGTTTTGTTTGTCCAACTAATGGCTGATGGGAGGATTGTTCCGGAAACCCGTACAAAAACGGTTACTATTTTTGCATTTGGTGGCGCTAGTGGCATTAGAAATTTGAGAATTTCATCTGAGCTTTCCTCAGAACTAACTGCAATTTCTGAGGCATTTTTATTCTTGTGGGGCTCTTTTAATTTGAATTTTTTTGCATTTAAACAGCTTAAATTAAGTTATTCACTGAGAAAATAGCCCTCTGCTGTCCGTGTCCATTCAAATATGGGGCCTTTAGATGCAACACGTCAAGATTGTCACTGTGACATGACCAATAATCATCGACCATTAGGTGATCAGGTTTGGGACATTAGGGTGACTAAAAAATCATTTAAAACCTAACTATTTTTTTGTGCTTGTGCTATCTTTCTTTTAAATAAATGCCACTTGGTTTGATATTTTATCTAATGCAGTGAAACCCATAGATATTTAAGCATAGATTAGGTGTTCTAATACGGGATGTTTTCTCTTAAGATGCTCACGTTTAAGCTCTGTTCGGCTTTAGTTGGCTCAGTCAAGGGCGATTTGTCTCAGGTCAGAGGGACAGAG
This sequence comes from Tiaroga cobitis, assembly GCA_030578255.1. NCBI lineage: Eukaryota > Metazoa > Chordata > Actinopteri > Cypriniformes > Leuciscidae > Tiaroga > Tiaroga cobitis. The sequence continues at coordinate 10,399,145 of CM060608.1, forward strand.
AAAGAGATGACAATCTTCTCAAACAGTGTGGGATCTGTTACGACAATGAAGGTGCAAATCATTTCCTTACAGGAGGGCATAAATTATAAAAGTGGGAAATAACAGCGGCAAACATTAAGACTTTCTCTTAACAAAAGAATGCAACATTATTCTCTTCCCTGAGGTCCACCAGCTTTTTTGTGTGTTTTCTGTTGGCTGCTCCATTAGAAACGGCCTCTTCACAAAGTTGCACTACTTTAAGACATTAATGAGATTCACTAAACAATCTGTGCTGAAATGTGGCACTCAAACTGTTCAATTAAGACTGAAATGATTAAGGACATTGTTTTAGAAAAACAGTCACTCTTTTCTTGAGATCCTTCAGACGTATTTGCAGAGCATAGGTGTTATAGCCATGAACAGCACAAGGTTTGTCAAACTTTCCCTCATTTTACACTTATCGTTAGTTCTTCTGGTTTTTAGGAGTAGTAGTGATGTAGTTTCATACATCCCCTTATTACTCCTTATGAATGGCCAGGCCAAGTTTCTGAACATCACATAGACGTTTGCATGTAAATGTTGGTGATCATACTGTATATTAATGTTTTCATCGATGACATGAGAGTTTCAGAAGTTTAGAACGAGTAATTTTTGCGGCTCAGTTTCAACATGCTTTCTTTTTGGGAAGAAGTTTTGAGTTCTGAAACTACGTACATTGAACTGTTTTATTTCAAGAGCTCAAGAGAATTTTAATTCTCATTACAGGACAGGACCACCGTAAACCAATTACTCCAGTTGTTGAGTTTGTTGCCCGCTGGTGTCTGTTGGCTTCTGTTGTCACATTTTTGGAAAGGTTTTTAGTGTGTGGTCAGTCATAGTCTTATCCATAACTATGTGGACTTCTGGGATTGATTGGCGACTCTTGCCGTCCACTTTGGCTGTTCAGCTGGTAGAGACGGTGGCTGAGGTTCTGTACCTGGCAAGTGCCGAGAACGCATCCCACACGCATCAGCTGACCCTGCTGGCGACTGCGTGACCCTCTGAGGACATGCCGGCGCTCCCGGAAATGTCCCTGAGCGCTGCTGTTTTGATTGGCCGGTGTGTTGGTCTGTCTCGACGGGGGTCCTTTATGCAGGAGGGCCCTCCAGACCACACGGCGCTCTCTTGCCCCGGCATTTGAAGCTATTGAAGGAATAGTGATGGTTTCCTTGGGGATACCACCTCCTGATTCTGGAAGCTTCCCAGGCTTACTTGGAAAACTCAATCTGGTGGGAGAAAGAGAAATAATTTGGTTGACCAACAGTGGAGCACATGCATGCACTGACCAAATCTATTAAAATACATCATTCAGACATTCACATTTTGTAGTTTGAGCATCACTTTAGTGTTAAAGGGGTGGTTGATCATGATTTCACTTTTCTGACTTTAGTTAGTGTGTAATGTTGCTGTTTGAGCATAAACAACATCTGCAAAGTTACAGCGCTCAAAGTTCAATGCAAAGGGAGGTTTTTGCTTTTAAAGAAATCGTTTTTTAAGGACTACAACAAACGGCTGGTAGGAACTACACGAGCTTCCTCCCGGGTTAGTGACATCACTAACCCTACAATTTACATAAACTCCGCCCCCAGGAACACGCAGTCCATGTTGAGAAGAGGAAGAGCTGTTGTAGTCAAGCACATTTGTGAGTCAGCTCAAACTGTAGCATCCGTCTTTTCACATGCAATAGAAAGTCACTCTGTGTGCATCTCACAACAGTTCCTATACAAGCGATTTATAGATTATCCTGACAGAATATGCTAATTGAAGATAGTTAACTCCACATCAGCAACAATTATTTATCTAACCATTCAGAGATGTCCTGTTGCATTCTACATGTTGTCACTTCTTCTTAGTCTCTCCATCTTTGTCTGACTCCGGTTTAAACATAAAAGGCAGTTTCTGACATTTTAGCGTGTGTCTGCGTGAGGTAATCGAAGCTGCTAACACACTTTTAAAGCTCCGCCCACTGTGTCGGGAGCTGCAACTCATTTGCATTTAAAGGGCCAGACACAAAACGGTGCTTTTTTGCTAACCCTCAAAAAGTGACAGCTTTAACATGCTGTATAAGAATATCTGTGGGGTGTTTTGAGCTAAAACTTCACATACACACTCTGGGGACATCAGAGATTTATTTTACATCTTGTGAAAAGGGCATTATACCACCCCTTTTAAATTAGAGGCTTGGCAGCATCAAGACCATTTTAGGTTGAGTATTTGAAGCCTGGTATTAATCGAGTGTTTCTCTGGCTGTAGTCCAAGTTATGTGTGGCATGCACCAATATTCCCTCACTCTACACACACTCCTTCACGTGCTACTCTTTCCTGTCTTCTGTCTAGCTCGCAGCAGACATTCCGAGCATTCGTTGTTTTTTTGTTGGAATATCAGTCAAATCTGAGAAACGAGAAGGAGGGGTTAAAAATTAATAGACTGAGGATCGTTCCACATGATTGTATGCACTGTCATGATGGAATTTTGGACCCTATATTTGCTATTCATTTTCTTATTTTATTTGTAATGAGATTTAGTTCTTCAAGGTGAAGTTTATCCTTTCTGTGTCGATAGCAGCGTACATTTTTGGTAACACTTTGTTTTAAAGTGACGTAGTTACTAATGGGGCAATCCCATTGGAATTGGTTGAGCCAGACGCTCGGAAGTCGGGTCGTTCAAACGAACCAATGTTTTGAAAGCGTCTCAGAGCCAGAATGTTTTCCATTGTTTGGAAAGTCAGGTCTTTAAGAATGGATTACTTATTTCTTTAACTGTCACATAACTAATATAAGCCTTGAGATGGTTACTTTGATAAGTTAAGAAATAAATATAATGTGTATTACTCTTCCTAAAGTGTTCCCGTGAATTGCAAAACCCAAATAGGAGCAGAGTTATACTGTTCACATGAGCTGGACAGAACAGGGCCAAATGATTTCATTTAGATGTACAAGTTCTCTGAAAAGTGCAAAGTCACCTTTGACTTGTGCTTTGATTTTTCTTGCTTATAGATAAACTGGCACCAATACCCTTCACGCCACCCAGTTTTACATGTCTGCCAAACTTGGAGATGAAGGCGATTATTTGAGATTTTCTTTTTAGGAAATGTTTGATGCAGTTTTCCTGAATGATTATGATATATATATATATATATAAATAAAATATATACAGTGTATATTTGTATCCTTTTAGATTATTTTTTAATATGGTTTATAATATATATATATATATATTTAATATTTTAATGCTGCTAAACAAACCTTGGTAAGCATGTAACCTGAGTATCTGTATGTGTAATTTTCACTGGGTGTTATAGGCTGTAAGTCAGTTTATGTTGTGCATTAGGATATAGGGCAATACTTTACTCTTAAATTCTAATCCTAATCAGAATGTTTCTGAACAGGATTAGTCTTGACTGGCAGTAATATAACACACACATGTACAAAATCGCTTGTTTCGATCACTGTGTCTCTCAGCAGTTTCCGGCCATAAGGAGCAGCATTTAGTGTAAACCTTTGTTTAGCATTGGTTTGAGGTCAATAATACTATACCTGTTAGATTTCTGTACACTTAGAAATTACTTAAAGAAATTAATACTTTTATAGTTTTATTCAACAAGGTTGTGTATCAAGGTTTCTACAAAAATAGTATGCAGCACAACTGTTTTCAACATTATGGAAGCTTGCAATTGAGAGTATATTTCTCGCAATTCTGACTTAACGCGCAAATTTGGGCTTATATCTTGCAATTCTGACTTTATAACACACAACTGCGACTTTACATCTCACAATTCTGTTAACACATGTTAACAGACAGATAACACATGTTAACAGATGTAAACTCGCAATTGTGTAAGAAAAAAGTCAGAATTGTGAGAATCGCAATTACCTTTTTTATTTTTTATTCTGTGGTGGAAATAAGCGTCCATACAACATTGCTAATAATAATAAATGTATAATAAAAATAAATTTTGAGTAGCAAACCAGCATATTAGAATGATTTCTGAAGGATCATGTGACACTGAAGACTGGAGTAATGATGCTGAAAATTCAGCTTTGCATCACAATAAATTACAATTTAAAACATATTAAAATAGTTCTTTCAATTTGTAATAACATTTGATAATATCACCTTTTTACTGTAATTTTGATCAAATGCAGCCTTGAGGATAAAAGCATTAAAAAATGGTACTTACTGAACCGAATATTTTTAACGGTAGTCTAATACTAATGAAATACTACCAGTTAATGTTTTGCTCCCTGTAAGAATACAGAGCTCATTTTGTCAATGTATAAAGAATATTTTATGTGGCAGATGGTGTAGTTATAACATCTACCAGAAGGGGCTAATGGGAAGATGCTGACTAGCTAAACTTGGGTTAAGTGTAATTGTATACAATTGGGAAAGAGTAGATAATTTATTGCAAGATTTAAATTCTCCTCTACCGCACGAGCGCTACTGCGGGGAGTGTCTGAATAGCTGGCGTTTTCATTCTATCTGTCTGTCTGTCTTACCAGCTACCTATTGTTCTGTATGTCTGTCGTTCTATCGATCATTCTGTCCGTCTGTCTCTCTCTGTCTATCTGTCTGTTTTTCTATCAGTCTATCTGATTTTTTTATTGAATTTTGAGTTCTTTTCAAATCTACTTTATAAATTGGAAAATTCAATTCTGCATTCCTGTCATTCTATCTGTCTGTCGTTTATCATTCTCTCTGTCTGTCTGTCTGTTATTCTATCTGTCTAGCTATCTATCAGTTATTCTATCTTTGTCTGTCTATCATTCTATCTGTCTGTTGTTCTATCTGTCTGTCTGTGAGTGTCCAGCAGTCTATCGTCTGTCTATCGATCAATGTATGTCTGTCTTTCTATCTGTCTGTTGTTCTCAGTCTATCTGATTTTTTTAATTTTATTTATTTTAGTTCTTTCCCAAAACTCCTTTTTTAAATTTGAAAATTCAATTTCAAACTTCAAAATTTATTCAAATTAATAAATTCAAAGACATTCTCAATGACATAATGGCGCACAACCCTGCTGGTGGCAACTTTTGCACAGGTAAGCATTATTCACGTTTCAAATTTTTATTCAATCAGTAATTAGTTTACTTTGTATCATCGTGATGAAATCGGTTTCTTATCTTAATTTGTTTAACATCCTTTCTTGCAGTTGCCCATGATCCGATAAGAAAATCCTCTGCTGCATCATAAAGATCTTCTGAATTGAAATCGGTCCAGAGAGCAGCAGCCCAGGACCGTTACTCAATCACCCTGTCCCAGCATAAGCCCTTCTAAGCCTCTGCCCAAAGCTAAAGTCCTACTGTTTCACTGCTCCATTCATACACTTCAGTCTCAGGTGCTAAATTACACACACACACACACACACACACACACACACACACGGGTCTGTGAATATGGAAGACAGCTGGGTGAAGTGTCTCTTGGATTAAAGAGGAGAGACAGAGGAAGAAGAGGAGACGTATTGTGTGGTTTTATTCTGCTTTGTGGAAGACTAGGAGGAGGAAGTCTGAAAGCTTTAGGTTGAGAGAGAGAAAGAGATTCAGAAGCGTTCCCACGTTAGTGCCCCGCATGGGGCCTGCGAGAGATGTTATGCACAAATATCCATCTTAATCTAACAAACTGTTAAGAATGATGTTGCAATCCACTCGTTGAGAGGCACATTTTTAAAAACAGAGCCAGAGGGGCTGATTTGGGGGGAAACTGCTTAAACCCACCTTACGTAAATTCATTATGCCCTTGTGTGAGTGTGTGACTAAAAGAGGATTTAATTTCCAGTTGAACATTAAAGTCTTAAATCACTGTTTGTTTGTGACATCACACGGTCTGTATGACCTTTTCTCACATTAGGCACACACTGCGTGTTCACATTTATTCTGTAAGCTTGTTTCACTTTTGAAGGCCACAGTGGAGTAAACTGCCTCATCCCACCAGGAGGGGGCGCCACTGAGACTATGTTCACGAGTGGCATAATTACAAAACCCAAACCAATAGGTGAAGTGGCCCCCAAAAAGTACTTGCAAACTAAGCGACACCATTAAAATATAAAACCAAGTAACACCTGTTAACAAATATGGTAGGGCTTTTTTTTGGAATCTAAACATTTTTGCTAATACTTTTAAGTAGCTGTGTTGTGGATGTATGAAGTCAGTTCCTCTAACAAAAAAACCCAAAACAAAACAAAACAAAAAGTCAGTGTCCAAATACTCGGTGTGTCGAATTTGCAGAATTTCTATTATTATGTCTGTTGTTTTATCATTTAAAACCTAACAAACTTTATTTTGTGATTTTTTGTTGTTGTTTTTTTTTTTTTTTTTTTTTTGGAAAGTGTGCTCTTTAAAATTAATGCCACTTGATATTTTAACACAATTTAGAAGTAATGCAATTCAATGCAACACTTTAGGAGGTATGTGGATTGTGTTAAAGGATCTTTCATGTTGCAAATCAGAGTTAGGAATAACCCGATCCCTATCATGACTAAGCGGTCACGATGGGGAAATCATACGTTACAGGTGGCACGTCTCTCTTAAGCTCTCTGTGCCAAATGTAGACAGTCAAGTGACACATACTATCTCATAGAGAACTACAGGTCACACCGTCCACACACACACAACCTCACACACATGTGGCAAGCCATTTTAACATCCATTCTTTAAAACTAACAATTTCTTTAGTACCAATTCTTTAGATACTAAATGTGACTATTCATTTACTCACTTTTTCTTATTCATTATATACTCTTAACTACCTAATGTACTAGTCACGATCTCAATAGCAACTATAACACTGTAAAAAATAATTGTTTAACTTAAACATACCTGCTGCAAACTAGTCGCTTTTCGGCGAAATTCGCCGTTTTGAATAAAAATATGTAATTTATGGGAATCGTGTAGATCCGATGAGTTTTTTTTCCAGGTGGTGGGGGGGTTAACTTCGGTAAACTTCACAATAATAATTGGGAATGTGCTAATTAGACTGGAGTGAGAGCAAATGTCTTTCGAGCTGTTGTGATCTTTTTGGCGCTCTGATGATGCAGTCACTCAGATCGCTGTGAATCGATCACCTGTTCCGCTTTACAGCACGACAAAAATCATGAATGAACTCAGGGCTCGACATTAACGCTTGTCCGGGACAAGTGAAAGATAATTTTACTTGCCCGACCGGACAGGTTACTTAATTTTAGTGACAAAAAATAACCAGGGAAGCATCGAAACGCAAGAATGAATGTGATTTTATTACATTCAATGTAAACAGCGATTGATAATGGGTTGTGTGTATTTCTGGTAACAACGTCGCGTTGAGGCTCTTTGTTAGAGACACATTCGTGAAGAAATCAAAACAACTGAGTGGAACAGCACAGAAAACTCACAGAAGAAATGTACTGAGGTAAAAATGTAAATAGTTGTGTTATGTTAAACTAAATCATATGTTATAAATAAAACAACTGAATATTAATTTGCTGAATATTATTATCACGATTGAAAATGTTACATTGAATTTATAGTTCAATAAACAAGTAGCGTAGTTAATATAGCCTATTTATTATTAAGCTACTTACATTTTAGACACAAACAATATCAACTGTTTTTGTTCTATTTCACAGACGAAATTAATAGTTCCACAGGAAAGCAACAGCAGCGCGGTGTTTTGTTACTGAATGATTCAGCGTTTTGAACGAATCTTTTGTATGAATGACTCAATGACTCACTAATTAAGACGGTCCCTTGCCGCCACCTATTGGCGGTTTCGTTTCATGTTGAAGTATTGCATTTTTTTTTATTTGAATACTCAAACATTTATTTAAAACATCACTCTAATAACATTATTTATTGCAGTTGTAATTTTGCAGTGCTTATTATTTAATTTGATGGGTAACCCCCCCCCCCCCCCCCCCCCCCCCCATATATGTCACCTTTTTCGGCACTGTTAAGTTTGCAGGTATGCTTAAAGTAAGTTACTTGGTTGTCTTAACTCAATTTTTTTATGTCAATGAACTAAACATTTTTATACAATAAAGGAGATTGGTTTAATGAATACAAACTCAAAATATTATTTTATCTGAACCACATTATCTAAGTTGGTTTGTCCAAAGAAAAATGTTGCGACAACAAATTTTTACAGTGTCTATATCAATACAATAGTATGTATTCAGCTTTTTTTGTATGAGACATCAGTATCTATAACAATTGTAGTTACAAGTTGCTTTCTATATTTTTTTAGTAGTAGTGAAATTGAAGGAAAAAAATTAAGCAAGCAATTAAAAATAAGTATTACTAATAAATATGCTAGATATGAATGTTAAAATGGCTTGCCATGACATTACATAGATTGCTAAAGTAATTATACCGGATAAGCGCAAATTAGTACCATTTTAATTAGCCGTCTTACCTACAATCTCTGTTCTGTGTAAACAATGAGTGGCGTACACGCGCGAGAGATCACTTCCGACGCTTTCCGGCACTTGCGCAGACCGAAGCGCCCGCGCCCTCAGCTCACTTGGACGTGGTGGTTACAAGAGGTAAAAACGATAAATACTGTTCGTTTTCTCACACAAACCGCTCGTTTCGTGTCTTAGGCCATCAATGTGTACTTACATTTACGAGTCATTAAATCATGTTTAATTTGGACTTCTCTGTGAGGTGGTGAGCATAGACCTGCATTATATGACTGACAGACGAGAACGGTTTGACCTAAAAATATCAAAATTGAAACTACTGCGGAAACAAAGACACCTACATCTCGGATGCCCTTGAGGTAAGCTAAAACATACCAAAAATTCATTTCAAAGTGAACTATCCCTTTAAGCACCCAGAAAATGGACTATAATATATAGGCTATATTAATATATAATATATATAACTAATATATAATGTTAACAGCATGGTGTATTGATTCTGATGATGGTGGCGGCTTCATCACAGGTGCCCGGGCGGCGCCGGTGTCCCGCGCGTTTCTCACCTGTTGCGCAGCGGCAGCGCGAGTGTTTGCAGAAGCAGCAGAAACACACACACGAGCAGCAGTGTTTTCATGATAGGAGTGTGTTGTCCTCTACAGTCCGACTCGATGATGTTCCTCAGCTCTTACAGAGACGCGCTGCTGCCTGTGGAGGAGAACAGACGAGACAGTCATTTAAGGCTACTTACAAAGTTCGTCAGATCAGTAAGATTTAATGGAAAGTTACGTTTAAACAGAGAAGAAGCTTATTAACTCCCTACTTTATTAGACACGTTAATGTGGGGAGGTATCCCGTTCATCACGCGGTGGGTGAGTGAAGGACTTTGATTTATGTGGCTGGAGAAACTCTCAGTACTGGCTTATGGATGGAGCAGATTCTTAAACTGAGAGGGAGGAGACACGGGATAACTGAAACTCCACATGCGGTTCAGCCTTAGTTACCATTATTATTATGATTGAATAGCCTCCTTAGACCCACTAGTTCATTTCGCATCACTGCAATAAACAGTGTGTTTTCAATAAATATTTCTGAGACCACATGCCGCTGTTTGTCATGTTTATTATAGAGCACATCCTTCAGTGTTTTCTGTCATACCAAAATAACTGGGGGTGTGGCCAATATGCTAATATTTTTAGGCTATGTATTTTTTCTCATTTAAAACACATGTACATATAAGACTATAGCTTTTAAAATGTATATTAGTTCTGTTACTTTTCTTGATATTAATTTAAATCTTAAAACTGTGGTGAGCTTTGTTGAAGAATAAAATGCTGAAAAAAATGTATCAAAATAATTTATAAATATATGACTTATATTAATAAATTAAGGTTGCATGATAGTATAATTATCATTTTATGTATAGTATAGGATAAAATGTATTTTTTTGCATAATTTGCCATATTTATAATGCACAAAACAGTGCAATATTTAATAAATAGGCCGACTACTTGAAATATATTACTAAAATAAATATGTATGTATATTTAATATTTATTTATTTACTAGCTGGCTTTTGGGAGGATATATATTTTTATTTATGGGAGGATTTGACTTTTAAAATCTGTTTTAAATTGTCTATATGGTCTTTTTTTCTTTTGCAAGTAAATTATATTATAGGAACATAAGGCTCTTTATAGGAACACTTGAGGGAAATATTGTTTCTAAATGTTGAAGTGTTTAGCTTCAAGCCTTTGTCATGATATAAATATAATTGTGCTGTCAGGTGTGACACAGTGGCTCATTTTAAAGGTCAGAGACAATAAGGAGAGCGTGTTTGGTTTAATCGAGCTCACTGTGTCCTGTGCCCTTTTAAAGAGGATTTTAGAGAGCATTAACAACAGTTCGGTTAATGTTAATGAGAGTCAGTCTGAGACTCCGTGTGTGTGTGTGTGTGTGTGTGTGTGAGAGAGAGAGAGAGAGAGAGAGAGAGAGAGAGATTTACTGATGCTAGTGTGTTTTGGGGTCTTTGTTGTCGATCTATACTATAGATTTTATAGTTAAACCTTGACCTTATAGTGGGATTTTAGAAGTAATACCATTGTCTAATTGTATAACAGCACTAAAGTTTTTGTATGTTTTTTTTTTGCATTATTTTTTTATAATGCAGTGTTATAAAGGTCAGGTTTGTTTTTGTGCCAGTGTGTTAAGAGGCACACATGTCTGTGTGTTTAAGAGCTTATAGGATGTTTATTACATCTCAGTCTCATAAATTATGTCATAAACTTTGTCTCATTATTTGAAAAAGTTCCTTTATCAGCTTAATGTAAATAGATGAACTATTTCTTCTGTGAATCAAAAAGGAAAATGGTCTTTATATTGTTTTTACATTAGTAATTGTTTCTTTTGTGGCTTTTATTTTCAGTACAAACAAACCATACACTTTTACCATTAGCCCTCAGACTGTGCGTGCGTGCGTGTGTGTGTGTGTGTGTGTGTGTGTGTTTTGCGTCATGGGTCAGACAGCAACAGGATACGTTTGCATTCATGCCTCAGTTCGCTCAGACAGAGCAGCCTGCTTGTGTGTGTAAGTGTATATTTGTGTGTGTGTCCAAGTGTCTCTCTTCTCTTCATTATTCATTGTACTATTATTATAATCCTATTAAAAGCATATTGTAGAATTCAAGTAGTATATTGTGCCAAATTAAATTCAGGTGAGAGCTTAATTCATCTCCGATCTCTCTCAGTGATAGTATTTTCACCCCAGATATGATTTTTTTTAAAGCAGACACAAATCCAATTTTGACCCCTTTCTACAGTACTGAGTAAAGACAAAAGGGATTTTTGCCTCTTGTTCAATTTAATTAATTAAAATGAGCAACACAGTTTCTGAACATTGTCACTACGTAATTGTAATTGTGAATTTTCTGATTTAAAAAAAAATATTGCCGCATTGATCAAGCTCGACCATTCAAACAAATGTTATTGTAAGAAAAAAAGTATCAAACCGTTTTTTTTAATTTGCAGAAAATATTAATTTATCAATAACAATAAATCAACATTTGGTCACCAGTTAGGCCATAGACATATGTTTTTCCCCATGTGTTGTAATCATAATGACCACCACATGTAATCATTGCTTTAACATGCTCATTACTGTTTCTGCATCAATGAATAATACGTGCATCAATGAATAATACGTGCATCAATGAATAATACGTACATCATGTTAGCTAATGATCTGATTGGTCTTACATTTCTGCCATATGAACATTACTTTGACACAGTCACCTCTGAGAACAGAATACTCTTAATTAATGATATATATATTGTGAATAGTATATACAAATACATGTGAAATTAACCCTGTTAACATTATTGTGCTGTTTTTATACTATATTTACTTTTTTTTAATGTCTGTTTATTGCTTAAAAAAAAAGTCCGTTTTTAACTGTATTTTAGACAGTCCCTAATGTTGGTTGCAAACCTCACATAAAATGAATAGAAAAAAAATAAAACTGCTCAAACAATATTTAGTTTGAAGTAGGCCTACCTCTGATTCAACACCATTTTAAACGTGCACATGATATACAGTAGTGGCTAAAAGTGGTCTTTATGCTTTCTTGCATAGTAAAATAAAACCTGTAGCTGTAGTTACTAGTTTAGTGTTTTGGTCTTCCCCCATATTTAAAATAAAAAAAAATTCCTCATATTTTGATGGAATGGAACTTGCGGGGTCATAAACAAATATTCCCTCCGGACATCACTTTTGGCCACTACTGTATCAGTCCAGTAAAGCACTTACAGTCATTTCAGCCTCTCACACAGCAGTCTAGTGAACACAGCTACTGTACTTTACTACACACCCACTCACCCCGTTCACTCCTCCAATCGCGGCTTATCAGCAGGTGCCCACTGAAAGAAGAATCAACCAATCACATCTGTGCATTTATGAGAAGTTTTAATGGTAAAAGGGCTTTATTTCAAATTCTCATCCAAACACTGTTTCATAAGGTTTCACAACGCAGTGTTAACAGCCCTTTGGAGTCGACTCTTATTTTGATTAAATACTGTAGGTGTGTGAGTGTGTTTTAAATCTATAACTCTAGTGTTCTGCAAAAACAGTCTTTCCTTTGCTGCCCCCTGCTGGAGAAACACATTTATGTTTACTCAATGCTTTGACACAAAGGTTGAATTTGGAATAGCATACCATCTAGTAAGAGTAGCATGGTATTTCAAATCAAACCTGTTATAAGTACAGTACAGAGTGCATGTGTTGTTCCATCAATGTTTGAAATAGCATAGGCCTACGTTGATACACAAAATTCACATATTATACAAAGTAGACACACATGAATGGATATCATTCTACATTAGCCTAAATGTTCAGTTTACATCAGAGCACATTTCAAAGGGTAGTATCCCACAATGCAACCTGCCTTACTTTTTTTGACTCATTTAAATGAACTTTCAAAAGTGAACTTATTTTTGCACAAACATGGATTGAAAATGCAAAATAGCTGATATTAATTCATGTAATTGCAAACATGTAAAGTGGACAGATCATGTGACAACAGTCTAGCATGCTTCTGTTTAAAACATTTTGCATACTGAATAATAGGGCAGTCTATTTTGTTTTTGAGAAATATGTAACAGTCCGTTATCCCAAAATGTAGTTCCGTATAGAAAAAAAAAATATTACAAAGTAATAAAATACACTGATGCATGACAATGGCTGAATGTGATATTTGTGTGAGTAAAGGGATCTAATTACTCTTGGGAACGAGTAAGATTAGCTCTCCACTGTGTGTGTGTGTGTGTGTGTGGATTATGTGTATATTTCTGATATCCTCAGGGCTGTTCATTTATGAATGCTTGGGATAGAGGAGAAATATATGTTCTCCCTCCAATCCTCATGTTTCAACAGCAGTATTCAGAAGAAACCCGCACTGACCCACCCCGTATAAGACAATCAACGTAAGTTATTCTCTTCACAGTATCATTCTCTAGAATATTTTTGTGTGAATAAAGTAATTGTTCGAAGTAAAATTAGAATTATAATCTGAATTAATGAGTCAACAGAGGTGATATGTGTGAAATGAGGTTTGTGAATGATTCAGAACCAAGTGATAAGTGCAGTTATGCTGTCGACTGCACGTTTTTAGTTCTGCTTTCTCACGCCATGTCCTAAACAGACACGATGGGATGCGCTTACAGCGACTTCAACAGTCATCTGTCGGTCCACTATGGAAGCGAAAATGCTGCGCAGCCAATCTGACATATTTGATTGATATTCAGGTAGGCCTATGTGTATCGCCATTACTGTTTCTGCATCAATAATATGAGATTTCAGAGTGGGCGAAGCTAAAGAAATAACAATGCGACCGAAAAATTGTTTACGCTCAGGTTACGCTTTTCGTTTGTAGCATTATTACGTTGCATCTGGTAAGGACCTGATATAATCTGGATATAATGAAGCATTTGATAATATTCATGGCCGTCCCAAACGCATTATGGACAACAACAACAAAAAAAATTCTAAAACATAAAAGCGAGGTTTCACAAACATGGCTTAGATAAACTAATCCTAGGCCTTAGTTCAATTAGAACATTTGAATTGCTTTTATAAACGTGCCTTAGGAAAAAACAAAACAAAAAAAACAACATTATGCCTACTGGTGTAGGGGTGACCAACAGTCCTGTTTTCCCAGGACACGTCCTGTTTTTACGTCCTGTCCTGGCCGTCCTGGCTGTTTTTTATAAAGTGATGAAAATGTCCTGGTTTTCAAAAAACTGCTGGGAAAGATCATCTCTACAGCAAAATATAGATGGGCAAACAAGGAGGATGAGGAAGAAAAACAGGATAAAGAGGAAGAAAACTAAAGATATAAATATATTTTGACTAAAGTTTTATATTTAAGTTTGTGAGAGCTATTTTTGTTCAATTTGGAGGTATTTCTTTTAGTTATTTATTATTTATATATTTATTTTTCTAATACAGAAGAGACATTATTTTTATCATTATTTCATTCATTATTTTTGAAACCTGTCATAATAAAACATGTTGAGTAACCTCTGAGAAGCCTATCTGAATTTGTGCCTTGTAATATAACAATTTTCTATCCATACAGAGGAGGCACAGCCTACTTTAAATGTATTGAAATTAATAAGGCATCTTTGAGTAACGTGAAACTTCGAGTATCATTTGAGTATCTGTTTGCAGGGCCGAGTGTCCTGGTTTTTGGTAATCAAAATATGGTCACCCTATACTGGTGTGCATCATGAGACAAAAACAATGGCACTGACATTATTTTAAGATATGACAGTGCAAGTTGCTTTCAGTTAAAACAGCTCAATAATGCATTTTAGTCTGTGACTAGACAAGCCTTGTCTGTCAACCCGGGGGAGTTTCTCATTCAAAACCATTTAAATGTTTTGGTCAGTACGATTTCTTTTAAATAAGTACATTAACATGGTAATATTGTGAAAGATTATTACAATTTTAAAAATCAGTTTTAATTTATTTAAAAATTTAACTTATTCCTGTAATGCAAAGCTGATTTTTTCAGCATCATTATTCCAGTCTTCAGTGTCACATGATCCTTCAGAAATCATTCTAATATGCTCAAGAAACAAATAGTAAATTACTATTAATGCCGAAAATGCTATCGTGCTGCTTAATATTTTTGTTGTGATGTTTAATATTTTTCAGGATTCTTTGATGAGTAGAAAGTTCAAAATAAAATTTGTGAATTTATTTGCAATATAAACCACGTGTAGCATTTATATATGTCGTTACTGTCACTTTTTATTAAATGAATTCATCCCTGATGAGTAAAAGTAATGTATTTATTTATTTAAAAAATAAATATAGTGACCCTAAACTTCTGAACGGCAGTGTATCTTTTAGAAAAGCTATTTGATCTCCTTTCTGTTTTTCTTTTTCAATCTGTGTGACTGACAAAACACATCTAGAGGGAATGTGGCCATAATTTGCAAAGCACAATTGAAAGCTCCCAGAGCGGATTGCCAGAAATTGCATCTCGGTGAAAGGCCATGTGGCCACTGGCCAAGAGAAAATTGCCCATGTTCACAGTTTAAAAAAATCCCTCATAGGCGGGATCAGCTGCACTGTTCAATCAGAGCTCAGTCTGAGCTGAAGTTGATTTACACATTCTGTTGCTACTGGGTCAAAACATTGAAGGGATTCTTCATGTAACTACCACTGTCTACAATAGTGCATTTGATGAGGACTTTCAGTCCGTTGGGTCCACAGAGTATCAAATTTGTGATTCAAGGTCTAATGACGTGTCCTTTTGTGTTACTTTCCATGCGTTTCAGTGAGTGAGCAGGGCGATGATCTCATCGATTGGAGCCGTCTCTGAGGGCTCCAGCAGTCTGAACGTGTGGCTGAAGGTGATGAAGTGTGTGAAGAGCGTGTTGAGCTGCGGGTGTAACTCCACGGCGATTGCATCCTGGTAATGAGTGCTGAACAGGTGAGCCAGCATACGGAAGAGCATCACAAAGACCTTCTGGATCAAGAAGATGAACCCAGGAGGGAATGATGAACCTAAACACACACATATACAGTCACACACACAGATCATTTTCAGCTCATTGGTGCTAAGGCTCTGTAAACTTTTTAAACTTCTACATACCAGCCTTGGTGGGAAACACGCGTTCATCGGCGAGTATCTCCTGGATGTAGGACATGGCGTAATCGATGTAGACCGGAGCTGAACACTTCAGTTTCTTCCCCTGTTCATCTGTCCATTCATATAGGCTGAAAACACACAAACATAAACAACTCATTATGAAGGATCCCTAACAAAAATTGCAATGGTAACCATGCACTATAAAAAATACAGCAGTATTTATACAGTTTATAATGAAGTTACTATTTACTGTGATTCACTAAAGAATCACTATAATTATGTTATTATCACAATAATCTCTTTAATATTTAAATATTAACTGTATAGTGTGATGTCAACAGACACATGCATATTGTCACATGCATATTTTGCTGTCTTTGTTTGTTTTGTGATAACAAAGCTACAGTACTTGTTATCTAATATTTTTATACCATTTTATCTGAAATCATGTTTGTTGATTGTCATCATTGGGTGTTGATATGATCTGTGCATGCAAGCTTGACGACTCATATCGAAGTTTTTCAGCGATAATAACCACAACAGTGTTGCACATTTCCTGCACCTCATTTGTTTAGAAAAATAAACAATAATCATATGTAATTATTATAGAAAAATGTATTAAAAAGTAAATAAAGTTGACAAGGCACAAGAGCTGAAAACAAAACTAATTACACTATTATATAAAACGTATATAATTTTTCTTCGGTCGTTTTTGTGTCCTGTAAGAAAATTATTCTGCCTGCTTTGTTTTCAGTATTTTATAACTTTTTTAAGTATATAACAAAATGGAATACAAATTTGATCAAATACAGATTTTAATGTGAAATCTTTTCAGACAACTGCCTTTGTTTTACAGTATATATTCCACCAAAATAGCAAAGTGACTTAAGAGCTACTATTGTAAACTGTTGTAATTTTGTATTGTTCACCATTATTAAACTATGGTTATCATGGCAAATGATTTTGTAAGGGTATATATATGTCTCACTTAATCCTTTATTCAAGATGTGACTTATGTTTTTCTCTTTTAACTAGCTGAAATGAAGTGTGTGTTCTGCTCACATGTTTCCTTGGCTGTTGGCTGCGGGACACTTTATCGTTGAGCAATAATCAGACAGAGCGCTGAAGAACAGTGTAGTGTGCTGGAAAAACGACACCGCTGAAAGAGATGGTAAGATTGAGTTAACACACATTTACACATTTAAAGAGCAAAAAAAGAAGTTGGCAAACCCACAGACCACTGCTGAACTCTCTGATGTATGTTGTTTGGTCACATAAACAAGCAAGCTGTGGTTTGTCATTTTATATGTTAATCACATGGTCCTTTTTAAGTGGGTAGTTCCTGGTCAGAATAAGTTAAACTATAGACCAGCCATTGCAGTTATGCGAGCCTTGCCCAACACATTCCCAGCATTCCTCATGCATTACTGAACATTATACTGTACATATGTTAAGAAATATTTGAAATGTTTCCCTCTCTAGTGTATTGTTTCAGCCCTGATTTGCTCACACAGATGACACTTTTGAGTGTGTCATCATTTTTTAGATGTTTGTGATCACCGTTTAACTGTAAATGGCATTCACCTCTCTGAGTCTTAATTATGTATATCTCATATATTTATATTCAGTACTGTATGTACTGAAGGGGTATACAAATATAAATGATTTCTTTATTATTTCAAAATTTTTGAATACTCACTGTTTGTTGCTATCCACTCCTGCTGGTCTAGGCCGTGCGGGAGGGCAGAGAGGGTTAAAAGGTCGATGTCAGTGATGCGTCTGGACAGGAAGTGATCTTTTAGGTAAGGTTTGACCTCAGCAGACGGGACTATATGCAAACTGTTATTCTTTCTGTACACACACAGACACACACACACACAGTCAACAGAAAATTCAATGAGAATTTATTACATTTTTATGAAGTTCACTTATGACTTGCGCACAGTATAACTAAGAATGGAGGGTCAAATAAGGTCACTTTTCGTTTCATGATAAATTTGCATGTTCATGTTTTTATTTTATTTTATTCATTACTCATTTGAAATGCGTTGATTTATAAATGGCTATGTGCCTGGCTGACTTGGCAA
Organism: Tiaroga cobitis; assembly: GCA_030578255.1. Taxonomy (NCBI): domain Eukaryota; kingdom Metazoa; phylum Chordata; class Actinopteri; order Cypriniformes; family Leuciscidae; genus Tiaroga; species Tiaroga cobitis. The sequence goes on from CM060608.1 coordinate 10,417,295, forward strand.
TGAGAATTATTTTACAGCGAGCTTGTCTGCCAGTTAAATTTGTGTTTAAATAGTTATTCTGCTGTGCAAATAGCGAAATATTTGTGAAAACACTGTGTGACGTTACACAAGGACACACAGGGATGTAGTTTAGTTTAGTTTGCCGTGTGTGCACATGGGGCTAGTCCATTACTGTATGTACTGAAGGGGTTTGTGTTCGCTTGTTCTTGTTTTCCGACAGTATTAGTGAGCAATCAGCATATTAACACTGGAAAGAGTGCTGCTTCCTGTAGACAGCCCTAATTTTCCTTCATGCAAATAAGATAAACCACACACACATTGGAGTGAGGGAGCGAGCTGACCTAGAGTGTGTGTATATAGAGAGAATACAGACCTCCCAGTCCCAGTTCAGCCTTGAAATAACTGATAGTGTGTGTGGCCTTGTCCCTGACTGATTAAAACACAAGCTGTGGGGTGGAATATCTTCCATATGGTGGCCCCAAAAAGTATCTGGATACTTATGCCACTCTTTGGGTACATTTACGCGACAACGCTGTACTAAAAAACGTGAAAGTTTTTCCTTTGCATTTTTCACATATAGATGACACCATTGTCAAAACGATCCCAGTTCACACACGGATCTGCGGAAAAACGACTAAAAACAATCTATTATGCTGACAGGCCAGTAGTTGGTGATATCACTTTATAAAGAAACAATACGCGCCTATAGACTGAACATGACGTCACAGTTTTCCCAAATTCGAGTTTTTGTAGTTAACCTGGAGACAATAACCGTGTTGTTTTCAAAAACTTGCACTTTGAAACCTGTTTTTTTTTTCAGACCCCCAAAACGCTGTTGTTGTGTAAATGAATTGCCAATATGCTATTAGAAACAGAATATCAAAGCAAGTGGCATTTCTTTTAAAGAAACAGAACATGCACTTTTTAATCTTTATTTTGAGATTCTCATCACACCCTGTTGAGTTATCAACCACTCGGCTTATAGTTTTTGTTTTGCAAACCTCAGCAAGATCCCCCAGGCATCACCTCCATCACATCTCGTCATCGGTTAACAATGTTATTTTGTTTACTAGTTTTTCTTTAGTTAACTAAAAATGTAACAAAAAAAACATGCACAGATAAAGAATACAGGTCTTATAACCTCTTGTACTGTACAGTAAAATTATTTAAAATAACAGAAAACTTCTTTAATATTATGAAAACAGCCATATGTACATTAAAACATGAAAACAGCAACAAACTTCCAACAAAACAATGTCAATTCTACTAAATCATTTAAAATGTAAAAAATACTATAACTGATAAAATATGAAAGCCAATATTAAGGTGCGCATTAGTGAAAACTCACAAACAACAACAACAAAAACAAATTTGTTAGTTATTTTTAGCATTTCCTTGTCCCACATATTTAAAATATTAACAAATATAAGAGTCACATATTTCTAATTTTGCAGTTATTGATACTAATAATAGTATCAACAAGTACAAGGTAATGTATCTACCATGGTTTTGGGCATGTACTGTGGTAATGTCCTTATCTTGGAGTAGCATGTAACTGTACTATTTTATATGAAAATAGCATATGACTATATTAATATACCACAGTATTACCCCTACAGCACCATGGTACATGACTATTTGATGTATTTAATGCTTATATGAAGGATAAAGTGTTGATTTTAGGCAGCGTTGATATTAGCAATGCATTTTCCCCCAAAACGCCCTGTTGCACTCATGCGCAGGTACGCAATATGTAAATACACGGGCTGCAGCAGGTGTGTTTACCCATAAACCCTTCTGCATGGGGTCCATGTTTTAACACACAAACACATGGGCTTGTGGAAGTTTCCTTTGACTTTGAGATCCTCTCCAACACTACTGAACAAACACGCGTATATGCTCACAAACATTCTTTTTCTGAAGGAATGCTAGTGCTTATCTCTTCAGCTTGCATTCATCTGATGTGTACATTCCTTACTTTACCTAAACATACACTAGACAGGGAGTAAAGTATATACTCACACTTTGAACAGGCTGATGCTGGTGTGGTTTGCCTTCAGAGCGCTGACATCCTCTTCATCAGAGCTACTGTAACTCTGACATCCCCCCATATCCAGGATGCTTCTACCCATTAAATGTCCTCAGAAACACACACACCTCATTCAAACACAAACACACTGACGCACCTGTCACATAAACAAACACAGCAGTTCCCGATGCGCATGTTGTCTGTCCGATCCCGAGGTCTACGCACAGACTGTCTCTCAGTCCAGCTTTCTGTCTGGTTTCTCTTGCTGGTAAATGTGTTTGTGTTCTCTCTGCTGTTCTTTGTGTGTCCTACACTTCAGGCTGAGTCTCACTGTGTCTCCGGTGAAGCAGACAGACAGGTTCCACCAGTCCTGAAAAATATTTACTCTCTTTACACACACTCACTCAAAGCCACGCCCCCATCTCTAGGCTTCCCCGCCTCCTCTCACCTGAGGCCCCGCCCCCTCCTGCCTCCAGAGGAACTTTCACTTTCTGTGCACTTCACACAGGATTGGTGTCATTCCGAGTCGTTGCATTTTTGATTGTTTGGTTTCATACTTTAGGTTCACGATGGTTCATGTCATGATGACAGAAGGCGGAACAACAGGTATGGTTCATCCAAAATGTATGAACGTCACTACATTAAATATAAAGGTAACACTTTTCTAACTTCTCATTTGATTAAAATTAGTTTACATTTAACAATACATAATACTTGCACATTTATTAATTCCTAGTGAATGTCTCAACTAACATCAACTGATATATTTTTTAAACCTTATATTAAAAACATATTAATAAATGTTAATCCACTATGAATCAACATAAACAATTAATTAACTATAACTAAGATAAAAAAATGCTGTAAAAATGCATTGCTTATTGTTAGTTCATGTTAATGCATTAACAAATGAGATTGTACGATGTTACCAATGTATAACCAAATGGTGTTTCCAAAAAAAAAAAAAAAAATCTATATACACAAGTACAAAAAATTATAATTCATTTTGTATTACATTAATCAGGCACTGAATGTCTAGACATGTTTAGAAATTATGCACACATTTACTGGATACTATTCAGATGTTATTATTTTGGAATTAATTTCTGTGAAAAAGTGGAGCTACGCTACTTAACACTTTAATATAACTTTGTTATATGCATGTGATTGCAAACATTATTCTGCATTTCCCCCCCCTAATATTATTCCGTATACTTAAATTATTGTAAAATTGAGTTGTCTTATTTTATTTTTCTATGTGATTATTATTACTATTATTCAGTGTTTCACATGCTAAAACAGAGGATGAAATGTGGTTAATGAATAAATTTGCCTTGACTTGCCAAAGTATGTGAACAAGTTTTGGTAACACTTTACAGTAAGGTGTTAACATTAATATATTAACTAACATGAACTAACTATTAGCATTATATTGATTTGTTAATGCTAGTTAATAATAATGTTCATATTAGTTCACAGTGCATAACTAATGTTAACAGATACAACTTTTGATCTTAAAGATATTAATAAACGTTAATATTAACATTAAGAATAATAATTGTAGAAATATTGTTCATTGTTAGTTCATGTCAACAAATGAAATCTTATTGTAAAGTGTTAGCCAAGTTTTATTTTTGGCATAGTTTTATTTGTTTCCACACCCAATTTATACATGGGCTGTATTCCTTTTTTACACAATTACTGTAATCTGCAGTAATTGTGTTATATTGACACTTTAAAAAAAGTTTTAATTTTAAAAGTTTAATTTCCATTGCTTTCACAATCTTAATGTAGATTGCATTAATCAAACTCAACTCGCTACATGATTCAACCAGTTTCAGTGTTTGGTCCCAAACTAGCACTTTGTTTGTGCAAAGTGCCTACTAGCTAGATTAAATATATCCATTAACTCAGGTCCTGTCCATTTACATAGTAGTATTAATTTTGAACAATTATGAAAGTTAGTATTATTACAATGTACAATAATACAATGTTTAAGAAACGATTATGACATATAGAAGATTGACATATTTATTTGTTAACAGTCAAGTATTCATTACTTCAATGAGCTCATTGTTTCTGCCTTAAATTATTACATTGTCTAAATTAATACATTTTTAGCTAACTGTGATTTTTATATGTACATTTCTGAAATACATAACTTAGTTACCTCTGATAAGAGATCACTCTAAATTGAAACGTGGAAAAGCGCTATACAAATAATTAAATGTGAATTGAACAACACACATTTGACACACAAACCCATTTGGAATATTTATTTGTTTGATATCGGATTTTAAAGCCTAACTCTGACAACAGATAACAGGTACAGTATTGCATTATACCAAAAATAAAAAACAAACAAAAAGAAACCACCAGCATCAGTTTACAATAAAAAGGCATCTGACTAAATGACAACAGTGTTCCAGTTTCATACTATGGGCATACGCTCAAGGCAGAACATACCACAAAATATTGTACCAGTTCATAACATACAATATGAGTTTGTGTTTTTGGGTACATGAATACACACAAGAGCAGAAGAGAAAAGAACCCAACAACATAAATTTCACATTGCAGGTTCTGATACATCTATTTTCCAGCTATAAAATCTTCATTGTGGTGTGAATGAAGAAGGGGATATGAAACAACAATTGGGAAAAAAAAGTGTAAATTAGAATCACAAATTGTGTGTTCCACATGTGGCATCACATTGGCATAATTCTTACATCACAGTTTTGAAGAAAAAAAAAAATTTCTTTCTCGTTCTCATGCCCTGTACTGTAAAAAGTAATCAGTCGACTTAACTTAAAAAAACTGAGGAAACCGTTGCCTCAAAATTAAGTTATGTAGAATTGTCAAGTTCACAACTTACTTTTCAATTACGCATGGTTTATTACTTATTAATTTTTAGTTATGTGAACTAGGGATGCACCGATCCACATTTTTTCACTTCCGATCCGATCCCGATACCTGAATTTGGATATCGGCCGATACCGATACTTTTCCGATACCAGAGCTGTGTTTGCTTTAATATTATTATTATCATTATTGTTGATTTTATATGATGCTGAAATAAACTCCTCTCTACAGGCAAGTATGATATGTACATATGTATGCATGTATGTCTATATAATAATATATATATATATATATATATATATATATTAAACAATAGATAAACAAAAGATAGACAATTAAACAAAGATACACATTATACAGGCCTACACAGTGCTTTAATTTCAGGAAGGTCTACTAACATTATTCAGGTATGGTCTAAAAATAATTATAATAAAGTAATCAAAAGTAAAATAGCACTGCAAAGTTTATAATAGATAGATTTATGCTTATTAAAGCTAAAGTTATTCATTCAAGAGCTGTGAGTGATTTTCTCTTTGCCTTTTGTTGTTTGATTCGCGGTAATGGAGCAATCGTCAGCATGTTTATTAGACTGCTTCCCCTTTAAGAACGAGTGCACCATATTTTCTCCCAACTATTTCCATAACTACGTCCATTTTAGACAAACTGTTTAAGTGAATCTCCAAGCCGGTCATTTTGACATTTTTGTGTAGGCTACATTTGATCGTTTAGACGTGCATATGAAGCCCAAAGTATAATGTGCTTGTCTCGTTGCGGTCCGGAGCGCGCGACGCGGGAACAGCTTCTCTTGCGCAGATTTTTGTGCTTTTAATAGTTTTTTTTATTATTAAAAGCGTCCCGCAATTTAGCAACAGTAGAGACTGCATTTTACAATCACCGTTCATGCTGATGGGCTGTCATGTTGTGCGCGCTGTGGCACCGCGTGAGAGATCTCTCTCTCTTCTGGACTGCGAATAGCAAACACGCATCACAGACAAATGGTTTAATTAATACGGCTTTGCAAACATTGCATTTTGCTGTCTTGCTCTGCTGTGGTGTTTCCAGTGTGAAGTATTTCCACCATAGGATTTCCACACAGCGAACATGTTGGCAGCTCAATGCTATCCTGCTAGCTGGCTGCAAACTGCGGAATGGATTTCCTGAGGGGGGGATCTCTGTGTCTCATTGAGCCGCACCTCCGTTCAGGATACCCATTCCACAGTTTGCAGCCAGCTAGCAGACTAGCCGGCGGGCCGCGGGAATCACTTTTGGAGTCGTTTCAGCAGACTACGTTAAAGCGCAGACATGGCTCATGGATATCGGATATCTCCGCAGATTGGATCGGGAAAATCCGATACGTGAATTACGCTGGTATACCCGATACTGGATCGGATCGGCCCCATCCCTAATGTGAACTGAACTTGACCATTCCACATACAGTAACTTATTTCTTTCCAATTATGCATACTTCATTTTAAAGGCAACAGGTTTCAAATCACTTTTTACAGCATTGGCAAACTATAAGAGAACTTTCCAAACCAGTGTAACGGTATCTGACAGGTCAACTAAAGATGTTAGCTCAATTACAGACGGAAAGAAATGCTTGGACTAGAGTACACTTAGAAAAAGTGGTTAATATGTACGTGGAAGACGATAAAAGGGGATTAGTGTCTTGCCTTTATTTCTAGAGTCCTTTAGCCCTTCCACAACTAAAAGTGGCAGTATTTAAGTGCTGAATTAAAGTTAAACACAAAAAAGATCAAATGTCAAATGTCTCCGGAAGGAGAGAATGAAACCCTGTCATCCAGAATGGCAGAAAGATGGAATATTAAAGAGATATTTTGGCCAAAAATAATAATGATTTAAAATAAACATTAAAAACTATGAATTACATTCAAGCACAGAGCCTGGTACGGATCGGTCACCATTTCTCTCGAGTCTCGCTCAAAGTCTCCTAAACACAACAAACACATTCGTATCGGCAAACATCTGCAATATCCATAACACAACGGCTTGTAAATTCAAAATTGCACAGACCGAACAATGACTGAGGGCTCTCATTATCGTCATCGTACCGCCACTACCATCCCAATGTATTTGGTATCAAAATCAAGTTTTTAAAAGTGCAAAAATCAAAAACTGAAAACACACAGAGCCTCTTTAACATTCACACACCCACTCTCACAAACAGTTTGTGTGCCTGTGTGCACATTTCGTCAAAGCTACATTACTAAAAAAGAAAGAAATCCCTATAAATTATCCATACTATTATTGCTATCTCTCTAGATTGAAATGGACACTGCAGCGTTCTAGTGTTGCGCTAGTAATTAGTCATAAAAAATATAATATTAAGAGTACATAGCGCAAAGAATACACATTATTACTAAGACCTGACAGTGATGTAGGAAGATTGATTAAGGATATGTGCGCACACGTTAAACATACTGATGTGTCTTTCTCTGATATTACAAGGCACACGCGCCCTCGGTTCTTCTTTTGCACAGACTCGCTCTGACACACGACGTTCACCTGAGAGTTCGTTCAAATGCCAACCACAAACACAATCCGAGTCAAAGAGTCTTACATAAACACGTTTAAAGGAATAGTTCGCTCAAAAAACAAATTCTGTGATTATTTACTCACCCTCATAATGCCGTTCTAAACCTGAATGACATTCCTTCCATGCGTGGAACGTTGGTTCATACGACTTCTGCGCTATTATTCTATAAAAAACATCTGTGTTCTCCAGATGAAAGTCATACATGTTTGAAACCTGATGGTGTTTAAGTAACAGAGCTTTTTTTTTAGGTGAACTATTCCTTTAAGATGAAAGCAGCCCACAACAACAGAACTATTGAGACCTACTCCCAATTATTTTTGCTCATATACGCGTGTTTCTGTGGATGGTGGGCAGAACTGGAAACATAAATGCTGTGGAAACGTAAGTGCAAACAAATCAGCACTGAAATAAAATCAGTACCGGGCCCAAGGGCTACAGCAAACAGAGACTGATCAAGACAGAACACACACACACACACATTCATGTTCGTCTTTGTGAAGACATTCATTGACACAATGCAATCTCTAGCTCTTACCCTAACCCTACCCATCACAACTAAGGCCCTGTTTACACTTGGTATTAAGATGCGTTTTGGTCAATCGAATTACAACTGGACGTGTAAACGGGGTCTAAAACGCTTTGAGCTTGTCCACTTTCGACCACTTCCAGACTTAATCGAAAACATAAACGCTCATGTGGTCGAATGTGTTCAAACAGCCACAAAATAGCGCCTAATCTCCGCCTACTGACATAATGCGTAAATAATATGGGAAGCGCGCTAGCCAGATGGGATTTAAACGTTGTCAGCTGGAGACCCAAGTTTGGTTTGAAGACGAAAAACATACCAAGCACAATGATCTCACCATTCCTGATTTCACTCATCGCATTCGGCGTGGTCTTCAGAGCAGAAACGAAAGCTTCTGCTCTCCGTATTTCTTTCCGTCATCTCCGGTCGTGTTGAGACGGATTATGCGCCTCCCTCATCTACTTGTGATCCGAATTGACCAAAACACAGATTGATCCAAGTGCCTAACCCGATCCCTTACCCTAAACCGAATTATAACCTTTTCCCTAAAACCAAGTCTTGACCCTCAAACAGGCCTTTAAAGGGTTCTCAGAAAGGTTCTTGCTTTACTCTCTTTGTCCTCAATCCGATGGTCTAAAACTCAAACCGGTCCTCACAAAGTTGTAAAAAAAAAAAACCCCGCAAACACACACTTGATATCATGCCTTGTTCTAAATAGAAAACACTGGTTTAGAAACATCACGCCTGTCAAAGTACCAAGCATTTTTATGCATATACGTGAGAATCAATCAGCGGATCTCCATCTTATTCTAGTTCCTCAACGCTCAACACGCACACAGACTGTAGTGGGGCCGCTCTCACAGGGTTCAAAGGTCAGTGCTCCAACAGTGAGGATGTCTTCATTAGAAAGGACAAGAGATCCTTCAGAGTACCGCTCAAACTAAAAAGACCCACGCAACTACACTGCAGATCGATGGGAACAGCAAATGCCAAAACAGGGAAACCACAGCATTTAACATTTCATGAGCGGAGTGACGGTTTTCATGGGGATGGAGGCGAGTCAAACGCTGTTACATTGGGCCATTACTACTGGAGTCGCCCCTGTAGAATGAGACATTTGTAGGCTTTAAATACATGTCCAGTAATTTCCTATGGAAGAACACTCAAATGTATCTATATTTACTTCTGCTCCTTGGGCGACTGAGTACCAGTGATGGGTATCGCCATGGTTCCTGTTGCTATGACATCTGTTGCTTTGGCATTAGTGTCACTGCAAGACAGTGGAAGCAACCAATAAGAGGATATCACTGTGCACATTTTGTCATATTAAGTCTCGAGTCAATGTCAAAGCAGCTGCTAAATTTTCAACAACCGTCTGCAAACAATTTAGTAATGCTTAGACAGAATGCAAGAATGTGTATTAGAGCGTTTTATTTATTATTAACACCACCAAACTTTTTGCACAAGAATTAAGAAATAAATGTATTAAATTAAAACATGACATAATTTTATTATTAGTAGTAATACTAATAAGAATGATATATGTAATGTTTAAAAGTACAATAATGCTTTAAAAATGCAAGACTGTTTTACCTGTTGAAGACTGCTTTCTCATTGTTCGCATTGAAGGCGAGTGTAATGCTCTCCTTGGCGACGCTCTCTGTGATGATGTTGGCTCTGTCTTCTTCCTCACTGTCTGAGCCACTGGAGCTGCTGTCGGACGCCACCAGCGGAGCCTTCCTCGCCCCACACACACTCCACACACACGCTGACGAGCCTTTCACTGCAACAAAACTCATGTTCATGGACCATTTCAAGAACATTTAGAACAAACAACAGTATTGTAAATATGCAAACAATAAATATTATATTATTATTAAAAATAATATATATATGTAATAATATCTGGTTATATCTCTTAAGTCTAGTAGTAGTGAATGTTTTATGAGCAGTATGATAATCATATTCATCCGCAGTCAATGCATGCATCGCTAGCTAGAGGGTCAAAAGTTACATAATGTACCTTTTAATAACAATATAATAATAATTATCGTCATTACCAACAACACCAAACTTTTATAAGCATTTTGCATAAAATAAATATTCTTAATAAGACTGTATTAAATAATAATATTGGTATAACAATAATAATATAAATGAAAAATATAACAATAATAAAAAAGTAAAAGCAAAATTGAAATATAATTAAACTATTCATATTATTTTTATAAAAAATAATAATACCAAACTTTTATAAGTATCTTGCATAAAAAAACGAATATTCTTTATAAGACTAAAAGCACTTCGAAATTAATTTGTTAAATTAAAACTACATAAATTACAGTTGTATAATTGTAATTTATTAAAGTTGTGTAATTTATTAAAGTTGTATAATTTTATTAAAATTAAATTAAATTTTTTAAATAGTTTAAAAGTAAAATTAAATCCACATAGTAAAAATATAATTAGTATTACAGTTACTACTAGTAATAAAAATATGTAATGTTTTAATTCAATAAATGCATTTTCTCTAAATGCTTAGTAAGAATAACTTTTTTTTTTTTTTTTACTTTTTCTCGTATAAACATTACACTTCAATCAGATGTACCTCAGATACTATATCGAGTATCCTCATATCAAAAAACATACACACGCAACATACAAATATATGCCCATACATACACCATACAGTTGTTATGCCATACATCTATTCATCAGAAATGTAAACTTTTTTTTTTTTTTTTAAACAAAACAACAAAAACGAGAAAAGAACTGTACATGTAGGGAGTAGTTTTTCTAGGCATTCAAGATATTAACTAGAAAATAAAATCAGGTCTTTGAGATGATGCATATTTGGTCCATTTAGCACAAAGCAAATTGTTCCAGTTTATGATTTAAAAAATGCTGTTATCTTCTCCAATTTGTAAATGTCCATGGTCATTTCCATCCATGCGTTTAGGGTAGCGCTCTCGTGTGACAACCATTTTTGGGTAAAGCTCTTCTTTACAGCCACCAGCAATATATTCATTAAATATTTATCTCCTTTTAACCATTCTTGAGGTATATATCCAAAATATAAGGTTTTACTATCAAATGGCATTACACATTTAAAAATCTATTGTAAAGCATTATGTATTCCTAAAGAATACTTTTTATGCAAAAATGCAAGATGCTTATAATAATAATAATAAATTACATTTATATAGAGCTTTTCTCGGCACTCAAAGGGGGAATATCTCCTCAACTACCACCAATGTGCAGCATCCACCTAGATGATGTGACAGTCACAGCAGCCATAGTGAACAAGAACACCCATCACACACCAGCTTATTGGCGGAGAGGAGACAGAGTGATAAAGCCAATGAGTATATTATATATATATATATATATATATATATATATATATATATATATATATATATATATATATATATATATATATGGGGATGATTAGGAGGCCATGATGGACAGAGGCAAATATGGCCAGGATGCCGGGGTTACACCCCTACTCTTTCGAAAGACATCCTGGGATTTTTTTTTTTGTGACCACAGAGAGTCAGGACCTCAGTTTTAACGTCTCATCCGAAGGACGGTGCTCTTTTGGCAGTATAGTGTCCCTGTCACTTTACTGGGGCGTTAGGACCCACACAGGTGAGCGCCCCCTGCAGGCCTCACTAACAACTCTTCCAGCAGCAACCTGGTTTTCCAGGAGGTCTCCCATCCAGTTACTGACCAGGCTCAGCCCTGCTTAGCTTCAGTGGGCAACCAGTCTTGGGCTACAGGGTGATATGGCTGCTGTCTTATAAAAGTTGGTAACATTTTTAAGGTGTTTATTTACAACAAAAAAACAAAAAACAAAATGTAAGTATTTGTTGTTCATAAGGAGGAATGATGCAAAAAAAAAAATTACATGAATATACTATTAAATAAATAAGCCACTCACTTTCTTCATTTTGGCTCTGTTTGTTTGGATTTTCCGAGTCCACAGGTGAACTGCATCTGGGTCCAGCATCTGAACTGCAGAACACCAGAATGTTTAGCACAGTGTCTACATGACCTGAATACACAATATCAACTAAAACACAGTCTCTCCCTCACCAGCAGAAAGGTTGGAAGTCAGTGAAAGTCGCCCATCCCTTCTCTTCCGTCTTGCTGAGCTGGGCGGTAGAGCTTCCCCACACGTTGGAGCCCGTATCTATAGCGATACTAGCAAAATCCCGACAGCTGAAATCATCTTCAAAACTCGCTGTCCATCCAGGACCTGCTGGGTTATAATCGTTTTTCCATTCAGTTATTATATGAAATCAGGTGGGAGATCTAAATCCAGATCATGTGAGCTGTGAGCTTACTCTGCGGATCGCTGGACTGCTTGTCCATGTCCTGGTTCTGGATCTTGTCTGGAGTTTGTTTGGTCTCTGGAAACCACTCCATGTCAGGTGATCCCAGACGCCTGCGAGAGCCACCGTCCACCTCACTCTTCTGAGCATTTGTCACCAGTCCAAACCTATTAAAAAATAAACAATGCACGGCAGTCAGAGCAGTCAATGTTTAGAGTGTGGGTGCAAGTGTGTGTGTGTGTGTCTGAGTTTTATGAACCTGCTTCTGGATTTCACTTGTGTTGCATAGTTGATTTCTTTATCCTCCCAAATATCTTCCTCCTCCTCAGGATCTTCAAACGGCCGTATTCGCTCCTTTGTGCAAGTATCAAAGATTGCAGAGCTCTTCTGAGAGAGGAGAGAAACAGGAAGGGTAATAACAACAGTGAGAAAGGAAGAGTGTGAATAAGAAAAAGAACAACACAAAAATGATAGTATGGTGAAAATTATAACCCAAAACCGAAAAAAAAAAAAAAAGCGTAATAAGAATATAGAACAATTAATAATAATTATAAAGAATAAAGAAAGAATAAAAATAATATAGAAAAACAGGACTCACCCCCTTGTCCCCCAGGTTAAAGCTGATCTCTGAGATTCGATCAAATGTGGCGCTGCAGGAAAAACAGACAGAAACTAGAGTTTAAACCTGCTAAAAATATGAAGCAATAAACAATTAATTATTAAATGAATTTATTTGAAATTATATTTCAATATTAAATATTTAAATTCAATTCAATTATTTTTTATCTTTTTTTGCTCTAATTATGGTATTTACATTAGCCTGACTACGTCAGACTTCGTACTTCCGCTCAATTTCAGTTCGCTTCTGTACTCAGTCTGAGACATCGACATTAGGGGTGTAACCATAGACATTATATAGAGACTAGATGCCCTATTGGCCGCTGGGCACTGAGAAATACGGCCGCCATCTTGAACCGGTCGTACACCTAGTTGCGTTGCGTAGCAGCAGTAAAGATGCCAGAGCACTGTGCAGCATTTTCCTGTTCTAATCGGCGGACCATCGAAAATAGGGCCCAGGGGATTACTTTTCTCTTACAAGTAAGTTTTAACATTACCGTACTATTGGTTGTATTTTGTGAAAAGAATATTACCAGATAATTGAGAAGGAGCAAGGATCTTTGATATTACTGTACTGATATTGTAGCCATCTAACATTAGCTAGGCTATGTTTACTGCACCGGCCGGTGTTCACATAGACATCATATATGTCTATGGGTGTTCACCCGGCATGGAGAGGTGGGGTAAAGTAATAATTACTAGAGCTTCTCGGTTATCAGATACAATCATTCAACTGCCCTGTTGTATAAATATATATATATATATATATACCTATATATATACCTATATATATATATATATATATATATATATATATATATAGGTTATTTGTGTTTGCGCACGTGATATCAGGACAAAACAATTATTATTGGTATAATAACATTGGCCAGTGAATTTTACACAAGTGTCATAGACTGTATTATCAGTGTTGGGCAGTCACTATTTGTAGCGTAGCTAATAACTTAGTATTTTGTTGTTAGCTTCACTATTTACTGAATCAAGTAACTTTTCAGTAGCTTAACTCCTTTATTTAAAAATTTGAGTTTTGTTGAAGAAAGGTTCTAAGAAATGTGAAGGAAGAAAATAAGCTTGACATCCTTTGTGAAATGTTTTTGTGTAGACTCTCAAAAATCTTCCGTTTTCTTTTCATTTTTCCCAAGGACAAAGATGTGAGGAAGAAGTGGGAAGTGGCTTTGAGGAAAGAAGGGTTCCATGCAAATGATTCATCCGTGCTTTGCTCTCAACATTTTAAGCAGGGTGATTTTGATAGGACGGGTCAGATTGTCCGACTCCGAGATGGTGTTATTCCATCCGTCTTCAGCTTCCCGGTTCACCTCCAAAGAGTAGGTGTATCCTCATAAGTCTGTTAGCATTCATAAATGTAAATATTCATTTATCAATAAAATTGTAAATATCAATCACGGGGCAGGGTAAGATACTTATCCCTTTATACAAATTTCATTACGTATTATGCCTCTTTTTTTTTTTAGTTGGAAAAGGGCAGGGCTACGTCTACCTCCAGAAGAGCTGAAGAAAGCCTGTCCGTGGCCTCTCAGGATTCCCAGGAAATGGCAACCTCAAGCCCACAACCTCAGCCTAATGATGTGAATATTTCTACTTTAAACATCATATCATAATGTTTCCTCTACATATTAAAATCTCACTTGTTTGCTGCCACTCATATTAAACACACTCACAAATAAACCCATACACACACAATTTAAGACACGTTGAACATGCATTACACACACACACACACACACACACACAGCTGGCAGTGGCTTTGACAGATGATTACTATAAGAAAGAATGTGGGCCATAAACTAGTGGTGTCAAAGTGATGTTTGTGAAGTGAAACATTACTCAAACCATGTTCATTCCTCTTTCTACTAGGATCATGGCTATGCCTTGCCTGCTTCTCCTACCGCTCTTAAGACCAGACTCAATGTAGCCTTGGCAAGAGTGGAAAGTCTAGAGCGAGAGAAGAAGAATTCCATGGCCAGAGAAAAGAGGGCAAAAACTACAGTGAAGAGTCTTTTGGGGGATTTGAGGGAAAAGAACCACATTAATGAAGAGCTCAAAGAGAAGCTCGATTTCTACTCTGGTAAGACAAAATGAGCACTTTGAAATTCATTTACATGTTATTCTTCTTACTCTCTTTATTAAACTCCTTAGTTATTATCTGAAGGGGACTTATTCATTTTAAATCATAACATTTCAGATCTTCAGTTAGACCTCGTGCCAAAGCAAGGCCACGAGTACACAAAGGACTACAGAGAGTTTGCACTCACGCTCCATCTACATGGTCCAAAGGCATACAAATACCTCTGAGAGACTCGACATTTTCCCCTCCCACATCCACATACAATACAAAGGTAGGCTTAATGTTGTCTGACTTTAATTTTTGGAAATTACTGATGCAAACACGTTGAAAAGCTTCTTCTCAATTTTTTTTACAGGTGGCTGCGTTCGGTGGATTATAAAGGTTACTTTGTTCTTATTTTCTCTGTTCTGTAAAGTGTATTTGAGTATTGTGTAAAGTGCTATATAAATATAGTTAGCCTCATAGCATTATTGCCTAAGTAATTAAAAAAAAAAATTGAAGTAGGCAATTATGCTATGATGCTAACGATATCTATTATTTTGTATTATTATAAGGTGCTGAGAGCTGCAGAGAGGGTGATCCGCCGAGCTTCAACAATACAAGCTCCTAAGGTGTCAACAGTCACGCATGTTGTGCAGGAGGAGATTGGAACAGAGGACATTTTCCTTCTTGGAGAGCACATTGAGGAGACCCAGTTTGGCATCGACAACCATCAGTCTGACTTGTTGTGTCTGTGTTTTTAAAGATAAGGCTCCACCATGTTGCCAAACTCGCCTCTCTTGAACTACAGAAAGGGAGCACGAGAAAGAAGCTCTGTAAAACAGTCCTCTTTCAGGGGTTTTAGTGTGTTTGTGTGTGAGTGAGTGAGTGAGTGAGTCTGTGTGTGTGTGTGTGTGTGTGTGTGTGTGTGTGTGTGTGTGTGAGAGAGAGAGTGTCTGTTCGTGTGTGTGTGTGTGTGTGTGTGTGTGTGTGTGTGTGTGTGAGAGAGAGTGTGTGTGTGTGTGTGCGAGAGATTGTGTTTGTGTGTGTGAGAGAGTTCGTGTGTGAGAGAGTGTCTGTTTGTGTGAGAGAGAGAGAGAGAGAGAGAGAGAGAGTGTGTGTGTGTGTGTGTGTATGTGTGTGTGTGTGTGTGTGTGTGTCACAAATCATAAATTGTTTCTTCAACTTATTAAAATATCTTACTTTACTCCAACTATCTGTTTCTGCTTCTTTATCATATTTATAGTGTGTGATTTATAAAATACCTTATATCCTACATCACATATATACATCACATATTTTGTCTGGTCACTT
Source organism: Tiaroga cobitis (assembly GCA_030578255.1). NCBI lineage: Eukaryota > Metazoa > Chordata > Actinopteri > Cypriniformes > Leuciscidae > Tiaroga > Tiaroga cobitis. The sequence continues at coordinate 10,433,621 of CM060608.1, forward strand.
TATATCTTATTTCAGAATATTATATTACTGTAGTGTTGTTAAGCATACTATGAATATTAAAATACGCTGAACCATGTGTCCTGTATCATAGCTACATGAATGACCTTTGCAGCAAAAAAAAACACGTGAAAATCAGTTCGGTATGATTAATTTAATGCGCTGACAGCTCGTATCACCTGCCATACAGATTACACTGAGCGGAGCGGGTGACCGGTCTAAGATGGCGGCCCCACGGCTCGACCGCGCTAATAGGCAGTAGCGGTCGATAGGGCGTCTATCTATATGATGTCTATGGGTGTAACGATACACGTATTCGTATTGAACGAATGGTTCAATTCGTTGGACCATTTTTCTTGGCGACCAAAATTTCATTATTCATTCATTCAATGTAGGTGCGTCGCACGTGGCAAGCGCGCTCATAATGTAAGAGACGCTGGGCTGGCGTGACCACACATTACCCAACATCAAATGGCAAATGTAATGTAAGCGGAACGAAACTGAGCTACTCGTTATTGTGTGGTTGACGGACCGTTTATCAGTTTGGACCAATGCAGCGCGAGCCGATCTTGATCAAGCAGCACTGTTACTACCCAGCGAAATCTAGTAAAGAAAACATTTGAACTCACCACTGCGAGATCTAGTGAGAAACATTCACATTTCTCCGTTATTAACGGATTGAACAGCGCTGACGTGGAAACCAGGAAGAAACATCGTGCCATGAATGAACTATCCAGTGTCCACAGATCAGCAACATTCACCATGGATTTACTGTAGTAACACTAACTGTAACCATGGAAGTTTGGCTGGAATAGTAGGCTATAATGCTCTCAAGTAACATTAAGTCGGTTTTATTTTGACATTATGAATACAATTGCTGCCTTCAAATGTTAATCTGAACTAAAATAAACCTTTGTTTATTACTACAATATTAAATTTTTTTTTTTTTTTTAAAGAATGCTTGATTTATATATTTGTTTAGGTAGATTCATCAGACCTAATAATGACAAAGAAGAATGTCTGAGATTTCAATCATTTTACAGATATACATAGATGCATAAAAACCAAAAAAAAAAAAAAAAAAGGTGTAGGCTGAAGCCTATGCTTATTATGCCCACCTTTTGTACATAATTACTCAATTTGCGGCACTTTTCTCTCTGGATTTAACTTTTCAAAATAAACGTACATTTACATAAGAACATTTCCAAGATGTTCATACATGATTACAAAAGGTACACATCTCAGACATTATTTCAATAGTTAACATATAACGTAAACAAATTAATCATATTGAGTTTTATAAATATTTATCACCTTGTTTTTAAACATTTTTTTTTAAATTACAGAGTGAATTACACAATTTTAATTCCTTGTCACATTTATTCCATAGGTTTACTCCTTTAACAGATATGCATCTATTTTTTGTTAGTTCTTGCTCTTACTTTTTTAAACATATACATTCCTCTTAGTTTATACTGACTTTCTCTTATTTCGAACAGCCTCTGAACACAATTTGGAAGTAAATTCTTATAAACTTTATACATGGTCAGTGCAGTATAAAGGTCAACTAAATCAACAAATTTTAAAGCTTGTAAATTAATAAATGATCTATTTGTTGGTTCATAATAGTCTGCCCGTTTTACAATCCTTATTGCTTTCTTTTGTAACATATATATTGAATTTGTATTAGTTTTATATGTATGACCCCACACCTCCACACAATAAGTAATGTGAACAATACAATATATATAATGACTTTTCATTCAAAATATGTTTTATTCTATTTAATATTGCAATGGATTTAGACATTTTTGTTTTTACATTATTTATATGTGATTTCCAGCATAATTTATGATCTATTATAACCCCCAAAAACTTATATTAATATACTCTATTTCCTCATTACTAATCATAATTTGAACTTTGCTATTACTTTGTCGATTGCTAAATATTAAAACTTTGTTTTGCTCAAATTCAAAGAAAGTCGATTATCATCAAACCATCTTTTTAAGACCATCAATTCTTTTTCAACCATATTCAGAAGCTGTTCCAATTTTTTTCCCGAACAGTATAAATTTGTGTCATCAGCAAACAATACCATTTTATCATCAATATCATCTATATACAATACAAACAACATTGTTCAAAAACATTTCATTTTGTTCTAGGAGCTGTTCTCTTTTATATGCTCCTAAGAAAAGTATAGCTCCATCATTGCTCAAAGTAAAAAAATATCATACTTTATGATGTTAGTTTTAATAAAAATATAATTTAAAAAATTTAATCAAGGAAATTTCTCTGGCATTTCTTTCTTTTTGCTGTATCGAAAATGTACCGAACTGTACCGAACCGTGACACAAGTGTATCGTATCGAACCGAACCGCGAATATTGTGATCCGTTACACCCCTAATCGACATGTCACTCAGTTTTCCTCCATCCAGAAAACAGCCGGCCAATCAACGAACAGAGGGCGGGCTGAGAGCCGTGACGCAGACGCTAAGCACGAGTTTAAGATTGTATTTTAGGTTAGGGAAATCGAAAACGACCATGGATATGGAGACACGGGATACAATTCGCTCTGTTGTGGAAAATATTCCCGGCATTTGCAAACTGAAGCCCGAACAAGAAGAGTGTTTGTTAAACATTTTGAATGGAGGTGATGTTGTGGCCCTACTCACGTCAGGTTTTGGGAAAAGTTAAATTTATCAACTATTACCGATCGTCAGCGAGAAACTGGGGAGGCCAAAGGCCGGCAAGGCGATAGTTGTGATTAGTTGGGATAGTTGGGATCAGGTTAAGGAGGCAGCAAAACTCGGTCATCCATGTTCACTCCGGTATCTCGCTTGATGGTTTCGTTTTCGCATCCTACATGTGTTTACAGTGGAAGTTCGATGTGGCTGAGCTGGCAAATAACACACGTCATAACCAGACGTTATGTGATTGGCTTACGGGTAACCAATGATTTTATACTTCAGACAAGCACCCCCCGCGAGAAAGAAAATACTTTAATTATGCCATGCCAGACTCTGTCTACGAAGCAAAGCGAAGTAGCAGAGTTTGGTATTACCAGGCTAGATTTACATTATCAAAGATTATAGAACATGCAGTTTTTAAACATAATATTTAAATACATTTTATTTAACATTTAGATTAATATTTATATATAATAGTTGAATCTACATTTAACTCTAAATCTAACCCTTTGCACAGGAATCACCTGATGTTGCCGTCATGCTCTCCGAATTCATCGCCATTCAAACCAAACTGATCAACAAAGTTTGCCGTCATCTGCTGGATCTGATAATCTGAGAACACCTGTTAAGAGAAAGATGTTTATTAAAGGTGAATTACAGATTGTCATTTTTGATTTTAAAATACTTCCTATCATTTCACAGCACATGTCTTTGTGCAAACTCTCACCAGGTCTGCAGTGTTCTTCTTGTTAGTTTCCATTAGCGTTTCATTCACAAACTGCTCCCAGCGAGCTTTATAGTCAACTGGTAGCTCTGTCATACAAAGACATAGCAAACATTTGAAAACAAAGAATTATATAAAAAATTATATCATTCAAAATTTTGGGGTCAGTAAGATTTTTTTTAATTAAAAAAATGAATGAAAAAAAATAATAATACTGTTATTCAGCAAAAATGCATTAACGAAGGAATATACATGTGGCGAGCAGGACGAGGCAGAGGGCCGTGAGAAAGCGGTGCGAGGCCAGTGGTGTGATTACTGATGAGCGCACGGAGGAGCGACGACAGTGAAGAGCTACGAGACCGGTGCGTCACGCAGGTGTCGCTCATCAGTAGTCACGGCCCTCGGCCTCGTCATGCTCGCCACAATACAGCAGACACAGTCACAGACACAGTCACAGTCAGTCACAGTTAGTCACAGTTAGTCACAGACAGTCAGTCACAGTTAGTCACAGTTAGTCACAGACACAGTCAGTCACAGACACAGTCACAGTGACACACAGACACAGTCACAGTACTAGACCGGTGCGTCACGCAGGTGTCGCTCATCAGTAATCACGGCCCTCGGCCTCGTCATGCTCGCCACAATACAGCAGACACAGTCACAGTCAGTCACAGACACAGTCACAGTGACACACAGACACAGTCACAGTCACAGTGACAGTCACAGTGACACACAGACATAGTCACAGACACAGTCACAGTCAGTCACAGTAAGAGTCACAGACACAGTCAGTCACAGACACAGTGACAGTCAGAGTCACAGACACAGTCAGTCACAGACACAGTGACAGTCAGAGTCACAGACACAGTCACAGTGACACACAGACACAGTCACAGTCAGTCACAGACACAGTAAGAGTCAGTCAGTCACAGACATAGTCACAGTGACACACAGACACAGACATAGTCACAGTGACACACAGACAGTCACAGTCAGTCACAGACACAGTCAGTCACAGACACAGTCAGTCACAGACACAGTCAGTCACAGACACAGTCAGTCACAGACAGTCAGTCACAGACAGTCAGTCAAAGACACAGTCACAGTCAGTCACAGACACAGTCAGTCACAGACACAGTCAGTCACAGACACAGTCAGTCACAGACACAGTCAGTCACAGACACAGTCAGTCACAGACACAGTCACAGTCAGTCACAGACACAGTCACAGTCAGTCACAGACACAGTCACAGTCAGTCACAGACACAGTCAGAGTCAGTCACAGACACTGTCAGTCACAGACACTGTCAGTCCCAGACACTGTCAGTCCCAGACACTGTCAGTCCCAGACACTGTCAGTCCCAGACACTGTCAGTCCCAGACACTGTCAGTCCCAGACACTGTCAGTCCCAGACACTGTCAGTCCCAGACACTGTCAGTCCCAGACACTGTCAGTCCCAGACACTGTCAGTCCCAGACACTGTCAGTCCCAGACACTGTCAGTCCCAGACACTGTCAGTCCCAGACACTGTCAGTCCCAGACACTGTCAGTCACAGTGACAGTGACAGTCACAGTGACACAGTCAGTCGCAGAGACAGTCAGTCGCAGACACAGTCAGTCGCAGACACAGTCAGTCGCAGACACAGTCAGTCGCAGACACAGTCAGTCGCAGACACAGTCAGTCGCAGACACAGTCAGTCGCAGACACAGTCAGTCGCAGACACAGTCACAGTCAGTCACAGACACAGTCACAGTCAGTCACAGACAGTCACAGACACAGTCACAGTCAGTCGCAGACACAGTCACAGACACAGTCACAGTCAGTCAGTCACAGTCAGTCACAGACACTGTCAGTCACAGACACTGTCAGTCACAGACACTGTCAGTCACAGACACAGTCAGTCACAGACACAGTCAGAGACAGTCACAGACACAGTCAGAGACAGTCACAGACACAGTCAGAGACAGTCACAGACACAGTCACAGTGACAGTCACAGTCAGTCACAGACACAGTCACAGACACAGTCACAGTCAGAGTCACAGACACAGTCAGTCACAGTGACAGTCACAGTGACACACAGACACAGTCACAGTCAATCACAGACACAGTCAGAGTCACAGTCAGTCACAGACACAGTCACAGTGACACACAGACAAAGTCACAGACACAGTGACAGTTACAGTGACACACAGACAGTCACAGACACAGTCAGTCACAGACACACACACAGTCAGTCACAGACACAGTCAGTCACAGACACAGTCACAGTCAGTCACAGACACAGTCAGTCACAGACACAGTCAGTCACAGACACAGTCAGTCACAGACACAGTCAGTCACAGACAGTCAGTCACAGACACAGTCACAGTCAGTCACAGACACAGTCAGTCAGTCACAGACACTGTCAGTCACAGACACTGTCAGTCACAGACACTGTCAGTCACAGACACTGTCAGTCACAGACACTGTCAGTCACAGACACTGTCAGTCACAGACACAGTCAGTCACAGTGACACAGTGACAGTCACAGACACAGTGACAGTCACAGACACAGTGACAGTCACAGTCACAGACACAGTGACAGTCACAGACAGTCACAGACACAGTGACAGTCACAGACACAGTGACAGTCACAGACAGTCAGTCACAGACACAGTCAGTCACAGACACAGTCAGACACAGTCAGTCACAGACACAGTCAGTCACAGACACAGTCAGTCACAGACACAGTCAGTCACAGACACAGTCAGTCACAGACACAGTCAGTCACAGACACAGTCAGTCACAGACAGTCAGTCACAGACAGTCAGTCACAGACAGTCAGTCACAGACAGTCAGTCACAGACACAGTGACAGTCAGTCACATACACAGTCAGTCACAGACACAGTCAGTCACAGACACAGTCAGTCACAGACACAGTCACAGTCAGTCACAGACACAGTCACAGTCAGTCACAGTCACAGTCAGTCACAGACACTGTCAGTCACAGACACTGTCAGTCACAGACACTGTCAGTCACAGACACTGTCAGTCACAGACACTGTCAGTCACAGACACTGTCAGTGACAGTGACACTGTCAGTGACAGACACTGTCAGTCACAGACACTGTCAGTCACAGACACTGTCAGTCACAGACACTGTCAGTCCCAGACACTGTCAGTCCCAGACACTGTCAGTCCCAGACACTGTCAGTCCCAGACACTGTCAGTCCCAGACACTGTCAGTCCCAGACACTGTCAGTCCCAGACACTGTCAGTCCCAGACACTGTCAGTCACAGTGACAGTCACAGTGACAGTGACAGTCACAGTGACAGTCACAGTGACACAGTCAGTCACAGACACAGTCAGTCGCAGACACAGTCAGTCGCAGACACAGTCAGAGACAGTCACAGACACAGTCAGAGACAGACACAGTCACAGACACAAAGTCAGTCACAGACACAAAGTCAGTCACAGACACAGTCAGTCACAGACACAGTCAGTCACAGACACAGTCAGTCACAGACACAGTCAGTCACAGACACAGTCAGTCACAGACACAGTCAGTCACAGACACAGTCAGTCACAGACACAGTCAGTCACAGACACAGTCAGTCACAGACACAGTCAGTCACAGACATAGTCACAGTGACAGTCACAGTGACGCACAGACACAGTCACAGACACAGTGACAGTTACAGTGACACACAGACAATCACAGTCAGTCACAGACACAGTCACAGACACAGTCACAGACACAGTCACAGACACAGTCACAGACACAGTCACAGACACAGTCAGAGACACAGACACAGTCACAGACACAGTCACAGACACAGTCACAGACACAGTCACAGTCACACACAGACAGTCAGACACAGTCACAGACACAGTCACAGTGACAGTCACAGTGACACACAGACAGTCACAGACACAGTCAGTCACAGACACAGTCAGTCACAGACACAGTCAGTCACAGACAGTGACAGTGACAGTCACAGTGACACACACACAGTCACAGACACAGTCACAGACACAGTCACAGACACAGTCACAGTCACAGACACAGTCACAGACACAGTCACAGACACAGTCACAGACACAGTCACAGACACAGTCACAGACACAGACACAGTGACAGTCACAGTGACACACAGACAGTCACAGACACAGTCACAGACACAGTCACAGACACAGTCACAGACACAGTGACACAGTCACAGTGACACACACACAGTCAGTCACAGACACAGTTAGTCACAGACACAGTGACACACAGACACAGTCACAGACACAGTGACAGTCACAGTGACACACACACAGTCAGTCACAGACACAGTTAGTCACAGACACAGTGACACACAGACAGTCACAGACACAGTCACAGACACAGTGACACACAGACAGTCACAGACACAGTCACAGACACAGTCACAGACAGTCACAGACACAGTCACAGTCACAGACACTGTGACACACAGAGACAGTCACAGACAGTCACAGTGACACACAGACAGTCACAGAAACAGTCAGTCACAGACACAGTCAGTCACAGACACAGTCACAGACACAGTCAGACACAGTCACAGACGCAGTCACAGACAGTCACAGACACAGTCACAGACACAGTGACACACAGAGACAGTCACAGTCACAGTAACAGTCACAGTGACACACAGACAGTCACAGAAACAGTCAGTCACAGACACAGTCAGACACAGTCAGTCACAGACACAGTCAGTCACAGACACAGTCAGTCACAGACACAGTCACAGTCACAGTGACACAGAGAGACAGTCACAGTCACAGTCACACACAGACAGTCACAGAAACAGTCAGTCACAGACACAGTCAGTCACAGACACAGTCAGTCACAGACACAGTCACAGACACAGTCACAGACACAGTCAGTCACAGACACAGACACAGTCAGTCACAGACACAGTCAGTCACAGACAGTCAGTCACAGACACAGTCACAGTCAGTCACAGACACTGTCAGTCACAGACACTGTCAGTCACAGACACTGTCAGTCACAGACACTGTCAGTCACAGACACTGTCAGTCACAGACACTGTCAGTCACAGACACTGTCAGTCACAGACACTGTCAGTCACAGACACTGTCAGTCACAGACACTGTCAGTCACAGACACTGTCAGTCACAGACACAGTCAGTCACAGACACAGTCAGTCACAGTGACACAGTCAGTCACAGTGACACAGTCAGTCACAGTGACACAGTGACAGTCACAGACAGTCAGTCACAGTGACACAGTCAGTCACAGTGACACAGTGACAGTCACAGACACAGTGACAGTCACAGACACAGTGACAGTCACAGACAGTCACAGACACAGTGACAGTCACAGACAGTCAGTCACAGACACAGTCAGTCACAGACACAGTCAGTCACAGACACAGTCAGTCACAGACACAGTCAGTCACAGACACAGTCAGTCACAGACACAGTCAGTCACAGACACAGTCAGTCACAGACACAGTCAGTCACAGACACAGTCAGTCACAGACACAGTCAGTCACAGACAGTCAGTCACAGACAGTCAGTCACAGACAGTCAGTCACAGACACAGTCACAGTCAGTCACATACACAGTCAGTCACAGACACAGTCAGTCACAGACACAGTCAGTCACAGACACAGTCACAGTCAGTCACAGACACAGTCACAGTCAGTCACAGTCACAGTCAGTCACAGACACTGTCAGTCACAGACACTGTCAGTCACAGACACTGTCAGTCACAGACACTGTCAGTCACAGACACTGTCAGTCACAGACACTGTCAGTCACAGACACTGTCAGTCACGGACACTGTCAGTCCCGGACACTGTCAGTCCCGGACACTGTCAGTCCCAGACACTGTCAGTCCCAGACACTGTCAGTCCCAGACACTGTCAGTCCCAGACACTGTCAGTCACAGTGACAGTCACAGTGACAGTGACAGTCACAGTGACACAGTCAGTCGCAGACACAGTCAGTCGCAGACACAGTCAGTCGCAGACACAGTCAGAGACAGTCACAGACACAGTCAGAGACAGTCACAGACACAGTCAGAGACAGTCACAGACACAAAGTCAGTCACAGACACAGTCAGTCACAGACACAGTCAGTCACAGACACAGTCAGTCACAGACACAGTCAGTCACAGACACAGTCAGTCACAGACACAGTCAGTCACAGACACAGTCAGTCACAGACACTGTCAGTCACAGACACTGTCAGTCCCAGACACTGTCAGTCCCAGACACTGTCAGTCCCAGACACTGTCAGTCCCAGACACTGTCAGTCCCAGACACTGTCAGTCCCAGACACTGTCAGTCACAGTGACAGTCACAGTGACAGTGACAGTCACAGTGACAGTCACAGTGACACAGTCAGTCACAGACACAGTCAGTCGCAGACACAGTCAGAGACAGTCACAGACACAGTCAGAGACAGTCACAGACACAGTCAGAGACAGTCACAGACACAAAGTCAGTCACAGACACAGTCAGTCACAGACACAGTCAGTCACAGACACAGTCAGTCACAGACACAGTCAGTCACAGACACAGTCAGTCACAGACACAGTCAGTCACAGACACAGTCAGTCACAGACACAGTCAGTCACAGACACAGTCAGTCACAGACACAGTCAGTCACAGACACAGTCAGTCACAGACACAGTCAGTCACAGACACAGTCAGTCACAGACAGTCAGTCACAGACATAGTCACAGTGACAGTCACAGTGACGCACAGACACAGTCACAGACACAGTCACAGACACAGTGACAGTTACAGTGACACACAGACAATCACAGTCAGTCACAGACACAGTCACAGACACAGTCACAGACACAGTCACAGACACAGTCACAGACACAGTCACAGACACAGTCACAGACACAGTCACAGACACAGACACAGTCACAGACACAGTCACAGACACAGTCACAGACACAGTCACACACAGACAGTCACAGACACAGACAGTCACAGACACAGTCAGTCACAGACACAGTCAGTCACAGACACAGTCAGTCACAGACACAGTCAGTCACAGACACAGTCAGTCACAGACAGTGACAGTGACAGTCACAGTGACACACAGACAGTCACAGACACAGTCACAGACACAGTCACAGACACAGTCACAGACACAGTCACAGACACAGTCACAGACACAGACACAGTGACAGTCACAGTGACACACAGACAGTCACAGACACAGTCACAGACACAGTGACACAGTCACAGTGACACACACACAGTCAGTCACAGACACAGTTAGTCACAGACACAGTGACACACAGACAGTCACAGACACAGTCACAGACACAGTGACAGTCACAGTGACACACACACAGTCAGTCACAGACACAGTTAGTCACAGACACAGTGACACACAGACAGTCACAGACACAGTCACAGACACAGTGACACACAGACAGTCACAGACACAGTCACAGACACAGTGACACACAGACAGTCACAGACACAGACACAGTCACAGACAGTCACAGACACAGTCACAAACACAGTCACAGTCACAGACACTGTGACACACAGAGACAGTCACAGACAGTCACAGTGACAGTCACAGTGACACACAGACAGTCACAGAAACAGTCAGTCACAGACACAGTCAGTCACAGACACAGTCAGTCACAGACACAGTCACAGACACAGTCAGACGCAGTCACAGACAGTCACAGACACAGTCACAGACACAGTGACACACAGAGACAGTCACAGTCACAGTAACAGTCACAGTGACACACAGACAGTCACAGAAACAGTCAGTCACAGACACAGTCAGACACAGACACAGTCAGTCACAGACACAGTCAGTCACAGACACAGTCAGTCACAGACACAGTCAGTCACAGACACAGTCACAGTCACAGACAGTCACAGACACAGTGACACAGAGAGACAGTCACAGTCACAGTCACACACAGACAGTCACAGAAACAGTCAGTCACAGACACAGTCAGTCACAGACACAGTCAGTCACAGACACAGTCACAGACACAGTCACAGACACAGTCACAGACACAGACACAGTCACAGTGACAGTCACAGTGACACACAGACAGTCACAGAAACAGTCAGTCACAGACACAGTCAGACACAGTCAGTCAGACACAGTGACAGTCAGTGACACACAGACAGTCACAGACAGTCACAGACACAATCAGTCTCAGACACAGTCAGTTACAGACACAGTCAGTCACAGACACAGTCAGACACAGACACAGTCAGTCACAGACACAGTCAGTCACAGACACAGTCACAGTCACAGACAGTCACAGACACAGTGACACAGAGAGACAGTCACAGTCACAGTCACACACAGACAGTCACAGAAACAGTCAGTCACAGACACAGTCAGTCACAGACACAGTCAGTCACAGACACAGTCACAGACACAGTCACAGACACAGTCACAGACACAGACACAGTCACAGTGACAGTCACAGTGACACACAGACAGTCACAGAAACAGTCAGTCACAGACACAGTCAGACACAGTCAGTCAGACACAGTGACAGTCAGTGACACACAGACAGTCACAGACAGTCACAGACACAATCAGTCTCAGACACAGTCAGTTACAGACACAGTCAGTCACAGACACAGTCAGTCACAGACACAGTGACACACCGACACAGTCACAGTCACAGACACAGTCAGTCACAGTCACAGTGACAGACACAGTGACACACAGACAGTCACAGACACAGTCACAGTCAGTCACAGACACAGTCACAGACACAGTCACAGACACAGTCACAGACACAGTCACAGACACAGTCACAGACACAGTCATAGACACAGTCACAGACACAGTCACAGACACAGTGACACACAGAGACAGTCACAGACAGTCACAGTGACAGTCACAGTGACACACAGACAGTCACAGAAACAGTCAGTCACAGACAGAGTCAGTCACAGACACAGTCACAGACACAGTCAGACACAGTCACAGACGCAGTCACAGACAGTCACAGACACAGTCACAGACACAGTGACACACAGAGACAGTCACAGTCACAGTAACAGTCACAGTGACACACAGACAGTCACAGACGCAGTCAGTCACAGTCAGACACAGACACAGTCAGTCACAGACACAGTCAGTCACAGACACAGTCAGTCACAGACACAGTCAGTCACAGACACAGTCACAGTCACAGACAGTCACAGACACAGTGACACAGAGAGACAGTCACAGTCACAGTCACAGTGACACACAGACAGTCACAGAAACAGTCAGTCACAGACACAGTCAGTCACAGACACAGTCAGTCACAGACACAGTCAGACACAGACACAGTCACAGACACAGTCACAGACACAGTCACAGACACAGTCACAGACACAGTCACAGACACAGTCACAGACACAGTCACAGACACAGAAACAGTCAGTCACAGACACAGTCAGTCACAGACACAGTCAGTCACAGTCAGTCACAGACAGTCACAGACAGTCACAGACACAGACAGTCACAGACAGTCACAGACAGTCACAGACAGTCACAGACAGTCACAGACAGTCACAGACAGTCACAGACAGACACAGACAGACACAGACAGACACAGACAGACACAGAGTGTGTTAGCTACCCTTTAATAGTTGTGTGATTTGGGTCTGTTCTTGTTCTCTCTCTGCATTCTGCACAACTGTGTTGGCAATCCTGGTCAGATGACCCATATACCCTCTTCTCATGCCTCCAGCTTCCCTATAACATGCACACAGAGATATAAGATCAGAAAATACTCAACCAGCAAAAGCGTATTGACTCTTTAGCTCATAGATATTTAACTTTGTCCTTACTGTGTTTTGTCATTTTCTTCCCAAGCATCCAAAACCCTCTGAACCAGCCTGCAGTCCTTCAGTAGCTGCACACAAACAATTATATTTCAATGACGTATATATACTGCATACTGTATTTCACAAGAGGAAACTTTCATTTTTTGACAATTGATGTCATAAGTGCTATACATGTATTATATATATGGTGTGTGTGTTTATGAGAACACTGAAATGTGACAATGACATGTATAGCATCCTGTGTCCTCATAAACCAAATAGCTTAAAACATACTAATCTGTGTTTTATTTTATTTGAAAAAAAAAAAAAATGCAGAAAGTTTTATTTGATGCGACAGGCTGTACAGCATAAAAACAATTACGCCTATGGAGAGTCCTGTAAACCACATTTACCAATGCCAGTTTGAGTGTGTAAGAGTTATATATATATATATATATATATATTAGTGCTGGGCCGTTATCGGCGTTAACGTGCTGCGTTAACGTGAGACTCTTATCGGGCGATAAAAAAAATATCGCCGTTAATCAAAGTTGTTTTGGGATCATAAATAGCTTTTTCGAATATCGTTATATTTTCGCGCAATTCTAATGTGTAGTAGGCTATGACGCCGCGCCTACTGTCACAGATCGCGCAGTAGGGTATTTTCCTGTCAGGGACACAAGGTGTACTTTTACTTTGTTACGTTGGGCGACGTTCCTCTCGTTACTTTATTTTAATGCAATACGTTGTTAAATGAGTTTATTCCAAGCGCGCTGTGTCCTTTGTATGGGCATGAGCGATGCTCATTTACAAATGAATCAGTCTTTTGAGTCGATTCTGTTCACATACTTCATCAAACAAGTTGTCAGATGATCTGTCTAAATCGGTTCGCGAATCAGTTGATCTGTTCAGTTCCTCGCGCACTGAATCGTCTGAAGCGCTTTCAATTCACACTCGGAGTCGAAACAGGAAGATTTAAGAGCATCACGAGCGTTGGATGAAGTGGCCGATCTACAGTCTAGTCTAGTGAATGCAAATCTGCAAATGCATCATGTTTTTGCCAGCGATGAAGATCTTTATTAGTTGAACATCTTCGTAAGCTGTCTATGAATGAATGATTCCACAGGACGATACATTCGATTTCATTTCATTCAGGTAATACATTGTGTGTGTATTGCGCGTGTATTGCGCAGTGTCATAATCACACGAATAGTTTACATTGATTGAAACTAATTTGTTTAAAAAATGAGGCTATTGCAGTAACAAGGCAGGTTCACATAAAATTCTTATGACATATGATGACATTATTTTTTGATCTAACGAGCATTGGCGATGCAAAACGGACTGTCGTGCGTATTGTTTTTTTCTTCTTCCAATTAGCCTACTATGTTTAAAAAAAAGGACGAAAACATGTTACTTGTTCAATTAATAAACAGTTTGTTTGATGACAAATCGCTAAAGATGAAATTGGCCTCCCTTTCTGTCATTGCGTTTTTTTTTTTTTTTACGATATTCGGCTTTTGCTCCTCGATTGTCAAATGGCATTTTTGGCAGAAATGCACATCCCTACGCGAGGCAAACTATTCTCAAAGACTTACTTTTAGTCATTATTTGGGTAGCACACATATTCTGAATGCCTTCGGGAGAATTCAAATGAGCCATTTTAATCTAGATTAATTTCAATATTAATCTAGATTAATCTAGATTAAAAAAATTAATCTATGCCCACCTCTAATATATATATATATATAAACACACACAACAAATAATTTACACATTTACATGAATACGGTATGTACATTTACCAAGTGAGTCAGATCTAGCAAGTGACTCAAGCTTGATTATTATTCTGCTGACATGGTAATATATATTGCCTCACTACTGCCAATTTATTTTTATATTACTTTATTACATGTTACTATATATGACTATAGAAAGCCTTAATAAGTGAGGGTCATGCTTACATGCTTTATCAAGTCACAGCTTGTGAACATATCAGATCTGTCTGAGTTTTGTGTTTCCAGCTGAATCTGATCTGGACTGTCATGTGTTTTTCCATTCTGTGTTGACTGGTTAAGGATGGCAGAGACACAGTGCTCCACTTGGATGTGTAGGAAGTTATTCCAGGAGAATTTAAAAAACAAGTCCTGCAGAGAGAAACAGATTAAGAAAGAAAATGGAAATGTCACTGAAAGAAGTCTTATGTTCACCAAGGCTGCATGTATTTGATCAAAAATACAGTAAAACCGTAATAATGAGAAATATTACAACAATTTAAAATAATTATATTCAATTTTACTATATTTTAAATACATTTAATTTATTCCTGTGATGGCAAAGCTGAATTTTCAGTATCATTACTCCAATCATCAATACTCCAGTCACATGATGCTTCAAAAATCATTCTAATATGCTGATTTGCTGCTCAAGAAACATTTTAAGATTATTATCAATATTGAAAACAGTTGCGCTGCTTCTTATTTTTGTGAAAATCATTATGCATTTATTTTTTTAGGATTCTTTGATGAATATTAAGTTCAAAAGAACAGCATTTATCTGAAAGAGAATTCTTTTGTAATATTATAAATGTCTTTACTGTCACTTTTCATCAATTTAACGCATCCTTGCTGAATAAACGTATTCATTTCTTTAAAAAAAAATTAAATAACTAAAATGAATAATTTCTTACAATAAAAAAATTTAAATAATATAAAATTGTCTTATTTCCAGATAGATCAAAATGTAAAGTATTAAAAAAAATGATAGGCTCTAAGAAAGGAAACATCTTGTTTATTTGTTGACTTCGTAAGCTAGACTAAGGATTACTCATACCAGCAGCAGGTTGATCATGTTCATTTGGCAGAGCTCCTGGTGGATTCTGGGAGCTCTGGTGTACAGGAGAGCAGCCATCAATCTGGACGCATACAGCCGCGCGTTGCCAAACGGCTCCTCAAGAACACCCATCGTGGTCAACATCACACATTTCTGAGTGCAGAGAGTCCAAAAACATCAACTTCCTCTATGTGACATCTTTGAGTGATTTGACTGTTTTAAGACTTGATAAAACCAGAGGAGCAGACCAACCTTGAGTGGGTTTAACAGAAGGTGGTGGAAGTGCTTTAGATGTGGTTGGATGCCCATTAAAATGCTGTTGCTAACAGTGTAAGACTTTTCCAATCCCTGAGAGCACGGGTCAGTCACCTGCTCAACACTTATACACACACATACTTTAGTAACAGTGTGTGTGTGTGTGTGTGTGTGTGTGTGTGTGCGTGTGTGTGTGTGTGATTAAATGCATTTATGTTACTCACCCAGGTCTCTGAGTTTCCAACAATGTGAGTAACACTTGCGTTCCATAGACGATGCACACTTCACTCTTTTCTCCTTCAAACATGTTCTTCAATAGGGCCTCAACATTCTGCTGTCTGAAACAGCAGCCGGAGACTTTAGTTTAGTTCATCTGTTCAAGCATAAAGTCCATTCCACATTCAGCTTATTTTGGCTGACAACTGCCCACTTAAACAGTAAGAAACCATCTAGCTGACATTAAAAGTGACTGAACACAGTGGCAGCGATCACACGCACTCACAGCTCTAGTGTTGTGAGCAAAGGGTCGGCCTCTGAAGCTTCCTGCAGCAGACTGGCCTGATCTCTGCTCAGACGGATGATGTCACACAGGGTCTGAGATGCGTTCGACTGCCTCTGTAAACACACATTTAAGTATATGTGTCATCTTTCATGTCTATTTATTTAGATTTGTAAGATGGAATTAAATGTTGTATGTCGCATTAGGACTTTTTCGATACAAAGATCAAAAACACAGTATAACTATCATCCTTAAAGGTATAGTTCACCCAAAAATGAAATGATTAAAGTCCCCCTGTGGTGAAAATCAACCTTTTAATGTTGTTTATATGTCTATGTGGTGTTTTTAATATGCTTTAAGACAAACCATGTCCAAATGCATAAGTCAACATCGTTTCTGAGTTTTTTTCTACTTAAAACTGCAGTGAACCAAAGACAGTCTCAAAAACGCGGTTTGAAATCGACTGTTTGGTTTCCAACATTCTTCAAAATATCTTCTGTGTTCAGCAGAAGAAAAATTCATACAGGTTCGGAACAACTTCATGAGTAAATGATGATAGAATTTTCATGTTTGGGTAAACTATCCCTTTAAGGTAAGATATTTAAACGAGTACTAACGGTATGTATCAAACTTTGTCATGTAATTCATTTTCTAGTAAATCTCTAGTGATGTCTGACCTCATCATCACTGCGAGGGTGTATCAGCTCAATGAGTCTCTGGATCAGCCTCTCTTCATTCAGCCACTGAAAACAGACGACAAGAAAATAAAATAAAAAATACACACAGATACAGGTGTTTATTTCGTTTTGAGCACTTTTATATCCCACGGGTTGATTTTTATTAAAACTAAAGATTACAGTTTTTACTTTTTGTTTTATGAAAGTCACATTAAAATTGTTTTTTAAAATATTGACCATCATTTCAGTTTTTTTCTAATGACTTCTATGCACATTTTGTATTGTTTTTCCCCTATGCCACATTTTAAATATAAATTCAATACAAATCTTTTAAAAATATTAATTATTCCAACTATAAGAAGATATACAAGAACTAAAATCATAAAAAACACTTTCAATATTATAAACACTACCACTCAAAGTTTGGGGGTCAGTAAGATTTTTTAGTTTTACTCAAGGACACATTAAATTGATCAAAAATGTGAGTAAAGACCTTCATAATGTTACAAAAGATTTCTATTTCAAACAAATGCTGTTTTTTAAACTATCAATTCATCAAATAATTTTGAAAAATAAAATGCATCAGTTTCCACCAAAACAGCCCAACTGTTTTAATAATAATAAATGTTTCTTGAGTAGCAAATCAGCATATTAAAATGATTTAATGAGTTTATTTTTCTCAAAGCCAAAGTGTCCATTATAGAAATATTAATGAATCAGCTGGTTGAATGCACTCACAGTAAGCACTTCCTGTCTGAGACAAGCGGGCTCCACGCTGCTAATGAGACGCAGCACCAGATCCATCATGGCCGACGTGTCCAAGTGTTTCAACACCTGCCCTATAAAATCCTCTTTTTTCTTTAGGAAACCAATCATCTGATGAAAAATTTGAATAAACAAAGATCAGGATAAAAAAAAAATCATTCAAATACAAATCAATGATTTTCAAAGGAACAGAGATGCATATTTGCGGACCTGCTCTGTCTTGCGGGTGATGAGGTTGCCAACAGTTTTACTGAAGAACGAGGCCAGTAGAGGGTTCAGCGGTGGCGTCTGCTCTAGGAAGTTATAGAGTGTTTTTAGCAGAGACTCGTCTCCACCAACTTTATCGTTGATGAGGGACACATCGCACGTCAACAACTCACATGCTACATTAGCATACCTGCATGAGAGAAAAACATATGCAACTAGTGGATGACCAACATATCTTAAATAGATTAAATATACACTGCAAATTTAAAGGTTGTAATTGTTTTATAAACACTTTATGTTATACTAGTTGAAACTCTCTTCACATCCTGATAGCAATAAATAATAGGTCTAAATATTGAAACATGTACATACAGTATATCTTCTGTGAAAGTCACAGGACCAAAAAATGTTCGATCAATTATTGCATTTGGTCTGAATGCAATGATACGTTGTCCTACCTGCCTGTCAACTTATCTATTTCCAAACCTCCACACACAGACATCACACACCATCAGTGAGTTCTGTAAGGCTATGCAGAGTTGTAGACAGAAAGCCACCAAAAGCCACAAACAAACGGCAGCCTCCTTTTACAGTTCCTCCTGAACCAAAACAACGAGCCCGTAACCGTAATTAAGAGAAGGCCACTTGTGACGTTCTACCCGGAGCTGTTCACATCCTCAGACTCGGATTTATGCGTTTCTTTGTCAACAGCGAAATGAATCTGCAGCAGTCAGGTGGTACAACTAGAGCTCTGAAAGACGTTTACATTCATTATTATTGTAATGTTATGTGCTTTGAGACGTGAGGCAACTTAACACCGTCTCTTCTCGTGACGCTTTGCAGACGCTGCTGTGCTAATGTGTTTTGAAGGAGGCGTGGCTTTGGAGACGCTCTGAAGGGAGGACTGGATCTCATGCTTTCAAAGCTAGCTTGCTATTGCTAGCCTGTCCAAAATTGCCTACCCCATCTTTAATGGCAGCACAAGCACATGAATAATTATTTACAAAATTCACTGCAAATAATTAAGAACTGTGTGTTAAATTAAATGCGTGTTATCCATTAGCAAGATTGTCAGCAAATGTTTGAATGGACAAGTTGCAACACTGTTGCTTATCATACAAGGCGGTGCAATAATCGGCCAATCTGATAATCTCAATATGGCCAAAAATCGGTTGTTTAATGGTCAAATTATGACTATTTAATCAGCCTTGTTATGGTTAACTAAACCTATTATTAATGTTTTTTTTTTTAATTAAATAAAGCTGAATTAAATATTATAAATATATATTAAACAAACTTTGAAATGTTTGCCTTGCCAACTAACTGAAATACTGAGTTGAAGTTAGGGATGTCAATTTTCACAAATTCCCATGATCGATCGTCGTTTAAATTAACGATCAATTAATCGATTAATCGTTAGCATTAATGGCAAACAGCACAGGGTCTGCAAATGCTGCTCAAAAAGCTATGTTACTCACCAAATTAATAAGAATGTTTTTTAATCTAAATAAAGGCTTAGTAGGATTGTAAAATGTTTTGATGTGATTGATAAATTAAATTAACTATTTAATATATAAATATAACGACAAATACAATGTGTCACCAACGCCGCCTCAAATGCGTGCTTGTCAGAATGTGTGACTGTTGTGGAAGTGCTAGAACAACGCACTGAACACGGCAACTAAACCCAATGAATTCACAACCATTTAATAAAATAGTGTTCTCATGTTATGTAACATGAAAGTCCCAAATTAACCATCGTTGTTATTAGTTGTGCATTCTGCTTGAGCGGCGTGCGCTGAATGAATAACCGTTGAGCACTTTGTTAGCGTTTATTTAACTCAAAGAAACGCATCCT
The DNA here is from genome assembly GCA_030578255.1 of Tiaroga cobitis. Classification (NCBI taxonomy): domain Eukaryota; kingdom Metazoa; phylum Chordata; class Actinopteri; order Cypriniformes; family Leuciscidae; genus Tiaroga; species Tiaroga cobitis. The sequence goes on from CM060608.1 coordinate 10,453,936, forward strand.
ATTTGATATTAATCAGATATATACAAAATAAGCAGAATATTACAAAATTATATCTGCACAAAATGACGTGAATGCACAGGTGAACTTAAACTGAGTTACGTGCCATTCAGAATGACTCATATGTTGTGGTGGACGCGCTCAAAGTCTCTGACGAGCTCTTTCCTGGAACAACGCGACATGGCATCTAAACCCAAATAATTCACAATGTTTTATTACAATAGTGTTCTCTTTATATCTATATCTTGTGTAATATGACAGTCCCAATAGTCATTATTAGTCGTGCAATGTCGTTTGAGCTGCGCGCGCTAAAGATCACGTCGATTCTTAACCAAATGCATCCAATATGAGACAAATCAGATATAGATAAGCGTACACAAAATAAACTATTACAACTTACATTTGCACAAAACAAAAGGCTGCGAATGCACACGCAAACTTATAGTCATGATGAAGGTGTAAAATAGTCCCAAACAAACAACTCCGGGGTGTGTCATTCAGTGGGACTCAACACTTCACCACACCGGCGCGCTCGCTTACATGTTTCGCGGTTGAGCAGCACGCACGCGCATGATCCTGCTTAATCGATGATCGATAAGTTTTATCGATTAAATGTATTATCGACAATTAATCGATCGTCGATTAATCGTTGACATCCCTAGTTGAAGTACTAAAATGACTAAAAATAAATTCAAGCTAAATAAAAATATTAAAAACTTATAAAATTACAAAAGCACACAACTTTACTAAAACTTAAACTAAAATAAAATAAAAACTGAAAAAGTAAAAATAAATGCTAATTCAAAATATTAATAAATACTATAAAAGCATATAAATAATACTGCCATACTACCCAGTCTGATTAACAAACAAAAAAATAAATAATTATTTGAACTAATTTATTCAAATTGCCAAAAATTTGTTGATAAATTGTTTGATTAACTGTCTGATCTATAAACCAGCCTGCTACATAATATCTAATTGGCCAAATATTGGTTGATTAAATTCAGGTGTTCAAATATCTGTCAATTAATTGGACTGATTAATACCTTTTTTCTCCAAACAGTTTCAAAACATTTTATTTAAGAGGTGCTCAGAAAGTGCAGAGCATCTTTTCACTCACTTGTAGCGCAGTTTCTCCTCCCGGTCAGTAGGGGGCTCGTGCGTGACGAGGTTGAGAAGCTCCAGCATGCTGCTGTCTCGGGTGAGGAAGAGGAGGAGGCGCTGATTCTGGGCCTTGCACTCTTGCAGCACATCATCTTCATCCAGCAGCTCCTGTAGGGTCACATCCTCCTTCTCCAAGAGCTTCTCAACCTGAGATGAGTTGTGCAGGTCAAACTTCCAGAACATGACTGCAGCCTATAGAAGAAAGAGAGAGCGCCTGAGACAGACCGAGAGAGGATGTTAGTTACTTAAGCATATTAGAATAAGAAAGCAAGCTGATGTTTTTAAAGGGTTTGCTGGCCACTGACTAACTCTTGGTTTGCCAAAAAGTCAAATTAGAAAATGCACCAGTAAAATAGTGAATAGTAAAATCCAGAGCAGGTGCAGCATCAACAGCAACTATAAAACATTAGCGAGTCAGCTGTAATTACACTCTTGATGAGCAGCTAAAGAATCAATTGCATCAGTCAATTAAAGACTATTAGCTGATCTTTTGACTTCAGGTTGGACTGTCCTTGTACCACACTGAATCTTACATTGCTTAAAAGTATTGAGATGCACTTATCATTCTGATCTTTTACAAGCAAATTGGCCGATTGCGATACCGGTATTACCATCGAAAATAAATTACCATTGAAACTTTTCTGAAGACTGTCAGTTGCCTTCAGAGATACAGTCATATAAACCCTAGTCTCGCGTAGCCAGACCTTCAGACTGACGGCTGAAGGTCTGGAATTCATAGCAGCTTTCTTTGGCCAAGGCCCGCCCATCAGGCCGTTTGACAGACATGTAAAACAACCAATTACAGTTTGTTTCGTTCAGCGTCACGTTTCGGTGCGTGGAAATGTCTAGGGCTGCACGATTTGGGCCAAAATGATAATCACGATTATTTTGATCAATATTGAGATCACGATTAATTATCACGATTATTTGTTGATTTTAACCAAAACTAATTTTATTGTCACATAGGCTAATTATAACTGCTTTCACATCCGTATTTTGCTACATTACTGCTAATGTACAAATATGTGCATCAAAATAAAATCCTCTTATTCACCAAAATTCAGTGCATCTCCTTAAAGAATAAAGAAAAACAAAGAAAACAATAAATAAAATGTAGCAAAACTTCAACAGGGCACTATTTTACATTTACATTGTGTAAATATATTTTAGGAAGCAAAATATAAACTTGCATTGTACCTGCATGGATGTGAATAAAACGCGCAAAATATATAATCAATAAAAAAACAAATATTCCATAACAGAATGTAACCAAATGAGAACATGTCAAGGCAGAACTATGCACTATGGAAGTTCGATTAATGGATGAAATTCAGATTCATTGTTATTTGACACTTAAGAAATGTAAAATGTTGTGGTACAGTGTCAGTGATTAGTTGTGAAATCGTACTGCATAAATTTAATCTATTTAATCCTCTATATGAAAGTTTGCTTGAATTATTTCTATTTATTAAAATAGTTCAAAACAAGACGTTTGTAGTAGGCCTACTGATTATTGGAGTCCATTAATCGAACTTTCATGCCTCTTATATAGTAATTATATATTACTATGTAGTATGTATACAAATTCACTAATGCAATTTACTAATGCTCACACTCGGTCTCTCACACACACTGTCACTCGTTCTCTCTCGCGCGCAGACACGATCGGTATCTCTCGCACGCAGACACACTCGGTATCTCTCGCGCACTTTCGAGCGCTCTCTTCGTCTCTTTCGTGCACTGTCGCTCGCGCGCACTGGTCTGGGGCTCATGGAGGCACATGATCAGACAGTGGTTTACTAAATTGGCTTTGCAAAAAAAAAAAAAACCCTTTGAAACGGAGCGTTCTGTGAACGGAATGACGCATTTTAAATATCGCTCGATCACGCGAACTTGATCGTGGGAAGCCAAAATCGTGATCGTGATTAAAATTCGATTAATCGTGCAGCCCTAGAAATGTCCCCACAACAACAGACCTGCGTGCAACAAGTCAGTCAGCATAGAAAATCAAAGAAGGAGAAGAAAACTTCAAGAGTCTTTCCCGTGAACCTCGCATACTTTTGAGAATTCTATGTTTAGCTGATCTTGATAAATGCTCATTGTGACTCATGTAAACACAACAGTTTTTCTTCCGCAATCACACGTCTGCGCTTTGTTTCCCGGTGGAGCGAAAATAAACGCGACACTCGCGCCCCCCGGAAATCCGATCAAATTCAACCAATCAGATGACGACTTCGACATTCCTGAAGTGTTTCCAGTTAAGTGTACCATATGCATCAGACGTTTAGCCAACGTTCCGTGGGCGTGACGTCTGAGGCTGAGACTATATAAACCCCAACACCAATTCTTCCTACATTTCATTCATCCCAAACAATGAGCTTGTTGTGCCCGGTACAGCATTTTCTCTGCTGCCTTTTCCTCTTTGCATTTGTCTTTGGTGTGTCCCATCTCAGGCATGTGATAACGTCCTGTTTACAGACTTAGTAATATTTCGACACTAGGGATGGCCCGATACCATTTTTTTTCAAACCGATACGAGTATTTACATTTGTGTACTTGCCGATACCTATATTTCTACCGCAAAAGTAACTATAGGCTCCCAGAAAAGAAGACAGAAGACTATTTTAGAACACAGGTTATAAGACTGTTTTTATTTTCTTCTCAGCTTGTTTTAACAAGTCTAAAAATAAATAATAATGAATAAAATAATAAATGTATTAACACACAAACCACTGTTAATTTAACATAAAAGCAAGCAGGCTACTGCGTGCATGGTTTGGCATGACTGAATGCGACCAAAGTGCGCTCCCTTAATAATTCCTAAAAAGCTGACAGTTCATCGCAATCTCACACATCTGTTATTATCAATGAAGCTGACTGCACAATTAATCTTTCATAATATCCACACTTTGTTTGTTATAATTAAAGGATTTGCCAGCATACAGAATTCAGCACTGAACAAAAAAGTCTGTTTTGAGCAGTGAGGGAGTCTATCTTAAATGCTTCTGATTGGCCATTGCGCTCAAGAAATCAACACATGACTTTGATTGGCTACATCGCTCAACACTGCAAACATGTTATGAATAGAAACTCTGGCCTGTAAATCGTTTCTATTTTGTTTTAGTTGTTCTTGTTGCTTTTCTGCAACAGATGAATAACAATCTATTAGTTTTTATATGTTTTATTCATAGATATTTGTAGTTTGCGGGAGTCCGCGAATCGTTTTACTCTCCCGTAACCCGCACACACAGAGTGAGTGCATTACCGGCCGCGCTCGGCCATCAAATCTAGTCCCGTGCGGCACTCTATAGAGAGCCTAAGTCCCTCCCCTTCCGGTGTACCACCATGGGACCTTATTTCAGAAAAATATTGTATGGTAGTCAATGGCGAGAGACAGCAAATATTTTGATCTCGTTTGAATTGTGCCCTGAATTACACATATGATGTTTGTCAATTTAAAAGATAAATTTTAAAGTCAAGAAAGTCGCAGTTTGATGTAAAACTGTTGAGGTATAAGACTCTGAAAATACGTAATTACAAAGACTACAAACCCAAAAGGCCCACATGTGACGTCATACCTTTTCTATCAATGAATGAAGCTAACTTTACTGAAGCTAATGTCTGTCATTTTTTCTATAGTCTTACTTACGTTATAATCGTAACGTTACGCCATCATGCCTGAGTGTTTTGTACCAGACTGCACACATACGAGCATCGGATCTTGGTAGTTGTTTCGCTTCCCGGGAGATGTAGTTCATTGAGGGATTTTCACATAAAACTAAATGTTACTCTTCTGTTTTATTACAAACTGCGACTTTCTTGGCTTTCATAATTATCTTTTAAATTGACAAACATATGTATAATTCAGGGCACAGTTCAGACGGAATAAAAAGATAAGTTGTTTCTCGCCATTGACTACCATACATATTTTTTCCGAAATAAGGTCCCATGAGCCAGAAGCAGAGGGGAGGGACTTAGGCTCTCTTTTGCGTTGGGAGTGCACGTCTCTAGATCAAGGGCCCGGTCCGGCCCGAGGATAGTGTCGGGAAATATCGGGCTCGGGCAGAGAATCTAAGCTCGAGTTCACTCCTCCTACGCTACGGAACCCGAGAGTTGTCATCCAGTCTCTTTGGTATGAAGGACGAGGAAAACAAACAAGGATGCAAATGGAAATTATCGCGGCCGGAAAAATTATCAAGCTAATTTTTTTTATCGTGCGATCAATTGATTTATTGACAATCATGACAGGCCAATTCCCTCTGTTATTTTTAGTGCCCGTGGATTATCTCTGGACATCTTCTCGCGCTTCTGTAAAACCTGTGTTAATGTTGGCTGCTGAGTTGCTTTAGCTTTACTAAACTCTGTGCATTCAGCGCTATGATGCATCTTCAGATTTTTTATTAGATTGCTGGTGTTAAACTATGTACTTTCTTTCCCTCCTCTCGACACCTTAACATAACTTACAGTCTGCCTTGCTGTTGTCATCATCCCTTATCTTAAAATGAGCCCAAACCGCCGACATTATACTTAACTATGCCTCAGTTCACCTCGACAAAGCACTCGCGGCGGCCAGTTTCGTTTAGCAAAATGTACATAGTATCGGCGAATTTTTATGAGTACGAGTATATGAGGACAGTATCGGCCCGATCCCCGATGCCAGTATCGGGCCATCCCTATTCGACACACATTGTAGGTTGCTAGAGGCTGCAATGAATATGGAGGGAATGCCGCAATAGAAAATACCTCAGTGTTTGTATTCAACATTTCAAAATGGATGACCACAAACAGTGTTTCAGGCCAAACGGAGGGGAAAAACTGAAAGAGACTGCCGTTCTGTCCAACCCCCCGAAGCAAAATCTACATCACTCACCGGTCAAATAAGGCTTCGGCGGGACAAAAATACGCCTTAGTAAGGCTGACAGAAAACAGCGTGCAAGTTCCAGTCTTCTTGCGCTTGATGTTTAAACTGACAGGACTTGAGCTTGTAATGAATGCGCTCGTGCAAAAACAAGCATCCCCACCCCCGCACTCACATCTACACACGAATGATTATTGGCCTGTTCACATCGGCCCTATTTTGACATCGGAACGATACCGATGTGTAAAAAATTGACCATATCGGCGGCCGATATATCGTGCACCACTAATGTGTAGGCTACTTTCTTAATTTCTCCAGTACCGACAGCAGAACCGATAACGTCCGAGCTTATCGATCCAACGGTCTTTCAAAATTCAGCACCGGGGCCAGTTTAATACCGGGTTTCGGTACCCATCCCTACATTTAACTGGGAGTGGGGCCGTCCACACTGTTTTATCCATTGTAGGCACCGCTCACGTTGTGTTTTCGGCTTTGGAAACGGAAAGAACACAAATCCTCCAATTCTACCCCGACAATTTCTCGGGGTAGCTAGTGTCCGATTTACAAACGACGGGCGCACCGCTTCACCATCCTGCTTGCAGTCAATTTTTGACGGAGCTGCTCAAATAGTAACGGTTGCTATGATGTGTGATTGGACAATGGCCGTTTTGGGGGAGGGGCCGGCGAAAGGTCAATTACTGTTCTGTTAATAACCCTCAGTCGATCCGACTATCCGTGGGCGGGGATACAAAAATGTACTGTACTGGAAGTACTGTATAATCTGTCATTTTCACAAAAGCCCTGGAGCTGTCAAAAGTCACGTCATCTGGCGAACTTTTGCTGACAAATAAACATGAATTTTTCTGTCCAGGTAACACAGAGAACGAGTAAATATTGTTCGTTTACATATACTACCAGTATTGTAACAATTCAAAGCAGTTTGAAAATCGGCAAAGTTACACGTTAAGCAGTAAATTACCTTCAGGGAGATAGTGCGTTTCCTTGGTTGGGATGCAGAGACCAGTTTACACACATTGGTTTCCTAGATTGAGTGGTCAGTGGTCAGATAACCCACCCATCCGCAAGGGCTGCCTTACATTACAACACAGGCACCTGTAGGGACAAAGACAAGTCATCAAGAAATGACTGAGACCAGTGAGGAAAACAGCGATGAGTGGTGGTGAGGAAAGAATGCCATGCACATTTAAATGAAGTCACATCAAAGTTCTGTAATACGACTAGGACTCGGGCTGAATAATCTCTTGTTTAAAACACACATGAAGGTGTTCACACACCTACAGATAACAGCATGTTCCATTTTAGTCTTTTAATGGGATCAATCAGCGTATGCAGCGGATATGAGGTCAGCCGCTAGCCTAAACCACATCATACAGTCTTAGAGGACCATTACTGCACTGCATCCATTACAACACATTTATATAGAGCGCACTCACAGAGAGAAATACTTCAACTAAAGGAAAGCAAAAAAAAAAAAAAAAAAATGTATCATAGAAATGTGTTATTAATTAATCATTTTTATGACTTTTCCAGCACTAGATAGAGAGATAGAACGACCAATAGACAGACAGACAAAAATGTTCAATTGTAGTTCAAATGTATACATAAATAAATATAAAAATTTAAATATAAATGTTTTTGTCTAGATCTATACATTTATCTACTGTGTAAAAGTTTGGTTATTATGTAAAGCGAGGTTAACATTATGAACATCAATCAGCAAATACTAATTAAAATCATGTGTGTTTGTTTGGTAAAAGCAAGAAGGCTAACGTACATAGATCATCATGTGTGTGATCATCAAATCATACAGTCCACACACACTTCACTCCCACGCGTACGTGTGTGACAGGGCTACGGGCATTCAATGAAAATCAGACGACTGTACGACGACAATGTTATTTTTCACTAAAACACGTAACGTTACTTATTTTAACGAGGCGAAATCAAATCCCTCGTTCAAGATCAATGTCAGAGAGAGAGACACACAAACACACCAGCCTCGCTCAATGTCACTTCCCGCAACCCACCAATCAAAACGCAGAAGCGAGACTCGAAACACCAATCAAATAGCTTAGAATTTGCATGCCCGTTTACTGGATGTTGCAAAGCATTATAAATGCCTCCACTGTCAAAAGCCTTTAAATCGTATTAAACTTGTTTATTTGCATAAACAAAGGTAAACATAACCAGGAGTCCAAGAATGTCGAGGCAGTTACTACGTAGAGCTATATCGTATTTGATCTCAGACTATATGATGACTGTAATATGAGCATTCACTTCAAGGTGAAAGGCATTAGCTTACTGTTGAACATAGTCATCATGGTATATTTTTAATAATTGCTCATGTGTCACGTGAGTCCATATGCAGGTCATAAACGCATCTGCACTCTTCATCAGAGACGACCAACTAGCATATACATGCACAGGCATAGTAAAAACAGTATTTATGTGAACAAATAAACTGCTCTGAACTTACCAGAAACACTTTAAGATGTCAGACAAACAAACGGCAATCTGTGATCAGACCTGTTCTGCAAGGTGTCAAAGGGCGAGGGGAGATGTGATATTTTGTTTACGATGCATCGTCCTGTATCCATAGATCCCCCAAAGTCCTACCTCCTTCAGCAGCCCCGCTTCAGCACTGGCTGGCCCCTTCAGAGCTTTAAACTGTTAGCAGAAAAAGATTTCGACATTATTTCTCAAGTCAAAATGGCCGACAAGGAGACGCGGACGCGCACGCTGTGTGTGAACGCGCTTGGGCTTGGGCGATCGGTTCGAGTAAAATGTTGCTCTTATTAGTAAATGGAGGATTATTTATGACAATATATAAAGTTGTATATCATATAAATATAAATGTAGGTCAAAAATCTAAGCGGCCTTGTGTATAATTCGTATAGCTCTTTTCTGTAGCAAAAAAAGTGACTGTATTACATTTTTGTAATTATTGTCCCATACCTCTACACAGTATGTTAGATATGGCTGTATTAAAGCACAATACAGGGTATGGAGTGCATTATAATCAAGGATATGCTTAACTCTACTTATTATGGCTGTAAAAAGAAAAAAAAAGAAAAAAGGTGAATACCTGAATACTTTGTACATGGCTAGTAAAATATTAGCACAAAATAGGATTTTTTATTAGTAATTAATTATTGAATTTATGATATTCTCAAGATAAAATAGACATTTAAAAACAGATGCTAGAGCATTACAGTACAGATGTTTAATCAAAACTGTATTTGAGGTTTAGGGAGAGGCATAATATGACACTATAAAAGCAAATAACAAATAAATGAAATATAGAATAGATCGTAGTAGAATAAACAGATTGTTGTTTATCAATCACTGTGGCGCAGGAGAACAAGCGAGCGCGCGCACTGTGCTCATGCACGAGCTGGAGTCGCTGATGCGGCGGCGCGCACGTGACGTCACGCAGCCGGCTTTTCTCTCTCTCCGCTCCTCCTCGCGCAGCTGCTGCTCTGGTCTGCAGACATGGCGAACGTCGTAGACACTAAACTCTACGACATCCTCGGAGTATCTCCGTCAGCCACCGAAAACGAGCTAAAAAAGGTAGAGACAGACCTTTCCGCCCCGCGCATCGTACAATAACAAAACCAAAGATGCGCGTGACGTGGGATGCTGCATGTTGGGGGAGCAGCCACTGGTGTGTTTTGCAGGTTGTTGAGATCCTCCAGTGTGGCCTTTTTTTGGATCTGGAAATAATTTGGGGAAGGGTTTGAAATATATACGTTCAAATATGTAGTTTGTTTACTATGTGTATTGCTGTATAGTGTCCTTGTGCTGCTTGAGCATCACCCAGGTGCTGCAGACAGATGAAGGTGCTTCTTGCAGTTCAAAAGCTTTACAGTGGAAGGAGATGCTTAGCTTACAGCTGCTGTGTCGAACCTGAGCTAGTATCTGATATGCAATGAGGTCGAGATGTTTAATGCAATATGAATGCCTTGTTTTAGGTATTTAAAAAAAAATGAATCGTCATGTTTGTTTTCAGTCCTTTGTTAGAAGGTGAACGGGCTCTGGCCTTGATCCCCAAGTTGCCTGCGTGTTATGCTGGCTTTTTGTTGTTGTTTGATTGTGTCCACAAAGGATTTCAGAAAGCAAAGCAAGACCAAAAATAAGACCAGATATGTGGATTTATGACACAGTAGATACATGATATAACTAGTAATGCGAATTCAAAGTCACTAGGTCCAAGAAAATGCACAATCCATGGAATGTGCTTACTGCAAAATAGTCCTGTTCTTGCATGGTTTTGAAATCAGCTTTTGAACTGTCAAATGTGGAGGAAATTGGGATCTTCCTCCATACTCAATTTTTCAATGGGTTTTCAATGACACAGCATCAGTTTAAAGGCTTCGTTCAACCAAATTCTCTCATTAATTGCCCTCAAGTTGTTCCAAACCGGTAAGTCTTTCGTTCATCTTTGGAACACAAATGAAGATCTTTTTGATGAAATCTGAGAGCTTTCTGTCCCTCCATTGACAGTCTATGCAACTACCCCAAGTTCATAAAGAGATCGTAAAACGAATCCATGTGAATTGAGTGGTTTAGTCCAAATTTTCTGAAGAGACTAATGAACCGATTTAATTTAGTCTTTTATTCACATTTAAAAATATATATATATATTTTACCTTTATTTTACCAGGGAATAAAATCACATTGAGATTACAATCTCTTTTACAAGTGAGCCCTGGTCAAGAAGGCAGCACATAGAGGATACACTTACACAGACAACCAGTAACAAACAGACAGGGATGCACATGAATATAAAAATAATAACAGAAAATCACATTTCAAAACAATCGCAAACATGTTGATAAATTTGATTTAGGTAGGACTTGAATTCACTAGGCCTATGTGAAATAATAACCTGCAATTTTAGCTGGTTTTGCAACTCATTCCATGAAGTAAGACATTCGTTCATCCACACAAATGAAGAACTTTTTATATAAAGATCATATAAAGATATATCTTCATATAAACATGATCAGCGAACATAAACAGAAGCTCAACCGAACCTGCTTGACGCACGAGAACAAACCTCTTGCAGAAGCTCAAACACACGAGAATGAACCACATTGGTTCTCGCACGTCAAGCTAACATGCTTGGGCTTCCGTTTACCACAACTGATGTGCGAGTTGATGAATTTCATGCTTCAGGCATTTATATGTGAATAAAAGCCTAAATTCAATCTGTTCATCATATAAAGCGATCATGTCTTTTCAGAAAATTTTGGACTAAACCGCTCAATTCTTATGGATTAGTTTTATGATCTCTTTATGAACTTTTTGAAGCATCAAAGTGGTAGTTGAGTAGCTGTCAATGGAAGGACAGAAAGCTCTCAGATTTCATCAAAAAGATCTTCATTTGTGTGGATGAACGAATGTCTTACGGGTTTGGAACAACATGAGGGTGAGTAGCCTAATTAATGGCAGATTTTTTTTTTTGGGTGAACTAATAATAATAATAACAGATCGATAGCCAATTGTAAAGGATGTTGATGAATATTATGCAGTGTGACATGATATAGTACATAGTAACACTGATTAGAAAATAATTAATGATTATTTTTAACTATTTACATGTTGTTTTGTGGCCTACATGGAATCTTTTTTGAATTTCTAAAAATGAATTTTTCAAACTGCAGGACTATTTAAAATGTTTAAATGTGTTTGTACTAGAGCTGCCAAACGATTAAAATATTTAATCGCGATTAATCGCATTAATGTCATAGTTAACTCGCGATTAATCGCAATTATTTTTTATCTATTCTAAATGTCTCTTGATTTTCTTTTTGTCCCATTATTTTTTCTCATTTTAATGCTCTCAAAATGGAAAAGTGGATCGGCTTGCTTTGTGCAAATGTTTTTTATTGAAAACAACATTGACATATACTGTGTTCAATTTCACACTAACATTCTCACTTGGAGCAAATAATCTCTCAATGTAACACTGTCCATTAATAAAGGGGTGAAAGAAATACTGACGAGGTCCTGATATTGACGAGGGGGCGGAGAATTCGCATCAGCTGTGTGTGTGTGTGTGTTTGGCCATTTCAGACTGGACGCGCTGCGATGATGATAGCTCAGTTCACAACGACAAAACACACAGATCACTTTGGTCTTGTCAATGGAACCATTTGGCAACTTTTTAAAAGTAAACTTTCCATTCAGAACCTAATTGGCGTCCATTTCGGCGTCTCGCGCTCGTCATCCACTCAAAGCGTAACGTTAAAGGGTTAGTTCACCCAAAAATGAAAATTAAGACTATTCCTTTTCTTTCTTGTAGGCCTGAAACGAGACTTCAAGAGATTTCCACGACGCATGCGCGAGAATTGCGATCTCCTTCAACTACTTCAGTTAAGTTCTCGCGCGTGCGTCGTGGAAATCTCTTGAAGTCTCGTTTCAGGCCTACAAGGAAGAAAAGGAATAGTCGAATAAAGTCGTTATTTTTGTTTGTTTTTTCGCACAAAAAGTATTCTCGTCGCTTGATAAACTTATAGTTGAGCCACTGTTGTGACATGGAATATTTAAACATTTTCTTCATTGACTTTCTGGGACGTCAGGATTCATTCCCTTAGGGAGCCTATGGAGGAGTGATCCAGCTGTCACATTTAATCAAAAATATCTTCATTTGTGTTCCGAAGACGAACGAAGGTCTTACGGGGTTGGTACAGCATGGGGGTGAGTAATTAATGACTTAATTTTCATTTTTGGGTGAACTAACCCTTTAACCAACTATTTGGCCGGCTCGCAAGCCCAAAAGTGTGTGCGGCACGCCTGTTGTTTTGTTTCCGCTCTAGCTAGATCCGCTTGCGCTTTGGTCGACGAAGCAACAAAACATCCTCGCGTGGCGCAAGCCATTGAAATGAATGGGTTTCATAGCGCAGCGCCGCGCATGCCGCGTCCTGTTGTAACAGCATGTGAAAAAACTACAAAGTTTGCTAGGCCAAAAAGACCGTTAATCGCGTGATAAAAAAATTGACGCCGTTAAAATGGGTTTGCGTTAACGCCGTTAATAACGCGTTTAACTGACAGCCCTAGTTTGTACATTTTCATTTAATTACTTATTTAATTATAAGTACTTTAAAAAAAAAAAAATAGAAAATAATAATTAATTAAAACATTTGTTCCAACGTGCTAGGGTGTTTGCTATTTCATTATGTTGTAGCTAAGGTGAACTGGGTGGTTGCTAGGTGGTTCCTTGATAAACATAAACTTTTGATTTAATTTAACTTAAAATTTCTTTGATATTCTAACTTCTATGGCGCTGGTCCCTCTTTCAATGTAAATCAATGAGAATTTAATATTTATCAGTCTGAACATATAAGTTTCAAACAACTCTGATTATGGGAATTAGTAATAGTACTATTTAGTACATCAAACACTAATTAGTGAGGTTTTGTGACTTCTATTTTCAGGCATACCGGAAACTAGCAAAAGAGTACCACCCTGATAAAAACCCCAATGCAGGTGACAAGGTGAGTTCTCATTCTATGGAAGTTCTGAAAGCCATTATCGAAATAATAATAATTTGACCTTTTTGTTAATTCAATATTTTTGTGTTAGTTTAAGGAGATCAGTTTTGCATATGAGGTACTTACTAACCCGGAGAAGAAGGACTTGTATGACCGGTATGGAGAACAGGGTTTGCGTGAGGGTGGTGGTGGTGGAGCTGGAATGGAGGACATCTTCTCTCACATCTTTGGTGGAGGTCTGTTCGGCTTTATGGGCGGCCAGAGCACCAGGAACCGAAATGGTGGCCGACGGAGAGGAGAGGACATGATACATCCACTGAAGTGAGTGAATATGAAAACAAAACCTCTGCTTTTTTTTTCTGGAGAACCTGAGAAGTCGAAATCAAAATTGATTTTTTAAATGTTATTGTGCATGATTTATCTGTGCACATTATTCCAAAGAAAAGTGAAGTGGTGAGTTATAATTTAAAATGCATAAAAGAAATGTTCTTTACATTTTTAAACTTTTTTTTTTCATACCTAATAGAGTGTCTTTGGAAGATCTGTACAATGGAAAAACAACCAAACTACAGCTAAGCAAGAACGTACTCTGCAGTGCCTGCAGTGGGTGAGTGTTTTAAGCTGAATTTTATCCAACATCTTTAAGGATTATAAAAACTAAAGAGGACCTATATGTATTTGTTTTTGGTGTCTACTAGAATAGGTTTTCATGCTTGAATGTTAAAAAAACAAATAATTTTTCACATACTTTACATTTAAAGTATTGCAGCAGCACCTCTCTTCTGAGTCTGTCAGTAACTTTCTGAGGTGCGTTAGCCGAAAGCATCGTTAGCCAACTATAACCGCAAGTTCCGTAGTTATTAGCATAGTTCGACAAGTCAGTGTTTCCCAAAACAATGGTTCCAATGAACATTCGCAAACAGCATTGTAAAGATGTGTGGTTGGAATGACAGCATAGTTTCTAGTTTGTATGACACGTGGACTTAAAGGGTAATTCCACCGGTGGAGACATGAATATGTATTGAAAGTGGGTGATATATGTAGTGGAATAGTAGCATAAATTTCTAATTTGAGTCCTTCTTGGCCGATAAAAGGCTGAAAATGACTTTTTAGTGCTTGTGGATTGTAGACAACAATCCCCATAGTGCATTGCAATGCTCAGCTCCGCAGGCCACTCCCACCTCTACGCTACCGCCTGGAAATCATTTCACACAATTTCTAGTGAAGAGTTACTTTGCGAACTAATTATTGAATTACTCCTTGTTTTTGTTTTGAAATGGTGTGCACTTGCATAGTACCGGCATGTTCAGCCAGCACAAGGAAAATACACGGAGTAAGTTTTCATAGATTACCCAAAGATTTGGACTTGTGCAAAAAGTGGCTACGGGCTAACAATAACCCGAAGTTCGGAGAGGACACAGCCATTAAGGCACTAAAACATCTGACGGTGTGCAGTCTACATTTCAATCCAGAAGATTTCGAACCCAACCCCTTATGGTCTGTTCACACCGAACGCGAATAGAGCGTCAAATACGTGTCTATGCATCTAGTTAGATGCTTGAACATTCGCTCGAGTTCAAATTTTTCAACTTCCGCGGAAGACATTCGCGGCAAACGCGTCGCCCAATTCGCGTCATTCGCAACGCCCTGCGCGAATGATGCGTCTATTCGCATCTTTGCATTGACTTTGTATGGAATCCACTCGCGCAAATAATTAAATTCGCGTTCGGTGTGAACACACCATTAGGATTGAAGAGACCCAGGCTTGTGAAAACCGCAATTCCGTCGATGTTTACCCTGCCAGATGATGACGACGAACAGCCAGGAACGTCTGGAACTAGCAGTGCTAGCAGCGCTAAACGCATTTGCCTGGAGTTCTTTCTGACTCGACTCTGTTAGCAGCTAGTGGCTACTGAGAACACACACTGACATAGTCATCTGCTGTAAAGCAACACATCTCCTATGATTTCTCTGTTTACAAATTTCCAAAAGGTTTCTGCCGGTGAAATCAAACGCACTGGCACTGATCTGTGATAGGTCTGTTAGCGCATTAGGTTCAACCCCCTATGGGCGGGGTTGAAAGGGTGGGAACTAGTGCTTGTAATCTTTACAGAAATCCCCCCCTCTTACACTTCCTCCTACAATGACGTAAAATGACGATTTTTGCGTCATTGTAGGAGGAAGTGAAAAAGGTAAATAGCGGATTTCTCTCGTCTCAGGGGAAAATGAGTGTTGCACGACCATTCAATAGTATGACTAGGTTTCTAACAATGGAAAGCTTAAAGGGTTAGTTCACCCAAAAATGAAAATTAAGTCATTAATTACTCACCCCCATGCTGTACCAACCCCGTAAGACCTTCGTTCGTCTTCGGAACACAAATGAAGATATTTATGATTAAATCTGAGAGGTTCATGACTGCTACATAGGCTCCCTAAGGGAATGAAACTTGACGGCCCAGAAAGTCATTAAAGAAAATGTTTAAATATTCCATGTCACAACAGTGGCTCAACTATAAGTTTATCAAGCGACGAGAATACTTTTTGTGCGAAAAAACAAACAAAAATAACGACTTTATTCGAGTATTCCTTTTCTTCCTTGTAGGCCTGAAACGAGATTTCAAGAGATTTCCACGACGCGCGAGAACTTAACTGAAGTAGTTGAAGGAGATCCCAATTCTCGCGCATGCGTCGTGGAAATCTCTTGAACGCAAATCCCTTTAATGCAAATGGGTGGAGTGTCCCTTTAAGTCCTTATCTTGAGCAAAATAAGCAAGCAGACATTCAGTATAATCATATCTTTTATTTTGAATACATACAAATGTCATTTACTTTTAGTTTGTCAAGAGATTTAAAGCGCGGTTTTTGGAAGAGTGCGTATGTGCTCTAGTACGTAAGAACGAGTCTAGACTGAATCTGAAAATAAAGCAAAATAACAGAAAAATGGGAATTGGTCCTCAGATGCCATATCCGTAATTTATAGTAAAAAATCTAGCATTAATTCGATTCATTAAAAGTTTTTACTCCACTACCTGCGTAACATCATTAACCAATGTGGTTGAATGGAAATTTTGCGACTGTGCAGTTTCGGTTAACAGTTGTGACTAGCTGGTTGATGTCTACAACGGTGCATCGTACTATGGTAGTTAAGCAGTGAGTTAAGTCATTCTACGGGGAACACACCCATGATTAGTTGGGGTGTAACAATACCCTCATGTCACAATTCGATACATATCACGATACTGAACTCATGATATGATATTATTGCGATACACCTAGACATATGATAAAAGGTTAACAAAAAATGTTGTTGATTAAAAAAAATGCTAAATTTGATATTACTTTGTGGGTGTAAATGAATAGGCTTGGACATTGTGCTGATAACCCAATAAAAATATTCATGATTCTGAAGCTGAAAATACAGAATTATTTTAGACGAATATGCATGCAATCTGTCACTGATATATTTAAAATAATGTAGGCCACTTTTTACTGGTAACATAAGACACTTGGCATTATCGGACCCACAAATATTCCCTCATTGCATTAGTATACATTATATTCACCCTTATAGTAGTTTAATGTAGTACTGACAGTAAAACTCTGTAAATTTTTTCTCACACAGTATTTATTTTGGGTGAACTATCCACGATACATATTGTCTCTATCCAAGATACATATTTATGCGTTTTTGTATTGCGATATATTGTTACACCCCTAATGCTTATTCTATGAAGCCCCTCCTTTCAAAAGGCGCAATGTGCTCTGATTGGTAGGCTGAATCAGTGTGTTGTGATTGGTCAGCCACTTCAAGCGTGTTTCTGAAATCTCTCGCCCCATAACCATGTTTCAACACACTATTAACAGAACTCAGCCAGGCCTTACCCCTTTATTTTGCGTATGCCTTGGGCGGGAAAATAATTAAATGAGGAATATTGTGATACATAACACAATTGTGATTTTATTGTGATGCATAACATAACACTCTAAAGAAAGCTTATAATAATGTTCATTATACATTTATGTAGCCTATATGACAGACTTGGGCATTACATTTTCTTATCGGGCCGATAACGTTAACATAAAAAATGAACACATATCGGCCGATACCGATATGGTGGCCGATATATCTTGCATCCCTACAAAATACCCATTTTCCCCCCTTAACTCTTCTTCTTCCTCAGGCAAGGGGGTAAAACAGGCGCCGTGCAGAAGTGCGTCACGTGTAGGGGCCGTGGCATGCGGATCATGATCAGACAGTTGGCCCCTGGCATGGTACAGCAGATGCAGTCTGTGTGCACCGACTGCAATGGAGAGGGTGAGAATTCAGTACTATTCATTGTTTTTATGCAGTGAACATGATTTGTGATGGTCTAAATTCAACATTTAAATGCTTGGTTGGGTTTGTAGGGGAGGTGATCCACGAGAAAGACCGCTGTAAAGAGTGTGACGGCCGTAAGGTGAGTAAAGAGGTGAAGGTCTTGGAGGTGCACGTGGATAAAGGAATGAAACATGGACAGAAGATCACATTCACCGGAGAGGCGGACCAGTCGCCCAACACAGAGCCTGGAGACATTATACTGGTGATGCAGGAGAAAGATCATGAGGTAGAACACACACAAAGAGCAGAAAAGAGATAATAGTTGGACTCTAAATAACAACTTTTTTTTTTTGACCAATATTTTATTGTGCTTTTCTTACGAACAAAGTTACCAGCAATAACACTGACAAATTTTTATTGAGTTAATTCAGTGTGGAGGAAATTTTTTGTGAAAACAAATATAAAACGGATATACACAAGAGAAACAGATACACATACATAAAGAATATTAATAATAATAATAAAAAAGAACTATATACATAATGTCAGAGATGGATGAATAAAAACTATTTTGATTATCGGTTAATGGTTACAGTAATTACACAACTTTTTCAATCCTCTTCCTTAGATAAATGTGCTCACTGAAGTCTATGAATGTATTCTGTAGGTTCTATATAATATATAGGTTACAATAAAAGTCATGAATTAAGTTTGAAAGCAGCAGTACAGTTTAAATAAAGTTACCAAACAACAGGCTGAGAATTACTAAATAACATTTATAAAATTAAAATATTTCGATTTATTCTTTTTTTAGTACCCTGGTAAAATAACTGCTCATAAAAAACAACATTACTTGTGCTGCATAAATGATTAAAAATTTTGGTGTTGATGTTGAAGCATGAATATTGTTTTGATAAATGATAGTGCACCTTGTTTCATTTACATGTATGCATAAGTATACTAAAGAAATGCAGCAAGCAGCATTTAATCACTTTCTGGCTATTGGGATGTGCAGTTTTGCAGAATGAGAATATTTGCATTATAGAAAAATAACATTACAATGTAAGTAATTGCATTTTCCACTACTTTTAAAGAACAAACCTTCTTTGTATGCAGGAGTTCCGTCGCGATGGAAACGATCTGCACATATGCCACAAGATTGGCCTGGTGGAGGCGCTCTGCGGATTTCAGTTCATGCTCACGCACCTTGATGGACGGCATCTCGTCATCAAATATCCCCCAGGCAAAGTCATAGAGCCAGGTGAGTGCAGGTTTTTTTGGGGGTCAATGTTTTGTTCTTGTTTTTATAGAATATTTTATCGGAATTGTCCTTTGTCAGGTTCTATAAGGGTCGTCCGGGGAGAAGGAATGCCTCAGTACAGAAACCCGTTTGAGAAAGGAGATCTGTTCATCAAGTTTGACGTGCAATTTCCTGAGAACGGCTGGATCAGCACAGAGAAACTAACGGTGAGATTCCAGCAGTGTTGACTAAAACTATTAAACATTATTATCATTTATTGAAATAAAGCTGAAATAAAAGACAAATAATAAATTAATACAAATTCTACTTAAGCGTAAAAAGAAAATTTTAAATGAAATAACACAAATACACTGAAAATATAAAAATAAAATAAATAAAAATATTAATTAAATACTATAATAGTACATAAAAAACAATGGTTTTCAAAAGTACACACATTAGGTCAAATT
This sequence comes from Tiaroga cobitis, assembly GCA_030578255.1. NCBI lineage: Eukaryota > Metazoa > Chordata > Actinopteri > Cypriniformes > Leuciscidae > Tiaroga > Tiaroga cobitis. The sequence continues at coordinate 10,473,503 of CM060608.1, forward strand.
GTTAGGTTTTTATCTTAATAGTCCTTTTAGAACAGTCTTTGCATCTGAAGCGTGCCTATGAAATCAAAATTTAAGAGAATTTTTATGCAATACATTTTTTTTTAGCTTTTATTAATATGCTAGCCTTAAGGTTGTGAATAAGCTGGTGTGTTCCAAAATAATGACAAAATTCGCATTTAGGAGATATAACCACTCCGCTGAAATGGATCGCGGATTTCTATGACATCAGCGCGGACTTCAGCTTCTCATCAAATCTTCTGTCCAATCAAATGCTCACTAGAATGTAAAGCACCTGGCCAAAGCTACCGTTGACATGTCACGGAGCAATATGGGTTGGAGATGTGTTCGGTTGCTCAAACGCTCGAGTTGTATTCTGTTTTCCAGCTGTACGTTGGTTAAGAATGAAATAGCTCGAATTTATTCACACCTCTACTACCTCTACCACCGTATCATCAGCGCTCGGATTCGCTTCCATGGTGCTGTCAAGTACGACTTGTAGTCTGTGAGGTAAACCAAATGCTATTGGCTATTTGAAAAGGGGGAGGGGCAATTCAATATCTCCCGCCTTAGCTTCCTGTTTCAGTGGAAATTACATCAACGCATCATACAAAGGGGGCCTTTAAAATGTGTTCTAAAGTAGCTTACTAGGTCTTGACTGAAGACAAATAGCTCCATCTTGTCAGTTCCACTCACTGTTTTCTCTTTGGCCTGGTATGGCCTGGTACAAACTCTTTGGCCTGGTATGTCATGTTGTAGTTTAGCCAGTAAATTCAGTATAGCAGGTTTTTAAATGTGTCAGATTTACATTTATTTTTCATTTCACATCCGCATAGTTACACATAGAAAGCAGTTCATGCTTTATATTACTTTCTGCTTTGTAGAACTTGTCTAATAGCTCAAATATTTATCTTTAAATATAACATTTAGTTTAACATTCAACAATATTACTGATCTGCATTGACACCATTATATGAGAACTGAGCTGGACGATGACATCACGGTTTTCTCCAGAGAGGCTATATATAAATAAACTGAATGAACAACTTTTACAACAAAATTAAACATCACTTAACTTACTTAAGCTGGACTGTGACGCTTCCTTCTTCTGGAAACAAACTTTGTTGCATTTTGTTATCTCTGTAAAGCTGCTTTGAAACAATCTGTATAGTAGAAAGCGCTATATAAATAAATGTGACTTGACTTGACTGTTTTCATGTCTGTGTCTGTTCATACAGGAGTTGGAAGATCTGTTGCCGTCACGTACAGAGGTCCCTGTCATCTCAGCGGATGCGGAGGAAGTGGATCTGCAGGATTTTGACCTCAGTCAGGGATCAGCAGGCAGTCACCGCCGTGAAGCTTACAACGACAGCTCTGACGAGGAAGGGGGTCCGCATGGTCCGGGGGTGCAGTGCGCCCACCAGTAGTCCCACAATTCTTTGCAAGTTTTGTTTGGGGAAGTGTTTAGATTCCCTTTTGTCGGACAGATTCCATCCTCACCCTCCACGTTTAATCATATAGTGAACCGAACACACACACTTGCAGTATAGACATACACTTACACTTGCATTATTTACTGCAATCTCACATGCAAACCTACAAGTAAACTCATTCATGCGCCGTTTTAAAAGAAAAGACAAGCATAACTAGAGGCAAAGCAAAATAATTTATTCACTACTTTCATTTCCATTGTAGACATTCACAGTATATATGCTCTCTGAATATATAAAACGCAACGTCTGTGGGGAGGCAGACTGTGTTGTTTAAGTTATAATTAACACGCACGCACGCACACGTTTGTTTTAAAAGACTGAGGCATTGTGCAGTTTTCTGGAGTTTAATAAAATGTTCAAACGTGTTTCATTATATACTTGCCAGGTATTCAGGCATTGTCAGTCATCTTGTACTAATAATTCAGAGGAAGTGCTGGTTTCTATTCAATGGCAGGACAGGATAACATGCATGTGGGCGTCACACTGAGATGAATACAAAGCAAACCAAACCCAAAAGTGTTTTAATGTGCTCACTGTCTATGGTAAAGTTATACGAGTCATGCAATTTATTATTTGCCAAAGAAACACAACAGTCTTCTTAAAAGATCAACAGGCAATGTGTGTGCATGCATTGTAAGCACTAATATAAACTTATAGGGGATGGCATTTATCATTGGCAATTAGGAAAGTGTTTGAACCTTGAACAAAAGTTGCTATCGTTCAAACAGTTACTTTTGTGCTCCTACATCAATAAAGTTGATGAATGTTTTACTGTGTGTTCTGTATGTTTGTGGAAATGGGTCTGAGTATGCACTAGTGTCCTTCTTCGGTTTCGGTCACACGTTGAGCTGTGGGCGCAAGAAGCTCTTTAAATCCAGCTGTATTTCTATAAAACCAAAACAAATAGATACAGTCCAACTTATATTTTCTGCTAGAGAGAACCTCATGATTTTCTTAGCATATTTCTGATGCTGCTCTTTTTGAATCACCATAGGCTGTTTTGTGTGGAAGCCGCACAGAAAATAAAAAAATTTAATTGCGAGTTTATATTGCAATTCTGACTTTATATTTCACAATTGTGAGGAGAGAAAATTTCAGAAATGCATGAAAAATAGCCACAGTTACCTTTTGTATTTTTTTTTATTCTGTGGCAGAAACACGCTTCCATATAATTATGGCTTATCTCATCATTTCAAAAGTCATTGAAAGTATCACTTTCAACTTTTAATACATTTATGGACTTATTCCATAATTATGACTTTCTATGTCATCATTTTGACATTTCATAACACAAATATTACTTAGTATGTCATAATTTGAACTTTTTATATTCTAATTTTGGTAACACTTTATTTTAAGGTGACACACAGTAGTTACATGTTACTACATGTACTTACTATAGTAATAACAGTAAATTATCCATAATTACAAGTAAACAAACCCTAACCCTTACCATAAGTCTAAATTAAAATGACTCTGTACTTACTCAAATAAGTACTATGTACCGGTAACTATTTTAATGTCATAATTATGATTTACCAAAGCATTATTTTTTGTTGGAAATGGGCTTCCATATTGTGGTCCATAAGACTTAAGAGATCAGCAACAAGAGTGATTTTAATTGAATTCGTTCTTTAAATGACATGAAAAACCTGGTGATCACTATCAGAACGAACTAGCCTAGCATATGTGCGCACACGTTACCTCTCTCGTCTGGTCTGGAGAATGCATGAGCGTTCTCTCCTCATCTGCTGGAGTTTCTCTCTTACTAAAGTTTTCTGTTGTAGCTCATCCTCCTAGAACAGTCAATCAACATTTACATCATGTCCACACAGTGGTGTGTGAAAGAATGCACATGAATTTGTGTGTACCTGTCGTAGTGTGTCAGTCAGATGCCTGAGTGTGTCTTCCTGCGTCAGGCCCAACAGATCTTCATCTGCCTTCCGACTCTGGACGATGGCCAGTCGCTCTTGAACCTCAACAGATCAAAACAATTTACTCGCATTTCAATAGTCAACTATAAACTTTTTCCCTCTTTATTGTCAACTTGAAGTCAAAAGTGACCCTGTTTACATATTTAATTTACATTCCTGGTCTTACTGTGCGGATTTGGCATTGAATATCCTGTTTCACCCAAAAACGTCATATTATGAAAGTAAAATGGGTTATGAATTCAATAAAGGTCCAAAAGCATAGGATATGGCCTTTTTTAACAAAATATTCCGCAAATAAAACATATACAATTTCTGCCACATAATAAAAAAATTATTATTTGGTCAATCCTAATTATGACATAAAGGCCTTGTTTTACAGACAGACAGGGCTTAGATTTATCCAGGATTAGGCCTTAGTTCAATTAGGACATTTAAGTAGCTTTTATAAATGTGCCTTAGAAAAACATGACTGGTGTGCATCTTGAGACTAAACAATGGCAGAGACATATTTTAAGATGTGACAGACAGTGTAAGTTGCTTTCAGTTAAAACAACTCAAACATGCATTTTAGGGACTAGGTCTTAGTATCTCATAATTCTGGCTTTTCGATCTCATAATTATGTTGTCATAATTTCACCGCTTTTATGTATTATGATTATTTTTCTCATAATTTTTCTCATATTTGTGATCAGTTTCTCATGTAAACTTTTTATGTCAAGTATAATTTACCAAAAGCATAATTTTTGTTGTTGTTGTGTGGCAGAAATAAGCTTCCATAAATATTGTGAAGCATTCCAATATTATTATGCAGATGGCACAGATGAGTTTGCTCACTCTGAGTAGTTGTCTGTCTCTGTCCCGTTGCCAGCGTCGCTCTGCCTTCCTCTGGATGTCCACAAGGCAGCGCATGGTGGCGTCCCGCTGTAACTGCTGCTCCTCACCCGCTCTCTCACAGATCTCCTGGTTCCTCTGCTCCTGAAGTGAGGCCTCCATCTCATGGGTCTCCAATGTTTGCGTGGGTTCAGCGTCTGGGAGATGGACACTTGCTGGTGGTGTGTCAGTGTTTTGTAGTAGCTGTGTAGGTGTTGAGTCGGGCTGATGGGTGTCCCCGAGAGGTTGCCGTGTGAACTCTCCATCTCTTATATCCTCCTGTTGCTGCCCAGCCTGGAAAAAAAAAAACATGATATTTGTTGTATAATTATTGTGAAATAAAGATTCCTTGTGATTTCAGATGGATATTGACTGTAACCAATTTATTTTGTTTGTTTGCTTGTTTTGTTTCAGTTCCAGCTTTAATTCTTGGGTTTGAGAAATAGCCTACACTATAAAATTGAAAATTAGTATTGTTATTAGTATTATTATTTTCAACATGCATTAACTTTTAAGTTAAGTTTAAGTTTTAAAAACCCCTAGGGAGACCTTCAGGGGGTTTCTGAGATTGTGTATAAAACTAAACTGGGAACACTTTACAATAAGTATTAATTAATGTACTAACTAACATGAACTAAAAATGAGCAAAACATTTGTTGCAGTATTTATTAATATTTGTTAATGTTAGTTAATAAAAATACAGCTGTTCATTGTTTGTTCATGTTAGTTCACATTGCATTAACTAACGTTAACAAATACAACCTTTGATTTTAACAATGTATTAGTAAATGCTGAAATTAATATTAACTAAGATGAATAAATGCTGTAGAAGTATTGTTCACTCTTAGTTCATGTTAACTAAGGTAGTTAACTGATGTTAACTAATAAACCTTATTGTAAAGTGTTACCACTAAACTAACTAACAAACTAAACTAAACTTACCTTAACTAACTAAATAAAGACAAAATAAATACTTAAAACATTTTCATTAAATGTTAATAATAAAATACTAATATAAATATTTCACAAAGGAGTAACCTGCAAAAATGTGAAGATGTTTTGATATTCATATCTTTTGAAAATGTTGTGCATTATTACAATCTAGGGCACTTCAAGTAGACATTTTATATCACAGGTTTTCATCTAACAAACAAACAAACAAAAAAGGCTGAGAACCCAGATCTATTTCTAATTTTACGTATTATATATACAAAAAGCAATACAGTTACGGTTCAAAAGTAATTTGAAGTGACTCTTACTGTGATGAAGCCTGAATGGTCTTGTTGGATCAGTGTCTGTGTCTCTCCTTTCTCACTATCTGAATGCGTTTCTTCATACTGTGCACTTAGCTGCAGTGAGACAGAGCTTATGTTCTCCTGGTGTGTGTAGATGTTCACATCATGTGGATTTGTGTCAGGGACATGTGTGTTATCTCTATCCTCCTGCACTGTAATAGAGACGGCCTCTTCTTTCTGTTGAAGAGTCACTTCCTGTAGAAATCAAACCTTTCTATGTATAAATGAACAGTTTGAGGTGATTTAACACAGAAAGAGTGCATGTGTGTTTTGCATGTGTACCTGAATGTGATTCTCTCCGTGGGTTGGTTTGCTCCAGGCCAGTGTGATCAGAGAGTTTTGTTTCTCCACTGAAATCTCCTCATGGTCTCCTTTGCTCTTAATGTCTCCTTCTTCTCTTTTTCTGTCTCCGTCCCTCGTCTCCATCATGCTCACTTCATTTCTTGGGTCTTTGACACACACAATCTCTAAATATGGAGTATCTTCTGGATCTAAAACCATGCCACATCCTTCAAACACAGAAATACAGAACAAATGCCTTGCCCGTTAATGCAATTTTAATGTATACACTACCATCAAAAGAAGAATTTTTTTTAAGGAAATAATACTTGTATTCAGCAAGGATGGATTAATTTGATCAAAAGTGAGATTAAAAACATTTATGATGTCACAAAAGATTTATATTTCAAATAAATGCTGCTCTTTTGAACTTTCTATTCATCATAGAATCCTGAAGAAAAAAAAAAACATAAACATGGTTTCCACAAAAATCTTAAGCAGCAAAACTGTTTTCAACATTGATAATAACACACACACAAAAAAATTCATGAGCAGCAAATCAGCATATTAGAATGATTTCTGAAGGATCATGTGACACTGAAGACTGAAATTCAGCTCTGCCATCACAGGAATAAATGACATTTTAAATATAATCAAATAGAAACTTATTTTCAATTTCATTAATATTTTTAATAATTATTTTATCAAATAAATGTAGCCTTAGTGAGCATACGAGACTTCTTTCAACGACCTCAAACTTTTGAATGCTAGGGTACATGTATATATGAGTAATGCTACTAGTTTTTTTTATGTTAAAACACTTTCTCGTATCCCTGTTTAAAACTTCATCAGTAAGGCATTATATTAAGGATATGGCATATGAATGTTTGTCATTTACCAGTGCAGAGTTCTTGTTTTTCACCATCTGACAGCTCTTCATGCTCCTGTTCAGACCTCTCTCTCTCCTAACAGAGACACAGGAAACAGTTACTCACCTTGTATTCCCTTCAATTGAATATCTAGTTCACCTCTTCAAGTGAAGGTTCTTCAGTGGTTTCTTCAAGTATGTTCAGCAAAGAATATTATACTGTAAGTATCAAGAACCATTTCTCAAAGTAAAGGGTTCTTGAGTTGTACTTGTTCTCTGGATATTAAAAAAAGTTCAAGGTTTGAAATAAAGGTTTCAAAAGGGGGTTTTCACAATCACAGCAATGCCCCTAAAGAACCATTCAGTCAACAGTTCTTAGAAGAACCATTTTTCTTAGTGTGAAGGACATTTTAAAAATCTAAAGAACCTTTTTCCACTATAACGTGTAGGCTCTTCAGAACATTAGGTTCTAGGTATCATATGTTAAAAGCAAAAGAGGCCGTGCTCTATAGATCTAGATCATATGATTTTGGCATCAGGAAAGCAAGATATGTGATTGGGGATGTCTAAGTGTGGAAGTCATTTGTCATTACGGTTTCAGCGTTCACTGTGTTGGTGCCTCTGCTGGCGTGTGCTGGCACACGTGACTGAAAAACTTCATGCAGATGGTGGAAACTGGGTCCATGCAGTTCACTCTCATATTTGTGAAGCAAAGTCCAAAGACCCTCAGGGTCCTGAGAAAGGAAAGAGACTGGATCAAACAAGCTATTAAAAAGATAGAGACGTTAAAAATTGTGGTTTAAATCTCATTTATCACACTGCAAATTGTCCATTTGAGTGAAATGCATTGTGGGATGCATAGGATTTGCACATTTTAGCAAACATGTATTCCATGCATACTGAAATTTCACAGACTGTGCTAAGCATACATACTAAATACTGCAGAAATAATGATAGTATGCTATTCAGAACATAGCATGAGAGTGAGTGCATGTGAGATTCACCAAATCTGGCAGAGAGTATAAAACAGTCCAGGCCTCATCTTCATGTGCTTGTGTCAGCTTAGTCAGCAAATGAATGGCACATTCCACCCATGAGACATCTCTCCGAGAACACCCTGGGGCGAAGGGTCCAGTATAAGAACCATGTGCTTCCTGTAGAGCAGCTTTAATCTGCTGCAGGCTCAACACACAACTCTGATCCACAGCGTTTCCATGGACCACATCTTAAAGACACAAAAATACACACTTTTAATGAAAACCAGAGAAGGGATATTTTACTGCAAATGTGCTTCTAATGCTCAATTACTAGTCATTTTGGCTAGTTCCCCCCAAAATTAAATGCAAATCTGGATTTGGAACAACACGAGATTGAGTAAATAATGACAGAATAATAATTTTGGGGGGAACTATCCCTTTAATAGTGATATTTGTGTTTTTATATGTCGATGATTAACTGTTGTTTTCCTGAATGTTTCGGAGCCCCTGGAGGTCGCTCAGGGAAACCCTGTGCAAGATCTCCAACAATTGTTTCCTTTCCTGCTCCTGACACAGAACCAAAAACTGCAGCACAGCCTGATGGGTAAGAAAATAAACAACTTACAATAAAACTGCACATAACACGAGCATATAAGAGAAATATTGCTGGCTTCAAGTCATGTTGGAATTAATATATTTTTGAGATAATCATACATGAATGTATGTATTTAGCAATAGTACTGTTGATAAAGCCGATACCAAATGAGGAGACCAAAGAATTTATGAGGAGACAAAATTATTTTCCCATGTTTTTCCCAAATTTTCCATCATTTTCTGTGGGAGCATAATAATGACAAAATGTCGTTCAAAAGTTTGGGGTCAGTGTTTTTTTTCAGGATTTGTATTTGAAGGCAGCAAATAACACGTGTACTGTATGTGCACACAGTACCTGCTGTGCACAATTTCCTTTTTTCCAGCCCAGCTGTTTTTTAACGGTGGGATCCACATTTTCCTGAAGCCAGATTCTAGAGAGTTCCTGACTGACTGAGCCTCTCATATAAGGCCTAGAACACACAGAGATGGTTTTTATTCAAGCTTGCACACTTTGGAGTGAAAATTGGTGTATGAGTCAGCATACAGTCAGTGTTTAAAACCCATATTTAACACGCTCACCATCTGTCCCAGTGCTGTCTGGCGACCAGCAGTGCTGTGTAGGACTGTTCTTCTCTCTCAGCTCTCCGCACAGCGACACACATACTGAGATATATTACACGCAGAGCTTCCTGTCCCACTCTGCAGGAGCAATAAATCACATCACAACATTGTGCAACCATTGGCATAGATATTACCATTAATATAATAGATTGATATTGACATTAAAAAGTCATGCTTAACTATGGCAGTATGTGAATGTCAACATTTCTAGTTGTGCATGCTCAAATTTCTTATGTCATTGTGTTTGTGTTGCATTCTCAGGGTAGCCAGTAGAGACACTATAGTGGGCAAAAACATTAAACCTTCTTCTTCTATGGTGTATTATGTCTGGTGTATTCGAACCATAGACAGTAAAAGAAATGGACACAGCGACCCCATAGATTTCAACGGAGAAAAGTGAAGTCAATTTGAAGCACTCACTTCCTGATGGCTGAGCGTACTGCGCAGGCTCAAACTGAGCTTGAAGACGTAGATGTGACGTGAGCAACCTGTCTGACATTTGTAAGTCTTCTAGTAGCTGTGCCAAGAGGAATCTGAATCATTCCCTTCCGAATCTTGCAGAGACGGAGAGCGTGAGTATTAGCTGTCCATGAGCTCGTAGCAGGATCAACTTTATGACTCTCTATGGGCTTCTCCCTTGACGTTATGTCTCCACGTCCCCCCGATTAGCGCGAGCTTCTACTTCTGTCTATACGGTAATTTCTCTACTGCGCGACAGAGAGTCCAGTGGTTATGACGCAATCGTTGGCCTATTTTTATAAAAGGCTTCTATGGGGCCATAACGTAAGATACAAAGTAATGGAGCCTTTTATACATTGTCGTGTTTCTTTAGAAATAAAAAAATGGACAATTGGAGTCTTTGGACACCTCAGATGTAAAGTTATTCGCTGTCAAAGTGACGCCAAAATGAATGGGAGTCAATGGAATGCTAACAGCAGGTGAATTTCTGCTACATTGGCGGCCCCAAGGGAAGCTTCGGTTTGCGGCTGATGATTCGAACTACTGATGCTGTTAGCCAATCACATACATCTATTAGAACTCATCAGCCAATGAACACAATTGAATGACCTGTTCATGAGCGCGCTGATTGCTTCCTTCTCATCTTGATAATGTGACTCCAGCTCCAACAGGTAGATGACAGCAGACCAAGCCTGTTCCCTCGGTTTGGATGACCAATCCTGATCTCTAGGTTTAACACTCTCAGGACAGCCTCGCAACACCACAGAACCATAGCTCCTACCATATTCATCAAATAGAATTAAGTTGTAATGTATTTCATGACACTTTAATTAAAGCCTTTAATGCATTATACAAGTATTGTAATGCATTAATTATGCCTTGTAATGCACCTTATGATGCACTGCATCATATCATGATTAATTGTAACCACAGTTAGAATTCATTATAATTCTTATCTATTAATTCCTAATGTAATAAAGAATCTGCAAACATTATAATGCATTTTACCTTTGGTTACAATTGTTAATGAAAAGGTATAGTGCATTTTAATGTACATTGTGAATACCTTTATAATGCATTAGGCTTCAAATAAAGTGTAACCATGTCATTTTATATTTGGGTTTAAAGGACAAGTTCGGTATTTTACACTTAAAGCCCTGTTTTAAGATCGTTTCTGATGAAATGGAACGGTTAAGATTGAAATTTGGACGCATGCTTCTGGCCCGAGAATTTTCGGTTTCTGTGGTTGCCCCCCCCCCCCCCCCCCCCCCCCCCCCCCACCACCACCACCACCTCCACAATGGTTGCATAGGTGCACTGGAACAATCCTTCCTAAAACGCATTAAACTTTAGTTTACAAAGACGTGAAACTCACCGAGTGGTCAGGGGTGTTCACTGATATGCTCACACAAAAATCACTGCAAAATATGCTTTCCAACAGGTTTTATCGTAGTTTTTGTCTAACTCTTGGACAAAACTACGATAAAACCAGTTGGAAAGCATATTTTGCAGTGATTTTTGTGTGAGCATATCAGTTCTATTTTATCAGAAACGATCTTAAAACAGGGCTTTAAGTGTAAAATACCGAACTTGTCCTTTAAATGGCAAATATATAATGGAAGATTACAAAATCAACAAATTAACTTACAGATGCACAAATAGCTAGCATTACCTGTAGCACCGGAGGGCCCCGGGCAGCCCACACATCTGGAGAAGGTCTCTGTGTCTGAAAGCTTGCTCTACAAACGCTCCCAGCTCACACACGCAATCTGTCTGATGCCACGCTGACATCGAGTCCCACCAAACAACACCTTTAATTATGTGCAAAAAATACTCTTTAACTATTCTTTGAAAGGGCATGTTTGAGTACTCTGAATTTGATCTTGTACCATACTCATCCTGTAACATCTCTCTGTACAGGTGCTCTTTGATGACATCATATTTGTAGGACAGGAGTTGGAGGATGTCGGTACTGCTGGGAGAGGTCCTGCCCGGTCGCATGCTCCCAGCGTTCCTCTGAGAAAGAGATGGTAGGACACTCCAAACACCATCAAGAACAAGTCTAGAAAGCAGGAGGAATATGTGGTACATTTGTGAGAGTATAAGCAAATTAATTAAAGAGTGTGTGTTTAAAGTGACCTGGTGTAAAGTCTCTTGGCCCTATTCTGAAGACACAAGATACTAAACTGCTCTGGATCTTGCTCCTAGAAGAAAACATTACAGAATATCACAAAGTATATAATGTACACATATGTATCAGACACCTTGCAAGGCGATTTTTAAATTAGTAAATGATCATGATTCTAGCTAAAATAGAGTGCAAAGCTAATTAACTAAAAAATACAATTTTAAATATGAATTTGTGTGAACTAGTTTTTTACCAGTTGTTTAGAAATGCAGTTGATTGTTGAGGACTGTGTGTTTTGTTCGAGAGTACGACCGATTCTACCAGCCTTCAACATCTGGAGCTCCCAGTACAGCTACAGAAATCATAAGCAGTTCACGTCTTTTAATTCACAAAAAAATAACTTCACAATTTAATCCTACATGATTTTCAAATTCAGGAACCCAAAAGACCCAAAACAAAGCCAAATATCTAAGATAAGGGTTCACTCTAAGAAAATAAATCCATAGAAAACAAATAATGTCCTGTCAGAGTTTATTTTACGGACATTTCCTACAACCCTAAAACACAATGCGTAAAATACCTGAGAAAAATCAATACAGAAAATGCCTTAAAATTAACATGGTACATTGCGCTGTATTTTTCCTGGCTTTTCTTAGAGCGTTAAAGGGGTAGTTCACCTAAAAATGACAATTCTGCCATTAATTACATCTGTGAATAAAAGCCTAAATTAAACCTATAAGGTAAACGAGTCTCTTCAGAAAATTTGGACTAAATCGGTCAATTCACATGGATTAGTTTTACGATCTCTTTACTGTATGAACTTTCTGAAGCGTCAAAGTGGTAGTTGCATAGACTGTCAACGGAGGGACAGAAAGCTCTCAGATTTCATCAAAAAGATCTTCGTTTGTGTTCCAAAGATGAACGAAAGACTTAGGGGTTTGGAACGACATCAGGGTGAATTACACATCAGGAATTAATGACAGAATTTTCATTTTTGGGTGAACTTTAACCTCTAAAATTGAGTGTGTGTGTATAAATATATATATATATATATATATATATATATATATATATATATATATATATATATATATATATATATATATATATATATTAGAGCTGCATAATTCTGGATAAATTGAGAATCACAATGGTTTTGTGAAAGGTTTAATAGACAAAGGCAAATCATTATCATTTAGGAATAAGATTGCTGAATACTGATTAATCGTGCAGCTCTAATATATATATATATATATATATATATATATATATATATATATATATATATATATATATATAATCTTGCTTATAATATATGTAATATGTATAATATTACTTTAGAAATAAGAAAAATAAAGTAAAGCTGAGTATTTTAGAGAAATATAAAAGGAATTACATTTTAAAAATACCTCTTCTCTGTTCTCCCGCTGTTTCTCCATCGCAAGGAGAACGTGCAGAACTCTTCTGGCTGAACATGACAACCCTCCACTCTGACCTCTGACCTGAACACATCAAACTTTGATATCACATTAAACATTTCTTATTTCTTTCTCTTTCTACTTCTCTGTTCTGTCTCGCTCTTCCCATTCATGTGATTCTGAGCCGAATGACTGTGTTCCGAATGTTCACCTGTGAAATGGCTGTCTTTGTCTCCTCCAGGCTGGCGGTGATGAGAAAGACGCTCTTATAGAGGGAACAGATGACGTCCATGCCGACCTCATCCTCCTCATGTACACCGATGGTCTCACAAACCAAATGCAAGCACTCTTCCATCCTAAAAAAGACAGCATTTTTATATAAGCTCAATTTCATCACCACAAATGTCTTTGAATGAAATAAATATACACACTTCAAGCACAATCAACATAATGAAATGTGTTCTTGCTGTACATCATAATGCATATATAAAATACAAAGATAACTGGTAGCTTTACCTTCCAACTTGAAAGGAGAAAGTGTCTCACTTGTTCGATGAGTTTATCTTCATGAATGATGCACGATTACAACAAAGCCACGTCTGTTGCTGAGGAAACCTTTAGGGTCAGATTACAGTGGCAGCTTAGCGCTGACGCACTCTTCCTCAGACAAATCATGACACCCAATCAGCTACAATATATGAAAAGCCTGGCCGAATCCTACTGTAAACCTTATGTTAGATAGCTCTTATTTTAGACTTTCAATTTTTGGTTAACCGTTACCAGAGCGCCGGCGCACTGAAGCGTTTTTTTTTTATAGTTCAAAGTTTACTATCATATTTAATGTTATTACCTTGACAAACTATACATCATTAAAAAGATATAATACTCAAGTTTCAGTATTTGACCACTATTGTATTCTGAGAAACTTGTAATGACAGTTATGTCTTAATTTGTGCCAGGAGTTATGTAATTAAAAAATGAGTCGATAACTTTAATATGAAATATGAGCGTCAGCCGCTTCCATTCAGAAAAACACTCCTGTGTCGTCGTCATGACAGCGCTTGACAAAACAACGTCCCTCAGGGCTTTTAGCTCAACAATGTGCAGATGTGGAGAAATATTGATAGATTCTCATAGGTTTACAATAGGTTTACATCATATTTCTATAGACAGGTATAATGTTTATTGAATTTATACCCAAATGCGTCGATGTAAACATTATGAGCGCTGGATACTCTGATGTACTGTGTTTTCAATCCATACTGGCAGCCTGAGGGCGCCGGCGCTCTATGCACAGTAATAGTCCATATATGGAACACACGAAGAAGTGCCATAACCATGTGACATTCCAGGAAGTCCCTAGTCTCAGCCTCAGACGTCACGCCCACGGAACGTTGGCTAAACGTCTGATGCATATGGTACACTTAACTGGAAACACTTCAGGAATGTCGAAGTCGTCATCTGATTGGTTGAATTTTATCGGATTTCCGGGGGGGGGGGGGGGGGGGGGGGGGGCGAGTGTCGCGTTTATTTTCGGTCCGCCGGGAAACAAAGCGCAGACGTGTGATTGCGGAAGAAAAACTGTTGTGTTTACATGAGTCACAATGAGCATTTATCAAGATCAGCTAAACGTAGAATTCTCAAAAGTATGCGAGGTTCACGGGAAAGACTCTTGAAGTTTTCTTCTCTTTCTTTGATTTTCTATGCTGACTGACTTGTTGCACGCAGGTCTGTTGTTGTGGGGACATTTCCACGCACCGAAACGTGACGCTGAACGAAACGAACTGTAATTGGTTGTTTTACATGTCGGTCAAACGGCCTTATGGGCGGGCCTTGGCCAAAGAAAGCTGCTATGAATTCCAGACCTTCAGCCGTCAGTCTGAAGTCTGGCTACGGGAGACTAGGAAGTCCCTGACACAAACAAAGCTTCCAGAGATCGCTGTAACATGCAGATAAAGATGTTTTGAAGACAATAAACATGATTGCAATGATATTTGATTTACCTGTGTTCTTCGAGCCATGTCAGGTATTTTCATAATAATAGATTATATTTATAATGTAATGCTAATCGATATAGACTTTATCATTGTGCAGAATACTATAAAATAATATATTATAGTCTTATATATATAATATAATATATAGTCTTATTTTTGAAAATTTTTGAAAAAAATTTTTTTTTGAAGCCAAATCAGATCACAGAAGGTTATTTAAAATACTCGACTTGCGTTATAAAGTAAGTTTGGAGCACAAACATGGTTTTAATCTCATAAATTGTCGTGTATTGATGGTGTGCTAAGCTAACATGCTAGCGAGCTCTGTGCACCTGCTAGCACATTAGCTGTTATTTTTATGAATTTTTCTAAATAGGAATGCTTACTGAAATGTTTCTTTTTTCAAAAAGGGCATTTGATACAGTTTCAAATGTGAAGTGAGAACTTTGATAAAAGAAAAAAGGGATTGAAACAGTGTGAATAGCCAGTCGTTAGTGATTATAATGCAAACAAAAGAAAAGCATATTTAGAGCCATAACCAGGCCGGAGAGGTGTGAATGTGTGCAGGGGAGACTGACACTGAATGGGGCTCGTTTGCACTACAAAACAATAGAGACAATAGTCTGAATAGATGCTAGAAGATGACAATGAACACCAGTTTGCATTTTAGAGTCTAATCAAAATAAATTCATATGACATGATCTTGAAAATCATTTAACTAAATGCAGAGTTTTAGACGTATCTTCTTCAAATTTTAAATATAACATGGTCAGACATGCGGCTTTAGTTGCAGTGCATTTCTAGATTGATACAATGCCAACTTCAATTTTATTTTCATGAAGATGTTTCATAAAAATACATTTCTAATAACTTTACAAAACTTTGAAGACATTTTAAATGATTTTTTTCTTCATTATGACTAATTAATTCCACATTTACAATAAACTGCCAGGTGTCAGCTTTCAAATGAGATCTTACTTGTGCTTTTAGTACAAAGGGTTCATGAACTGCATCTGTTTCAGTTTGGGTATGCCATTTCTGGGGATTTTTCAAAAGTGGGGTTGAAGCTTAACAGGTTAAATTGAAACATTTAGGATTTACTTTGAGTTAAAATGATATTTATGTTTTATATCAAAGTTGAAGAAATTGAGTTTTGATGAAAATTATTAAGACAACCAACCAAACATTGTAAGACCACAATATATATTGTTTGAGCAAATATCCCATTTGTTAATTTTTATTAAAATTATATAATATTTTGTATTCTACAGTAAATCTAAATTAAATAGTATTAATCAAAATTGGCACGCTATTTATGTATAAATATAATGTAGTGTAAAAAAAAACAGTTTTTCACTAAATGTAATTTTGAGTAAGCCATTTTAAATGAGCAATAAGAACAAGCACAGACTGGGTAAAGGTGGTATTTGGTGTAATAACGCAACACAGTAAATATGAGAATGCATTAATACATATACAAATACTGATGAATGTCAATGCACCTGATAACATACATTCAGACATACATAACTCAAAATAATTCTGTGAAGGCACTATATCAGATTAGCTCTTTTTGTGTTTCTATTTTTCCATATATTCACTGTCAGTGTTGTAAATAAAATGATCAAGTGTAATAACATATTGCTTATAAAACTCTGTATTTAAAGAGAGTGATAAAATATAGTCACAACACCAGTGCAACAGCAGAAAAGGCCCATCAAAAACAGTGCAACAAATCAAAACAAAAACTATGTAGATTTGTCTTTCCATATTGTTCAAATCATTAATTTGTTTAAAAATATCAAATTGAAGAGTTAAAGTCCATAATCTTTTGTCTTGATGTTATGGCAAGCGACCATGGTAAAAAAGAAACATGATGATTCAAAAAAGCTTTTACCTCTTTGCATCTGTGGTGAAAGAAAGAGGAAAACTTTGTTCATGTTTGCTCAAAATATTATCCTATCACTGGATGGGTAACTGATAATGTGTAATTTAGCTGCATTAAACACAGGTTAACACTGTTAGAAACACTTACAGAGAGTAGCACCAATAAAAAACAAACAAACAAACAAACAAACAAACCACCAAATACAGTATGCAGTAGAGGATTGTTAATGTGGTTTGAACTATAAAGTAAAAAATGTAAATGTGCTTTAAGCTCAAGCATTTTAAAGTCAATACAAAACTCTATTCGCAACTCATTATACCTGTAATCTGATGAATATCTGAATGAAAAAAAATAATTAGGATAGTACTTATTATTTATCAGGAAATGACAGAATTGTGAAAAGTGAAGGCAGATTTTGGAAGGACAAGGGTTGATAAGTATGAGGGATTTGTGATGTCAGCTGAAAACTAGCAAGTTTTTACATTTGTATAATGATTACAAACGTTTTTATATGAAATAATGTGAACTAATTTTAAGGCCAATTCACACTCAGATTAGTACGTCATTTCTCACATATTCCCATTTGACATTGCGACGAACCGCAAATGAACATGTTCAATCGGCAAAAACAAGCGTTTGCCGTTGGTGGGTGTCTGTCGGTGCAGTGTGAATAGGCCTTTACAGAATAAGACCAGGAATGTGCATTATAAAGAAATAAAGCAAATTTTGATTTCATGTTGACTTCAAGAGCTTGTTTTAGTTAATCAGATCTCAGGGATGATTAAAACAAGATTCAGTGATATTTAGACCTTGTAGACAAACCGATTTGACTCCAAAGTTTAAGGGTCTCAAAGATTTCCATGGATAATTTTAGGGCATTTCTCAGGGGCGATGCAGTGAGCGTGGTGTTCAACCAGTCCAGCGGGACACTGGCATCCTGGCACACAGGGTTTAAAGCAGTGAGCCTCGATCACACCGAGTGGCACGTCTTTATTAAAACACGTCTTAGGACACGGTGGCCCACACTCATCAAACACATAACCGCGGTCCAGCGGGCAACCCACAGCTGTAGGGATGGAAAAGAAAAAGCATGGCATTATACTAAAACACAACAAATCAAGTCAAATGAATTTATATATTGCTTTATACAACACAGATTGTTTACATGACACGAGCAAATCTTTTTAATCCTGTTAACATGCAATTTTCATTATTCTGATTATTCTCTGAGAATTGCGGTTCCCCATCCGTCACTACAATATTATGTCGACTTACAAATTTGGTCTCACTTGGGAGCCCCAATCACCTCTGAGTTTTAGAAAAACAGCCAATGGAATTGACAAGTAGAATTTGCATCCCGAACCAGTCCCTCGTACATTCGGGTATATAAGATGGCGGCACGCATCCACTCATACAGATTTTTACTTTGGTGCCAAATGGTTGCATAGCAATCACTCTTTCAAACAGCAAGCAAGGAGTGTGCTGCAGAGATCATTCACATTGGTGAAGAGGACGCATTCAGTGGGTTTGGCCATTCTAAAAGAGCAGTGCACAGTTAAAGGTGCTAACTTTTTTATTCTACTAAAGCATGAAAATACCATAATATGTTTGCAGATATTTAGGAAACATGCTAAGTTCACATACTCGTTTATCTGAAAATAACTTTTACAGACAGTTATTTTATTCATTAGTTTACACATTCCGTGTTCTCAGTCGGTTTTTGTTTTGGTATGTGTGATCTCGCCCACTGACAGTTCATCCAATAGTATTTTGACACCCGGGATGCCAGTTGGCAGGAAACACAGCGTATTGCAGCCTTGGAAACGAGCAATTAAACTGGGTCAGAGATTGCAGATTCCACACAATCCAAAAAGCCTTGATATCCATCTCAAAATCTCTATGAACGAGAGTGGCAGTGAGTCTCCTGGGCTTTCATTGTCAATTACGCTCGTTCTTTCGAGTGTCCTCAAACTGGCAACCCGCGTGAGCATCAAACCTGAGGAGGAGAGGGCGTGGGAAACAACGATCTCCAATATTTTGAATTTGGACTGCAGTACCTATTTCGACCACTAGTTGTTATTCTTACAGACAGCACCTTTAAGTGTAGTGAAATTCTGTGCGCTTCAGTGCAAAGAGCTCCGGTGCCTTTCTTCCCGGAAGTGCATGTGGAGGTTCAGAAATTGAGGAAGGCACCTTTCACTGCCTGAAGCCGCTTTGCAGCCTCCTTTCACTCTCACTACCCTTGATGGTGAGACCGCCAAGGGTTACGTGGAAATTCTCCAGGTGGAGCATGCAATTGCGTTGCATCCTGCCCCAGCATGAGACTTCTGCCACCAGGCCGCGGGCTTCCCCCCTACATCTGCTCCGACACGACCAGGGACAAGACCCCCGGCTGCCCCGTCGAGCTTCCCACAGGAAGGCGAAGCAGCCCGTCCCCCAGGCCGCTAAACCTTCCAAATGTCTCTCAAAGAGGCCCTGATACGTGTAGCCCTGAGATGTGGGGAGCTGCCCTCAATCAGGAGGTGTGTTTTTTTCTTTTTTGTTCTGCCGTACATACACATTTTCTGTGAAAGAGCAGTTTCCTCAATCAACTGGGCCGTACAGGGCGTGGTCTGACAGTGAGCAACGCTATGGTAAGCGTTGGAAGTGGGAAAGATGGCGCCTGTGAGAGCGGCATGCCATCTATCGCTCCTTATTACGCCCTATATTTGGCTGTTTTTATGTGCTCTCATACCCTTTAACTATGCTGAGTCTTTCGTTTACGATCGTCAGACACTCCTGGATATTCGCAGTCATTGCATGGATGATTTTGACGCAAAATTAGGAAATTTCACAGACAATATATACAGGAGCACGTTAAGAGACATTCCAGATCTTCTTCGCCGCTGGCCATTGGATGTTATCCCGAGGAAACGTCGGAGAAGACGTGGGAAACGCAGCGGAATAATGGTCAGATTAAAGACCCACCTGCAAGCTGGTTTTTCACTCAACTCTACATCTCGGCCATGGATTGAGGATCTGGTCCGTTTCGCGGTTCGGCATCTGCCGGTCCTGTCATCTCGTTGTGTTATATATACTCAGACTGAATCCCCTGCTCTTCCCGATCCTTCGGCTCGACTGCTACAGGGTTCGGATTCACGGATTAATATTCGACCTGGCCCGGTGGGAGTAAACACTGCTAATCTTCGTCTTCTGAGGAAAGCCTCGGCCTCACGCAGCACTCTACAATCTCCAAACATGGCGCTAATCAACGCACACTCCCTGGTCAATAAGACATTTATTTTAAATGATTTTATCTCGTCCTACAGTCTGGACTTCCTGTTTATCACTGAAACCTGGATGATGGGTGGAGATCTGAGCCCTTATTCAGAACTTGTCCCAACAGACTATTGTTTTTACAACTCTCCTCGTCCTGTTGGTAGGGGTGGAGGGTTAGCTGTCATTGCTAAAGAAAGCTTTAGACCGCGCTGTCAACTGCTACCCTCCATTAACCCCACAAGCTTTGAAATTCAGATACTACTACTTGACTGGACCCAACCTATTGTCTTAGCTTTAATATATCTGTAACAGTTTGACTCTTTGTTTCCCCCTTTTCTTAGTATTTTGGTTTAGTCCTGTTCAGTTTTCCCGCTCCTCATCATCCCTCAGTTAATTCACCTGTGTCTAGTTAATTATCTTCATCTGTGTCACCTGTGCCCCAATTATGTTCCTTTGTCTCCCTGTGTCCACACGCCAATTCCTCTGGCCGTTTTTTCTAACTTGGGGAATCCCAAGTGAGACCCCATTTGTCAGTCGACATATCGTCTCCGTTCCCTCCAGCAGGGAATGAGGGTTACATCAGTAACGAAGACACCATTTTACTGCCATTATGAATGTATTATTTTCGTATAATGACACGATTATAGTTTTTATTCATTCATTTGGAATTAGTTTGCATTTTTATACTAACAGAAATAAAATAAGTTTAAGGTTTTTTATATTTTATTTAATTTCAGTTAAATTTTTTTTATATTTCAAGTAACAATTTAAAAAAATAATTTTTCAGTTTAAGTTAACTATAATAAACCTAACTCACATACAGTAGGTGTTACTGGCCAAGTTCTTCCAGCGTACATGGATTTGTTTATTGGTTCGTTCGTATCCAGACTCAGTAATTTTTTTGATCAAAGGGTATAGTTTAATCTCAAAATTGCCTAAATCTCACTATGAGGTTGCTTGTAAACATAGTAATTGTTGCAATGTTCATCAAGTAAGAAACAAATTGAATTTAGCTATAAAGGAGCTCTACAGAAGGCAATAGTATCATTATTCAGCTCAGTGAACAGTTCGGTGTTGATTTAATTGGATTCAATTCAACGACAGTGTCAAAGTAATAAAGTTCATCAATTATGAAGCGGGACGCTTGGCGCTCCCGTTACATTTTAGTAATCATCATAAATTAGGTATCATTCGAAAGCTTAAAAACTCAAAATTCATCCTGTGAAAAACGTTTTGAAATCGGACATTGCATTACCATGGAAACAGTACTTTAAAACCTTTTAGTGGACTCCTTAAAAGGGTATTAAACTTCTATAAAAGGACTCTATAGGACTTTAAACTTCTTTAACTTTTTTTACACTTTCCTTTTCTGAAGTGCTTTCACTTCAGCAATAATCTGCTGAGTGTATTCTATAAAAAGAGACCAGCCGTAACATTCCCAAGCATAATTATTTAAATTACAACCATTTAAGTTTGTATAGTGCATTTTCACTTCTATGCTCAAAAAGGGAGGTGACAGAGTATATCTCACTCACCGCAGAGTGTCGGCGACCTCCACTGCAGGATAACCCCGGCTTCACGGCACTCGGACGCGTAAGCCTCCAACACGTCACACAAACACTCATCCAAATTGGACCCGCAGGCGCACAGATCATACACACATGATGCAAAGAACATCTCGGGTGGCACCACCTTATGACAACGCTCAAACACAGGCGACTTCAGCACTGTGCAGCGAGCATTTGCGGTCTTACGGGCAGAGTATCCAGCCTCCTTACACGGATTAATGTTTTTCACATCAGAACACTGAACACTTGAATTTACACTGCCCACCTGCAAGGAAAATAATATTTCACATTAATATTTCACATTTGAAATATATTAACTAATTACAATACAAGATTGTGTGACTACGTAGAATGCGTTCTTCAGACATGTTGAGCTTTGGTGTTAAAAAGGGAAAACCAGGTTTGAAAATGACCATATCCCAATTCCCTTCCCGCATTCTCTACTGTCACATTTCTACTTTTGCTGGTCAACTACAAACCCACATATCAATCAACACATACAGCATGAAGATGTTTTAGTGTTTCAACCTTCCAGTTGTTTCCGAAAGCTGCTTCAGAATTGGCGATTTGTCCATTGCGAAGTTTCATGTCGTCCTGAGGGTAGTTATTGAAGTTGCCACATAAACCGCACATGTGCTTCTTGTAGGTACCAGGAACGCTAACTTCCACATGAGACCGGCCATTCCATAACACCTTAAATCACAATCATCAAATAAACAAATAAAAAGTGCTATCAAATTAAATAAAATATTACAAATTAATAAAAATAAATGTGGGCAATCCATAGAGATAATGTGGCCTGGAAAGAATTTTATGAGAAATGTTTGAATTCATCTTGAAATCTCAATTTTGATCTTTAGCATTTTAGCAAATCTGAGTTATAGATTACAAGGGTCTTTTTTCTCAGGAGAAAAATCTAAGAAGCAAGAAACTTCTCCAAACATCTCAGTTTGCCCTATATTTCAATAAAGAAACACTTAAGGAGATCTTGTTCATGATGTTTCTTTCCTTTAGAAGATTAAACCCAAAGTGAATTCATACAGAAACTGTACCTTCAGCCCAACATTGGTGTTTAGGAGGATGGTGTTGGTCTTGCGCTCCAGGTAAACATACGGCTCTTTAAGAAACGGCAAGGAGACGGGTTGATAATCAACCTGACGTATCAAAGAAAAGGAAAACAAGCAACAAGCGGAGTTGTCAATATTCAACACTGATAAACGTGTATAAAGAAAAGCTGAAGGTAAATTGATCATTTAGTACATGGTTTTCTTAAATTTGGGTTTTACAAAGAAACTGCAGGGGTTCATTAGTTGATGAAAACATGATAATTAACGAAATAATAAAAAAATAAAAACAATCAAAATAAAAACATACTAAAAACATTTACCTGCATGTCATGTGTCCATTAAACAAATTCAGAGAACTGTAAACAATGCAAATGTGTTTTTAAAATATTGAAATATTCAATTAAAATCTCTCGGAGTACTTCAAGTAAATATTGTAGGTCAAAGCAGGTTTGGCTGACATACAAGTTTGAGAATCCCTGATTTAGCTAATTATATCAGCTAAAATCATGTCTGTATGTGTAAGAAAGAAGATGGAACTGTGACAATGACATCATGACTAGGTAATATTCCATCATAAGTGAAAATATAAATATTAAAAAAACTATAAAAAATACTATACAAAAACAAAAATAGTTTTACACTATAAAAAGTACATATAGGAAAAATAACATTTGTATGGTCTATGGTGAAAAGCGCACTGTAAAGGCTCGTTAGTAGACTAATATAATATATAGTAGCTATATAATATATAGTAGCTAATATATTTATCGTTATAGTCATCATTCTTAGTGTGAACAGGCTTAAACGCATATTACCTTGACAATCCAGTCCTGAAACAGCTGCACCACAACATCTCCAATAAATACGATCACTTCTTTAGTCCAAGACACTCCCCTACGTCCCCGGTCCTCATTAGACACATGGACACTGACACACACACATACACACACGTCTGTTTAGACTACTTTTGTGTGAATTTTTTGTGTGAACTATCCCTCTAATGCACAGTACACACTACTCTTCCAAAGTTGGGGTAGGTACTTTTTTTAACGGTTTATATATGTCACAGTTCTGTCACCCTTGTCTGGGTTTTCTCTTGGTTTAGTGACAGAGCTGTGACACTCCCGGTTTGTCATGTGTTTGTGTTTAGTCTGGTCTGTTGTGAGCACATGGCTGTCATGTTATTTTCTTGTGCCATGTGCTCTCCTGTCAATTGTCTAAACCCCGCCTATCTTGTTATTATTTTATTTCCCCCACCTGCCTGCCTCGTTACCCACTTACGTTTGTTCCCCTATTTAATCTCCCTGTGTTTGCAGTCCTGTGCTGGTTGATTGTCCATGTTTCTAGTGTTTCCAGATCTAACTTGTTTTCATTCTCGTTTTCCCCCCATGAGGGAGTTTTGTTTGTAGTTTGTGTTTGTTTGTTGTTAATATATGTTTACCCATTGTTCTTGTACTTGAGTCCTCGCACCTTAATCTACCCAGTCCGTGACAATATAAGGTCTCTTATGCTCACCAAGAGTGCATTTATTTGATCAAAAAATACAGTAAAAACAGTAATATTGTGAAATATTATTACAATTTAAAATAACTGTTTTCTGTTTTGTAATATATTTTAAAATGCATCTTATTTCTGTGATGGTAAAGTTGAATTTCCAGCATCATTACAGTCTTTAGAAATCATTCTAAGATTCTGATTTGCTGCTCAGTAAACTTTTTTACATTATCAATGTAAAAAAAAACACAGCTCTGCTGTTTAATATTTCTGTTGACACTGTGATACTTTTTTAATGATTCTTTGATGGACAGAAAGTCCAAAATAAAAGCATTTATTTGTAATCGAAATCTTTTGTAACATTAAATATCATTAGTCACTTTTGATCAATTTAACGCATCCTTGCTGAATATAAGTACATTTAAAAAACGAAATCTTACTAGCCCTGAATTTTTGAACAGTAGTGTAGATGTGAGAGAGAGAATATTCTAAGCACCTGAAGTCACTGCCCTCACAGTCCTGAGCCAGAACATATGTGCACGTCCCCTGGAAGTTCACCATCTTTCCATCAAACGTTCGATAGTGAGGGTCTCCAAACACAATGCAGGTGGCGGGGTGGGGAATGCAGTGAGGACAACACATTCCAGGAACCAGGGCCGGAGTTTCATCCTACAAACACACAAATGCCACAAAAACAGATTATACCTGAGAGGGGCCCAAAATGTCCTTGTCCTTAATACAGTACACTGACTTGTGAGTCTGCATGGTTTTTAAAATGAAATTAAAGGCTTTTTAAGACCTGCACATGTTTATGGTAAACATCCTAAAATGACTGTAAAAACTATAAAATGACTATCAAAACAACTTTGCCGTTCAAAGACAAATTTTGATAAAAAGGGTTTAAAGGGGACCTATTATGCCCCTTTTCACAAGATGTAATTAAAGTCTCTGGTCTCCCCAGAATGTGTCTGTGAAGTTTCAGCTCAAAATACCCCACAAATAATTTATTATAGCTTCGAAAAATTTGCCCCTTTTTGACGTTTTTGTTTGTTCCTTTAAAAGCAAATGAGCTGCTGCTCTCAGCAGTCTTTCCAGAAGAGGGTGAAACCTTTACAGCTCACGCTTCAGATACTCCAGCATCAACAAAACTGGAGATTGTCACGCAGCCATAATCCAGAAATTGTCACTAACAGTGTTCAGCCTTACTCGTTCGAACCAGAGCCAGACACAGATGGAGAGATTTAGGAAAAAGTTTTAGAATGCAACTGGACGTTTATGAATGGTTAGTGAATACATTTATGAAGTTGTTGTGGAGTGAAGTAGATTCAACTCATCGACTAGCTTGTTCTTTCATGTTAATCTAAAAATCATTCAGAAACAACTTTTGTGCAAATCCAGCATTGAACTGACCCTCGTGTGAAGCAGTCCCACGTAAAATGATTTGCGCAAATATATAACACTTTGAAAGACTTTCTTTGGCACATTTCTATTCTATGGAGACTCTTATGTTCGTTGGTACAGAACATCGTTGGGACAGAACATTTGTAATTTTTTTTGGCGCAGACATTGTATATATCCAGCTGCTACAGCGAGGAAACAGAAATAGCGGACTGCTGCGGCTCTCTCAGGGCGGGGTCAATGCTAACAGGACAAATCGTCACCAGTCGTGGGCGGGGCTTCTGGAACTGCTTCTTTATGATTTATGGATATTATATAAAAAAGGAGAATTTTGCATCATAGGTCCCCTTTAAAGTCTAAAATGTAAAGTTTATAATTTTATAAATCTTGCTTTTAAGAAAAGGGATGAGTAAAATATGATTTTATATAATATTCTAGAACTGTATTTTTACGGAAACTTGGCTCAATAGCACCATTCCAGCCAGCGCGATTGAGCTACAAGGACGTAACATCTACAGAGCTGACAGAACAGTCGCAGACTGCGTTTATGTAAACAGAGCGTGGTGCACCGATGCTGTTATTACCGAATCCCACTGTTCGGCTGATATTGATTAATGTTCATCAAGTGTAGACCGTTCTACCTGCCCCTGTGAGTTTTCATCTATCATAATTACTGCAGTTTATGTACCCCCGGATGCCACTGCTAAACTAGCTATGAAAGATCTCTGTTCTGCTGTTAATAAGCTGCAGATAGTGCATCCAGATGGTGCTTTTATCATTGCTGGTGATTTTAATCATGCCAATTTGAGGTCAGTACTGCCCAAATTTGATCAAAATGTCTCATGCCCTACAAGAGGTCCTAATACTCTTGATAATGTTTATACAAACATCTCTGATGCCTACAAAGCTATCCCCCAGCCCCATGTTGGACAATCTGATCATTTATCTCTGCTCTTACTGCCCAAATATACCCCCGTTATTAAACGTGTGAAACCTACTGTGAAGACTGTAAAAGTGTGGCTAGAGGAAGCCGACTCTTTATTACAGCAAGAATTTCAGAATACAGACAGGAATATATTTGCTCGTCAAGCTACTCTGGTCTCTCACACAGACATTAATATCTACACAAGTTCCGTTCTGCATTACATCAACAGGTGCGTTGACAAAGTATCCACCCAAAAAATTATTAAAGTATTCCCAAATCAGACACCCTGGATGAACAAGGAAGTTCGACTCCTGCTAAAGGCACGTGATGCTGCCTTTAAAACTGGCGACAGGGATGCCTACAGTTTATCCAGAGCCAATCTGAAAAGGGGTATCAAAGCAGCTAAACATAATTACAAACTTCGGATCAAGGATAAGTTTAACAACAACGATCCTCGTCGTATGTGGAGAGGCATTCATGCTATCACTGATTATAAACCATCTAACAGCACCTATCCAACCAGCAAGCCTACTCTTCTAGACGATCTGAATGTTTTTTATGCTCGCTTCGATTTGGAAAACACAGAATCTCCTATCAAAGCTGAGCTCCCACCTGATCATCTGCCGCTCACATTTACCACCGATGATGTGTGCTCTGCCCTGGGCAGGGTAAATGCACATAAAGCGTCTGCCCCTGATGGCATTCCAGGCCGAGTGTTTAGGGTATGCGCTGAACAGCTGGCAGATGTCTTCAGCAATATTTTTAACCTCTCTCTGGCCCAGGCCATTGTTCCGACCTGTTTCAAAACAACCACTATTGTGCCAGTACCAAAACATGGAGCTGGATTGGCCCTTAATGACTTTCGTCCTGTTGCCCTCACGCCGATTATAGTGTTATAGCTAATTATAGCTAAGTGTTTTGAGAGGCTGGTTCTCTCCCATCTGAAAAAGTGCCTGCCCCCAACACTTGACCCATTTCAGTTCGCCTACAAATCCAACAGGTCAACTGAAGATGCCATTGCCTCAGCTCTCCACACTTCTTTGAATCACCTGGATAAAAGCAATTCATATGTTAGAATGTTATTTGTTGATTTTAGTTCTGCTTTTAATACTGTGATCCCATCCAAGTTAATCTCTAAGCTCACTGAACTTAGCGTCAGCCCTTCCCTCTGCAACTGGATCCTGGACTTCCTCACTAACAGACCACAGTCTGTTAGGATCGACAACCATCACTCCTCTATTCTCGCCTTGAACACTGGTATGCCACAGGGCTGTGTTCTGAGCCCAATCCTCTACTCTCTCTTTACCCACAACTGCCAACCTGAGCATGTCTCAAACTCCATAATTAAGTTTGCAGATGATATCACTGTGGTAGGCCTGGTCAGCGGTAATAATGAAGATGCCTACAGAGAAGAGGTTCAGCACCTGGTAGAGTGGTGTGCAGCCAATAATCTTATACTCAATACCCAGAAAACCAAGGAGCTGATTGTGGACTACCGGCGGACTAAGAAAGGCTACACACACACTCCCAATTATATTAATGGGTCTCAAGTGGAATGAGTGACTAGTTTCAAATTTCTGGGTGGTTATATTTCTGAGGATTTTACCTGGACCATCAACACTTCTAGTCTCAATAAAAAGGCACAACAGCGCCTCTACTTCCTTAGGAAATTAAAGAAAGCCCACCTGTCCCCTACTATACTGCAGAATTTCTACCAATGCGTAATTCAAAGCATCCTAACAAACTGCATCACAGTGTGGTATGGCAACTGCATTGTCTCAGACCAGAAAGCCCTCCAGCGTGTGGTCAAAACGGCCCAAAATATTATTGGTGCTAAATTGCCTTCGATGCAAGACATTTACCTTAAGCGATGCCTACGAAGGGTAAGATGCATTATCAAAGACACTTCTCATCCCACCAATGGACTATTCACTCTTCTCCCTTCTGGGAGATGATATAGGAGCTTTCGCTGTCGCACGAGCAGATTCAGGAACAGTTTTTGCCCATCTGCGGTCAAGATACTAAACACTACACTAAACATGAGAAACACTACATCTAACTCAGACCTTGTTTAAAAGGGAAAAGGAGGCAATCATTTTCTTTTCTCTTGTATTTTACCATCTGATGCCATCTTGCACTGCTGTGGTCACTGGCCAGTTACATATACTCCAACCTTCCAATTTTGAGACATTGCATTGAACTAGTCTCTGCAACTGTACTTTATTAGCTTTTTAGAAATGTTTCTTTTTAAATTATTACTACTGTTTGCACTCTTGGTCAGATGCTAACTATGTTTCATTGGCTCTGTACTTGTATTCTGTCAATGACAATAAAGTGAATCTGAATCTGAATCTGATTATTCTACATTTTCAATGCACATCTGTTTTTTCATTAGTTATCACAATAAGCCAAATCGCAATTTCAGGTTTTCCAGCCCCAAATTTAAGACCTGTTGAAATGATCATTAAGACCTTTCTTCTCCCATTTAAGATATGTAAGGCTTTTCATGACCTTAAAATTGATAAAAACTAAAAGTATGACTTTTTAAGGACTCACCGGGACCTACATTTAAAAGCCTGTTGACAAGTTTCAAACTATGTGAAGTCCTCACTAATATAACCTCAAAGGTGCATATCGTCATCTTACCGAGGCACACGTGAGCGTTGGGCATCTCTGGGTTTGGCAGTGCACGTCTCCGGACACACAGGTGCAGGTTGTACACTCGTCCACCTCCCAGTGGTCATTGGGGCTGTACAGCTGTCCCTCGTACACACATTGTACGCCAGTGTCTATGGAGTAGACTACGGTTGTGATGCCTTTGCACTCTAGACAGCACTTCCCAGGGTTCTTCACTTTGACTGATCCATCCGGACAATCAAGAGGAGGACACTCCTGCAGATCACACTCGATGTGCCCTTGCTAACACACACACACACACACAAACACACACACACACACACACACACACACACACACACATGAGTTACTTTAAAATGTGCTTACTACTGCATTAAACAATCAATAAATGTGTCTCTAGAACTTTTGGTGAAGATGCGATTCTGTTGGACATCAGACTTAGGTTCATTTGCTTGATGTGAGATTTGTTTAGCCTAGCATTCTTTAGCCAATCATTCACATATTGCTTTTAATAAACTTATTACAATTATATCTGATGAAATAGTACGATCATCACATGATCACCTTTTGCTTACAATGCTATAAACAACAGCTATGCTAATTCCCCGTTTCTATATTGGGATGCCCTTCCTGAGGTAACAATAGATTGCATCAGCTCCAGTTTAGAATCAGCCTTTGCAATGATTTAAAGGTATTGTAGGTAGGAATTGTATAAAAAAACTTTTTTCCAAATTTGTTTAAACTTTCTGTATTTATCAATGCATAATTAAAATGTAAGTACTCTGAAAAAGAAAGTATAAAAATCGAGTGTCTGTAGACCTCTCACGACTGTTTTAAAGACAGCTCATTATTTCCATTCACTCCACCCCCTCCCTTCTGGGCTGCTTCCAAAGCCACGCCTCCAAAACACATGAACGCGCGACTCCGACCGCTGAGCTGAAGACGCATTATTTACCTGAGACGAGTGGAGAGGAAGGAGCGCAGTGCATGTAGTGACATCATGTCAGAATCACATGTAATAAAAAAATCTAACTTTAGCATTATGAAGATAAACAAATAAGATGTATTTTAGTACTCACTATCAAGTAGCATATTGATATTGGTAAAGATTAAAATATATATTTATTGATTCGCTAACGAGCTAGTTATCTATAAGGCAAAGCTAAAAACAGGTTGCATGATACACGTTTTTCCATTGCCATCATTTACACTGTGATGAAGATGAATTTCGTGTAACATTCATAATATATATGGTGTTCTGCATGTAAGAGTTTCCATAATGAAAGCATTGTTGACTCTGATGAGGACTACACTCCAGACACAAGTACCGCATCGTCAGCTCGAGGACAGATCCGGGGTCGAGGGATTTTTTGTTTAAAAACAAAACAAAGGTGAAAAAACCGTGCAGGTAAACTTCCAGGTGAACATGGTAAAAGAGTTAGACAGAGGGTAAATATAATTATAAGAAAAGTTCCTGGATGCGGATCGGCCTACTATCTGTTAAACACGTATTTAGTTATCTAAAGCAAAATTATGCACAATTCAACACTATAGCTATCATCTTGAGCTAGGCATATATATTATTTATCATTTCTAGTACGGCTCGCTAAGTAATGTTATGTTAGCTATATTAGGCAGCTACGTGTGCTAATGACACATGCTTCATGAAAACATAAAGAAAAAAATATGTATGATCAAAATACAAAAAGAAAGATTTACCTGTCCAGCAGAAATATAGCCATCCAGGCGTCACTTTTCAGCCCCTTGAGGTCTCTCAGTTCTCGCCATCGCTGGAAAGCCACGCCGATATTGGCATGCGTTTTATTTTGTTGTTTATCCAAAGACTTTTTGTTCATTACCTTTTCTAGTAACGTTACTGTCTTCCTTTTTTTGCTTGGTTTGCCTTCGCGAACTGCATATGTGAATTTTGATTGGTCTTTCTCTGCCATTGTTTTGCTATTCCTAGGTTCCGTGCCTCTTGAATTCCTCAAATCAAACGGATGGGCGCGCAAGTGGGCAGGTCCTGTGTGGCAAAAGGGTGGTTGCCATGGTTGCGAGAGAGTGACAGTCGCCTAAGCCAATCCTTTGTTTCGTCCCGAATGTAAATAATGAGCTGTGTTTAGTGCAGATTAAACGGTCTAGAGTCACTCGATTTGTATACTCTTTTTATCAGAGTACCTACATTTTAATTATGCATTGATATATACAGAAAGTTTAAACAAATTTGGAAAAAAGTTTTTATAAAATTCCTACCTACAATACCTTTAAGTAGCCGTAGAGAATTATGAAGACTTTAGACCCAGCTAACAAATATATGTTCTTAGAAAGTTTTGATAACATTAAAGTTAACTAACCACATTACAAACAATTTTATAGCTGTATATAACTGCCATATGAACATTACTTTGACACGCTCATCTCTGACTGATAGCACAATACTTCCTAAATTGTAACATTGAAAACATGCATTTGAAAAGCTGCTTTGAAACTATTTGTAGGCCTATTGTGAAAAGTGCTACAGAAATAAACTTGAATTGACATCATAACGACAACTTCCTGATAAAACCGACAAATAACGTAAAACCATCAAAACGTTTTTTTTTTTTTGCTTAAAATTGTGTCTGTGTTTCTCCTGCAATAGTTTCATTTTAGTTCCCTTACATTGCAGATGCAGGTGATACACTCATTCTCCTGGTCTGTCCATCTCTGTCCGCTTAGTACGTGGGTTTCGCCCTCTAATACACACTCTGAGACAAACACATATACAAGTGAGCACACATACACTGGAAGAAGCAACGTTGCATTATTTCTGATAGCGAGACTGTACCGTCACAGACGGGGCAGCAGGAATCAGGGTCTGTGTGCTGATAATCTGGAGGGCAGCTGAGAGTGGGGCAGCCTTGATGAATACACGTCCATGTCAAATCCTAAACACACACATAAACGTCATCATTCCATATCAATGCACATGGCTTTACAAAACAGCAGTGCGTTTAGATACCTTGCACTGACAGGTGAAACACGGATCATCAGTGGCTAACACTTCATTACCGATCAGTGTAGCTGTGCAGTTACTGAGGGGCTCTGAAACACAAGCCACAAGAATTAAACAATCAACGATTCAACTATATGATAAAGATTTGAAAAGACTTCTTCAAAGAGTCTCATATAAGTTATGCTAATCAATGTTATAGATCTTATTCAGAATAAACACCATATTTTGATGTAATTAAAGTCTGTCATAGTTTGTTCAAAATGTTGCATTTTTTAAGTTGAGTCTTTATAATTTAGCTGAAAAATACGTGTGTAAAAATATGTCTGAGCTAAACAAAATTAGTGTAGAAAAAACGTTCTGAAAATTGGTTTTAATTAGAAAATGTACATTACTTAAGTCCCTTAAAATTTATTTTAGCTCATCTCAAATGAAATATGGCATATAATACAATCTATTTTCAACGGGATCTACAGCTCATTATCGCAAAATAAACAGGGTTATTATCCCACGGCTTTAAGGAATACTTGATTCTTAAATTGAATGTACAATATCCCACTCATTCCAAAAAATAAACAAACAAACAAACAAACAAATAAATGGACATATGGACATGAAATACACACATATTTCGGTAACACTTTACTTGAAGGGGTGTGCATAAGACTGACATAACACCTTCATAATCATGACATGACACATGTCATGAATATGAAGGAGGTTTTATGCATGTTTATTACAACTGTCATTAAGTGTCATTCGCTCAATTATGACATTTTTACTGCAAATATGACATTGTTTGAGATGTCTTTGTTATGACAACTTGACATAAAGCAATACATCATAACCTGTCAGTGTCTTTGTCATGACAACTTGACATTACTAAGACAACATAAATTGTCATAAATATGTCATAAACATGACATAGCAGATTAATTATCAAACTTAAGACACCACTTAGCTTTATGTGTTAACATTACATTACACTGTCAGGTGTTTGGTTTTGACATTGGCTGCCATGAGGCCATTATAACATTTTAATGACAAATTCTATGTGTGCCACTGTAGTTGAGGTCAAGAAAAATATTCATGACACAGTTATAATGCCTCATGACAGCCAATGTCAAAACCAACCACATGACAGTTTAATGTAATGTCATCCCGTAAAGATAAGTGGTTTCTTATGACAGGTTGTGTTGTCTTAGTAATGTCAAGTTGTCATTACCAAGACACTGACAGGTTATGATGTATCGGTTTATGTCAAGTTGTCATAACAAAGACATCTCAAACAATGTCATATTTGCATTAAAAATGTCATAATCGTAACGATCACCAGCTGGAGTGCCCTCGAGAGCTACCAGAGGGCGCTCCACAATAGACTATGATCACTTCCTCACAAACTACATTTCCCATACTCACTGCCTGGACTCATCATCACTGATCACATTCACCTGTACCTCATTGTCACTGATTGTATTCACCTGTGTCTTGTCATCCTGCTAGTCTGTCTATTTATACCATGTTCATTCACTCACCGCGAAGTCTTGTTGTATTGTGTGTCTGCATTTCCGAGCGTTTTCCCGTGTTTGTTTTTCTGTTTTTGACTTTGGATTGTTCTTGGACTCTGATTCTTGCTGCCTGCCCTGACCTCTGCCTGTTTCTTGGATTCTCTCCGTGTATTCTCCATTGTCCTGTTTGCTGATTCTTGACCCTGCCTGTACGACTATTCTATAATAAAGCTGCATTTGGATCTTCACCTCTAAGTCTCGGAGCAGGTCATGACAATAATTGAGCGAATGACACTTAGTGTCAGTTTTCATAAACATGCCTGAACCCTCCTTCATATTCATGACATGTGTCATGTCATGATTATGAAGGTGTCATGTCAGTCTTATGCACACCCCTTCAAGTAAAGTGTTACCCAAATTTTTACTAATATAATATTTATTAATATTTTTAATTAGCTTTTTTTTCTTTAGTTCTTAAGTTACTCTAACTAAGGTTTAGTAATTTTATAATGTGCTTTTGTCATTTTAATTTAAAAAAAAAATTCTATTTAGCTTTTTATTTCAGTTTTAGTTTCATTTATTTTAGTACTTTAACTTACACTTATTTATTTAAGTTAATTGCCAAGACGATTTATTTCAGATTTATTTCAATTACCAAAAATATTTTTTTTAAATAGTTTTAGTTAACATGATTACAACACTGATAGAGATTTGACTTGTAATTATTTGGGTTATAAACTTTACAGTAAGGTTCAATTTGTTAACATTAAGTACTGTATTACAAACTAACAATAAAATGATATAAATGTTAATGTATAATGAACAAACAACATTTATAAATATGCTTTTGCTCTTTTTTACTTTGTTTTTGTTACCAATTAATTTAATATGTGAGAAGAAAGAGACTATAGAGTTATACGAGAAACACGAAACTAGCACAGCAATGTAGAAAAACTGTTCACAGCAGTGTTCATACTAACGTGCACAGACAGGGCAGCAGGAGTCAGATCCGCTGTATAGGATATTGTGTTTAGGACAGTCCACCAGACTCGGGCACTGCTTCCTATAGCAGCTCAAGTGCTGTTCTCCGTCTGGCATCACCTACAACACATACACACACCGTAAAGCAAGCAAACCAACATACCGTAAAACTTCAAATAGTAGCCCGGGCTTTTATTTTCCCAAACCGTCGAATTGCACCGGCTTGTATTTGAGACAGGCGTCTATATGAGTCAGGCCTTTATAATTTAGTGTTGAGATGTTGGTCATTGAGTGTATGTCTCTAATCTATAAAAATCTCCAAATGCTCCACGTTAAACTGCGGTCTTCCAACCTTTTACTGTCGCGTCGTCAATTGATTTTGATTAATATGCGCGAGGGAGAGAGAGCAAGACAGCGCTCGTGTTGTTTGAAGATGTGAGAGTGCGCGCGCGCGGCCGGGGCGCTCTCTCTCTCTCTCTCTCTCTCTCTCTCTCTCTCTCTGCTCGTAACGCGCCCTGTCAAGCGCAGCAGTCATTCTATTCTACATCACTCATCGATCAAAAAAAGCTTTGGAGGGACAAAAAATTGCTTTGGCTGCCGCGAAAAAGCGGACGATCTGACGGTTTTAGAGGATTAAATACAACCCGAAACTAAAAAACAGACCCGGCCTCTATTTGAGACCGGCCTTTATTTACCCAAACCTGCAGCCACACCAGGCGTGTAAAAGAGACAGGCGTCTATTTGGGACTCGGCTATTATTTGAAGTTTTACGGTATGTGCACAAAATGTTGTGATGAGCCATACCTCACAGGTGCAGATCTGACAGTGGTCACCAGAAGGGTGGAAACTCTCTCCAGGGCCGTACACACGGCCTTCAAACACGCAGTCTGACAGAAGAAAAACACATTTAAAACATTAAACTTCCAAAACAACACTATGCATGCACAAAACTGTTTGTAGGGATTATAGTTGTACCTGCACACACTGGGCAACATTCTCCTGGCACGCTGATCTGGTTTAGACAGGTGGAGAGACAGTGGACCTTCGAGCAGGTGGTCACTCCATCCACACACATACAGGACACGCAGGGACCACTGGATGGAAACCAGGTACTGCCTTCAATGTGCTCGACTCCGTCATAAAAACAGCCTGAAAGAGAGACAGCTCGGTTTAGTAGCACTTATTTTAGTGTGATCTTATTTAAAGGGACAGTTTATCCAAAAAATTTAATTCTTTCCAAAATATGAAGATACTTTTAATGAAATCTGAGATATTTCTGTCCTTCCATTGAAAGTCTATGAAATGAGGTTTGTTCTCGTCAAGCAAGTATGGCTGAGCTTCTGTTTATATTTACTGATCAATGTCTACAGTATATGTAAAAAAAAAAAAAAAAAGCCTAAATTAAATCTGTTCATCATATTAAGCGATTCATATGCATTTATTTATCCATCTCTTTATGAACGTTTTGAGTTTTGGGTGAATAGACTTTCAATGGAGGGACATAAATCTCTCAGATTTAATTAAAAATATTTTCATTTGAATTACACAGATGAACGAAAGTCTTATGGGTTTGGAACGACACTAGGGTGAGTAAATGATGACCGAATTTTCATTTTTGGGTGAACCAACGGTTTAAGTCTTATTTAATATCATATAAGATTTGCGTTAATGTTTAATAAAGTGTTTTTTTTAAATATGTATAAATAATATAACTAAATTTAATAAATTAAATGTATTTTTATGAATACATTTTATTTCATTAAATTGTCATTTTAAAACAAAATTAATAATAATAATTTATAAAGTACTCATTCAAAACATAAAAAGGGTCATTCATTAATCAAAGGTATTGTATTCACAACCATAAGCACATTACATATGACCACCATGAGTTTAGTATATCTTAACAGAGGTCATTTGTATACAGAAGTTTTAAAGGTACAGCAGCAAAAGCAAATTGTTTTTGTTTAAGTCTAGGGGTCACAGAAAGGCTGGTAAAATATCATGAAAAACTAAACTGATCCAAAGAAATTTGACTAACAGTCAATGTCAGGAAAAAAATTCTATATGTCCTAATTTATTTGTCTGTACCTCTGCAGCGGGGACAGCAGGAGCCGGGATCAGTGACCTGATGCATGCAGGTCAGTTTAGCACAATGAGGACCTACACAGCTCATCTCACCATCCTGAAACACACATTTGTAAACACTAAACCTTTCTATCAGTCAAATCTCATGCTTGAGTCAGCAGGATGTTGAGGATGAGATGCTAACGGCTGAATTTGTGTATTGTGTGCCTTACCACACAGGTGCAGCTCAGGCAGGGATCAGTGGGGAGGGTCAAGCTCTGTCCTTCTTCATACTCCTGACCTTGTTGAACACATACTGTGAGGCCAAAGAGATCACAAGTCAAACTCAGATCAGATACAGACACAACCATCACAAAAACACAGACTCGCAACTAAACAGACAAACATGATTTTCAGAGCCTAGTGAGTTGAATTGATCTCGATAGAGCTTGAAAGTTACGTTTTTTAATGTACAGTATACATAACAATATACTGTTTAAATACCATATTTATGTATTATGACATTTGTAGGGTACTCGAGAGAGAACACATGATCCTACCATGGTACATGTCCAAAAAAAAAACATGGTATTACAATGGCACTTTTTTGTTCATGTATTGTTGCTAGTGTAAAATCACAATAAATTAACCTGAGACAGCAGGGTAGAAGTTTTATTAAAAAAATGTATTATATGTTATATACTGTATATATATTTATTTATTTATTATATTATATTATTTTATATTAATATTTATTTTATTGTTGACAGTGAACAAAGCATGGCATTATTGTGGCACTTGTTAATGTATTGTTGCTAGCGTAAAATTATAATAAATTATTCTGGGATCCTCCTTTAAAACAATGTGCATTTCATTTTGTTTTACATGTTGCAGCCTTTTTTCCCCCAGACATGGTATCCTAGATAATATAATTATGCTATCTAGTGTTTGCTACTGACCTCACATGTCGACACACTGACCTCTGCACTGTGAGCAGCACTGTCCCGGTGGGGTGACGGGGTTCCGGCAGGAAACCACAGGACAGGCGACCCCGGTGCACGTAACAGAGCCGCTCTGACACACGCAGTGCCTGCAGGGGTCCGAGGGGGTGTTGAACGTCTGTGTGTTTGCATACCTCCGCTCTTCAAACAGACAGTCGTCACACACCGGACAGCAGTGCCTAATGTGCACCGGATGTGTGCACTGCTGAGAACACAGCTTTTTCTCACACAACACGACTCCGCTCTGGAAAACAAATGCAATATGTTAAAAAAAAATGTGGTACTATGGTATGGTGATGGTATCAGATGGTAATACCATGATATATTGATATACAATATACAGTAGCCAGTATGGCAGTATCCTTGCCACTGTCGCCTTTGGCTTTTGGCTTGCTTAGTTCGGGACACTTAAAGGGTTAGTTCACCCAAAAATGAAAATTAAGTCATTAATTACTCACCACCATGCTGTAAGCATGACCTTCGTAAGACCTTCGTAAGACCCCGTAAGACCTTCGTTCGTCTTCGGAACACAAATGAAGATATTTTTGATTAAATCTGAGAGCTGGATCACTCCTCCATAGGCTGCCTAAGGGACTGACACTTGACGGTCCAGAAAGTCATTAAAGAAAATGTTTAAATATTCCATGTCACAACAGTGGCTCAACTATAAGTTTATCAAGCGACGAGAATACTTTTTGTGCGGAAAAACAAACAAAAATAACGACTTTATTCGACTATTCCTTTTCTTCCTTGTGGGCCTGAGACGAGACTTCAAGAGATTTCCACGACGCATGCGCGAGAACGGAGATGAGGACGTTCTTCTTTGACGCGCGCTGTACATGCTTTTCAATTCGACACTTAATGTGCTGTAGGTCTCGCTATATTATATACAATGGTTAAAAAGTCGAAATCAGTAGACATATTTACGAATTGAAACGCGTATGTACAGCGCCCGTCTTCCTCTGCTTGTAAACAGAAAGTTTTGCGCTTCCAACACGTCATCTTATACGGTAGGTGGCGGTAATACTTCTAAGCGGTGAGCAGCCGGTAACAAGAAGGAGTCAAAGAAGAACGTCCTCATCTCAGTTCTCGCGCATGCGTCGTGGAAATCTCTTGAAGTCTCGTTTCAGGCCCACAAGGAAGAAAAGGAATAGTCGAATAAAGTCGTTATTTTTGTTTGTTTTTCCGCACAAAAAGTAGTCTCGTCGCTTGATAAACTTATAATTGAGCCACTGTAGGCACATGGAATATTTAAACATTTTCTTTAATGACTTTCTGGACCGTCAAGTGTCAGTCCCTTAGGCAGCCTATGTAGCAGTGATCCAGCTCTCAGATTTAATCAAAAATATCTTCATTTGTGTTCCGAAGATGAACGAAGGTCTTACTGGGTTGGTACAGCATGGGGGTGAGTAATTAATGACTTAATTTTCATTTTTGGGTGAACTAACCCTTTAATATTTAACAATATTATTGATATGCCTGCATTGACACCATTATATGATGGATGATGTCATGACTGTTTTCTCTAGAGCGGCTATATACAGTATATATATAAATTAATAACTTTTTACAACAAAAATGAACCATCACTGAACTTACTT
This sequence comes from Tiaroga cobitis, assembly GCA_030578255.1. NCBI lineage: Eukaryota > Metazoa > Chordata > Actinopteri > Cypriniformes > Leuciscidae > Tiaroga > Tiaroga cobitis. The sequence continues at coordinate 10,512,815 of CM060608.1, forward strand.
AAGCTGGACAATGATGCTATATTTTCTTCTAGATCTGCTGTACAGCAGAAACAAACTTTGTTGCATTATTTTCCTGTTATCACTGTAAAGCTGCTTTGAAACAATCTGTATTGTAAAAAGCGCTGTATAAATAAAGGTGACTTGACTTGACAATGTTACTGCTTAATTACCATATGTACAGTACTATGGTATTTGCATGGTACTCAAGAGGGAACACATGATAGTACATACTACATGCCCAAAAACATGTTAATACAATGGAATTATTTAAATAATCATTTTATTTTATTATTTTACATTTAATTTTAATTTTACTTTTTTTTAATAGAATTAAATAATTTTTATTTGATATTTTATTCATTTGTTTCATATTTTATTTTATTGTTGAAAAAACGTCTCGGGTTACTATTGTAACCCTCGTTCCCTGATACTCTACGCTTTGGGGAATGCCTTTGGCATGATGCGTCTTAAGTCTGTAATGGAACTACTCCAATCTTGATTGGCGCTATGTATTTCATCACTCGTGACGTTGCATGTGACGGTGATCCGGAAGCTATAAAAGGACATCGGAACATAGCCGTGTCAGCTTTTGAAGGGTCGAAGCAAGTTGTTCTCAGGAGCGCGAAAAGTGTGGCCGAGGGATGCAGCGTCTCGTTCCCCACTCAGGGAACGAGGGTCACAATAGTAACCCGAGACGTTCCCTTTCGTAAGGGAACTCCCGCTGCATCGATACTTGACGCTTTGGGGAACGAATACCCACGCCGCCACACTGAGAGAAAAACGCCCTGGTGTGAAGCATCTGGCACACTCACGGACGATAGGAATGAGAAGGCAGATCCAACCTAGATTGTCATAAGATTTGGTGTAAGAAGGGGAGGTCTGGAGCCGGTGGCTCAACGGACCCCATGGATGGGAACCCCAGACAGTAAAGAAATATTAGATGAGAGGTGAAGACAAGAGCGCACCTCGTACATCAGTTATGAGAGGTTTCCGTAGATAACCAACTGTCTAATTGAAAAAAGGGGGATAGCTCCTAGCCCTTGATACATATCTAGATAGATCTAACTCCTCCCAGCCCGAGGCCTAACATAGGGGCCTCCAAGGCTACGACCTTGACTATCCGACACATGCAAATTCGGGCCGGCCAGTACGGAGCTACAGGGGAGTAAACTCACGCCGTACCTCCTGACCCTTTCCAGAACCCCAGGGAGCAGAGCGATCGGGGGAAAAGTGCACAGAAGTGACGTCGGCCACATCTGTACTGTGGCATCCAGGCCCAAAGGAGCTGGATGTGAGAGAGAGTACCAGAGCGGGCAATGAGTGTTCTTATGAGAGGCGAACAGGTCAACCTCCGCTCGGCCAAACTCTCTCCATATAAGCTCAACTACTTCAGGGTGGAGCCGCCATCGCCTCGACAGGATATCTGCTCCCACATTATCAATCCCAAGAATATAAATAGATCTAACAGAGAGAAATTTATTCTGGGACCATAGAAGAATCTGATGCGCCAGTCTAGAACGAGGGCGTGATTTCAGGCCTCCTTGGCGGTTGATATAAGAGACCACCGACATATTGTCAGTCCTAATGAGAACATGATGGCCTCTGAGGTCGACAAGGAAGTGCCTCAGGGTAAAGAATACGGCCAACATCTCCAAACGATTAATATGCCATGAGAGATGATGGTCCTTCCAAGTACCTCGGGTGTAACGGTCCTCCATAACCGCACCCCAGCCCGTGCGGGACGCATCTGTAGTCAAAGTTTTTCTCTGACATGGTGCTCCCAAAGCCGGGCCTTGAGACAGGAACCATGCTTTCTTCCACATGACAAGAGCACGAAGGCATCTGCGCGTAACTCTGATCATGCGACAGGGGTTCCCCCGCGGAGAAAACCCCTAGGTCCTGAGCCATCACTGTAAGGCCCTCATGCGGAGCAGACCAAAGGGAATTAGAATGGAAGCTGCAGCCACGAGGCCCAAAAACTCTTTGAAAGTGATTGACAGTGATGGCCTGGCCTAACCTAATACTCTTTATTGTGGTTAAGATAGTATTTATACGAACAGGAGACACTTGTGCCCGCATCGTGACTGAGTCCCACTCTACTCCTAGGAACGTAGTCCTCTGAAGAGGAGTTAAGGAACTTTTCTTCACATTTAGTGTCAACCCCAAGCACCTCAGATGATGCAAAACAACATCTCGATGTTGAATCGCCAGTTCTTCTGACTGAGCCAAAATGAGCCAGTCATCTATATGATTTAGAATACGGATCCCCTGAAGTCTCAATGGAGCAAGGGCAGCAGCCATACATTTAGTAAAGGTGCAGGGGGGATAAGGCTAGGCCGAAAGGAAGAAACGTATATTGATAAGCTTTTCCCCCCAAAGTGAATCTCGGAAACTTCCTGTGATGGGATTAGAAGGGAACGAGGTGTTAAGGAGCTTGTGGATCTATCACGACAGACCAGTCCTCGGAGCTGGTTTGACTGAGATTCGGTATCTTGAATCTAAACCCCCTTGGAGGTTGATCCAGTACCCTGAGATCCAAAACCAGGCCTAACTCCCCCTCCCTTCACAGGAACTATGAAGTGCTGGCTGTAGAACCCAGGCTTCTGTAACCGAAGAAGAGCCCACGTTGAGGCCTCCTGTGTTAAGAGGGACTAGACTTCCTGTTCCAAGAACCGACCCTGCTCGGGGCTGGCCAACATGTGAACCACCCTTAGTAGATAATATTCTTTATATTAGCTCCACTATAACCAGGACCCCCTAGGCTATATTTTGAAGACCCCTTGGGGTGTCTAGATATGCCATTGTGGGGACCAGTCCCTTGAGACTGGCCTCGGCTATACATTTCCAAACGGCTTCGGTGACCTGAAGCAGCTAACTGGCAGGAACTAACCGAAATATGCTCTCTACAGACCTCCTGAGAGGCGGCGAACTCGACAGGGCCGCAACGTCTTCGGGCGGACACTGCGATTTGTGTTCGCTGGAAGCCGATGTGTCCCGAAGCGCCATCGGCAGCGGGAAGCAAACATCGATTTCCTAAGGGCTGCATAAGGGGGCGAGACTCTTGTACTCGCCCTTCTGGGGGAACGCCCATAAGGGTCCGCGTGTTCCGACAAGACCTCTTGGTCAGGGCCATCTTAACCCGAGAGACAGTCCTCAGACCTGTCTTCGGTATGGAGGACTTTGTGCGAGAATGTTACCTCTGGCTCCAAGCCTTATATGGGGGGGCACGAGAGGCAACCTTCTAAAAAAATACGAGGAGCTGGCGGCTGTCCCATGAGGCTGCCCCTTGGCAGCAACCCCATGAGACCTGGAATGACAACTGGGGATATCTGATTGTCGCTCTGCCTCCTGAAGCCTCTCGACAACGGTTCTTGCCGCGCCACCAAAGAGGCCAGAAGCCGAAAGGGGGGCATCGAGAAGGAAGGCCCTGTCCTTCTCCCCAATCCCCAAGCGATTTAGCCATAAATGTCTCTCTGAGATGACAAGTGCTGCCATAGAACGGCCAATGGCACGGGCCATCTCTTTAATAATACGGAGAGATAAGTCAACCACTCTACGAAATTCAGTAATACCGTCGAGTGAGACCTCCCAGTTATCATCCACCTCTTTGAGGAGGTCAGCCTGGTATGCCTGTAATAACCCCATCGTGTGTAGGCATGCAGCGGCTTGACCCACCGCCATATATGCTTTCCCTAACAAATTCGATGTACGAGATTTGGAGGGAAGTGTCTGAGCTATCAGGGGTGACGCAATGTCGGGGAGAAAATATTTAGCAAAATATTCCTCTACCCGAGGAATCACCTCCTAACCATTCTTATTAGCTTCCCTAATAGATGTAAATATATACATGGGGAAAAATAATTAAGTTGAACATGGATTTTTCCACGATCTCGATACCTCAGTATGGAGATCAGTGAAAAAGGGAAGGCTCTGACACGAAGATTGTGACTGGGTCTGCAGGAAGCGCTCATTCATTTTATTTTTCTTAGTCGCTTCCTGCTTATTAAATGGCCATTCAACATTTAATTTAGCCACTGCCCTGGTTACAATCTCCAGCAACTCCTCAATAACGGGAATATGGGGTGGCGAATCCCCATATCCACGTGATTTGGTGTTGAAAATATCTAACTCCTCGGAGCCAGATAAATCAAACACCGGGTCTTTAACACGGTCGGAAAGAAGCCGCAACGCGGGCTTCCGAACCGTGCGCGAGACCAGTGGAGCTGGTTAATAACACTGAGAAAGGGTCGCAACCGTGCCAGCCCCATGTGCGAATCCCGTGCATACAAGCGGCGCGCTGCCTCGACAGACACGGGACCTGATGCACTGGAAACACGAGCCTGATCTATTTGATCGAACAGGCTCAAACGGGGGCGGAGCTTTTTCATAGGTAACTGACAACAGTTTGCATAGACAGCACCCTCGAGCACTGCCCGTGCATGCTCCACTCCCAGACAAACAACACAGAACTAGTGCGTGTCATCCTCGCTCAAATAGCGTGGGCAAGGGGACGCACACCGTCGGAGTCGTTTCTCTATATTCGCCATAAATATTTATAGACAGACAACACCAAATAAGACAATACAGTCACACAGAACGCTTGCTGAAGACAGAAAGCTGATGCGGCTATGTTCCGATGTCCTTTTATAGCTTCCGGATCACCGTCACATGCAACGTCACGAGTGACGAAAGACATCGCGCCAATCAAGATTGGAGTAGTTCCATTAGAGACTTCAGACGCATCATGCCGAAGGCATTCCCCAAAGCGTTGAGTATTGATGCAGCGGGAGTTCCCTTACGAAAGGGAACATGGTATTTCAATGATATATTTTAATATTTTTTGTTAATCCATTGTCGCTAGTGTATTTTGGCGATAACTATATTTACTATGGTAAATGTACACATATACACTAGTGGTCTTACCAGGCATGTGCAGGTAGAGCAGTGGTCGTTGGGTGGGGTGAATGTGGCACTGTTCTCATGCACCTGTCCCAGGTGTTCACATGTCCCTGTGCACACAGGACAGCACTCACCTGGAGGATGCACAGGGCGCTTGCAAGACACTTCTGGACAAGACACGGGTGTGCATGATACACTTCCATTCTACACACATACACAACACAGCAACAGAAAAATACATTACACAAAAAAATGTATAATGATATATGGTTTAAAATGAAGATAAACTTTGGTAACAACGTGGTGTTTATTTGTGTACCAGGCAAATACAGCCCTGGCAGTGGTCCTTGGGATCAGGGAAGCGTTCTCCATTTTCACAATCCCGACTGCGGTATTGACAGCCTTCACACATTTGACATGCGCAGGGGTCCCGCTGAGGGTGAGGGCAGGAGATCGTGGGACAGCTTTTAGGAGAACACTGAACCTCACCTCTCTGAATAACAAAAACATCCAGCCCCCACCATTAATTCACATACAATCACATAAAACGTAATTGCTTTGATTAATTTTATACATATATAACGATAGAAAAAATGATAGATAGAACGGCAGAGCGATATACAGAACAATAGACAGAACGATAGATAATCACACATGTTCTAATTTGTTGCACTGTTTATTTGAATTATGTAAAAACAAAATTTTGCATATATTCTAAGCTCTGGCGATAGATAGATAGATAGATAGATAGATAGATAGATAGATAGATAGATAGATAGATAGATAGATAGATAGATAGATAGATAGATAGATAGATAGATAGATAGATAGATAGATAGATAGATAGATAGATAGATAGATACTTACAGAACATCTGCACTCCTCACATGATGCTGTGGGTGATTGGAATGACTCACCATCTGCATAAACTCTTCCCTCAAACTGACAGCCTGTACAATAAACAAACACACATACACAAACACGCTTATGCCACAGCCGCAGCCACGAACCCTAAGTTGCAACTTGCAAGTCAGTTGCAGGTGTTATGATGGGGAGGGGTATTCTCATTCTAAAGAGCATCTGATTGGACAAAAATCATTGTAGTGCAGGATGAGTCATCAATACTTTGTTCTCATTTTTTTAGAAGAGAATTACTGTAAAATTTTAATTCTGCTGAAAGTGGACTTTGTCTTTAGACACAGTGTGATACGGTACCTTCACACACAGGACAACACTGATCCGCCCTATTGGTGGGGTAACTACATCCTGGATTGTGACATGGCCTCCTATTGCAGGTCACGTGACCATTCATGCACATGCAGCGACCGCAGTCATCAGAAGGATCTGCAAACTCCTGACCGTTCAGGTACTCCACGCCAGCATACATGCAGCCTGAAGAAGAAGGAAAAAATACAACTCATAATAATGATAATAATAATATCAAATCATTTATAAATAAATATATATATATATATATATATATATTAGTGGTGGGCCGTTATCTGCGTTAACGTGCTGTGTTAACGTGAGACTCTTAAGGCCCGTTCACACCAAGCACGATAACTATAAAGATAACGATAAAGATAACTATATATGCGTCCACACCAACGACTGATAACGGTCTTTTTATTCTAAGCACGCGCGCATCCACGCTGCGGTTTCAAAGTAGACCTTTAAATTAGAATGGATTCTGATTGGCTGTCAGTGTTTTATCGTTCGGCAGCTGGAAAAAAATCGTTCTGAAAGTAATCCCAACGATATCGTTCCTCATGTCTTTATCGTTATAGTTGTGGTGTGAACTCTGTTATTCTTTAATATGGAGAACGATTTTTAGAATTATATCTTTATCGTTATCTTTATAGTTATCGTGCTTGGTGTGAATGGGCCTTTATCGGGCGATAAAAAAAATATCACCGTTAATTTATTCTCAAAGTTGGGTTGGGAGCTGGGTCTATACTACGCAAGCTATGATGACTTTCACCTTGATATTTTAGCGCAGATGTATACCTAGCCGAATTGCACTGTAGTGGGGCATTTAATACCAATATATTGAAACGTCTGTTTATCCATACTCCCTTAATAAAGGAGTCCAGACATTAGAAAAATATCAGTCTATGCGTTTTATATTTAATATGAGGGAAATACACATCCGTGACGGACGTAACAAAAAAACTTTAACTTGTAGGTGGCAAAAGTACAAAAAGTAATACTACCCACCGGATGAAAAAGGGTTGGCTCTCCACAGAACATAAAATATTCATTTTGTCTTATTTTTCATGTACGCATTTATGAGGGAAAAACAATGTTACGTGACAGTTCCCCATTACGGACGTGACCGCTCTGAAAGCGGCACTGAAAGACTGCTTTAAAACTTTCACAGAGACATCAAACATAAAGCACAAAGCCTTTCATTAAGGTGAATTTCGTTTTGTATTAATTGTATCTTAATTTTAATCAATGTTTCATCAACCAATTGCCTGGATTTAATAAATAAGTAAATATAGCAGACAATAGATAATCACGACACGTAGGCGCCGGCACGTGAGCTGGAGCTCGTCTTGTGAGTCATAAATGAACCGAAACACAGCGTATAAGGTAGGCCTACTTGCCTCAGGAGTACAGTGGGTGGCGTGAGGTGCGAATGTATAATAGAATAGTTACGAAAATGGAGAGAAAATATAAATCGGGCGCATTAAAAAGAAAAGAACGGGATAGTCTTTGTGTTTTATTTGCCATAAGCTTACTTGGCTCAACAAGTGACACATTATTACATATGCATTCATCATATATTTTACGTTTTTTTTACGGTTTTAATTTTAAAATGACTTGGTAGCAGAGGGCCCCATGATGAAGCTCCGTCCCCACTGTACTAAGAGTCTAGCTCCGCCCCTGCCCATCTTACAAACTACCTGCGAGGTTATTTATTTGGGTAGCACACATATTCTGAACGCCTTCGGCAGAATTCAAATGAGCCATTTTAATCTAGATTAATCTAGATTTATTCCAAGATTACAGTGAGATTAATCTAGATTAAAAAAATTTATCTATGCCCACCACTAATATATATATATATATATTATATATATATATACAGTATATATACTCAAACACATACCATCACATTGTGGGCAGCACTTGCCCTGTATAGGGGAAGGACAGGCACTGCGGGGACAGTGATTACGGTCACAGGTCACAGTCCCATCACGACAAACACACGTCCTGCATGGGTCTGATGTATCCTCAAATGTAGCACCGTTAGTGTGTTCCCTCCTATTATACAGACAACCTGTAAAATCAAAGACAGACACATACATATGTGATTGATATATTTGATGGTACCATTCAGAAGTTTGATCAATTAAAAAACAATTAATTTCTTACAAAATACATTTTTACTAACCCCAAACTTTTGTACGGAACTGTACATATGCACATACTGTATGTAAATATAAATACTGCTCTCTACATATCAGTATTTGTTGATGAAATATCATTAAAGCTCTCACATACACTTCATAGGGTTTTTATAAAGTGTCTCACCATCACATGTGCGACAGCACTCTTGAATTATGGGGTGAGAGCAGGAGGCAGAGGGGCAGGGCCTGCGCCAGCATGTCATTGTCCCATTGGTGCAGATACATGATTGACAGCTGTCAGTGGGATGGTGGAACTGCTGCCCGTGTCTGTAATGCTGTCTTTCAACATTGCAGTCAGCAAGGGATACTGTAAGGAATGAGATAAACACATTTACATCTACATAAAACAAACACTTATGTATATAGGGGGGTGTAATGATGTCACATCAATGTTGGAATTAGGGTCATTTTGAGTTGCTGAATAGTAAATAGCATGTGAACAGCTTAGAGTACAATCTTCAAATTGTCATCTTGTAATTAAGGTGATTTAGACATGACATGATTGTGGTATAAGAGCAGCAGTGTGACCTGGACACTGGCGGCAGGACTCTCCTGGAGAAACAAACGAATCAGCACAATGCACCGCTGGACATCGCTTCATCAGACACTGGACGTTACCATTCTACAGACAAACACACACAGATACACAACACAGATCTACACATATCTACAGACTGTGATATGTGTGGATGTATGGACACTACCGTTCAAAAGTTATATAATACTTTTATTCAGCAAGGATGTATTATATTGATCAAAAATCACTGTAAAAACAAAAGTAATTTCACAAAAGATTTTGAACATTCTATTCATGAAAGACTTTCCCCAAAAATCTTGAGCAGCACAACTCATTTCAACATTGATAATAAGAAATATACATTGAGCACCAATTCAGCATATTAGAATGATTTCTGAAGGATCATGTGACACTGAAGACTGGAGTAATGATGCAGAAATTTCAGCTTTACATCACAGGAATAAATTCCATTTGAAAATATATGAACATAGAATACAGTTATTTTAAAATGTAATAATATTTCATAAAATACATGTATAGTATATAAATAAATTAAAGGTAGGGTATGGGGTTTGCAAAACGGATGGCAGATTTTGAAAATACACAACTCAAAAGGTCCTACCTTCTTTCCTCCAACGCTGGTGCTGACTCCACCCATTCGAAGAGCATGGACGCACAATCATGCATCTGCAAAACTCAGATGCGCAAGATTGCACTTACTCTCTCTCTCTCTGTACCGGGGCGACTTGCACTTACTGGGTCACGAGCTTTGAGTATGCGCACAAAGGGGACACGCGCGCGAGGGGAATGGGGGAGGGGGCTATGGTACTACAGGTTGATTGACGCATTTTCTGTCCAATGATTCTAGGTAGTCTTGGAAATGATTGGCTGGAGTTTTTCGAGTCCTGCCCGTTCCACAGATGATTAAATTGCTTAATTTTCATTTCACTAACTCAGTGGCTGTAAGTGGGTTAGGAATTCAAGTGATTTTGAAAAAATGGTCAAAAAAGAAAATCACATACCCAACCTTTAATAATGTAATAATATTTCATAAAATAAATGCAGCCTTGAAAGAGATTTCTTTCTCACAACCCCAAACATTTGAATGGTAGCGTATCAGACAGAGAGACTTACGGTGCAACGGCACGTCCTGTATTTGTCTTCTTGATGTGGAAATTCCATTCCATTTGGATACTCATTACCTGCATATCTACATCCTGAAGGAAAGGGAGAGGAGCTTTATAAGTGACTGGTTTGCATATGCTTACAGGAAAGAGTTTTATTTCTCCTAAACAGAAATGTCATTGAATGGAGAGAAATTCGAAAATTCAAATGCAATGCGCTCAATGTCTCAAGCATTTCTCATCAATTTCTTTCAAGACCAAATGATCTAAGCTTCCCACATTCTTTTAGCTGTATACTCTAATTTGTGTCTATTTATATTTAAGGTTAGAAATTAAGAGGGCTTCCACAATGACAAAAATGCCCTCAAAAATCTAAATATAGGGGGCAAATTTGGCCCTAATGAATTAATATTCAATTTTAGGCTTAATTATACATATTATAACATACATATTAGTTTATGTTGATTTAATTTTATTGGTAATACATAATAAGTTATCTAAATGTGCATTCATTAAGGTAAAAACAAAACAAAAAAACAAACAAAAAAAAAAGTTAATTTGTGAAACCAAATTTGTTCTAAAGCAATTTTGAAATTTAAGGCTCTCACCATTGCAGTTGTTTTGGCAGCACGTCCCCGGCCGAGGATAGTTGCAGTTCGGCCTTGGACACTCGCGATTCCCACAGTCCACACGCCCATCAGTGCAAACACAATCCTCACATGGATTCCCAGGATTTGGAACTGTACCTCCATTAGTAATGATGCGGTTATCATATTCACAGACTTCTAAGGGAAGAAAATGGTAAGAGGAGACAATAACTGTTAGTGTGCACACTAAGATCAAGTTATCTGAGAATATTTAGTGAAGGCGTACCTGGACACTGGGGGCAGCACTCTCCAGGAGGAGTGTACGGATTAGAACACGTCACTTGTTGACATGATGCTATAGCACACAAAGCCTGACCATCCTACACACACACACACACACACACACACACAAACACGTGTATAGAAACTAGCCGATAGTTACTAGATTTCTACACTTCAAAATGTAAAAACATTCAATAAAAACTGAAACCAGGGCCTAAAATTAACATTTGCCAAGCGCCAAATTCGAGTAAAAATCGGTCTTGGCGAGTATATGATACGGTGTCAATCGGCAATTGGCCGATTTACATTTTTTGAATTTTTTTTATAAATTCTAACAATGCAACATGAACGTAAACAAACATGAATGACTCTTGGGACAGTTGAAAGGGATTAGTGTTGCATCGTCACGAAAGTTTAAGCCTTAGTTGCCAATTTAAATATTTAAAGGGTTAGTTCACCCAAAAATGGAAATTCTGTCAGTAATTACTCACCCTCATGTTGTTCCAACATGAGGGTGGTCTTGGAAACTGCGCATGTTGTTTGCGCAGTTTCACTACGTGAAATCTCACGGCCAACAGAGAAGGAAATGAATAGTTGAATAAAGTCGTTATTTTTGTTTGTTTTTTGCGCACAAAAAGTATTCTCGTCGCTTGATAAACTTAAGATTGAGCCACTGTAGTCACTTGGACTATTTTAACGATGTCTTTCATAACTTTTGGGCCGGCCAGTTTCGATCCCTTAAGAAGCCTATGGAGGAGTGATCCAGCTCTCAGATTTAATCAATAATATCTTCATTTGTGTTCCGAAGATGAACGAAAGTCTTACGGGGTTGGAACAACGTGAGGGTGAGTAATTACTGACAGAATTTTCATTTTTGGGGTGAACTAACCCTTTAAGCTCAAAAAGACGCGAAAGGGAACTCAATTCGTTACTCATGTGCTGTGTGGGAATTTTTCTGTGCGCAAACATCCGAAGCATGTGCCCAGAAATCCACATCTCAGCGGCAATACTGAATTGAGCTCTCTTTCACGTCTTATTGCGCTTAAACAGACTATTAAAACAAAATTATGTCAAAATGCAGCCTAATATTCTTGCTGCTGTCTGTTTTTAATGTTAATCACACAACAAAAGACAAAGAACAATTACTCATTGCTCTTGACTTGAATAACATTTGTTACTTTAATTAGGATTAATCTGTTTCCTGGCTGTTAAAAAATATTTATGGTCATTTTTTATTCTGAAGTCTGGCAGGTGTGGAAAAAAGTTAGTTTTAGGGCCTGACTGAAATATATAAATAGTGTAAACTATAAAACTATCACAGTTGCTCATACTTCTGGTTAGTGATTGAACAAACCCCGAACCCTATAAGAACCTTGTATTAAACATTCATGAAATGTAAAATCTAGTATTGTGTGTACCTGACAGGTGCACGTCATACAGGGATCATCCGGGTCCTTGAACCTTTGGCCGTTTTCATACAAACGCTTCTTGTAATGGCACTGCCCACAGGAGTCACAGCACTCACCACCTGTCACATATTTATCAAAACCTTCTCAATAACTTATTCTAACTTAACTTATTAGTTATCTGTCCTGCCATTACACCCTCTTAGCATTGTAGGAACACTCACACTGTGAGGTGTTCTAAACAGACTGCTATGGAGATATTTTTGGTGCAAAACTACTGAACGTCTGTGAGAGTGGAATTTTGTATTTGTAGAGAATAGCCACACATGTGTATCAGTAAATCTGAAGTCACAGAGAGAAATGTTTTAAGAGTTGCAAACTTGTAGATTTTTTTTATCTTCCACAAACACAACAGTTACACCTTCTCAAATTCTTCATTGCAGGTGCACAAATCCTATTTTACAAATCACAAATTAAGAAACTCGTACGCTCACATTTTTGCTACAGTTGCTGCAGTGAATATGGTGCAAAACGCATTTACACACCTGCATCAAAAAATGTGAAGTCACAGAGAAATTTTGCTCATCTGCAAATCAGTATGTGAATTAATCCAATGAGAGTTGCACACTTGTAGAATATTTTCTCACAAATGTCTTGTATATTTTTCTAGCACAAACACAAGTACATAACTACAGCTGCTTGAATCTGCTGCGACGAATCTCAAACACTGTTTTTGGCTTTCAAGTAACAAGTTTCACGTGCTCTCCCTTTTGCACCAAGTGCACCGTGAAATGTGGTGCAAAAGTGAGTTGTGCATCTGTAGAGGCAGTGGGCGGAGCCTATATTCATATTCATGAGTTTCCCAGGCATGCGCTGGAATTGCTCATTCTAGTTCACGCTCCTCGTTTCTCAGCAGGTTTAATGGATTATTTCAAAAAAGTTCAATATAGTTTCAGCGCGAACTTAACTACTATTGTGTATCGTTTCGTTAAGTTCATAATGTTTTTATTAATTCGTCACTGTCACATTGACCTCCTTCATCTGTGTCTTCACTACACTTCCCAACATTCCCTGTCATCACCTGCGCCTCATCATCCTGATCATCATCACCGTCACCTGTGTCCCATCACCCACATGCACTATAAAGCACTCACCTTCACTGCAGTCACTTGTCTGGTCTTGTCGATACATGACTCACAGACTCTCCATTTACCAACCTGTTCCATCCATCCATCCATCCATCCATCCATCCATCCATCCATCCATCCATCCATCCATCCATCCATCCATCCATCCATCCATCCATCCATCCATCCATCCATCCATCCATCCATCCATCCAACCATCCATCCATCCATCCAAGCCTGTTTCAAGTCATTTGATCCTTACATGTTATCTCCGACTGAATACCCATCTGCACAAATAAACTTTATAAAACTTACCATCCAGTCTGTTCCTTCTGTGAGCCCTGACAGAAGACCAGACCAACAAGGAGTCAGCATGGGAATTCTTCTCACACCCTTGCCAGAGGATTCAATCGCCGAAAGACGAAGTATGAGAGTCTCTCTTGACCGCTTAGCTGCAGCCGATCGTTTGAATCACTGTTTCCAGGATGGCTGCCTGCTTGAGGACTATGTGGCTAGATTCCTTGAAAATGCTCATCTTGTAAACTGGACCGATGATGTGTTAAAGACCGTGTTCTGGTGCGGATTGGACGAATCCTTGTACCAGCAAGCTCCCGCGACGGCAACACCAGGTTCGTTTACCCAGTATCTAGACCATGTGCTCAGGTTGTGTGGTTCAGCCAACACCGTTGGTGAAGCTGAAGACGTTACCACTCAACCACTGTATACCGTCCAGCCAGAGACCGTCCGCTCTAAGCCCTCTTCACCGCTGGTTCCGTCCAGCACAGAGCCCTCTTCTCCGCTGGTTCCGTCCAGCACCGAGCCCTCTTCTCCGCTGGTTTCGTCCAGCACCGAGCCCTCTTCTCCGCTGGTTCCGTCCAGCACCGAGCCCTCTTCACCGCTGGTTCCGTCCAGCACCAAGCCCTCTTCTCCGCTGGTTCCGTCCAGCACCGAGCCCTCTTCACCGCTGGTTCCGTCCAGCACCAAGCCCTCTTCTCCGCTGGTTCCGTCCAGCACCGAGCCCTCTTCACCGCTGGTTCCGTCCAGCACCGAGCCCTCTTCTCCGCTGGTTCCGTCCAGCACCGAGCCCTCTTCTCCGCTGGTTCCGTCCAGCACCGAGCCCTCTTCTCCGCTGGTTCCGTCCAGCACCGAGCCCTCTTCACCGCTGGTTCCGTCCAGCACCGAGCCCTCTTCTCCGCTGGTTTCGTCCAGCACCGAGCCCTCTTCACCGCTGGTTCCGTCCAGCACCGAGCCCTCTTCTCCGCTGGTTTCGTCCAGCACCGAGCCCTCTTCACCGCTGGTTCCGTCCAGCACCGAGCCCTCTTCTCCGCTGGTTTCGTCCAGCACCGAGCCCTCTTCACCGCTGGTTCCGTCCAGCACCGAGCCCTCTTCTCCGCTGGTTTCGTCCAGCACCGAGCCCTCTTCACCGCTGGTTCCGTCCAGCACCGAGCCCTCTTCTCCGCTGGTTTCGTCCAGCACCGAGCCCTCTTCACCGCTGGTTCCGTCCAGCACCGAGCCCTCTTCTCCGCTGGTTCCGTCCAGCACCGAGCCCTCTTCTCCGCTGGTTCCGTCCAGCACCGAGCCCTCTTCTCCGCTGGTTCCGTCCAGCACCGAGCCCTCTTCTCCGCTGGTTCCGTCCAGCACCGAGCCCTCTTCGCCGCTGGTTCCGTCCAGCACCAAGCCCTCTTCTCCGCTGGTTCCATCCAGCACCGAGCCCTCTTCGCTGCTGGTTCCGTCCAGCACCGAGCCCTCCTCGCCACTGGTGTACGTCAGGCACGCAGAGACTGTTAACATCACGCCTGCCCAACCAGAGACTCAGTATGTACCGGAGCCCATCGTTGTTTCTGTGTTTGTCAGTCTTTGTGGCTGTTACTACACTAGTAGTCTCTGTCAAAGAAACCTTTGGATTTTGGAGATGAGAATTGTCCAGTCCCAGTTCGGTTACCCAAGCCTGTCAAGCTAGATCCTGTCATTCATCTGCCTGTCGTGTTGGCCCCGCCCAACCTCCCTCTCCCACCACCTCTTCAAGACATCTCGAACTCTATGTTCTTTTTGGGTATCTGCATAGGACTTCAGTCTCTTCTCCAGCCATCTGTACCACCCAGTCATCTGTCACCCTCCAGTCCATCGGTACCACCTTGGACCTGTCGGGAGCCATCTTCTCCTGCGCAAGATGAGCCCTTAGCGCCGTCTAAAGCCTCAGTGCGCTCCGATCTGCTTCGACCTGTTGCCCTGGCTCCCGAACCTATGCTCCTTCCACCCTCGACCTCGGCGTGGACCATGTCCATTCGTTATGTCACATTCACCTCCTTCATCTGTGTCTTCACTACACTTCCCAACATTCCCTGTCATCACCTGCACCTCATCATCCTGATCATCATCACCGTCACCTGTGTCCCATCACCCACATGCACTATAAAGCACTCACCTTCACTGCAGTCACTTGTCTGGTCTCGTCGATACATGACTCACAGACTCTCCATTTACCAACCTGTTACTTACCTGCTTCCCAATCCATCTGTATCCATCCATCCATCTTCGGTGTGACTCTATCCCATCCACAAGAGAGAAAAGGACATTATCCATTCAGCTAAGCCTGTTTCATGTTTCAAGTCATTTGATCCTTACCTGTTATCTCCGACTGAATACCCATCTGCACAAAAAAAACTTTATAAAACTTACCATCCAGTCTGTTCCTTCTGTGAGCCCTGACAGTCACTGACTAATTGATTGCTGACATTATATTCTGTAAAATAATGTTAAGTGTTTTTTGTTTCTCATTTACAGTAACCCAGTTATATCAAATGTAATTTATCCACTTTTGTCCATACAATTTAGTTTAATCCAAATTGTACGTATGTATTAAAGCAACACATTCCTGCTTGTTTGGTCTTAAATGAGTTGGCTTAAATTAACAAGAATTTAAGAACAATCACACCATATATATGGGGCTGTAACGGTACGCGATATAAAACCGAAATCGCGAAACTCAGATCCACGGAATAATTTAAAGATGTGGTTTAGAATTGGATCTGGACGGGAAGGATAACTCTGGGAGTTGGAAGGGGTGTGTCGCGATTCTGCCTTCTCACACCGCGACACAGGTTCGTGGATCTGAGTATCGCGATTTCGGTTTTATATCGCGTATCGTTACAGCCCTATAATGTATATGTGGTGTGATTGTTCTTAAATTCTTGTTAATTTAAGCCAACTTATTTAAGACCAAACACAAGCATGAATGTGTTGCTTTAATACATACGTACAATTTGGATTAAACAAAATTGTATGGACAAAAGTGGATAAATTACATTTGATACAACTAGGTTACTGTAAGTGAGAAACAAAAAAGGGCGTTCAGTAGTTTGCAAACTTGTGCAAATAAGACAGCTTATGTAAATCTAAAGCAGCATGGCTATTATACAAACATTAGTAGGGGGCGGGGCCGGTTGCATAAACCCCTAAGACTATAAACACCACATTTTTTTCTTTGAGACTGTTCAAAGCTTTTTTAAATCAGTTACATAAAAACGTAGATTAGCCTAATTTAATACAGAAAAGTAACACTGACTTCCCCTGACTAACCCGCTATTGGGTCATACTAGAACTTTAGACACTGTCTTAACATAATAGCTTTGTTTATGTAACCAGCCCCTGGATATCCCAGAAAACATGGCAATGAGTTTATTGCAGTGAAAACTTTAAAGCAAAATGCTACTTTAGATATACCTGTTTTGTTCAATATTAAGAATTGTCCAGAGAAAATTAGTTCAATCTAATTAAAATGCAGATGTTTTCACATTTATTTCAAAATGTATTTCAAATGATACATATTTTAATTATACAAAAATATTGCTAAGAACAATAATAAAAAATAAATAAAAAAGATTATATATATCATTTTTAATTACTTACATTTCCTCATATGTACATTTCTAATCTTAATATGTTAAATTAATGCTAAATATATTTTAAAATATATGCAGATATATTTTCAGATTTATTTTTTAAATAGATTTCAAATTATACTAAATTGGTCCAAAGAAATTGCTAATATAATATATATTTTTTTTTTTAAATTTCCAGTTTTCCAATTTTTGATGAATGAAAAATATTTATTTAAAAATTATGCTAGGACAATAAAAAATATATTTAGAAATATATACTGTATACTAGATTATAATATTTTTTCACTTTTTAGTTGTAGTATATTTTAATATTTGAAGATACATTTGAAAAGATATATATATTTCCTTAAGCCACCCGGTTTACAAAATATGTTCAGCATTTATTTTAACTATATTTGGGTCAGATTTGTATTCAAATCATTTACTTTCTATCTTTTACTTTGTATGCTGCCTTAAAATGTAGCGGCCTATGTAGACAACTATGTAGGCCTTTAAATATATCACTTTTCTTCCTTTCTTTGTCTTGTCTTTTCTTCTCTCTCTTACCTGTCGGTATGGTGGGCTCTAGGTAGGGCCCGGGGGTCGGGGCACTGTTTTGACTACATGTAACCTGCCCCCCCACACAAGAACATCTTTGGTCAGTGTCAGTCCACGTGTCTCCTTCCTCATACTGAACGCCATTCCACATACATCCTACAAACACAGAATGAACACACGTAACCTTTCAAATGTTTAAAGTTGGTAAGATTTTTTAATGTTTTAAAGGAAGTATCTTATGCTCTCCATGGCTGCATTTATTTGATAAAAAACACAGTAAAAAACAGTAACATTATGAAATATTATTACAATTTGAAAAAAAAATTCTATTTGAATATATTTTAAAATGTAATTTATTCCTGTGATGCAAAGCTGAATTTTCAGCATCATTACTCCAGTCTCAGTGTCACATGATCCTTCTAAAATCATTTTAATATGCTGATTTGCTGAAAAATATCATTCTGAACCCAAACCTTTGAATGGTAGTGTATGTGAGAATGTGCCTTGTGCAAGCAGTGAGTCAGTAGCAGCAGTATGTGTCTGTGTCAGTGTCGTACCTCTGCACACTGGGCAGCAGATGTTTGGAGAAGCGGGAGTGGCAACTGCACAATTCAAAGATGGGCATCTTTCCTGGTGACATATCACGTTACCCCCCCTTTAACAAAACAAACAAAAAAACCCACACAAGAATCAATGGCTTCAATGCCTTCAAACCTAGCATGATATTTGATGTTTTTTTATATTTGATGTGTCTGCTGTTTGAATATGCACATAATGCAAATGATATTCAAAGCAGATAACAACTTAAATTGTGCTCTGTTCCTCAAATAAAACTATCATATGACTTCAGATGATGTTGGAATATAGTGCATGAGTCACATGGGCTACTTCTATGGTACATTTATGATACTTTGTGTGTGTGTGTGTGTGCGCGTGTCTTTTTTAACACAGGTTTTTGTTTAACATAAGTCATAGTTGTTGTCTTTTGACAAATATTCTTTAAATTTACTCAATATTGTCTCATCATATTTATCCATTTTAGCCAAATATCGCAGTAAATTTTTAGTAAACATTTTATTTGACACAAAAAGATTATGGTAAACCAAATACTTTTTATATAATAATTTTAGAATGTATCAACATTTAACAAAAATACCATTTTATCAACAGTAGGCTATGTCTTTAATTACTTTGAAAATCAAACATTTTCATCAATAATTTCATTAAAGAGATAAACATTGGTGTAAGCTGGATTCACAATAGCTCTTTTCAAGTCTGTCTGTGTGTGTGTGTGTGTGTGTGTGTGTGTGTGTGTGTGTGTGTGTTTCACCTTGCATGTACACTGAAGGCATGGACCACCACCGGGAGGCCTGAACTCTCGTCCATCTTTGTAAATCCTTCCTTCATATTTACACACTGAAACACAGTAAAAACACGTTTTTTGTGTTTGGAAGCCAGGACCACTTTGATATTATGTTGCATGTTATAGAAGGAGAGGAGGAAAGAGATGTTGAGTTTGTCTTCTTTACTTTGACAAGTAGGGCAGCACTGGCCATGTGTATTTGTTGGGTGCGTGCAACTGGGAGGCGGACATGAAGATATTGTAGATTCACATGACACTTGCCCACCCTGTGTCATAAGATAGACACATTCAAATACACATACATTCAAATGTTCATACATTTAGTAAACACTTTTATCTAAAGTGGCACACTCACAGAAAAAACTCACCAAGCATTGACATTTCAAGCACGGATCCTCTCTGGATAAGAATGTTTGACCGTCTGTGTATACAATATCCTCATATCTGCACTCCTCACATCTGAACACAAATTGATTAATAAGAAGAGTTTACTTTAAGATGCCCATCTCGTTTACTACTTTAGCCAAAATTGTTATGAAAAAACTTTATTAATACCGCTCACAACATTCTCCTGGTCTCTTCACTGGATTATAACAGGGAGTCGGTGGGCAGGGGTACCGAACGCAATTAATATTTCCATTCTGGAAAAAAAAATCGCTTCTGCTAGAATGCTTTTTTTTGGGGGGGGAAAACCATTTCATCCAAACCAATTTACAACATTTGGCGCTTTAATTCAAAGTCATTTGCACTGCATTCAAGGTATACATTTAAAAATAAAAAAAAATAAAAAAATCTTGTGCAACTTACCACACATGTACATCTGCCCTCACACCGGGGTCCTGGCGGCAAATCCATCCTATTCGGGATGTCCCTTCCATTCACATTACAACCTGTGAGAAAAATATGTATGTATAGAAATATATGTAAATATATCAAACATATAGTGAAGTATAAGTAGCCACTTAATAGCCACTTATATCTGAAGCGATATAGCCATAGCCTGTCAACAAATGTTTGTAGTTAATAGACCTATCATGGCATTGTTCAATTCTAACAAACATCTTTTTCTAGGAAAAATGTCAACAAATGAATCAGTCACAATAAGACAAGCAATATGTATCAATTTGATTGCATGCTCTCAAATGTTTTGATTTAAAGTGATTTAAAAGTATAGTAACAAGTCAAAGTTTGGACACACCGTCACAGACAGGACAGCAGGATCCGGGGGGAGCAGAGGCTGGGTTTGTACAGGGGACATGACAGGGTTCACGCTCACACTGAGCCTGACCCTCCTGGAGAGAGAGAGGGAGATTACACTTAAAGACTAAAACACTGATAGCCCATGAGATATGGTATACCCCACCATGCATGTACAGGTCGTGCAGGGGTCATCAGGATGGTTCCACTGAGAACCGTGCAGGTGCCACACATTGTTCTGGACACAACCTTCATATCAAACAAAATACTTTTTTAATGAGTATGAGCATGTCTGAGCAAGTTGCATGTCATTAAAATGTACAAAAATGTACAAAAACCTCACATCACACTTACTTCGACACCTGGGACAGCACTGCCCACCTACAGTCTCCACCAAAAGACAAGGAAGTGTAGGACACGACTGAGTTTCACATTCTATATTCCCTGCCTACAAGAAAACACACACACACAACACAACACACACACACACACACACACACACAAAAACACACACACAACCTCTTTAATTAATGCTGATTTCAAAAATACACAGCAAATAACCAAAAGCACCATTGTAGAGGACATATTTAGTGAATTTTAGAATATACTCTATACAAGATGTGTTTAGAAGTGAAATACGTAATCTTTTTGGCCTACATTAAGGGTAATGCATAACAAGTAATGTGTGTTTTGTACAGTGCTGTTATTGGTAACTAAAACAAAATATATGAAATATTATTAACTGAAAAGATTGAAATAAAATAAAATATAAAAAATACACGAAAAACAAAGTAAAAAAAACTAGTAAAAATAATAAACACTTGTAATGTAATCAAATTTCATTAAATATAACAAAATTAGCGAAAGTAATGAGTAAAGTAACATTACTTTTTTGGATTTACAACATAATGCTTGTTTCAATTTGTTAGATTTTTACATTCATTTTGCGAAAAATGCTAAACTTATTTTTTGCGAACCTACATACAGGCCTACATTTTACAGAAAACCTTTTAAGTCACACTAATTAAGTGGTGGGATGCAACTATAAAACTATATTACTTTTCATAATAAGTAAGAATATATAATGTAAATCAATAAGCACATTACTTTTAAAGTAGTCTGTGAGAGAGGAAAAGTGTAAAAGAGAGCAGGAAATGTATCAGACAGTCCAAAAGTTATGTCTACTAAATTCTAAATAAATAGTTCACAGATACAAGGACTTAATATACTAATATAAAATATAATTTCTTTTAAATAATAATTACAATATCCTAATGTTAATGTCTAATTGTAACTATGTGGTTGATGAATACCAAGAAGGCTTACATTGCACACACAGTGTTTGCAGGGGTCACGGTCAGCTTGAAAAGAGACGCCATCTAGGACAACTTGCCCCTCAAAGTTACAGCGGGAACAATCTCTGCAGCAGGAGCCAAACGGTGGCTTCACACCATCTTGACACGTCTGAGGACACTGTTGCACATCAACACAAGCCCGATTCCCACCCTGATGAGCAAAATACAAAACACAGCACAGTTTAATTTCATCCACTAACATGTAATACTTTATGTGTGTAACAAGTGAGAGAAGCACCTGACATGTACAGGTCTGGCAGCCATCAATGGAGCTGAAAGAGTCGTTGTATGGCCGACCGCCCACATCACATGCTGCAAAGGACATAATAGGCACGCAAATTTCTGTGTAAGTGGTTCCAGAACCATTAGAGTCACAAAGAAATGATAGAGCTAAAATAAAGAGCTCAAAAGTGCTTGTGAGCGTGTACCAGAGCAGGTAGGGCAACACTCCCCACGTCTCATGTAGGGGTTGGGACACGGGGTGGGCGGACACTCAATGGGATTACATGACACCTCACTGTTCTGCAAATAAACACATGCATAATGCATAACGCATTCATTCTTCGGCTTAACTCTGTTCCGCATTCTCTACAACACCCACACCTGACATATAGTTTTTATTCATTTTTATGTATTAGTTTTAGTTTATTTCATTTTTATTTTTATTTTAGTACTTCCAATTAAACTAAATGCAAATGAGAAATGTTGCCTATGCAGCAGGCGTAATTTTTTTTTATTTCAGATAACAATTTTGTTTTTATTGATTTTGTTTTAGTTAAATATAATTACCCTGAAACATGCATAACAAAATTCAAGAAACATTTGCGGTATAAAATAGCATTTGGTTATAGAAACTTTTTATTTTACTTTATATTTTTTATTTATAACTTTTAAAGTCTCTTGTTTGATGCCAGTAAGAACATTTACAGCATATACACTCTTTCCACTCAATTTTGATATTTTGTCAGATGTTGTGAATAGTTTTACATAAGCATTGATATTTTTAACTTTAATTTGAATAATTTTATTAAATATTAATCCGCTACCATTACATTAAAATATTTTCACTGAAAAACTTAACATACATTGACCATTTTTATTGCAGGAGCATCTCCAATGAAATGTCTTTTGCCATTTTAGTTTTACCATTGAACCTTTTTTTAACATTTACACTCATGCAAAGTATTTGCCAATTTGTGTCCTCATAAATCATATGAACAAACACACACACACACACACACACACACACACACAGCTGTGTTTTTGTGATATATGAGGACATTCCATAGGCGTAATGACTTTTATACTGGACAAACTGTATATTCTATCCCCCTACACTGCCCCTATCCCTAAACCTACCCATCACAGGAGACATGCTGCATTTTTACATAAAAAAAAACACATTGTTTTTTATGTTTTTTAAGCTATTTGAAATATGAGGACTCATGCAATGTCCTCATATATCACGTGTAAGTTGTAATACCAGTGTAATATGCATGTCATTATACACATTTGTGTCCTCATATATCACAAAAACAAAAGCACACACACACACACACACACACACACACACAGTAGACTCACAGAGCAGATGCATTTGTGGCAAGGGTTGGATCTCGATACAAACACATCACCGTTCTCATGGATTTCACCTTCATGTCTACATTCTTAAGATTAACACGAAGAAAAAACAAATACACATGTATGAAGCAAATGCAAGTTGTAAGTACTTTTTGGAAAACCATGTTAATATCATATTTTATGAATTCAGCACTCATTCATTGGTATGAAAGTACAGTGCGGGTATTATATGTAGAGATGCAATGTAGGTACTTGTTTGGTAGGCAGGGCAGCATGGTCTCTGAGGAACAGACGGCTCCTCACAGGACTGTGGTGGACATGGATTCATGTTGCATTCTACTCTTCCATTCTACACACACACACACACACACACACACACACACAATATCACAATGACACAGAGATGCCAGTGTGAGAGAAGCAAAAGAATATATCTAAAAGACTAAAAGAAGATCAAAGACTAAATATTTTAGATTGCATACCTCACACGTACACCGGTTGCAGTCGTCTGGGCTGAAGACATCGCCGTTATTATAGATATTGCCATGAAAGCTGCATTCTGCAATCACCAATCAGAGACATACACAGTTTATTGTGGTAGAACGAAACCCCTATGAAACCTTCTGAGATAATCATGTGAGAAGATGAACCACATATTTCCTGCCCACATAAGATCAAATCTTATCAACAATATGAACTCTAAAAGATGTCTATAAGTATTCATGATAGACTGCTCCAGACATCTGATGTCTGAAAATGAGCTTTAACAGCAGTTCAATGAGTTCAATGATGTATAAAGTGGGATTGAAAAGTTTGAGACCAAACTCAAACTTCCCTAATTCAAAATCTAATTTCCAAATGTATATAAACAGAACTAAGGATTCTGAAAAATGAAAAACACAGACATGACTTTACTGATGTAAAGTGAAAAGAAAAATGCTATATTATATTAATCAAATAAGCATATTAGTGACATTGATTATGTAATGCCTTTGTATAGATGGTGAGATGTTCTTCTTTTGATTAAAGCAAAATATGCTTTAATATAATTACCATTAATACATCATCAATATCACACACACATACAGACATTAATATTATTACAATTATTCTTATTAATATTTTTAATATCTTACTTGTCATGATCACCAGCTGGAGTACCCTTGACACCAGAGGGCACTCTATCCCAGACTATTTCCAGTCAGTCAAGGACTACATTTCCCATAACTCACTGCCCGGTCTCCTCATTCAGGATTGTCTTCAGCTGGTTCTCATTACCATGTCAGTCCCTGCCTATATAAGCCTGGTTCATTCTGCCATTCATGGTGAAGTCTTCTGGCACGTACTGCTCTGAGACACATGGGTTGAGGATTCGAACGCAGTAGTTTATTGAAAGGATAATCCAAACAATAACAGGGCACAAGAACGCGGACGCAAGAACTTGGGAAATCCAAGGACGGGCAGAGATCAAAACCATAACACGGGGAACCAGGATACAAGGGCTCAGAATTGCAGTGTAACATTAAACATACAAGACTTCGCAAAGAGTGACTGAGTGACACATGGGCTGTTTCTCAATATGAGCTCTTCAGTGATCTTGCGTCCTTGTGTTCTCGTACTACATCAACATCAACCGTCGAAGTTCAATTCCAATACTCAAGAACGCAAGTACAGAGGACGCATGAAGTGCCCGGATGTGTCTTTGATATCGAGGATGCATCGAATGCAGACTTGAGAGAATCGAACCGTTAAAAATCACAGAAGAAAGGCTGTAAGTTTTAAACTTCTCGTTCTCACTTAAGAGATTCGCGCTGCAAGCTCGAAATACATGACAGCTCGTGAAAGTTAACATTTGTGAGTCTCTTTTGCTTCATTTTAATAAAGTGATAAAGACCTTAAGCGGCAGTATTTTTATTGGCATATTAAAAAGAATCTTAACATTGACAAAGCATAGGTAACACATAGGCTACTCAAATACACACGGTAAAATAAAAAAAAGATATAAGCTTATATGAAAACAATGTCTATAATAATATGAATGAAATGTTTAATAGGTTGTGACATTTTGTTTGTGAGGAATCGCTATTTGCTGAGATGGTCAAGCAGAAAGATCGCAGCGCATCTCAATTCTCATAAAGATGCGTTCTGTGTTCTCGTGTCCTTCCGAGTTAGTTCTTTCAAGGTCGCCTGGCAAGACCGGTCTCAACGAGAACGCAAGTCTGTTCTTTGCTTTCTTGGAATTGAGAAACAGGGATGGCTTCTATATAGTGTGAATTAACAAGCTAATGATCAACAGCTGAAAACAATCAGGCATGATGAGTCCAGGCAGAGACAATGGTCTGGGGAGCCCTCAGGTGGATATGCAGGGCACTCCAACTGGTGATCATGACTATATTAATGATATACGTTTATCAAATATATATATAAATTATTATTATTATCATTATTATTAGGCCTATTAGTCACAGCAGTTTACAATGTATTTATAAATATGTGTGTTATAAAAATTATATTACCATTAACTTTAAGGCTGATCACGCTTTCAGTAAACAAGAGAGAGAAAAGGAAGAGAACGAGAATATAGATGAAGCTGTTGGATTCTGTAAACTAGTTCACACCGTCTGAACATTCAGATCCAATTTGACAGCGAGAACAGGAAAGCGGGGAAGAGAGAGGGGAAACAAATCTGCACATAGCATGTGTGATAAGTAAACAGACTTACACAAATACACTAAATTATCACACCTGTCTGTGTCAAAAATGAAAATGTCAAAAACTGTCCTACAACAGACCATAAAAGCAAAACAGAATATGTTGATTTGATATTTGTACTGTATATTAGTTTTACAAGGGTCCAGCAGTGCAAATAGGTGTTGAACACTGTCATAACAAATACTGTTGATGCAGACAGATTAAAGATCTGCAGATACTTTTAATACTGCTACAAACACACATACACCAAAAAGACTCACACCTCACTTTCTAAGTGATTACAAAACTTTAGGGAAAACCACTCTACTTGAGGAATAAACAAACTGAGAAGGAAGTCATTGTTTATGGTTCATTATGTTAATTTGTGGTTTGCATGTAAATTTCTCTGATCTACGGTTTGATTATTGGTTTGCTGATTAAAGCAGATTAGATGGTTAATGCATATGACATAATTATTTTGTGTTTTGATTCATAATGATGATTTAATGGATGTTAGATTACTCACCACTTAAACGGTTACACTGAATGTGGCCATTGGTGCAGGAACAGACGGTGCGGCTGTCAGGAGACCAGCGATGTCCCTCATCCACCTGACGTCCTTCATAAACGCACTTTCGTGTGAGTTTTTTTGTACATTCACACGTTTCCAAGTACTCAACCTTCGTCTGCAGGTCAGTGTTCTACATACACAGAAAATTGATTGAAAATAAAATGTGTATAATATCACTTGGTTGTGTCATGGTAAAATGAATTTGATACAGTGCTATTTTAGTATTATATATATATATTATTATAGTTTTGTTATTCATTTTTTAATTCGCTTTTATTTTTATATTTTCAGTTTTCATAATTTTAGTAATTTTTTTTGCCATTTTGTTATGTGCTTTTGTCATTTTTATTAGTTTTAGTTTTTCTCGGCATAGTTTTAATTTATTTTATTTCAGTTAATTTAAGTACTTATTTCAGTTAGTTGTCAAGGCAAGGCAGCATTTTAACATTTTCATTTAAATATTTAATACAATTTTTCTATATCATTTTATCTCAGATTTATTTTAATTAAATTTAATACTTTTAGTTAACGATAACAACACTACCTTAATATATATATGTGTGTGTGTGTGTGTGTGTATATATATATACACTATAAATTAATAAATTAAATAAATGTACCACAGTACTATCTTGGTACATATCCCTTATTCAAACCATGGTATGGTCATGGTCATAGTACAGGCACAAAATAGTAATGATAGTACTGGTACTTAGTCCTTTTTTGTCTAAAAAAGCACACCTGTACACCTTCTAAGTGTAGACACAATACTTTCTCAATGTACCTGTTTTTTTAGCATGTCCAGCATGGTCTTGATGTTATGCAGGTTGTTCTCCAGTTGGCCTAAACGCAAGTCTGATTCACTGTCATATCTTGTATGTAATACTATTTCATCTCCACGGTTTGCCTGGTCATTCATCATATCCAGGTCTGAGATTGCTGATACGGTGGGACTGGTAGGTTGGACTGTGTCAGGAAGAGAGTCTGTAATAATCACACACACAACCGCAAATGCAAACACACATTATTTACAGTATTTGTTCTATAATGCAAAAGCATAAATTCATCCTGAGTATTCATTAGCATCACAGAAACACTAAAAAAGGACCCCTAATATAATCCTAAAATCTAAACCTGAATCTAATCCTCTAATCTTTATGGACCTGTATGACCTTTATTTGCAGCTCTGAAAGTTTCCTGTTGTGAGTGTTTTTTGAATGTGCATATGTAGTTCAGATGTTTAAATGTTTTTATTATTGTTGTCATGCCTGTTACATTGTCACAGAACCACGGACGCCTCTCATATGCCCTTGTGGAGAGTTCAGCAGTCTGCCAAAAACCCTGAAACAATAAGAAAAACACATACTGTCAGTTCTGTGAACATGAACACAATAGCAACCCATTGCAAAGTCATGACAGTAACATTGTAAAACAGATGAGCAATGACAACACACCAGAACAATCACCACTAAAGAATGCTTTAACTGTAACACAGCTGTGAAAACCATTTAACATTAATACAATGACAGCACAGTTACAGTAGCATTAACCATAATCAAAAGGGTCAGTGTTCGGCTGGTTAAACGCATCTTACATTAAAAAGTAGCCATATATCTTGATCTGATCAAATTTGTTGCAAGCAACACCTAAATATAAATACTATATTATAGCAGATGTTTTGCCAGTGGCCTATTCTTTTTTGAGGGCATCTAAATGTCAATAGTCCTGCACCACTTTTATTGAGAAGAATGGAATGCAAATGGATTGCTTTCTCCGGGTCATCTAGATCTACTTGGTGTTGCCTGATACTTGAAAAAGATTCAGAAAATTGCGGAAAACCTGAAATATTTGTTACTGTGGAAAAATATTACTGCCCTCACAAACAACTAAATGCTAAATGCTCTCTAAGTTTCATCTTAGAGCAACATGTTTTTTAAAGCAAAAGTTTGGAATAATAACAATTGTTTAATGTTTTTTAAATAAATATGTTAAAGAAAAACTGCGTTTGTTTGATAGAAAAATACAGCAAAATCAGAAATATTATTACAATTTACTTAAATATTTTGTAAAAAATTAATTTATTCCTGTGATGCAAAGCTAAATTCTTGAAGTCTTCAGGGTCACTTAATCCTTAAACAAACAATTCTAATATGCTGATTTGCCTCTGAATTATTAATAAATCCTCTTATTATCAATTTTGAAAAATATTTATTATAGCCCCCAAAATATTTGGACATTTAGGCGACACTTAAAAAATAAATGAATGCCTTTGCATTAGATAATAAAATATCAAACTAAGTGGCAATAGTGGCAAATAGCAGACATCTGAAGAGAAATGTACAAAAAGTAGATTGTGAAATTTGAAATGATAAAACATATTGATATAATTTAGACAAAAAGAATTTGGACACATTGTGGCTGTGAAATGTCATAGTAACATGTCCATTAATGTGCTGAACTACACCTGTGGTAATTCTGCTAAAACACCTGTGTGAATCTGATGAGAACTGACTTCATACTTTCACCAAAATTCACCTTGGGACCAGTTAGAAGTCCAAAAAGTGCAAAAATGTAAGTCTCATAAGTCTTCAAACTAGTGCTGTCAAATCAGTTGACCGTGATTAATCACATTTAACATAAAAGTTTGTAAATATGTATATATACACAAATTTATCAGACCACCACCCAAAGTGAGGTTTGTGCCACTGCTGCCCTAAACTAACAATATTGGTGATTACCAAAATTAGTTTTGATGTTTCTATAATGGTTAATCCACCAGTATGTGTAAGCTCTTTAGTAACAGTTGGCCAAGTCAAAGTCCAGACTTGAATCCTATTTAACAAATTTGGGATTTAGTGGATTCAAAGATAGATTGTACAAAAGCAAGTCTTTGGGAACAACAAGAAACTATTTGGAAGTCAATAACAACAGAGACTATGGAAAAGTACTGTACATAATAACAATGCCAGCAAGAATGCAAGCTGTTATCAAGGCCAAAGAACAGCATACAAAATATTACGGTTTTTAGTTATTATGTGTGAATAAAGACTATTTAGTAGTTTCAGTTTGTTATTTGCCTAACAAATGACAAATAAATTGTTTAGTTTTAAACAAGTTTTTGGACGCATTCCTAAAATAATTGTGTTTTCTCTTTATTATGACAGGTGGTCTAATAAATGTGTAAAGCACTGTATATATATATATATATGTGTGTGTGTGTGTGTATATATATATATATATATATATATATATATATATATATATATATACACACTGACTGTATTGTAAATATATATATTTACAAAAGTTTTTTGTTAGATGCGATTAATCGCAATTAATCGATTTGACAGACCAACCACTTTTTTAGGGACACTACCGTGCAGGTAACATACTGTAAGTGTTTGTGACAATAAACTCACGCTGAACTTGCTGGCCTTATTTCCTGCAGTGCTGGAGAACGTGACCTTCAGATCGTGTGGGAAGTCTAGAGTCAGGATTCGTCCACCTTCTTTCTGTTTGAGCACCACGGCCTCCTCGCATTCCACAAACAGCACCACCTGTCTGGGCTCCACACTCAGAGCCATCCTCACCCAACCAACTGTGAAGGGACTCCCGCCTGGCAGCTTGATCACCTCTGGCCGTAGGACGTCCGCTGACCTGACCTCCAGCTGCAGCCAGTCTGCTCGGGTGTTGGAGACCAGCTCCAGCAGGGGGCGTCCGTCATGCTGCTGCTGGGCAGGGGAGGTGAGGGAGATGAGAGTGGCCTCCGAGCCTCTGGTTTGCCGGCCCACCAGGTGGAAACCCAGGACGCCCTGTGAAGTGCTAAAGAGGTAGTCGGAAAAGTCCTGGGGTAGCGTGAGATGAGGCGTGCGGGAACGGAAACGCCAGGCTGGCATCTCTGGGTCACGACCTTTGGCCTTAGACGCCACCCGGTGAGAGTGAGTGACGTTTAGAGCCTTCAAGAGGTTGATTACTAATAGAGGAAAATAATGACATGAAGAATGGCATCAGCATTATGATGACATTAAAAAGCCACATGCTTCATGACTAGTAATCATTCAGAACCATGAAATATCAAGGCACTATGGTATTACTACAGTATATGATAGAGTACCATAGAGTACCACCATGGTACCTACATAGTACTTTTCATAAGGGTGTTCTTGTTCTCACAGTCCTGACCGATTAAAATATCTCATTTGTTTAATTTACTACCAGTCAAAAATGTTGAATATTTTTTAAGGATTAATAAGATTTGTTTAATGTTTTCTTTTTAAATAAGTCTTTTATGCTTACCAAGGCTGCATTTGTTTGATTAAAAATACAGTCAAAACAGTGATATTGTAAAATATTATTTAAATTAAAATAACTGTTTTCCATTTTACTATATTTTAAAATGTAATTCTTTTCTGTGACGACACAGATGAATTTTTAGCAGTCTTCAGTGTCACATGATCCTTCAGAAATTAGTCTTGTATGCTAATAAATATTATAAGGCAACCGTTCTAATAAATTACATTTTAAAATATAATTACTGTTTATAAAAGTAAAACAAATGCAGCACAAATTTTGCTTAACTGGAAAAACTCCCATCCCCCATCACACTAGGTGGATTAAAGACGCCTTGTATGTATTTGATCAAACTTGAAAAAATCTGATTTTCTCTTCACCGACCCAGTATATCATTCTCTAAAATTTGGAAGCCCTTCTTAGTATACGTACAAACTCTGCAATCTCTTAATTTGTCTGATTAACCCTTTTCATTCAACTAGTATTTTTCGTTTTACATTGATATTAGAATTCAGTTTTAAGTGCACTACTGTTTTGTCTGTCTTCTCAGTTTTCCATTGTTAGCTGCTGAGGAGAATGTATATCTATTTACTACTTCCATTTTTACTTTTTGTCATGTCTTTTATTTTATTTAATTTTTTTGTGGTGTTGTTTTGTGTTATTATCATTATTATTACCTATTTATACCTGTTTATTTGTTTATTAACTTATTTTCTTTGCACCCTGAATGTATCATAAAAATTATAAATAAACCATAAAAAAAAAAAAGTGAGATGTAGGGGAAAAAACCCTGCGGGGCAATGATGGCAAGTGAGGAAAATGCTCTTAATGACTTCCTTTTCCTTGTCAGATCTTTACTGTTCCAAACTTCCCTGAGGACAAAGCAGCTCTACACACACACACACACACACACACACACACACACACACACACACACGCACGCACACACGCACGCACATACGCACACACCATCTCAATCTGTATCTCAGGTATTTCTGTATGAAATCAGACTGAAAAGATAAGAGACATGAACTTAAAAAGCCAGACAGAAACAGAGAGACAAGGAAGAAGGCAGATTGTGTGAAGTGGTGAGGGTCTTTTGAAAAAAAATAAAAAAAAAAATAAAAAAAAATTCTCAGAAGGCAAGCAGAAACATACCTGCACTGGGCAGAAATCACAAACCGTCAGATAAATAGAGGCTAACAGACAGCGATAACAGTCAACAGAGAGGGAAGTGCTTGAGTTTGTTTTTAGAATGGTTTGAGAAAAACATGTCCGGCTGAAGATAGCTAAATCTAAAATCAGAATCAAAATCCATTTGGGGACATTCTCAAAATAGCTTTTATCCTATTGCACAATGTTTTCATTTAGGTCTACACTGATAAAAAAAATATTTTGTGGTGAAGTAAATACTACAGAAAAAAACAATGTGATTTACATGAAAAAGTTAGTTCAGACAAGAATTTAAAACACTAAGTTCTATATTAGTACTCAATTCAAGCATGTAGAAATGAAAGGGCAAAACAACGTTATTAAAATAAGTAAAATTACTCAACTTTTCTGATACATCATGCACTGGGTCTTGAATAATTAATGAGGTTGATTTTTCACTGTTTTCCAGCTGTATTTACTGTTTCATCATTGCCTTTGTTGTTAGGGTTTGTAACTTGCCATTTTGTGACATTTGGAGTTCATTTCCCACTCAAAATGACATTCAAACACAAAAACGATCCATTAAATATTACCGTCGACGGTCATTGTGTATTGAGGTCTCTGCGTTCACCTAAGTAAGTAGTATGTTTTTATATGTAGAATATCTATTGTATTGATTACTTAGATGTTTCTAAGTAAAGCATACTTTAAAAGTGTGGTTTAATTCAATGTTATATTTTTTAAGTGAAATTTATTGCAAAGGAAACTTCAACTAAATAGATACTCAACCTTAGCCAAGTTTAAATGACTTATTTCTTTTGTTACTTTCACTTAACTAAGTTAAGAGTTTATTTAATTTCATATGTGACATTTACTTTAAAATATGCGTGTGATATTTACTTAAAAAATATTCGTCCAAAAACTTGCCAAAGTAAAATTAAGTTAATTTTACTTATTGTTTTTTTTTTTGGGGTT
Organism: Tiaroga cobitis; assembly: GCA_030578255.1. Classification (NCBI taxonomy): domain Eukaryota; kingdom Metazoa; phylum Chordata; class Actinopteri; order Cypriniformes; family Leuciscidae; genus Tiaroga; species Tiaroga cobitis. The sequence continues at coordinate 10,545,787 of CM060608.1, forward strand.
AGTCTGTAATAATCATAAAGTTAACAATTAAGAAATTTTGCAACTATTTAAGTTATTGTTCTAATGAAAAACATTTTTTTTATATTCATTATTAGCTATAGGGAAAACAGTCAGTTTGGAGATGTTCCCACATTTTCAAAAAGATACAAAATAATGTATTTATTCACTTATTCAACATGGATGTTTTAGTTACGAATTTATGCATAGGCTTTCTTTAACAGTCATTTTTATAAATTATTATATAGGTGATCCAACACCTGTTAATGCATCACATTCATCTTTCCTGTTTTTCACTATAATATTTTTTTATAATAACTTTTATTAAACTTTTCTGCAGCTCACTTAAACAGTCCTGTGGTGACAGGTAATTTATTTTAAGTATAAATATTCCATGTAGTCTAGATTAACCTCACAAAGGTCATAAAACAGCAAATATAATAATTATTATATTGTCTGTCTGTCTGTAGGCATGTCCTGCACTGGATTAAAGCGTGTACATGTCAATAGAAAGACACAATTAACTCACGCATCCATCACTGGTTCCTCAACTAGCGCATCAGTGATTCAATAAAGCGGCGGCACAGATCGATGAAAGTTACAATGTATCATGCGTTTGATTGACAGCAGCTCTCACCGGTATTAGCGTCCTGATGAGTTTGAACACAGTCACAAACATTCCAGAGAAAAAACAAAATCCAGACAAGATCTCCAACTACAGACTTCAGCCCCATTCTCACCAGTCAGATCAGTTTAGTTCTCACAAAGTCGCCAGGAAGAAAAAAATACCGTTTTCCTTACTCGAGAGTAGGAAAATATGATTATAACTATCTAAATGTATTACACATTTCCCCCAAAAAATGTATAGGCTATATCTATATAAATATGAGGCGAGATGTCGGATGAAGAGCTTGAAGAGTCCACTGGTAGGCTACATGGTCTCGTATGACAGCAGCCCTCAGATTTGAAACATCTGGACTTGTTTTCGGCTGTTTAGCTGGGGGGTTTAGCTGCTTTCCTGTCGCTTCCAAACAAAACAATGCAAAGCTTCGTTGTTTTCCCTCCTCCGCGATTGAAATAAAGGCTGTAAATGGGACAGCCACTGGAGACTCTGCTCCTCTAACCCTGATCCTCCTCCTCTGCAGCAAATGGACAAAATCTGCAGACTTTCATTTGAACATTTCCGGATTTCCGGACTGCTCGAGCGCTTGAAATCCTCACAAAGCAGTTCCATTAACACATAAGTTAATGCACAATAATCAATTTTACAAACATTATGCTCAACAGATCGCGTGCATTCAAAAATGAGTAAATATGAATTATGTAAATATATTAAATCATAAAGGTAATAATAAATAAATATATGGGGTTTTATGAATTTGAACTAATAAATTAATAAGACTCTATACCCTTACACTGGCTGTATAGTGGCCGTAATGGACAAAAAGTACTATTATACATTGTAAGAATTTATATAGCCTAAACTAACACTTTTTTTTTTCTAGTGAAATCTTGAATGTATGTGTTGATTGGTCCGTTACACTTTAAAAAAAGAAATATCTTTCCCAATTTAACCACCAATTAAAAAAAAAAAAAAAAAACATGGAGACTTAGGTGTTTGTGTGTGTAAATCTGAATTAAGGCTGGGATACACTGCACGACTTTTGCTCAGATTTTAAAATTCGTGTAGTATAGCCTATTCCACCTTTAGTTTCATCATGTGTAAAAGAACACTCAGATGACCTTTGTTTCTGATTTCTTATTGGTTAAAGCGAGGACACTATTTCAGCCTCCTAATCTCTATCTGTCTTAATTACAGTGTTCTTCCTAATCAACTCTATTAGTGTGTATGTGTGTGTGCGCTCCTCTGTCAGGGTTTGTTAAAGCATACAAAGTACAGGACGAGACAGGAATAGGCCAGATTACCACACAAGACACATGCTTTTACACTTTACCATCAGGAGGAAACATCTCATTACATTTTTGCTTTGAATGTGACATACAGAAACTAAAACCAATCAATCAATCAATCAATCAATCAATCAATCAATCAATCAATCAATCTATCTATCTATCTATCTATCTATCTATCTATCTATCTATCTATCTATCTATCTAGTATCTATCTATCTATCTATCTATCTATCTATCTATCTATCTATCTAGTATCTATCTATCTATCTATCTATCTATCTATCTATCTATCTATCTAGTATCTATCTAGTATCTATCTATCTATCTATCTATCTATCTATCTATCTATCTATCTATCTATCTATCTATCTATCTATCTATCTAGATAAACAATTAAAAGTCAAATTATAAGCATAACAAATTGAGGAAAAGTTTAACTGAAGAATGAAGATGAATTTCAAATTTGATTGATTATTTGATAAGAGATACAAAAAATCGCAGCAAAAAAAATTATATTTTAAAAAAAAAATCAAAATCTTCTTGGTTTCTGTTAATTTCCAGATTTTTTCATCCAAAATTTTCAGTGTGATCTCAGACTTTTGTAGCCCACTGTATTTGTTTGATTATATACACAATCTCTATTGGTTATGATGTGGTTTTGCTCAGGTTATTTGCCATCTTAGAATACTGTTATTTCATTGGCCAGGAGAGAAGCGTTGCTATTGGTTAGACCTATGATGACGGTCTAACGACCTAGCTGTGGCATTTGACTTGACCTCTTACCTCAGCGTTGGCTCTGATCCAGTGAGTTTGAACACTGAACTTCAGACTTATCCACTGTTCTCCAACTGCTCCAAACACAGACATGAGGTGCACTCTTACATGCAAGTCACACACAAACAATACGCGAACTCTCTTTTATACACTCATATCCAAATAAAGTATGGTAATAACTTAACTTTGGAGAGAATATCTGGACATCTGGACCTGAAGAACAGTTAGATGGGACAGGTAGGTTAACATGCTATCTTTTTTTATTCTCTAATACTGCAATACTCAAACAGCCCTGAAGTCTATTTTTGGCTTGTCTTTTCTTCTGTATAAGAGAGAGAGATAGATGCTCCATCAACTTTTGTAATAGTCTTGTATAACTTGAGGCAAACCAAACCTCTTTAGATGATCTGTCTTGTTTCTCAGTGTGCATGTTTACCGCTCGTATCATAGCATGATTGTTTGTCTTCACATTAACAAAATGGTGGAGATAGACTACTTCGTCGAACTCTAATGATGATGATGATGAGGATGATGAAATCACCTATTGTCAGAGAAAGTCCGAATTTTTTCTTGCGTGACAGTATTCATTCCCAATTATTACTTATAAATCCTCAATCCCTAAACATCCACAATACTATACGGTCACATAATACAAAATTCCACAATGGACATTACAGAATTACAATAATTATAATAATAGTACTAAATATAATTAACATATGACTAAATTGATTTCACTTTTAATGATCTTTTGTTACTAAAAACAAGTAAAGTTACAAAGTAAGTCAAATGCTGGAATATAAGTTTGCAGAGTTAATGTAGGCTATTCATTCATATCTATTTATAATAAAATCTATAAGCTAATAAAGAATCAATATAGTTGTTAAATAGTAGCAAATGTTTTATGTTTTCATGATAATAATAATAATGAATCTATTTAAAATAATATAAACATAAAAAAATCTTCTACCAAAAGGATATCACATAAAACATATTTTTTTAAATGCTGCACGTCATGAGTATCAACACCCTTTCATATTTTTGCTTAATTATATTAAAGGCCTATTGTACTACATATTAAAATTTAAGCATTAAACTTTACTTGTTTGGAACATTGTATTGAACAATGTACAGCATAATTAAATGTGTTCTTGATTACTTGAATGATAATTGTTTAACACAGCTCGAATACGTGTGTAAGCAAGAGTGTGTTTCTACGTAAGAAGGCTTAACTGTCTGCTGAAAACCTCCTTAGGAGATTTATAAGTCTTAAACAAGAGCAGGGTTGTTTGCTGAAAGTCTTTCTTAGGTCATACATTTACAGGTCATGTTACTCGATGCTGGATTTCCTAAACGTGAATGCAAAAATACATTTCCAGCCTTTTTAGCTACATTCAACCAGCATCTGTTTCCCGTGAGCTAAATTAGCCAATTTATAATGAGCTGTATTATGATGGTAAAGTAATGTACTATACAAACAATGGCATGACAATGAATTGTTGAGCTTTCAGGAATGTTCTACACTTTAACAGACATTTTTAACAGAATTGTTTTTTTTTTTTATCCCTGCAGTGAGAAATGTTTTTGAGGTTGATCTTCAGTCAACAGCCACTGTGGAAGATTCTAATACTCTGCTACCTTTATTCTGTGGTCAGCCGGCATTCTGTAATTGGTATAAACACAAACAGAGACAAATCACATGGAAAACACACACACTGTCTGTCTCTCTCTCTCTGTCTCTCTGTCTCTGTCTCTCTCTCTCTCTCTCTCTCTCTCTCTCTCTCTCTCTCTCTCTCTCTCTCTCTCTCTCTCTCTCTCTCTCTCACTTGACATGCATGCATCCATACAACCTCAAACGACTTCACATACAACAACATGCTAAATATTGACTACAGCAGGCGGACACAAGGAATTTTGACTGTTTGAGCAGAGAAATAGGATGGAATTTTAATCTGTGTGCCATGAAAAATTAAGAACAACTCACTGGCAACAATCCAGTCTGGATAATCTGTCAGTGCTGAACAACAGGCTTGTTGTAATCCATCAAACTATTCTAAGAATTGTCAGAAGTTGTAATATTATTGAGCTGACTGCACTGGCACAATTGGATGAGAACAAACCTTGAACTGAATTGAGTTGGATGATGACATTTCTGTTTTCTGTAGCTGCTATATAGCTGATTCGACCTCATAATTGACGAGTTATTGAGCTGAATTTAATCAACACTGAACTAACTTCCTCTGAATAATGACTCGATTGTCTTTTTTTAGGCTAATTTACAGCGGAATTGAATTCTGTTTGCATCATTGATCATTATTTTCCTGTTTATCACTGTAAAGCTGCTTTGAAACAATCTGTATTTTAGAAAGTGCTATAATTAAAGGCTACTTGACCTGACTAGAAGTTGACAAACTAATTTACTTATTTACTATTAATTTACTATCATCCAGACATAAAAAACAACCAAAATGTTACATTAGAGCAGACTGCAATTAGAAATATAAGGAAAATGTTGTTCAAATCAATGTTATGTGTTTCTTTTTTGTCAGCCAGTGAATGTGACGGTGGTCATGACGTGTTTGCCACAGTCAAAGAGAACAGCCTGATGGGAACATTTATTGCCAATCTTGGATTCACTGCACACCCATCAGCCAATCACATGCACTTAAAGGTTTCTGGAAAAGATGCTGGTTGGTTTTATCTGGAGGGAAGAACTGTCAGACTGAACTCGACGTCAACTAGAATTATTGACCGTGAGGTAACATTAAAAAAAGATCATTAAATGCATGCAATTACACTATCATCTTCTGTCTTGTTTAAATAATATCATCTGACTATGATGATATTACAGATACACGGCTCCGTTTTAACAGCAACTGTAAGGTGTTACAAACATAAAACACTACAGGTAAGTTCAATTATCTGTGACATACAGCAGCATCCTCTTAGAAAACTGGATTTAGCTATATAATTTACACGTCAAATAAAAGTCAAATGTTGTTATCAGGCTGAACACAGGATCATGGTAGAGGTTCTGAACGAGAATGACAACAAACCTGAATTCCTGCAAAGCTCCATACAAACTCTGCAGCTCAGCGAGGTAAAAGACACAAAAATAACCAAAACAACAAATGATTTCTTTCATGCGTTGACACACTACCCCTCAAAAGTTTGGGCTCAGTAAGATTTTTTTTTAATTATTATTCAGCAAGAATGCATTTAATTGATCAAAAGAGACAGTAAAGAATTTTAAATGTTCAAAAGTTATTTTGAACTTTCTATTCATCAAAGAATCCTGACAAAAAGTATCACAGTTTCCACAAAAATATTAAGCAGCACAACTTTTTTCAACATTGATAATAATAATAGCAAATCAGGATGATTTCTGATGGATCATGTGACACTGAAGACTGGAGTAATGGCTGATGAAAATTCACCTTTCCCATCACAGGAATACATTACATTTTAAAATAAATTCAAATAGAATTTTTTTTTTTTAATTGTAATAATATTTCACTTTATAATGCTTTTGCTGTATTTCTAATCAATACAATGCAGCCTTGGTGAGCATAAGAGACTTCTTTCTTCTTACCGAGCCCAAACTTTTGTCTATATATTTTGTATATGTGTATATATATAAACACTCCATTCGTGAGATATTCTTGTTTGATGTGTGTATGTTCAGTTGACAGCGGTGAACTCTGTAGCGTTTACAGTCCAGGCTACAGATTTTGATGGAGACACGCTCACATACATCATTGATGAAACATCAGTAGGTGAACCAAACACCTCTTCAGATCTACAAACCCACAGTAGAAATCTTCTGCTAGTCCTATACTTTAGTTTCATCTGACTTAAATTTGGTTGGTGATGATGAATCAAATTGGCTACTTGATAATCATATGTGGACATTTGATCATATATCTCCAGCCAGATGCCCGGTATTTTCGAGTGGACTTGCCCAACAGTGGAAAAGTGGTTCTCAACAAGTCATTGGACTACGAGATCAAAACTCAGCTCCGACTGACTATTTCTGCAGTGGTAAAGTACACACAGAAAATACTTGTTTGGTAATGATAAAAAATATGGAGGAAAAAAAACATTTACTCATATGTTCATGTGGCTTTAGGAGACTAACACAAATGAGCACTACAACACAACAGCAACAGTAATCATCAATGTGACAGATGGGGACGACCAATACCCACAATTCCAGCCTTGCACTCTTCTCTCAGCCAATCACAGCAAACGCATATGTGCCAACCCCCTGTACACCGCAAATATCACAGAGAACGAGCAGGTAATCCCTGTGAATGTATAAAATAAACAATAATTTTTTTTTTTATAAACATAAGGCATATTAATTTGACAACTTTTAGCTACAATACAAAACAATCTCAATGTCTGAACTATAACCTTTTACAATTCAAATGTTTGAGGTTTTTTTAAGTCTATTATGCTCAACAAGTATGCAATAATTATAATTTGATCACAGAAATAGTAAAAAATAAATAAATTAAAAAAGCAATATTGTTTTGTGTTGCAATACTGAATTTTCAGCATAATTACTCCAGTCTTCAGTGTCACATGATCCTTCAGAAATCATTCTAATAGGCTGATTTGCTGCTCAAGAAACATTTCTTCTTATTATCAATGTTGACAACAGTTGTGCTACCTAATATTTTTGTGAAAACCTGATACATTATTTCAGGATTCTTCGATGAGTATAAAGTTAAAAGAACAGCATTTATTAATAATTAATTTGTTTGTTAATGTAAAGGTCTTTTCTTTCACTGTTGATCAGTTTAAACCTAAAAAAAGTGTACATGTATATAATTCCTTCTATCGTCTGATTATTTGTCACTCAGGACATTGTCTTGGATTTCTATCCTGGTCCGATTCAAGCTTTGGATGGCGATAAGGGTCTCAGAACGCCAGTAAAGTACTCCATCCTGTCAGGTGATTATCCTCTGCCATTGAACCTATCTAAACTAAACTAAAATATATGTATTATTTTATATATATATATATATATCTGTGTATGTGTGCTTTAATACAGGGGCAGATAATGGCAGATTTGTCATTGACAGTAGTTCTGGAGAAGTGAAGTTAACCAGACGCGTGGAGAACCGACTGCTGATTCCGACACTGAGACTGCGTGTTATGGTGTGTCTGAGAGTAAAGAATAAAATTTTTAAAAAGTTATATAATTTGTTTTAGTATATTTTAAAATAATATATGATTTATCTTTGAATATATATATTTTTTATTTATATATATATATATATATATATATATATATTAGGGGTGTAACGATACCCTCATGTCACGATTCCATACATATCACGATACTGAACTCACGATACGATATTATTGCGATACTCCAAGACATGATAAAAGGTTAACAAAAAATGTACTGTTGATTAAAATGCTAACTTTGATATTACATTGTGTGTGTAAATAGGCTTGAACTCTGTGCTTTTAACCCAAGGACAATAGAGACACCAGAATAAAATTATTCATGATCTGAAGCTGAAAATACAGAACTATTTTAAAATATTCTTGCACTTTTTCACTGACTAGATATATTTAAAATAATGTTGGACACTTTTTACTGGTCAGGTAACATTTGGTATTATCAGGACCCACAAATATTCCCCCATTGCATTATTATACATTATAATCCACATTATATATAGTAGTTTAATGTAGTACTGACACTAAAACTCTGAAAACTTGAATTATTTTCTCACACAGTACATTTTTTTAGGGGGGGAACTATCCACGATACATATTGTCACTATCCACGATACGTATTTTTGAATTTTTGTATTGCGATATATTGTGGCACTATATATTGTTACAACCCTAATATACATATATATATATATATATATATATATATATTTTTTTTTTAAGAAGTGTTGTTTTTCTTATTGCATTTTGAAAGCATTGCGATGTTTCTGCTCAGGCAGCTCAGACGGATGACCCTCTGAAGTATGCAATAGCCACGGTTCTGGTGAGGGTTCTTGCAGGAAACAAGTTTCCGCCCCAGTTCAACCGTTCAGCGTACCGTGGCTTTGTCAGTGAGAGCACAAGTCCTGCCTCGCTTGTCATGACGTACGGCAACAAATTACTTATCCTGGAGGCCACGGATCAAGACTTCTCCGATGTACGTGACTCAACAAGATCGCAACACTTACAAGACCACATACAATCCTTACAACCACACAGCTGTAACACCCCAAAGTCAACATCCAATTTCAACATCACAAAGGCCCTGGTTTGACATTCATTGCATGAAATATGGGTTCATGTTCCTGTTTAAGCCTAAGAAACTGAGTTTGCTTTATGTTTGTGGGTTAAAGGGCTTCAATCCCAGACTGCAGTATTCTCTAAACTTTCAACACAACAGCTCTCGGCTTTTTTACATTACACAAGAGGGACTGCTCATTGCTAAAACCAACCGACTACACCCCAGCCACAAATACTTCCTAGAGGTATAACATCTACAGTAGACTACATTCATAAGCAAAATCTGGACAGTATTCTACTACTACTTATTCTAGAAAATGACAATTGGCAACTGTGTTGCAGGTCCTAGCCACTGACCTGGAATCAGGAGACTCTGTTAAAGCTGCATTACATGTGGAAGTTCTTCAGAAAGGCCAACCAGGTACTTGAAAATCTTCTAGAAAACTCTGGTTCCCTTTTAGTCGCTCACGTTCGACATAGTCAACGCGTCGACTGATTGGGATCACGCTTAGAGAGCCTATCATCTTCGAGTACTATTAACACGAGCCAATGTAATTGGCGTGCGTGAAATGCATTACACACTCCGCCCCCGCGGCGCGGGTAGAAATACGGAAGTGGATGCACGCAGTAGTTGTCTTTCGCTTCGGAGCCGATCGTTTGATGTTTCTGAAGAGTGCTGTTGTTTACAACGAGCGAGTGTGTCAGTGTTCTTCTGGAAAACTCTCCCAGTGCTGGTGGTTTCTACAGCGCGAGTGCAGCGGTGATCGCGAGCTTTGAGCTCTCAACTACTGTTTTAACAGCAACAAATTTCTTAAGGTTTGTGTGTGTTGACGGCTGGTTAGAGGGCAGAAAAGTGAGTGCTTCACTGTTCAGTGTTGCCACGGTCATTCCCCTGTGTGCTCCGGCACTGGTGATGGGTCCTATTTCCTGAAAGAGCAACACGGGTGCGTTTGCGTCTTTCTCAACAAAAAAAAGAAAGAAAAATATGTCATTCGACCTCTGCGTTTCTGGATGCGGTCGTTCCCTTTTCCTCTCTGACAGTCACAATTGTTGCGTCACGTGTTTGCGCTTACAGCACGCTGAAGCAGCTTTTGTGGGCAGTTCATGTTCCCATTGTGGGAATATGACTGTCGCGGTGTTGAGATAGAGACTCGCCTTCGTCCGCGAAGTGCGAGTCCCCATTACCATGCCCCACCCCCGGGTGCCGTGTGGGATCTCTGTAATGGACCGATCAGCTGTTTCAATTGGGGTTCCCCCAGAGGATAATATGTCGATAGCAGCATCGAGGGTGAGCTGGCCTCTGGAGATGACGACTCGGCTGTGTTTTCTCCCTCTGGGAGTTTAACATTGCCCAAGCCAGATCCAGAAATGTCAGCTATGCTGAAACGGGCTGCCGGGCTCGAGTGGCACCCTCCACCGTGTCCCGTTCAGTCTCGGTTGGAGGATTGGTATCTCTGGGCAGGCCGCGCTGGTTCTCAGCTCGCCGCCCCAGTGCTGTTCTTTCCCGAAGTGCATGGACAGCTTACCAGGTTGTGGATGGCACCTTTCTCTGCCAGAAACTGCCTGGATAGCTTTTTCCCCTCACTACCCTTGATGGAGGAGCGGTGAAGGGTTGCAAGGTTATCCCTCCAGTGGAGCGGTCTGTCGCAAATCAGGTGCACCTGTGTCCGGCGGCCGCTGCCTTTTGGGGGGATCCTCGTCTCCCCCCTAAGGCCTGTGAGTTCTCGTCCGTTCCGACGGGCAGAGCTTACAAAGCCTGTGGGCAAGCCGCCTCCTCTTGCGTGCCATGGCGCTGCTACAGGTCTGTCAGGCCAGGGCACCCATGGACATGCACGAGGGTAGCCCAGACCGTGCGCTCATAGGTGAGCATCGCACTGCATCTGACCTCGCCCTCCAGGCACGAGTGTCGTGGCGTGCACGATCGGTCTGGCGGTGTCCACCTTAGTGGTCCAGGAGCGCCATTGTTGGTTCAACCTGGTTGATATGGTGGATACGGACAAGGTTCGGTTCCTGGTCTCCCCAATTTCCCAGGTTGGGCTGGTCGGCGACGCAGCAGAGATCTACGTCCAACAGTTGTCTGCCGCCCAAGCGCAGACGGAGGCCATCCGGCACATCCTGCCCCGACGGCCCGCTGCTGCCTCCACCCCGCTGCCGGGGGCAGTTCCTCCGCCTGCTCGTCGCCGAGGGCGTTCCCTTCCCGCCGCTCCCACTGGGCCTCCGCAGTAGCCTCCAGCCAGGCCTCAGCATGAAGCCGGCCGCAGTAGGGACACCCAGCCCGCTCCAGGCACTGCCAAGCCAGGTGGCAAGCTACAGCAAAAGGATTCCGGAGCGGGCCGCTCAGGGATGGAGGAAGATGCTCTGGGAGTTGGTCACCGATCCACTCCCTCCCCCCGGGTGAGGGCCGGGTGGAGTCTTTGTTTGTGTGTGTGTCTGTTCCTCCGCTGCTCCCAAAAGAAGCGGAGCAACCGATACCCACACTCCAAAGAAAGAGCAAATTCCTCTGTTCCTGGGTCCCAAGAGGGCGAGTCTGGTGGTGTGCGACCCTGTAAGCCTTGCACCCCTCAGCCTCCTCTTGTTCGCCAGCACGGCAGCTGGGTGCAGTTCGAGGATCCGGTCATCCGCCTTCTCACGCATCCCTGGCCGTCTCGTGGAGACAGGTAAGTGTTGTACACCACACTCAGACCCTGCTTCGGGCCGCCTCCGGGCCTTCCGAGCCGGATCCCTGTCCTCCACCTCGCTGCCCCACCTCAGGTACGTCTGTGGTTCCCTGGTACGGTGTGTGTAAGCCTGAAGATGCTTCCTACCGCTCCAGCTGGCCCCGAAACTACCACCAGACTCGGCTTGCGATTTATTTCGCTTGGCTTCGCCCTGGCTCAGTGATATTCATCATACCTAGGTGTTGAGCTGAGATGCTCCTAAGATTAGTGATATTTATCACACCTACGTGTTGAGCGCTGCTACTGTCCTGTGTGCGCACGTCGCATTACTACACAGAAATGCATTTTCAAATGCTCCGTCCCCAAGTTTGGCCTGCAGCGTTCGACCTGAAGAACAGTACTTCAGATCTCTATCCTTCCGCTCCACAGACCAATCTGTGTTCTGGCGTCGAGGGTACAAAGTATCAGTACAAGTCCTACTCTTCGAGTGCTCCATAGCCAGTTGGGTCTTCAGGTCAACTGGGAAAGTGCCATTGCCTAGTGCTAGAAGTAAGAAAGGGTCCCACTGAAAAAATTTTCAGAGGCTCCTGGGGCTCCTCCATATGAAGACCGCTTCAGCACTAGTTTTATGATTGATTCCCGAGGTGACCATGGCAGAGCGGCACGCCCTGTGTGATAAAAGATCACCCCGGCCTGCCGTCAAACTCTCAGCCCGTGTTCAGACCTTCAGGTCCACTAACACCGACTGAGGGGCCATGTACAAAGGGCATGCTTTAACGGAGGCCTGGGCGACCTCCGACTGCATTGGTATTCGTTACCTCGAGTTGGCAGTTCACCTCGCTTTGAGCCACCGCTGCTCAGCGAGCTGGTACTGGTCTGAAAAGACAACATCGAGACAGTTGCGCTAAGCTTCCCTTGCATGTCACAACTCGCCCGTCACCACCTCCTTGGAGTCAGAAACTTCTGAGGTCGCTTCATTCCACTATAAAATTCTTCGGGCCTGCTCAATCGTGCTGCCAACGAGCCTCACGACAGCTATGGCCAGGGAGAGTGGAGACTCCAATCCCCTGGCAGTCCAGCTGGGCAGGGACCACTTCGGGGCCGCACAGTTACATCTATTGCCCCTCCGGACTCGCCCCTCTGCCAGTTGTGTTTCTGTCTGAGCGGAGATCTCTTGGATAGACACTGGCGCTCAGCTGACCCCGGGGCCCCGCAGAAATGAGCTTTCTTAGAAAGCGGCTATGCGATTCATTATCGCTTGGCGCTGCTCAAGTTCAGTAATGTTCATCACACTCAGGTGTTGAGCAGAAATGCTCCTGAAGCTCAGTGAATTTCATCACACTCAGGTGTTGAGCAGAAATGCTCCTGAAGCTCAGTGAATTATCACATCTTGTGTTGAGCAGTGCTCCTGTCTTGTGCGTGCATGTCGCTTGCACCTACTGTGCTAAGTCAGGAGTGGAACAGGTCTTGATAGTAGCCCCCTTTTGGCCCAACCAGATCTAGTTCCCTCGACAGCCTTCCTGACTTCCCCTGAATACATTTCAGGGACGGGGCATGATAGCACCCACGTTCAAAGAACTGGACGGGGAGGTTCAGGTCGCTATCACAAGGATATGTGGTAGTGACCATCACTTCTGCAAGAACCCCCTTAAGATAAGTCATTTGTGCTTCGCTAGTTAGAAGTGGAACCTATTTGTTGATTGAGTCTTCTCTCCGTGAGGAGATCCTGAGAGCCTTCGGTCATTTCAGTGCTCTCTTTACTGCAAGTTGGGTTGGAGTAGGCTGTTCCTTCACCCTCAATATGATACAAACATCATATGCAGAAGTATGGGAAGCACGTCCTGATCGTCAGGTTCCTGAGGGAGCAAGGGTCATCCCTGCGCCCCTCTTTATCCTTTTGGGCCTATCTCTGGTGCTACAGAGACCACCCCTGAGCCACTGCAGGCAGTGAGTTAAAAATTCTGTTTTTAAACAGTTCTCCTGCTCGCTTGGTTGGTAGGGACTTTAATAGATGGTAGGGACTTGCTCGCTTTCAGTCAATGACTTGTGCCTGGAATTCAGGCCGGCTATCTCTCACGAGCTGAAACCCCGGCCTGGATATGTGCCCAAGGTTCCTACCTCTCCCTTAAACTGGGACCAGGTGGTGAGCCTGTAAGCGCTTCCTGGAGGAGGCAGACCCAGCCCTGGCTTTCTCTATCCGTCCGCTTCATTGCGGTTTTACATGCACAGAACGCAAGCCTTAGGACCTTAGACCAGCTCTTATCTGTTAAGGAAATCAGCAAAGACTGTTTCCAAGCGAAGTTGGCCCACTGAAACAGGCTGCCTTCATCTTGGTGAATTTCCCGAGATGCACATGTCCACTTAGGTGGTGAGCTCCTCTTAAATGAGTGTGTGCTCCCGCTTAGGCATTGACACAGAGTGCTTCGCTCATAGATATTCTAGAGTTGAGGGCTGAGCGACACCTTAGCCGAACCGCTGCTTCCTGTGGGCTCCCTTCACATGAAGCCAGTTTCACTGTAAGCCCGGTTCGTTGTGTCGGCTTGCTGCACCATTCCCCTCCTATGGACTGGATACATGCGCAATTCTTGCTCCAGTTGAGTTCCCCTTTTTAGCCGAACCCTGTCGAGTTCCTCCATACCCTTCGGCAACGGACATGGCGGAACGTCCGAAGCCAGGCCTATCACTCGTATGCACTGGTGGAACCTGTGTTAGGCTGGGTCCATATGCTGTGATTCCTACGGCGATCCCATATGTGTATTCTTCCACAGTACGGCTCCCTGCGGCGAGCCCGTGTCTTCCCTTGGCAGAGCCTGCTCTGCCGTCACTGTTCGGTTGAGTCTCCCCCCTGTTTAGGCTGGAGGCACCCCAGTGACATTCCATATATTTTACTGCCCGGTCATCCGCCCAGTTCATATGTGTATTCTCCACATGTTACCTCCCTTCAGGCAGGATGTGGCTTCCGCAGCATCCCTTACTTCCATGTTCAGGGAATGCTTTCCCAGTGGTCCTGTAGGAACAGCAGTGACTTCCCTGGCCTAAGCCCTGTCCCTTCCCCGCCTTAATTGCGGGGAGATCTGGAGGCTTTATTGCGGGGAGATCTGGAGGCTTTTGTCTAGGCACTGGAAGGTGGCAGCACTAGATGGCGTTTTAATTGGGATCCCAATCAGTCGACACGTCGACTATGTACGCTTCAGGTTACGTATGTAACCCTCGTTACCTGAAGGAGGGAACGGAGACGTAGTCCCGTCGCCACTATTGCTGGACCACCGCTGACTCCGAGTTACACTCGGCTCCTCAGCGAAAAACAACTAGTGCGTGCATCCACTTCCGTATTTATACCCGCGCCGCGGGTCCGGAGTGTGTAATGCATTTCACGTACGCCAATTACATTGGCTCGTTTTAATAGTACTCGAAGATGACGGGCTCTAAGCGTGGTCCCAATCAGTCGACACGTCGACTACGTCTCCGTTCCCTCCTTCAAGGAACGAGGGTTACATACGTAACCGCGACGATTCTTATCTTAATCGGGAATATACACATATATATGAAATAAAGATCTTTAGGCATACATACATTGTGAGCAAACTAAAAGTGGGTGTGGTTTGTCTGTGCAAAACTTGCAACAACATAAAATAATAAATAATAAACAGTAAATGCATTATATAAGTTCCACAGGGTCCTTTGGGGGCGGGGCACCTGAATAGCAGAGAGACAGTGGGCAGGGCAGAGGGCGTGGCAGGGGTGTGTCTGATCCTGCTGGCCATTGCCTTATTTACTCTGGTGCGCTGCATTCGGATGAACAGAGAAAAGCGGGATCATGGCATCCGGACCAATGTGGCTGACAGTAGTGACCCTAACGTGGTAAGACAAAATCTATTCATGCAACTTGTACAACATGGACAAAGGACATGTTAAACTTTGCATATGTGTCCATTTGTTCCAAACGTATTATACCCAATACATAAGAAACAGAGCAGTGTAACTACTTTTACTTTCAAATTCTTACACTACCGTTCACAAATCTGGGGTCAGTAAACTTTTAAAAGAAAAAGAAAAACTATAGAAATATTGCAAAATATTATTACAATATTAAATGTCTGCTTTTTATTTTTAATGCATTTTAAAATGTAATTTATTCCTTTGATGCAAAGCTGAATTTTCAGCATCATTAATCCAGTCTTTAGTTTCACATATATGGCGTTATTTCCCTGTCAAATGTCGAGAGCGCGTTATTGAAGCGCGAAAGTACATTAATATAATGCGCGAGCGTGAATCTCAATGCTCGCGCGCGGAATATAATGCGCGAGCGCGAATCTCTCTGCTTGCTCGCGGGAACTGGGCGCACGCTCTCAGAAACACGCTGCTCTTGTAAGAATTTTCTCTGGGCTCGCTCAGAGAATATGCCTGCACTTAGAACGTGTTCAGTGCAATTGCGAAGCTCTCCTCTTCGCTTAAAGTAAGCGTGTATGTGCTTAGACTGTGTCCCGTGCGTTCGCGCAAGCCTACTCTTCTCTTTGATTTCTTTCTCTTTGCTCTTGGCATAAACGCTGTCCAAACGACAACAATCAATCAGAAATTGCTATTCCATATGTTATGTAGGGTTTTTCCTTCTGTAAAGCACTTTGGCCAGCCAGTGGCTGTTGTAAAAAAGAGCTATATAAATTAAAAGAACTTTAACTTGTGAGTGTCATTGGTTGTTTTTGGTCATAATCATTGTCCTTGTGTTCCCATTGTCTCTTGACTAGCTTTGTTCCCTGTACCATTGTTGGTGATTCTATGTTTAGTCCAAGTTTACGTTCATGTTAATTTTATATTGTCACTTCAACCCAAATCGAATTGGAATAATACTTGGGTTCAATTCAACTCGACTACATTACACATATTATAGACATGATTCATGGGTCTTTTTTTAAATTATCTTTCTAGATCTTTTTGTCTTAATTTTAAAATCTGAAAGTTCTTGTTTTAGGTTCTTCATATATGCCTATTATATAGGCTACCTTGTTATAATTATTAAAACCTTTCTTAATATTTTTTTATTTAATGAAACGTTTTTCATTATCTTAGAAAAACATTAAGAGAACGTTTATATAATGGGAGAATTAAACGTTTGAATAAAGTTCTTATAACCAAGCAAGAACGTTAATACAACGTTTATATAAAGGGAGAATTGAACGTTCTAACGTTATTATAACCAGGAAATAACGTTAATACAACGTTTATATAACGGGAGAATTGAACGTTCTTATAACCAAGAAATAACGTTAATGCAACGTCTAAAAAACTGGACGTTTTGAAATTCCCTAGAACATTCAGAAATAACATTTTTATAACTTAATGGGAACGTTATGAAAACGTTCTACCTAAAATTGTTAGCTGGGGAAGAGGAGAGATTCGCGATTGCACTGAACACGTTTTAAGTGCAGGCATATTCTCTGAGAGAGCCCAGAGAGAGAGTTCTTACAAGAGAAGTGTATCTGAGAGCACGCGCCCAGTTCCCGCGCACGAGCAGAGAGATTCGCGCTCGGCACATTATATTCCGCACGTGCGCAGAGAGATTCGCACTCGGCACATCATATTACACGCGGGAGCAGAGAGATTCACGCTCGGCACATCATATTCCGCGCGGGAGCAGAGAGATTCACGCTCGCGCATTATATTAATGTACTTCCGCGCTACAATAATGCGCTCTCGACATTTGACAGGGAAATAACGCCATACACATAATCCTTCAGAAATCCCTCTAATATGCTGATTTAGTGCTCAAGAAACATGTCTTGTGTTGAAAACAGTTGTGCTGCTACTATCTATTTTTCTGGATTTTTTTATATAAAAAACTGCATTTATTTGAAATTGAAATCTTCTGTAACATTATGTCTTCACTGTTATACTTTTGACACTTAAAAGTATTCTTTTTTTTTTTTAAAGTCTTGCTTACCCCAAACTTTTTAATGGCGCACCTTGATAATAAACAAATGAAACATTTCAAGATTTTTTTTGTACATTTATAAACAAGTCTCAAAGTAAATCTTTTTGCATTTCCTAATATTTCATGTCTAGAGTCTGAGATGGTTCCAGATGGTGAGTTAATGTCACTTTATTCCCCCTTAGTGAACCTCATTGTACAGTATTTTTCATTTCATAAAGAGATGAAAATGGAAATACAATGGTTTCTTAAAGAGTATATTGACAAGACGTTTTGTTACTAAACTGGTGTGATAAAGCAGTTATATGAGTGTAGATAAAGTGTAGATTAGTGTATAAATATAAATAAGGACAATATTACTCAGTGCACCTTCAAATTTCCCATAGTAACTCATTAAACATTAGAAATGTTTTTTTAGACAAGCAATTGTAAATACAGTTTTTCTGTCAGGTGAAACACAGCCGCCCGATGCCCTTAGTGGAGGAAACTTTCTCACATCACAACGAGGCATTCAGCGAGTATGACTACTCGACCTCACCTTTCTACGGCAAACAGGGCATCTACACCAAAATAGAGGAACCACCACCATCATCATCTGTGAACTTGCCATCAATTACCTTTAACAGGGAACGAAGACGCAATTATCTGGCACTGCGGCCCAACGGAAGGCCTGTGAATAGGTTTAACAATAAAACAGTGACATTTCGTGACTACATTGTGGTTCGGGAATGTGATGAAGAGGGTGAAGGATATATGGAGACTACGTTCAGAACAGAGGCGGAAGTCTGTACTGATTTCGAAGAAATGAACATGGATTGTGAATTAGATGACAACTATATCACAGAAGAATTTAAAATACAATCAAAAAGAACCACTTCATATTGCGAAGACATAAATGAGTCAGAAATGCTCAATGCACACCTCAAAGAAGTCAACCGAGACTACGAAATACCTAATACTGGCCATACAGATGTAAAAACTGACTTCGAAGCAATAATTCATGCAAATCCACTGGAATTAAGGCACGAAAAAAATTCTGGGAAGCACAGATTCAAGTCTGACCTGGACAGAATACAAACAAACTCAACTGAAAATCAAGAAAGAGATTGTACACAAAACTCAGCACCAGAAGATGTTACTACACAAGCAGAATTCTCCATTTATAAAGGAGAGCCATATATCACAAACCCTAAAGTCTTGGTTTTAGAGGCCAACAAACCCTCCGTCAAATATTCAGAAAAGTTTAAATCAGATGGAATCAGAAAATCTGGTGATCTTAATCTAGATCCTCAGGTTTCAGTTGTTGAAAGTTCTGTACAAAAGTTTCAGGATGTAAGTAACCAGGACTTACAAACACATCTAAGCACATTAACACTCGATTCAAGTCAATACAATGGGTCAGAACAATGTCTGGCAGCAGAGACGAACAGCACAGCAAGCTCAAACTTATATTATGTTAACGAGGACATTGCAACAAATTTAGATGACAGTAGCCTAGAAGGGGGGTCTGTATCTAATCTAGATACAAGTGGTCAACATCTCAACTATGTTCATGATCCTCATGACATGCAGATAGAATGTTTCAATGAACAACTCGACACAGATGAAAGTAATGATGGAAGATGATGATTGATGAAAGCTAAAAATGCTTTACAACACTTGTTTGAAATTACAATATTGAGCTTGAGCACCAAATAAGCCTTCGTAAAATGGGAACATCCTGTGTCCTTCCTACAGTATGTACAACATTGCATTGACTTGCTTTTTTTGTATTGAAACTGCACTTTGCATTGCAATGTACCAATTCAAATAAAATCTATTCATGACAAACAATAAGAATATCTGTGGTGTAGATGGTTCATCAGCTAAAATTAAAATTACGTGGACCTCGTTCATTATAGTAGTATTGAATAACATCAAAGTAATGGAAAAACATGGGAATAGGCCTAAAATTATTTTTGTGCATTATGGGCTCAAAAGAAGTCAATTAAGTACAAATGACCAGGATCACCCCCTAGTGGATAAGATTAGTGTCTCCATAAACTAGCAATTCACCTGGAAACCCCACAAATGGAAACAATTAAAAACATGATTCGTTTTGATAAATTTTATTGAGAAAACACTCTCAGCTATAAGACCGTATTTACAATACCTGATTACAGCATATTGTTCACATTCAATTATAGACATATATACACAAACTATATACTAACATTAAGTGAGGAGGTCATTTTCAGTCATGTATGAATTGCACAAGGGACAAAAGGTAAGAAAACAAAGCCTTGCATAATAACGAAGCAGTTTGAAGGCTA
Source organism: Tiaroga cobitis (assembly GCA_030578255.1). Lineage (NCBI taxonomy): Eukaryota > Metazoa > Chordata > Actinopteri > Cypriniformes > Leuciscidae > Tiaroga > Tiaroga cobitis. Next base: position 10,565,622 of record CM060608.1, read on the forward strand.
AGGGAGACAGAAAAAGGCACTTGAGGAAAAAACAGCTTTAGTTTGTTGGTTCAGTCCATTAATGACAGTACTAACACACAAAGGTCTTACTGACAGGTCACAGAGGGTGGAATGGTGTTCAATGGTCCTTGGAGCAGGGGTTTTATTTATAAAAGAGCCCCAGATTAGTTGATAGTTTCTGTCCTTGCACTCACTGTCCTTTTGAGTATGAAAGAACAATAAAACTGATCATAGATCAGCACGTCGAGCCACGACATCCCATGTTCCTGCAGGCTCGAGAAATAAACAAATCCTGAACTCTGGTTAAGGTCTGTTTTGATCCAAAGACAATGAAATTACACAACAGTCTAACTATGATATATTACTATGCTTGATTTTCAATATCACACATTCTCTGGCTAAATGAAGATGAAGAACATGTACATGTAGTGGTTGTAAGACATTTGGTATTATTTAGAGAAGTAGTTTACATAATGGTATTGGTTGTTTTTTATTTAAAAAAGATTCATATTATGTGCAATATATCCACTTGAAACAAGTGCTCTATGCTGTGTTGGGTTACACAAATGCCATTAAGCTGCATTATATGGGTGCTTTTAGTGCATTATAAACCATTAGGCCAGGGGTGCCCAATCCTGCTCCTGGCGATCGACTGTCCTGCACAGTTCATCTCCAACCCTAATCAAACACACCTGAATATAATTTTCAAGTGATCCTAAAGACCTTAATTGGTTGCTTCAGGTGTGTTTGATTAGGGTTTGAGATGAACTGTGCAGGACAGTCGATCGCCAGGAGCAGGATTGGGCACCCCTGCATTAGGCAAACCTCTACACATCACTTTGACAAGCTTCACAAGCTGACCTGAATATTACTTCATCAGAGCATTTTAAATCGCATCAGAATCCAACGCAGATGAGTGTTAAGCTACGAAGGACATGTTCACGAAAAAAGGCAAAAAAATTGGATTTGATCGAGTCGGCGTAAAAAAACTGAAATGTTTTGTAAACACAGTAATGAAATCATAAAATAAATTATTGTTCTTTTTGCATTTCACAAGTGTAAATTTTTCAAAATTAAAATTCATCGTGTCGGACCAGAGCTTCTCCAAAATCTGTTACTTGGCTCCCGACAAATAGGTCATACTTATCCACAATTTCCTGCTTTGTGAGATGTCCATCCTATCATGGGAGAAAAAAAAGCCAGTTATTGAAGAATAACTGAAACGAATATATATATATATATATATATATATATATATATATATATATATATATATATATATATATATATATATATATATATATATATATATATATTAAAATATTGTATATATTATGACGAATTTATATATTAAAAAAGGCTAGACAATCATATCATCATATATAATTTTCAGCAGTTATCACATCATCTAATTCATTTTTATTTGCTTTTATCACCCCTGAACAAAAGAATTTTGGCTTATTAATGAAATCAAATTAATTCATATAAAAATGCATAATTTCTGGAGCTCAAACAGTAGTAGAGCATGGTGGAGCCTTAAACGCAATGCAAGTTGCTTTGAACAAAAGCATCTGCCAAATGTTTTCCATGGGTCACAAAAGGAGATGTTTAGCAGGTTGACCCAGAAACTGTTTTTCCATCTACTTTGCATGGAAAAGAACATTTGGATGTTGTGCAAAAATTTTCATTACATACGTTTTCAATGACATGAGGGTGATTAAATGATGCTAGAATGTTCCGTTTTGCTAAAACTATTTATGCATTTATTGGCTTAACTATTTATTTAAAAGCCATTTAAACTTCATGCAAATATCTTACTTTTTTTTTGAGAGAGAGAGAGAAATTCACTTTACAATGATTTTAATGGGTTAGGCCGTAGAGCAAACTACAACTTTCAACCAAGATAGCTAAATACGTAATGGCTATGACTTTTTTGCAAAGCATCCCTTCAGAGGATTACCATGTTTTTACCTGATCTGCGTCAGACTCATACAGAAGGTGTTTGGCCTCAGCCTCTGCATGGTCATAATCGGAGGGTAAGATCCAGTCACGGGTCTCATCTTTATCCATACGGCCATCTTTGTTTTTATCCCTGAACTCTGTAAACTGTTCCCTTTCGGTTTTCACCCATTCTGGTTCAGTTGGGTCTCCATTCTGGCTGTACATATCACCTGAAATACACAAGGGCACAAGTAAGACAAATCAATACATGGAACATGAAACTTAAATACACACTTAAAAAAAACACTTACGACTTACCAATATATTCATCCAAGTCGATGAAACCATCTCCATTTTTATCAATGTCCTCCATGGTCTCCTGTAGATCAAAACATAGACAAAAAAATTCAAATTACCCCCAAAAGATAATTTAAAGTCATTATATTGTATTAAAGTAGTATTAAATTGTATTAAAAGTAGCTTGAGAGAGCAATATTTTATTTGACTCAACATATAATTTATTACACAAACTTTTAGGCTACAACGGCCATGTTTTTTTTTTTTAAAGGTACATCTGATTTGGTATTTAGATATATTTACAGACCGTTTATTGCACCTCATAAATGCATTTACAATTGCATAAACAATGGCATCAGATTAATGGGTATTAAATGAATAGTTCACCAAAAATAGTCATCATTTACTCTCCCTCATGTTCGTTTCAAACTTTCTTTCTTCTGTGGTACATAAATGAAGATAATTTGAGAAATCAAATCAAATCAAATTATCTCTCAAAGTGTTTTTTGGTTCATACAATGGAAGTCACTGGTAACCGAAACAATTTGGTTACCAACATTTTTCTAAATATCTTATTTTATGTTCCGCAAAAGAAAGAAAAATCACGACATGAGCTGGGCAATTCAATTATGACAGAACTTAAATTTTGGGGTGATCTATCCCTTTAATGGGCTTTTTTATTAATGTGGGAATATAAAATTTCTTTTTAATGAACTGATACTCTAAATAAGAAACTTAAACTGCCATTAGGTGGCGGTAAATGTCTAAATGAGTAAGTCATTGAGCCATTCAGGCTGCGTTTACACTGCAAGTCTTAATGCACAGATCTGATCTTTTGGACCAAAATCCGATTTTTTGTCCTGCCTGTTTAGTAGACACGACTGGTATCCAATATCTGTGTTTACATAAATCCTCTCCCAAAATGATTCTGTTGAGGAGCGCTACACTATGTGACATGGTTGACCCTCAGGTTTTGAATCAGAAACAGCAAGGTTATCACCTCATTGCAGAGTAATATAAATGTAGCTTTCAGTAGCAAAGCTCTTTTATTTATCAAAATTCATGGAGCAGAGGTTGAAAACCAGTTTCTATGCTTCTGAATTTTTCTGTGTGCGCGCAATTTCTAACCTATAGCTATATATAAAGTTTACACCTCAATAAAAAAAGCTGTGAGTTTTAGTGTGAGCGCATACAGGCACGTCTGCTTCAGCTATCTTTGTAGGCAAACGTCTCGTCATCAGACAAAAACACATTCAGGGGCATTTTTGCCCCAATTTCTTCAATTTTAGGGGCATTCTAACTGCCTTCTATAGGCTCCATAGAATTGTTCTTGCCCTGCATCATGTTCATCACCAACCAACTGTATGAAATGATGGTCTGGGGCAGGTGCGTTAAATGTGTTTATAATTTGAATGCATTATTTGACAGCCATAGAAACAAGATAACAGCAATGGTATGGAAGATGCAAAGTGTGACTGTCCAGACGTACCAGCACTACAATATCCTTCATGAAGTCAAACTCCTCTGGGTGAAGAAACGCTGTAAACTCTTCTTTGTTTGCCCTCATGTCACCATCATGGTCAGCCATCTTGAAACGGCGCTCATCTCTGGTCATCATTTGTCTGTAGTTAAAACCATCCTCGGGATCTGCTTCATCTAAACACACATAGACAATCATATTAGTTGGGATTTCAAGCTATTCCTGGTTAAAACAGTAAATGTACATGGTAAACATTATTTATTTTTTGGCCCGACTCAAATTCCTTTAGTTGTTTTGAGCTCAGATTGTAGTCAGACTGACTGTACAGTCACAACAAATGGATTTGATTACATCACTTGCAAAATGAGGGTATAGCTGCTTGGTCCAAAAGATCAGATTGGAAAACCAAATCAGATTCATGTGCAGCATGAGCAAAACCTTAGAAATATGATTCATCAATTAAGATATTACACAGACCAAGGATGTAACCATAGGTAGCGTTCTTGTATTCCTCCCAGGAGACATAAGCATCTGAGTTGAGATCATGAGCCTGCCATTGCCGGTCCACATCTTCATAGATCCATCGCTTCTGAGCATGTTTGATCCACCGCTTCATCTCATCAACAGTCACAAAGCCGTCGTGATCCTCGTCAATCTTTTCTACGATCTTACTGTAGAGAGAAAGAAAGAGAGAGAATGATCCGGAGAACTATATCAGAAGAGCTCATAGATATGTGGTCCGTCTGTTTTTACCCCAGTCTCTCTTTGCTCTCCTCTGGAGTGAGCTGGTCAAAAGTCTTTGCCTCCTCTTGTCCTAGAAAAGCCTCGTGGTCATACTCGAAGTTCTCCTCATCATCGTGCTCCTTGTTGCTGAGGGGGGCGTCGTGATGGATACGGTCCTTCTTCTCCATGGGTTTGCTGGAGGACTGAAGAACGCAGAGGACGACGAACAACAAGAGCGGCAACAGGTCCATTTTCACGTACTATTTTATTTTTTCTTAACAGGGTCAAAAAGCAAAGTGGAGAGCAAGTAAATATAAATGCAAACACGTGCAATATTGTTACAAATAATCATTTCCAATCATGCTAACTCTATATACATTGATAGTTCATTATTTTATGTGACAGGAAGCTCCTAGATGCATAGAATAAGTTCTCTACATATTTATCCTCGGAACATATATGCATTAATGTACCAAGGCACTGAATGATTACCATATTCATGTTGCCTGTTATTTACATGGCACTCCCATAATACATATATTAGAAAAACAAACAAACAATCAGGGTAATACACAGTTACTTTTTTGCTAGTGCAATGAATGCTGTTCCAAAGTGTTATCAAAAAATATATATATATTATCTCATTTTTTCTTAATAACATTTCATGTTGTAACATTCAATTAATGTCACAGATATTTAGACATGCAAACATCTTTTAAATCCCTCACATTAAGCTTCATGCAAATACAAATCACTTTAGAACGAGATAAATTAAACGCGGTTTACCATAACGGAGCATATTCGATAAACTGTTTAATGGTTTGATCCAACTTTACCTACCAAATATTGTAGCGTTTCACGCCGCCCGGCTGATCTCAGTAACTCCGGATGTCAAACTAGTTGAGACGCTTCCCCTGGATGGCCAGTTCAACCGACCAATCAGATTGGACAGAACGCTCAAACTTCCCTTAACGAACCAATCAGATTGTAGATTGCCCTCAGAACCGCCCGAGCAAACGCCTTCTGAGTCGCTTCGCGATTGGTCCAGTTCAGTCCAAACGTGATTATGCCATTGGTTTAGAACTGCCACGTCCTCAAGGCACGTTATATTATGTACTTATTTATTTTATTATTACCCCCTCCTTCTTCAGAATGCTATCTTGTATGTTAATGTTTCTCCTTTTGAAGTAATATTTTCTTATGTCTGTAGTCAATTGTTTCATTCATATCAATAAAAATGGGCGGAAAATGAAAAAAAGAGAAAGAAAAGCTATACACATCATACTGCATATTTTTGTATTTTTTAACTCAAGTTTTGTGGCGTTTAAAAATGATTTAATTTCAATACTTAAAGCAAGCGTAACTTAAAACTCTGTAAATTACTTGGAACTGATTAACCCCCTTAAATTGAATTAAGTTATTAATTTGTTTTAAAAAATCACTTATGTATTCTTCTTAGAATTATTGTTTTTATTCAGGTCGCACATCTTTATATATATATCACTTTAGAATACGTGTATTCTATTCACATACACGTGTGTGTGTGTGTGTGTGTGTGTGTGTGTGTGTGTGTGTGTGGTTCAAATCCTATATTAGCCCTCCTGCATCACATCATAAGCCAGAGCATCTTTCACAGAAATTATTGGAATATTTGTATTTTCAAGAACCCTTTGAATGGAAATGAAAATGCACACCCTCTCTGGCAGTAGATGGCGCATGGAATATCAGAAATGCAGGCGTTACTCAGTCACCCCGTAGTAGACAAAGCAAGCTGGCTTCTTTCTGTTTCTGAGCCGTATTTAAATGTTTCAAATAGTCAGTAATTTTATCAGTCACATTACATCCAGTTATGCATTTTAGATTTTAACCTTTACTAAGCACTATTACAGGTTTTAAGATATTAAAACATGTTACATATAAAAACACATATAATACACTGTATTTTGAGAATGGGTACGTTTTTTTTGTTGTTTTTTTTAGCTGTGTACGGCATTACTTCACCCAAAAGTGAAAATTGTCAACATTTACTCACCTTCAAGTTGTTCCAAATCTGTATGAGATACTTCCTTCTCCTGAACACAAAATACGACATTTTTGAAAAATGTCAGTAACCAAACAGTTGATGGGCACCAATGACTTTCATAGTATTTTTTCATACAGGTTTGAAACAACTTGAGAGTTAGTAAATGAAAGAATTAAAAAAAAAATAGGTGAACTATCCCTTTAAATTAGATTTTTTTTTATGTGCAGCACAATTAAATGAGCATCTATTGGCAGAGAAATTCAGAATGGTCTTAGATTCTGTAAAAATTTAAGACAGACATCTGTGGTTACACTCAAGGTCGGTAATAGTCAGATTAGTGCTTGAAAAAAATATGGATTTCCCAATGATTGATTTCTTACATTATTATTTAACCACCCCAATTCTGAACATACGGTTACATTTGGCCCTTGGTTACATGTTGCCATACATTTGAAGTTATATTTGATAGAAGTAATACTCTGATAACTTCCATCAGTCACTGAATTAAATCACCAATCACTATTGTATTATTGTACAGTATAGGCCCATTTTATAATATGACGATTTTTGATTATCAATGAAAGCCAATTCAATTATCAATTGGACTGGCTTCTCGCATCAACTTCAAGGCATTGATGCTTGCTTAAAGATCTATCACAGGCTCAGTTCCCTCCTACGAGTCTACGTCCCTACCAGAAGCCTACGATCAGGCTCGTTTTACCATCACAGAGAGCCAAAAAAAAAATCACTCTCTAGAACATTCTCATTCACGGTTCCATGCTGTTGGAATGATCTCCCCACCGTCATCCGGAATGCAGAATCCCTGACAACATTCAAAAGACAACTGAAAACTCATCTCTTCCGTGAGCACTTAACTCTTCTCTTTTCCCTTAATCCTCCCTTGTCCGGCTTATGCTACTCTGAGAAATGCCTGCACTTTGTATTTTGAGCACTTCTTGCATTGTTTTTGCCTCTTCACGATGACTCGCTTTAATTTAGTCTTAATTTGTAAGTCGCTTTGGATAAAAGCGTCTGCTAAATGACTAAATGCAAATGGAGGAAAGAACGAACCAAAACACAGATTCAAAGATTTTATGATAGGAATATACAAAATACATTTTCAAATTCTGCAAACATAAGCAGAAAATGTCTGACACAGCTATTATTCACTGCCATTAAGTAACATTTTCCCCACAGCTGTCTCATGTTTGTTTCCTTTCAATATCCCTTTCGTTTCCACCACGCTTTCAAAGTCTAGCATGTTTCGGTTACATCACAAGATCCCACTGAGTTTTGTAATGAGTATCAGGCGGCTTGTAGCTGTGACCCCTGCGCTACTGGTGGGGCAGCAAGGGTGGCAACATCTTTTCTGAGGTTCAAGGATGCAAAAAGTGTGTCCAGGATTCCCAAGACCTGTAAAAACTCCTGCTGAAGTTCTGCTTCCCGACCCAACAGCTCTAAAAGACGTTGCAGCAACCTCTCGACTACAGGTGACTGGGGAATAACCTGCTGATACAGATCTACACACACACAATTTCTTATGAAGAAAAACAGAGAAAAACAATTCTATTTCGCAACCAGAACTTCTTCATTCTCACTTGCACATGATATGATGTGAAACTCACCAAGCACAATATCCCCGACCGTGAGCAGAGGGCGAGAGAAGCGTGGGTCAGTGATGTACCTGAAAAAAAAAAGCCAAAAACATCCTTTAACCTAATTCATGAATCATTTCTTTCTTATCAAGTCATTAAATACATGTATCGTGGCATTAAATGCCTTGAATCAAGAGAATTAAACTTGAATTATGAGAATTAATTACTGGAAAAGTGCTTAATTGTCATGAAAATGTCATAACACAATCTTAACTTTAAAATTTGATGCAGTATATTTGATAGTAGAAAAATAGTACAGATATGTATATTTTAATTTAAGAAAAAGAAAAAGTATATTGTTTCTTTACAAGTACAAGATCTAGACTCTTGTGGCTTGTCTATGCTTCAGTTTTTGACCTCCTGTTCTGTGTCACTTTTGTGTTGTGTGACCCAAATTCTCAGTCACCACACCCTGAGAACCTGCCTAAGAATTTCCCAGTGCTTTAACCATTCTAAGAAGTCAAGTTTTTGTCACAAGAATGAAATGGCATGCATTTCACAGAATATTAACAGTGCTGAAACTCTTAAGTTTAAACTGTCTAAAGGTGAATCCCACACAGCCTTTCAATAACATGCATATACACACAATGTACTTTTTCTTTTTCTTAAATTAAAATTATATACATATCTGTACTATTTTTCTACTATCAAATGTACTGCATCCAATTTTAAAAATTAAGATTGTTATGACATTTTCATGACAATTAAGCACTTTTCCAGTAATTAATTCTCATAACTGAAATGTGAAAAAATGTGTTATAAATGTGTAAATAAATATACATCACGGCAGTAATTATTAGGGGAGGGAATCTTTTGGAACCTCACGATTTAATTAAAAAAGATCCTTGAGGACACGATTCGATTAAAAATCAATTCTCGATTTTAAATCAAATTTCGATTTTATATGTGCATAGATGTGATTGTAGTTTACTGTTTTGAGTTACTTTTCTTATTTGACTGTGGTAGACAATTGAATAGGTCTAGAAGAAAAAAAAAATCCTACTGAATTAAAGGGGTGGTTCAGGTGGTACATTTCCAAGTTAGCCTGGGTGTTATTTATCAGTGGAGACAGTTTTCAAAAAATTTAATCCAGTCGTTCCAGTTGCATAGTTCGCCGGTGCTAGGCTAGCGCGAGTCAACGGTAACTGCTAGCCTGCCATTAAAACAGTTTTACCCACTCCACAGTACACCAAAAGCGAATAAATTATAACGCCAGACTATCGATGTAAATGTCTGTTGAGAGAATAATGTTAGAAATCAAACTACTCTTGCATCTCAATGATCGCATTACATTTACAGGAACTAGTCCCTCATCAGCGGCGGAATTTTACTTTGCTCCGGTTAGTAGTACTGCGCCGAAAAGTAAACACAGAACAGAAGCGCACTACAGTCAGAACGTCTAAATACACCTGCGTGATTGTCATGTGGACAGTCTCTCTCGGTTGCCTAGATAACTTAATATCACTTCCCCGCTGCTGTAGACTGTGCTAATAAATACAGGGAACAAAGTATAACTATTGCAATGCGATGAAATGTTAGTTTGATTTCTAACATTATTCTCTCAACAGACATTTACATCGATAGTCTGGCGTTATAATTGATTTGCTTTTGGTGTACTGTGGAGTGGGTAAAACTGTTTTTAATGGCAGGCTAGCAGTTACCGTTGACTCGCGCTAGCCTAGCACCGGCGAACTATGCAACTGGAGAGACTGGATGAAATCTTTTGAAAACTGTCTCCACTGATAAATAACACCCAGGCTAACTTGGAAATGAGGTCTGATGTCCAAAATCCAGAACCACCCCTTTAAATTTGAACCTTGAAGTTTATTAAGTTTTACTTCCCATTTTAGTCAACCCAATATTGTAAAACAAATGCCCTTTAAAGCAGCACTAGGTAACTTTTCAACCTTCATAATATATTTCCAAGTCTCTTGTGATGGTACATCGACTTACAATAGGTTGAATGACACGTCTGCCATAGCCTGACGGGGTCTGTAGCGTTTTTAATCGTACTCTTAAACTTCGGGTTTCAGGTAGTAACCGGCGAACAAAGAGAACTACAAAATTCGACTGCTTTACGGCATATACGTCACTTCCACCACCACCCCCACTTCCTTAAAATCGGACGTGCGAGCCAAATGTTATAATCATGGCCGAAGCAGCACAGAAAAACAAGAAAGCAAAGGTTTTATCGGAGCAAAGCAAAAAGAGAAAAAGAGAAAGTGATCGCGTTAAAGGCAGAACGAGGATCACCATTGGGCCAGCATTTTCTCGCTGGCGTGAGCTGAAGGAGGAGGGATGCCCGACCGATGCGGACTTGGCTGTCATGCTTTTGGACTAGTTGCATACTATCTCTTTGTTTTTTTTTTGTCTGCCTGACTATGTTACGGAAGCTATCTTATCCTCCGTTTATCTTCATGAACCAAGTACTGATAGTAGAGTAGCGATATTTGTTTATTTGTCTTGCCTCAAGCTATAATGCAAATCGATTTGTAAAATTTGCAGATTCATTTATGGTAGCTTGATATTATAATATTGACGATATATGGTTATTATCTACCACTCAAACATTGCATTGAAGTATCATATAGATTCAGTAAAACGGTAACCAATAGACTAGGCTACTATGACGCTGGCTTGTAAATGTGATCATCATTTGCCGCCATGAAAAAAAAAAAAAAACATGAAATTATATTCATATGACATGCTGAAATATATGCCACTGTACCTGGGATGAAGACATTTCACACGCGACTCAAGCAGAACACCTGCATGTGACCTCCTCCTACAGTGTTCAGGGCTATCATGGTTGTCAACAAATGCACGTGCATGTAGGATGATAGAGTTTACGACAGTAGTAGAGGACAATACTGTTTCCCAACTGTAGGGGGACCCCGAGAGCATAAGTTACCTGGTGTTACTTTAACCCTCTGAGGTCGGCTATCGCGCATCTCGCTTTTTTCTTATCAGTGCAAAAGAAACTCAAAATACTCTGTTGATTTTGATCTTACATATTAAGTGTTGTACATCATTAGATCCTGATAAGTGTCTATTTTTTTGTGGATACTCACAATAAAAACAAAGTGTTGTGCTTTTCGCCAAATAAAGAAAAACAAACATGATGCGCGTTCTGCCTTCTCTCTGTCAGTGAAGCCCATTCTGAAACGCGTCCTAAGATTATTTTTAATTCCGGGAATACTTGTCATACAGGCACGAGTGTTTTTCCATAATGAAGCTTGAACTCTCTTCTTTTAAATGAATTACTTTATATAAAAAAAACAAATATTCTCAGTTTATGTAATCTGTATGAAAAGAGAGAGATGTCAGTATTTTTCTTTCCAGCTCATTACACCTAATTACGCGTTAATGTGCCACGCCCACGGAGAGCGCGCGCTATTCAAACGCAAATGATCTTAGACAAGCCGTTCAAACATGCCAACGCCCACCAGCTGGATTATAAAACACATCGTGTTTAGTAAGTATCTTGTACAGCTGTGTACACAGCGTATCCTTTCGCTGTGAGGAATAATACTATCTAATCCTGGAAAATGTACCATAAGTGCTGGTAGTTTCATTTCGAGGAGCAACGGATGCAGCTGATGTAGTAAGTCATTTATTCTAGTGCTTTGTTCTAATCGTGATATTGAATAGTGTCGGACTGTAAACCGCAAAAAGACTGTTTAAATATGAATTGCGTGTCTGTGTGTAGGCTAAATGATGAGTGAACGGCAAAGGCGCGCGCCCTTTGTTTACTATAGTTACAGTTATATAGCGCGTGCCTTGTTCATTCACTCTCGCACCTACATTAGTAAACGTTGTTTACATGAACACATCTTAGTAGGCTATAGCAATATAGTTTGTATGAGTAAAAATAGACTGAAATATGTTGAAATAAAATGTCTGTATAAGCAACAAGCTGCAAATTCACATGTATATACTAATATATCATACACAATATATTACAGACTAAATATGAATGTTTAGACACGGATTTTGTGATTAGTTTTGGATAGATTATAAAGTTTTGACTGTAAAAAAAGACTACTGTCACATTAAATAGGTACGCTTTTGTTCACCAATTTCTGCTCATAGTTAAATATACTATAGTATGATGTTTTGTCAAAAATAAAGTAGGTATATTGAATTATCAACTAAGATGTTATTATAGTGTTTGTTCCAATATTCATGAATCCTTACCTTTTTTAATACGTATGATAAAATGTATACTTTTTACAAAGAAATACACTTGAAATATTGTTAAAATTGTAATTGTTGTTGTAATTGTAACCTATTTGTAATTGGTTACAATTTCTAATTGTAAAATATGTATAGGCTATATAGATCATTTCTTTTGTCCTTGCATTCTTTGGGATCCTGTGACACACCTGTGTGAAAGGGCTAATTAATATGCAGCTCATTATGCGGCACATTATCCGGCCTTTGTCTTCTCAGGTGTGAACACGCCTCCACGCATATTGCCTTTCCAAACCAAAGGTCTCTAATAAAATTTAAATCAGTGTATGTGTTTGTGTAAATGATTAGGCAGGATGATTTTCAGATCATTTTGAAGCAAAAATTCTAGGCAACAACACTCATTAGTCAAAAGTCTTGTGGACACATATTTAGTATGTGTTTTGTGGCCTTATTTCAGACACTTTAAGTTTTAGTTTTTTTCAATAACCATGCATAAGCAATATTCTCTCAAAAATACAAACATGTTTCATAATTGTTGCTGAGAAATTACGGTAGCCAAGTTTGTGCTATATTGAGTGAATTTACACCTTTGCCATTAACATGTTTATAAATAACTGAAAAAAGCACAAATGTCAGAGCATGTCAGAACACCTCAAGGACCCCAAAAACCCTTAGACCTCAGAGGGTTAAAGGTGCTCTAAGCCAGTGTTTCCCAACCCTGTTCCTGGTGGAGGCACACCAACACTACACATTTTCCAACTCTTCCTAGTCGAAACTATGACCCATTAATATCCAAAATAAAAGAAGACATTGCAAGGTGGAATTTAATTCCCTTTATGACTATATCTAGAGTTGAGGTGATCAAAATCAATATTCTTCCCAGGGTGTTATACCTGTTTCAGAATCTTCCAGTGGAGATACTGGATAAGGAAGTTATAGAATGGGACAAAATTATCTCAAGATATATCTGGCAAGGAAAACAACCAAGAATAAGATACAAAACACTACAACTGTCTAAGGCGAAGGGGGGGCTGGCTCTCCTGTGCTTAAAAAGTTATTATCAAGCAGCGCAAATAAAGCCTTTGTTGAACTTATGTAATCCCTCCTATTCTGCTAGGTGGAAAGAAATTGAAATGGAAATGACAACGGAAGCTCCAATACAGGCACCAATTGAAAAATGTACCCAATCCATGGCTTGACATTTCACTTAAAGTGTGGTTTGAAATTGTTACAAAGAATAAATTGACACACAGCAATAAGCTGCTAAGGTGGATAGGATATGACACAGAATTTTCCCCTAATATAAGAGATAATAGATTTAAAAATTGAAGTGTAAAAGTTTTGAAGAAATGAAAGAACAGATTTGTCTGGCAAATCAAGATTTTTTTTTTTTAATCAAAGTCTTTTTATTGTATTTTAACATACAACAAACAACAAACACTTAGCAACCCAGAACCCACCCACCCAAATCGCACCACTTGTATAAAGACAAAAAAAAAAAAAAAACTTCATACAATGTCATTAGAGTCCATTTGTTCAATTAATGTAAGAACAGGTTGCCAGATATTACTGAATTTAATGTTATTACCCTGCAAATTATAACGAATTTGCTCAAGTGTTAAATAGTGCATAACATCGTTAATCCAATGTTTAAATACAGGTGGAGACTTGTCCTTCCATTTCAATAAAATAATGTGTCTGGCCAAGAGAGTTACAAATGCTATCACTGTTTTATCCAATTTGCCTATACCAAGTTCTTGTGGTACTACTCCAAAGATGGCAAGGATTGGTGACGGGTCAATATGAGTATGCAATACTCTAGAAAGAAAAGCAAAAATCAACTCCCAAAACTCAAAGTTTGGGACAGCTCCAGAACATATGTGACAAAGTGCCTGGCTCTATATTACACCGATCACACTCTGGGTCAATATCTGGTGCAATTCTAGCCAACTTTGCTTTTGACCAATGTAAACGATGAGTAACTTTAAACTGGATAATGGTGTGTCGTAGGCAGATGGAAGATGAGTGTACGTTATTGAGAACGGCCTGCCATAGCTCATCTGATATCTCTGTATCCAGTTCTTCCTCCCACTGATGTTTTAATGTTGTTAAAGGGTTAGTTCACCCAAAAATTAAAATTAAGTCATTAATTACTCACCCCCATGCTGTACCAACCCCGTAAGGCCTTCGTTCGTCTTCGGAACACAAATGAAGATATTTATGATTAAATCTGAGAGGTTCATGACTGCTACATAGGCTCCCTAAGGGAATGAAACTTGACGGCCCAGAGAGTCATTAAAGAAAATGTTTAAATATTCCATGTCACAACAGTGGCTCAACTATAAGTTTATCAAGCAACGAGAATACTTTTTGTGCGAAAAAACAAACAAAAATAACGACTTTATTCGACTATTCCTTTTCTTCCTTGTAGGCCTGAAACGAGACTTCAAGAGATTTCCACGACGCATGCGCGAGAATTGCGATCTCCTTCAACTACTTCAGTTAAGTTCTCGCGCGTGCGCGTCGTGGAAATCTCTTGAAGTCTCGTTTCAGGCCTACAAGGAAGAAAAGGAATAGTCGAATAAAGTCGTTATTTTTGTTTGTTTTTTTCGCACAAAAAGTATTCTCGTCGCTTGATAAACTTATAGTTGAGCCACTGTTGTGACATGGAATATTTAAACATTTTCTTTAATGACTCTCTGGGCCGTCAAGTTTCATTCCCTTAGGGAGCCTATGTAGCAGTCATGCACCTCTCAGATTTAATCATAAATATCTTCATTTGTGTTCCGAAGACGAACGAAGGTCTTACGGGGTTGGTACAGCATGGGGGTGAGTAATTAATGACTTAATTTTCATTTTTGGGTGAACTAACCCCTTAATGGTTTCAAATTGTCCATGCTGAGTATAGAGTATAACCTAACAACAATCTCCGCAGGCCAAAGGGGCATCTTAAGTATTTTGTCTAAAAGGGAATCTGGTGATATCAAAGGAAAAGATGGAACATTTGCAGAAACAAAACTGCAAAGTTGTAAATATCTAAAAAAAATGTGAATTAGGAATGTCAAAATGTGTTCTCAAATGTTCAAAACTTGCAAAGGTGCCACCTATATATACGTCTTTGACTGTTTTCAATCCCTTTTCAGTCCATGTTTTAAAAGCATCATCAGTTATGGAGGGAGCAAACATGTTGTTTCCCACCAAAGGGGCATCCATGGACATCTCAGTTAGAGAAAAAGCCCGTTTTAGAGCAGGCTAGTGCATGTAAAGATGTTTGTGTGCAGGATGCACCAAATCAAGATTTTTATAGGTTTCTGCAAGTGAGGCATTATTTAGAGCATGATATAAAAAAAGGAAAATTTTGATGTAGAGTTCAACATTATAAAACTCTTTATCTCCGCATACCAATCTAAAATAAACAGGAAAGATAATTGAAAGATAATTGCAAAGATATATTCAGGGATAGAAGCTTTAAAAGGAGACGATACAAACTACATAAAACAAAAATGGGAAATTGAAGCAAACATAAATTTGACGGATGAGGAATGGGAGGATCTCACTCAATAAATATGGAGAGTGACATCACCCTTAACCTGGAGGGAACATGGATGGAAAAACTTAGTGAGATATTTTAGAAATCCAGCTCAGACAAAATATCGGGATACAATCTGTTGGCGGGGATGTGGGGAAAAGAGTGCAAATCATGTTCATATTTTTTGGAGTTGTCCTTCGATGGTGAAATATTGGATGGAACTTAATGTATGGACAAGATTTTGCAGATTAATCTACCTTTCACTTTTGACACACTTTGAAGACTTAATATGCAAGGTAAAAAGCATCTAAATTGTAAAATGTTTAAAATCATGACAACTAGCAGGAAAAAAGGGAATTACTAGGAAATGGCTAAAGGTGGAAGCGCCAAGAAAGGAAAATTGGGTTGATGTGATGCATGATATATACGTTATGGAGAAACTGACTTCCATTTGTAGATTTGAAATGGATAAATTTGAGAAGTTGTGGAAAGGATTCTTGAAAATTATTCGGCCAATAAGATCATCTTTGTGTGAAACATAATACCTGAGGCACTCCCCTGTTTTTGTGCTTGCTACCAGTTTGTTTGTTTGTTTTGTGTTTTATTATTATTATTATTATTTATTTTACTTTTTTTATTTTCTCGTTTTGGGGAAAAAAAGATGTAGGACAAGACAAAAATGTTGTATAATATGACCAAATGTGTATTTATGTCTTCCAACATCAAGAAAAAAATAAAAAAATAGATAAAGGGGTCATATAATTGTACATGCACTTTTAAAAGTTGATTGTACTTAAATGTGTGTTGGCAGTGCCTGTACACAACCATCACATAATGATAAAAATCCATCCAGTGTTTTTGTTTTAATCTCCTCATATGTTTTCCCCTGCCTCAAAATTGAGCCGTTCGTTTTTGTGACATCAATAAAACGGACGTCCCCTCCCACGATTGTAGATTGACAGCAGCGTTTCAACCCACCCTGAGCGAGCTGTCATCATAGTCCCAAAGCCAGTCTACCATATTAGACATTACACCCCTAATCGATATTTTTTTTTTTTTCATTTTGAACTGTTGATAAACTATCCCCTTCAACTGTACATGAGCCATCATAACATGTTTTATATGAGAGTCTGAAGTCATAATACTGTGTGTTACTTACTTTAGAAGGAAGTCGAGTATCCTGGCTAAGCTCGCTTCATCTCGTCCTGCGAGAGCGTTTTTCAGAGTTCCTCTGCGGTTGAGCTCCGTCATAACGACCACCGCAACCTCTGGTTTACTGCTGCGTTTCCATGCCTGTGTAAACATGCACAAACATATACTGATGTCTTCATCTGAACAGATGAAACATGAACATATCAAACATGAAATGTCTTATATCCACACGTGTGTGTTTACCTGCAGAGCTGAGTCTAGGGCTTTGGACACCTCAAAGCTTTTTAGCTGTTTGTCATGTTTCTGTAGATGCTGCTTTGCTGGTTTATTGACCAAGAAATCACACTAAAAGACAGGAAGACAGTAAGACAACTGAAGCAAAAAAAAAAAACCAAAGCAGCAAAACAAGAGTTCACTTTATACATGCCTTAGTAAACGGCACTTAAAGCAAATCCTTATTTTATTGAATGATATTATGATATGAATATTTCAGCTGTTGCATAGCAATATTACAGACCAATTTTAGCTGAAATGTTAACAAATCCAAAATATCATTAAAATGAATTGAATCATTCATTGAGAAAATAAACAAATTAATAAAATAATAAAATATCACCTGTTTGGGCCCAAAGTTCTTTCCCTTGACATTGACCCGGTATGCTGGTCCCCGTCGCCTTCGATCAGTTATAGTCTCTTTTTCGTCTTTGTGCTTCCTGTGCCTGATGCTCAACACGCCATTGGTCATTCCAACGGCAACTGTGTTATCATTAGGCTAAAGGAGAACCACAATGAGCAACACCTTAGATCAAGTGCAAGTGAAAAATCACTTTTATACATTTATATTTATAGATTTCTTCCTGTGCAATGAACTAAACGTACCGGAATAGCCAGACTGAGGATGGATGCCGCACAGTCGAAATTATGCACAACCTTATAGGAGGAGTTATACACTTTGACATGCCTAACATGGAAAGCAAACAGAAGAAATAAATACCAGCACAAATAAGTACATTATAGCACTTCTTTACTATGGCTCACACATGCAAACATACCTGTCCAGTGATCCTGTGAGCAGTTTGTTGCCTGTAGAACTCAGACATGCACACGTAACTGTTTTGTG
The DNA here is from genome assembly GCA_030578255.1 of Tiaroga cobitis. NCBI lineage: Eukaryota > Metazoa > Chordata > Actinopteri > Cypriniformes > Leuciscidae > Tiaroga > Tiaroga cobitis. Next base: position 10,583,736 of record CM060608.1, read on the forward strand.
ATGATTCTTAAGAGAAACAAGCTGCTGTCCGCCTTTCAACAGGTCCCAGATTTTCACATAGCGCCCTCCTGTAATGCATACACACAAAATTATTTCAACATGACTCCGATATTTTATTATAAAACAAATAGACTAAGTTGAAATCTTGACTGGAAGAGCCGCATTTAAAACTGTTGTACAATAGCACATCAGTTAAATACTACATTAATGCACCAAGTCTAATATGCATTATGACCTATGAGAATAAATGGTTGCAAGGGGTTCTAAGCATTAGTAACAACTGATGAGTGTTGTCTACCTGTGGACACCAGCAGGGCATCTGATGGGTACAACAGCACACACTCCACAGGGTGGCCATGTTGCATGGTCATCACACTGCTCCCTGTCCGCACGTCAAACACTTTTACTGTGTGGTCATACGAACCTGCAACAGAGACAACCATTATTCAGGGCAAACATTAACTACTGTACAAACTATAACCTTTATGAGCATATTTAAAGGGATAGTTCACCTCAAAAATAAAAATGTTGTCATTAATTACTCAACCTGATGTCGTTCCAAACCCGTAAGACTTTCGTTCATCTTCGGAACACAAATGAAGATATTTTTGATGAAATCTGAGCTTTCTGAAACCTCTATTGACAGCTCCGCAAGTTTGAATTTAGTCTTTTATTCACATTTAAACATTCATAAACTCAAATTTAAACCTTCATCAACTCGTGCGAGAACCAATGAGGTTTAAGCATGTTTGGTTGAGCTTCTGTTTACCACAACTGATGTGTGAGTTGATGAATGTTTTTATGTGAATAAAAGACTAAATTCAATCTGTTCATCATATAAAGAGATCATTTAGAAAATTTTGACTAAACCGCTCAAATCATATGGATTAGTTTTACAATCTCTTTATGAACTTTTTGAAGTGTCAAAGTGGTAGTTGCGTAGCTGTCAATGGAGAGACAGAAAGCTCTTTGATTTCATCAAAAAGATCTTAATTTGTAGTAATTATAGAATTTTTGGGTGAACTACAATTGTGTATATGATATTGGTAAAGGGTTAAAGGACCACTTTGGAGTTAATGTATGCTGTTGATTAAATGAAGTATGGGTTGGGTTATTGGTAAAATATTTGTGTAAATAAACTTACTCAAATATTTTTATATTTTGTATGTGCTTTAATGTTATTTGTATGTGATTGACAGGAAATTCGGTGCACCTGTAGTGTTGAAATTTGTCCCTTTGGTGGCACCGTAGTTTTGCACAAGGGAAGATAACATTTTAACGGTAGCTGGCAGGTGTGAATGGTACGCAGCTGTGTTTGAGCCTACATGGATTTTATCTGAGATTTTGTGTTTTATTCATGAACTTTAAAGAACTTGACGCCCGTTTCATGACGGAAGAAAGGACTATCGTATATTGTTTTGCATTCCTATGGTATATTGTTTTGCATTTTGCTGTGTAATTAATGTTTGTCACCCTAAATGTTTGCTTACATAATGGCGTTTGTAGCCGTGAAAACAAGTGTGTGAAATGTTTGTTGTATGTATGTTTTCAATACAGTTTTCACGGTGCTAAGGTGATGATGGACTAAAAGGTTGAACGTCATACTGGTTAAGCGAACCAAATAAAGGACACCTTATGCATCAGTCGAGACTCTTCTTTTTTTTTGGATCCAAGGGCTGCTACAACAATAATATACACACTAATGTTGTTAGGGCTCAGTACGATTTTTGTATATTTTTTTAAAGAAGTCTTATGTTCACCAAGGCAGCATTTAGTTGATAAAAAAAACAGTAACATTGTTTAAAGGGGTGGTATAATGCCCTTTTCACAAGATGTAAAATAAATCTCTGGTGTCCCTAGAGTGTGTATGTGAAGTTTTAGCTCAAAATACCCCACAGATATTTTTATATAGAATGTTAAAGTTGTCACTTTTTGAGGGTTAGCAAAAAAGCACCGTTTTGTGTCTGTTCCTTTAAATGCAAATGAGCTACAGCTACCGACACAGTGGGCGGAGCTTTAAAAGTGTGCGTGTTAGCAGCTTCGATTACCTCACGCAGACACACGCTAAAATGTCAGAAACTGCCTTTTATGTTTAAACCGGAGTCAGACAAAGATGGAGAGACTAAGAAGAAGTGACATGTAGAATGCAACAGGACATCTCTGAATGGTTAGATGAATAATTGTTGCTGATGTGGAGTTAACTATCTTCAATTAGCATATTCTGTCATAGGAATTGTTGTGAGATGCACACAGAGTGACTTTCTATTGCATGTGAAAAGACGGATGCTACAGTTTGAGCTGACTCACAAATGTGCTTGACTACAACAGCTCTTCCTCTTCTCAACATGGACTGCGTGTTCCTGGGGGCGGAGTTTATGTAAATTGTAGGGTTAGTGATGTCACTAACCCGGGAGGAAGCTCGTGTAGTTCCTACCAGCCGTTTGTTGTAGTCCTTAAAAAAACGATTTCTTTAAAAGCAAGTATCTCCCTTTGCTTTGCACTTTGAGCGTTGCAACTTTGCAGATGTTGTTTATGCTCAAACAGCAACATTACACACTAACTAAAGTTAGAAAAGTGAAATCATAATCAACCACCCCTTTAATATTACTACAATTTGGAAAAAAAAATGCTTTCTATTTTAATATAGAATTTATTCCTGTGGTAACAAAATTCAGCATCATTACTCCAGTCTTCAGTGATCATTCTAATATGCTGATTTTTGCTGCTCAAGAAAAATTTCTTATTATTAACATATTCTTATTATTTCTTATTATTAACCTTCTTTAATGAATAAGTTCAAAAGAAAGGGGTTTTTTTTCAATTACTTTTTTGTAACCAAATTTTTTTACTGACACTTTATCAATTTAATCCATCCTTGCTAAATAACTTTTTTTTTATTTCTTAAAAATCTAAAAATGATGTCCCCATCCCCCCACCATTGGTCAAACAAACAGATTCCATTCTGTTTAATAATAAAAAATTAGTTGGCACTATGAAACAAAAAACAATCTAATTGCTGTATATTAATGCGCATATTAATTTTATTTCTGTCAATATTAAAACGTATGGATCTGGCTAAGCCAAATTTAGATGGAAGGGGATGTGATCAAGTCTGGTGAATTAAAAATATTAACCTGTGACAAACAGATCTGGGTTGAGTTTGCTGGGGGCGGCAGCTCTGATATAGTCTGTATGTTCAGTGAATGAGCTGAGCTCAACAGAACTGGCAACATCCCACACACGACACGACAGGTCATCAGACCCCGACACCACACGAAACCCATCAGACAGGAAAGTAGTTGCGTGTACCGCCCTGTGCACAAGAGAGAGAGCAGGAAAGACAGACTTAAGACAAGAGAACTGCTGACACAGATACATTACTGGGTTTAAAGAAATGAATTGAGTTATTATACAATACAAGTTATTATAATAAGTTATTATATTATTCAATAGTCATTATTTCATGCCAGGTCATACTTGGAGTGCCCTGTGAACTGTCTGAGAGCCCCTAGGCTTTTGATGTCGAACAGTCGGATGATTCCATCTTCACTTCCTGCCACTAACAGCTTCCCGTCACCTCTGAAGCTCCCTCCATACGCTGTATCCCGAAAACGAGTGAAGCTCCGTGTGGGCTCTTGAGAGTGAGGTCCATATACGTGAATCTGATGCAGAACATTATAAAAATCAGTATACTGCATGCGTGAGAGCTGCATTATGCTACCAACAATACTGTGATGAGTTCAATTCTCATGGAACACACAAGAAAAGCTCACAAAGGTTTTTTTTTTTTTTATTGCAACATTATTTTTATGGCAATTAAGAACAAATGATCCACACTGTAATGCACATGAAATATATTTATATACTAATATATATATATATATATATATATATATATATATATATATATATATATATATATATATATATATATATATAACAAATGATCCACACTATATATATATATAACAAATGATCCACACTATATATATATATAACAAATGATCCACACTGTAATGCACATGGAAATATGGTATATAAATATGTGTGTAATGCACATGAAATATATTTATATACTCATATATATATATATATATATATATATATATATATATATATATACTGCCATTTGAAAGTTTTGGATCGGTAATATTTTCTATGTTTTTAAATGAAGTCTCTTCTGCTCACCAAGGCTTCATTTATTTGATTAAAAATACAAAAAAAAAAAAAAAACTGTAATATTTATTTTAAATATTATGACAATTTAAAATAACTTTTCTATTTTTATATATTTTAAAATGTTATTTATTCCTGTGATCAAAGCTGAATTTTTTGCATCATTACTCCAGTCCTCGGTGTCACATGATCCTTCAGAAATCATTCTAATTATGTGGATTTAATGCTTAAAAAACATTCATTATTATTATCAATGTTTAAAACCGTTGTGTAAATTTTTTTTTTCAGGATTCTTTGATGAATAGAAAGTTTAAAAGAATAGCATTTATCTGAAATAGAAAGCTTTTGTAACACTCAAATCCAGAAGGGGGCACGCCCGGTTATGCAACGCTATTTGCTACTAGTAAAACGCACAGATGAAGAAGAGACGATCGATCTGCATTTTTACATCTCTCAACCAGTGTTTCAACTGCGGAAAGATATCAATAAAACAGCTTGAGAATAATATCAATTCTACAATAATATCTCACGTAGCATTATATTTACCTCAGGCATTTAGAGTCGACAGCAGGTTAGTTCTCTAGAGAGAAGCATTTCATATATGCACTATATTAGCTATTCATTATATTTACTTAACATGTTAGTAGTGTCTTTATTATTTAATGCATGTTTAAATAAATTTGTCATGAAAACAAATTATGACAGCCACTGTGTAAATGATTATATTTCAAAAATGAATTGGAGTAGAAACTTTACATTTATGCACTTGGCAGACGCTTTTATCCAAAGTTCCAAAATTTTATCCCAAATTTTCAGTTCTTGAAAAACTACACTGCAAATCGAACCCATGTCCTTGGCGTTGCAAGCACCAACGCTCTACTGTTTGAGCTACAGGAAAGCCACTTTACTGTATAATTAGATTTAGAAGTTAATGCAAAACCTGCCTGAATTTACTTTTCTTTTTTTCTTTTTTTTTTTGAGCGTGGATTATATCATCTAAAAATCGAATTTTTATAGAACAGCAACTGAATTTAATAATTTGGGCTCTGTTGTTAATTGTAACCTTTAATATTATATAGTAATGTGTAATTAAGGGCTCCATATAGTTTTACAACATTAGCCAAGATTTTTTTTATCCTTAAGAAAATTAATTATAATTTAATTTATTTAAACAAAGACACATTTGTTAAAAAAAGGTTTAATAAAAAAAGGATAAAAGAATCAATTTTGTGTTTAGTTTTCTTCAACAATTAAATAATATAGAATTTTGCATCAAAGTATTGAGAACTGACAGACATTCAGAAACAATTCAAAAACTCACTTTGTATAGAATAAATAAATACTTGAATATGTAAATATGAGAGTAGTTGGAATATGTAATGAGAGAAAAAGAACAATAAATGGACTCACTCTGGTGGAGGCTGTGACGGCATAATTGTGAGGTGGGACAGGAGAGAATTCGATCTTTGTTACAGCACCAAACTCTTTAATCTGCAAAGCAGGCTGAAAGAAAAAAACACAGACTGTCATCAAAACCAGTGTGAATAAATGGTGTAAAACTTCTAAGAAATGTTGACCAATTAAAGCTGCTAAGACCCTTAGACATAAATAATAAGCAATACTTTGTAATTTTTCCAGTAGAGCGTGTCCTCTGTTACTTTCTCTCCAAGTTTTGGATAGCTCTGAATTCTGGTGGGTTTAAACGAAGCCATCTCAGATATGAACACTGATTCTCAGCTGACAGCAGGCTCACTCTGGGGACCTGCAATATCACAACATTCATACTGACATCACAATAAATACCAGCACGTTACAAGTATTTTGTATTGCAAGCTTGAACTGCAGCTTTATTTCGTTTCAGCCTTACATATAACATTAACTTGATTTGGCAATCAACAGAAAATAATAAAAAAACAACCAGAACATCTCCCTCGAATATAATTTTCAAATATACAAATGTAAATGTTGAATAATACATCTGTATTCTGTATATATATATATATATATATATATATATATATATATATCATTGTTGGTTCAAATAAGGAGTCCCTATTTAAATCTATTTCTACAACTAATAACTAGGCTACTTCCATCAACCATACACTTCTATGATAACAGGAGCTTAACTCTTGTAGGTTTATTCGATAAACAGCATCGTTTAATCTAAATATTATACTGTGTTTCTTACCTTATTGTGGCCTCCAAAAAAAAAATGTAAACAGATTTTTGCTGGCTTTTCTGTACGTTACAGACTGTAAAACATGCGCAAAATCACGTTGATTCTACATCCACATGGAGACCGCCATTGCGTGACGTCACACTTCCGGTGTTGAACAAACTTTATTGAGTTACATGTCCTTCGATCACGATCGAGTCTTCTTCGTGAATATAAAATGTACACGCAACAGCCAGACGCAGACTGTGCAAAACACAAATTCATTAATCAAATAAGTTTTCTTTGATTTCTTATCAATGACATTTACAAACACAACTTGATTCCTGAAGGATGTAGCAGCGGCTATGATGTGAGCCTGGAATATCAAATAATTCCAATATCAGCCCAAACTTTTTTTCTCAGATGCTTTGGTATATTTCTCAGATCACATTTTAAACCCTCAAAACTAGGCTAGGCTACATGTTCAACCCCTATGGTTCAACCTCCACATCATCTAGGGTGACTAGACGTCCCGAAAAATTCGGGACAGTCCCGAAATCTAAGCTGTTGTCCCGAATCCCGAAACCGGCCTTAATTGTCCCGAAAATTATACTAAAGCAAAATCTTGCTACAACATTAAAAACTGTCCGTGGAAGTTGAGTCGTCCTGCAGCCAGCCCCCGCAAGTTGCAGCAGCCGCAGCCGCAATTTGACGCGCTATTCGCGTCTGGTGTGAACGCAGCATTAAAGAAGTGATTGATTGATTAGTCGCGTCACTGTGTGCAAAAAAATACTTCGGCCGGGCCTTAATGTCTGATGTCGGGTTAAACGTGAAACAAATCATCTACACAATTATTTAGTTTTCCTATTTAATGACCGACAATTTAGTTGTAATAATAATTTTGGCATAAGGCTTATTAGCGTTAGGCTATAGCCTGAAAGGTCTGATTTAGCCTGTGTACTGTTACAACACATTTTTTTTTCCACAATGACATTTGAGGTCATGATTTCAAAGTTTTTTTTTTTGTTTTTTTTTTGTGGCAGACTAAGACTAATGACAGACTGTTGATCTTTGAATAAAAATATATGTTTGGTTCAGGTTTGAACCAAAACATATCTTTAACCAAAACCTGACATATTGAACCAAAACCAAATGGTTCCAAATGAGTTGCAGGCAATGTCAAGAGCTACAATAAACTATCTTATATAGGGGGTAGTGATGGTTCTCAGAGATTTTTTGTATTGGTAGGCCAAAATTGTACAACATTTAACCCACATCTGTCAGCTACCCACCACACTGTAACATGTGTAAATATGATAATATACATACAATTTAATTTATATTTAATTATAGACAATGCCAAATGTTGCAACTGGCCTCATAATAGGGGACGGTTGCAACAGTCCACAGGGACAGTTGCAACATTCATTAAAATTTAATAAAGAATTACATAAAGAATTATATAAATTATTCTTCAAAATCATTTTACAGTTTCTTTATTTTATTTGTGCACAGACAGGATCTTCACTAAGTGAATTTGGCTGTAAAAAGACAAAGATTAGCAAAAATATATAGGCTATAATTAATTATAATTCTTCAAATAATTATTAAAAAAGCTACAAAATATTTTTTAAATTAAAATCAAGACACTTAATAATCAAGACACTGAAATTTAATAATACTTCTGTGAACTTGAACACAGGTTTGGTTATAATTGTGAGGGCTAATGTTTTCACTTATAGTGAAATATAACCGACTAGTGAGGACGTTTTACTGGCTTATAAATCAGGGGCGGAGTTGGATCCAGATCTAATGGGTGGAGTTGGGTAGGATTAGGGGTGGGGTTAGGGATCAGGGGGCGGAGATGGGTAGGTACACGTAAGGTGGGAGGAGTTGGATCTGGATCCAACTCCTCCCCCTGGATTTCGTGTTCTGCAGTGAGGGCCATCTCCACAATCTTCCACTGACTGGGATTTATAAAGTTAATTCTGATATATATAATTAATTCTCCGCAGGTGTTTTTCCATGTGTTTTCTTCAGTTGCAGCGCGTTGAGCTCTCTAGTATGGACTTGATTAGCTGGGTCAGGTGTTTTAAATTGGGGTTGAAGCTAAAGTCAGGACAGTGGCCGTCCAGGAGCAGGATTGGACACCCCTTTACTAGATTTTTTGCTTATAAAGGCCGTGTGGTCTGTGCTATTTGCAGCGCGTTTCTGTATTTGGTTGTGTTGTGAACTTTTGCAGCGCGTTTCTGTATTTGGTTGTGTTGTGAACTTTTGCAGCGCATTTCTGTATTTGGTTGTGTTGTGAACTTTTGCAGCGCGTTTCTGTATTTGGTTGTGTTGTGAACTTTTGCAGCGCGTTTCTGTATTTGGTTGTGTTGTGAACTTTTGCAGCGCGTTTCTGTATTTGGTTGTGTTGTGAACTTTTGCAGCGCGTTTCTGTATTTGGTTGTGTTGTGAACTTTTGCAGCGCGTTTCTGTATTTGGTTGTGTTGTGAACTTTTGCAGCGCATTTCTGTATTTGGTTGTGTTGTGAACTTTTGCAGCGCGTTTCTGTATTTGGTTGTGTTGTGAACTTTTGCAGCGCGTTTCTGTATTTGGTTGTGTTGTGAACTTTTGCAGCGCGTTTCTGTATTTGGTTGTGTTGTGAACTTTTGCAGCGCGTTTCTGTATTTGGTTGTGTTGTGAACTTTTGCAGCGCGTTTCTGTATTTGGTTGTGTTGTGAACTTTTGCAGCGCGTTTCTGTATTTGGTTGTGTTGTGAACTTTTGCAGCGCGTTTCTGTATTTGGTTGTGTTGTGAGTATTTGGAGCACACGTGTTGTGAAACTGATGAAGATGTCTTTTTAATTTGTTTTCTTCAGTTGCAGCGCGTTGAGCTCTCTCGGCCACCGTAGAAAGGGGTTCTTTATCAATCCATAAAATGTATCAATGTATGATAAGTGACAGCCATGATAAGACTTGTTATACTAGCTTGACACAATATAGCTGCATCTGAAATCGCATACTTCCCTAATATAGTAGGTGAAACAAAGTATGTGACAAAAGAAGAATGTCCGAATTCATTCATTCTCATAAAAGAGTAGGCAAAAAGTACCCGGATGATCTACTACTTCCGTCTAGATTCTGAAGTGTGCATATGGACACTATCCATTGAGAGTAAAAGAAATGGACACAGCGACCCCATAGACTTCAACGGAGAAAAGTGAAGTCAATTAGAAGCACTCACTTCCTGATGGCTAAGCGTACTGCGCAGGCTCAAACTGAGCTTGAAGACGTAGATGTGACATGAGCAACCTGTCTGACATTTGTAAGTCTTCTAGTAGCTGTGCCAAGAAGAATCTGAATCATTCCCTTCCGAATCTTGCAGAGACGGAGAGCGTGAGTAGGAGCTGTCCATGAGCTAGCAGCTAGGCTTCTCCCTTGACTTTATCGGACGTTATGCCTCCACGTCCCCCCGATTGCCTGCGATCTTCTCCTCCTGTCTATACGGTAATTTCTCTACTGTGCGACAGAGAGTCGCGTGTTTATGACGCAATCGTTGGCCTATTTTTACAAAAACTGCTTCTACAGGGCCATAACGTAAGATACAAGGTAAGGCGCCATTCACATATTGCGCCTAAAACGCGTAGAAAACACTGGGCGCGCCGCATTCTCCTTTTTCCAAAGCGCTAGGGCGGTTGCGCTCCGGTTGGTTCTTGTCACGTGACCTACGGTGCGCTTATGGTGCGCTTGCGGCATTCTGAAAAGTTGAGATGTTTTTATCTCGATGCGGCGCGGACGCGCTTGGAAAAAACGGGCGCGTCGCACTGCGACCGCGTCGCTTCCATTATGAGCGTGCATACTGCGCGCCTACATTTGAAATAACGAACTTGAGCGCGCAAAAGACAAGATATGTGAGCAGGTGTTGTGCCTAATTTCGACCCCCTGCCAAATTATTACCCCCCTCGTTGAAGTCAGTACCTGATTGCCTAATCCCAACCCCGCCCCTAATCCTACCCCCTCCCCCACAACTAATCCTAAACCTACCAATGCTAGGGGGGTAATAATTTGGCGGGGGTCGAAATTCGGCACAACACAGGCCCTAATGGTGTCTTTTATACATTGTCGGGTTTCTTTAGAAATAAGTAATGGACAAATGGAGTCTTTAAACGCCTCAGATGTAAAGTTATTCGCTGTCAAAGTGATGCCAAAATGAATGGGAGTCAATGGAATGCTAACAGCAGCTGATGGCTTGCTAATCAATGGCGCCCCCAAGGGAAGCTTCGGTTTCCGGCTAATGGATTACCCCCTTGACAGTATCCCATGAGACGACGGGAGATGATTTGTGAATGGCAGTGAAGTTACGCAACTGACGCTGGTAGGTCAGATGATAAAGACAACTTGGCGAATGTATTACATTCATACTACACACACTCATACTATATAGAACGTTCTGTTTTAGCGACCGCAAAGTAATTACTTATTCAAAATAAGTACCTACTCAAGAGAGTATGCAATTTCGGACGCAGCCATTAGCTTTGACACATGCTAGCTATTCCTGTTATAGGCTAAGAAAACACTGATTAAAATTATATGACTTTATGCTTCACGCAAACAGATAGTTAATAAAACAAAAACTCTGATCATAAAAAAATTACTTTTTTAACTTAACTGTCACCGTCCCACAGGTGGGACGTTTGCCATTATATTTTTAAAACAATAATATCTTAGTAAAAACCTTAAGTAATATTGACAAACTATATACAGTGTCATTTGAAAGCTTATAATCTTTACTTTCAATATTTGGTGACTGATTTTCAAAATAAATTACAGAGGAGCCGTAATTTATCAATTTGCAACAAGAATATTTTCATACTCCTTAGGCGTGTTCAGACCTTTATTTTTAAATAGTGATGAACATGAAAAATCATGAAAAAATGGTAGAAACCTCAGTTTGTTTTCATGCCAAGAGTTCAAAAGATAGCATCCATTCAATTATTTTACAAAAAAGGGCTGAAAATGTTTTAAAGAAAAAAAGAATAAATTCACCATTTGTGATGTGGCAGCGAGCTATAATGCACATGCGTGTTCTTTGTATGTGTTTCTTAGAGGTTGAATTCATATCAAAATCTGCCAAACTTCCCATACTACTTCTGAATAGGATCTCTACTTCATAAATTGTATGAAAATTGTGGAAATAATGGTTCATATCACTCAAAACACATTTGGAAATGGAGGCGCCCTTATATGAGCAGTAATGGAGTCTGGTTGTCACTTAGTGAAAAAGTTTAGTACTGCGCCCAAACAAAATCTTACTGAAAGCTCATTTTTTGAGATATCAACCTAAAATTTTTAACATAACTTGTTCAGATTTTTGGCTTTGATTTTTCTGCAGTTTTAGAGTAGCCCAGGTTTTGAAAGTATATATTTTACACAAAATATGAATAATTTTTTTTTTACATTGTACATTTCCATAAACTCAAACTTCTATAACTTTTTTCTGTTTCACTTTATTCATTTATTTCACTTCTACAAAAATCTGCCAAATGTCTTCTTTAAAACAAGACCACTCTTACGTCTATATTCCAAAGCATTCTTGAATTACAACCATTTAAGTTCGAAATGTGCATTTTCATGTCTATTCAAAAAAGGGGGGTGACACTTAAAGTATTTTTTGCAGAAGGAATGGTCACATGTGCCTGCTTTCTTCCAGTATAAATATCATTCATCCATGTAGCTTATTCCTGATTGGAGGAATAAGCCATGATGTAACTGGCCCTTGTTGCAACTGTCCCCATTCTCCCTATATAATGTGTGTGTGTGTGTGTCTGTATATATATATATATATATATATATATATGTGTGTGTGTGTGAGTGTGAGTGTGAGTTTGCCTATGTCACGACTGCACCAGTCCCTCACTGCTGCACTCCCTCACTCACAGGGCCTTAATACTTGCGGTCTTGGCTACTTAAGAGTGCGTGTACGCGACAGGAAGTAAGTGTGCAAGACTTTCCCATGTAAAATGCCAAAGCACAGTTCCCTGAACGCAATCTTGAATACCGCATCGGTGCGATATTTGAGGCCAAGCGTATCCAATCATGCATTAGGTTTGGGAAATCACATGCCCCGAAATCGTGAGATATGAAACTAAGTTAAATTAATTATATATTACATGTCTCTTTATTGGTGCAAAGATGAGTAGGCTGTGTATTTTGTACAACATTTGCAACTGCTTTTTATCACTTAATTAGAAGCACCACAGTTTTAAATTGTGTCTTCTGTTACATAGGGACTACTGACCAGACATTTAAAAGTTTATTTTCAAATGCAAAGTATTTAAAAAATCTAAATAAAGCTCTGTAAACACTTGTATTTTTGCAACACTATAAGTGTGTCCCATCTGGTAATCAAACGTTCTACACAAAGTTCTGGTCAAGTGGAAAGACTGCAAGTGTGGGGGCACTTCTCAATATCCCTCCTCGTTTCCTCGCTCCTCTGTCCTCCATCCTATGACCCGGAAACTGATCGAGCTCAGACATCTTGTAGCCAGGTAATCTCAATTATCTAATTGCACCACAAGGAGGCGAGGAATGAGGAGTGAGGAGGCTTCCTGAGTAGTCATGAGCGAGGATACACAGGTGTATCCTTTGCGGAAGAGTTTTATCGACTAAACCTGACGCACGTATAAATTCTCCTCCCCTTTCACATCGGTCACAGTTATTTAAATTTATACTTTACCTGTGCAGTTAATATAAACCACACATCTCACATATTTCAACAGGCTATCTTGCTTTATTATTTTTTATTATGAATTTCTTAAATAACCAAACTTCAACAACTTAAGGGCAGATCCTTTTAGCGCTGCTGATGACTCTGTGAAGTGACGCTCAAGTTATCAAGTATTGCAATGTGTTAAAAGCTTTTATTCGATTCCTCAGTCCTCATTTTCTTTCCATGCATCCTTCCCTCACATCCTACAGGGGGTGGAGCTGAGACACGAGGAAAGGAAACGAGGATGCACAGATAAGAATTAAGAATCACCCTGGGTATTTGGAAAGCCCCAGACTTTAGAGTACAATTTCCAGCATTTCTCCTGCTCATCACCTGCACTTAATCAGCCATCATCTGCACCTGCATCTGATCAGCACGCTTATCACCACACAGCATTTAAGCACTCACCCCAGGGTACGTTTACACAACAATGATATGCTTAAAACAGAGAAGTTTTTCCTTTGGGTTTTCCGTGTACAGACGACACCATTGTCAAAATTATCCCCATTCACACGGATCCGTAAAAATGACTGAAAACACTGTATTCTGGGGTCAGATTAGGAAATCACCACATTTGCTGATGTTATGCTCAGTGGTACTGCAGTATGCACAAACAGGAAGGCGCTCTGAAGTTAGATAAGGGATCATGCTACTCACTGTAGGACTTTACTCCAGCTTTAAGAAAATCTCCTTTCTGAGAATCCTTAACACCATGAAGAATAGCTTTTGCTGAATCGATGGCCTATGTTCCTATGGGAATTCTAACTTTTACTGAATGAGATGCCTGCCTTTGTCTATCAGCTGGAGGTAGACAAATTCCCTTTGGCTGGCAGCAAGATTTAACTTGTAGCCAATTGGAAAAATCTAGAAGATAGCAGACCTTGGTTGGCTCTTTTCATGGACCTGTTGAATTCACAGAACTGCTCACTGGGTAGTTTTTCTATGAGTCTCTACATGAGAGCCACAAGTGAGCTCAGAAAGACCATCACAGCTCATGGATTGAAGTAGTCTTACAAGTGCTTGAACACGCAGGGGAAACTGATCTAGAGCTTGAGCATCTCCAGGACAAAGAGCTGGCATATCAAGAATAGCTCAGAAGTTCTTTCAGGGTAAGCTGTCTTGGCTGTCCATAACGTTCAACAAGAGCTATGATTGCTTGATTGTAAAGTTGAGGGGTGTGGACATAAGCCAACGCTTATCTCACAACGCAAGTCTCTTAGCTTGATCTACTTTCAAATGGCCCAACAAAACATAATACTTGTACTGTTCAGTCTCATGTAGATCAAGCAAATTAGACAAGACCATTTTCAACACCATATACTGGTTTTCATCCTCTCTTGTAAGGTAAGGAAAAGATGGACCTTCTATGAATCTCTCATGATGAGGGACTGAGGCTGAAGGGGCTGCAGGAAATGCTTGATGTTGATATTACTGAGAAACAAGCGCATAAGAGGTCTGAGAGGGCACCCTTAAAGGCTGAATGCTTGGACATTGAGGAACATTTAATGCAGGTGCTTAAGTGACCAGTGGGGGCGCTGTCACAGTAGCAGGTTGAATACTGCTGGGCAAATGTACTGACACAGCAGGCTGGTAAGGGACTGCAGCTGCTGGTATAAACAAAGGCTGAGACAAAGTTGACTGAAGAACAGGAGCTGACAATGCAGGAGCATGAGAGGCTTGAAATGTGGCTTGTGGCAAATTAAGATGAGCAGATGAGATTGAAGGTAGGATCTGAGCAGAGAAGTTCTGATTTACAGGAGGTGAAGACTGAAGCTGGAAAGAAGCTTGAACCTGAGTTGAGAGTTGTTGAATAACTTCAATAGGTGGTGGAACAAAAACAGGCTCTGAAGGTCTAGGAGTAGAATCGTCATATGGGGAAGGACCTTGAAGCATGCAGAGAGTGCACCTACATTCATGCACTGGTGGATTAATCTCAAGTGTGCAATTCTTGGGTTTGTTCTTTTAACCTAGCAATACACTGTTGTGATATTGATAAGCTAAATACTCTGTGGCAGCATATAGTTCCCTTTATGTTAATCCGATGGGGATTCTGATCACTGTATGAGGCAGAAATATATTTATATGGTATTCTAAATGCTACTTATGTTAACTATTGGAATAATAAATACAAGTATGTTTATGGAAAATACCAGAGACTGCTTGAAGAACGTAGACAAATCATATATGATTGTAATTGTGTCTTTATTTGGTTTAATGTTTTTTTTGGTCTCTTCCCTGAGCCTTTATTTGATACCGGACTAATGCATCCACATATGTCATAAGAAAACATGCATTCTTGTTACAACTAATAACTCCTGTTTTCTTCTCATGAAATCCCTCTGTTGCTCTGGCTTAAAGGATAACAGTACAGTGAGACAGGAGAGATCGCTCAAACCTCCTCAGATCGCATAATTTATATTTTATCAATATGTTTCTAAATGTGTGCCTTTGGACTTAAAAGCCTTATTGGAGTTGTTTTGTGCATTCCTGTGATCGCAAATAAATGGAAGCAGGTGTTAATGAATAGGTGTGTGTTCTCTTTTTATGTGAAAAGGTATACCAGTTTGATTCAGCATGATTGATGTGCACTCCAGACACTAATTAATAAATTACTCTCACTATAAAACAAATATTGTAAAACTATATTAATATATTGATATATTGATGGTCAAATATTGATGCTGGAATCTTAAGTATTTAAGTAAAGACAAAATGTTTGCTTCTGTCATACTCATTTTGCGATTTAGGCCTAGGTAGTTTTCAGTCAGCTGGTGAAACGGTAGGGTTGTGTGACGTCGTTCTATGGAGGCATGTTAAATGCGGGTTTTAGGGTAGCACTGCAGGTCTACAGGCCCGACAGTGGAAACGCAACTTGTTTTTTGGCTCAGTGCTTGAGGTCCGAGGCTAGGACCCCGCCCAGCACATTGTTAGCCCTGGCTTGCACTGGCCCGACAGTGGAAAACGGCTATATGTATAGCTGCAGAGAGCTTTGGGGAGAGGCAACCTCAGCAAGACGACTCTCTGTGAGAGGAGGCTAAACCATATTCTATTCTAAAAGCAACTTTGTCAGGGAGGCTCACAAAGAGCCAGTTTGGACATCACCTGTTTATACGGAGCTAAAGCATAAGGACTCTTATCATAGAGTAGCATAAGGCATAAGGAATCTTGAAATGAGAGAAGGTACAGAAAACACTATGCTACTGATGGATCTCAAGAAGCTTCAGAGAGAGATATGAAAGCTTTAGCATATAAGTTCTGCCGGGAAGACTCAATTGTTACGTCAATTATTACCTTCTCATCTATCCAATCGTGTTCTAATACTTGTGGTATAAAAGAGGTACTTACTCATGTCTGAGTTCGCAGATGCTGACGCTTCCATTCACCTCCATCCTCCCCACCACCACCAGGATGGCCCCTTCCCATACCTCACAGGGGGTCGCCTGCGCCCCTGCATTCGTCTTCAGGCAGGAAATGCAGAGTCTGGACCCTTGGATTGCGAGCTGTGGACGGGGCCTACGCCAAAGAACTTTATATCATAATGTTGCTTGCTGGGCTGTTAATAAATGGTAGGCCTAATTGTTATAGTATTATTCTCCCGAGTCTTTCTGGTAGAAATACAACTCAAGACCATTATCCAGGCAAGGCCCTGGGAGCTGAGCCATTTGAAAGGGAAACTTAATATTCTAAGGACATACAACTTAAATTTAAAGTTAAGTTGAGTGAATTTCTTTTTTACAGTGAAATCGCTGAGAAAAACGCAAATAAATAAATAAATAAATGGATATAATGTAATTTTTATAGTTTTTGCTGCGTGTGAGAATGAGGGCCAGATAGATAGATAGATAGATAGATAGATAGATAGATAGAACCTCATAATTGGCAGAAAAAAAAGGTTACAGAGGAAAACAGGAATGTACAGCATATATACTGTATGAGTGACCCAAGTGAAAAAGTAAAGCGAGAAGTGACTGGCCTTATTCGGTACTTTCATGCCCATGATATTTAGATGAGGGGACAGGCCAATTCTGGCTTTCTAGAAATTAACAACAGGGTATGACTTTTCAGAATATGTCTTCCTCAGCATAAGTGAAAGGGAAATATCAGGTTAAACATGTTCACAAAAATAGTCAAATAGCATTTTTCATAGCAGAAGTAACGTGTCCTTTAGTGCTTTCGGGATGTAGGCACATATGCTTAGGGGTATCACTGGGGAGAGTCTCAGTCTGAGTTCCTCTTAAGGTAACCAAGTTATTTAAAGTTGCTACACTCTTAAAAATAAAGGTTCTTCACTGGCGGATCAATAAAAAACCTTTAACATTTGTAAAACCTTTTTATAGCACAAAAAGGGTTCTTTAAATGATTAAACTGTTCTTCGCACTAAGGAAAATAAGGTTCTTTAGGGAACCAAAAATATTTGCTGCTAAAACCCCCTTAAACCTTTATTTTTAAGAGTACGAAGCAGCTTTGGACTGTTGGACTGTAAAATCAAAGGACAAAACTGCCCCAAACTGAGTTTCCATGTGCGTCTCTAACTCTAATTCTAGCAATTAGTGACACGTGTCAAGGCAAAGAAATGTGTCATTTAAACCATAATGCATGCTTGAGGAAATTTCATGGCCTGGCGAGTGAATTTTAATAACACCTAATGACTTATATCTTGCTACAGTGTGTCTCTGCACTTTTGAGGAATGTGTTGCGTTTCTGACATCAAGGGGACCTGCCAGAATGATGTCAGTCCACTGCCCCTTTAAAGGTTCTTCCTTAAACATACCTATAAGGAATCAGATTTTCACTGTATTCATGCCCACAGGTCCTCCAAACAGCCATTAACACACACAATGCAATAAATGTATGTTTCACCTCCTGAAATACCCCAAAATGCCAACCGCTCACGAGACATGGTTTCCCCTTGTGCGGCATACAGAAGTACAGTGTTTAGATCATTTGCAAAGCAAAGGCTGAACAGAGGAACTACTGTTCCACACATTTACACTGCCTCAACCACAGATCTTTATCAGTCCTCTTATCACCTTTAACAAACAACATGTTTGGTTTCTGTCACACATTTATTTGAAGCAGACATGCGACGAAAAGGGAAATTCAGACCCCATATTTTCTCTAGAATTCAGATAGACTGAGCAAGAAAGAGCCTAGTATTGAGTTATGAACAGTTGCAGACAACGTTCAAACTATATAGCTAACCTATATTTTAGAAGACAAACCTGTAAGAACATTGAATTCAAAGTCAAATTTTCCATTAGAGTTTAAACTCTCTGAACTCCACTTCTCTTCCTATAAGTCTTTCCTTCATGTTTATAATTCTCTCACTTCCTTAATTATATCACTTATAATGTGTATATTTGTGCTTGTGGTTAAAGGTCTTACCTCCTGATTTTATTAAAGACAAGAACAGAATTGACAAAAATGAATAGCAAGAATTTTTCTTCTCTCATTTTCTTCTAACACACTACATGTGTTCTCTGTTGTTCTTGAATTAAGCTAAAACAATTTCTCTAAAAAGTTTGAGCTCTAAAAAGCCTTACACAACCCACAAATTACTAAAAAAGAAAAAAATATATATATACAAAATTTTTAGTTATTGCGTGGAAAAAGATAGTCCACGAGGAAGTAACGAGGAGTAGCCAAAAATATGTGCCCTTTCTGTCCCCTCAATGTTTATAATCATCTAATCTAATCTAATATGCAGTATCTATTATTTCATACAGAGTGTTGTGTCCTTCTTAAAGTGTTTTTTGTTAAAAACAATTTTTCTAACAAATGTACCAAATATCTCAAGGGCAAATGTTGTTGAGTATATATATATTGAAGATATAAATATTTTCAACATAAGGATTGGACAATTAATTCAAATGGATTCTAGTGTGTCTCTTTATTATGTAAAAAAATAAGTTACAAAGAGGGCAAATGTTGCCCCTTAGTAAAAATAAAATAAAATAAAAAAGTTTCTTACAAGGCAATAGACATTGTATAGGCCTACTATACTACCAGTCAACACAGGGACATGGTCAATATTGTAAGGGGAGAGATGTGTTCACCCACTTTTTGAGTTTTTTGGGGGGATTCTCTTTGTTCTGTTACCCCATGTATAGTATAGTATAGTAGAGTATAGTAGAGTAGAGTAGAGTAGAGTAGAGTAGAGTAGAGTAGAGTATTAGAGTAGGCTATCAGTTTATAGACTGATACTAAAGGCACTTATCATTAGACAGACACTGGGGAAAATATATGTGCCCAAATTTACCAAACTAAACTGTAGGTTAGTAGGCTATTGCACACTATAATATACTATTTGAATAAACACAGTTAGAACTTCTGAAACTGGTCTATAATGGGAGTGATGACAGAGAGGGGAAGAGAACCCATCTATTAGTAATTTAGCAGAGAATGACCGCGCGCGTCTTTAGTGGTAATTTTAACACTTGTTCATAGTGAGTTCTTGTTTTTGAGAATCCGCATAAGTTTGCCCAAGCGTTACGTGGGTGTTATCGAGTGGGAATGTGTGGAATAAAAGCCCGCACAGACCCCGCGAAAGAACACACGACGCACCTCGGACAGACGCACTTGATTTTTTCTGCGCTGAATTTGAAGCGCGCAACAGAACGAAGGTAAGACATGCATACGCCCGGAGCTACAAACTAAACTTTACTCACTTAAATCATACTCATTTACATTACAGCTCTAGATGTAGGCTATTTAAGCGTTTATAGGCTATACAAATATACAGGGTTAAAATAAAAATAAGTTTGAACAATAAATATAGTTTCAATAATTTTGTAGGCCTACATAAAACTTGGAAAGCTGATATCCTGCAGTGTGACAGACTACTCTATAGTTTAGACAACATTTCGCTGAATCTTATATTAAATTCTTTACAGTAAGTTTCATGAGCTCATTAATTTGGAGATCATGCGAAATATTTGTATAGCCTAGCCTTTGTAAAATTCGTTTGGAACCTTTAAAAGAACTGAAAAAAAGAAAACCTTTAATGGTGAATAAAAATGGTGACCAGTTACAGTATATAAAATAGGCTACATATATTTCCCCATAAACATTCAAATTGAATGTAAATGTAAATATGAATATTGTAAAAAAAAAAAAAAAAAAAAAAATCCTTGGTTCAGGGATTACAATTGCAAAAATTATTGTATATATATTTTTATGATGACCGTTATTATTATAATTGAACATTACCAAATATGGGTTAACGTTCAGTCAATATTGCTACACCAATGCTTGATGAAGGTATTGTGCTAATTTTTCTTTTGCATTTTCTTTTGACCATTGAATAATCATTTGATCATTGAATTAAACAAATAATAAATGTTTAGTATTTCAATTTGCGGATTCTTTCTCCAGATGGGTTCTTTGATGAGGTTAATCGTTCTCTTCTGTTTGTCCATAACGAGGATGTCTGCGCTTAATTTTTTCCCTAAAAAATGTAAGAGCACACACACACACACACACACACACACACACACACACACACACACACAGTTTTTATATCATAGTTGGGACCTCCCACTTGTTTGGTTATCTATCTATCTATCTATCTATCTATCTATCTATCTATCTATCTATCTATCTATCTATCTATCGATCGATCAATCAATCAATCAATCAATCAATCAATCAATCAATCAATCAATCAATCAATCAATCAATCAATCAATCAATCAATCAATCAATCAATCAAATCTATCTATCTATGGATGGACCATGGACAAAGAGATAAATAGATAGTTCATTACTAAGTCCATTTGAGTATTAAATATAACTAACGTTGTCACTTTTTATGCTAGTGCATATTAAAGTGCCCACAATGTAGGTGACTGCATCTATTCTGTGCTCTGAATTGCTTCTCTTTATGCAGTTGAAATTGGTGAGAAACACACATCCGTTACCCTGACCTGTAAAACGAATAAAGACAGTGTCACATGGAAACGTGAGGATGCATATAGCACAGTGGACATAGTGCAATCAGATTTTGAAAAACTCAGTGGTCGGAGTCTGACCGTGATCGACCTGCAGGAAGACCAAATCGGGAATTACACCTGCTGGAGTGATAAGGGTCTTGAAGACTACACCTATCTCCTGCTTGACAAGTCTAAAGAAGATACAGGTGGGAGCGTCATATATTCCTAACATTCCTATCAAGCAATCAGGTTAGGTTGGGAATAAGGTTTGGTATATGATTGTTTGATAGGAATGTCATCCTAACACCAAAAAGGATGTTGACCATGCAAAGTTGTGGCATTCTAATATTCATTAACCATGTCATTAGTTAACCATCCAATGTTACATTAATATTACACATCAAAGCACTGTCCAGAATGGTAAAACCACAGTATTTTACTAGCTCGATCAGAGGCTGTGTATACAGAGTTAGGAAGACACTTTCTTTAATATTTAATCATATTTTTAATAAGTATTCTAGTGATGAAATAGTCACTTGGTTAACCATAAACTTGATCACTCTTCGTTCTAGATCAGTGATTCTCGCTAATGATGTCCTCACAGTCATAAACAGCAGGGAAATAAATAATGCTAAATGCTAATATTAAATTCAACCAACCATAAAATCACGCATAGCTTATCAAACAGTGAGAAAACACTTTCCATATCTTTTGTTGTTGACGTCAAAGACTGCGTCCAAACAAATTCTACAATATTTTGTGCAAATTCTGCTGTCAGTGGGTAGAATCATAGCTGACAGATTTTAAGGACATTTACTACTGTGTTATTTCTGGTATTTTAAGCAAAACTAGTAGGGAACCACTTACCTAGATCATTATTTGTGTATTATTGGGGTGCTTTAGAAGGCAGTTTAAAGTTTCCTTTAAAAGTGCCTCATTAAAAATAGCTGCCTGTTGAGTCATTGACTGTCTGGGCTGCAACGCAGGAAGGCAGCTTAGTTTTTGGACAGTATTCAAGTTTACGTCTGTTCAGTAAGGTTCAGCTTTTTCAGCGTATTTCTTTCTTCCTTTTCAGTGTTTAACATCAATTGCACAGCTGAAACGCTTTCCTGCACTGAACACATAAAATGTGCCTGGACCTCAGATGAATTTACTGCTTTCAGACTTCGCAATACAAGGTATCAAGACATCCAAACACACCCACAGATTAAATAAGCTGTTTTTATTACTGACTCAACTGAACATGCGTGTGGTGTTTATTTAGAGATAATGGTAACTGGGTGTCACAGCCTGTGGATGGGGTATTTTTTCTCCCACATTCAACTAATTCCTATTCTGAAGAATCGGAGCGACTGCTGATAACAGGCGAGGCAGTTTCCTCATGTTGCTATTTGAAAACTGACTACAGCTTCTACCTCCGAGACATTGGTGAGTGTGTGGGTTAAGATTGTAAATTTATGCTCTGAGTCTGATTAACTCAGTAAGTTAGTTACCATTGAAGTATTTAAAGAAGCAGGCTTTTTTCACAATGCATTCTTCGTCTTATTTTAAGTAATTTTAAGTCATCATGTTGGGCATGTTTTATGGGGACTTTCCATAAACATAATGTTTTTTATACTGTACAACCTATATATTATATCCCCTAACCCTAAACCTACCCATCACAGAAAACTTTCTGCATTTTTTCATTTTCAAAAAACTTCACGATGCCATGATTTATATTTTCCTCGTCGGGACCGAAAAATGTCTTCACAAGGTCAAAGATTGTGTGTTAATTACATTAAATTGTTTTAATATATATTAACAATAATGATGTTAATATTAATTAAAAAAAATATATATATGTGTATATATAAGTCGTCCAGCAGCCCCTTTGGAAGTTTGCTGAGGCCCTCTAGTGGGCGCATGGTTGAAAAACACTGGTCTAAAGCACATCATCATTGATTGAAAGAGTGATGTCTCTTGTTTTTCCTAGTTAAGCCAGCCAATCCAGACATTTCCATCTGCACAGTAAAACATGGGGGGAGTGATGAGCAAATCATAGAACTGGAGGTGATGCCGCCTTCTTCCTGGCCGCAGCCTCACAGTTTCTTTCCTCTGAAGCATCAGGTCGAGTACCAGATTCGACACAATGGGGAGGTACGAAATGCTCTCCTGCACACACCAACGCACATCTTTAATGATTAGTTTACCAAAAATGAAATAAATATTCAGTCATCATTTACTTTTATGTCATCCCAAACCTGTATGACTTTCTTTCATGAGGAAGTTTAACAGAATTATAATCAGTGATGCTGTCTACATTGGATGCAGAGAGGCGCGACACACATTCCCAACAGTAAACTGATGCCCCGTTCTATTTCTGACATACGTCTGACACGAAGAACAAAAGGATTTGTAATTGCAACGGTCGCTTTTTCCAGTGTAGACAGCCTCCACCTAGGAACAATTCAAGTCATTAATTACTGAAAATCATAATGTTCATTTTAGGGTGAACTATTTATTTAAGAACTGTAATTAATTATCTTGTTTTCTGTTTCTGTATATTCACAGCTGAAGACTAAAGAATGGGAGGAGGGGTCAAAGATTAAAGTTAAAGGGCATATCCGAAAACTAAGGGTGCGCTCCAGAGACATGCTTCTCCTCTCTCAGTGGAGCGAGTGGACCTCATGGAAAAACGTAAACTAGTGATTTAAACCTCCCTTCCTCATGAACCCTTTATTTATATCTCCTGTCCCATTTTCCTGTTCCTTTATTTATTTATTTATTTATTTATATATGTGTTTATGTATGAATGATCATGACACTGGTTACATGACTGTTACACACACACTGTACGACTGTATGCACCATGTCTCTGTCCTATTAAAACCTTTGCTCTTCTATTCTGTCTCTTTATTCCTTAAAGTCCCCATAGTCAATAATTTTATCCTTTAAACGACATATTTAAACGGTTTTTTTTTCCAGTGAAAATGATTTCTGCACGCCTTAAAATAGCTTGAATGTACACCCTTGCTTCATTTAGTATACACGGATGCATGAATATGCAAATTAGCCCCGCCTCCACTCACTCACACCAGTTCAGAATACCTGATCCAAGTGGCAAGTGGAAATACTGGTTTAATTCAGCCCTATATGTTTGAACCAGAAACTGATTCAGAAGAAGTGGAAGAGTTAATTATACAGGCTCGTGTGCAGTGCTGGTCAGAATTATTTGCCCCCTTGGTAAATATGATCAAAGATGGCTGTAAAACATAAATCTGGATTGTTTATCCTTTTGATATTTTATTTTAAAAAAATTAAAAAATCTAACATTTTATTGAAGTAAAATAATTGAAAGTGGGGGGATCACATTATAAAATAAATGTTTTTATCCAAAACACGGTGGGAACAATTATTTTCCCCCTTTTATTAAATACTTTTTGCAACCTCCTTTTGCCAAGATACCAGCTCTGAGTCTTCTCCTATAATGCCTGATGAGTTTGGAGAACACCTGACAAGCGATCAGAGACCATTCCTCCATACAGAATCTCTCCAGATCCTTCAGATTCCCAGATCCATGTTGGCGCTTCTTCTCTTCAGTTCAGCCCACTCATTTTCTATAGGGTTCAGGTCAGGGACTGGGACGGTCGTGGCAGATGCTTGGTTTTGTTGCATTTTTGTTTTGATTTTGATGTTTGTTTTTGTTGCAAAAAGTATTTAATTAAAGGGGGAAAATAATTGTTCCCAATGTGTTTTGGAGAAAAACATTTATTTCATAATGTGATTTCCCCCCACTTTCAATTCTTTTACTTCAATGAAAGGTTAGATTTTTGCTAATTTTTTTTTAATAAAACATCAAAAGAATTAACAATGCAGATTTATTTTTTACAGCCATCTTTGATCATATTTACCAAGGGGCCAAATAATTCTGACCAGCACTGTATATCAGAATGATAACACGTTTTATGTATCGCTTTCTACAACGTAGAGACATATCGACAACACGTAACAGTAATTAATATGATTAGCCTTTTGCTTGACTACGTTATCAAACAGCTAATAATGTGTTGCTTGCTAATGGTACACAAACCATGTTCCTGTTCACATCTCAGTCTGCCTTCTGAAAATCAGTATCCTTAGAAACGCATGAACAACTTAAAACGTCAGTGGAGAAAAGCACATAGTTCATCATAACATCGTAATATACATCATAAAGATAATTCACCCGCTATATTGCTAAACGCACCCTGATTTTTCCTATCAACAGAAAAATATATCGGGATAACCTGGATTATCTCTTGAGACGGCTCTGCTTCACAACATAGTTAATGATATGAAGCCCGCCCACACGTTGACATGATTGGTTATTACATGTTTGTGACGTAGAGAGCAAGGGCGATTTTAAACCGTGCTTTTGTCTTTGGTTAAATGCAGTTTTAAGGAGAAAATACTCAGCAATGGTGTTGACTGATGAATTTAAATATGGTTTGTATTAAAGCATGTTAAAAAAAACCGCCACATAGACATATAAACAAACATTAAAAACTTTCCTTTTCACTGATCAATTCATTACCTTACTGACCCCAAAGTTTTAAACAGTATGTTTACGAGAGAGAAGCTTTGTGTCCAGATCTATGTGTGTGTTTATGACAGAATGCACATGATTTCTTGTTCTCTGTATAGGTGCTCGACAGGGAAACAAGAACCCGTACCAAAGAAAGGGGCAAAGAAAAGAAGAGGCAAAAAGAACAACAAGAAATAAGAAATAAGAAGAAAAATCACAAGAAAACCGGCATGGGGAAAAAAAGAGGAAACTTCTGAACTGGGCATGTTTTTGAATTACTAAAAGTATATTTTTATTCTAATTCAAACATTAAATAGAGAGCGAATTTGTGTATAAGATTGCTTGAATAAATGCTAAATAATCATTGCAATGCTGAGCTGAGTATTCAACAGTGAGTTAGGTTCTCCTTTTGGGGCTTTATGGAACTCTCTACTTTGTAAAAGAAAAATCAATAGAGCTCACGAATAGAAATATGTATAGTAAATATACAAAGAAATAAATAATTTTCAAAACTATTTATTGATATTATTATTCTGTTGTTTTCCTTCTATGTCTCTGTTCTTTTTAACTGCACTCTTTTACTTGTGTGTCCTCTTGGTTTTCTCTTTGCTCATCCGTTATGACTGTGTCTTGCTGCAGTTGCATCAGGGTTTCATTTTGATTGGCAGGATGAGCGGTAAAAAACAGCCAATGGTTATTGTCCCGCTCAGCTTTATGGGAGTCCAAGAAGGTGTGAGCAGTGAGTTCATATTCTTTACCAAATGGAGTCCTAAACACACAAACAGAAAAGAAAAACACTAGTAAATATCCCCACAAAATGAACATTAAATTAGACTGACCTGTTTTAAAGCTCAAGTATATATATATATATATACATACAGTATATATATCTACAAACAGTATATATGTATACTGTATTTATATACAGTGCTGGTCAGAATTATTTGCCCCCTTGGTAAATATGATCAAAGATGGCTGTAAAAAATAAATTACTACTAAAATTACTATTTTTTAATGTTTTTAAAAGAAGTCTCTTATGCTCATCAAGGCTGCATTTATTTGATCAAAAATACAGAAAAAAGTGTAATATTGTGAAATATTATTACAATTTAAAATAACGCTTTTCTAGTTTAATATACTTTAAAATATTATTTATTCCTGTGATGCAAAGCTGAATTTTCAGCATCATTACTCCTGTATTCAGTGTCACATGATCCATCAGAAATCAGTCTATATATCAGTCAATATATTATCAGTCAGTGATAATATATTTTAAAGTATAAAAAAATAGAAAACCATTATTTTAAATTGAAATAATATTTTAAAATATTATTGTTTTTTTTTCTGTATTTTTGATTAAATAAATGCAACCTGGATGAGCATAAGAGACTTCTTAATGCAACTACATATTTCTGACTGAGACAAGATAACAAGAAAATGAAGAAGTGGATTTTATTGATTAGGAATTTCATTTTGGAGTACTTGTAATATTAAGCCATTCCCTCAACACTTGAATTGAAACGTTTACAGTATAAAATAAAACATTACCATAGGATGTGATTGCCGAGTGCAGCCAGACATTGATTTGTCTTACAGTGGGAAATCAAAACCTTGCTGTTCACCTGCCAAAACAAAGCATTCACGTCAGCTTATTAAGTTGCCAATAAAAACAAATTTGAAAAAGATTTTCTTTGAAAGTGTGTGCACCTGAACAGGGTATCCCTCATTTTCAAGCCTTTCTTGGGGGTCAAAGTAAAGGACCTTCCACCAGCACAGGAAATCAAACTCCTCAACCAAACTCAACTCCTGTAGTCGAGACTTCTTAGCACACTTCAGAAATGTTCGGTGATCACTGGAAAGGAACAGCTATGTAGAGTCAAACAGATTGCATGTTAAGATATGGCAAACTCAGCAATTACAAAACAACTGTGGATACATTTCATTCGATTGTTTACCTCTCCGGCAAAGTCTGCAGTAGTTCTCAGGGCAAAGCTTTGATCGTATCTGAGCAGCTCTCCATCTGAGGTCCCATCAACACTGAATCACATGATGGAAATAACAGATCAGCAACTACGTGTGTGCGACTGAGTACATCTGAATGTGCATGTGCAATACCTTGTAATGATAAAGGCGTTTCTAACACAAGGGGTCATGCTGTGGGATCCCCCCACTTGGAGGGGCCCGAGAAGGTGGGGGACTGAATTTGTCTCTGAACGTGATGCGATATTACTGCTGTCGGCAATGATGCTAAGAACACAAGTGCCACGCTGGTCATGTTCTCCAGAGTTCACCAGCATGATTGTGTCACCAAAGTGCAGAAAGCCATCCTGCGACACTGATAAGCTCACCTAATCAAATAATATAATCAGTCTCACATTTAGCAGACAAACAGTCACACTTAAAAGTCGACACAAGACGGAAGTTGCATCTTTTCTTCCCCATTATGACATATATCCAAGTGAAAAGGCTTCTCTAACAAGAATAAATGTAGGGGCGGGATTTGATGTTGTCCATCAGGAATTGAATTGATGGTTGTGGTTTACTATTGCTGTGATCTCATGTGACGCGCCAGTAGGAGAGAGAATAGATGTCGTTGAAAGAAGAAGGATAAGTTGTTTTGGTTAAAGGGATAGTTCACACATTTTGTCATCATTTACTCACCCTCAAGTTGTTCCAAACCTGTATGAGTTTCTTTCTTCTGCTGAACACAAAAATAAGATATTTTAAAGAATGTTGGTAACCAGACAGTTGACGGCACCCATTGACTTCTATAGTATTTTTTTCCCTACTATATAAGTCAATGGTGTCTGGTTACCAAAATTGTTTAAATTATATTATTATATTATATTAATAGGTTTGGAACAACTTGAGGGTGAGTAACTTAAATGATGACAAAATATTTTGTGTGCATTTTTTTGTGAAAAATGTTGGGTGAACTATCCCTTTAAAGATTTCGATAGTACATGAATTAAAAAAATAATAATGATGCGCACGGATAAATCCATTTTGATTTCATTGTGACTTTAAAAATGTCCGAGCATCATTGAATTAGATAAAAAAAAAAAAAAAAAAAAAAAAAAAACATTTACGAAAGGGTTTTGAATAATAGTCAACAAATTAGAGTATTAATTATTATATCTTTCTTCTTGATATTTTATCTGATAAACCCGATCATCTTGCAGCATTGTTGAAAGACTCTTCTGTCATATTATATCAGAAAATTGTTTTGTCTTACTGGTTTCAGAATGTTTTGTTTCAAAGCTCCTTCTTTCTGGACTGTGAGTTCGCCTCTGTCTTTTTGAAGAATGAAGTCCTTTATGGTTTCCTGCAGAGACACTGGTCATTTACTAGTGTGTTTAGTTCACTAATGGAACTTTACACGCACACTCTGTAACTTAACCCTTATTAAATGCGTCAAAACAACAAACCTCTTTTAAAGTCACGTCTTCATTCCAGTTTCCCACACGAACGCGCGGATTATAGGTCCGGACATGAGCCATGTCACCGTCGTTGTAAAGCCTGACAGACAGACTGATAAGTGTGCAAACTAAATGCATTTACTACAGATAAGAGCTGTTTCCATGGATGCGTAACAACACATGTGCGCTACTGCGCCTGCGTAGGTTACGTCTCCATAGTAACACTTTCGTCCTTTTCTTGATTGATCTTGAAGTTTTGTGGTAAAAATACAGAAAAAAAATCAGCACAATATTGTGAAATGTTATTACAATTTAAAATAACGCTTTTCTAGTTTAATATACTTTAAAATATTATTTATTCCTGTGATGCAAAGCTGAATTTTCAGCATCATTACTCCTGTATTCAGTGTCACATGATCCATCAGAAATCAGTCTAATATGCTGATTTATTATCAATTTTGAAAACAGTTGTGCTGCTTAATATAATTTTTTGGAACCTGTGATACTTTTTTCAGGATTCTTTGATGAATAAAAACTTAAAAAAGAACAGCATTTATTTAAAATAGAAATATTTTGTAATAATAGGCTACCGTTCAAAAGATTGTTGACAGTAATTTTTCTTTTCTTTAAAAAATAAATAAAAATAAACTATTTTATTCCGCAAGAATGTGTTAAATTGATAAAAAAGTGATAGTAAAGATTTATATTGTTAGACAAGGTTTCTATTTTGGATAAATGCTGTTATATTTTTTAGCTTTTTATTCATCAATGAATCCTGAAAAAAAGTATTACAGGTTCCAAAAAAAATATTAAGCAGCACCTTTGTTTCCAACATTGATAATCACCATATTAGAATGATTTCTGAAGGATCATGTGACTGAAGACTGGAGTATAATGATGCTGAAAATAATAACAAATAAATAAAGTATATTAAAATAGAAAACCATTATTTTAAATTGTAATATTTCTTCTTTCAAAAACACTAAAAGTAGTAATAGATGGCAAATTGTTTTATGTTGATGCATCATTACCTTTTTAGTGGTGTAAAGAGTAAATGTAGCCTAGTTAGTTACTGCACTTAAGTATATTTTTTGACTACATTGTAGTTTTACTGAGTACCAAAGATATTAGCATCTTTTACCCATATTTGAAGAAGTATACTCTTTACTCAAATCAATTGTATTTGAGTATAAAGACAAGACAAGTAATGCATTCTTCTGAAAACTAACTTTTTCTGAAGCAGTTTATTTCTGCTAGGCTACAAAAGAAGTGATAGAAGTGCCAAACTGGTCAACACTTTATTAGCAGTGTAGTGTTACAAATTGATTAAATGTTTAATTAGGTTCCAATACAATAGTATTTAAACTAGTGTTTTCCATTTTGAGGCATAGATGATGAGATTTAAAGAGCAATCCTGCTTGCTGACATTAACTTCTTGTCACTTCTCAAAGTACAGCTGGGCCTTTGTCTCTATGATAATGTTAAGGTTTGACTGATCTAATCAGGTTGATTGGATCACCATCTATACATGACACTGTTATGCTGATGAGAACAGGAAATATCTGCAAACGAGCTGACTCATTTACACGCCCCCTTTATGTAATTGATCCCACCCAGTTGAAATGTATATAAACTACAATGTAAGATTCCCTTAGTTTAGACTTGACGATGATTGCAGCTACCAACAGCTCGTGTTTCTCAATAAAGAATCCTGCTGAAGATACAACCAAGTCTCCTCTTCGCTCCTGAGTTTCCTACACTTGAGAAGAAAAAAGTTTGCAACAGCAGTTGTGAATAGCAGTTGTTTTATATATGTCTTCTCCCTACAGTTTTGCCACGCTCTCTGTAAAACGAAACAATTTCTCATATTAAGCAATATTATCTTTTATTTTAATAGGGTGTCCCACTTTAGCCGAATGCTACGGTCCGAATGCTATGTGTTAAGGTAAATTGGGACAGTAATAAAACTTGATAAAAAAGGAACTTGCACATTATTGCAGAAAACTGAATTATCCCATGAACTAAAGTAATACAAATTTATACTGCAGATTGAAAAATTCTATGTATTCGAATGTAACCCTATACAATTTTAATAGATAAACTATGTAGCCTACGGGGACATACCATGTTCTTTTTCAGACTTTCTCACACTTGAGTGTTATATATACAGTAGCCTATGTGCTGCATAGATGCCACATATTTTTCATCACTATTTATTCAAGATGCAATACTGGTATACTGCTGCAAAACATCAACTAATTGGCCTTGTAATTTACAAATTATAATTTATCAAGCCTTCTAATTGTTGTTTTTTACTTTAATTAATTGGAAACAGTTAAAATGTAAACATATACTGCATTGATTCAATCACTGACGCTTATAACATATATGATAGTTTGTTCCCAATGTATATGACACTCAGGTGCATGTCTTCAATAAGAAAAAAAAACTTTTCATATTTTTTTATTTTATATTAAATAGACTGAATTATAGAAATTCCTTGATTAAATTAACAGAAACAAACTCAAACATACACAAGTTAGCAGAAATGCAATTATTAGAAAAGGTCTTACAATCGGGATTCAATACGACTCTCTAATGTTTTATATCTTCATAATTATATCTTTTATATGAAATTGTATTTTATTGGATTTTCTAAATAAATTAGGTCACTTTTCAAAGGGATCAATATGTATGCTATATAATGAATCTTGCAGCATTGTCAGATATCCAAATCACTTTTACAATGTATACTGTATGCAGAGAGAAAAAGGCAGTGGAGATTTTAGATAAACTACATTAGAAGGAAGGCTCATTTGAGCTATGTGTGTAAGTGCGGTTAAGTGCTTTTACGTCAATAACGGAACTGACAGATCATAAATAGATAATACACGTTTATGAGAGCTGTGCTCTGAAATATTAAAACTCCAATGTGAAAAAAGCAGCAAACAGCAGTGTAGCAATGTGCAAAAGTTGCTGGTATTATTGCAGAACAAATCATTTCAATCAAATATTACCCCTGTCATGATCCACCTGCTTTCTATGCACCTGTCAGCTTGTTTAACTGCTGGAAGAAACAACACACAAGACATGGTCCCGTTGAATAATCAAAACCAGCTTTATGAAGACAAAATGAGAGACAAATGTATATATATTCAGTCAAAGGTGCCCTGAAAAATAAGGACTCCCTATCAAGAAATATAAAGGTGTTCATACAATCATAGAATGAAAAACAATTGCTATAAATGTAGCAAAAAAAATGATTCTGAAGATAAATCAATAGGCTATTTCTGAACAAGAGGAAGACAAAAAAACATCAGCCAAAATCATGAAGTCAAAACTTTTCCAACATTGCCTCCTTAAAATAGGACATCTCATTCAATTGTCTTCATATTGCAGTATTCAGATAGTTATGTGCTGTAGAAAGCATTGCTAAGACTTGCTATGTGGTTGTTGTTGTGCATGGTCGCCAAAGCGTTGCTAAGATGTTCTGGGTGGTTGCTAGGTGGTTGTTTTCTGGCCTGTGATATACTCGCCCCTTTATGGCATAGATCAATCCTTCATCGTAAATCCAATCATTTAGAGAAGTAATAGCACGATTTGAGGTATACTGTAGTCTGTACAAGTGGTGCCAGATGAATTACAGTATCTTAGATCAAACTGCAAGAAGTTAAAATATGATTCATTCCTATTGGAAACTCTTTTACCTGAGCAAATCAGAGGCTTCTTTCATTAATCAGCTGCAGCAGACAGAAGTATAGGGCTCCTTCTGGCTCAATAAAAGAGGACAAACACTCTTTCTCTTGGTCTCTGCCCTCCCGCACTAACTCACTCAGTCCCATCACAGCCCATTAAAAGTTTAGTGCTGTTGTTCAGCAAATTGAAAATGTGTGCTGGTATCGATCCAGCATCATGCATCCATTCTGGATCTCTGGAGGCTCATTTTCCTTGTCTTTTAAGCTTTTGTGAGGGAGGATATTACATTTTGTTGCACTATTTTGGTTGTGATCGAGTTCACCACAAAATCAGATCATATAGAAAATGCATCAAACAAAAACAGAGATAAGACATATCACTCATACGTCAGCATTTCCTACACATATGGGGACATTTAGCAGATTTAAATAGCAGTTGCATGTGAATTTGCCGCTATGAATGGATTTTTTAGCATTTAAATGGAGAGAGAAAGCAGAGGTGTGGGTGTAGAGAATCGTGTCCTGCTGTGGAGAAAGTGGATGTCCGTTTCAGGTTTCAGCAGAATTACATTAGACTAACGGGAACTCCCCAACATCCATCAACAAAAAGGGTATACCGGAATGTCCTGAATCCATAAACTGCTGAATGAGCATTTAACTGAGAATGTGCTTCCATTCAAAAACAATGGAAACTCCAAAAAGGCCAATGGAAAGTTTCAGGAAATGTTTTTTAGAATGAAGCCTATTTTGCATAGGGTTTTACAATCTGCCATGCTTGTTGAATTGGCTTCATGAAGAAATCATGCTTTCATTCAAACCTTTATAATATTATCTAATAAACACATATTGTACCATTCAGAGTAGCTTTAGGCATGTCATGTGACTGCATGTACATTACATGGTGCTGATTGGAATGACGACGATGAGGATGAGGATAATGATGGCAGTGATGCTGAGGGCAGCGATGCGGTACGCCTGGTTTCTGTTGCAACGGGTGTACGAATACGAACGTCGCAGGAGCGTGTCGGAGGCTGGCGTATTAATCTCGTCCGTCCAGAACTCCAAAGACTCGGGGGGCTGCAAAATATAATCAGGAAATATCAGAGTTCATAAATGCTGGTTTATCTGCACAACAAGTGCTGTTTTCTTTCATATTCTGTTGAGCCCAATGATGTATATTTAAAACAATTAAAGTGCCCCATTTAAAATACCCCATTATTAAACCCAGATTCTTTAAACAGGTTCCACAAACCTCTTTAAAACCTAGGAAGAAATTACCTACTTGCAACTCAAATGATATATGCACTTTGGAAAAATGGACTACCATTCAATATAGACATTTTATTTTACTTTGTGTCAATTTGACTCCAGCAAAAATACAGTAGAAAAATACAGATTTATAAGGTGACAGTTTTGAATCAAAACATTACATTTGGAGATGTTACCTGAAGGTCCAGAGGTGTTAAGTCAGATTGGCTCCAGGTCATTTTGGGGCGGTCAAGCAGATGCTGGGCAGTGCTCTGGACTGATGTGCGGCGTGGTGCATTCTGGGTCTCAGGTGGCATGAGGTGAAAACCCGTCACTTCATGCACTACGGGGACCTCTCTTTTATACACTCCACCTAAATGATCTGACTGAGGAGCCAAACAAGATTTATATTATAACCAACGATTCACCCTTACATCTTCAGCCATACAGTATATGTAGCATTCTTCTCTAAATTAATACTATTTTATTATTTTCTGCATGACAATTTGGTGCAAAGCTTAATTGAAAAATGTACATGAATTAAAAAACTTGCTTTAATGACAGCACTCCCGCTCCATGAACTCCACAAGTTTGTGTAAAACCTAAATGATCATGTTCTCGAGCTTGATTTGATCGAATCTGATCAAACCTGTTTCCCTCCACAAATACCCATGGTAACACTTTAATTTTAATGTGTCCTTGTTACACGTTACCTGTATTTACTATAGTAATAACTATAAATTAGGCATAATTGCATGCAACTAACCCTAAACCAAACCCTAATACTACCCTAATCTTATAGTAAGTACATGTAGTTAAATAATATTACTCAGTACTTAAAAGTATAATTACACTGTAACAGGGACGCATTAAAATAAAGTGTTACGTTTCCCATTGGCTTTTGGATTATTGCAGAAATTAAGCTCTGTGACCAGCAAAAGTGTATTATTCTTACAAGTTTTGTTCATCAAGATAATCTTTTCAAGCTAAAGCTATGAACATGACTTCAACTTCACCACCAGTCTACAAGTTGGGAAGTTTTAGTTGGAAAACAACAAGGCTGTAAATACGCATTAGAGAGCAGATGAGTTGTCCTGTTCGTCGTCATGGCATTAAATGTACTGACAACTCCAGCAAATCAAAAGTGGGGTATTACTTATCTATATTATGTTGTAGGAAAAAAATATCTTGAGCTTGAGTTAACCACAGACATTATTTCAGGCAGTTAACAAAAAAAAAAAACATTTAAAAGACCCATTGACTTTGGAACGATTGAACCGGAAATGCCAAAAAACTTTGTTCTGGTTTTATGACTTTCCTGCAGCATAAACAAAAACTGAACTTTTTCTTACTTTTCCTTACTTTGTCAGTGTCAATTTTTTTCTTTTTTGTGAAATAGAAAAAGTGCGTAATCTTTAAAGGTTCTTTAAGTGAATTCCACCATATGCACAAAATTAATGACAAGCAGAGAACATTTCTGATTGGCTATTCCGATTGGACACAAAACTTTCTGATTGGCAACTGACTCTTATTTTGTTGTTTACAGAGGCCTAATTGATTGTAGCGTACTAGCATACTACTCTTAATATTTTTCCTTATATTTTACATATCTTTATATGGCAAAAGTAGTATGCTAACATGCTATTCTGAATTCAGTCTAGTTCTGTCACAAGGACAGGTAGGTTTTCTCACAAATACTTCAGTGATTTAAGAAAATTTTATGTGCAAGAAATATCTCTTACAGACAATTTAAAATATGTGTTTACTTGATCATTTTCTTTGTTGTAAAATTCTAAAACATTATAAAAACTACCAGACATTTGGAGCCCACTTTACATTTGTTGTCTCAGCAGATATTTCTTGTCCTGTTACCTTAGCAGGCTGTATGTGTGGCTCCTTGCTGAAGCTGATGCTCCACTCTCTGTGGGCTTCAGACCCGCTGCTCTCCGTGTGGCTCCTGGAGGCCCTGCGTATAAACAGACGTCTACGCTTTGCCGCTGCCTCATTGACGCCCTCCATTCCTGGATTGGTCCTGGGGGACCCCTGCTGTTGCTGTATGTTAGGCCGTGCTGCGAGCTGTGGATGTATGATCATTTGATGCGAGTGAGGGCATGCGGCCTGCTCCCGTTGTTCCAGTCGGTCCAGCGTAGAGAGCACAAGGGCCAGTTGCTCACGTAGTTCTGAGATCGGCTCTAGCTGTTGCTCCAGCTCCGCGACCCGTTGGAGCAGGCGTCCCACACCCCATCTCACGCCCTCCTCAGGTGCCTCCAAGGAGTGAAATAACTTCCGTAACTTTCCCAAACGTTCACGCCTCTCTGGGAGCCCAGCCCCGCCCCCTTCCTGGGCCCCGCCTCCTTCCCCTGGCAACACTGCCATGGAGCCACACATGCTAATGTCATCTAGGAAACGGAAGATGGCACTAATGTCATCCTCGCCGATGTCAGGGTTGTCAATGGAGAGTTTATCGCCAAGCATGAGGCTTCGTAAAGCACGCCGATCTGCAGCTTCCGTCTGGGTGCCAACGCTAACCCCGCCATCAAAGCTCGGTGACCAATCGTACCACGCATCTAAACTCATGCCGCTCAGCCGCTTGAAGGTATCCCGCACCGAGTTGACGATGTGAGGATCAAAGCCGGGAAGGTCAAAGCTTGACCCGTCAAAGCTAATTTTAACTGGTTTTCGTAAACCAGACTTCTCTAAAACAGACCGCTCTGATCTGGGTTTCTGCAGCCCAGTCGTTTCAGGCTCAGGTCTTTCATCCGCCGTCCTGCTGTCGATGTCCAAGCTGTGGCTCTTGACTTGAAGGACCGGAGTTTGGTGCTTTTCGTTGGAGACTGTAGGGCCGAAGTATGTGGACGCCTGGAGCTCATCCAAACTCTCCTGCTTCGCCTGATGCCACTGAATCTGAGGGTCATACGGGTCTGTGGCGTCAGCATACGATTGCGCATTGGCAGCATGTGCATCTGGTTCAGGTGCATTTGAGTGAGCGTACAAATGGTCATGCAGACATTGCGTGTGTGATGGCGAGTTGCACATGTGGTGGTCGTTTGCGTATGTTGCGGGGTCTGGATAGGGGTTCTTCTGCGTAATGTAAAGCAGGTCCTCACCATCCGATCTTGGTCCGTCTGGGCTTTGATCTGATTGGCCGTCACCTTCCGTGGACATAAGTGTTTCGTTGTGGATCCCTTCTTTAAAGGCACTCCTCCTCTGAGAGCAGGAACGAGCGACGCAGGCTCCCTGATTGGTCGCCGAGGTCTTGACTGCCAGCTGATTGACCGTATCGCTGGAAACGTCCCCAGAATGCTCATTCTGCATCCTGCCTTGGTTGTGCATGAGTGAGTGAGACTGAGCAATCAATGCGGAGGTGGTCCAAGTGTGTGAAACCTCTGTGTTATGACTGAATGCTTCACAAGGGAGGTTCTCATATTTACATTCCTCAGAGGTGGTCCCTCCTACTGTGACGGGTAAGGCAGCCGGCCAGTGGTAACGCACAAATCCCTTCCCACAGATCTGACAGGGCGTCAGCGACTGACGGTTCTGAGTGTATGAAGGAGCCATGCGGGTGTGCATGAGGAGGTTGAACAGTGAGACTACATCAGCGGCCGCGGAGAGCCGGTTACTGCAGGGCGGGTGTAGGCGCTCTCTGAAGAGGGTAGCGGGGAAGCAGGGGTCTCTACAGGCGGTGGAGTATAAGAGACTCCGTAATTCTAGAAGCGGCTGCAGGCTGAAGCTTCCACTCAGATAGACGCAAATGTCTGGATACAGCACGCTATCATGGCATGCGCCTAACACCTCCAGGATCTCCAACAATACCAGGGGGTCTTCAGGGTTTTCAGACATATTTGCACCAGATTTGAACTTTTAGCAGTGCACACTACATTTAGAAATTTAAGCCCACTGTCCTCTGCTTTCCCCCTTCATCAAAGGCACATGCAGCTCTGCAAAAGGGAGCACAGCAGTGAAATCAGGTCAGCCAGAAGAGGATTTCCACAAAAATGACTTTTGCATTGATTTCATATAAATCCTATGCAAGTTAAAACAGTCAAAGAAAAGAAAATGCAATAAAAACAAGCAGTTACCTCTTGTCACTGGGATATGATGCTGAGAATAAAGCTATTAATTGCTGACCTTATTCAAAGCCTTAATATAGCCACTGATCGGAGCATCTGAAAAGCAGAGAAATCTTTAGAGACATCGTGAAATTGTCCATCTCCAGTGATCAGGGTCCCACCTGAGAGACTCTTGTTGGTAAAGCAGCAGTCAATGGTCAGGCAGCGGTCAGTCCCACGATCAGTGCAGAAAAGCAGGTCGCCTGGGGTCTCCAGAGACGCCATGAATCCCGGGTCTCATCCCTTAATGAGCTGATCAGAACGTCCTGTACACGAGAAACAGCATAGATAGTTTCTGCTTCATGTGTGACAGGAGCATTGAATCCTCTAGTTGGTGTGTTTGCACACGGAGATTCTGTGGTCAAAGTCATGTATGACGTTAGTGGAATTTTAATGCACAACAATAAACATACTAAAAGAGAAATGCATTGTAAAGTGCAGAAATCTCTAGAATAACTTAAATTGTAACCTTTACTATAAAATATTTCCTTTTTGTTATTTACATTATTAAAATGAATACAAACTAATAAAATAGATGTAAAAATATATATCAAATACATTGATTTATGTAAGGAACTTTTTGTCAATAAAAATAAATAAATTAACAAACAAATAAATAAATAAAATAAGAAATATCAACCTATCAACGTTACTATGAAATGTATACATATATTAATTTATGCATTTCTCTGAACTTTATTTTTTACTAATTGGTTAATTGTTAATAAAAAAAAAAGTCGGCTAAATAAAATACACTTAAATGGTTGTAATAGAAATGTATTGGAGTTACATTTCCTTTGGAGTTCTCCTCTGCACTTTGCTCTGTGATATGTCTATCTGTATAAAATAATTTTTTTTATTAAATGAGAAAAATACATCAATGATTTACATATTAAATTAGTAAATAAAATGTAGTCTCGCGTAGCCAGACCTTCAGACTGTTTAGCCAACGTTTCGTGGGCGTGACGTCTGAGACTAAATAAAATGTAATATACTCCTAATCAGATTTAATTTTCTAAATATATTGAACAATAAATCTTTTTTATTACGTACTAAAGAGCCTAAATAAAAAAATCTATTTAAAAATCATTGAGATGAGGTTTAGATTTACAAGCTTTTGAGCATGTGAATTTTCTTGATTTTTGAAGAAAGGGAATGAAAATGAAAGCCCACCTGTACCATCTGATGATTTGTCCTGAAGCACATAGACTGTCCCAATTCACATACAAACAGCAGAGCAGTGGAGTCAACTGAAGCGGGTGATGAGATCTTTACAGACTGTAACACGCTTCCTCTCTCCCTCTGTTTAAGTATAGCCTATAGATTCATTAAAGTGATCAAACCTTTTATAAGTGTAATGGAGCTCCTTCACTTTAGACGTCAGAGAGTCGGAACTGCTAAGACTTATCAAGTTCTATTTCTAATTGATGAGAATCTGAAATACATTAGGTTTAAGATCTCTTCAGCACACAATACACGTGTATTATAAAGTTTGTTGTTGAGTTATAAAGTTTGTTTGCTTGTTTATTTGTCTCTGGTTCAAAATTAATTATCATAAAGACCACCGGGGGGCAACAAAGTCCATGTTATAACAGATTGCATGTAAATATGAAAAACAAATCTTTAGAGAGAACACTGGTGATGACTACTATAGAAAGGCATCAATAGAACAGCTTATAAAAACCATAGGGATAAAAACATGTCGCGTAGCATTAATACGTCATTTACCTCAGGAAAGTCATTCAGTGTCCACAGCTTGTTAGTCAGCTAAGTAAGTCTTTCACTAAATTATGCACTGTATTAGCCATATTACCTACTACTATATATTTACGATATTTTCCTTAACCTAGTGATGTCTTGATTATTTAGTGTAGGTTTAAATAAATGTCATGAAAACTGTGTATAAATGATTATATTTCAACAACGAATTGGAGTAAAAACATTTTAAAATTAGATTTAGAAGCTAATGCAAAAACTGCCTTATGTGCAGTGCAGCTTACATGTTTGCATACAATGTTATTTGAGTGTTGATTATTACATCTAAAAATAAATAGCAATTGAATTGAGGCTAATAGTTTGGGCTCTGTTGTTAACCTTTAATATTATAGTAATGTGCAAGTAAGGGCTCCCTACATAGTTTACAGATGTTTTATACTTAAACTTTTAGTTACAATTGAATTTATTTGACAGACACAATTTGTTCAGTAAACTACTGTTTGAAAAAAAAAAAAAAAAGAAGCATTTTTATGTTTAGTTTTCAACCCCATGCTATACCGAATCCGTACCGAACTGTGATTTTAAAACCGAGGTACGTGTCAGTTTTGTGTACCGTTACACCCCTAATACACACACACACACACACACACACACACACACACACACACATATATATACATATACACGCACACACTGCCTACACGGTATGCTGTTTCTCTGTGGAGGGAGAGCTTTCTTTAATTATTTTTATGAGTTTATCAAGTTTTTAACTCCATGTTAGCATCAGGTCTATTTGCATGACAGGTCATCACAATCCATTTCATTTAATTATGATAATATAAAACATTTCAACTTGACATTACATAGGAAATCTAAAATAAATTTGGGTGATACATCCTAAAATATTCCATGTAAACATGTTTCTGATTAAAAGCATTGCCTAGCTGTATCATAAAAATTACAGTCCAGCGGAATGTTTAACAGTCAAAAGTACCTGACACGAGAGACATAAAAGGAGGCTAAAATTCACATTTTTCTGAGATTCTGATCAAATTAAAGGAAATGTTTTGGTGGGTGTGCGTCTGCATGCTTTAATATGATTTCAAACTCTTTGATCTCTTTGTTGGCTTGATCTGTTTGGGTTTGTTGGTGAGTCATAGTGTCACATAGAAGCAGATAAACATTTTTTCACAGTGTGTCAAGTGTTGTGCTTGAGAAACAGATCACATGCGATCAAAGGCAAGAGATAGAGGTACTAGTTCATAATTATACAACCACTTTAAGGGCGGTGTTTGCCAAATTTCGGCCTAATTGTAAAAGTATAAGGCAAACAGGAAGAGGGGGGGGGGGGGGGGGGGGGTGGGCGGAAAGAAAAATTTATACAAACAAGATTAAGGAAACAGAGGTTTTAGCACGGTCCCATAATGGAGTGAACATGAGTCGACGCTGTGATTATGGGAAACTGGATGAAGTTTAGGCCATCCCCCTTTCACAAGGACTCTTGTCAGACTGTTGAGTGAAAAACGCTGATCGCTGTCAAAACAGATCCATACAAAGAAACTTCATCCTGGATACGCAAGAGAAAAAAGAAAACTCCCACAACAAAATTCATGATTAATTTGGCTTTTATTTGAGCCATATCCACCGATGTGGGTAAATCAATCGACCCTATTCACAAATCAAAAACATAACATTAGAAAAATTCAGAACAACTCATATCAAGCATTACTGCAAGACAAGTACAATAAAGCAAACAATGGTTAATCTTTAAAATCTATTATGAACGATAAAAAAATATAAAAAGTCAGACTTAATAAAGGCCTTTTCAAATGGGCTTGGAATGCTAAACCAACCCTTTCTCCTCATTACTCGTGACTGAACCAGTGATACAGCTGCACTAAGAAAAAGAGTGAATTTTCAGAGACATGTACAGATTGTGTGCCTGACGCTGTGATCTAACTGGCTCTTAGCTGATGAGGACATTTTTTAAAACAGTGCTTTGTGACAGACATCATGCAACACAAATACACTGGCAGTTTCCCAGGCAACGAGACCCCTCACACAATCTCCCGGGTTTTCCGGATGGCACAGCACAACATCATGCTAAAGATCATGCCGAAGATCTGTGCACATAGAGAAAACATTCCTTCAATAGGACATCAATCGCATACATAAATGTGTACGTTACTGTGTTTTCAAAAAGCATTGATAAAATTACAATCATGGAACTAAGAAATATATACTTTTTTCCTATTTAAATCTGCAGTGTGCAATTTTAGTATTTGCATTACCAAAAAGAAATGCCAAAACACACTACTATTCAGAGGTTTGGGGTCAGCAAGTCTTTTCTGCTCACCAAGGTAGCATTTATTTCAAAAATAGATAAAAAATACAGTAAAAACTGTAATTGTTAAATATTATTATATATATATATATATATATATATATATATATATATATATATATATACATTAAAAATAACTTTTTTTACTTAAAATGTTTTAAAAAATTTAATTTATTTCTGTGATGTTAAAGCTCAATTTATCATTCTTTGATTTCTGAAGGATCATGTGACACTGAAGACGTTCTAATATGCTGATTTGCTGCTCAAGTAACATTTCTGATTATTATCAATGTTGAAATCAGTTAATATTTCAGTGGAAATGGTGTTACTTTTTTGCCTTTGATGAATAGAGGGTTCAAAAGAACAGCATTTTAAAAAATATAAATCTTCTGTAACATTATGTCTCTTTTGATCAATTTAATGCATCCTTGCTAAATAAATGTATTAATTTCTTTAAAACAAAATCGTAAGGACCCCAAACTTTTGAACATAAGTCTGTATATATAAACAAAATAATGTATTATTTATTTGACATAATATTAAATTAAGCTGGTAAAGATATACACCTTAGTTATTCTTAAAGACAAAATGCTGAACAAGCCTTAAACACACACACACACACACACACACACACACACACACACACACACACACAAAAAGTTACCATGATCACTCCAATGCCGATTCCAACTCCTCCAATAATATGAAGTTTGGAGTTGAAAACTTCATCAATGGCATCAGGGCAGCTCTGAACATATAAAAAAAGAAATTGATTTATCATTTATGGTTTATCAATGTTTTTATGTACTTTGAATATTCAAAGATCTATCATCTATCCATCCATCCATCTACATATAGTTGATAGTTAAACTGATTTTCTGTGCTCCTCTGTATCTCAGCTCAGTGTCTTTATTTGGTAAGAAGCATTTTCTTATGTCTGATAGACTGATACACTTTGTTCATTAGGTTTACTCAAACCTCTTAAACCCTTCTCGATTTTCTGAACGGTTACTACACTGTGATGACCTCTTACTTGACCTTGTACTGGCAGAGTAAACAGTGTTTCACTGACTCATTCAAGCTGAGTCGCACACAGGGTGCCTCAGGTTAGAAACATTTCCAGTGCATTAAATCTGAGCTAAACTGGAGTATTACACTCCACAATCATACCTGCTGCCTTAGAAGAATCTAGTCCAGTGCGGTCAATTGTAAATCAGTGCTGATAAATCACTGACTGATACTTCATGGAAGTATTTCTGCTCACGAAAATTATTATACTGTAGATGTATATGGGTCTACCAAAGACATAGGCATGAAACTGAATCAATTGTAAATTCAATCCCAATTTTAAGGGGTTATGATTCGCCTTGGCAAATATCAGTGTTTCTAACTACTATTCAACTAATTTTCATTAATTGAACTAAAACTGAATATATATATATATATATATATATATATATATATATATATATATATATATATATATATATATATATATATATATATATATATATACAAAAAAATGTAAATGAAGATTTGAAATGTTGCCTTGGCAAATAACTGGGGAAACCCCTGAAAAAAATAAATAAGTTGAAGTAATAAAATGACTAAAACAAAAATTGTTGTGTGGCAGAGCATGCCACACAACTCCTTGTCCAAGCACTTGTTTTATCCAGACTGGACTATTGCAATGCTCTCCTGGCTGGTCTTCCAGCTTGCTCTGTCAAACCTCTACAATTGATCCAGAATGCTGCAGCCAGAGTAGTCTTCAATGAGCCGAAGAGAGCACACGTCACTCCTCTCCTCACACAATTGCACTGGTTGCCAGTTGCCGCTCGCATTAAATTCAAGGCACTGACGTTTGCCTACAGAACAACCACTGGCACTGCTCCCTCTTACCTAAACTCATTACTTCAGACTTATGTGCCATCCAGAAACCTGCGCTCTGCTAGCGAATGTCGTCTTGTGGTACCATCTCAAAGAGGCACAAAATCTCTTTCTCGGACCTTTACAATGGCTGTTCCCTGTTGGT
The DNA here is from genome assembly GCA_030578255.1 of Tiaroga cobitis. NCBI lineage: Eukaryota > Metazoa > Chordata > Actinopteri > Cypriniformes > Leuciscidae > Tiaroga > Tiaroga cobitis. Next base: position 10,627,863 of record CM060608.1, read on the forward strand.
GGAATGATCTGCCTAACTCAACCAGAGCTTCTGAGTCAGTAGCCACTTTCAAGAAACTGCTGAAGACATATCTTTTTCGGCAGCACTTGATTCAGTAGAATTAACACTTTCTCTTCTCTTCTATTCTATAAAAAAAAACAAAAAAAAAAACAAAAAAACTGCACTAAAATTAAACTGAGAGGGGTTATAGCACTTACGTATTGTTGTCCTACTGTTAGTTTAACTGCTTCTATTGTTCTCATTTGTAAGTCGCTTTGGATAAAAGCGTCTGCTAAATGAATAAATGTAAATGTAAATGTAAATGTAAAAATAAATTAAACCCACAAAACAAAACATTAAGCCTGGGAACCACCGCCACCCCGGTGGCTTTAGGGAAACTGTGCATGGTAGGCAATATGCATTTAAAGAGTTAAATATAAAAGAACTATGTCAAAGTCGTTTGAGTACGCCACATTTACTGCAGCACCTTTATGATCATGAACCACAACAGTCATATCCATGAGATCATTTAAATTGATATGAATTTCAGGTCATAGGATGTCATGGGTTACATACAAGTGAGTGTGAAGTTATCATTTGCAGCTCAAAATTTAAGTATTTATCATACATTTTTTGTTCTTATACAAGTTTCTAAACCTTATTAATAAACGAATTAGTAATTATATAAAACTATGTTGTCAGTGCACTACAAATGAACTGGCTCTATGCCTTTATCTTGTCACTAAAACTGATAGAAACAGATCCTAAGACTTAGATTCCATATCCTGTAATGCAGGCATAACCACACAGCAATGAAAGGGTTCAAATCTAAACCATCAATGGTATAAAATAGACTCACACACACAGAGGCAGAGTGAGATTAAAGGATCAGTTGGAGACTGTTTACCAGTTAGTTGAGCAGATAATTCAACATTTTAAACAATAAAGTAAATGAATAAAATCTAAACTAAGACAAAGTACATTTTGATGAAGTCTAATATATATCCAAATGCAATACCTAATAAAAGCAAGTCATTATGTCTGAAAACACTGTTCTCAGCAACATAGGTCAATTTCAAGCGAGTGTGAAGTTATCATTTGTCAAACTTTTGAAAGCCAATAAGTATTAATATTACGTTTTTTTTTTTTTAACATTTTTATTAACCTAATTATTAAACTAAACTCCATAAAACTATGTTGTCCGAGCACTACAAATGAACTTGAGTTTCTATGCCTTTATTTTGTATTCAGGCACTTGAGAAAACGTTTTATTTTTGACTGTATTGCAGTACTTTGTTATATGATGAACTGCATACATCCTAAAATGTTGTAAGTTATGCAGTTTTGTTTCTATATAAATTTATTTAGATTTGCATTTATTTATCCTTTTATTTCTGTATTTCCATATTAATGCTTTTTTTTTCATTTAGTTCTGTATTTTATTTTTTATTTTAGTCTTTTGACTGATAGGCAGCGGAATTTTGTTAAAAAATTAGCACAAAACTAAGTAATCATTGGAATCTATACATTAGGTATAATAACTACCAAAAGGCAAAATTTGTATCTGTAAACACTGTTACCTTTGTAATGAGACCCTCAAGCATCTCCTTTCTGGGGCAGGTCTCTTTAAAATCATCCGGGATCTGTCCTGACGGTCCACAGCAGTTCAGCTGAGAGATGAGGAACAGATGTCATCGCAAATTATTACAGCTTCTAATAACTGGTGTTTGACGGACCATCTGATGTATTTAGCACATAAAAACAGCAAGCGCTTTCTGAGGATGTTTACTAGCAGTTACTACCGACTAGCAGTTGGTGTTCATGGTATTGAAAGATATTCAAGAGTTTCAGATGCACAGTAGCAATTATGCTAAATATCTTTAAGAAATAAGGAGAAAGGGACGAGATCTTACTCCATGCTGGATGAGACTGAGTGTGTCTTTCAGAGTGTTGTCTTTGGTGTCTTGATAATTTTTGTATGTTTCCCTGTAGAAATTCGTTATATCGTCAGTAACCTATGGGCACAGAGATATTAACATAAATTAGGAGAACCGTCTGTGTGTTTGGGTAAGCGTGCACAGAGAATTTGAAACTCCCACCTTGGTCTGGTTGGAAAAGCCCCAAATTCCAGCAGCCACCTCGACCGCAAATATGACCAAAAGAAAGAAGAAGAACTACGGGAAAAACACATTCAAACACCAAAGTTAATCACCTCATAATAGTACTACGTGATATTTGAGAAGAAAAGGTGCATGATGTGGGAATTACCAATCCCAGCATGCAAGGGGATTCCTGGATGGCACCACAACATCCAAAAAAACCCACAACCATCATCAGCGCACCGGCCGCAATGAGGATGTACACACCTACAACACACACACTTCACTTTTACCAGTTGTAACACAACATGTGTAAAAAAGACTTATAAACTACTACTCACCTGTGTAGAAGACATAAGGCGAGTTCTCTCCTTCAAACAAGCTTTTTGTTTTGGCATCAAACCTCAGCCAAAGTCCAATAGCCAAGACACCTGTACCTGCAAGCTGCAATGAAACAAATGACATGCATGCAATAATTAATAATAAATAAATAATTCTCCCCGTAATGCCTACAAAAGGAATAAAATACACACAAACAGCTCAATCAAAAAGATTCCTTTAACATTAGAAAGAAACAGCTATAACAGCAGGTATGGTGATGAATCTGATATTTATAGGTGGTTTGCAAAAAAAAATAAAAAAAATAAACAATTAGAATAAATTACTAAACAAAATAAATACAAATAGTATTATATAATTATAAAAAATAATAAAAATAAAACTCATAACTAAATTAAATATTTATTAGCTTCCACCAGATTGCAAATATATACATTTCTGTCAGAATACATGGCTATTTTTATACCAGCAGGGGTGAACTGCCAGTCTTAACCAGCCAAACCTTGCCCACTTTGCTTGATTCTTTATAGAGGACAAAACAAATCAGCAGGAAATTGGAAGTGCATGACTTATGTAATAATGTGTACTACAAGCTTAGTAAAACTCAATAGCACAGACTATCCATCTTTTTATCTGATCTGAGAGTGTACAGATCACACCTGCAAGCAAAATTCCACGGCAGAATCCAAAGAAAACTGGCAGAAGTTCTGCCAATCTGTTAGACATGCAATGCTATACGAGTCAAAATCTGCTAATGGAACAAGAGTTTTAAAAAGTGATTTTTTTACTATTATTTAGGCTACAACAGGATCTGCATTTTCATGGGTTTATAATAGATTCAATAAAAGGGTTACTTTAATTAAAGGGTTAGTTCATCCAAACATGAAAATGATCCTACAATTTACTCGCCTTCAAGGCATCCTAGGTGTATATGACTTTTTTCTTTCAGCCAAACACAATCAGAGTTAAAAAAACAACAAGATTACGATGTCCAGAAATAAATAGTACACTGAGTGTAATGTATCAACAAATGTTGAATGTGATAGTTTCATTCTTACATCTACTATAATACAATATATTGTACTATAATACGAGATATTGAAGACTATATCTCGAGATTCTCCACATTAGTGAATAAATAAATACATAGATCTGCAATCAGCATTCATATTCCCTAATGGTCTGGTGGTAGAACTTTTAAACGCTTAAAGTATTGTAGGTAGAAATTTTATAAAAAAATGTTTTTTTCAAAATTTGTTTAAACTTTCTGTATATATCAATGCATAATTAAAATGTAAGTACTCTGAAAAAGAAAGTATAAAAATCGAGTGTCTGTAGACCTCTCACGACTGTTTTAAAGACAGCTCATTATTTCCATTCACTCCACCCCCTCCCTTCTGGTCTCCTTCCAAAGCCACGCCTCCAAAACACATGAACGCGCGACTCCGACCGCTGAGCTGAAGACGCATTATTTACCTGAGACGAGCGGAGAGGAAGGAGCGCAGTGCAGTGACATCATGTCAGAATCACATGTAATAAAAAAAATCAAATTTTATCATTATGAAGATAAACAAATAAGATGTATTTTAGTACTCACTATCAAGCTATTGGTAAAGTTTAAAATATATATATATTGATTCGCTAATGAGTTATCTATAAGGCAAAGCTAAAAACAGGTTGCATGATACACGTTTTTCCATTGTCATCATTTACACTGTGATGAAGATGAATTTCGTGTAAGATTCATAACATGGTGTTCGGCATGTAAGAGTTTCCATGATGAAAGCATTGTTGACTCTGATGAGGACAGTGGGGTTAATAGCATTTATGAGTCTTCCCCCACCATCCTAGGAAAAAAAAAATATCGCTCCCCAGATGTAGATCTACATTTTGCTTCGTTTCGCTCGGACATTTAACGGCGTGTACATACACGCATACACGCGGATTGCTCAAAATGCGTATAGATAACACGCCACTTGACTTGAAAGTGCCGTGTATGTTTACGCAAAAGTCATGATGTCATGTTACCGCATCGTCAGCTCGAGGACAGATCCGGGGTCGAGGGCGAAGCAGAGGAGGTCGTGCAAGAGGCCGTGCAACTAGGGTCCGAGGAAGTAGAGGCCGAGGACGGGGTGGTCGAAGTGCAGGGCAAGGAGCACTTCTTGGACAAGAGGACCTGCGTCGAGTTTTGCATCTTCAAGCTCAAACAAGGGCATGTGAACAGGTATGATCTGGATACGCGCAAGTGGGCAGGTCCTGTGTGGCAAAAGGGTGGTTGCCATGGTTGCGAGAGAGTGACAGTCGCCTAAGCCAATCCTTTGTTTCGTCCCGAATGGAAATAATGAGCTGTGTTTAGTGCAGATTAAACGGTCTAGAGTCACTCGATTTTTATACTTTTTTTACCAGAGTACTTACATTTTAATTATGCATTGATATATATAGAAAAAGTTTAAACAAATTTGGAAAAAAGTTTTTTATAAAATTCTTACCTACAAGACCTTTAAAAGCTGTGTGAAGTCAGAGGTTCCGGGTTCTAATCTGCCCTCATATAGTTTTTTGTTTTGATGTTCATATCAAGAGCGGTACGTTTATATACATTTTGTTTTGTGACAAAAACAACACATTCCAGAGCCAGGTCGCCTCTTATTTAGGACAAATTAACATCAATATGTTTCATCTGCATTAGGTATATCCGTGCAGCGAGAAGTTTCAAAAAAGTGGTGGGGACATTATTGACCCTGGCAAAAAGTGGTGGGGGAAATGTTCCAGCCACAAATTACACGTACGTACGCAATACATAACACATGAACGATTGCACGTACACATTTGTTCTTCCCTTGCTGAAATTGAATTGGAATGATCAAGGAACTGAGTGAAATACTTCACACATTCCATGCTAAAAAAAAAAAGAGTACCGGTAAATGTCAATCTAATAAAAAAACTTCACTGGGTTAACGGACATGGTTCAACGTGTTGGTTTTGACAAACATTTTTATGCATGAACTAGGCATTCTGATTCTGACATTCTTGATCTTTTTCCCCCCACAATTTTGGCAATAGATGAACTATTAAATAAGTGATCTTGAGCAGAGTCCCTGTAGTCGTCCAATTTGGCTCTCATATCATATGCTGAAGTAACATTATAAACTTGACAGTAATCAAACTTCATTTTATAAAAAATTACCTAAAATCAAAACTATATAAAATTTTATCAAGCGACGAGAATACTTTGTGCGCAAAAAACGAATAGTTGAATAAAGTCGTTATTTTTGTTTATTTCCTTCTCTGTGGGCCTCGAGATTTCACGTAGTGAAACTACGCAAAGCTTCTAGGTTGTACGTCACACGCATCACACACATGACCAGCGCCGACCAATAGCGAGCCTGCGTGTGACGTGCAACACAGAAGCTTTGCGCAGTTTTACTACGTGAAATCTCACGGCCCACAGAGAAGGAAATGAATAGTTGAATAAAGTCGTTATTTTTGTTTGTTTTTTTGCGCACAAAAAGTATTCTCGTCACTTGATAAACTTAAGATTGAGCCACTGTAGTCACTCGGACTATTTTAACGATGTCTTTCATAACTTTTGGGCCGGCCAGTTTCGATTCCTTAAGAAGCCTATGGAGGAGTGATCCAGCTCTCAGATTTAATCAATAATATCTTCATTTGTGCTCCGAAGATGAACGAAAGTCTTACGGGGTTGGAACAACATGAGGTTGAGTAATTACTGACAGAATTTTCATTTTTGGGTGAACTAACCCAAGTCCAGATGATATAAAAAGTGACATGAAATGATTTTTTTGCAAATCATTTTCCACACTTGCTTGTTTAAGGGTTAATTACCTCTTAGCAGATTTTGACTCATACTGTATACAGTATGTATGCTATTTTCCTTCCTCAATTCAGGAATAAATTTAACCTCTGTCACATGAAAAAAATTAGGTTGCTTCCTTTTTTAACAAAAAATATTACAGCAACATTTGTTGGTTTGATTCATCACACTGACCAACAACCATCTTTCATTCATCACTGTCTGTTGTGAAATATCTCACACATACTAATGCCATATTCCTCACTATATCACGTGACTTATTTTTCTTTCTAGTCATATCCTGCTCACTATTAAGATGTAATGGTTTCATGTTTCAGAGAGTTCATGTGCTACTCTTTTGATTTATTCTCTCTGACCCAGATCTTTTGTTTGAAAAACTAAAAGGTGCACAAATCTGTTCCAAATCTCCAGGCCAACGCTTTTAGCTAAACAAACACCCTTAAAACAACCCCACTTCAACCTCTTACCCCGTTCCAGACACAAACTGAACATAACAACACAACACTAACTTTCACAAATAAATGCTGACATGCAACTTTTACACAATCACACACAAAAAACACATATATGAAAGTTCACCTACCCAGAACACCGAGTTAAAGATAAACATGGTGTATTTTATACATTTTGGACATCCATCAACCCCCATTTTGCTGCTTTCCAAGTCACGTTCGTGTATAGAGCAACAAACTGTTAGCAGTGTCTATGCGTTCACCTGCACAAGCTTCTAATCTACAAACAAATGTGTTGTTTGTCTATTCCACACTTCCTTTGTTTGACAAAGTGAAACTGGAAAATGTCTGTGCGTTGCGCAATAGTCCATGCATCAGTGGGAGGAGCTTACAGGTAGTATGTGAATGTGTGTTACAGCCAGGTGTCACTTACAGGTGACTTTACCACTGAATTCGGTTCTAAGTTCTCTAACACTAGTTGAGCTGTATTTCACCCCCAAAACAAAATAAATGTATATTTAACTGTGAAATTCTATTAATTATTTACCTCTAAATTCCCATTATTATTTTTTTAATTTAAATTACCATAAATTAAATTCAGTACAACAGATATACCATTATGTATAAATATGTTACAGTTTAAAAATATATTGTTATTTGTTCACATGAATGTACTTGATTTTCCAGAAATAATGTCACAATGCAAAAAAGAAAACAGTCCTAAATGGTTTTAAATTGGGCTTTAATTTTCTTTTTGCAAACCTTTTTTAATAGATTTTGGGAAGAAATAATCTCATTACCATCATGTAAAGAATAATACTATTTGTGGGGTAAGTTGTCACATATAAATTATATAATATTTATATGGTTATATACTGGTTATATAATGCATGTTTAATATTATATATATATATATATATATATATATATATATATATATATATATATATATATATAGTCAGGGTGCGATTTGTGAAAACAAAAACAGAGGGGGGGATGTTTTGAAAAAGTTTTATTCATAAAAATAAAGAATAAAGAAACAGTTGTACTGCTGTTAAAGTAACAACGTTAACGTTACATCGCGATGCTGAGCTACAGTGAAATGATAGAAAAGACAGATGCATTATCTGTGTCAATTCGCGTCTACCGCGCCGCGCTAAACGCCTCCGACACACAGCTCCACTCACTGCCCAGTCTCGCAAGTGTTGATGGGCTATTACTAGTGAGGAGTAACCAATCAGATAGCGCCGTGCTCGGGACATTGAGCAAGTCTGCAGAGTGGTGATTACAGAGAGGCTGCGGCCACCAGGCAAAGTAGCGCATTTTAAAATAAAATTGACTTTAATCAAACCACGGATCCGTGATAAGTTTTGTGATCCGTCTCGCCACTAGTGTAGTAGCACTGATCACTTTGAGGGGGGGACAAATTTATCCCCACCGGGGATAAAAATTAAGCAGAGGGAGGGATATATAGGGCTTGGGCGTCGTGACGTCATTACTGGCGTGGCGGCCATGTTGACAGCTTCGCGCATGTAAACATACAGCAAGTCGAACGAGGAGAAGCAGCAGAGTTGGGATAAAGAAAAGAAAAAAGATGTTAAAATCCCTAAAAGGATGTGGAATTTACCGGAATATGTTAAATGGGGAAGCCAGAGACCGGTATGTGGACAAAACCGGCACTTTTAACGGTTTGGATCCATATGAAATTTAAATTTCCAACAAAGAGTCGGCAAACAGTGGGAACACAGTAATCCGGACAAAGGTAAAGTTAAGATGCCCTCCACCTAGCTGCTAGTTTAGTAACTGTTAGTGCTAACAATCATTCACACATGTACGTTTAACTATGTGTTTCAAACGTGTAGTTAGTAACCTTAGCTGTCAACCCTCCCGTTTTTTCCGGGTTTCTCATGTATTTGAGCTCTTTTCCCGCTGTCTTTCCGTTTTAGTATTTTCCTGTAAAATATCACGAATTTTAATATTCTCATAACATTAACATTAGCCCTTCAATCGGACCTGTCAGTCTCTGTACTGTTGTCCTGTTGCTACCCCCTTGCTTTAAGCATCGTTTAGCTTACTAACTTAAGTTTTGCTTAAAACAGCTACTAACTACACGTTTGAAACACATAGTTAAAAGTACGTTACATGTGTGAATGGTTGTTAGCACTATAACTGTTACTAAACCAGCAGCTAGGTGGAGTGTAGTTTACCTTTGTCCGGATTAAGTTACTGTGCTCCCACTGTTTGTTGGAAATTTCAAATGGATCCAAATCGTTAAAAGTGCCGGTTTTGTCCACATACCGGTCCCTGGTTTCCCTATTAAACGTATGCCGGTAAATTCAGCATCCTTTTAGGGATTTTAACATATTTTTAACTTTCTCCCAACTCTGCTGCTTCTCCTTGTTCGACTTGCTGTGTTTTTACATTCGCGAAGCTGTCAACATGGCCGCCACGTCCCAGAATGCAACGCGGCGCCCAAGCCCTATTGACCAGAAAGCGGGAAATCCCACGCACACCCCCGGCAAATCGCACCCTAGTCATATAAATATTACATAATGCACTTTACGGTAATGAGACCTTTTATTGTAATGAGAATTGGAGGGTGGGTGTTTAATTATAATCTCATTTGTAAATCGCTTTGGATAAATGCTTCTGCTAAATGATTAAATGCAAATGTAAAAGAATCTTGTTGGTTTAAAAACAGGCTTCATTGGGGACCAATTCATGTGGTGTAGTTTGATTATAGCCTACCTTTATCTTTTTACTTCTGGCGACTGCATTGACCCTTCAAAATTCATAAAAGTTGTGTTTATCTATGATAATTATCTCGATGGACAAAACGTGCAAGAATCATAAACTTTTGTTGGTCACCGAGCTTGTTTTTAGCGATAATCCAAAAGCCTATCCTATTGTAGCCTGGCTAACGCCAGACTCAATCTCGTTGAGAATTGGGTCTGGGAACCACATGCGCAATTTCTCGTATTTGAGGCGTGGTTTCAGAATGCCCGTCGCAGTTTATTGGGTGCTAAGAATGTCTATCAAATATGCCTGTACGTAGCTCATAGCCAATCGTTTCAATTATACCAGATGACGTATGTCTACTATGACGACTGGGGTCTCGCGAAGCCCCATTGCCTTAGCCACTAACGGGGCTAGTTGATATATCAGACTTTTTCCAAAGCCTGTTGGTAGCAGGGCAAAAACATCATTCTTGTTTAAGAAATGGTTTAACGCCGAAAGCTGTTCTTTTTTCAAAATGAACTTGCATTCTAAACTACTTAGACATTGTTCTAAGGCTGCATCAAAGAGTAGCTTCGCGTCTTCAGCCATGTTAAATAGCTATAAACAAACTGTTTTCTTTTTTTCGCATAGATGTCGTCATCGTCTAGCTGCTCCCTCCCCGTTCTGTGATTGGTTCCCTAAATGAGGCGAAAAATCTGGCCATGGTATCCAGACTGCCTTTCAGCGTGAATTGAATCGCGCTGCGGTAAGGCAGTATGGGGAAACCCAGGCTAATCCTATTGGGTTTTTGTCGAGGGAGCCAGTGTGATGCTAACTGCCGGTTGGCCTACAAAGTGATGTCATTCCTGCACCACTCTATTAATGTAAATCAAACAAAAGAGAAAATAACTTAAGAATAAAATTAATGATGTTTAATTCATACAGTTTTTACATTTGATTATTACAATTCTGTACTAATTCTAACTACATGTTAAAATTTAACTATTGTACTTGAAAAAACTTTTATTCATATTTTTGTTATATTGTATTTGTATATTGTATACTTCTTATTTTTAATAACAGAAATTAGATAAAATAACCATATTGTGAAATATATTGTTATGGTGAAATAAAATTTATCATATTGTGAAATAAGAATTTGATCATACCGTCCACCCTAAACTCAGGTGTGAAGTAATGCAGATATTAAATAACATTTACAGAGAGCAAATTAATGAGACCAAATCCAACACACACACACACAAAACATTTTTTTTTAAGTTATAACGTGCACATTTTTCTATCATTAAAACCCACAACAAATGCAGTTTACAGTGAGTTTGTCCATGAGATTATCATACTCTATAAATAGACCCGCAGATTAAAGACAATCTAGGGCGCGTGCTCACATAAACCATCTGGGCTAGACACACACAAACATACCATACGGCTCTGGGTTCGCTCAAGAATTAGTGGCACATTTAATGAATGGTTCACTTCAATGAACGGATTAAAAAAGCCACAACTTTTTCTTCACTACATTAAGATGATATTTTTTCCCAGCTTAAAGGCAGAGTAGGTGATTTGTTCCAGAAGCATTTTTTGTTTTGCTGGTTGAAATTCTCTTCCCATCCTGATAGCAATCAATAAGTTAATTGGTCTAAATGTATTCATATGTATACATATGTCTGTGTAAGGCGTAGGATCATAAAATGTTCGTCCAATCATTATACAAAATACTAGGGCTGGGACAACGCGTCGACGTCATCGATGAAGTCGACGCAAAAAATACGTCGACGCAAAATATGCGCATCGATTCGTCAGACCCAAAACAAAGATGGCGGCGCCGGAGAGTAGCAACACGAGTGGCTCCTCAGACTTTCAAAGTGCAAGGTGCAAAGTGCACTAGTTCCTCTAAAGTAGAGATGCACCGATTGATCGGCTGGTGACCGGCATTGGCCGATTTTCACGTGATCGGCCATGACCGGCCGGTCAGTCTGACATATTCCGATTTTATGCCGGTCAAATGCACTCGGGCGCCGCATGATTAACATCGCGCAACATTAGCATCACACGTGCACACGGAACGCACATGTAGGGAACCTCGTGAATTACGGCCGTTTCACACCGCAAGCATGAGCAGTGCGGGTTTTTTTTTTTTTTTTCAGCACGTAAGCAGCAGTGAAGCGCGGGTTTCGGCGCAGAGTATTTTTTTTTGCAGCACTGCTCTCAATTAAAGTGAAAGCACACTTTTGATGGACAAAATAAATATGATTTCACTCAAAAAGTGCCCAAAATGCACAGAATTTGCATGACTGGTGTGTTTTAACAAGAACTGGAGTAGGCTGTGTCAGAAAAGAAAATGAAGACTCAAAATTATTTATAGAATTTTTTTTTTATTGAATGGTAGACATCAAGTTGTTATTTTCATCTGAAAGAATTACAAGATGCACTATTTTTCAGTAAGCTAGGCCTATGTGTTTTCAAGGCTTCAAAGTTTTATTGAATGCTACCTCTGACTAAGAATGCATTACTTTGCACCTGTATATTTTTTTATTTGGGAATTTTAAGAGCAATAAACATATATTGCAATGTTAAGGAATTCATGTTTTTTTCATTCAGATATATAAATCAACATGTATAAATTGGTATTAGTCAATTAATGGGGAGATAATCGATAACCGAATCGAAATCGAATCAGACAGGAAAAATGAATCGTTAGATCAATCAATGCATCGAAAAAATAATCGCTAGACTAATCGTTTAAAAAATAATCGTTGATCCCAGCACTACAAAATACATATGTTGACAGGCAGGAAGATCCTACATGCCTGTCAACGTATGTATTTCCATACCTCCGCGCACTCTGCTCGCGCAGACATCACACATCATCAACGTGTTTCATACTATTGCTAAGCAGAGTTAGACAGACGTCAGTCACTGAGCACCGCAACCGAAACAGCAGCCACCTTTTACAGTTCCTCCTGAATCAAAACAACGAGCTTATGCTCCATTCCCGCCATAACTACTGTAATTTATGCATTTGAATGGCAACACTATATCAACGCCAAAATTAATCTACAGCAGTCAGGTGGCAGAGGTCAGTGCTCTTTAAAGCCGGGGACACACTTAACGACTGTAATGGCGATTATGAATGTAATTTGATACTTACGACTGATCATGCTTAAACGCGCAGAGTTGCGTTCAGTTGGTATTCACAGTCGGTGTTTTAAATCTGCTGCAGTCGATGGAAACAGTCTGTAAGTGTGTTCAGTCTTAGAAAGTTTCAGCTAATCATTGTCCCCGGCACAAGTTGTTTGTGTTCATTATTATTGTAATGTTATGTGCTTTGAGACATGAGGTAGTTAAATGCAGTATCTCCTCTTTTGACGCTTTGCAAATATGCGTGGCTTTGGAGACGCTCTGGGATCTCATACTTTCAAAGCTAACTTGCTATTGCTAGCTGCCCCGAAAATTGCCTACCCCATCTTTAATGTGAATAGGCAAAAAACAAAGCAATACCTCAGCTCCCCCTTAATATGTAAACACTATAGAAAGATCAAAACATTGATCTGTTTGCATGAGAGTGTGAGACTCAATTTGCGTCCATTTTTATACCGGTGGAACTCAATTTTAGATTAAACTACAAAAATGCTCCATTCTTTTTGATTATGTTGTTTTCTGAGGGAAAATAAATTGGCATGAAACAGCACATCCGATTGATCAAATGCCACCGTTCAAAAAACAACTGGATTTAGGCCCAATACATACTCAATGAGAGTACAAAAACGCAGCAAAACCTCATATATATATATATATATATATATATATATATATATATATATATATATATATATATATATATATATATATATATATATATATATATATATGAGTGTGATGATCAATTTCCATATGGAGAAAATGAATCGGATTTTTAATTACAGAAAATCTGCATATGCACATTCAAATAAACGGTAGAAATAGAATTAGTAGCCTATGCAAATTCGAATTGGTTCGAGTAATCCATTAAACAGACTCAAATGAACGTTCAAATGAACGATGTTCACGAATCGGACATCACCAACAAGAATGCGCCAGTACATTCGTGAGAGAACAGCTGACACACGAACAGAGTGGAGTCAAGGAAACACTCAAAATTCAGTGCTTGTCCCGCCACACACACGGTATTTTAAATACACGACCAGGGTCCTGAAACCAGAGCTAAAAATCTTAAAATTAGGTCAGCCAAATGGATGCAATCTTGTTGCATGGCTTTACACAGACGTTTCTACGTCATTAATTACAGTCTAAACTAACTAAAAACCCAAAAGTGACGCTGTGCACATGCATTTATCAACGAATATTTGAGCAAAACCGCGAGTTATAATAAAACAACGTCCCGCGCGCAAGCCAACCTCTGCCCACATCAATCATTAAACACGCTCGCACCGCTCGCTCGGTCACTCACCCAGAATATGAAATTGAAGACGAACATCAGATACTTGACGCACATTTCTCCTCCGGTCAACGCCGCCATCACTCACAGCAGTCTGTCCTCACAGTCACAATACTGAATGAAAGAGTAAAGATCACGCGAGCAGCGTCCGTGTCCCAGTGTCTCGCAGGTGGCTCGCGCGTGCGGCAGTGTGACTTTAAATGGGTGTAGGGACTGAGTAAGTGGAGCGCGCGCACGAAAAACTCAGGACAGACACAAACTCACTGCCTCATTCCTCCAGCCAAAGATCAACTTTGCAATCGTTTTCTGTGTGGCAAAATCGACCGTGCCAAAGGTCACTTTTTGCATCGATCCAGTTGCTATTTTTGGAGGCCTATTGAAGATTGTCCATACACTTTATTTAGTTGTGCTCGTTGTTTTTTTTTTCCCCCTCGAGGAATCTCTTTTATTGTTATCGCAACATATCCACGGTCTTTATTCGTTTTGAATTACGTCATGCTGGAATGACGTCACCCAGTCAGTGCAGAGCCCAGAGGTTCCTTCCACTGTTGTTCAGGGATTTGTTCTCAGGCATTTTAGTGTTGCATAAGATTTATCATGTGAACTTTCATGTCTCAATATGTGCGGGTGTTCATAGGACCTGCCCCCCTTGTGACAGTGAAATGTTATAAAATATTAATTTAATCATTTTTGTTTAATTCTATACGAAAAAAAAAAAATCTCTTTCAGTAGCTATTAAATTATTCTAAAATGTCTATTAAACTTTGAAATGACCCAAATCTTGATCTCAAAAATATCTTTAAAAAAAAAAAAAAAGCATTACAGCAACATTTCAGATAGATCATTATGGGATATTTTTTTGTATTTTTTCTATAATTTCTTTCATTCCTACCCTTCTCCACGTTTTAATTGAAACCGACTAATTTCTCAGCATAGTAAAAATAAGAAAAGTGACAACTAAAATTTTACATTTTTATAATATGGTATGGTGAACGTTTAAACTTCTCATTGGGCCACAGACTGAGCTGTAACAATATATTGTGTCACAATATATCGCAGTACCAAAATGTGTATCATGGATAGTTCACCCAAAATAAAAATTACTGTGTGAGAAAAAAAATCAAGTTTTCAGTGTTTTAGTGTCAGTGCTACATTACATTAAAATACTATATATAATGTTAAATATAATGTATAATAATGCATTGGGGGAATATTTGTGGGTCCTGATAATGCCAAATGTCTTATGTTACCAGTAAAAAGTGGCCTACATTATTTTAAATATATCTAATCTGGATAATATCTTTATCATACAGTCGGTCGTTCAGAAATATATTACAAAACGAAAAGGAAGGATGTACTGTATATTTATTGATTTCTCCAAAGCTTTTGATGGCGTCCAGCATAGTCTCCTGTATTTTGGACTCATTAGGAATGGTATTGGTGGAAAAGTTTTTGGTGTACTGAAATCTATGTATTCTAAACTTAAATCATGTGTGAAAGGAATTGATGGTTTAACTGAGTATTTTGGCTGTACCATTGGTGTACGACAGGGCTGTATGGCAAGTCCTCTTTTGTTTATTCTTCTCCTAAACGAATGTATAACTATGATAAAGGAAAACTGTAAAGGTAAAGGTATTCAGATTGAAAGTATCACATAAGTGCAGGCCTTGTTGTATGCTGATGATATGGTTAATGTGTCAGATACAATTGGTGGATTGCAGAAGGAAATTGAACAGCTCGAAATATTCTGTAACTGTAACGGTATGAGAGGGAATTTGAGTAAAACTAAAGTTATGGTTTTTAGAAGAGGGGGCTTTTTAAATAAGAATGAAAAATGGTGTTTTGCTGGTGAGCAGATTGAAGTGGTTAATGCTTATAAATATCTGGGTATGTAGTTTACACCAAAATTGTCATGGTGGAAAACTCTACAACAGTTTGCAAACCAAGGAAAGAAGGCAGTGCTCTCTTTATTAAGGTTTGTTGGTAAGGATAAAATTAGCTGTAACCAAGCGTTGTATTTGTTAGACCATGCTTGTACCCATATTGTATTATGGATCTGGGATATGGGGCTTTGAGCCAGTGGAGTGTATTGAGAAACATGGGTTTCCTGCATTCGAGTTTTATTGTGTCTCAATGGTTTCTCTAGTGCCTGGGAGGCTCAAAGTGTAGGTGACATAAGAATATTAACATCTATTCTGAATTAACGATTGAGAGAAAGAGCACAAAATGCATGGTACACATTAGTTTTAGATATTAAGAAGTTGAATATATATTCACAATGCAAGTCAGTGGTGGTACAGGAGAGCTACATTGCATCTGTACATAACATACAGTTGGTACGATCTCTTTTATTGTTCAGATGCTCAGGGCACTGATTAGCCACAGAAATGGGTGGAGTAATATACCAATGACAGAGAGAATCTGTAGTTATTGTAAACTAACTAACATCTCTGTGATTGAAGACGAGAAGCATTTCTTGTATGATTGTTCTTTGTACTTGGACCTGCATAAGAAATATTTGAGTGATCTGATCTCACACTTGTTGGTGATGTTTGTGTTGATGTGTCACAGGTTTGTGAGTCGAAACATGCATGGAGACTAGCATTGTATATATATCATGGAATGAAGAAAAGAGCATCTGTCATGCTATTGTGACTTTGGAACTATGGGACGAGGCCATGTATTCCTGAAATAAAACTAAACTAACTAAATATATCTAATCAGTGACATAGTGCAAGCATATTTTTCTAAAACAATTCTGTATTTTCAGCTTCAGAATCATGAATATTTTTAGTCACCATTGTCCTGTGCATTGGGTTTATGTAATAATGTAATAACCCACAATGTAATATCAAATTTAGCATTTTAATCAACAGTACATTTTTTGTTAACCTTTTATCATATGTCTTGGAGTATCATAATAATATCGTATTGTCAATTCAATTCGATTAATTAGTTTTAGAAAAATATAAAAAGCCTTTATTTTCATGGCTTAGGTTTTAAAAACAGGTGACAAGCAACGGCACACCTACGCGTTGCGGCCAATAAGCCTTCATCAGGGTGTGGATATTTATATATATAGCAGATCTCTCTCCTTACACTATATATACAAACCCAGTATATATACACTCACCTAAAGGATTATTAGGAAGACCATACTAATACTGTGTAATACTAATACCCTTTCGCCTTAAGAACTGCCTTAATTCTATGTGGCATTGATTCATCAAGGTGCTGAAAGCATTCGTCAGAAATGTTGGCCCATATTGACAGGATAGCATCTTGCAATTGATGGAGATTTGTGGGATGCACATCCAGGGCACGAAGCTCCCGTTCCACCACATCCCAAAGATGCTCTATTGGGTTGAGATCTGGTGACTGTGGGGGCCATTTTAGTACAGTGAACTCATTGTCATGTTCAAGAAACCAATTTGAAATGATTCGAGCTTTGTGACATGGTGCATTATCCTGCTGGAAGTAGCCATCAGAGGATGTGTACATGGTGGCCATAAAGGAATGGACATGGTCAGAAACAATGCTCAGGTAGGCTGTGGCATTTAACCCTCTGGGGTCTGAGGTGTTTTTGGAGTCCTTGAGATTTTCTGACATGCTGTGACATTTGTGTTTTTTTTCAGTTGCTTATAAACATATTAATGGCACAGGTGAAATTACACTATATTTAGCACAAACATGTCTATGATAATATGTGATATATATGTATGTACATGTTTGTATATTTGAGAGAATATTGTTTATGCGTGGTTATTGAAAAAACTAAAAATGAAAGTTTCTGAAATAAGGCTACAAAACACATAATAAATATGTGTCCACAAGACTTTTGACTAATGGATGTTGTTGCCTAGTGTTTTTTCTTCAAAATGATCTGAAAAACATCCTGCCTAATCATTCACATAAAACTGTGAATTGGGTTTTATTGTGAAAAACTTTTTTTGTTTGCCAAGGCAATATGCGAATGGCCTTGAACAGTCCAAGCCCCATCATGAATAATTAGGTGATTCTCACCTGACCCGCATAATAATGAGCCTTTCATTCAGGTGTCACACAAGCAAAAATTGAAAGGATAACATACATACATACATACATTTCATACATACATATATATATATATGTATGTATGTATGTATGTATGAAGAGTTCAGATGCAAAAGCCTCTAAGTGCCATTTGAAATTTTCTTCTAGAATGATAATTTTGATCAAGCTTGTATATTTAAGTTCAGTAATTTCACTTAAATGGCAATGAAGATTACCTAATAATTGTCATTTAAGTGGAATAGGCTACGTGCACAAGCGTAGTTTCGAACTTCCGCTATTGTCAGAAGTCGGCATATCAGTTTCCGGTTTACGACTGTTCATCCGCATCCGCTATAAACAAACAAGATGAGTGCTGCTGTTGTACGAAAAAAAGAGTTCTTAAACAGATCTAAGTTTCTAAGAACTGTAGGTGGATCTATCATCTAACGCCCGTTTCACACATACCCCGTTTGCAGTGCAGGAGCAACTCGTGCTATCACATGCATTTGCAGTGAATAACTGATCCGCGGCTGTACCACAAACACATACTTTTCTTTGATTTATCCCGGTCTTCACAGTCTTCAGATGACTGAAAAATAGTAGTAGTATCGGTATTAAATGCATTTATGGTGAAATTACTAGTTTTTTAGGTCAATCTTTGTCCATTTTGACCACGAAACATGCAGTGTCACTTTAATGCAGCACAACAAAAATGGACTCGTTGCGGAAACGATCGCTGCACTGCTGTTATAGCTACGTGCCGCATCTGGAACGGTGTGAAAAGAGAAAGCCCTAACCTGTTAACGTGGTGCGTTAGGAGCACTGCTGTGTGCCACTTGCTCTGCTTCAAGTCGCTAACAGCCATTTGAGCTTCCACCGCTTCCCGAAAAACACCAACCTTCTTGCGCAGTGGCTGCACAAAATAGACATTTTGGGCGACGCGCAAAAAAATAGTAAGTATGTGTTTGTGGTACAGCCGCGGATCAGTCATTCACTGCAAATGCATGTGATAGCACGCGTTGCTCCTGCACTGCAAACGGGGTATGTGTGAAACGGGCGTTAGATGATAGATCCACCTACAGTTCTTAGAAACTTAGATCTGTTTAAGAACTCTTTTTTTCGTACAACAGCAGCACTCATCTTGTTTGTTTATAGCGGATGCGGATGAACAGTCGTAAACCGGAAACTGATATGCCGACTTCTGACAATAGCGGAAGTTCGAAACTACGCTTGTGCACGTAGCCTATTACTGAACTTAAAATGTACAAGCTTGATAAAAATTATCATTCTAGAAGAAAATTTCAAATGGCACTAGAGGCTTTTGCATCTGAACTCTTCATATAATCAAAATATAAATGAAAGTCAAAAACCCATTTTTAGTCATACCTGGAAACAAATCCTGGTCAAATAGGTTATATGGGTCATTGTATAGAATTGGTTCAAAGTTAGAGTTGGAAACATCTTGAAAACAATTTTTTTTCTCCATATAAAGTAGGCTATTATAAGCTTGCATTGGATAACAGTTGATTAGTTTATTTTTTACAAAACATAGGCTACTATATATTTAACATATGAGCAGAAACTGTCTAACTAAAGCTTATTTGATGCCTATTTTATAGTAAAAACTTTCTAATCTATTCCGTCTGTAACAGTAGGCTATGCATCTGTGCGTTCGTTTGTTCACACACAGACACCCGATTCATATTTAAACAGTCTTTTTGGTTTTACAGATACTATTCTATATTGTGATTAGAACAAATCTCAGTAGTCTTACTAATGTAGGAGCGAGAGTGAATGAACGCACAGCGCACGCGCGTCTGTGAATTCGTCCATTCATTCGCACACAGACACGCATTTAAAATTTAAAGTCTTTGTGCAGTTTACAGACACTATTCAATAACACGATTAGAACAAAGCACTTAAGAATAAATGACTTACTACATCAGCTGAATCCGTGCTCCTCGAATGAAACAGGTAACTGAGTTAACTTTTCCAGGAATTATTCCTCACTGCGCAGCAAGACGAGATAAAGGTTAGCGCGTTCTGATGTGGGCGTTTTCATGGCTTGCCTCAACATTAACGTTTGAATAGCGCGCGCTCTCAGTGGGCGTGGTCACATTAACACGTCATACGCTATAATTAGGTGAAAGGAAAAAGACCGACATCTCTCTCTTTTCATACAGATTACATCAACTGAGAATAGTTGCTTTTTTATAAGTTACTTCATTTAAAAGAAGAGAATTTGAGCTTCATAAAGAGAAATCTTTCGTGTCTCTGTGACAAGTATTTATTGAGTTACAGTTCATTTTTCGGACGCGTTTCAGAAAGATTTTTGCGGAGACAGTGTGAGCTGAAAGCGCACCCTGTTTATTTGATTTATTTTACAAAAACACAAGGTTTTGATGTTAATAAGAGTGTACACAAAAAAAAGAAGACATTTAACAGTATTGAATGATGTGTAACACTTATATGTAAGATCAAAATCAACAAAGTATTTTGAGTTTGTTTTGCACTGATAAGAAAAAAAGTGAGCAGATCACGCCGGCGTGATTGCCGACCCCAGAGGGTTAACCGATGCCCAATCGGCACTAAGGCCGTGTGTCCACCAAAGCGTTTTTCCACGCGCCTGGCGTATGTTTTCAATTGTTTTCAATGGGAGCGCCGCGTTTTTAGAACGCCATGAGCGTAACGAGGCGCTGAGCGGTTATTTCACGCTGAAAGCTTTGCGTTTTTACAGGTCACCGAGAGTTGAAAAATGTTTAACTTTGGATAAAACGCAGCGCTTATCACTGTCACTTTTTACCCAGCCGTCCAATCACAGTGGAGGAGGGGCGGGACTAATACCACACTGACCAACTGTCACAACATTCTTTCTGTACAACGACATTAACCAGCAGAGCTAGCCGAACAAAATGGATGAAAAATTATTTTTTAGTATGAAACAAATTATCTGTGAAATCAATTACAAGTAAACTGTGCTGCGGATATTCTGTATCATAGCAACGAAACGTCTCAACGGAAAAACCGCTGCGCTGCCAAAACGCTCTCAAGCGCCCACAGCCAGGCGTCTTCAGCAGAGCGTCTAGCGTTTTCAGCTGGCTAAAAATGCTTTGGTGGACACACGGCCTAAGGGGCCTAAAGTGTGCCAAGAAAACATCCCCCACACCAATACACCACCAGCCTGCACAGTGGTAACAAGGCATGATGGATCCATGTTTTCAATCTGTTTATGCCAAATTCTGACTCTACCATCTGAATGTCTCAACAGAAATCGAGACTCATCAGACCAGGCAACATTGTCCAATTTTGGTGAGCTCTTGCAAATTGTAGCCTCTTTTTCCTATTTGTTTATGGTAAAGGAATATTGCAGCTGCCAGTCTCTGCTTTAACCGAAGAGTTTAAGTGCGCCAAGGTCAGACTGGAAATGACCTTAGTAGAGTCACGCGACAAATGTGTAAGGGAGGCAGCACCTGTGTTAAAAACTGGTAGGAAGTGGTCAGCAAAGAAATCTGTGGGAGAGGCAAAGGCTGCCCTTCAAATTGGTGATATCTTGGGGCAGGTACAGCATGGAAGAGGGGGTTTTGGGCTCAGTTTGGCTCCTCCTAAATGGCACAAGGCAGGCCCAGCTCAAAGGAGGAAGCTGGTAGTCAACGAGGTGCGAAAGCAGGAGGAGAGGATGAGGTGTATAAAGGCCATTTCCCAGGCCAAGGAAGGAGAGTGGATGAGATGGGAGAGTGTGGAACAACATCAAGATGGGCTGGCGAGACCTTTGGTCAATGGAAGAGAGTAGGATCAGTTTCCTTATCAGGTCAACATATGATGTTCTCCCATCACCACAGAACCTAAACCTCTGGGTAGGAGAGGATCCCTCTTGTCCTTTGTGTTCATCACCTGCCACATTAAGGCACATTTTGACAGGATGTAAAGTGGCTCTTAGCCAGGGTCGGTTTACTTGGCGCCATGACCAAGTACTGCGATGTTTGGCTTTAGCATTGGAAGGCAAACGTAACATGACCAACAAGTTGCCACCTGTTCTAGCAAAACATTACACACAGAAGACAATATTCCTCCACCCAGGCGAGCAACCACCAAGAAAAGGTGTTAAAACCAATTCTCGCCCAGGACAACTGGAAGCTGCTAGGGACTGGAAAATGCTGGCTGATCTTGATCAACGGCTTATTTTTCCACCTGAGATTGCCACCACTAACCTCCGACCAGATATTGTTTTGTGGTCTGGATCAGCACGCATTGTTCAACTGATAGAGTTAACAGTGCCATGGGAGGATGCTGTAGATGAGGCATATGAGAGGAAGAAACTGCAGTATGCTCATCTGGCCACTGAAGCAGAACAGCGAGGATGGAGAGTCCAGGTTTATCCAGTGGAAGTGGGTTGTCGAGGATTTGTGGTCGCACAGTAAAGAACTTATCTGAAGCAGCAGAAAGGAGCAGCAACTGGCTGTGGTAGAGACAGAAAGATTCTGGCTGGCTGTGTACAGGCCGCCACGCTACGGTTTCGTAGAATTCTTGAGGAGTCTGTTGGTTTATTTGTATAGTTTGCAAAGTAATTACAGTTATTACGTTCCTGTGTATATTACGTGAATGAGGGTTGGTGTTTGGGCAGATATTGTGTTTTGTGGTAGGTAGTATGCCATACGGAACCGTTGCCACTGAAACTACTTTAACGAAGACAGTGGGGCTCGACAGCCTTAGTCAAACGGGTTGGCGCGTATGGTTGGGTTGAGGAGAGATTGTGGTTAGGTCACATGTGAATTACGAGGAAGGAGCAACCTCAGCAGCAGGAGGGATGTAAAGGTCAGTAAGCTGGGCTGAGTTGAGTGGGGGACGGAGGGGTGTGACTCTGGGACGCCAGAGTCACTGTCGAGTAGGGCTGTCGCGATAACCGCAATATTGTAGTACCGCGCTTCTGACAAGTCAACCGCAGAGGATTGCACGTAACCGCAACAACCGCGATATTCACGTTTTTTATAAGGCTATACCCTTCTTGTTTTGAACTTCATGCATGTGTATTGAATGTTGAACAAGTTCATAATGATAAAAAGACTTTATCTTGGTGATGTGTCGCCTACAGAGGCTTCACACAGACAGTGAATGAGAGAGATCGGCAGAGCGCGTGCGATTACCTGCGTCTGTCTTTGAAGTCATGAAAAGGTTGCCGTGTCAAAGGAAAGCGAAATATTTGTCGTATCATCCTTTTAACGTTCACGTCACGGGTATTTCCCATAAATGCGCGTCAGCAGCAGCGCTGGTCAGCATCCCACAGCGCTAGGAAATAAAATCAGCAAGTCACGCATTGAATCAATACCATATTGGTCTCTAATTTAAGTGAAGCATCAGCTTCAGCGTTACCCATGCAACGCATTGCTGCTCAGCTGAGCCTTGAAAAGTGGAACTCAAAGTTAAAAATAATTAACACCTTGTTTCATTACATCTCTTTTAATGAATCAGCTTTTTTGAATGTGTTCGTTGAATGAACGGTTTAATGACTCACCCTGTGACTCACTCAAAGTCCGTTGTCATAACAATATACGCGCTGAGTAAAAGCCTTTCAATGCGCATATTGACGCTGTTTAGTTTTGGTTACATTGGTTACTGAAAATGTCCTCGTTTTTGTCCACATCATAAACTTTATTTATATAGCAACAAATACATATAAATTACATAAATAAATGGCGGTAATACCGCATATCGCGCTATTGAGCCACTCAACATTACCGCAAGGGAAATTCCATAACAGCGACAGCCCTACTGTCGAGCCCTCTTGAGGTGTCGTGGGCTAGTCGACGAAACACTGAGGATGGAAGGTGCCCACTTGAAGACCCTAGAGATGTCCCCTACTCGGCTTAATCCAGACGGTTGTCGTACTGGTCCACTGGGGAGACAACACTGTAGTTGCAGCCGTTGTGTGTACTGACGCGCCAAGTACACTGAAGCCATTAACGCCGGACAGAAGGAGATTCACATCACCATATGGAAAGAAACGAAAATGGATGGAGAGATTGAGAGAGAGAAGCATAGGTTACTGTAAATCTACGTCTTAGTTTGTGCTTATCTTGGCGAAAGCAGAGAACAAATCAGCATGAGGTTTAACATCTACTCTCGTGTAATGGAAATCATTTGTAGTGGAGATGAGTGGTGAACACACGCGCGCTACATGGATTACATAATCAAACTATTTATTTCTAATTCTACTTTTAAAAAGTAGACATATTTTGACCGTCTATAGGCCTATTTGTCATGTTTGTGAGGCAAGTATCCTATACGCCAAGTTTCGGTTTATTTGTGACGCGCTCCAGTTCTTGCAGTCGAAGACGAATAAACTTTCTACTCTCAAGTGTATTCTGTGCGCTGTTAAGTGCCTTTTCAGATTTATCGTGTTGCCAGTCTTGGCAGCAATTATCCTGTCGAAAATATTGCATCGCGTGCTTTTGGCATCGAGTCTGGTACAGTACACGTCTGATCTTTTCCACATATTTTCTATCTGGTCGGTAGGGACGCTTACATACACACACACACACACACACACACACACACACACACTACAGCCTCACGTGCGACGAGCCACGTCTCTGGACAGCCGCGTAAACTAGTGTTTTACCGCCACAGCCGACCATGCTGCATGCATGTTTCACTAACGTTGACGAGATTAACCCCATAGCTATCGAAATTTGGTACCGAAAAACAAGACAAGACTCGGTAGTATCGAGGCAATTCGGTCGGTACCTAAAAAGTATCGAACTCGATACCCAGCCCTAACATTCACTGGTTCAATCCTTAGGGTGTTGGAATGCATGATTCACCCTGGCGCGGCCCAGATAGACTACAAATATTTGAGAGAAATAGGCCTTTTGTGTACATAGAAAAAGTCTTAGATCATGAGTTCAGCTCATGAAAAATGGGGGCAAAAACAAAAGTGTTGCGTTTATAATTTTGTTCAGTATATATATATATATATATATACACACAAAAAAAATCCATAAAAATATGGTACAATGCATAATTTGACGTAATTTTCAGTATTTATTTTTTTTTCTAGCTGTTTTATTGTTTTACCTGTATTTTGAATTTTGAACTTCATTGCTTTGTGTTATAGGGTTAACGCAAATGTCTGTAAAATTACTGTCTAATATATCTGGGTAGTAGCTGCCCGTACCTTTTCTGTTATTTTACGGATTTAGTGCAATGCCCGTGCAAAATCTGTTTTGTGTGTTTTTAGTAATTGTTGGTTTGGTATGTTTGAGTTGCTGAATAGCCTAGGCTATAATTACACAGGAGCCTAAACTAAGAAAACGATAACGTTAAGCGCACCAGAATAAAATATAATATTCAGAATTAAACAGTGTAGCTGACTTACAGATTCAGTTAACATCCACAAACTAATAAGTGCAACGAGGTTCAGACCTTGGCTGGAACAGCTACACAGTGAACTCCGAGAAAACGCTACTCTTGAGCAAACAGTTTGTGAATAGGGTACTACAAATGATGGCCGTGAATAAAATATAATATTCAGATATTTTTTATCCACAACCCTCTAATGCAGCGTTTCTCAAAGTGTGGGGCGCGCCCCACTGGTGGGGAATGGAAACATGATAAGTGGGGCGCGAGTCGCGCAACAAACAGGAGAAAAAGTGGTAATTTTTGTGCCCATCTCTATTAATTCCTTTATTTATTGAGCATAAACTCAAAACAAAGCAACGACACATTTAAATGTAAGCCTTACTTAACCTTTTCACACGTAAGTTTAAAAGTTTTTAGAGGCGCCCGTTTTTTAGATCGTATCCCTTTATGGTTTCCATGGTGACGCGTCATTGCTTGTCACACCGCAGCCACAATAGCGCTGAATGACTGATTATCTGCTTTTATTTCACAAATTTGTTGGCTATAGCAGTAAATATTTGATATTCCGATTTTCAAATATGAGCAAGTGGATGCGTTTTGTTGTTTAAACACCTTAGTTGAGCTATACGCGATGGGCGTTAGTTTATGCCGGATTTTAGAGAATCGGATCTGTTGGATTTCAAACGTCAATTTATCCACTTCTCCCGAAATACATGAAAGTAAGTGGCCGGTGAACTGAGAGAAGCATAGAGTAAACTTGAAAGTTACTTACACGATGTGTATTTGATATGAATAATACGTGTCGTCTAATTATAATGGAAATAATTATTATTGCCGCTTCCATAGACATAAGTGTGTATTTGACAAACTCTAAATGTATTGCTTTAGTACTTATGTGAATTTAAATGTCTGAAACCTAAAATAAACATTATGTGGTTGAAAACACTGAATTTGTGATGTCAAGAGGTGAGCGCTCTCCGTCTCTGGCTCAGAAAATATGTGTAGCCTACTACAAAACAGGCTCATTGCAGACTCTAAATTAGTTAATCACTTAATGTTGAACTTTCAAAGTGCACCAGATTTATGAATTTATCTTTAAAACGTACAAACTTTTCTTTCGGGGGAGCCCGGACCCCCCTAGAGGTGCAGAGATCCACACCACACACAAAATGCTGTGGGAAACACAGTAGCTTATATGATAGTCTTCGAAAAATACAAAATACAATTATTATTATAAAAATACCTAAAATACGTACATTAGGATTTTACCACCTCCGCCTCGTTTTGAGCCAGGAAAAACCCTGAGATTATTATTATTATTATTTTTAAATTTTGTTTGTTCTTTTTGCATGCAGTTTGCGAAGTGACAAAATAGTAGTCCACACTTTTATTTTCTCCGTTTCTGAATTTTGATGTTATCAGAGGCAAAATACAAACACAATTGCATTATTATTTTTATCTACTGTCATGTTTTTAAAATCTCATGTTAATAAAATACATTTTAACTTAAAGCCTAGTTTATTAACATTTTGTTGGGGCGATTGAGGACAGGTGGGGCACGAACCCTTCCCTACCTTCAAAGTGGGGAATGGCAGAAAAAGTTTGAGAAACACTGCTCTAATGTCAGAATGTTTATTTTGGGGAGTGGCCACTCAGTGTGCAGTGTGGAGGGGGAGTGGCCACTCAGTGTGCAGTGTGGAGGGGGAGTGGCCACTCAGTGTGCAGTGTGGAGGGGGAGTGGCCACTCAGTGTGCAGTGTGAGAGGGGGAGTGGCCACTCAGTGTGCAGCGTGGAGGGGGAGTGGCCACTCAGTGTGCAGCGTGGAGGGGGAGTGGCCACTCAGTGTGCAGCGTGGAGGGGGAGTGGCCACTCAGTGTGCAGCGTGGAGGGGGAGTGGCCACTCAGTGTGCAGCGTGGAGGGGGAGTGGCCACTCAGTGTGCAGCGTGGAGGGGGAGTGGCCACTCAGTGTGCAGCGTGGAGGGGGAGTGGCCACTCAGTGTGCAGTGTGGAGGGGGAGTGGCCACTCAGTGTGCAGTGTGGAGGGGGAGTGGCCACTCAGTGTGCAGCGTGGAGGGGGAGTGGCCACTCAGTGTGCAGTGTGGAGGGGGAGTGGCCACTCAGTGTGCAGTGTGGAGGGGGAGTGGCCACTCAGTGTGCAGCGTGGAGGGGGAGTGGCCACTCAGTGTGCAGTGTGGAGGGGGAGTGGCCACTCAGTGTGCAGTGTGGAGGGGGAGTGGCCACTCAGTGTGCAGTGTGAGAGGGGGAGTGGCCACTCAGTGTGCAGTGTGAGCGTGAGTGACTGCGGTCAAGTGGGCCGCGTGTTGAAAATACACGGTCAAGCCAGCCGCACATTTTTTTTAGTATGCGCGTCTAATCGTGTACTTACGGTATGGGTGCTGAAAGAGGTCAAACTTGATTTTTAGACTATTTTCTGCTATTTTCCATCTTATTAGGACACAAATAATATATATATTTTTTTACTATTTTAATGTTTGTATGCCTAAATATGATTAACATTAATTATTACATAATTTATTCATGTTCATATTCATTTTAATTATCATACATCCTTAATATTTTTACATTTTTATTTGTATTAATGTTTATTTACTTATTTTTAATTTGAATGTTTATATATATAGTATGCATTAATTATTGTAATATATTTATTAATGCTAATGAAATCTGTAATATTGATGTTAATTATCATACATTTATTTTACATTTGTATTGTTGATTTTAATGTTTGTGTATATATAAAGTATACATTTAATTATTTTACATCATGTATAAATGTTTATTTATTTATTTACTTACATTTTTCATGTTAATGTAAATGACAAATATGATACAACAGGCTTTTGGTGGCTTTAATCTGTCAATTATCCATGAATTGCATATATGAACAATAAAAACCTGATCTATGAAATATGCTTGCATACCTGATGAATGAAACACAAATGATATTTAAAACACACGCACACACATACACACAATTTATATATACAAGTATGTTATATTACTGTATAGTTTTGGAGAAAAGGCAAACTCACCCCACACATCAAAGTGCATTCTATCACTTACACCATGTCCCATTTTCAAACACTCATAAAAAGTGTTCCTTCATAGGTTTGCCCATTGTTACATTTGATTAATGTTCAGAGTGACTCTGACTATTACTGTAATTATTGTCAAGTAATTTTACTGTATAGTTTTGGAGAAAAGTACAGGCAAACTCACCCCAATCATCAAAGTGCATTCTATCATTTGCACCATGTTACATTTTCAAACACTCATAAAAAGTGTTCGTTCATAGGTTTACTCATTCTCTCAATATATTCCTGTTCAGAGCAACTCTAAATGTTGCTGTAATTATTGTCTAGTCATTTTACTGTATAGTTTTGGAGAAAAGTAAAGGCAAACTCACCTCAATCATCAAAGTGCATTCTATCACTTACACCATGTCACATGTTCAAACACTCATAAAAATTGTTCCTTCATAGGTTTGCTCATTTGTTCATTGGATTCCTGTTCAGAGTGACTCTGACTATTACTGTAATTATTTTCAGGTAATTTTACTGTATAGTTCTGGAGAAAAGTACAGGCAAACTCACCCCAATCATCAAAGTGCATTCTATCACATACACCATGTCACATGTTCAAACACTCATAAAAAATGTTCCTTCATAGGTTTGCTCATTTGTTCATTGGATTCCTGTTCAGAGTGACTCTGACTATTACTGTAATTATTTTCAGGTAATTTTACTGTATAGTTTTGGAGAAAAGTAAAGGCAAACACCCCAATCATCAAAGTGCATTCTATCACTTGCACCATGTCCCATTTTCAAACACTCATAAAAAGTGTTCGTTCATAGGTTTGCTTATTCTTTCAATATATTCCTGTTCAGAGTGACTCCGACTATTACTGTAATTATTGTCAAGTAATTTTACTGTATAGTTTTAGAGAAAAGTAAAGGCAAACTCAACCCCATCCATCAAAGTGCATTCTATCACTTACAACATGTCCCATTTTCAAACACTCATTAAAAGTGTTCCCTCATAGGTTTGCTCATTCTTGCATTTGATTACAGGTCTGAGTGACCCTGACTATTACTGTATTTATCATCAAGCCATTTTACTGTATAGTATTGGAGAAAAGTAAAGGCAAACTCACCCCAAACATCAAAGTGCTTTCTATCACTTACACCATGTCCCATTTTCAAACACTCATAAAAAGTGTTCCTTCATAGGTTTGCTCATTCTCTCAATATATTCCTGTTCAGAGCGACTCTGAATATTACTGTAATTATTTTCTAGTCATTTTACTGTATGGTTTTGGAGAAAAGTAAAGGCAAACTCACCCCAATCATCAAACTGCATTCTAGCACTTACACCATGTCCCATTTTTAAACCGTCATAAAAAGTGTTCCTTCATAGGTTTGCTCATTCTTTTTATTGATTCATGTTCAGACTGACCCTGGCTATTACTGTAATTATTTTCAAGTAATTTTACTGTATAGTTTTGGAGAAAAGTAAAGGCAAAATCACCCCAATCATCAGAGTGCATTCTATCACTTACACCATGTCACATGTTCAAACACTCATAAAAATTGTTCCTTCATAGGTTTGCTCATTTGTTCATTTGATTCTTGTTCAGAGTGACTCTATCACTGTAATTATTTTCAGGTAATTTTACTGTATAGTTTTGGAGAAAAGTAAAGGCAAACTCACCCCAATCATCAAAGTGCATTCTATCACTTACACCATGTCCCATTTTCAAACACTCATAAAAAGTGTTCGTTCATAGGTTTGCTCATTCTCTCAATATATTCCTGTTCAGAGCGACTCTGAATATTACTGTAATTATTGTCTAGTCATTTTACTGTATAGTTTTGGAGAATAGTAAAGGCAAACTCACCCCAATCATCAAACTGCATTCTAGCACTTACACCATGTCCCATTTTTAAACAGTCATAAAAAGTGTTCCTTCATAGGTTTGCTCATTCTTTTTATTGATTCCTGTTCAGACTGACCCCTCATCACATGGTGATAATGAGCTGATGAGTTGGATCAGGTGTGTTTGATTAGGGAGACAAAGAAAATGTGCAGTGTTGGGGGTCGTTCAGGAGCAGGGTTGAAAAACACTGGTGCAAGTGATAGAATGGACTCTGATGATTGGGGTGAGTTTGCCTTTACTTTTCTCCAAAACTATACAGTAAAATTACTTAAAAATAATTACAGTAATAGCCAGGGTCACTTTGAACAGTAATCAATTAAACGAATGAGCAAACCTATGAAGGGACACTTTTTATAAGTGTTTGAACATATGACATGGTGTAAGTGATATAATGCACTCTGATGATTGGGGTGTTTGCCTTTACTTTTCTCCAAAACTATACAGTAAAATTACTTGAAAATAATTACAGTAATAGCCAGGGTCACTCTGAACAGTAATCAAATGAGAGAATGAGCAAACCAATGGAGGAACACTTTTTATGAGTGTTTGAAAATGGGATATGGTGTTAAGTGATAGAAAGCACTTTGATGTTTGGGGTGTTTGCCTTTACTTTTCTCCAAAACTATACAGTAAAATGACTTGAAAATAAATACAGTAATAGTCAGTGTCACTCTGAACAGGAACCAAATGAAAGAATGGGCAAACCTATGAAGGAACACTTTTTATGAGTGTTGCAATATAGGGCATGGTGTAAGTGCTATAATGCACTTTGATGGATGGGGTTGAGTTTGCCTTTACTTTTCTCCAAAACTATACAGTAACATGACTTGAAAATAATTACAGTAATAGTCAGGGTCAGTCTGAACAGTAATCAATTGAACGAATGAGCAAACCTATGAAGGAACACTTTTTATGAGTGTTTGAACATGTGACATGGTGTAAATGCCAGAAAGTGTTTGGGGTGTTTGCCTTTACCTTTCTCCAAAACTATACAGTAAAATGACTTGAAAATAATTACAGTAATAGTCAGGGTCAGTCTGAACAGTAATCAATTGAACGAATGAGGAAACCTATGAAGGAACACTTTTTATGAGTGTTTGAACATGTGACATGGTGTAAGTGATAGAATGCACTCTGATGATTGGGGTGAGTTTGCCTTTACTTTTCTCCAAAACTATACAGTAAAATGACTTGAAAATAATTACAGTAATAGTCAGAGTCACTCTGAACAGGAATCAAATCAATGAATAAGCAAACCTATGAAGGAATACTTTTTATGAATGTTTGAACATGGGACATGGTGTAAGTGCTACAATGCAGTTTGATGATTTGGTGAGTTTGCCTTTACTTTTCTCCAAAACTATACAGTAAAATGACTTGATAATAAATACAGTAATATTAAGAGTCACTCTGACCTGTAATCAAATGAAAGAATGAGCAAACCTATGAAGGAACACTTTTTATGAGTGTTTGAAAATGGGACATGGTGTAAGTGATAGAAAGTGTTTGGGGTGTTTGCCTTTACTTTTCTCCAAAACTATACAGTAAAATGACTTGAAAATAAATACAGTAATAGTCAGTGTCACTCTGAACAGGAACCAAATTAAAGAATGGGCAAACCTATGAAGGAACACTTTTTATGAGTGTTGCAATATAGGGCATGGTGTAAGTGCTATAATGCACTTTGATGGATGGGGTTGAGTTTGCCTTTACTTTTCTCCAAAACTATACAGTAACATAACTTGATAATAATTACAGTAATAGCCAGAGTCACTCTGAACAGGAATCAAATGAAAGAATGAGCAAACCTATGAAGGAACACTTTTTATGAGTGTTTGAATATGGGACATGATGTAAGTGCTACAAGCTGAAGTAAAATGGCAAAACTCCCATTATATATAAAATGTATATGTGTGTGTTTGTGTGTGCGTGTGTGTTTTCAGTATCATATTTGATACTTCAGGTATGAATGTATATTTCATAGATTGTATAAAGGTGTTTATAGCTTATATATATGCAATTCAATTATAATTGACAGATTAAAAGCCACCAAAAGCCTGTTGTATTTATTTGCCAAATATTTGCCATTTACATTAACATAAAAAAATGTAAGAAAAGAAATAAATAAAAATACATTATGTATAATAATTAATGTATACTTTATATATAAAAACATTAAAATCAACAATAAAAATGCAATATAAATGTATGATAATTAACATTAATATTACATTTCATTAAAGTTAATAAATAAAGTACAATAATGTATAATATATATATTATAGCAGAAAATAGTGTCTAAAAAACATTAAAATTAACAATAAAAATGTAAAAATTATTAATGTTAATTGACATTACTATGAACATGAATATATTATGTAATAACTAATGTAACTCATAGGCCTACACATTTTAAAATAATAATAAAACAGTCATGCTTTTAAAAAAAAATAATGAAAATGTATTATTTGTGTCCTAATAAAATGTAAAATAGCGGAAAATAGAGTCTTAAAAACAATTTTGCCCGCTTCCAGCACCCATACCGTAAGTACACGAATAGACGCGCATACTAAAAAAATGTGCGGCTGGCTTGACCGTGTATTTTCAACGCGCGGCCCACTTGACCGCAGTGCCAGACTGGCCAGCGGCTAGAGCTTCAAAAGCCAATTTGTGCTTCTTTTACCAAATTGTATTTACCGACATATTTTGCATTTCTAATCCAAACAACGTCAAAATTTGGCACTGTACTTACTCGTGCCCGTAGCAAGACACCTGTCAAGTTTGAAATCCATCGGACTAATGATTTGAGAGATATGCGAATAACAGATATGCCCATTCAAAATCAGTTTTTGTGCATGTTTTTAGTAATTGTTGGTTTGGTGTGTTTTAGGGCTGCACGATGTGTCGTTTTAACATCGATATCGCGATGTGCGCATCCACGATAGTCACATCGCAGGATGTTGCGATGTAAGCCTTAGGGATCGTAGTTGATCCGTGATTCATGATCAGTACGGGCCAGCAGCTCCCCGGCCCGTAACGCTTGCGATTCGCGGATTAATTGCAAAGTTTAACCATAATATAGTGAAAGTTTATCATTTGCATGTGTTTTTAAGTCCAGTTTAAACATCAAGCGTAAAAAGACTGGAACTTGCGCGTTGTTTTCTGTGAGCCGGGCAGACACAAAGATCAGTGGTCTTTCTCTTGTTTCTGAGCTTGAACGAACATGAGAATTCAAAATAAAGTCAGAATGCCCTTCCTGCATTAAACATTTTTTGGCGGCCGCCAAAGCGTATTTATGTCCCGCCAAAGCCTTATTTGACCGGTGAGTGGACTGACCGACTGCGCTTGTTAAACTGAAAGAACTAGCAGAGAGAGAGAGCCGCGGTCGCGCGCCGCACTCTCACCGTTTTCAAACTGTCTTGCTCTCTCCCTCCCTCCCTCACGCATATTAATGAATTGAGTTGACTGAATATCTTTGAGAATACACAATGGTAAAAGGTCGGAAGAACGAAGTTTCACGTGAAGCATTCAGATATATTTTTTTCCTGAACTACTGGTTGTGAATTGTGCTAAAAAAAATATTCCCTGAAAAGCGTTCCACACATTCAGATAAACAAAACAAAAAAAAGTCTATCCAGTGATGAAATGTTTTCTGTGTTGAGACCAATCTTGTGTGATATGTTCTGCCGGGATAATCACACAACGTCTGCCGTGGTCCCTTAATTACACCTCCAATTCGCGAACTAATGACTCCTTTGAGTTTGTACCGATTCACTTTAATGAATGGTTAAAACAACTGATCTGTCCAACACTGAACTCACGAGACATAACAAATCGGTAACACTTTACAATAAGGTTCCATTTATTAAACTCTAGTTGACTACATTAGTTAACTATAATAGTTGCTATGCAGATTTACTCCATTACAAAATCACCCCAGTCATTCAGATGATTCATTCTTTCCAAAGAGAGCTAATAAAGTCATCTGGTGAAATTGTTTTCATATCGCGATATATATCGCAGAAAAATAAAATATCGCAATGTGATTTTTCCCCAATATCGTGCAGCTAGTGTGTTTGAGTACTTAATTATTGTTACAATTACACAGCAAAAGTTCAGTGTCATTTTTATTTGTGCATGGTAGAAAGCAAATACTGATACTGACATAATGACATACAATAAATATGGAAAATTGAACTACATGGTTGAAAAACAATTTATTATGGTGATATTAATTAGGTGACATGTATTTGGGTATCTGTGTACAGGTAGCAGGAGTTTAGATTAGATTAGACATACATTAGTGTTAACTTTGTTGTCATTGTGGAGATTACAATTATAGAGACAATGAAAGGCAGTTAGCATCTTTTATGTTTAGTTGGTGAATAGCATAGGTTACTATTACACAGTAGCGATAACGTTAACCGCACCAGAATAAAATATAATATTCAGATATTTTCAAACCACAACCCTCTAATGTCAGAATGTTTATTTTCAAACCACAACCTTCTAAACATCATCTACACATCTTCAATGTGTGCTTCTGATCTGCGAATAACAGACACAGACAGACGTTTCTGTAATTTATAGATAGATGTATTAGATGTGCATGGTTGAAAGCAAATACTGATACTAACATAATGACATGCAATCAGGGCCTGAAGTTAACTTTTTTTGCCACCAGCCACTGTGGCAGGTGGATATCAAAATTCACCTGCCACAGAGACTTTTTACCAGCCTTTTTTTTTTTTTGCCTCATAGCCTAAAGGTGAAAAAACGGGAATTTCACAATATTGTTCTTTAACTTGTACACATTTAAGTGCTGTCAAGTTATTAACGAAATCAATATAAGTAATAATAACTCTTAGAATATACATTTAAAAAAATATTTTTATTCATTGATTTTGACACACACACGCACAACAGATCTATAGACCTACCGCAGCTCGTATGTAAACAAATCACCCGCGGCTGTGTTGATGGCTGATTTAGTCACGTAGACAGCTAGGTCCTGACAGCTTTTAGTTACAGCGTTCAGGAACCGTTAAGCAGAACTAAATTAATATTATTACTGGTAAAGTTACCGGGTACCGGACATTTTCTCACCGGTTCCCAACTCCCAACATGTACTACAGTTGCACACGCACACATCTGTGCAACTGTCATTGTTCTGGAGCCTACGTCAGCGTTACATTATCTCATCCCATCTCACCAACAGTTTAATACTCGCACATCCAAACGTAGTCAGAAAAGGGCCTCATCTTCTTTCTGATCGCATGAACGTTA
Source organism: Tiaroga cobitis (assembly GCA_030578255.1). NCBI lineage: Eukaryota > Metazoa > Chordata > Actinopteri > Cypriniformes > Leuciscidae > Tiaroga > Tiaroga cobitis. The sequence continues at coordinate 10,663,373 of CM060608.1, forward strand.
CAAAACAACAGTCGTTGCCATAAATCAGCCGCTCACGAACCTTGCCGTTGTCGCCAATTGACCACTTTGTATTAAAATGACTTTTTTTACTTTTCTTTGACTCATCCCCATCTTTTTGTTGGTTGTTTGTTTCAGCTGGCCTTTTTACCCCAGTAATGTGCCGCCACATTATAGCTAAGGTCCAACGCAATGAAAATGAAAACGTAAAAAAAAACCCCTAATGAATCACTCAATTCTCATTGGCTACCTGCCAATGTGGCAGGTAGATTGACAGTGTTACCCGCCAATAGCAAAATTCACCCGCATTTGGCAGGTGGTCGGGTGTTAATTTCAGGCCCTGCATGCAATAAATATGGAAAATATACTAACTACTGACAACTAACTACTTCTGAATAACTACAATATTCAGAAGTAAACAGTGTAGCTGACTTAATGTTTAGCTGATAGAATGTTTATTTTTAAACCACAACTTCAATGTGTGCTTATTTTACTGATATCTTTTGCATTTCTAATCCAAACAACGTCAAACTCGGCACTGCACTTACTCGTGACCGTAGAAAGACACCTGTTAAGTTTGAAATCCATCGGACTAACAGTTCGAGAGATATTAGATTAACAGACAGACAGATGTTCCTGTAATTTATAGATACTAGTGCAATGCCCGTGCAAAATCTGTTTTTGTGTGTTTTTAGTAATTGTTGGTTTGGTATGTTTGAGTTGCTGAATAGCCTAGGCTACTATTACACAGGAGCCTAAACTCTGAGAAAACGATAACGTTAAGCACACCAGAATAAAATATAATATTCAGAATTAAAAAGTGTAGCTGACTTACAGATTCAGTTAACATAAATGAATAAGCGCGGCGATTCAGGGGAGGTTCAGACCTTGGAGCAGCTACACAGTGAACTCCGAGAAAACGCTACAAATGATGGCCGTGAATTAAAATATAATATTCAAATACTCGTGCCCGTAGCAAGACACCTGTCAAGTTTGAAATCCATCGGACTAACGGTTCGAGAGATATGCGAATAACAGAGATGCCCGTTCAAAATCAGTTTTTGTATGTGTTTTTAGTAATTGTTGGTTTGGTGTGTTTGAGTGCTCATTGTTACAATTACACAGCAAAAGTTCAGTTACATTTTTATTTGTGCATGGTTGAAAGCAAATACTGATACTGACATAATGACATACATTAAATATGGAAAATTTAACTACATAACTAACTACTGACAACTAACTACTTCTGAAAAACTACAAGATTCAGAAATAAACAGTAGCTGACTTAAGGCCCGTTCACACCAAGCACGATAACTATAAAGATAACGATAAAGATAACTATATATGCGTCCACACCAACGACTGATAACGGTCTTTTTATTCTAAGCATGCGCGCATCCGCGCTGCTGTTTCAAAGTAGACCTTTAAATTAGAATGGATTCTGATTGGCTGTCAGTGTTTTATCGTTCGGCAGCTGGAAAAAAATCGTTCTGAAAGTGATCCCAACGATATCGTTCCTCATCTCTTTATCATTATAGTTGTGGTGTGAACTCTGTTATTCTTTAATATGGAGAACGATTTTTAGAATTATATCTTTATCGTTATCTTTATAGTTATCGTGCTTGGTGTGAATGGGCCTTTAATGTTTAGCTGACAGAATGTTTATTTTTAAACCACAAACATCTAATGTCAGAATGTTTATTTTTAAACCACAACTTCAATGTGTGCTTCTTTTACCAATATATTGAACGATATCTTTTGCATTTCTAATCCAAACAACGTCAAACTTGGCACTGCACTTACTCGTGACCATATAGAAAGACACTTGTCAGGTTTGAAATCCATCGGACTAACGGTTCGAGAGATATGTGATTAACAGACAGACAGACACACAGACGTTCCTGTAATTTATAGATAGATAATATGTGTGTGTGTGTGTGTCTGTGTACAGACACATATATAAGGGCCTATATATTTTTATTGACGTCTAAAACTAAGCATCCATCAACTCTACTGTATTCTGCCAAGAATTCAACCTGTCACAAAATCACACAGATACCAATAAGGGCAAGTTTCATTACATGCTAAATAAAATAAAAATAAATGCAAATTAAAAACTGTTGCAATGGTAAAAGAACATACAACTTGGACTAGGTTCACAGGTAAATCAAACTTCTGTTTGTTGTTTTGCTTAATAAAGGTTTCCATTTTCCAGTTGTCTATTTTATTTCAATATATTAGCTTGTTGGGCTTATGATGTTTGTTTAACTTTGTTCTAATTACTTTTTCAGCACTGTGTTGTGTTGCCACTTAAAGGTGACCTATGTAATAGAATGATTAGTTATGTCTGAGTGTATGACGTGACTGATGACGCAAGAGGAAGAGTGTGTATAGCGTGGCTGCCGAAGAGTTGTTAAGGAGTTCACCAAACGTCTGAGTAAAAGTTCAAAGAACATATTTAAGACTGGACATTGTATTCTTTTGCAACATACAAGGGTTTATTACATGGTGTCAGAGTGCCGATCGTCGGGATGGCGAAGTTTAACCCACCTGAAAGCTTTTGCTTCGAGAGACCAGCGGAATGGACTGACTGGAAAAAGCGGTTTACGCGTTACAGAACGGCGACGAAACTGGATAAAGAGGACAGCAGTGTACAAGTAAGCACCCTTATCTATTCCCTGGGAGGCGAAGCAGAGAATATTTTCAGCTCATTCACCTTCGAAGAGGAGGGAGATGACGAGGATTACGAACTAGTGCTCGGCAAGTTTGATTCGTATTTCATACCAAAGCGCAACGTAATACACGAAAGAGCATGCTTCTATCAGCGCGTTCAACGTCCTGGAGAGAGAGCGGAATCTTTTATCCGCTCCCTTTATGAACTGTCAGAGCATTGCGAGTTTGGGGCTGCTTGTGACGAACACATTAGAGACCGAATCGTGGTTGGAATTAAGGACAAGGAGCTGTCGCGCAAATTGCAGCTAATTTCAAATCTCACACTAGAGATGACGGTGCAAGAAACCCGCCAATCGGAGGAGGTGAAAGCACAAGTTAGTGAGCAAGGAGAAGCTGCTGCGTGCGCTGTTCAAGAGGTAGCACATAAACGATACACACATCGGAAGCAACACGCTCCAGGGCCAAAGTTTAAACAACATGCCAGAGAAAATGAGAGACAGAAAATATGCGGCAGATGTGGAAAAGGAATGCACAAAAAATCTGACTGTCCAGCGTTGAAATCCTCATGCAACAGACGCAGGAAAATGGGACACTGGGGAAAGATGTGCAAGAGCAAAGTGGTGAGTGAAGTAAGAGACTGTGAAGAGTATAATTACCACTTTCTGGGTTCAGTTAATAGCACAACTTCATGCAGTGAATGGACTGTACAATTAGAGATTGGCAGTACACCGGTTAGCTTTAAAATAGATACCGGTGCTGATGTGTGCATTATGACTGAAAAAGCATTTAGAATGCTCAAACCTGAGAAAACACTGCTCACTGCTAAGACTGTACTGAATAGCCCAGGTGGCCGTCTAGACTGTATCGGTCAGTTTACAGCACATACAGAGTTAAAAAACAACCGGTACTCATTCAAAGTGTATGTTATCAGAGGAGAGACCCCTAGCAACCTACTTAGTCGAACAGTAGCTGAGCAGATGGGGCTGGTGAAGAGAATCCTGGAGGTGCACAGTGCTGTAATGGAGGTTGGCTTACTAAAAACACAGCCAGTGAAGATTGCGTTACAAGAAAATGCACAGCCTTATGCAGTATATGCTGCGCGCAGGATCCCAATCCCCCTCATGACACCTGTGAAGGAGGAACTGAACAGGATGGAAGCCGAGGGCATCATAGAGAAAGTAACGGAGCCCACAGAGTGGTGTGCACCAATAGTGCCAGCTCCTAAAAAGTCTGGACAGGTGCGTATATGTGTCGACCTCAGGAAGCTAAATAAAGCTGTCAAAAGGGAAAGGTTTGTTTTACCTACAGCAGAGGAGATCACGGCTAAACTGAAAAGGGTGTTCTCCACACTGGATGCAGCTGCAGGGTTCTCGCAAATACCACTGGATAAAGATAGTCAGAGACTGACAACCTTCATAACTCCGTTCGCCAGGTACTGTTTCAAACGTCTTCCCTTTGGAATTTCCAGCGCTCCTGAAATTTTCCAAAGGAAAATGATGGAAACTCTAGAAGGCCTGGAGGGAGTGGACGTTTACATGGATGACATTATCATCCACGGAAGGGACGTGGCGGAGCATGACCAACGACTACAGTCGGTGATGGAACAACTACAATCAGCTGGCCTGAGGTTAAACACGGGGAAATGTAGGATGAGGCAAGAGAAGCTACACTTCCTGGGCCATGAAATCAGTGCGGACGGGGTACGGCCGGACCCTGCCAAGGTATCGGCTATTAACAAACTGCCTCCACCTGATAACGCCCAGGGGTTAAAAAGAGTTCTCGGGATGATCAATTACCTGGGAAAGTACATCCCCAACCTAGCAGATGTGGGACGGCCGCTCTACGATTTGCTGAAAGTCAAATCAACATGGACATGGGGTCCAGCCCAACAAGCAGCTTTGCAGGAGATTAAAGGACTCCTCATGTCCTCACCTACCTTAGCATTTTATGATGTGAGAAAACCAACCAAGGTGTCAGCAGATGCAAGTAGCTATGGAATCGGTGGTGTACTGATGCAGCAACATGACAAGGACTGGAAACCAGTGGCTTATTGCTCCAGACGACTGAGCGAGGCTGAAACCAGATACGCTCAAATAGAAAAAGAGTGTCTGGCAGCTGTCTGGTCGTGCGAAAGATTTGAAAAATACTTATATGGTCTAAATGAGTTCAAGCTGATCAGTGACCACAAGCCATTGGTGCCACTAATAAATGCCAAAGACCTGGATGTGGTTCCACTTCGTTGCCAGAGGCTGCTGATGCGATTGATGAGATTCAACCCTACTGCAGAATATGCACCCGGGAAGACTCTCATAGTGGCCGATGCTCTGTCCAGGAGCCCCTCAGATGATTTGCAGGACTGTAGTGACACCCACTCAGATGTGGAGTCCTATGTGGCGTCCATTATTGACAGCATGCCAGCTTCAAAGCAAAAGATGGACATCATCAGGTCTAGCACTGCCGAAGATGAAAGCCTGCAAAAGGTAATCGCATATATTCGGTCAGGTTGGCCTGAACACATAGCCAGGGTGCATCCAATGGCCAGGGACTTCAACTCTAGAGGGAATCGTCACCAGGGGCAACAGAATGATCATACCTGGAAAACTGAGGGCAGAGATCATAGATCGCATACACGATGGGCACCAGGGTCTGAGCAAATGCAGTGAAAGAGCAAACACATCAGTGTGGTGGCCCGGTATATCGTCCCAAATTAAGCTTAAAGTCTCGTCGTGCCAGTCCTGCCAAGAAATGAGAAGAGCTCAGCCCAGAGAACCACTAATTTCCACGCCACTTCCCGAAAGACCATGGAAGAGGATCGGAATTGATCTGTGTGAACACAACAAACAGAGCTACCTTGTCATTTCAGATTACTACTCACGTTTTCTAGAGGTACTACACATGACAACAACTACCAGTACACAGGTAGTGAGAAAACTGAAAGCCACCTTTGCCCGCTATGGTATAGCTGAAGAGGTGGTCAGTGACAATGGGCCACAATTCACCAGTGCGGAGTTCAGACAGGGTTCCTGCACACTTTTTAAAGTCAAATTTAAGGCTTTTTAAGACCTTTTTAAGACCTGAAGAAATCAAAATTAATACCGTACATTAGGGGTGTGCAATATTGACAAAAATATATCTCGATATTTTAAACGTTTTGTTGATAATAATTAGATGATATTTTACTGATTGTGTTTTTGTGCTGGTGCATTGGGTGGTTTAGGCCTGTTGTTGACAGCAGACTCACGAAGATATTCATATTTTTCATATTCTATGCAGTGGTCAGTTCACAGTAGTGAAAGAAATGATTAATTAATGTGCAATATTTGCCACCTTAAATTGATTTCCAGGGGCATTTTCACCTATATGTGGACATTTTTTCTAAACTTATTTAGAGTTATGCATCACCTTTTATGTCAAATAGCCTACTAACATTCAAATTATTCAAATTAAATTGTACAGTAATTATACAATAATACTTAATTACACAATAATTATACAGTACCACCGTTACCAGTCAAATTAAATCATTCAATCAAAATCCATCTTTGCAGTGCAGAGGTGACACAGAAGCGGCATCAGAAGTGGCATTAATATTTACACTCCATTTACAATTGCATAAATAAAGCTATGAGAGTTTTTTTTAAATCAATATTCAATATTTAAATATGAAATGATTTCTAATTTTAATGTTTTAATTAAAGGGTACTTTAAATATGAAACTAAAACCGCCAGTAGGCGGCGGCAAGTCACTGTCCTAATACCGTAAGCGAGTTGAGCATACTGTCTATGGAGTTAAGGGATTCATTCATTCAACCGATTTGTTCAAACGGCTGATTCATTCGGGAAAGAAACAAGTGATTGTTCATTGAATCGTTAAAATGACTCGTTCAAAACGTGGAGTTCAGTCAAGAAATCATCGCTGTCTGTTGCATTAAGACTCTGCTACGGTTTCATTTTGAAATTCTAGTCGGCGAAATAAAGGGAAAACAAACAATATTGACAATATGGTGTCTAAAAAGTAACTCATGTTAATTTATTTTTAATTTAACTATTGTATAACATAAATATATCACACTTGTGCACGGGAAAACGGCACTCTTACTGATGTGATATTCTAATATAAGAACAGAATATGATATAAATATAAGACAAAAACTAATTTGGGGACATAGGCCTACAACTGCACTGACACATCACGCAGTGAAAGCACGAGAGACAAATGCGATGTCAGCTCACAGTGCCTCATACATCGTTAAAACAATGATTACAATATCATTATAGACAATACACATCGCACACCCCTAAGGACATAAAGAATGAACTTACGACTGAACTGACATTGCCAACTTTCTTCTTCTCTCCTCTCTCGCGTGCAAGAGACAGACGTTATTCTGCCGCGAATGTGATGCGAATTGTCACGTGAACAAGCAAATCCACAAAGATAGAATAATAAAAAATAATACTACGCTATTTAGATAGTTTTAATTTGGAAAACGTTTAGATATGTCTAAGTCGAAGTGTCATCTAAAATTTAAGACCTTTCATAAGTAAAAATAAGACTTCTTAAGACTTTTTATGGCCTTATATTTTAAAAATCTAATTTAAGACTTTTTAAGGATCCGCGGGAACCCTGTCAGAGAACTGGCTTGTGAGCTAGATTTCAAACACATAACCTCCAGCCCACATCACCCACAAGGAAATGGGCATGCTGAAAGAGCCGTACAAATAGCCAAGAGAATTCTAAAGCAAAAAGACCCCCTTCTGGCGCTTATGTGTTACAGATCCACTCCATGCAGTAGTACAGGTGCCAGTCCTGCAGAACTGTTGATGGGTCGGAAAATTCGGACGACCTTACCCACCCTTGACAGTAATCTGTTACCTAAATGGCCAAACACAAAAGTCATCGAGAGAAATGATGCAGCTAAGAAAAAAGAACAAGCGTACTACTACAACCAGCGTCACGGTGTGAAAACCCTACCTTTCCTATATCCAGGGAAGCAGGTCCTCACCAAAGTGGACACTCAAAAATCCTGGCTGACAAAGCCAACTGTGATGAAGGGGAGTGTCACACCACGATCTTATCTGTTGGAGACAGAGCAAGGGGGTATGTTGCGCAGAAACAGACGCCACCTACTGGAAGTGCCAGTGGGGAAAGCACCAATAACAACATCTGTAAATACCCCACAGCATGAGACCGCACTACAAACATCACTGAGTGCTGTCAAAACACCAAATGTTCCAGAACAATATGGAACAAATCCATCTCCTGACGGACTGATAAGAACCAGGTCTGGCAGAATTAGCAGACCACCACAAGTCCTGGACCTATAAATGAGGAAAGAAAGATAGGAGACAGAAACACATAGCATAGGGACTTCGAGAAATGTTAAGAGGAAAAGTTTACAGTAAACCCAAGTTAATACGGGTTCATTTGAGACTGTATGTTCTACATATGGAAGGAAATGTTTTGCCAAAATGTTACATGTATGCTTGAAGTAACAATGAAGCATTTGTTTTGTTATAAGGCAAACAACAGATTGAAAGGGGGAGATGTAATAGAATGATTAGTTATGTCTGAGTGTATGACGTGACTGATGACGCAAGAGGAAGAGTGTGTATAGCGTGGCTGCCGAAGAGTTGTTAAGGAGTTCACCAAACGTCTGAGTAAAAGTTCAAAGAACATATTTAAGACTGGACATTGTATTCTTTTGCAACATACAAGGGTTTATTACAACCTATAATTCAAAATTGAATTTACCTTGGTATAGTCAAATAACAAGAGTTCAGTGCATGGACATGACATAGAGTGAATCTCAAACTGGACTGTTTTCGCGTTCTCATTTAATTCATGTTTATGAAAAACACCCCTGAAAAACGGTCGGTTCTCCACACAATACCGACTGTGACGCAATAGTCGGGATCATTAATATGTATGCCTCCACAAATTTGCATATGCCAGCCCATGTTCAATGACAGGCGAAACTGCGCAGCCGAAGCATAGCAGTTGCTCAGTGTTTGGATGTACACATGAACACAAAAGTATTTTTTAGTTCCTTCATCCGAGCCTCTGAAGAAACAATGGCTTACTTTTATTTTCTCTGGAAATTTCCAAACATTTCACCGACGACTGTTTCCTCAACTTGGGCCAATACAGAGCTGGCCTCGGATCAGCTACCAAGCAACACTTTCTGATGTGTAATTGTTCAAGTTCAGACAGGTAACCTTTCTCTCAAAATCGTTCAATACTGTTTAAGCATCAGTAAGTCAAGCCAGTGACTAAAATATCAACTTCACATCGTTTCTTTTAGTAGGATGAAAAAAAAAACGTATTTAAATTGTGAATAAATTATATACAGAAAGCGATCAAAGAACAATCTTTCCACAGCGCGAGTTTATCTGGACACTTGCCAAAATCGTTATGAATTCAATGACGCACGTTACACTGCACAGCGAAGCTCTTACTGTATTTACATGATCGTGTTTGCATTGGGGAAAGCATTAGAGAACAGAAACTGCATTGCAATGATAAGATCTTCATTCTCGCGACCAACAGACTGTCCTCTGCTTGCTCAATGCTCAGTCATCACAGCAACATTGTATGTGATGGGAATAGATCTAAATACTTTAAAAACATCTCACGATTCGTTAATTTCGATAGCTGTAATAGTAAAAACGTATAATAGCTGTAGTAAAAGTATTCGAGAGAGTTTCACATGTAATACATAGCTATTTCATATGCACGCATGTCAGCCAATCACAGCAGAGGCTGGTTCCACACAGCAGACACGCCCCTTCAAACAGAGCGTTCAAATCAGAGGCTAAAATCCGGGTGGGAAAAATGCCTTTTATTTCTAAATTATGACTATTTTTGATCTAAAAAACATACTAACATTATAAGGGCAACCCAGGAAACATTATAAAATAATATAAAAAACCACTCTAGGGCAACTTTAAAGGGTCACTCCACCCATTTCAACATTAATCTTTCTTGAAAGTGGGTTATATATGTAGTCGAAATGTAAAAGAAATTTAGAATTTGGTGCCCTCTTGACCGAGAAAAGACAGAAAATAATTTTAGGGCGCATTTGTATGCAAGACAACAACTCCCACAATGCACCACATTGCACAGCTCCGCAACCCACTCCCACTAATCCAGAACAGCGCGCAAACATCAGAGAAATCACTCTTCCGTCTACAAGGCTAGCTGCCAAAAGAGTTTGAAATTCATTTCACACAAAATGTCTAGTTAGTTGGCTGTGGCGAGCAGGACGAGGGACGTGAGAGCAGCGCGAGTGATAATGAATGACACCTGTGAGACGCAGCGGTCTCATATCTCTCACGGAGGAGCGGAAGCACAAAAGGAACAGGCCTGATTTTGTTTTGTTTCTGTTGTGTGTGGCCAGCTGGCTTATACTTTTGTTTTGTATTTGTTTATTTTACTATTAAAATGTTTAAATGTTCGCCGGTTCCCGCCTCCTTCTTCCCACAACAACGAACCCCGTTACATTGGCAAACTCATTAGCGAATTACTCCTCGTTTGTATTTCTTTCTATATGGTGAATTATTGCATGATACCTGGATGTTCAGTCAGAACATATGCTGTGCGACACTAGGATGGTTCACATCACAACACAAACGTCCGTGTGCTCGTCTGATTCAAAGATTTCGTCCAGGAGAAATTGCCATCGTTGAAATTCTCTGCAGCAGACGGACTCTATCTGTGTCCGTAGCGCACAGCGAGAGCACAGGCACCAGCAGTCCGCCCAGCTCGAGCCAGTCCGGGCTCCTCGTCCGCAACAGGCAGCCGCCTCCTGTTCCTCCATCAGCCTCAGCTGCTCTTCACTATATTGCGGCTCGTAAAGATAGCCACGAACAGCGGATTCGAGCAGCAGAATTTCAAAATCCTCTACTTCCATATCATGTTTAGTTTCTTCTATATCGTGTTTAGTTTCTTCCGTCATTGTCATAACTTCCTATCTACACAGCGCTTGTTAGCTTTGCTTATAAACAAGATGGCTGATATTGATTTCAGTATCTACAAGTGAAGTCCCACCCACTGATCTGTGATAGCTCTGTTAGCGCATTAGGTCCAACCTATGGGCGGGTTTGAAAGGGTGGGATCTAGTGCTTGTAGTCTTTACAGAAATCCCCCCTTCTTACACTTCCTCCTACAATGACGTAAAATGACGATTTTTGCGTCATTGTAGGAGGAAGTGAAAAAGGTAAAAAGCGGATTTCTCTCGTCTCAGGGGAAAATGAGAGAGTGTTGCACGACCATTCAATAGTATGACTAGGTTTCGAAAAAACAAACAAAAATAACGACTTTATTCGACTATTCCTTTTCTTCCTTGTAGGCCTGAAACGAGACTTCGAGAGATTTCCACGACGCATGCGCGAGAATTGCGATCTCCTTCAACTACTTCAGTTAAGTTCTCGCGCGTCGTGGAAATCTCTTGAAGTCTCGTTTCAGGCCTACAAGGAAGAAAAGGAATAGTCGAATAAAGTCGTTATTTTTGTTTGTTTTTTCGCACAAAAAGTATTCTCGTCGCTTGATAAACTTATAGTTGAGCCACTGTTGTGACATGGAATATTTAAACATTTTCTTTAATGACTTTCTGGGCCGTCCGGTGTCATTCCCTTAGGGAGCCTATGTAGCAGTCATAAACCTCTCAGATTTAATCATAAATATCTTCATTTGTGTTCCGAAGACGAACGAAGGTCTTACGGGGTTGGTACAGCATGGGGGTGAGTAATTAATGACTTAATTTTAATTTTTGGGTGAACTAACCCTTTAATGCAAATGGGTGGAGTGTCCCTTTAATGTCAAATGTACTGTACAATGTGGGTCCTGAAGCAAGGATATCTTGTTTTCTCCATGTTTTTGGCAGCGAGTTAGGGGTCAATAAAGAAAAGGTAGCCGAAAAAGACAGAAAAGTAGCCTACATTAACGATGAATGCAGTTCATGTGAACATTCTCGGAAGATGCCGTTGGTTGTGAGGTTTTTCCTACAATTAATCCATCAGTGCCAGATACGAGTTACATCGCAGAGGCTGTGAACTCGCTGCATATGCTGTGGATTGTGTGCGTGTGTGTGTGCTGTTTGGCTTGGCACTAATGTCCTCTGTTAGTTTGTCTTATCTGTCTTCACTGCCAGACTAATCCTTCAGTTCCTCTAATGCCCAGACTTCCTTCTATTGTCCACTCTTAATGAGTTTGAAAAACGGAAATCACACCATCCCTCCCTCTTTCGTTCTTATAAAGCGGTTGTTTCCATCTAGACTGGGTTTCAGTCATGTCTTCAAAATTGTGAGACACTGGATAGTTTAGAGTATAGACCTTGCAAAGCACTTCAGAGAACCTGTTGCTGGGAGCCTACAGCTTGGCAAAGGTCAAAGGTAACAGGTGCCACTGAATATTTGTCTTGACTGCTGATTATTTTAACTTTTTGTATAAGCGAGTCTGAAGCCGTGCACATTGTGTTTAAAGGTAATGTTTTGCTATTTAAGCACGCATGAAAAATACCATGCATGTTTGTAAATATATTATGCTAATTTTTTTCCCATCCTTAGTTGGGGCATTCTTTCCATCTATGTGGAAATACGTGACATGTCTAAAACTCTCTGACAGATATGTAGTGGCTCAGAGATTTTTCCTTTGTTTCTCACTTCCAGCTGAACTTTTTGCTTTGCCTCATGCTATTATTTTTCACTAAATTTAACCCTCACTATTGTTGATGGCCCGTTGTTAAAAAGGGTATGGTGCCTGGACATTGCAATGCGTTATCTACTGTGTGCTTTCTAGAGTGGTTCAGGTGATTACTAATTGGGCTAAATCATTCATGATTTCTTCTTTTTCTTTAATCAGATGGAACCGTGCAGTTGGAAAGGATGGAGCAGAATTCTGTGGGTTTTCGTCTTGAATTTTTCAGGTTAGAGTTGGAGCATATTTGTGTGAGATTGTGCCTTTTTTAATTTTCTCCTGTCTGTTAGTCTGATTTTTTTTAAAGAAATTAATAATTTTATTGGATTAACAAGGATGCATTAAATTGATCAAAACTGACAGTAAAAACTTTTTTAGTTATTGTTCTTTTAAACTTTCTATTCATCAATAAATCTAATAAACACTTTTACTTTACTAATTTTTTTTGGGGTGAAACATTTTTACACTTAAAAATACTGATTAAATTTGAACACAATGAAATCAATTACATATCACTTATGAACTGAGTAAATGTAAGTACAAAAATTAAGTAGATCTGAGTAACTACATTTGGTACATTAACAAATAAAATTGAGTAGAATTAATTGAGGAAAACATAAAAAAATATATATTTATGAGTAGCCTAATATTACATTTTAATTTCATCTAAACCTTTGTAAAATACTCCACACAACCACAGGTAACATATACACGACATTGGCCTTTATAGTCGATGAGTTCAGCATATTTTGTTTTAACATGTATACAACATTGCCTACATTTAGGCCGTGTCCACCAAAGCGTTTTTAGCCAGCTGAAAACGGAAGACGCTCTGCTGAAGGCGCCTAGCTTTGGGCGCTTGAGAGCGTTTTGGCAGCGCAGCGGTTTTTCCGTTGAGACGTTTCGTTGCTATGATACAGAATATCCGCAGCACAGTTTACTTGTTACTGATTTCGCAGATAATTTGTTTCATTCTAAAAATTTATTTTTCATCCATTTTGTTCGGCTAGCTCTGCTGGTTGATGTCGTTGTACAGAAAGAATATTGTGACAGTTGGTCGGTGTGGTGTTAGTCCCGCCCCTCCTCCACTGTGATTGGACGGTTGGTTAAAAGTGACAGTTATGCCTGGTTCAGATGACACGATTTTAGCCCGATTTTGGCACGATCCGTTTGACGTAGGGTGTCGTGGGGATTCGTAAACGACAACGGGCGTCGGGACGCAAGATTCGATCGTATCATCTCGTATAGTGCGTCATAGTGGGCGACAACCTGCGATGCTTCACACATCACGACAAAAAGACTAGCATAGCACAGAAGCTTTTCAATACACAACTTTCAAAAATGGCGAAACGAAAGAGATACGATTGTGCTACTAGGTGGAGTTATGACATGGAGGAAAGGTACGTGGAGCTGTGGCAACAGTAACAGAAAACAATATTTTACCTCAAGTTCTCTTTGGAGGATTGACAGCCCACACTGTCCTCTTCGAGCAATCCAGGAACGTGTCCATTGTCGGGTTTTCTTTCTTTTTTTTAACGTTTTTCTGAACACAGGACAGCCAACACTCACCGCTTCATTCTAGGGCAGGTGCGAATACCATTTTTTGAGCTTTGAAGCTTCGGTAGTAATGAACATCGAATATTCGAAATCTCTATACCGTAAAACTTCAAATAATAGCCCGGGCTTTTATTTTCCCAAATCGTCGAACTGCACCGGCTTGTATTTGAGACTGGCGTCTGAGACCGGCCTTAATAATTTAGTGTTGAGATGTTGTTCATTGAGTCTCTAATCCAGTGGTCTCCAACATGGTGCCCGCGAGCACCTGGTAGCCCGCATGGAGTCCACAAATCCGGCAAAACACGGAAGTAAAGCAGCGCCGCCATTACTGCGTGCCTTGCTGCTAAGGAAGTAGCGCTGGTCCCGTAGGCGGCTGTAGCAGATGTTAGCTGTACAAAATGTTATTTCTGTTGCTTTTTTTAGTACGTATGCTGTCCAGTGATGCCGGGAAGAGCGTGTTGTGTGGTTGGCTGTTTTAACAACAAATAAAACCGTTTGTGAATTTCACCTACCTTTGTTGCGCATTGACTGCCCATGTTTACGGCCATACGGATTACACAAGTTCCTAGTGCGGGCGGTAATGAATGCACTCACTCTGTGTATGAATTCTGTATGCTGGCAAATCCTCTAATTATAACAAACAAAGTGTATATATTATGAAAGATGCATTGTGCATTCAGCTTCAGTGATAATAACAGAGATGTTGGAGATCGTGATGAACTGATGTCAGCTTTTTAGGAATTATTAAGGGAGCGCACTTGCGCACATTCAGTCATGCCAAACCATGCACGCAGTAGCCGGCTTGCTTTTATAACAGTGTGGTTTGTGTCTTAATGCTTTAATAACAAATAATTTATCAGGAGCATTCATGGTGATGTGTATGGTGGCGACACGTAGGCTAACTTGAAACTATTTGGAGGTAACTTACAGAAAAAAAAGTCTATTTGCGGGCGGGAGAAAGTAACATAGAAAGTAGTTGCAGGGCTCTCAAGAGTCACGCATTGAGCGTGACAGTCGCTCATTTCGGTCTTTTGTCACGCTCTCCCGCCACATATTGTATTTCTCACGGTGAAAAACTATTTATAATATGTAATATACCGCAGCGCCCAAAATTTATCTGGGCGCGCCGCTCTCACTATGAAACCGGCAGGAATCAAGCGCGTCTCGAGGAAGTTCATGCAGTCGTGTCCTCATATAGGCAAATAAAGAGCTCGAGTGTGACACGTGCTTCAGCGTGTGTGTGTTAAATGAAACTGCACGTCGACTGCACCATTCATTCACACAGAACACGTAGGATTCGTATTTAAATAGTATTATTGCGGCGTATAGTAGGCTATTACAAAACAATGGTAGGGGAAACACCGAGTTATTTTGGCTCAACTTACCTGTGTGAATCTGCATTTTCAGATATGAATTTTATTAAGAACAAACACAGAACACGCCTTACTGATGGACATTTGGAGGACTCAATTATACAGTTTCGGGTTATACTCCCGATTATAGGGCACTTGTGGACGTTATGCAATGGCAAGCTTCCCATTAAAAGGTAGATGTTGGTTTTTTTGCCCATAAAAGCAGGCTGATTTGGCCTATTTATTGTTGTAAGTGTGACTAACTCTTGACATTTTGTATTAAAATTGCGTTTAAATGTATTCAATGTAATGGGATCTACAGAGAGAAAATTATAAATACAATTATAATTGTACATTTATATAAATTCCTATAAATAGGATTGATTGATGAATAAAAATAATCTAATAATTAATAATAATTTAAAATGCTTGTGAGAAATGATTTACATTTATTAAGCCATGATGTCAATATTCATTTCATTACTTTAACATATTTTGGTGATTAAAAGTAAAGTGAAAAAAGTGCCACAGTGTTTATGGTTATATGACATATTTTAAAAATGAGAAATTGTTTATTTTTATATAAAAATTTGCATTTCTTTCTTTTTGCTCTATCGAAAACGTACCGAACTGTGTCAGCAGCTCAGCACTGATTATATTGAACCTAACCGTGAATTTTGTGAACCGTTACACCCCTAATATATAATTATAAATTCAATTGTCATAGTATTTAACAAAATTACTGTTTGTTGTTGTATTTTTCACAACTTGAAACGTGTGTGTGTGCCTATATCAAACAAGTAGCCCTCTAGACTATTTTATTTCTTCAGGGAGCCCTCACTCACAAAAAGGTTGGAGACCCCTGCTCTAATCTCTAAAAATCTCCGAATGCTCCACGTGAAACTGCGGTCTTCCAACCTTTTACTATCGTGTCAATTGATTTGATTAATATGCGCGAGGGAGAGAGAGCAAGCAGCGCTCGGGTTGTTTGAAGACGAGTGCGCGCGCGCGCGCGGCCGGGGCTCTCTCTCTCTGCTCGTTATAGAATAGCAGTCATTCTATTCTACATCACCGATCAAAATAGGCTTTGAAGTTTGGCTGGACAAAAATTTGCTTTGGCGACCGCCAAAAAGCGGACGATCTGGCAGTTTTAGAAGATTAACAACCCGAAACTAAAAAACAGACCCGGCCACTATTTGAGACCGGCTTTTATTTACCCAAACCTGTAGCCACACCAGGCGTGTAAAAGAGACAGGCAGTGTTGGGCAGTAGCGTCGCTACAAGTAGTGACGCTACTAGTTTAACTACATTTCTCAGTAGCGTGGTGGTAGTTTCGCTGTTTTCTGAATCAAATAGCTTTTCGCGAAGCTCTTTTTTTTGATCAAGTAGTGCGGTAGCGTCCACACACTACACACAAGCTACAGTTTTCTAAGCATTTGTAAAGTTCAACCTCAAATCGGAAATACAACTGCTAAGTATCACTGATCCTGAATAAGTGACGATGACGGCGGTTGGCAACCATAGGACTATATTTCATTCCTGCGATGCGGAAAACACGGACAGGATCGCGGAATCCAGGCATAAAAACGGAATTTACTGTATAACGCGGAAAATCCCGGAATTGTCATATCTTGGATAAAATCGCGATATAGACTAGTGTATGTGAATATTCGCATAACAAGTATTTAAATAGGAATCATGCATGTTCTGCGCGTCTCTGAATGAACCATTTAATGATGTTTAATTTACCACAACACTCAAACACACACTGAGGCACGCATGACGCTCGCGATGTTTTCAGCCTATATGAGGACATTAATCCATGAACTTTATCTACACAGCCGCCCCGAGAGTCACTTCTGCAGCTTTCCAGCTTGATTTGAGAAAAACTATCGTCATATCATAAAAACACACAGAGACAAAGGTCTACACAGCAACCCGTCAAAATAAAAGGTTGGTTTAACCTTTGAAGAAAGTTTTGCTTACATCATCACATTTATATCATTGGTTATTAATGTAATTAAACCATTAAAATGGAATCAGGAAAAACAAAAAGAAAACAATTTAAAAAAAGTCATAGTGCCCTAAATTTTAATTGATTTTAATATTTTAATAGATGATTGTTAAATTGTATAAGTTTCATGGTTTCAATGAATTAGACATGCTTTTTGATTACAAAAAAATAATTTAACTATTAAAATGGGAGTCAAAAAAAAAATATATGTAAAAAAGTTCATAGGGCCCTACAACCAGCTTTTAGGTGCATTACTAGGCTACCACATTCTGTTCCGGGCGTGGACATCACATAGCCTACCAATCTCAATCCTTGGCTGACACACGAGAAATTTGCTTAATGGAAAGATACACACTCTCTCGACACCTGGTTTTGTTATAGTTTTATATAGTTATATGGTTTTCAGTGTTTCCCCTAGAAATTTTTCCAGCAGCGGTGCTGTCCCGTGCCGGAGCATGTTACCAAGTCGCGCGCACTTGCGGACTTTTTTTAAAAATAAACCCTTAAACCATGACTTCTGGCAAGTTTTGTGGATAGAAATTGACATTTTGAGACATACAATTACGACATACCATCAAATTCAAGGTGATTATTGCAGCACGCACCTTGAACTGGTCACAAACACAAACCTTCATTTTATAATTTTAGACAGGATTTTTCACGTTTTTGTTTTGTGTTCATTTTCAGCTATAAGGTAGATATTGATAGGGGAAAAATTAAATGGCACAACCAAGAAAAATATTATTATTAATATAATTTTAGGCCACACCCAATCTGTGAGCACTTAATTTTTTAATTTTAACATTTTTAAAATCAAAAGTTTTAAGTTAACATTATTTAATGCACAATGAACAAACATGAACAATCAAGTGTTTTATTTGACTTGACTGTACTTTTATTTAATCCAAAACTGTGTTCGTATTTCATTTTAAAAGACTTTTTAAAAGAGTTATCCAGCCAAGAATAAGCCTAGAACTAGTTTTCTGGCGGACTAATAACAGCACTCGGGTGTCGGTCCGAGACTGTGCTCATGTACTCTTGCTCGTAAAACTACCCGGATACAACCGCACCCGAGTCCACTTTAGGGGCCGTTCACATATCGCGTTTTTTGCCCGCAAATGCGTTATTTCAATTGTAGGCGCGAGTGGCGAGATGAAAACATCGTAACATCTCATCTCAACACGCCACGTGACAAAAACCAACCGATCAGCTTCGGCCTCTCCGTAACAACATCGACAGCTCGGCGGAACAGCTGATCATAGCTGTACAGGGCGGCTTTTTATTTCTCATCTCCATAAATATATCTAGTAGTAAAGCTAATGCAAGGGCTAGAAATCAATTAAATCTTTGCTGCTACTTCCTCGTCCTCATGGAGAGCGCCGCTTTCTCCTTTCTAAAAGCGCTTGCTCTCTCCCGTGGCGTCTGTCGTTGCTATGCAACCATGAATAGAGGCGGCCTGGAGAAACGAGCGTGCTTCCCGCGCGCCTACATTTGAAATAACGAATTTGCACGCGCAGAAAAACGTGCTATGTGAACGGCCCCTTATGGCAACGTGACATTAGCCTAATCGAAAATATTTCCATTTGTGGCTCTTTCCTCCTTTCTTGTCAACAAGTGGATTCAGAGCCACTGCATTAGCAACACCGGCGCACGCCACGTCTCAAGTGTTTTTAGGTGTGTAAGTGGATGTCGTGATATTACTGATCATGTGAAGATTTTGCAGCGGGGCTGAAAATCCAGTGGCGGCGCTGCGCCGCTGCTAAATACATTGTAGGGGAAACAATACAAGTCAAGAAATAAAGCCAGTTAAAAGATTCAGTCAAACATCAGTCAGCAGGCTACAACGTTAAAGTTAAATCGCCTAAATATATAAAGTTATGGAACTTCACTTTGCCCTCAGCCAAAACGATTTACCAGGGAACTAGGGATGTCAATTTTCACAAATTCCCATGATCGATCGTCGTTTAAATTAACGATCAATTAATCGTTAGCATTAATGGCAAACAGCACAGGGTCTGCAAATGCTGCTCAAAAAGCTATGTTACTCATCAAATTAATAAGAATGTTTTTTAATCTAAATAAAGGCTTAGTAGGATTGTAAAATGTTTTGATGTGATTGATAAATTAAATTAACTATTTAATATATAAATATAACGACAAATACAATGTGTCACCAACGCCGCCTCATATGCGTGCTTGTCAGAAACAACGCACTGAAAACGGCAACTAAACCCAATGAATTCACAACCATTTAATAAAATAGTGTTCTCATGTTATGTAATATGAAAGTCCCAAATTAACCATCGTTATTATTAGTTGTGCATTCTGCTTGAGCGGCGCGCGCTGAATGAATAACCGTTGAGCACTTTGTTAGCGTTTATTTAACTCAAAGAAACGCATCCTATTTGATATTAATCAGATATATACAAAATAAGCAGAATATTACAAAATTGTATCTGCACAAAATGACGTGAATGCACAAGTGAACTTAAACTGAGTTACATGCCATTCAGAATCACTCATGTTGTGGTGGACGCACTCTTCCTGGAACAACGCGACATGGCATCTAAACCCAAATAATTCACAATGTTTTATTACAATAGTGTTCTCTATATAATCTTGTGTAATATGACAGTCCCAATAGTCATTATTAGTCGTGCATTGTCGTTTGAGCTGAGCGCGCTAAAGATCACGTCGATTCTTAACCAAATGCATCCAATATGAGACCAATCAGATATAGATAAGCGTACACAAAATAAACTATTACAACTTACATTTGCACAAAACAAAAGGCTGCGAATGCACACGCAAACTTATAGTCATGATGAAGGTGTAAAATAGTCCCAAACAACTCCAGTGTGTGTGTGTCATTCAGTGGGACTCAACACTTCACCACACCGGCGCGCTCGCTTACATGTTTCGCGGTCAATGGCGCCACCAGGGGGTGGCCAGGGGTGGCCGTGGCCACCCCTGGCCGACTCCTGGCCACCCCACTGGCCACCCCAATGGCCAGTACAAATTTTAGTTATGCATTTCATAAATAAGTCAAAAATATTCTTTAGTAAAAGAAGACGGGGAATTATGTGTCGTGACGTGCTTTTTAAGTGCCAAACGGTTACAGTATACTGTTTCAGCAGCTTTTTGATGTGTCTTTGCCACGTTTTGACAAGCAGGGATGCAAACAGCGCGCTTTTCGGCGCCTCCCGATTTTTTCACTTCAGTTTGGGTGACAAAGTCATCTGAAGTCATTCCATAGCTTAATGTGAGGGACAGAAGTGTATTTACATCATTAAAGTATACGGAAACTCGTTTTCCCTCCTCTGCGGATGTCAATCAATCTCCATTCATATTCAAACAGCGCGCGCGCCTCTTGGATGCACGGTAAAACTCTCTCCAATATGATATATTCACATTATAATACATTATCTGTAGATAAAAGGCTGTAGATTTGCATAAAATTACTTTATTTTGTTGGAGTTTGTTGCTGTTTTTAAACGACTCACTACCGTGTGCTTGCTAGATCATACACATCACAAGGACTATGAATCGGCATCAAACACACAATAACTGGAATTCAAAACTGTGAAACAAAGTAACAAATCGCACTAGGATTTGTGCGCTCGACATTTCTTCGCTTTGTGACGTGAACTTTTAAATGCGCACTTATGCAGCGCAGCGCTGCACACTGTGACTCCATGTTGCTTTGAGCACATCATTCTGCACCCGCGAATCCCGCGATGCGCATACACGCAGTGTGCGCTCTGTTTTTCATGTTATCATGGGTTTGCGCACTGAAATATTATTAAAAGCCAATATATTTTGTTATACCTAGCCTGCTCAATACATTTAAAATAAGCATAATTTAATTGCATATTATTTATTTGTAGTGTAGGCTATATATGCACTTCTGAATTCTTGACATTCATATATAAATATAAAATTGTGAAATGTATGATTGCCTGATTGAATTTTATAAGAGAACTAATAGTCATTTGTTTTTATTAACATATTTAGATTTTATAAAATTACTGTGCAGATTTTTTCAAGAATTGCTTTTTGCTGCTGATTTATACACTCATTAAGTTTATTAAAAATGCATAATACATTTATGTAATATTTAAAGGTGTCAACTGTAATCTTACACTGCAAAATAATAACTTAAAAAGGATTAAATTCATCACAATTATGTAAGTATCTGGAAATTTGCCGCGGGGTGAGAGCCCTTATATATATCATATCTATATAATATATATCATTATATATAATATAATATGTATTAGTAGGGCCCTACTAATATCATTAGTAACATTAAATATAACACAATACACCAAAGTATATCAGTAGGAGTTTCCTTAAGTCTTTATGATAGTTTTCTACAGGCCGGTTTACTACAACAGTAGAATACAATTCTGAAATTATGGTTTATAGTTTTGGTGTGCCACCCCAAGATTTTAAGTGGCCCCATCTGGCCACCCCTATGAAAAATTTCTGGAGGCGCCACTGTTCGCGGTTGAGCAGCACGAACGCGCATGATCCTGCTTAATCGATGATCGATAAGTTTTATCGATTAAATGTATTATCGACAATTAATCGATCGTCGATTAATCGTTGACATCCCTACAGGGAACTTAATCATAAATTAATGAGACCAAAGACCGCCCGTTAGATATACACAAGCCAATGTATATCTCATGTTTAACGACACAGAGCCCGCGGCAAACGTCAGAATAGCCGAGTTCAGGCTGTTCCAGGCGGGCTAGATGTGCCGCTGATCCCTGGATCTGACAACTCCGAAAACGTCAGAACAATTTTTTCAAAAGGCGCTATTTTTATAAATAAACCACAGATCTGAGATTTAAACAACTACATTCTCGACTTAAAAACTCTTTAGACTACATTTCATGACACAATAACAGTAATATTTTTAAATTTCGCGGACTTTCTCCTCTGCTGTTGACGCAACCTACTATGAAAAACGCTAAACAAATAAAAGTATTACTTGATGTCAACAAACTGCTTTTATCTTTTATTTTTCTCTTAAATTTTAAATCTTTAGATTCTAGGCCTACATAAAGCTACCACATAAAGCTTAAACAGCTCACGTACGTTAGCTACAAGTTATCGCGAGAGCATATTTAGATCAGGCACACTGGCATACTATGGGGTCTTTAGCTGGGACCCATCTCTTCAGTGGGACTCATCTCTTCACCACAACGGCACACGATGACTGGTCAGGAAGCAATGTCTAGTCTGACATGTTTCTTGTCCACGACACGACAAGATTTTAGGTGTCAAAATCGCGTAATCTGACACAGTGACTATCGTAACAGACAAAAAAATCGTGTAATATGAACCAGGCATTATGAGCGCTGCGTTTTATCCAAAAGTTGAACATTTTTCAACTCTCGGCGACCAGTAAAAACGCCGGGCGCTCAGCACTTCAGCGTGAAAAAACGCCGAACGCTCAGCGCTTGAGCGTTAAATACACGCTCAGCGCCTCGTTACGCTCATGGCGTTTAAAAAACGCGGCTTCCATTGAAAACAATTGGAATTTTACGCCAGCTGCGTGAAATACGCTTTGGAAATCGTTTTTCCACGCGCCTGGCGTATGTTTTCAATTGTTTTCATGAGCGCTGAGAGCTTGGCGTTTTTACAGGTCGCCGAGAATTGAAAAATGTTCAACTTTGGATAAAACGCAGCGCTCATCACTGTCACTTTTTACCCAGCCGTCCAATCACAGTGGAGGAGGGGCGGGACTAATACCACACTGACCAACTGTCACAACATTCTTTCTGTACAACGACATCAACCAGCAGAGCTAGCCGAACAAAATGGATGAAAAAATATTTTTTAGCATGAAACAAATTATCTGCGAAATCAGTTACAAGTAAACTGTGCTGCGGATATTCTGTATCATAGCAACGAAACGTCTCAACGGAAAAACCACTGCGCTGCCAAAACGCTCTCAAGCGCCCACAGCTAGGCGTCTTCAGCAGAGCGTCTAGCTTTTTCAGCTGGCTAAAAACGCTTTGGTGGACACACGGCCTTAGCAGAGCGTCTAGCGTTTTCAGCTGGCTAAAAACGCTTTGGTGGACACACGGCCTTAAACTCATATAACAAATATACTAAAAACTAAAAATTTAAAAAGTAATTCATTCAAGTGTAACTGGTCTGTTATCCGTTATCCGTTATCTATTTCCACCGTATCAGCGCTGGTTCTCTTGCCTGAGATGGACACGCGCTCTGAACTTCAGATCGCCGTCCTGCGTTTCACTCATAGCCGAAATATGGTGCGATGCGACTGACTCCATAGCCTGCCAATAAACAAACAGTGCATAGTTCTAACATTTTATCATCCAAATTAATTACATTCATTATCTTTAGGAATAAAATCGTGTGTTTTATGCAAGGCATCAGGGGTTTCAATCACGCGAAAAGACAGACACTCGTTTAGGTGACTCACATTGCGTCCCAGTATGTTGTTTTGCATTAAATAAAATTATTTAAAGCACAGTAATGATTTTATAGATACAATAAAACATACACACCTGAATTTCACAGAAGAAATGTAGTGCACCAATTCTGCGAAGAACTGTTGTTCTGGAGACCGGAGACGGAGAGAGAGAATTCAAACAGCCCGCGCTCACTCAACCTTTGATTTTCACTCGACTCACTCGTCACGTGAGAGGGTGGGGGAGGGGTGCGTTGTTTTAAGAGTAAACTTACTAAATTTCTTAAGAGTGTGTTAAGGATTAATAATATTGATTTGAATTAATTAATTAATATCTGTGGTTCTGGAAAAAGATCAGTTTAATTCTCCATGCTCAAATATTTTGAGAAAAAAAAAATATATAACTGTAAATTTTAGACAAAATTAACTGTTAGATTTCTAGTCAATTATTTTGGTATGTTTAAGTTCAACTCAAACAATCAAGTAAATGATATTCAGAGATTTTATTAAGTTAATAAAGTTAATTATTACTGTGATATTTACTAAGCCACTGAATATTTTTTAGAGTTTACACACACACACACACACACACAAAATAATTAAGCAGCACAACTGTTTTCAACATTAATAATGATAAGAAATATTTCTTGAGCAGGAAATCAGCATAGAATGATTTCTAAAGGATCATGTGAGACTGATAACTGGAAATAATGCTGAAAATTTAGCTTTTGCATCCCTTTTTTTAAAAACATTACAATTTAAAATATATTAATACATATTCTTTTAAATTGTGATAATATTTCACAATATTGCTGTTTTTACTGTATATTTAATACAAAAAAAATGCAGCCTTGGTTCCTTCAAAAACATTTTGAATGGTAAGTTAACGTTATGCCACTTGATTAAAAACTAGCATGCAAGTGCTTTACTCTCTTACTCTCTTTGTTCTATAGGTTTTGTGTCTGTCGAGGGATCTGGACGCTGTAGTCTGTTTAGCCGGCATCAAATACACACTTTTGACGGTGTGATTTATGAGTTCCCTGGAGACTGCAGCTACATGCTGGCGGGAGACTGCCAACACAGAAGCTTCTCCATACTGGGTAAAAAAAAATCCTGTCACACACACGCACACACACACACACACACACACACACACACACACACACACACACACACACACACACACACACACACACCCACACACACACACACACACACACACACAAACCATTTTTCCTGAATTAAACAATCTATGGCTTGTTTGTAAGGATGTGTGTTTACTTCTAGGCGATTTCTCTCACGGAAAGAGGAAAGGAGTGACTTTGTTTCTGGGAGAATTCTTTGAGCTTCACCTCTCTGTTCATGGAACGCTGTCACAAGGAGCAGAGAGGTACAAACTGGAAATTTCCTACTCTTAAAAATAAAGGCGCTGGCATTTATGGTTCCATGAAGAAACTTCAACATCCATGGAAACTTTCCATTCCACAAAAGGTTCTTTATACTGGAAAAAAAATTCTTTAGATTAAAATTTAGACAAAATGAATGTTAAATAATAAAATTAGGCAAAATTATTCTTTTTTTGAACTGTTCATTGAAAGGTTATTTGGGGAACCAACAATGGTCCTTTTATAAATGGCATGCAAACCTTTATTTTTTGTAGTCAAAATATAAAATAAAATGCTTATGGCTTGCTAATGGAATTTAGGAATTTTACAGTGTGTTATCCTTATTTTATTTCGAAGAATTCAAAATAATGTAGAATATTCCATTAGCATTCTTTTAGTATTTTTATATGCATTATTATATATCACTATACCATGTTGATATAACCATCTTAGACCATCATGAATTTCCAGGCTGGATTAGTGTTGTTGGTAACTACTGGGTAAATTAGTTAATCAGCCTGGTTAGGGCACCAGCTCATCAGCATATAAAACACAACTAATGATCAGCTATGCTACTCATTTAATCAGGTTATCATATAAAAATGTTTTTTTTTTGGTTCCCTCCAGGCTCCCATTGCCATATGCATCGAGCTCTGTGTTTGTAGGGTTCGAGCTGGGGTACGTTCGACTATGGAGTGAAGAGTTCGGGTTCTCCATCCGTATAGACCCCTCGCATAACATTCAACTAACCCTCGGCAAGCATCACAGCAACCGTACATGTGGCCTGTGTGGAAACTACAATTATTTGGTGGAGGATGAGTACACCGCACAAGAAGGTGCGACACTAACGCAGGCATGAACACAACAACATACCTCTCAAACAATCTTTCGGTAAGACCATGTTTTAAAAGCAGTGGACAGGATGCTGATTAATATGAGCTGGGGAAATAGGTGGCGTCAATGTTCATCCAGAAGACAAAACATTAGGAAGTTCAAAAACTCTTTGTTTCAGAGCCTTATTTGGGCCTTTAGGGGGCATGTTAGTGTCCTGTCATAGTTCCATATTACAGCTTTTGTAGTTGATGGTGCACTTATCAGATGTTTAAATTTGGAACACGAGTTCACATGAGTTCACCACATAACACAGAGTCGAAATTCGGCACAACACCGGTATGCAAGAAAAAGTGAAGGTACGCTAAAGATTAAAATATAGAAGTTCTGTTAACTGCTCATGATAATTAAGCACATTCCTCACCCATTTCTTAAGACTGTGATGTGTAAAAGAAAAAGAAAAAAGCCCATTACTTTAATGTGTCTATTAAAATAACAAAATAACAACACTTATTAACATTATAAATGTATTTTCTGTCAAGTTTGCTTGAATTAATACTGGCTGAATAAAAGTATTAATTTCTCTAAAAAAAACTTTTTATAATTGTTTTATGTACAGTTTGGAGTAAAATATGACCAGAGCATGTTCTTGACAGACTTAAGTGTGTGTGTTTAGGTTTTCTGACAGATGATCCATACGACTTTGCAAATTCCTGGGCCATGAAAGGCGCAGATGAACCCTGTAAACGCGTCTTGCCCCCGTCGCAGAGCTGCAACAGCACCGGAGAATCAGCGAAAGTCAGATGCTTGCCTGCACAACATAAACAACCTTGTTACAATCCATTGTGTGCCTTATCATATAGATTGCACAGTCACACTTTAGATTAGGGTCCAATTCTCACTATTAACTATGACTTTTGCCTCAATAAACTCCTAATTATTGCATTATAAGGTAACTTAGTTGGTACGTTTAGGTAATGGGTAGGATTAAGGGATGCAGAATATGGTCATGCAGAATAAGGCATTAATATTTGCTTTACAAGTACTAATAAACACCAAATATCCTAGTAATATGCATGCCAATCAGCAACTAGTTAATAGTGAGAATTGTACCCTAAACTAAAGTGTTACGATTGCACCGATTTTTCAGTGTGTATGCGTGTGTTTCAGGATCAGATGTCACGGTGTGAGGCCATGAGCAGCTCAGCACTCTACCTGCGTTGTGCTCACCTTGTGGATGCGGCAGCGTTTGTGTCCGTGTGTGAGTCTGATGCCTGTCACTGCAGAACGGGAGATGAATGCGTGTGTCAGGCCATGCTGGAGTATGCCCGCACCTGTGCCAATCACGGCGTTACACTGTCCAACTGGCATGTGCAGAGCCAGTGCTGTAAGTAATCTCACTTTCACACTTATATAAATACATTTCATATCTGATATTGACTGTGTATATTCACATGTTACTCTTTGTTCAGCCCCTAAGTGTCCTGTTGGCATGGAGTACAGCGTCTGCACCCCGACTTGCTCCACGTCCTGTCAGAGTGTAAACATCCAGGAAGTCTGCAATGAGGAGTGTGTTGATGGCTGCAACTGCCCAGGTGAGAGTGATACCGCTCAACCAATCTAGAAAAGTTCAATTCACCTTAATTTTGTTTTTGCTTCTTGCTGTTTATGACCTCTCTCTTGTGTGTTTTTAATGTCAGCTAAGTTGATGCTTTAGTATTAAATAATGACTATAATTATACACTACCATTCAAAAGTTTGGGCTTTGATTTTGAAGTTAGATTTTTTTCTTTAAAAGAAATTGATACTTGTAATATTCATATTTAGCATAATGCAAGGATGCATTAAATTTATCAAAACAGTAAAGACATTACATTTCTTTTCATCAAAGAATCCTGAAAAAATGATCAGTTTGCACATAAATATTGAGGAGCAAAACCGTTTTCAACATTGATAATATTAAGAAATGTTTCTTAACGCAGAAAAAACACCATATTAGAAGGATCATGTGACACTGAAGGCTTGAATAATGATGCTAAAAATTCAGCTTTGCGTCACAAGAATAAATTACATTTCAAAGTAAATTAAAATAAAAAAGCAGTTTTTTAAAATGTTAATAATATTTCACAATATTACTGTTTTTACTGTATCTTTGGTCATGCCTTGGTGTGCACAAGAAACTTATTTCAAAACCATTTAAAAATCTTATACCTACCCTCAACTTTAAAATGGTAGTGGTTTAAAAAAAATAAATGGAAAAAATATTTTATAGATATATTCTCTGATGCATTCTAGCTTTTTAGGTTAATTTATCTTTAGATATTTTTACTGAAAAACAAGACAATGAAACTGACCACCAATGATAATGTTTATCTTAGCTTTATCGTTCCTTTTCCTGCTTAGTGTTGAATGTGTGAAATGTGTTTGTCAGCGGGTAAGGTGTTGGATGGAGATCGTTGTGTTGACGTCTCTCAGTGCTCTTGCACGCATGCTGGGCGTAGCTACCCTCCTGGTTCCTCCATATCGCAGGACTGCAACACATGGTGTGACACACACACCCATCCACACATATACGTACACACACATAAAAAACAATGCATTCAAATATGTGTGGCTACTACTATATCTGCACACACTCACTTAAACTCACCTTCACTTTTAGCGTCTGTCGCCATGGATCATGGGAATGTACCAACGAAGGATGTCCTGGTAAATGTGAATTTGTTGCTTTTCTTTATTTTTTATTAACCTTCAAATAATTAATACAGTAATTTAATGTCAATCTAGCTCAATTTCTAGTAAGTAACACAACATATTCTTTTTCACCAGGAAATACGACCCATTACATCTCTAAAATGTTTTGCAAATGCAATTTTAACGTTGACATTAAATATTTCTGAATGCCCTGATGAAGAAACATTGCTTTCTTATTGATTTCTTCCTCTGTCTCTTCTTAGGGGGGTGTCTGGTGACAGGACAGTCCCACTATAAGACCTTTGACGATAAGTTTTTCACCTTCAGTGGGATTTGTCAGTATCTGCTCGCTAAAGACTGCCAGAGCAACTCTTTTTCGGCCATCATTGAGACTGCACAGGTCTGAAATCTTCTGTGTAGTATATACACTTGTGCTTGTTTGTTTGTTTGTCTGTGTGCTTATAGTTGTATTTTTCTGCTGAAGTGTGCAGATGACCAAGATGCCATCTGCACACGGTCAATTACACTGAGATTCCGAGATCTGGCCAATCAGACGGTTCACCTCAAGCATGGGGGCGTGGTCTCTGTGGATGGAATGGATGTGAAAACACCCTTAATTAATGGTCTGTCAAGTAGCGAAATACACCCAATGCATAAACAGAACATATAGATATAATGCCTTTTTTTCTTCAAATACATGACAGCTACAATGTAATACTGATGTAAAAATGATAGCGCAGCATAACAGTAATGTGTTTGTGTGTAGGTCCCCTAAGAGTGCAGAATACGGTGTTGTCATCTGTAAGATTGCGTTACGGTGACGATCTACATCTGGATTGGGATGGCAGAGGACGTGTCTTGCTGAAGGTGAGTGTGCCCTGCTGGAAAAACCAGGCTATACACTGAAAAAAACAAAACATTTAAACAACTTTCACTCAGAAATTGCTAGTAAATTTTACACATAAATATTACAGAAAATCTTAAACTGTTGACTGTTTTTGGTAATTAAAATGAAGCTGAAATAAAATAAAATAAAATAAATATTAGACGAACAAATTAAACCTAAAAATGGTACATGCAATTTAGAAATGTTAACTTGGCAGCTAACTGAAAGTTTAAAAGTACAAAGATGACTATTTTAGGACCATTTTTATAATAACTGTGACAGTTTTATGACATAAGTTCTATGGTGTTTTTTTTTTCTTTCATTTTTTAAAGCTTCGTAGCCTCAATCAATCACCTAAACCACTTTGAATAAACAAACAATCAGCTTTGACCGTCCAGAAGAAACCTTGTAAAACAAATCGACCACTTTAAACTGGTTTTAGCTGGACTATTCAACAGTGTTGAATGTGTGTCACACATGTCATGTGTGTGAGAATGCTAGGTGCTTTATGCACTCAAAACAATGCATAAATAATTCCCCATGTACATATAAAGTCTGTCTGTGAAATGCAGAATCTGGGACATGTATCAAATATTCCTGAGCTGCAAACCTGATATGTGAGCGTGTGTGTGTGTGTGTGTGTGTTTGCAGCTAAACCCTGCCTATGCTGGGAAAACGTGCGGTCTGTGTGGTAATTATAATGGTAACCAAGGAGAC
Organism: Tiaroga cobitis; assembly: GCA_030578255.1. Classification (NCBI taxonomy): domain Eukaryota; kingdom Metazoa; phylum Chordata; class Actinopteri; order Cypriniformes; family Leuciscidae; genus Tiaroga; species Tiaroga cobitis. The sequence continues at coordinate 10,693,627 of CM060608.1, forward strand.
GACTTCTTAACAGTGGGCGGGCTGGTGGAGACACGCGTCGAAGGATTCGGCAATGCATGGAAGATGAACGCGGACTGTGATGATCTTCAATTGCAACACTCAGATCCCTGTATTTTAAATCCTAAGAGAGGTATACACAAACACACTGTGACAAGGTTGTGACAAAAAAAATCTATATTAGGGGCACAGATGTCAAATTTTAAGAATCTGTTATTAAAAGAACATATTGACCACTAATCTGACCACTATTGGCAGGAATGTAGTGGTTACATATTTATAAATGCACTATACATGCAATTTTATCTCAAATTTAAATGGCATGTTTAATAATGTTCACTTTGCACTTTCTTAAATTAAGAAGAACTGATGTCACCAATAGCTGCTTGCATGTATGATGTCATGATTTATAAATGCACTGAACACTAGAGGGCAACAAAGACTAGCAGTTGACAACCTGATAGATTTGTATGTGTGTCCCTATGTGTGTGTCTGTCTACAGTGCGTTTTGCAGAAGAAGCCTGTGCTGTGCTGCTCTCTGTGAAATTTGAACCCTGTCATGATGTGGTCAGCCCTGAGCCATATGTGACAAATTGCCGCTATGATGTGTGCTCCTGCGCAGACGGGCAAGAGTGCCTGTGTGATGCCGTCCGCAGCTATGCAGCTGCCTGCGCAGCCAAGGGAGTGCTAATCAACTGGAGGGGTCATGGATACTGTGGTATGTCTCATTCTGTCTGTAGGTTTAAACTCAAGAGTTAAGAGTTAAGACAGCAAAACAGTACCAAAACGGTTGAATAAACATACTAAATAAAGTTAATGGAAACTCTCCATCATGATAGAAAACCAAACGTGTGTGTGTGTTTGAGCAGAACTGACCTGTCCGGATGACCAGGTGTACGAGGTTTGTGGGAACGTGTGTAATCAGACGTGCCGGTCTCTATCGCTGCCTGACAGTGATTGTGGTGGGTTCTGTGAAGAAGGCTGTTTCTGCCCCAGAGGACTCTTCCTCAGTGACGCAGGGGAGTGTGTGCCACCCGAACACTGCTCGTGCCACCATAACGGAGAGATCTTTGAGCCCAACGACATGATCGGTGACCATCACGCTATCTGGTTAGCAGGGAAAAAACACAATATTTTACTATACAGTTACACGTCAGGTTTCTTTGATAGCTTGATGTTTGGTCAACTGCCTGTGTCTCACCGGACTCATATGATATTAAATATAAAGTGTTTACATGACACAGACTATCGTTATATTGCCACTGTCTTATTAAAATTACTAGTATGCACTAACCAGAATATTGGCTTTAATTTAATTGAAATTTGAATATCATCTGTCAGGAAATATATATAAAGTATATACATACTAAATGTATATACTTTAAATTGTAATAATATTTCACAATATAACTGTTTTTACTGTATTTTTGATCAAATAAATGCAGATTTGCTGAGCATAAGAGACTTCTGCCAAAAATAAAAATATTTCCAACTCCAAACATTTACGTTTATATATTTATTAGTTTTTTTTTAATTGTTGTTTCTTTGTGTAGTGTATGTGAGAGTGGATCCATGCAATGCACTTCTAATGAAGCCACTGGATCAACTCTGACTGACCTCTTCTTTGACGATCAATCTTCTTCAAGAGGTATTTCTCCATGCTTTCATAACTCTGCATTTTTAATGGAGCACAACTGCACTTGGATACAAGTGGACAGAATATTGTAGTTTAGATAAATGAAGTACATATAATTAATTCTTTGTGTGTGTGTTTCACCTGTAGGCCGGCGCTCTATCTCTTGTCCACCTCCACTGCAGCGGTTTGAGTGTGAAAGTGCAAGGGATGCTGGGATAGAGTGTGCTAAAACCTGCCAGAATCTGGACCTGGAGTGTGTCAGTCAGGGATGTGTGTCTGGCTGTATTTGTCCACCTGGAACGGTAAGTATCAAAGTGAACACGAAATGTTCTAATGAACCGTTTGACACTTAATTTAATTTATGCTTATATTCATAAACCAAGTATGATTAGTAAATTATGTATTGAACTGTATTTATAGAACTGTTTACTGTTTTGATAAATATTTCTGGGGGAAAAACGTATGAAAATATACTACCATTCAACAGTTTGGGATTCTTTAGTAGTCTGTTATGCTCAACAAGGCTGCCTTTAAAAAGAAATTAAATAGTAATATTGTGAAATATTATTGTCATTTAAAACAATTGTTTTCTATTTGAATATATTTTCAAATATAATTTACTCCTGTGACACAAAGCTGAATTTTCAGCATCGTTACTCCAGTCTTCAGTGTCACACGATCATTCAGAAATCATTCTAATACGCTGATTTGCTGCTCAATAAACATCTATTATTATTAATAATGTTGAAATAATTTTGGGGATTTTTTCAATAATTGAACACCACATTATGATTAGAAAAATTGGCTAAATTATTTAAATTAATATTATCTACAGCATATTATAGTTACTTTTCTATTTTCTAAAATCTTTTTCTTTTCTTTTTTTTCAGCTTTTTAATGTTTACAACTTTTTAGGCTACAAAAAAGAGAATTGTTTCATGTTATGGGTGTTTGCAGGTTCGACACAGAAGAGAATGCATTCCACAAGACCAGTGCCCTTGTTACCATAACAACCGCCCCTATGCCTCAGGACAGAGCATTAATGTGGACTGCAACACCTGGTAAATGAGCCAATCATGGATCTTCTACAGGCTGACACTGGTGTAATGTTATTTTGTTGCATACATCAGATGTAGGCCTATAAACATTCATATTATTGTGTTACAATTACATTTCCCTTTCTTTCCCAGTGTTTGTGAGAAGCTTCAGTGGAAGTGTACACAGCGTGTGTGTGACGGTGTGTGTCGTGTTATAGGAGAGACAAACTACATCAGCTTTGATGGACTGAAGTTCTCGTTTCCTGGACCTTGCCAATACGTACTAGCTCAGGTAAAGTCAATATTCTCGCTCTCTTGCTCTCTTTTCTCTTCTGTCCCTCATATTCATTCATGTTTTTGCTCATTCCTCTGTGTCCGTCTGAGTAGGATTACTGCAACGGATTGGATGGCACGTTCAGGGTCCTGGTGGAGAACTCCGCTTGTGGGATCGCAGGTTACCGCTGCAGTAAAAGCATTACAGTGATGTACATGGGAGGACTGATTGTAATGGAACATGGCGAGGTAACACTAAAATTGATTTATAGAGTTGTATTTGACTTCATAAAGCAGATAGCTACAGTCTTGGATGCTGTTGTCAATAAAACGTTATGCTGTTGTCAATGTCAATAAATGCACAGTACTGCAACAGATATTTCCTTGGCAGAGCAAACATAGATTGGATGGATGGATGGATAGATACAATGGTATGATTCGGTATGTGCTATGTTCATGGAAAAAAGGACTACTGTCAAATAAATATAAAGAAAATAAGAACAAACAATAAAACTACAAGCAACAACACAAATAAATACAATAGAGCAAATATTACAATAAAATAAATCATGCTTTTCAGGTAGGTCTAACATTAGTTTTCAGGTACAGAAATTGTAAAATGACATTGCATATTTGACTATAAATTAAAGATGAATCTTTATTGAAGTTACAAAAGCTATTCAATCTAGAGCAGTGAATGTTTTCCTTGTCTTTTGTTGTTTGATTAACATTAAAAGCACAGACAGCAGGAATATTAGCCCGCTGTCACTTTAAGATATAAAACACGGATCCAGTTCACACTGATACTGATACACTTGCCTCGACTGTTTCATTCACTTAAGACATAACTGACTATGCCTGCTAGGATACTCACTAAGACGGGCATATTGATATCATTTTTGAGTGAATTTGTCCGTTGAAGTGCAAAACTTCAAATAGTTCAATATTTGCGTGCTGTCTGTCTTCAGATGAGCGCACACTGCACACACACAATCTTCTCACAGCGTGCGCGAGTTCCCATTCATTTGATTATTGCTGTTGTAATGTATTGGGAACCCAGAATGTGTATCCATCAACAGACACATGCATTAGCAGAACTTTGTCTGTCTGTTTTACTCGTTGTTATTTTCAATAAACCATATTATAGATGCATCGTCAGATTTAAGATGAACCGCGGTGCAAGTGCGCGCCGAACCATGGGTGGAGAATAGTACGGTTCGGTTTTTTACCGAGAACCGTTACACCCCTAATACATACATAGAATCATACATGCATAGATATAGATACATAGACTTGCAATATCTGCAAGGTTGCTTAAATATAAAAGATTTTGTGGATTGTGAAATTATTCTTCCACTAGCTTACTGAATGTTATGACAAGCATCATGTGTGAAGTAAAAGCAAACTGGCTTTTTTGCTTTCTTTCTCTGTTGTCTTCTTCTGTAGGTGAGGATGAAGAGGCCTGTGTTGAAAGAGACAGTGGTTGAGATTGTGCGCTCTGGACAGTATTACATCATCCTTCTGGGTAAACACATCTCCATCACCTGGGACACAGGGACCCGAATCTCACTGCAGATCAACGGACAGTACAGGGTAACACACATACAAAGAAAAACACACACATACACACATCTGACTAGCTATCTAAATGAACACATACCATAGATGACTTCTTTTTTGTTGTTAAAAATATTTATGAATAATGTTTACCTTTAAGTATGTTACCAAAGTGGAGAGATTTAGCAAGTTAACTAAAAAAAGCATTTTTAGAGTAAAAAAATTATGTATGAATCGAATATTATGAATAAAAAAATTATTTTTTATCTTTAAGCATAGCCCCAAAGGGAGCCAGATTTATTAAAAATATTTTTTAATGTTAAGATAAATTAATTAATAAAATTTTATGAATAAAAAGATTTGAATTCTTTTTAACTTTTAGCATGTTCTGGCTTGAAAGTGAGTTTTTGTCAGATTTACCACGTAAACAAAAAAGAATAATCATTTAAATGATTTATGAACCCAAATGTATGTATAAAATATGATTTAGAATGATTTATTTTTACCTTTGTGCATGTCCACAATATGGGTTTTTGTCTGATTTATCTACTTAAAAAAAGATTTATGAATAAAATATTTTCATTTTTTTATTTGAACATGTACCCAGTGAGTTCATACTTAGCAAGAGTTAATGCTAATAAAAACATTTTTAGAGTTAAATTATGTGATTTATTTCATTTTTTTTTTTACCTTTGGGCATGTCCCAGTCAGAAGTGAGTTTTTGTCAGATTTAGTTGAAGTGAACTCTAAAAAAAATTTTTTGAGTTAAAAATAATTTATGAATTCAAATGTATGAATAAAATATAATTTGGAAATTATTTTTTACCTTTGAGAATGTCTGCAATATGGGTCACAACTACTTATCTTAGAATATACAGTTGAGATATTAAGTTAATTTGTGTGTGTTTAAGGGGAAAGTCTGTGGCCTTTGTGGAAATTTTGATGGCAGTCAGAATAACGATCTGTTGAGCAGCAGTAACCAGATGGAGGTTGGCGCTGCCGACTTTGGAAACTCATGGAAAGTTCGACCTAGCTGTGCTGACGCTGTTCCGGTGAGTTACATCACGGCCTGAACTCGAGTGTTTTATTAGAGCAAGCCAGAACATAGATCATGAAATGATCTGATATTACATATTTTGATTTGCATGCAGGTGGTGTCTCAGTGCAGCACAGACATGGTGAAGCTGGTGACGGTGGAACAGTCCTGCCGTGTGCTCACCAGCGCCATCTTCAGGGAGTGCAATGTTGTGGTTGGTAACACTTATATTCGATAGTCACAATTAAATCAATGATGACAATACACTAAAATGTGGTCATTACTCCGCTTTCTTACTACTTCTTACACTTCTTACTTTTTACTCTGACTGTATCAGGTGGACCCTGAGCCGTACTGGGACATTTGTACTCATGACACATGCTCGTGTCCATCGGTCGGTGACTGTGCATGTTTCTGTAACACCATTGCTGCATACGCTCATGAATGTGCTCAGAAGGGGCTGCTGGTGAACTGGAGGTCCAACGATTTATGCCGTAAGTTTCACCACTGTACCCCTGAGCAAGGCACTTCATTTAAAGGTCTTTTACTCACCCACATGTCGTCACAAACCCGACAGACTTTCTTTCTTCTGCAGAACACAAAAGAAGATATCAGGTTGAATGTTCACACTCTTTTACACAATGAAGTTGAAAATAACATGAAAGTATTTCAAATGAATCGTGTACAGTATTCAAAGTCTTATGAAACTGTATACAATAGTTCTGTGCTCTGAGAAATGTTTTTATTATTATTATCAAATTAAAGTGCAATATTAATAAAGTGCAATTCCCATAAACATTGTGGAAAGCTTTCCCAGAAAAGTGTGGAATGGGATGTCATTAAAGTTCATGTGCATGTAAAGCCAGACGTCCCAAAACTTTTGGCAATATAGTGTATATTAGGGGTGTAACGATATTCAAACCAAACCGAAAAACCGCGATACACCACCCATGGTACGTATCGCGATACTCCCATGTCGTACCGAACGCACCCCACCACCTGCTGCCCGCCCAGCCTTAGCCCATTGTTGAGGTTGACCCTATTTTACCTTGTCACAAAACAAATTTTTCTTCCTTAACATTTGTACAAGGGTTGTAACGTACACGTATTCGTCCCGCAAATTTTCTTGTGCGTTATGTGTACAAGACGAATACAGCCTTGTAGCCTAACCACCATTAACCACCAATTATCGCAATAAGCTCCACGTTTTGTTACTTTCAATAAGAAACAAAGTGTCATTTTTCAAATTATGTCCATTTTATCACGAAATTCAAACAATGTCGTTTTGACGCTCTTAAATGTGGCGTGACAGATCACTATATAGGCGCCAGTTTAACCCTTTAACCCAAAAGGCAGATTATTCCCTGTAATAAGTGTACTACAGAAAGTCAAACTTTACAATAATGTGTGCTAAATGACTGTTTACCTACAGCACTGAGCTGTGAGGAACTGAATAAGGACGCAGGGGTGGAGTGTGAGTGGAGATATAACGCCTGTGGTAGCGCTTGCCCTCCCACCTGCCAGCATCCTGAACCTCTGAGCTGTCCCATCACATGTGTGGAGGGATGCCATGCTGTCTGCCCACCAGGTAGCACCAATTCACAGATACCTACAAGTAAATTGACTTCATAGATTTCAATCTCACATTTGTTCGCACATTCACTCGTTTTGTCTGCTTCAATCCCTCAGGGCAAGTTTTAGATGAGGTTCTGAGGAAGTGTGTGGAACTGTCACAGTGTCAGGTGTGTGTGCATAACGGAGAGAGAATCTCCCATGGAAAACAGTTCATCATTAACCATGAAGATCCTCATCTTTGCCAGATATGGTATGCTATGCCACATTCTGTTTTGATCTCCATCACTCATTACTCCATGCAGCTTGTAGGAGAATCGAGGAAATGAAAAAATCGAGAAAATGTAGGTCAAATTTAATCTCAAAATTAAAAAAATAGGAAATAGGAAGAAGAGATTGTTATATAAGATGTTATACAAGTAGTATTTATTTTTATTAATATTTTTAGCTTGTATTTATCTATTTTAGTTTTCATTTTAATATTATTATATATTTACTTATTAACATAATATATTAACACATTATATTAACATTATATTTGAATACATATTTTTAAATGTGTGTACCCTTTATATATACAGTATATATATATATATATATATATATATATATATATATATATATATATATATATATATATATATATATATATATATACATACATAGACTAATTTGCAACAAAATAACTGTAAGAAAATAATTTTTATGCTTTATAAAACAGGTTCTAAACCAGTTTTGTGAGATTCATCCATTTGTTGTTTTCAGTCACTGTGAGAGCAACACGCTGACGTGCGGCCCATGTCCTGCAACTGGTTTGGCCTCCACACTAGCACCAACCACAGTCAGCAACACTCCTACGCCACTACCGTTTTCCACCCCGGTGCCAGCTGATGCCTGTGATAGGGCGATGGACCTGGCCTTCTTAGTGGACGGCTCCTCTGCTTTGAGTGAAGATGACTTCAGTTTAATCAAGCTCTTTATCCTCCGGGTTGTGGAGCGATTCAGAATGGGCTCTGCCCACACTCGCGCCACGGTTCTGCTCTTCCACTCCGGCGTGAAAAGTTATGACATGCAGGTGCAAAAATGGATCTTTAAGAAGATGGTGCGTGAGCTGCGTTACAGCGGTGGTGATGTCGCATTTATGGACGAAGCAATAAAATATTTAGCAGTATACATTTACGATAAAAACAAGCGCGAGCACGCAGGGCGAGTCGCTATATTGCTGACGGCGAGCTCAAATCCTAGGCCCATGCGTAGTACTCAGCGTCTGCTGCGTAAAAAAGACATCACCATCGTCACTGTAGCTCTAGGGCCTGACGTCAACATGGCACAGGTTAATGAGATCACGAAGGCCACGCCCAGCAGTCGCTCATACATAGTGAGCAGCGTTGCAGAGCTAGACGATGAGGCTCTGGCCATCACAGACTACCTCTGCACTTTGGGACTGGAACCTGAACCCCCAAAGAAACCCCCTACCAGAAAGCCCAGCACCACTTCAGTCACCCCAACAACTACCACAACCTTTAAACTTACTGCGGCCACGGTTCCACCAACCGCTGCCATTGTAACTTCATTTCCTAGCATCCCCAGTCCTGGAATGACATTTCCTCCGCCCACAGTAACAACATATGAGGTTGTCTTCCTGTTGGAAAGCTCAAATGCGGCTGGTGAGGAAGGCTTCAATGAGACACGTGATGCTTTAGTCGATGTTATCGCTTCACTCGATCAGAAAGAGGTGGAGAATCTACGGATCACGGTGATGCAGTACTCACTCACAGTTACTGTGGTAATCAGCCGCATGGAATTGCAGCACAGGGAACAGGTGCTGCAGAGAATGCGACAGTTACGCTGGACCAAAGGTGCAGAGGTCAACACAGGCCATGCCATCCGTTCTGTTTATGAAACTGTCGCTACAGACACACCAAGTAATACACCAGACCAGATGGTGTTTCTTATAACACAGAGCCCTCCGACGGACGTCATTCAGCGGCCTACGAGCTCCACTCATAAGAAAGTGTATCCGATTGGGGTCGGCCGACAGATTCGATACGAGGATCTTGCACAGTTCAGCTTCCCGGATGAACCGATCATGCTAGATAATCCATCGGACCTTAAGATACTGCGGCCCATGCTGATCAATATCAGTAAAACAATCAGGAGGCCTCTGCTGCCCACACTACCACCGAGAGCCACACTGCCCCCTTCAGGTCAGATACAACAATGCTACACTCTCTTCACATCTTGCTACATTCTAGGGCTGCACGTAATTTCTACATTTTCAAACACTAAACCATTGAACATTTTGGCGCCAACCTGCAAGAAGGCCTTAAAGCCTCTTTTTTGTTGACAAAAGCCTGTTTATAAGCGCTTCTCATTAGATATCTAAGAAGATGGTTGGCGCATGTTGCATTTCTAAATTCATGTTATAAGTGACTGAAACTCAAGCAGAGATGAGTTCATGTGGAGCAGCATTTACTGTGAACCAAGCCACTTTGAAACACTGGATCACGAGCTGCTTGTGTTTAAAAGAACACAGTGCCGCACTTCACTCTGAAACAGTGTATATATGTATTTATTAAATCGCAGCCTTTGCAATTTGATAATCACAACCAAATCGTGATTTTAGGATAGTTCACACAAAAATAACAGTTTACCATGGAAGTCAATGGGGCCCATCAACTGTTTGATTACCGACATTCTTCAAAATATCTTCTTTTGGTTTGGAACAACTTGAGAGTGAGTAAATCATTAAAATTAATTTAAATTTTTTTTGGGTGAACTGTCCTTTTAATCGTGCAGCCCTTCTACATTTTTTCATTTCAATTGTCATCACAGTCTATTCCACTGCACAAGGTCTTTTTCATCTCAGTTCTCAGATTTTTCATTGAATGTGATTGCTGTAATTTCAAAGAATAAAAGATTAAAAAGGAACAGTGAGGCAGTAGAGAAAGTGAATTGTGCGCAACAATGGAATGATGCAATTCCCTTAATTACTGTGGAAATTGGCTGGCAAATTATGCAGAAACATGGTGTTGTACACAAAATGATCGAAAATTATTGGATTTGGATTTGTCAGTGGCAGTGGCGCAGTGCTAGCCTGTCAGACGTACTACTTTAGTTTAAAATTTAGAACTCCTAAATGACATGAAATCACACTACAGGAATTCTTTTTAGACATTAGTGTAGGACAAATTATGTTGGTTTGACAATCTATCTGGCTGGCCAAGCAATCATGAAGAACACCTAAGAAACAATCTACCATCTTCCTAGTAAAAAAAAAAACTCCCTAGCACAAAGTATGTAACATTTATCTCTTTTAAAACAGCCTGAGTAACCAGACTACTTGAGGCCTAGATAATCTAAACGTCAAAACCTTTTAAACGTTAAGACTTTGTCAAGCCAAAATTCAAATGTTGTCTTTTCTAGTTGTTGAATGCAAGGACAGCCAATACATAGATGGTTACAGAGTGAATATATAAATGCTTTCTTTGTAATTCTATGTGTGTGTGTGTGTGTGTGTTTGCTCAGTGCCGTGTTCAAAGCCCATGGATGTGCTGTTCCTGTTGAGAGCCTCTTCTGATAACCAGTTTGAAGACTTAAAAACATTTGTGAGAACTATTATAAAGAGCACAAATATTGGTAAGTCTCCATGAGATAGATTTTTTTCATTGTGTGTGTATGTTATAATAGTTACTTCTAGAGTTCTGCTGATCTGTTGCAGGTCGCAATCACACACAGGTGGCAGTGATAGTGTATGGGGGAAAATCAGCTGTTGCGGTCACATGGAGAGATGAACAGACAGAAGACAATCTTCTCAAGCTTTTAGAAACCCTACACAGCAAGACAGACAATACAACAAGACTGGGTAAACATGCTGTGAAGACACAGCAGCCTGACCGTTAAAACATATGTCACACTACATACATCCTTCCTCTTTCTCCGCAGGAGCTGCTCTGCGATTGGCCGTGCAGACAGCCATTTCCTCCACCAGTGGGGGACGAATGGGCATCCCTAAAGCTGTGGTTATGGTCGTGACTGACAGGTCAATAGACTCTGTGCAAGAGGCAGCAAACGAGGCTCTGACAGCTGGTTGGTGAAATATTTTTATCGATGCACTCGTTTAAGTGGTCCTTAATGTAGTGTTTGAGTTTCAATAGAGGTTAAACTCTATCACTGGCATCTGTGGTACATTGTTAATTTCCACAGAAAATTATTTCAGCTTAAATCAAGCAAAAAACAACAACAAAAACCTGTTTACAGTAATGCACTTACAATATAAGTCTATGGTGCAATATATTCCAGATTTACTGTAAACTTTAACTGGATGACGTGTTTTATTTTTAAAGGTACACTATGTAACTTTTTGCCCTCTAGTGGTTACAAAACAAAACTGCATGCATCTTGCAGAAGAACATTGTTTTGGTTGTGCTTCCGCTTTGCGTGGCTGTGTGGATGAATGCTTTGTGAAAGAAACATAACTGAAAAACATAGTATTTCAACTACACCCTAGAAAACAAATGTAATAGTTTACCGATCTGAGTCGGCTCCAATTGAACATATTGGTGGTAGATGAGGCACATGTGATTAAAAGAAAAAGAGAAAGAGATTATCCTACTGCTCATAAAACATTCACTTCTAGGCTTAAGAGATACAACCAGATTAGATGGAAAGGATTTCAAGCTGACTAGCTGAAGTTATTAGTTAAATTAGTTCAATTTTTTCCTGATGTAATCAACAGAATGCCACTACGAAAGCGCTTTAGTGTCACATTAACATAAAATCAAATCAAATAAAAATCTTTTTTTGAGAATTAAGTCATGATGTTTTGAAAACAGGCCTTTTATGAGAATAAAAAGTCAAAGTTTCAAGACTAAATTCATAGCATTATGAAATTTAAATCAGTGCATTTTTGGATTATACTAGTGATAATATTATGAGAATAAAGTCATAAAGAAACATCAAAGTGAAGTGGAGTCGACCATCGGTTGCTATTTCAGACTGCTCAAAAGAGGCAATTTCCTGAATGTCTGTCTGGCTCTTTATCCTGAATAAATTCGATTTATTACATAACTGCTGCTGTGTCCTCATACTAATGATAACTTGGAGCTGATGCAGCAAAAGACCAAGGATTTCTTAGTTGCTAAATCCTACAGTATGATTTAACTGAATGAACCACATCCATTTCTTTCATTAATGAAGCTGCAGCCTCTGTATGCACTCTATTCTTATTGTAGCAGTTTATTATAATACTGTGGTTGTTTTCTCAAAATATTTCTTTTTTATTTACATAATATTATGCATTTTAAACTCTTACATTTTTGCTTTTATTCTCATGACATTGTTTTAAAAGCAATATGTGTTTGTTGCATACAGGTGTGTCAGTGTTTCCCATTGGACTGGGTAACCAATATGACCAAATTGAACTGAGCACGCTCGCGGGTCCACACGCTCAGGACAACATCATTCGGCTGAGCAGCACAGAGTACCTGCTCGCCATGGCTGCACTCGACCAATCGTTCACCGACAAACTCTGCCGAGGTGAGACTCAACGTGTACCCATTACACAATAAAACAGGACTAATGTAGCAATTTGATTAGAATGATGATGATGATGATAATGATGTCCCTCAGCGGGTCCTCCTGGAGTGTGTGTGGATGATGAAGGGAATGAACGGAAGGTGAGCTGTTTTTTTAGTGGATGTAAAATTCCCTTCATGCCATCAAACTTCCATCAAAGGCATCGACTTTCTTCCATACAACCTCTTGATCTAATGCAGACTTTCCGAGAACTCAAATCCAATCCATTTCATTGGATCTCAGGATCCATAATCAATTTCACTGGATCAGGCGTTCTGGACCAATAACTTCATCCCTCAAAAACCTTTTTGAGGTTGAGCTGCTCATTAACAGATCAATTCATCTAAGGCCAGAAACATATTCTATGCAAGTGAGCAAACATGAATGCTTGGCCAATGCATTACAAGCATGCATAATGAACATGCATTTTTGGGTGACAATGGCAGTTAAACACTAGGGGGTTGATAGAGTTACATTGAAATGTTTGGGCCATTAAAACAAGATGTGGTGTTTTTCAGACAGTTAGCTTTAAATATCATTAATTGATTGCTCATCAATAGTCTCTTCAAACTGTTGCTCTGCCATGGCAAAATGACAAATGAGAATGACAAAAATTACCATTGAAGCCACATTTCACATTACTTGCATAGTGTATGTTTTGTCATTTGTAAAATAATAATAATGATAATTGTACTGTAAATTTTTTTTATATATATAATTATGATTGTTATAACTAAATTAAATTATTAAAAATAAGTAGTATTACTTTCGTAACATTTCACTGTAAAATAAAAAATATATTTAAGAAAAAATATATTTTTAATCATTTTATTTTACAGTACAACTATTAAATTACAATACTAATATTTAAGGATTCATTTTTCGTTTTCAAACGTCAAATCTTCACGCTTTTATTTTGGTGGAAAACCAGAAAAACTGGATCATGAACTTGTGTGTAAAAGAGCACAGTGCCACACTTCACTCTGACACATGCAGCGCATATATTTATTCAATAAAATCGCAGCCACTAAGCCAAATAGCAATTTTTGTTTTATTTCAAGTAATCGTGCAGCACTTACTGCAGACTAACAAAGGCTCCTGAAGTTCTGGTTTGTGTGTCAAAATAACTATTCTGACTATTTCTGTCCATCAGCCTGGTGAGACATGGTTGTTGTCAGATGGCTGTCACTCAGTGCTGTGCAACCCATCAGGCACAGTAACGGTGCAGAGCCACCGCATCAACTGTGAGAAGATGGAGCCTCCCGTCTGCAAAAACAGCCTTCCGGCCCTCCGCTACAATCACACCTGTGGCTGTACCTGGACCTGCCCCTGTATGAACACACCACCCTAATTATGCAACAACCAACACATTAAAGAGGACCTATTATGCCCTTTTTCAAAGTCTTGATTTTGGTTTTGGGGTCTACTAGAATAGGTTTTCATATTTAAATGTTCAAAAAGCAGATTATTTTTCACATATTTTACATTATTGCAGCACCTCTCTTCCCAGTCTGTCAGAAACGCTCTGTTTAATTCCCTTTCAAAAAGCGCAGTGTGCTCTGATTGGTCAGCTGGACAATTATGTTGTGATTGGATGTTTTGGAAATGTTTAAAAACACTACTAACTCAACCAGGCCTTGCGCCCTTTATTTTGCATATGCATTGGGGCGGTAATTATTAAAATGAGAAGAAGAAAACTCAAGACTACAATCAAGGCGTTTCAGGGAGTTCAGAAACTGTGCTTACTGATATAGAGAAAAACTTCCTTTGGAATGACTGGCAGCAACATTACACACTAAAGAAAGTTGAAAATATAAAAAAGCATAATTGGTCCTCATTTTAGGTCATTTTTACTCAAACTTGGATTAAATTGGCAAAATAGCACTTTATTTCCGAGATGAAACTATATTAAACATGCAATGTGATGAGGCCAAGTGACAACAATTTAGCGTTATACTGTTTAAAACGTTGCATAATGCATTGTTTTACATACCATTTAAAAAAAACTTTTAACTTTTAACTTGAACATGCTTACTTTCTTTCCCCAGGTAGTTGCATGGGCAGCTCCACTAGCCATGTTGTGTCATTTTCGGGGGCGGCTCTGAAGCTAAGAGCCGCTTGCTCCTATTTGCTGCTTCGCTCAGGAGGGGCGGAGCTAGTGTTGCATGCGGCTGCCTGTCAAAGCTCGCCCAATCAGATCTGCATGAAGAGCCTGGAGCTGAAGGAGGGCGGGACAAGTATGGTGCTACAGGATGACATGAAGGTAGATGCACTGAAAAAGCATGCAAAGTGAAACAGCTAACCAAGTTAGAAAAGAGATTCAACATGTTCTCTGTATTTCAGGTGACTGTGGGCGGTGTGTTTACCGCAGTCCCATTCAGGATTCAGGGAGTAACTGTGACACAAATTGGTGCTATACTACACCAGCTGAGATCAGAGCAGCATGGTTTCACACTCACCTTCACTCCCCACAGCAATGAGTTCATGATCAACATGGACATCTCCATGAAACCTAACACCACTGGCGTATGTGGTAAATACAGTTCCTTTAAGCTTACGACTGTAATTTTTGAGCTGGGTTGGTGATGAGAGTTTTACTTTGATTTGTTTTGTGGTATTCAAAATTAATTTTTAAATTCCAATCTAGACCTTGGAAGTGATTTGAGGTAGCAATCAGGATGCAAAATTGTCAAATTCAAATTTAAAGAAGGAGAATTATGAAATGGTTATGAAATTAAATTCAGAGAAGTTTATATAACTGCTCTGTGGGTTTAACATTTGTTAATACACTTTTTTTATTTATTCATAATTCATAAACATATGGAGTATTCCCATCAGATAATATTAACATTAGATAATATTAATAATCAATCTAATGCTGTCTATAGAAATTTGTATTTAGTCCAGTCATTAGTTAAATGTTAATTTATTTAGAATTGTGTATATATATATATATATATATATATATATATATATATATAGCAGTTGTTGTCATAATGATTGGCACCCCTGGTAAATATGATCAGAGATGGCTGTAAAAAATAAATCTGCATTGTTTATCCTTTTGATCTTTTAATAAAGAAAAAAATATTTTGAGGAAGGTCAATATTTACTTATAGATAAGTTATCTGGCTGTTTGGCAACATTTAAATCTTTTTTTGTTTTTCATTAAACTAGGTTAAATATAAAGTTAAATAAAGTTAAATGTAATCAGTTGAGAGAATATATAGCAGGAAATAAATGGGCATAATTTGGGAAAAATATGACAATGTCGAAATTCTTTCAATTGCAGTTCCTCTTCCTGTCAGTCTAATTCAAACTCCAGTTCAACATCTTGTGGGGTGTGTAAAGTAACTTGTCCATCTCTCTTCCAGGTTCCTGCTCTGATGAGCAGACAGGTCTAGTGTTATCTGACGGCAGTGTGACCACAGACCCTGACGTGTACCTGAAGGGATGGGCTCTGGGCGAGTGTGTCCAGCATCTGGAGGTTGAGTCGTGTGCTGCTGGTGTGGCGAAGGGCTGTGATGTGTTGAGTTCTGAGGTGTTCAGCCACTGTCACGCGCTGGTTCCTTTGCAGGACTATGAGCAGATCTGTCAGAGAGTGGCCTGCCAGCCTAATGCGGTGTGTGACCTTGTTACCGCCTACAGCACAGTGTGCCGCCAACAGGGAGTGTGTGTGAACTGGAGGACGCCCACCCTCTGCCGTGAGTCTTGAAGGGAAGCGTGTTGCGACCCTCTCAGATCAGTGGCTCTAGGCCGGTGAGGTGGTGGTACTTTGATCAATGTGCCTGAGAAAGAGAACAAACAGGAATTACACCTGGTCTGTGTGCAGTCATGAAAGTCTTAAGCTTGAAGGAAATTTTAATGTGGGAGCTACAGATCTAGTAGCTGGTATTAAAGGAATAGATCAACCCAAAAATGAAAATTATGGCATTAATTAATCACCCTCATGTCGTTCCAAACCCGTATTCTGTTATTACCACAAAAGGAGACATATTTACACACCTCTTGACCAAACTCCAAAAACGATAATAAAACACCATATAAATACTATCTTGTGAGATATAGTGTTCTTGACTTCTGTAGTCATATGTTTGTTTTGTGTAATAATTTTTTATTTTATTTAGGTCTAGGTTATTAATCACTGATAATATCCACCCCTCTAGCAGTGTTTAGTATTGTTTATATTCTAATATAGTATTTATTAATATTTTGAATTAACTTTAATTTTATATTTTCATTTTCATTTTAGTTCTTCAGTCATGTTATTAGTTTTTAAATATGTATAGCCTTATTTTTATTTAATTTTTTACATGATTTTTTAAAAAGGTTTTAGTTTTAGTTAACAATAACAATGCTGCTCTTTAGAAGATTATAAAAGGGAAAAAAGGGAAAAATAGAAAAAGAAAATTTTAAAAATATATATTAAAAATAATATACACATAATATAATTAATCAGAAGACTTATTGCTCAACTTCTATGGACAACTTTTCTGAGTTTTTGTCCTTTTTGTCTCTATGAATTGTTGTTGTTTGGACACAACCAGAGGACATTTTCCCACATGTTATGAAAACCAGCATACACGTTTAGAACAACATGAAGATGAGTAAATACTGATCATAATTTGAGATTATCAAAAATGTTTTCAAAATCCCTGCTTTTATGTTGCACAATTCATCAGTGTACATTATTCTACAAAAAAAAAATGATTAACTTCACCTCCTTTCCTCCAATTTTCCTTACTGCAGATTAAACAATTCACACACACAAATTAAACTCACACAAGTCACACATGTGGGGGAGGGGGTAGATATTAAACAATGACATAAAAAAATGTAATCTCCAGATGGACAAAATCAAATCCCACCCCACATTATTTTCTACTGTATCCTACTTTTTGCCTTTTCACTCTGAAATGTTGCATTACAGAATTAAATATGTTGTGAACTGCATATTGTTAATAATTTTGTGTTCGACACTTAATTGAGATTGAAGTGTCAAATATCTCAATTTCTGTGTGTGTAGCCATGTCGTGCTCAGGCTCTATGGAATACGATGCGTGTCGAACTGGATGTTTGGAGCAGTGTGGCCAAAGCCAGTTCAGTCCTGGTGACATGATGGGTGATGGTTTAATGAAGGGCAATGGATCACTGTGCTTGAACACTCCCACAGAGGGCTGTTTCTGCCCTGAAGGGTCTGTGTTAATGGGGGATAAGTGTGTAGGCAAAGAGGCCTGCGGTCAGTGTATGGACCACCATGGGAAAGCCCATCAGGTATTAAGCATTAGTGCCTCTTATGATATTGCTATGCCACCTTTATAAAACCAATAAGCCTTTGTCAGATCAGTGGAATTGCAAACAGCAGTCTTGTGATCTTGGTGTGTGTGTTTCAGTTTATGGAAAGCTGGAATCCTGAGGACAACCCCTGTCTTCTGTGTGTGTGTCTGGATCAGCAGCGCATCAACTGCACAGCTTTACCCTGCAGCAATGCTAAAAGTAAAGACACAATGTGTATATGTTCTCTCTCACTGTCACTCTCGTCCACTACACGATTATCAGCCCCATTTCTCGAAGTGGTTTCTCAATGTGTGTTGTCATGGCAACTGTTGCTGTGTTACAGCCCTAGAGTGTGGACAATGTGAGGTTCTCCAGGAGAAGATGGGATCCAAGTGCTGCCCTGAATATGAGTGTGGTGAGCTGAGAATCCACACAGAATCCACAAATAATGTACATTGTATATACAAAATATGTACAGTATATATGCTCCTCCATACACACACACACACACACATATATAATTTCCCTTATACAGTCATATAAATCTTAACCTAATGTCTTCTTGTTGATAAAAAAGGCTCATTGATATATTACGCTTTTACTACCCATATACTCACAGGTATGATGACACCTAATGGCAATACTATGATATAGTGGTGTGATGTACTGTGTGTGTTTGTAGTGTGTGATGCAAACTGTAAGCGGTCAGATCCCCCTCTCTGTGATCATGGGCTCAGTGTCGTCCTCACAAACCCTGGAGATTGTCTGCCAATTTACAAGTGTGGTGAGAGCACATTTACACACATACTCTAGATCATTTCACATAGATGGTTTTCAATCATGTACACATTGTCTCTTTCAACGCTCTCTCTCAGTTTGTAAAAAGGATCAGTGTCCTGTGTCAACAAAACCATCCTGCCCTGCATACAAGAAGCTGTCGGTCAAGCCATCAGAGTGCTGTGATTCGTACGGATGTGTGTGCGACTGTCAGAACATCACCCGCACATGCCCTCCGGGTTACATCACGAATACTAACACCAACGATTGCGGCTGCGTAGAGGTCACCTGCACGCCTGATAAGGTTGGCACGCTCTTGCGCTCTCGCTGTGCATGTGTTATTCACTTGACCTTGCAGCTCCATGTTCTGAGGAGTGTACTCTGCAATCAGCGTGTGATTGACTATTTATATGTGCAGGTGTGTGTGGTGGACGCTGTGGTGTACCAGGTGGGCAGCAGGTGGGATGAGAAGTGTAAAACCTGCTCCTGCACGGAGCAAACAGACAGACAGACAGGCCTGCACATCGCTCAGTGTGTGGACCCCGTCTGCAACCAGATCTGTCCTCTGGTGCGTCCTACACAACTTAGTTTCAATCTTTTTGGGTTTGAGTAATATTAATTTGTGAATTTTTATGAATTTTATTCAGTTTTATGAACATTTAATGTATTATAATTTATTTATTTATTTTTATTTGGATAGGAAAAGATTAAAGACAATCGGGCCTGACTCAGTATAAAACTGATTTTCAGCAGGTTCTTGTTCTGCCGAATATAAATACCTCATACACAACAGAACTCCAAGACCATACAATAACAAACACACAACAAACACCCAAACCACGAGAGTAAACACAAGCATCAGCAGGAGGACATAAAGCCATTTCAGTGGTCACAGATATACCTGTCCAGCAGATGGCGAGCAAACGTTTTTTTAAATAGTCTTATTTATGTTATAGTTCTGATGTGCTGTGGAGTCTCATTCCAGGCTCTAGTGAGCAAATGAAAGAAAGATTTCTGTCCATAGCAGTTCCTAAAAGCCGGTATAAGGAGAAGTCCATTTGTAACAGATCTTGTAGAGCGTTCAAGCCTTGAACTGAGTTTTGGAACCAGCGCAGTCAATCCTGCAGAAGTGTGTCCATTTAAGATTTGATAAGAGAAGTTCAATCCATGGCTTATTCTATAGTTCTGAAATGTCAGGGCATTACACAAAGATAGTGCAACACAGTGGTGAGTCCAGCCTGGAAGCCTGTTGTGGATCGTATAGGCTCTATTGTACAGTCTTGCTACAGGTTCAAGGATCTCATTTGTTGTGAGTGACCAAACAGGTAAACAATACGACAGAGTAGACATAATAATGGCATGAATATATGTTTTAGAAACAGAATGCAGTAAATATGGTCTAATTTTACTATAAACAAATAACTTTTGGTTTAACTTTCTGGTTAAGGTTTGGACATGATCACGATAAGTAAGATGTGAGTCAAGAGAGACTCCCAGATACTTATACGTGGATACATTGAAAGTTTTTGGTTAGAAAAGGTGATGAAATTGGATATAGACAGTTGTTTCCTAGATGAATAAAAATACATACATCCTGTTTTCTTAGTATTTAGTGTTAAATGGTTATCCTGGAGCCAATCATGTAAATGATCGTATGTTATTTTAAAAAGGACCTATTATGCTCTTTTACTAAGTCTTGATTTTGTTTTTGGGGTCTACTAGAATAGGTTTTTATGCTTGAAAAAAAACACATTCTTTTTTTTAAACATATTTTACATTATTGCAGCACCTCTCTTTCCAATCTGTCAGTAACGCTCTGGGGTGCGTTTCCCGAAAGGATCGTTATCCAACTATGATCGCAATTCCCATTGAACTCTATTGGTAACGACGGAACTTGCGACCATAGTTGGCTAATGATGCTTTCGGGAAACGCACCCCTGTTTAGTTCCTGTCTCTATGAAGCCCCTCCTTCCAAAAAGAGAAATGTGCTCTGATTGGTCGGCTGGACTATTGTGTTGTGATTGGTCAACTGGTTTGAGAAAAATGTCAACCCCTTAACCGCAAGTTTCAACAAACCACTAACAGAACTCAAGCAGGGCTTGCACCTTTTTTTCGGATGCTTTGGGCAGGAATTAATTAAAGACCCCCTGCGGTGAAAATCAAGGTTTTAATGTTTTTTTATGTCTATGTGGTGTTTTTTAATATGCTTTAAGACAAACCAGGTGCAAATTCAACATACATGTCTGTGATTGGCTACATTGCTATATTTTCACAGGAAAACATGTTTAGAAATGTCATTGTGATCATCAAATATGTGTTTTAAGGGATTCAATTATTGACTGCAGGAGGACTTTAAATGAGGGATATTTTGATGTGCTTGTTCCCGGTAGAAAACTGAAAAGACTATAATCGAGGCGTTTCAAGGCTGTTCACAAACAGAGAATAACTATAGATAACTCCCTTTGGAGTGGCTTTGTGCTTTGTAACTTCACAGATCTTTTTTATGCCCAAACAGCGACATTTCACACTAACAAATCATAATAGGGCCTCTTTAAAAGACAACATGTAGCAGCATTTACAGTGCATTTAACTTCTGTATTGTGTACAATATTGCACAATATTCTGTATTTTGTACTGTATGAATATTCATTGGGGCTATGATATTATAAGTTATTTTTACTAAGGCATCCATAATTATTACTCATACTCTCAGAGGGGATCTGAAGTAACTCCTCACCTCAAGTATTACATTTGTATGCACTTATTCAGCATTTAATGAATTCACACATATGTTTATTAAAGAGTAGAACAAACAGTTGATACATCTATGAGAAAGGCAATTGGCTCTTCGCAAGGCAGGACTAAAGCCACCATATTGAGTGTTATAATTTATCCTGTTAATTACTATACAAGTGGACTATTTCCCCTTATAATGTCTTTGTGAATACCTCAAATTATGCAACATGTTGAGCAGGTGTGCTATTACTCTTCTCAGATTTACTATTGTCTCTTGGTGGATAAAGCAGGCAAAATAACTCCATATACCCTTATATCTAGTGACCAGAATATGATAGTGGCTCTTTTGATTTAAATATGAAATCAAACACTTGGAACCAGGGCCTGAAATTAACACCCGACCACCTGCCAAATGCGGGTGAATTTTGCTATTGGCGGGTAACACTGTCAATCTACCTGCCACATTGGCAGGTAGCCAATGAGAATTGAGTGATTCATTAGGGGTTTTTTTTTACGTTTTCATTTTCATTGCGTTGGACCTTAGCTATAATGTGGCGGCACATTACTGGGGTAAAAAGGCCAGCTGAAACAAACAACCAACAAAAAGATGGGGATGAGTCAAAGAAAAGTAAAAGAAGTCATTTTAATACAAAGTGGGCAATTGGCGACAACGGCAAGGTTCGTGAGCGGCTGATTTATGGCAACGACTGTTGTTTTGTAACGTTCATGCGATCAGAAAGAAGATGAGGCCCTTTTCTGACTACGTTTGGATGTGCGAGTATTAAACTGTTGGTGAGATGGGATGATGTAACGCTGACGTAGGCTCCAGAACAATGACAGTTGCACAGATGTGTGCGTGTGCAACTGTAGTACATGTTGGGAGTTGGGAACCGGTGAGAAAATGTCCGGTACCCGGTAACTTTACCAGTAATAATATTAATTTAGTTCTGCTTAACGGTTCCTGAACGCTGTAACTAAAAGCTGTCAGGACCTAGCTGTCTACGTGACTAAATCAGCCATCAACACAGCCGCGGGTGATTTGTTTACATACGAGCTGCGGTAGGTCTATAGATCTGTTGTGCGTGTGTGTGTCAAAATCAATGAATAAAAATATTTTTTTAAATGTATATTCTAAGAGTTATTATTACTTATATTGATTTCGTTAATAACTTGACAGCACTTAAATGTGTACAAGTTAAAGAACAATATTGTGAAATTCCCGTTTTTTCACCTTTAGGCTATGAGGCAACAAAAAAAAAAAAGGCTGGTAAAAAGTCTCTGTGGCAGGTGAATTTTGATATCCACCTGCCACAGTGGCTGGTGGCAAAAAAAGTTAACTTCAGGCCCTGCTTGGAACACAAGAACACCGGAACAGCATTTTATTTTTTTATAAAAATCTGCTTAATATCATTTCCTTCACCCCTGCAGTCTCTTTGTCATGTTAACAGAAAGGAAACTATTTAAAAGTGTATATTTTTTTTATACTTTCAGAATTACATTCTGATGAAACATTATGAAAACTAATACATTTTCCCACACAATAACATGCAGTGATGAATCATGCACAGTATGTCTAGAGACATTTATAGCAAAGTAAAAATGATTGTGAATTCACATTGATTTTGTATGTGCAGGGAACCACATACTCACATTCAGAAAGCGAGTGCTGCGGTCACTGCCGTAAATCCAGCTGTGTGGAAGGAGGCTATTTGAGACAGGCGAGTATTTAGAGTATTTTTCCTTCTACTCTCTGCTTGTGTTTGAATGCGCTATGATCTGAAAAAAAAAGACTTCACATGTGTGCAGGTGGGAGAGCAGTGGGTGTCTCCGCACGACAGATGTGTGTGGAGCGAATGTGCACAGGTCAACGAGGAAGTGTTCATCCAGCATACAAACACGTCCTGCCACCTCATGGACACGCCAACCTGTCCACTGGGCACAGAGCTCCAGTGCAATACAGTAGATGACTGCTGCCCGACCTGCCACTGCGGTACAGACAGGCTCTCTTCCACATACAGTCCAAAATTAACTTAACTTAATGCCACACCTGCCAATGATAGATGAACTGATCAAATATTTATGACCTGCAATAAAGTTTATTTTGCAATATATTTATTACAATACGACAATACAATTATTTAGCTGGTTTTCCTTTGGATATTTGTGGCAAAAAATGCTAATTATTAGAAATGCACCCTTGTGAGCTCTTAATTAATGTGTGGTCACATTTGCCATTGTTTTGCAAATGTTTAAGGGTGAAATCCAGGCATTTCAATATGAATCCACAAAACGGGTGTTTGGTTTGGAAGTGACGATATATCGGCCACTATATCAGTATCGGACGATTTATGTTCATTTTTAATAATTTTTATCGTTATCAACTCGATAAGAACATTTTGCTGATATATTGAAGCCGATAAATAATGTATTTCCTTCAGCTGAGACACTTCAGATGCGCATTGTTTGCCATGATGTTTTTGAATTGTTTTAAATATGATTGAAATCACTTTGAAAAGAAAAATACAGTTAAGTGCAACATGTGCAGCCCAAGTCTGTCATATAGGCTTTATAAAATTATAATGAGAACATTATTATAATTGTGTGCTTGGGACATGGTGAGACTTTTGTTTTTGTAATCAGGCAAATAAAAATTTGGATTTAGATTTATTGGCCAATATATCGGTTATCGGCTTTCAAATATAAAGAGGTATCGGTATCGGTCAAAATGTGCAAATTGGTGCATCCCTAAAAGTGACTTCTGTGTGAGCTGCGCTTCATACATCGCTTCACTATTGACAATAGACAATGGATCTTTTTTGCCTGTGAAATTTCACCAACATTTTGCCAATGTGACCACACTTTTAAAGGGAAAGAACACTTCAAGACAGTTGAAGGATTAAATCTTTGCCATAATCTATCACTATTCCTGTAGGTGAGTGTTACGTGTTGATCTAAATCTTTATATAGGTGGCAACAATTAAAAATTCACAACTGGTTTACATCGATAAATAAAAGCCAATATTGTATATATCAAATTTAAATTGAATTGTAATATAAACACTATAAATAGCAAAGGCAAACTTATTGTAGAAATTAAAATAATCATAATAACAATTAAGCTTCAATAAATAAGTAACATCACATAGAATAATTTAACAATATTTTTCTTGCAATAATATAAAAATATAGCTATTATAGAGCTCAAACACTTCTGATATTTAATCAAATTCGAACATTTCCTCAGAGAAGTCTTAAAAAAATGTATTAATGAAATTTCTGAATAAAACTGTTCTTAATATATGTATATAATATATAATATATATATATATATATATATATATATATATATATATATATATATATATATATATATATTAAGTGCTTTTATTTACTTGGCAAATGTTACTCCCATTTGGTGCTTGAAGTGTTAATTTTGGACCCTGAACACACATACTGCTGGTTCATTGCTGGTCTCTGTGATTTTTTTTTTTTTTTTCTTAGACATTAATGCCTTTTTTCCCTCTCTGCAGTTCCAATGAATGCCTGCGTGGTGAATCAAACTGTTATTGCGGTAAAGAAATTGACTTAACATACAGAATACTAATGTGCCGTGTGCAGATGTCTTGGTGCATAACAGATTGACTTTGGGGTGTCTTGCTCTGTGTGTGCGAGTAGGCTGGAGAGCGAGTGATGCTGGATGTGTGCACGCACTGCGAGTGTGTGGGAGATAAGAGGAGTTATCGGCTCTCTTGCAGAAAGATGAGCTGCTCACCCTGCTCAGAGGTAAAACCCTCACGCTGGAGATTATTAAAGGGATAGTTACCCAAAAAAATTACAATTCTGTCAGCATTTATTCATGTCGTTAAATTACATTCTTTCTTCCATGGAGCACAAAAGCAGATGTTTTGCACATGCTTGGAGACGTCCAAGCTGCTTTGGTGTGCAATGAAAATACAACCAAAAGGCAGCATAGTTTAAAAAGCTCTTTATGTAAATCTCATTCACCTGATTCAATGTCATTAAACCCAAATGCCACGGTTCTTGTGTTTTGATGATCTCTGATCTGTCACATTTGAATATGCAAATAAGATGAGAAAGAAAGTTTTTACATTTTAAAGGTTTTGAAATTACACAAGGATGAGTAAATTATGGCAGAATCTTCATTTCTAAGTATATGGAGCCTTAAAATTACAGTAAGCCCTAAATATATGAGTACAGTTATATGTGTGTTTTGTTTTGTAGGGATATACACTGGAGCCAATACCTAATGCTTGCTGCGGTCGCTGTGTAGCAACTGCTTGTAGCATCCGACGACCTGATGGACAGCTGGTCACTCTGAAAGTAATAAATGTGTGCAGACATGAGTCAATGTCACTATCTGTAGCCAGTATAGTCAGTGTGGAAGACACAGGTTTGAATCTCACCTCTCTTTCGTCAATAAGTACCTCTATGTGTCAATGAAAATGGTTAAAATGGCCAAAACAAGAAAACAGTTAAATGTTTTGCCAGCTTCAAGAGATTTCCACGACGCGCACGCGCGAGAACTTAACAGAAGTAGTTGAAGGAGATCGCAATTCTCGCGCATGCGTCGTGGAAAAGTCTCGTTTCAGGCCTACAAGGAAGAAAAGGAATAGTCGAATAAAGTCGTTATTTTTGTTTGTTTTTTCGCACAAAAAGTATTCTCGTCGCTTGATAAGCTTATAGTTGAGCCACTGTTGCGACATGGAATATTTAAACATTTTCTTTAATGACTCTCTGGGCTGTCAGGATTCAATCCCTTAGGGAGCCTATGTAGCAGTCATGAACCTCTCAGATTTAATCATAAATATCTTAATTTGTGTTCCGAAGACCAGAGGTGAGAGCAAGTCATTGTTTTGCAAGTCACAAGTAAGTCTCGAGTCTTTGCATTCAAGTCCCAAGTCAAGTCCCGAGTCAAGACAGACAAGTCCAAGTCAAGTCCCGAGTCAAGACAGACAAGTCCAAGTCAAGTTGCAAGTCCTCGAGTTTAAGCTTCAAGTCTTAAACAAGTCATTAGTGCTTTTTGCACAAATTACTGTCTCAGTGTTAATTACTATAGTAAATGAAATGTATACTAATTTACATCAGAAAGGCTTTTAAAATATGATATAATATAATAATATATAATATTATCAAATTTATTGTGGCAATGCAGATTTAAAAATAAAAAAAATAAAAGTAACTGTTCATTGGGAAAATTAATCGTGATTTGCTACACATTAAGTTAAGTAAAATTAAGTAAAATATTGAGTCCCTGGTTAAATTATTTTGTTAACGCGACAGTAATTGTACTAGAACATTCCTATTTCTATGGCGACGTATCAAGCGCCACGTGAAACTTTTTGGGGCTACGTTACGTTACAAAACGTAACGTAAATCCATCCATTTCTCCCGAAAGACATGAAAGTGAGTGGCTGGTGAACAGGGAGAAGACTTTATAGTTACCTATAGGCTAAAATGTGCGTTTGTTGTGGGGGGAAAATAACATGTCTCAAAATTACATTTGAAAGGTTTATTATTTCCGCTTACTTAGATATCAGTGTGTTTTTTTTTCCTCAAATTATAAATGGTTCGCTAGTACTTGTGTATTTAAATGCCTGAAAAAGAAAAAAGAAAACATTATTTGATTGAAAACTGTCTGAACGTGTGATAATAAATGACAACTGACTCGCGCTGCTGAACACACTCCATCACGCGCTCTCTGGCTCAGTGCCAAACGTGCGAAAACAACGCTAATCAGCGCTGTGATCATGCGTCAATGATACAGTGCTATACTACAGTCAGTGATTATTACAACTCTGATCTGTGGTTTTAGAAGGTAGGTCAAGTCTTTCCAAGTCACAGGGCTCAAGTCCGAGTCAAGTCGCGAGTCATTGTTGTCAAAGTCTAAGTCGAGTCGCAAGTCATCTTTGAATATGTCAAGTCGAGTCGCAAGTCATCAAATTTGGGACTCGAGTCCAAGTCAAGTCCAAGTCATGCGACTCGAGTCCACAACCCTGCCGAAGACGAACGAAGGCCTTACAGGGTTGGTACAGCATGGGGGTGAGTAATTAATGACTTAATTTTCATTTTTGGGTGAACTAACCCTTTAACATTGCCGGAGCCAGATCCAGAAATGTCAGCTATGCTGAAATGAGCCGCCGAGGCTGCCGGGCTCGAGTGGCACCCTCCACCGTGTCCCGTTCAGTCTCGGTTGGAGGATTGGTATCTCGGGGCAGGCCGCGCTGGTTCTCAGCTCGCCGCCCCAGTGCCTTTCTTTCCCGAAGTGCATGGAGAGCTTACCAGGTTGTGGATGGCACCTTTCTCTGCCAGAAACTGCCTGAATAGCTTTTCCCCCTCACTACCCTTGATGGAGGAGCGGTGAAGGGTTGTGAGGTTATCCTTCCAGTGAGGCGGTCTGTCGCGACACAGGTGCACCTGTGTCCGGCGGCCGCTGCCTTTTGGGGGGATCCTCGTCTCCCCCCTAAGACCTGTGAGTTCTCGTCCGTTCCGACGGGCAGAGCTTACAAAGCCTGTGGGCAAGCCGCCTCCTCTTGCATGCCATGGCGCTGTCAGGTCTGTCAGGTCAGGGCACCCATAGACATGCACGAGGGTAGCCCAGACCGTGCGCTCATAGGTGAGCATCGCACTGCATCTGACCTCGCCCTCCGGGCACGAGTGTCGTGGCATGCGGTAGGGAGGCCCAGCCCGCTCCAGGCGCTGCCAAGCCAGGTGGCAAGCCACAGCGAAACCATTCCGGAGCGGGCCGCTCAGGGATGGAGGAGGATGCTCTGGGAGTTGGTTACCGATCCACTCCCTCCCCCCGGTTCAGGGCTGGGTGGAGTCTTTGTTTGTGTGTGTGTCTGTTCCTCCGCTGCTCCCAAAAGAAGCGGAGCAAGCGATACCCACACTCCAAAGAAAGAAATTCCTCTGTTCCTGGATCCCAAGAGGGCGAGTCTGGTGGTGTGCGACCCTGTAAGCCCCTCTTGTTCGCCAGCACGGCAGCTGGGTGCGGTTCGAGGACCCGATCATCCGCCTTCTCACGCATCCCTGGCCGTCTCGTGGAGACAGGTAAGTGTCGTTCACCACACTCAGACCCTGCTTCAGGCCGCCTCCAGGCCTTCCGAGCCGGGTCCCTTTCCTCCACCTCGCTGCTCCACCTCGGGTACGTTTGTGGTTCCCTGGCCCCTGGCATGGTGTGTGTAAGCCTGAAGATGCTTCCTACCACTCCAGCTGGCCCCGAAACTACCAGCAGACTCGGCTTGCGATTCATTTCGCTTGGCTTCGCCCTGGCTTAGTGATATTCATCATACCTAGGTGTTGAGCTGAGATGCTTCTAAGATTAGTGATATTTATCACACCTATGTGTTGAGCGCTGCTCCTGTCCTGTGTGCGCACAGCGCAGTCCTACTGGCGAAGGACGCGAGGTAGCCTCTCCTCCAGCCGATATAAAGACCGGTTTCTATAAACCCATACTTCATTGTACCCTAGATATGTGGTGGGTTTTGGCCGTCTTGGACCTGTGTCAATTGAAACGGGCCCTTTTTTGAAAGCCTCCATTCAATTACTACACAGAAATGCATTTTCAAATGCTCCGTCCCCAAGGTTGGCCTGCAGCGAGCGACCTGAAGGACAGTACTCCAGATCTCTATTCTTCCGCTCCACAGACCATTCTGTGTTCTGGCGTCGAGGGTACGAAGTATCAGTACAAGTCCTACCCTTTGAGTGCTCCATAGCCAGTTAGGTCTTCAGGTCAACTGGGAGAGAGTAATCTCGCCCAAGGGCTGAGTATCTCTTTTTCAGTTCAGGAGAAGGACTCGGTCCAACACGTCTCTTCAAGAAGAGTGTGTTAGGCTAGTGCTAGAAGTGAGAAAGGGTCCCACTGAACATTTCAGAGGCTCCTGGGGCATATGGCAGACGCAGCCGCTTGGCTTCCTACATATGAAGACCACTTCAGCACTAGTTTTATGATCGAGTCCCGAGGTGACCGTGGCAGAGCGACACGCCCTGTGTGATAAAAGATCACCCCGGCCTGCCGCCAAACTCTCAGCCCGTGTTCAGACCTTCAGCTCCACTAACACCAACTGAGGGGCCATGTACAAAGGGCATGTTTTAACGGAGGCCTGGGCGACCTCCAACTGCATTGGTATGCGTTACCGCGAGTTGACAGTTCACCTCACTTTGAGCCACCGCTGCTCAGCGAGCTGGTACTGGTCTGAAAAGACAACATCGCGACCGTTGCGTTAAGCTTCCCTCGCATGTCACAACTCGCCCGTCACCTCCTCCTTGGAGTCAGAAGCTTCTGAGGTCGCTTCATTCCACTATAAAATTCTTCCGGCCTGCTCAATTGTGCCACCAACGAGCCTCACGACAGCTATGGCCAGGGAGAGTGGAGACTCCAATCCCCTGGCGGTCCAGCTGGGGCCGCACAGTTACATCTGTTGCCTCTCCGGACTCGTCCCTCTGCCAGTTGTGTTTCTGTCTGAGCGGACATCCCTTGGATAGACACGGGCTCTCAGCTGACCCCGGGGCCCCGCAGAAATGCGTTCCCCAGTGAGCCTTCTAAGAAAACAGCTATGCGATTCATTATCGCTTGGCGCTGCTCAAGCTCAGTGAATTTCATCACACTCAGGTGTTGAGCAGAAATGCTCCTGAAGCTCAGTGAATTATCACATGTAGTGTTGAGCAGTGCTCCTGTCTTGTGCGTGCATGTCGCTACTGTGCTAAGTCAGGAGTGTAACAGGTCTTGATAGTAGCCCCCTTTTGGCCCAACCAGATCTAGTTCCCTCGACAGCCTTCCTGACTTCCCTTGAATACATTTCAGGGACGGGGCATGATGGCACCCGCGTTCAAAGAACTGGACGGGGAGGTTCAGGTCGCTATCACAAGGATATGTGGTAGTGACCATCACTTCTGCAAGCACCCCCCTTTAGAAAAGGTAGTTGTGCTTCGCTAGTTAGGAGTGGAACCTATTCGTCGAATGAGTCTTCTCTCTGTGAGGAGATCCTGAGAGCGTTCGGTCATTTCAGTGCTCTCTTTCCTGCAAGTTGGATTGGAGTAGGCTGTTCCTTCACCCTCAATATGATACAGACATCATATGCAGAAGTATGGGAAGCACATCCTGATCGTCAAGTTCCTGAGGGAGCAAGGGTCATCCCTGCCCCCCTCTTTATCCTCTTGGGCCTATCTTTGGTGCTACTGCAATACAGAGACCGCCCCTGAGCCACTGCAGACAGTGAGTTAAAAATTCTGTTTTTTAACAGTTCTCCTGCTCGCATGGTCTCTACTAGATGGTAGGGACTTGCTCGCTTTCAGTCAACGACTTGTGCCTGGAATTCAGGCCGGCTATCTCTCACGAGCTAAGACCACCGGCCTGGATATGTGCCCAAGGTTCCTACCTTCCCCTTAAACTGGGACCAGGTGGTGAAACTGCAAGCGCTGCCTGGAGGAGGCAGACCCAGCCCTGGCTTTCTCTGTCCGTCCGCTTCATTGCGGTTTTACGTCCACAGAACGCAAGCCTTAGGACCTCAGACCAGCTCTTTTCTGTTAAAGAAATCAGCAGAGAGGGAAGGCTGTTTCCAAGCGAGGTTGGCCCACTAAAAGTGGCTGCCTTCATCTTGGTGAAATTCCCGAGATGCACATGTCCACTTAGGTGGTGAGCTCCTCTTAAATGTGTGTGCTCCCGTTCAGGCGTTGACACAGAGTGCTTCACTGACAGATATTCTAGAGTTGAGGGCTGGGCGACACCTTAGTCGAACCGCTGCTTCCCGTGGGCTCCCTTCACATGAAGCCAGTTTCACTGTAAACCCGGTTCGTTGTGTGGCGGAACGTCCGAAGCCAGGCCTATCACTCGTATGCACTGGTGGAACCTGTGTTAGGCTGGGTCCATATGCTGGAATCTCTACGGCGATCCCATATGTGTATTCTTTCACGGTACGGCTCGCTGCGGTGAGCCCGTGTCTTCCCTTGGCAGAGCCTGCTCTGCCGTCACTGTTCGGTTGAGTCTCCCCCCTGTTTAGGCTGGAGGCACCCCAGTGACATTCCATATATTTTACTGCCCGGTCATCCGCCCAGTTCATATGTGTATTCTCCACATGGTACCTCCAGGATGTGGCTTCTGCAGCGTCCCTTCCTTCCATGTTATGCTCGGCTCCTCAGCGAACAACAACTAGTGCGTGCATTCACTTGCATATTTATACCCGCCCCGCGGGGGCGGAGTGTATAATGCATTTCACGCACGGCAATTACATTGGCTCGTTTTAATAGTACTCGAAGATGACAGGCTCTCTAAGCGTGATCCAATCAGTCGACACGTCGACTACGTCTCCGTTCCCTCCTTCAGGGAACGAGGGTTAAATATGTAACCGAGACGTTCTTTCAAATCATTAAAAAATCTTACCGACCCCAAACTTTTGAATGGTAGTGTATATAAGGCCATTGTTTACAGGATAACCAAACTAGAAAGTGAAGTGATCTGCAGGGTAAAAAAAAAAAAAAAAAGCAACTATTAATGCTTGAGGAGTCATATGAAACTAACTTGGCCAGTGAGCCGGTAGTTTGAGACATCTTGCTGTAAATGGTCCAGAAGTTCTATTGTTTTTCAGATAGTGTCATAAATGTGTACATATGTGTTTTTTCAGGCAAATACAACTCGTACAGACGGCTGCATTAAACACACATGCAGTGTGAATAAGGATGAAGAACTGGTGCTGGAGACTCTAGTGACAACCTGCCCTCCGTTTGACCGCAAACGCTGTCTGGAGCATGGGGTACACACACACACACACACACACACACATACACGTTTGAGGACATTGTATACACTTTGATTGATTTAATATCAGGTTAATGATATTTACTATCACCTAACCCAACCCCTACTCCTAAACAAACCTATCACAGAAACATGTGTAAAACACTAGATTTAAATTAAAAAAAAACATATTTTGACCGATTTGTCATAATATTTTACTGTATAAGTGAAGACATTTGGCCCTCACAAGTATAGCTAAACCTGTACACACACACTTTATAAATGTATTAACTCACAAATATATTAAATGAAAAGGTTCATTTCACTCAACTATTACGGACAGTTCTTTTGACTTAATAGAAAAAGATATGTACATTTACATTTTACATTTATTCATTTAGTTGAAGCTTTTATCCAAAGCGACTTACAATTGCTATATATGTACGAGGTCGCACGCCTCTGGAGCAACTAGGGGTTAAGTGTCTTGCTCAGGGACACATTGGTGTCTCACAGTGGATTCGAACCTGGGTCTCTGTAATATGTGAACTCAGTTACTGATTAAATTAAGCAGAACTCAAACTGAATGAAATAAAGCAGGCTCCTAGTTCCCAGCATGCTTTGCTTTAAACTCTGTAAGGAGAGTAAATGTTGAAATTAAATGTTATTTTATGTGTTTTTGCACACTATTAATATCGAGTGAGATCTGTTAGTGTTTAATATTCTGTTATGTTGTGCTGTAGTTAGCAACCAACTGCAAGAGGGTTAAGTTAATGTTTCTAAATGGAGTGTATAACTTTAACCATGTATTAGGAAATATTCTCAAATGTAATAAGTTCACAGTACTCATTGGTTTCTCAGCTTAAATGGATAGAGGCAATTGGTTTCCTCAATTGAAATAAGTTATCCTGACGATTGGGTTTTACAGTGTAGAACATTATCAAACGATCAAATGAAAACCCGATTCCTTTAATCATAATCTACAAACCTCTAAACACCAATCCAGGAATATTGTGTTGCACAGTGATTAAAGGAAAACTATGTATCCCTTATCCACAGGGTAAAATAAGCCAGATTGAAGACACCTGCTGTGAGATGTGTAAGTCTAAAATACCAGAACATCCGGGGCTTGCTTTTCCCAAAAGCATCTTAAGCCTAAGTAGATTGTAGAACCATTGCCATCAATAGTCTCTACAATCAACTTAGCTCACGGTGCCTTTGGGAAACGCAGCCCTGCTCAGTTTATAAACTCCATCCGTCTGATCTGAACTTGACGTGTGGATATGTTAAATGTTTGTTTAGGTACCGAGCCAGAGTGCAGAAGAACTGTGGGTCTTCTGAATTACATCAGGGTGGATGACTGCCAATCAGAAGAGAAGATAGAACTCACTTACTGCGAGGCGAGTCAATGCACTTTAATATATTCTACCATGAAAGTCTCAACAATATTATGAAGCATATACATATAATTTATCCCGTCTGTCTTTCTCTCTCACCCACAGGGAAAGTGTAGCAGCAAGTCTGTGTATTCTCTGGACAAGCACAAGGTTGAGAGCGAGTGTGTGTGTTGCTCAGCTACAGGCACTGTGCCTATGAATGTTTCCCTACACTGCGCTAACGGCACGCGAACACACCACCAAGTCCTCGCTGTCACTGGCTGTGACTGCATGTCGCACGCCTGTCCCACCGACTGAGAACAGACACAGAAACCTGATAAAATAACATACAAGTGAAAAACTGCTACACTACACTTTCATATATCCATCTACAACAGGTATAATGCCCAGTGGATTTTCTAACAACCGATTCACTGATAATCGAGCACTTTATCATAAATTTCAGTTTTTATTTCCACGTATAAAGGACGCATCATTAATCAATGAACAATAATCTCAGATTGCTGCATTGTCATTTTGCCACTAAACAATCTGTCCACACAAATATATGATTTTTTATGAATAACTATTATATGCGGTTGTTGTTTATGGCTGTTTATTAGACTAAACTACAATAAAGAGCAAGGCTAAACAAGCACTTAGCTTGGACCACTCGGTGGTGCTCTGGACACTTGAACCCATTTGTGTGAGAGTGTTGGTGAGCATGGAGAATACTGATCTGTCAATTAGTTGTGAATGGTGTTGAAGGGTGCAATTCACACATCTGGAGGACATGAGTCGCACATTAAAGACTTGTTACTCACTTCTCAGCCTTGTGAAATATTGAGTATAATAAGGTAGAACTATTTCTAGAATTTCTCTTTCTACACATTTTCATATGAAATATTTATATGGCATTCACATATTCTAAAAGGTTTAAATAATATCTGATTAAATTTCTTAAGGTTAGTAACCAAATGAAAACACAAATAAATTGTGTGTAGAAAAGGATTCATCTCAGTTCCAGCTGCAATGACCTTTACAATAACTGTGATAAAAATCAAATGGAACTCGTGTCAGAAAATGTGTTTAATAAACCCAGTGAGTCACTGCATTATTACGATGTGTTTTGAAGGTAATTATGAAAGTGCATGACATCCATGCATTCTATGATGGGAATTACTTAGCACTCATTGTGCACAACAGCATCAGACATTGACTACAATACTATTGATCAGTTTGCTCAAATCGCTGCCTAAATGATTGCTTTAGTTTTCTCATTTAAGGGCGGCCATTTAATGTTCTCTCGTAAATTAATTGAATAAACAATGTAAAGTGTGCTAAGGATAAGGTAGTTGTTTAATGGTGAAGTCTCTGACTGGTTCTTCTATAAAACACAAAGGGAGACATTTAGCTGAATCTCTAGGCTCTCTTTTCCATACAATGACAGTAAAAGATTACCACGGCTGTTTAGCTCTAAAATGGTAAAAAAGAAATGCAGTATTCAAACAGTTCTGCCGATTCTGATGTATGCACCCATTTCATATAATTCACGAGCTGAGGATCTGATTTAAAAAGTTGAGCCGCTTGTTTTTTCTTCTTCTCAGTAGTGCAAACTGGTGTAAATGCAAATAAAAAATCATTGTGATTAAACGGTACTTGAGTAAATTATGCTCACGGTTGGTTACATGAAAAGTCAAAGAACACGTAGGCCTACGGGGTCAAAGGACATATCAAGATGGCGGATATTCGAACGAACCTTTTGATTTCACTTATTGCAAGTATACTGTACAATTTGAAACAGCAATAACTAAATGAGTAAAGATATGTATAAAATTAAATTACGTCCATCGTCGGTCGAGAAATCACACAGAAGTTGTACAGAAATTTGGTCGCAGCAAGTGTTTTGGATGGGGGCATATTAATCGCGACTTTTTATTTGTAAACACTGAATAAACAAGTCATCTCGTTCGTGAACGAACCGAATGAACGATTCATCTGCCGATGGACTGTGAGGAAATGTTAAACCCTCATTCTGGAGCTAGTATCTTAGTATATTTGTACATTTACTAATAAAGATCACGAAACTTGGTCAAATCGGTTAAGTGAATGAGTCATTCCCTCACTTTGTCGCTTTCATACTGTCACAGAACAAATCTGAACGGATCTATAACGATTATGTTGAAAGTGTTTGAGGCGGCAACATCCCATTTGTGTTTAATTTAAGGAAGTTATAAAGCTTTGGAACAACATGAGGTAATTAAATGATGCAGAACTTTAATTCTTTGGTGAACTATTCTTTTATTTCTAATTGTTGATTATAAATACTAAGTTATATTCATGGGGCATATCGTTTTTTGCATGTTGAATTGGATTTGCATTCTTGCATTTAGAGTTTGTGTGTAAGAGTTACAGAGTGTGTGTCTGAGGGGGAGGGGGGAGTGTCGGCTGTCACCCCGTTCTCTCGGTGCACGCGCACTGTGTCCGACTCTCGCTGGAAGTTTGAGCGTCTCGAGCACTCCACGGTATTAACGGCAGCAGCACGAGCGCGTTAAGCTGCGCGGGGCCGCGAGCGGATTGTCCACCATCTCACCGGGAACATGAACATGGCACTGAACAGGTCGCCCTCTGCCACGGGTAAGTACTAGCCCGGGCACTCCGGTTGATGTTGTTTGTGCGCGCCGGGCGCGCGCATTGTTTTCTCTGAGTCAAAGCGAAAATGTATTTGCTGCATATCTATGGAATTGTCTCTTCAACAAATTGGCTAGTTTCATTATCGCTTTATATTTAACTGTTGCAGATGAATGCTTGTTATTTCATTTAATCATACATGTATAGTCAGTTTGCGTGATGTGATGAAAACCGAACATTTGAGGGGCACCAAACTGGTCGTTCATGTTAATTGCAGTGAAAGGCGCGCGCCATTATTTGCCCCTTCAGACAGGCTGTCACACTTTACCACTCATTAATGTCACTAATAGTGCTTTAGAAAACAAAGAGAGGGTTCAGTGTGTCGAAAGGGGTTTGTATAATTAGCTGGGGCAATAAGCTGGAGCTATTTCAAGCGCCACTGACGCCATGTGTTTAAGAAATCAAATACACTTTGATTTGTTTTTCTTTCTTTTTTCACATTAACGACAGAATGGAAATTGTGATTTGATATGAAAGCACTGGGAAGTAAAGGCACAACATAAACAGTGATGTGATGCATGGTTTGGTCAGGTAGTGTAAATGCGCTTAGCTTTCTTTTAAGAGTCATGAATCCCTGTGTTTGTTTACCTGAGGGCATGGGGCATATTTAAGTGACGCTTTAGTCAAGTGTGAGCATATTTGAAAAGAATAGAGGTGTACGTGGGCATTACAGTCAGATTTACAGGTTTTGAGCATTGACGCACAGCCTTCAATTATTTCGCTGTCCTTGGTGCTGAGAGGGTTTTCGTATCTACTTTTAAGTAGATGCTCTCTCTCTCTCTCTCTCTCTCTCTCTCTCTCTCTCTCTCTCTCTCTCTCTCTCTCTCTCTCTCTCTCTCTCTCTCCCAGTATTTCAGTTTCAATCTATTTATTGGCATGATTGTTTTGCATGTAATATTGTCAAAGCAAAGAGCTACAGAAAAGATTTAAAATCGCAATATACAATAATTTTAGCAAGACATTAGCCTAACAGGCATTAAAACCTAACTTGTGAAAATTTCTTTCTCTAACAGAAAATTGGAACGGGGCTCCCGAGCGCATGCGTGTTTCTGCCATGATAATTGAGCCCTCTTCAATACAGAGCGAGAAACTCCGCTGTCTTGCCCGAGATATCTCTGAACTGGGCCAGCAGGGCATGGCAATCAGCGGGCATGATGCCAACGACATTGCTGAGGACACGGTGTGTGGATTCTGTTGTCTAATGCAGGAATTATCATGAAATGTTGTTTATTATCATAGACAGGCATTAATCTCTTTTATTAAATTAGAAGCTAACATTATTGCATTAAGGCGAGACACTACAGGTGAATAGGGTAATTTTTTTAACTAGCAGATATCACCATGAAACTTTCCCGCAGTTGATTAACTACATTAAGATAAGAAAAAAATGTATTAGATTTTTCTGTAATTTAATGTTTAAATATGCAAATTATGCATTATCTAATTAAATATGTGCTAATTTGCATATATATAAAAAAATGGTAAAATTAAATATTTTTTCATTGTGTTCACATATTAGATGGGAAAAAAATTACAGAGGGATTTATGGATATCTACTTTTGTTATCCTGAAAATCAGAATATACTGTCAATAGCCTTAAAAATGATTTTTGCCATGTTTTTTGGAATCAAATCTTATATAAATCAGGCTAGGAATAATATATTTACAAATCCCTCTGTAAATGTCTTCATAATATAACGTACCAGACTGAAAAGTTTGGTGTGTATATAGGTGCTACTGAAGTGGAGATTTCAGACTTGGAGTATGAGAGAAAAGTCATTTTGAGAAAACGAGCTTTAAAGGGGTCATATAATGCCATTTTTGTACAAGCTAATATGATTCTTTAGGGTCTAAATTAAAAGTTTGTAATATAGGCCTACTTTAATTAAACATTCTCATTAGTATTGTAAAAAAACACATATTTTACCTGGTCAAAAACAGCTCTGTTTTCAGCACGCCGTTTCAGTGCATATGACTTTAAATGATAATGAGCTTTGCTCACCCCGCCTCTCTGTTCTGTGCCTACACCGTTTGTAACACAATAACACAATAACCATAACGCGTTGTTCAGTATAAACGTGGGATTATGAATTATATTGAGAACGTCATACATAGAAAACATGCCGTAATGTACCCTGAGTGTAAACCTTAGACGCATTCATTGTGAAGCGTGCAGCTAGCGATTTGCAAATATGAATATAAATATTAACATAAAGTTTAATAAAACGTTACAGTCACTTCAGTTCTTCTGGAGGTTCAGCAGGAACACGAATATCTGGTACCGATCCTTTTTTCATGAGCAGCTTCTTGGCGAAACCAGCTTTATACTGATCCTCGTTTATAAAGCAGTCTTGTGTGTGAAATGATTCGCGCAAACATGAAAGCATTGACGTTGCTCGTGGGGAATATTCCCTTCGAAAACAAACTCAGCCACTGCGTCTTAAGCGGTTCGGATTTAGGAACATTAAAATGACTGCTGTGTTCGTTATTACACCCAAGAACAGAACACCACAATCGCTTAGACGAGCGAGGGCGGGTCTGTGTTGAAACGCTGCTGTCAATCAACAATCGTGGGAGGGGCGTCCTATTTAGTGACATCACAAAATCGAACAGCTCAATTTGAGGCAGGGGAAAACATAGAGATTAAAAAAAAACACTGGATGGATTTTTATCATTTTATGATGGTTGTGTAAAGGCACTGCCAACACACATTTCAGTACAATCAACTTGTAAAAGTGCATGTACCATTATATGACCCCTTTAAAGATTTAGCATCAGCCAATGAGATTGCGCATTTGGGCCCTTTTACTTTCACGATTGGCTGCTGATAAAAAGAAAATGACCATATTTGGATCCGACAACATTGTACAGGAGAGAGAGAGCTTTCTAACGGTGTATGAGATGACAGGGTGCAGACAGCGATCGCGGAGCAGCGGGATGATTTAGAATGCCGACTTTTGATGAATTTATGAGAAATCTACAGACGCAAACAGACAAAGTGTCGTAAAATAAAGACCTAAATGTGTATTTCGGACTTTTTTTTCACCACAAGTCTGAAAGAAGACATGTTATTGAAGACAAATATCCCAAAATCTCAAAATTGACCAGTGAAAAGATGTTTTTGCTTGCCGTGTCTCGCCTTAAATAATGGTTTTGGTTAGATCATTAGTTAATGCTCATTAAAATAGTCACATTGCATATTTTATATACATAATAGACCCCCTGTAGTACCTTCACGGCCCCCCAGGGGTCAATTGAGGGTTAGTTCAACCAACAATGAAAATTATTCCATAATTTACTCACCACCCAAGTCATCCTTTGTGTATATGACCTTCTTCTTTCTGCCAAACACAATCGGAGTATATTTAAAAATATCCTGGCTCTTCCTAGCTTTATAATGGGAGTGAATGGTACCATTTTTTGAAGGCCAAGCGCATCCATCCATCATAAAAGTAATCTACAGTATATTGCTCCAGGGGCTAATAAAGGCCTTCTAAAGTGAAAGAAAAATATCCATAATTATAACTTCATAAACTGTAATCACTAGCTTCCGGTTAAAGCCGTCCACATCTGCGTTCAAGAGAGAGTTGAGTTCCAGCGAAAGAGGGACCTCTGACTCAATGCATGACATAGGATGAAGGAGTAGAGTTAGCTTAGATGAGAGTAGACACCTGTTCAAACAAATAGGGCTGGGCAACAAACTCAAGCTCCTCTTCTCTTATATTGAAATCCTCTGACATTTCTTTTAAAAAATTCACGTTTAGACTTCTAATTCTTGTCTGGTGTTTTGTTTTGCTCTATCCTCTGCACTTCCACGTTCATCAATACGTCGTGCTTCGGGTCAGTGTCAGTGGTCACTCTTCCATCGGAACTAGACTCGCGTACAGCCGTTACCGGAAGCCAGTGATTACAGTTTATAGTTGTAAATATGGATATTTCTCTTACAAAAATGCATCACTTTGCTTCAGAAGGCCTTTATTAGCCCCCTGGAGCCATATGGATTACTTTAAGGATGGATGGATGCACTTTTTTAGGCTTCAAATAAATGGTACCATTCACCGATTGTGTTTGGCTGAAAGAAGACAGTCATATACTGTACACCTATGATGGCTTGAGGGTGAGTAAATAATGGGATAATTTTCATTCTGGTGAACTTACCCTTAGGTGTCATAATTAAATGAATTTCAGTTGTTGGCTGGTGCCGCTGGTCACACAAAGATTATTGGACCCACAGGTAAAGATCTCTAGATATCGGCATGATCCATTGAAAAACTCAATATTGAAAATATCAATACTGGACAGTTACTGTTAGATTCCAGAATCCATTCACCAGTGAAGGAAAGCCCTTCCCAAGATCTCAACAGTCTTCATTTGCAATGTGTTTTCATTGTATCACATTGAATACAAAACATCTGCTAATTGAGATCAGTTTAATATTGACAGCAGATTTGGCCAGCTGCCTATATACCGTATGTTCTTTCACAACATTCATATTCCAATAAACTCTGATTATTATAAAGTTCTTTAGGATACAGTAAGAAATTGCTCCCACAGACACTGGTAAATATTACAACCTTAAAACTGAAAACTGTTCAATTAAAATATGCATGAAGACTTTTTAATAATATATATTGTGTTTTTATCATTAAAATTTAAAAATCTGATCTGCATAAATGTAATATTTGTATGTATACACTAAACTTTGGCATTTTTTTGGTGGGGTGGGGTGGGGGTTTGGATGGGGGGTGTGCAAGTCAATCTCACAATGTAAAAAAAACCTCAAAAGCTTTTTGAAAATATATACGTTTTTATAAGTTTTATTATTTCCTTTTCACTTTGGGGAAAATATATTATCTTATATAATTTGAACTTAATATTTTGATGATGTTTCTGTCGTGTCGAGAGAACATTATGAAAACCACAATTGGCAATTTCAGCTGACGCACTTATCCATTCAGGGACCGTCCTAGTTACGCACCTTCCTCAAAAGCAGAATTCTAATCAAATGTGAGTATGACAGGAAACATCCAACTGCTTTGAACTACCAGCCAATCAGTGGATGACCCAGATCCTCAGTTTTTAGCTGAAACTGCCAACTATACACTATGCAGCTTTAAGAGATCTCCAAGAATCTGTAATGCTCTGTAGAGCTATGCAGATGTGTCTAGATGTCACTGAGATCCTGTTGTGTGTTTTCAGGTGGAGCCAGGCCCTGGTCCAGGTGGAGGGCTGTGTTTTGGAGATGGTCACAGGAGAGTGGACTACGTTCTTGTATATCACTGCAAGAGACGTCAGCTCCAACACCGCCTCTCTGTTGTTTCTAACGGTAACGTGCCGTCTCAAAGCCCCACCCCTTCGCGCAGGAGTACGAAGGGCGATATTTTGGAGGTGGTGCTGGAGGAGGGGCTTGGGACGGAACCCGCTGATGGACTAAAAGATAAAATCAGGGAGGAATTTGAAAGAGGACTTCAGGAGGAAGGCTTGGAGATTGAACATGACAAAGAGGTTTGTGTGTATGTGTGTATGGTTATGTTCAGAATGGAATACTAGCATCATGCCTACTATATTTAATTC
The DNA here is from genome assembly GCA_030578255.1 of Tiaroga cobitis. Classification (NCBI taxonomy): domain Eukaryota; kingdom Metazoa; phylum Chordata; class Actinopteri; order Cypriniformes; family Leuciscidae; genus Tiaroga; species Tiaroga cobitis. The sequence continues at coordinate 10,735,490 of CM060608.1, forward strand.
TTAAATAATATGAGAAAAAGAATGCATTATGCAACATTTAAAACTGTGGTATATGCTACATTTTTGTCATATGATCTCACTAGATACATATGAAGCATAGATCAAATACAGCAAAAACAGTAATATTGTGAAATATTGTTACAATTAAAATTATAATTAAAACAACCATATATTTAAAGGGTTAGTTCACCCCAAAATGAAAATTCTGTCAGTAATTACTCACCCTCATATTGTTCCAACCCCGTAAGACTTTCGTTCATCTTCGGAACACAAATTAAGAATTTTTTTATTAAATCTGAGAGCTGGATCACTCCTCCATAGGCTTCTTAAGGGATCGAAACTGGCCGGCACAAAAGTTATGAAAGACATCATTAAAATAGTCCGAGTGACTACAGTGGCTCAATCTTAAAGGGTTAGTTCACCCAAAAATGAAAATTAAGTCATTAATTACTCACCCCCATGCTGTACCAACCCCGTAAGAACTTCGTTCGTCTTCGGAACACAAATGAAGATATTTTTGATTAAATGTGACAGCTGGATCACTCCTCCATAGGCTACCTAAGGGAATGAATCCTGACATCCCAGAAAGTCAATGAAGAAAATGTTTAAATATTCCATGTCACAACAGTGGCTCAACTATAAGTTTATCAAGCGACGAGAATACTTTTTGTGCGGAAATAAAACAAAAATAACGACTTTATTCGACTATTCCTTTTCTTCCTTGTAGGCCTGAAACGAGACTTCAAGAGATTTCCACGACGCGCACGCGCGAGAACTTAACTGAAGTAGTTGAAGGAGATCGCAATTCTCGCGCATGCGTCGTGAAAATCTCTTGAAGTCTCGTTTCAGGCCTACAAGGAAGAAAAGGAATAGTCGAATAAAGTCGTTATTTTTGTTTGTTTTTTTCGCACAAAAAGTATTCTCGTCGCTTGATAAACTTATAGTTGAGCCACTGTTGTGACATGGAATATTTAAACATTTTCTTCATTGACTTTCTGGGACGTCAGGATTCATTCCCTTAGGGAGCCTATGGAGGAGTGATCCAGCTGTCACATTTAATCAAAAATATCTTCATTTGTGTTCCGAAGACGAACGAAGGTCTTACGGGGTTGGTACAGCATGCGGGTGAGTAATTAATGACTTAATTTTCATTTTTGGGTGAACTAACCCTTTAAGTTTATCAAGCGACGAGAATATTTTTTGTGCGCAAAAAACAAACAAAAATAACGACTTTATTCAACTATTCATTTCCTTCTCTGTGGGCCTCGAGATTTCACGTAGTGAAACTACGCAAAGCTTCTAGGTTGTACGTCACACGCATCACACACATGACCAGCGTCGACCAATAGCGAGCCTGCGTGTGACGTGCAACACAGAAGCTTTGCGCAGTTTCACTACGTGAAATCTCACGGCCCACAGAGAAGGAAATGAATAGTTGAATAAAGTTGTTATTTTTGTTTGTTTTTTGCACACAAAAAGTATTCTCGTCACTTGATAAACTTAAGATTGAGCCACTGTAGTCACTCGGACTATTTTAACGATGTCTTTCATAACTTTTGGGCCGGCCAGTTTCAATCCCTTAAGAAGCCTATGGAGGAGTGATCCAGCTCTCAGATTTAATCAAAAATATCTTAATTTGTGTTCCGAAGATGAACGAAAGTCTTACGGGGTTGGAACAACATGAGGGTGAGTAATTACTGACAGAATTTTCATTTTGGGGTGAACTAACCCTTTAAGAATGCAATTTATTCCTGTGATAATTTATTCAGTCACATGAACCTTCAGAAATCATTTTAAAATGCTAATTGGATTTCAAAAGAACAGCATTTCTTTGTAATAGAAATGATAAACTATGAATGTCTTTACATTTTGAATGTCGTTACTGTCACTTTAGATCAATTTAATACGTCCTTGTTGAATAAATGTGTTGATTTTTTTCTTAATTTCGTTAATTTCGTATTAAACAAATTGCTGATCCTAAACTTTTGAACAGTAGTGTATGTAATTTCGCTAGTGGTATCTAATTATCATTTAGAAATCCATCTTGTATATAATGTCTTAAAATTCAATTTATACTCTGATAAATAACAAGTCAAGAAAAAGGTAAAATCATGGGTCTTTCCAGTTTATTCATCATATGGTTCTGGAAGTTGAAGTGTTTTATGGGATTCGGTATGTTTTTACAAACATAATAGGCCAGACAATATGCAGATTGCAAAAGTGTAGCAGAGTAGTATGCTATTCCGAACATAGCCTATCTATATTCTTGTCTGGCCATGCATGTATCTATATCAGTTTCCTGGCAAACATATTAATATATCATCATCTCATGTGTTGAGTCATGAATAATTAGGGATGATCTCAGTTTTGAGTGTAATACTAACAGAATGAGCACGATCAAAAGATTCCCAAGGTGACCTTGGAACTTAAGAAGTGGAGACCCAGTTTAGAAAACCCCAAACCCTCCCACACTTAGAAAAGTCTATCTTGTTTTGAGGGGGATCTAGTTTTCATTTTCAAGCAATGCAGCATATTCTAATACTAGTTAACAGCTGCCAAAAAGCTTTTTTTGCTTTTCTGCAGCGCTGCAGCAGTAGCCCCCAGGCAAGATATTTGCGAAAGACACAAATGTGGTTGTCAAAAGTGATGATTGGTTCCCCCTGCATCATGGATTTTCCCAAGTTGAAGCAGGGAGAGCTTAGTATTTCTAAATAGGAGTAGATTGGTTGTCTCATGCAGCTTTTTTCCCCACAAAACTAGCTTATACTAAGGAAATGCCCTCATGAATCCAAATATAGTTCTTTTTATTATTATGCAGGTTTGAGTAAACCTTAAAAACACACTACATGCTATATGGGTGATTTTTTTTAGGAAGAAATGACCGGATGCATATTGTGATATATATATACTTTGCATAAAGAAAATAAAGCCCATTTTAGGACCATTATTATTTTTGTTATTATTTCCATGATAATAATAATTAATAATACAATGAAAATCATCTCCCTAAACACATTGTTATTCAACTAATCAGCATAAATTAAATTCAAAACAACAAATAATACAATGCAAGTGCATATAGTTGCAGGTGATTTTTGTATGTTGCGTATTGCTTAACTAACTATTATGTATTTTAAGCTACAAAGGCATATTCTTATGTTTCATGTCTGTATAGAACTAATATTTGCACCAGGGTTCATTTTAGCATAACGATTGATTGATAAGAGCGAAATCCTGAGTGAATGCTGTGACGTGGGTGTATGTTTGATTGTTGGTGGTGTGATGTGGTAGATCAGTTGTGTTGTGTGTATGTGGATTAAATTTGAGTGCTGCTGTCTCCATCCCAAAGGCAGATTATGGTTGATCCTCCTTGCCAGAGGTGTTTGTGTTTGATGTGTCTGTGTGTGCGTGTGTCTGTGTCACTCATCCACACTGAATAAGACCATTTTAACAACAGCTGCTTCTTATAGAGAGAGTGTGTGTGTGTGTGTGACTGTGGCTGTGTGTGTGTGTTTGCACCCCTGCTTGTGTTAATCAAGACTGCTAAATCACCTTATCTAGAACTAAATTTTCAGTTGCATCCTGCAAACCAAAATGACATGAACTGCATTGTCAATGGTGCTTTACTCTTTAAACATATGCCATTTCTTTCTTTCGTTTTCTTTCAAGATGAGGACAGTCCGGTTTACTCGTCTTCATGTTCCCTGGTCTGTTCTTAGTCGTGAGGCAGAACTTCTTAAGATCAGAGTGCCCACTAAAAAGGTGAGTCACTATAAAACATTCTAAAGGGGAAAAAAACACACAAAAAAGCTGTATTTGAGAATAAAGTATAAAGCTGTGATGCCATGTGTAATGTATAATTTGTCTTATTGTATTATTGTATTATTATCAATCTTTATATTGAACTTTTGTTCATGAATTTACAGGAAAAATTTCCTAAGATTAATTAAACCATGTGTACAATAGATCTGATTGCTGAATTGTGACACCATCAAAACTTAAAAGATCCCATTATAATGATCAAATCTGTCTACACTGGTAGCTACTGGTCCATCAGTTGACAGGACAGATCCTATTTTTGTCACACTGCAAAGCTATTCTAGCCACTTTATTTTCCCAATCCATTGTAGATAAATTACACGAGTGTTCCAAAGTTTGGGATCAGTACGTTTTTTTAAACCTGTATTCAGCAACAGCAAGGAAGAATTAAAGCTGCAGTCCGGCGTTTTTCCTCTTTGTCGCCATCTCTGTTCGAAATCTGCAATTGCAGTCATTCGCGGAATTATCAACTTAACGTGAGTTGTACTTCAACACCCTTGACACGGCACAGCGCGGAAGAACACAATGTTTAGGAGAGTGTGAGGCTGTCAGTCACCGCGCCGGTGTGGATACTGGCATTCAGAATCACAGATTATTCTTTTTGGAAGTATGACCAACATAAGAATTTTCACCGGAAATTGTAATCTGAACAAGTGAGAAACATCCACTTTTGTTCTGGTTCTGACATTGCAGTAAATCGCGCTGATTAAATCTAACAATCGCTTCTAAGTTATCATATCACGCAAAACCGTGCAAATTATACTTTGTTCACAAATTGTTAATGTTAACAACGTCAGCATTGCGTGACTACATGTAATGTCCTTCCGATATGTATCCTTGTTTTCGCATGGGCCGGTTGCAGTCTCTTTTTTCTGTAGCCACTCCGAAGTCCGAATGAAGTCTTTTGCATTTTACAGCGGGTGAGTCTCTAGTTGTCACTTGTGATTGTCGTTTGAACCTTTCTGGATCCGCCATCAAATTGATAAGTTTAATTATATCAAGTGCTGTGAGAAAAGGCTATAAATCTCCACCTCCAGCATCCTCACTCGCAATATAGCTTATACTAGCCGAGACTCCTTCTTTATGTGTACAGATGTGACATAATGACGCAAAGACATGGTCGAATCTCCCGCGGAAATCCACCAGTACCACTGTAATTAAAAACATTATTACAAGCTTACCGCTTTGAATCGAGCTAAGGCAAGCAGATCGTTTTGAACACTGGCTGGTTATGTATTTTCTCAAATATGTATTTTGGATCATTTTTAACCCCAAAAAAGCTACGGACTGCAGCTTTAAATTGATAAAAATTATATATTTTTTATACAGAAAAGACATTTATAATATTTGTTAAATTCTGTTCTTTTAAACTTTCTATTCCTCAAAGAATCCTGAAAAAAGGTTTCATAATTTTCACAAAAATATTAATCAGCACAACCATTTCAAAATTGATAATAAGAAATGTTTATTGAGCAGCAAATCAGCATACTAGAATGTCACATGATCCTTCAGAAATCATTGAAGACTGGAGTAATGAGGCTGAAAATTCAGCTTTGCCATCAAAGGAATTAATGAAAATGTTTTATATATATAATCAGAAAACAGTTTTTTACAATCCTAATATTTCACAATATTGCTGTTTTTACTGTATTGATCAAATAAATGGAGCCTTGGTGAGCTTTAGAGAACTTCCAAAAACATTAAAAAAAAATTACAGTAGTGTATTTATTCACAAATATTATGAATTGATGATTACAAATTTATTGATATATTTAATTAACTTCTGACATTTTGTCAAAGCCATTTGCCTCCACTGACTTATTTAAATCATCTTTTGTTTCTAATTATGAATGTAAAATGATTGTGCTATTTTAATATATGCAGTGTTTGACCATTATACTGTTGCTGAAATCTCACTTCTAGCTAACAGCTGATCTGCTTGTTGTTCTGAGAGATTCAAGCTGTCATGCTGCAATGCTTGGTCACTTCCAGTGTTAGAATGTTTCACATTGCATTTGTGAACGTAAAGGTGTTGAACACCAAACAGTTGCCATCAGAGCAAATCTGAAAAACCAAAACCTTATATATACAGTATCTCACAAAGTGAGTACATCCTTCACATTCCAAGCAAACATTTTAGTATATCTTCTCAAGGGACAATACTATAATGTGCTGCTTGTATAGTAGTATATATTTACTGTCCTCTGAAAATAACTCAACACACAGCCATTATTGTCAAAATAGCTGGCAATAAAAGTGAGTACACCCAGTGAACGTCAAACCTGTGTCCAAAGTGTCAATATTTTGTGTGAGCACCATTGTTATCTAGCACTGCCTTAATCCTCCTTGGCATGGAATTGACCAGAGCTGCACGGGTTGTTGCTGGGATCCTCTTTCACTCCTCCATAATGACATCACGGAGCTGCTGGATGTTATACACATGGCGCCTCTCCACCTTCCGCTTGAGGACGCCCCACAGGTGCTCAATAGGGTTCAGGTCTGGAGAAATACTTGGCCACTCCATCACCTTCACCTTCAGCTTCCTCAGCAAGGCAGTTGTCATCTTGGCAGTATGTTTGGGGTCGTTATCATGCCGTTCGGCCCAGTTTCTGAAGGGAGAGCATCATGTTCTGCTTCAGAATGTCACAGTACACAGTACAGAATCCATGTTTTCCTCAATGAAGCTCTGCAGTACCAGCAGCACTCATGCAGCCCCAGACCATGATGCGACCACTACCATGCTTAACTGTAGGCAAGACACAATTTTCTTGGTACTCCTCACCAGGGCATCGCCACACATGCTGGACACCATCTGAGCCAAACAAGTTCATCTTAGTCTCATCAGGCCACAAGCCATGGTTCCAGTAGTTCATGCTCTTGGACAGGTTGCTTTCAGCAAAATGTTTGCAGGCTTTCTTGTGAGCCAGCTTCAGAAGAGGCTTCCTTCTGGGACGACGGCCATGCAAACCGACTTGTTGCAGTGTGCGGTGTATGTCTGAGCACTGACAAGCTGACCTTCCGCTTCTGCAACCTCTAAAGCAAAGCTGGCAGCACTCATGCGTCTGTTTTTTGAAGCCAGCTTCTGCACCTAACGCACAGCACGAGGACTCAACTTCTTTGATTGACCCTTGCGAGGCCTGTTCCAAGTGGAGCACGTCTTGGAAAACCTCTGTATGACCCTGGCCTGTACTGTACCTCAGTTTCAGTGTGTTACCAATCTTCTTATAGCCCTAGGCCAACTTTGTGGAGAGCAACAATTCTAATTCTCAAATCTTTAGAGAGTTCTTTGCCACGAGGTGCCATGTTGAACATCCAGTGGTCAGTATGAGAGAATTGTACTAAAAGCACACATTTTAACTGCTCTAATACAAGATACACAAATGTGTATGGTCCTGTCAAGCAGCCAAAAACATGAACATGATGGTTAAATGACGTATTGCTATTATCACTTAGGGTGTACTCACTTTTGTTGCCAGCTATTTTGACAATAATGGCTGTATGTTGAGTTATTTTCAGAGGACAGTAAATATATACTGCTATACAAGCAGCACATTGACTACTCTAAAATCTATCCATATTTCATTTCTATAGTATTGTCCCTTGAGAAGATATACTAAAATGTTTGCTGAAATGTGAAGGGTGTACTCACTTTTGTGAGATACTGTATGTGTTACATATACATATGTATATGCATGTATAATTTTTATGATTTGATATTTTACTGCATATTGCATTGACAAATAAGCTAATGTCAATATTAAGAAATAATTATCTTCCCTATGAGAATGTTTCACCGGTCTGTCAATCCGAGCTGTACAGACTCAATTATAGAATCAATTCTTAATGGACATGTGAACATCACAGGTTCGCATTTAAAGTCTGTTTAGAGAGAACGGTGTCATCTTAGCGACCCCTAATTTAATAACAAGTGATCATTTCAACGGAAGTGAATCAATCAAAACTAACTTTAGCTGGAAAATAACATTATTCAAGAACCGCTATAAAACCAAACCAATTTCTGTTACCTTAAATTATATAAAGTTTATCTCTGTAAAGCTGCTTTGAAACAATCTACATTCTTAAAAGCGCTATATAAATGAGGATGACTTGACTTGACTCCGCAGTCACCCCACCTATAAACACTGGCACAGCCCAAGAGTGTCATGTTTTTTCAGGTTAAGAGCTTTGGCTCCATGATCGTCTTTGTAAGTGCTCCGTGTTGGCCCGGTCTAAGAGCAGTTGTAATGCCAAAAGTCAATTCTCAAAGTCTGAACACAGCAGAGAAAAAAATGAGATCTGATTATACGGTCTACAAGCCGATTACTTGTAAAATGTTTTCAAATTCCTGCAAGGGACATTTGTCATATAGGTCGCATACTAAGGCGATTGTTAGCGTTGTGTTTCCCCATACATTTAGATTTGGCTTTCATCCTGAAAGAATGATTTGTCCTTTGAGGTTGTGAGTTGTATTGAATGATATAATCTGATAATGGTGGATTAGCTGTTGAAACATATGGACCCGTATCATACATGTGCTTCTGTTTGCCTTCAAAACCAGATATTCTCACTCTACACTTGTGGTGTCCCGTCATCTGTCCCTGGTCTCAACTCTTAGTGTGTCTCATCTGTCTTTAGCTCTGGATATAAATGGATTAATCTCTCTTTCATTTCAGTTCCCTTATACTTGTTTTTCCAGACGTATCGGCTGAAAGAGAAGACGGGGCTCATGGGCGTAATAAGCTCATTTTGGGCGAAGATCAATCAGCCGTTCCAGCCGGGCGTACCAGAGCCCCAGAACCCACGCACACGTGTCCTATCCCAGCCGTTCAGCAGAGACAAGCTACACCTGTGAGTGCCAGAGCTTGCGGACAGCCAGACTATCATAAAAGCGCATTTACAATAGGCAAACCCACACATTGGCCTAATTGTTTTCCTTTTATTTTGCAGATTTGAAATAAAGTCAAAAAACAGCTTGTTCAGCAATGCAGTCCGAGGTCGAATTGTGAGTATCAAACGCAAAAATGAAAATTATGTCATTTACTCACCATCGTGCCATTCCAAACACACAAAGGGAGACATTTTGAATGATCCATTTTTCTCCCGTACAGTTACACGAATTGGGGACCGGAGCTTTCCAAGCTTCAAAAATGACAGAAAAGCACCATAAAAGTATCATTAAACTATAGCAATTGCCTTCTTTTTCATATAGTAGACAAAAATGTGTGAAAATCAGTGAACTCAATTAATCATTCGGACCAGTTTTGTGAGCTGATTTACTGAAAAGAACAATTTGTTCATGAATTAAACATTTTCTCATGGACTCACTCACATGAGAGAACTAAGCTGAATATTCAGTTAATATCTTAACTGGTTAAGTGTGGCCATTTTATGGTTATTTTTGGTCTTTTGGTCAAATCCTCATTCACATTCTTTATATTAAAAGAGTAGCCATGATAGGTCAAAATTGGACTTTAATTTTCTGGGTTAACTATTGCATTAATGTATGTTTACAATTCTTTGTTAGATTTTAATGAACACTCTCGTTCAAAAGTTTGGGGTCACGTAAACATTTTTTTTATACTTTTGTTCAGCAAGGACGCATTATATTGATCAAAAGTGACAGTAAAGACATTTATAATATTACAAAAGTTTTCCATTTCCAATAAATGCTGCTCTTTTGAACTTTCTATTCAAAGAATCCTGAAAACAAATGTGTCAAAGTTTTGAAAAATATATTAAGCACCACAACCGTTTTAAATATCTGTTTCTTGAGCAGAATATAAGAATGATATCTGAAGAATCATGCCATCAGAGGAATAAATTACATTTTAAAATATATTCAAATACAAAACAGTCATTTTAAATTGTATTAATATTTCACAATATTACCGTACTGTTTTTACTGTATTTTGATCAAATAAGTGCAGCCTTGATGAGAAGAAGAGACCTTTTTCAAAAACATTAAAACTTCTTACAGACCTGAATTTTGAACGATGGTGTATTTTGTGTTGTGTCCACACTCTCTCGCAGGTTTATGAAATTCTGAGGCGCACAGCCTGCTCACAGACCTGTCAAACAATGGGTATGTTCCTGGAGACGCAAATGCAACAATTTAAACAATTGAACTATACTCTTTTAAATTGGATTGATTTACTGACATTTAGTTTGTTTCATTAAATATTTTTTACTACAGATAGTCAACTTCTCTCTCATTTCTGTCTTAGGCATTACGTCTTTGCTAGCGAAAGGGGTTTATGATTCTGCCTTCCCTCTACATGATGTAAGTGTTGCATTTTACCTAGTTTGGGTGAAGCTGATATGTAATTGTCTGTTATTTCAGTGTATATGTGTGATGAGGTTTGGGTAGAGCTCTGTGTGTGTTGTCATTGCTGCAGGGAGACTTCGACAGCTCAGAAGATAGAGAGCATCGCAACGACAGACAGGTGAGACCTGCAGCCTGCTCTGATTGGATGGCTGTGTGTCACATTTATACGCTTTGTTTTGATTGATAAAACAGCAATAAGCTGCTTATTCTCGTAAGATGTGTGTGTGGGTGTCTGTCTAAGATGATGCAAAGAATATTTAGTTTTGTAATACAAAAGCTGAACAGTTAATATAACAGAGTGAAATTATTACGCCCCGGCTCTAGGGGAATATAAATCACTAAAGAGGCGTAATAAATAATTATTGGGTTGTGGAAATGGAATCTCAGAACGCATCACTCCGGTCGATAATCAAAAACTCATGCACAAAAATTGAAGCAAAAAGTAAGAAATTTATTAAAGAATAACAAGTGAAATAAAGAGCAAATCTTCAGGGTGTCCAAAAGGCCAAAATAACAAACAAAACGAATATAGAAAGTAAAAAAGGGAAATTAATAACCTACTCAAATATCAAAAGAAAATACATTTATCTTACCTAACTCCCTGCCCAAAAACAGAGATCAAACCATTACAAAATAACAAGGCAGGACACCCCTACGCTCCACACTGTTAAGATGGTTTAGACATTAGGAGAACGGTTCAGAGGTTATCACAAGATGCACGTTCATTTGAAGTAATTAAAGTTTCTAATACACAATTTGATCATCGGCCGGAGGAGGGATTCCGGAGCTCTCAACCCACGTGCGACCGAACCAAGAATGAGCTCCCAGATGAGTGCCAGCAGCGTCCTTATAAAGGCCACGCCCTGACTGGACAACCAATGGCGTTCGTAAACCCCAATCATTGGGCAACCTATTAGAAATCAGAAAAACAAAAACAAAATAGAGAGAGAGAGGAAAAAAGGAACAGAGCAATAGAGAAAACGTCTCGGTTACGTATGTAACCCTCGTTCCCTGAGTACAGGGAACGGAGACGTGTCGTCGGGGGAGTTCCCTGACGAATTGGGATCACGCTAGGGAGCCTATTGCCTTTGAGAGACTTAAAACGAGCCAATGGAATTGGCATGCAAAATTTGCATTCCGCAGCCCGCCTACCAGCGCGGGTATAAAAAGCGGAAGTAAATATTGCGTAATGCTTTTCGCTGAGGAGCCGAACAGTGTCCAGTCCTCCGCGAAGGTACAGCAACATGGCGAAGGGACGACACGTCTCCGTTCCCTGTACTCAGGGAACGAGGGTTACATACGTAACCGAGACGTTCCCTTTCGTCCTGGGAACTCCGACGTGTCGTCGGGGGAGTTCCCTGACGAATTGGGATCCCTAACAAAACGCCATGGTGCTGGCCCCTTCCAGCGCCCAGCTAAGCTACCCAAGCAGTTTTACAAATTACGGGAGCTAGCAAGGGAATCGCACTGCTGTTCCGCAAGACCCGCACAGTGGATAGGATAACACTGGGAAAGCGTGCCCAACCCGTAAACAGGGGAAGGGAACGCTGCGGAAGCCAGATGCCTGAAGAAGGCCTGGAATACACATATGTACTAGCCCAGGGGGATAGTGAAACATATGGCAGTCCCTGAGGTAGTCCCCTCCAAGGGGAGTGGGAGCGTACTCAACAGGGACGACAGAACGAGTCTGTCAAGGGGAAGACACGGCTAGACTACACGTGGCATAATGGGTCACCGAAGAGACCACTGGACATAACACCCAGTCTACACAACAACTCCTATAGAGGTAGTAGACCTGGCGCCGGCGGTCCGCCACGCCTGGCACCGAAGGGGTGATGGAGGAACTCACGAGGCTAACCAACGTATGGCGCCAACGGAGCGAAAGACGCACGTATCCGGCTGAGGCACGGAGTGGCGTAGCAAGCCGACACAACCTATTCCCTCGCACCACTGGCCGTAGCGAGTACTCGGGAGGAAATAGGTTCCACACGTAGGCTATAGAATCTAGCGAACGTGTTCGGTGTCGCCCAGCCCGCAGCTCTACAAATGTCTGTCAGCGAGGCGCCTTGAGCCAACGCCCAGGAGGCGGCAACACCTCTTGTAGAGTGAGCACGCAACCTGGGAGGACAAGGCTCACCCGAAGCTTCATACGCTTGGGTGATAGCATCCACTAACCAGTGAGCTAACCTCTGCTTGGAGACGGCCTTCCCCTTCTGCCGGCCTCCGTAACAGACAAAGAGCTGGTCTGAGGTCCTGAAGCTTTGCGTTCTGTCAGTGTAAACCCGCAGGGCGCGGACTGGACAGAGAAAAGCTAGGGCTGGGTCTGCCGCCTCCTGGGGCAGCGCTTGCAGGTTCACTACCTGATCCACGAAGGGAGTGGTAGGAACCTTGGGCACATATCCGGGCCGGGGTCTCAATATAACGCGAGAAAGGCCCGGCCCGAACTCTAGGCACGATTCGTCGACCGAAAAAGCTTGCAGATCCCCGACCCTCTTAAAAGAGGCCAATGCCAACAGGAGCGCTGTCTTAATGGACAGGATATTCAGCTCGACTGTCAGCAAAGGCTCAAAGGGAGGACTTTGAAGAGCTCTCAGTACCAGAGCTAGGTCTCAAGAGGGTACAGAGTGTAAAACACGAGGTGGATTTAACCTCCTAGCACCCTTGAGGAATCTGATGATCAGGTCGTGCTTCCCCACGGACTTACCTTCTACTACATCGTGATGTGCGGCTATTGCGGCAACATACACTTTGAGGGTGGAGGGAGACAGCCTTCGCTCCAACCCATCTTGTAGGAAGGAAAGCACGACTCTGATCGGGCAAGTTCGGGGGTCCTCCCGGTGGGAGGAACACCATTCGACGAATAGGTTCCATTTCAATGCATAGAGGCGCCTCGTAGAGGGGGCTCTAGCAGAAGAGATGGTGTTTACCACTGCCTGTGGTAGACCACCTAGAACCTCCGCGTCCCGTCCAGGGACCAGACATGGAGTTTCCAGAGGTCTGGACGCGGGTGCCATAGAGTGCCCCGTCTCTGAGAAAGGAGGTCCTTCCTCAGAGGAATCGGCCAAGGAGGGGCTGTCGTGAGGAGCATGAGTTCCGTGAACCAAGTCCTGGTGGGCCAATAAGGCGCCACTAACAAGACCTGCTCCTCGTCCTCCCTGACCTTGCACAGAGTCTGTGCAAGAAGGCTCACTGGGGGAAACGCATACTTGCGCAGGTCCCGGGGCCAGCTGTGAGCCAGGGCGTCCGTGCCGAGGGTCCCCTCGGACAGGGAGTAAAACCACTGGCAATGGGTCGTGTCCGGAGAGGCAAACAGGTCTACCTGTGCGAGTCCGAAAACACTCCAGATCAGCTGAACCGCCTGGGGATGGAGTCGCCATTCTCCTGGCAGGGGAGGCAACCGTGAAAGCTCGTCTGCCACACAGTTGAGCTCCCCTGGAACATGAGTGGCGCGAAGCGACCTCAGATGCTTCTGACTCCACAGGAGGAGGTGGGAGGCGAGTCGCGACATGCGGCGGGAGCGTAGACCACCTTGTCGGTTGATGTACGCAACGGTCGCAGTGCTGTCCGTACGGACCAGTACGTGCTTGTCTTTGAGGAGCCCCTTGAGGCGGCACAAAGCCAAGCGTACTGCTTGCAACTCTAGGCAGTTGATATGCCAATGCAGCTGGGGCCCCGTCCACAGACCCGAGACTGCATGCCCTTTGTACGTGGCCCCCCACCCCATGGCAGAGGCATCTGTGAAAACCACAGCATGCCTGGAAACCTGGACTAGGGGCACTCCGGCCCGTAGAAACGCAGGATTCGACCACGGGGAGAAGGTTTGGCGACAGTGCGGGGTCACTTTGACCCGGAACGTGCCGCTCTGCCACGCCCACCTCGGGACTCGATCGTGAAGCCAGTGCTGGAGCGGTCTCATATGTAACAGGCCGAGCGGCGTTACTGCGGCTGCGGCTGCCATATGCCCCAGGAGCCTCTGAAATTGTTTCAGTGGGACCGCTGTCCTGCCTCGAAAAGACCTGAGGCAGGTGAGCACTGACTGGACGCGCTCCTCCGTGAGGCGCGCTGTCTGGGCGACCGAGTCCAACTCCATACCGAGATAAGAGATCCTCTGCACGGGGCAGAGTTTGCTCTTGTCCCAGTTGACCTGAAGCCCCAACCGGCTGAGATGCCGTAGCACCATGTCCCTGTGCTCGCACAACACATCTCGCGAGTGAGCCAGAATGAGCCAGTCGTCGAGATAGTTGAGAATGCGAACGCCTTGTTCTCTCATGGGAACAATGGCCGCCTCCGCGACCTTCGTGAAGACGCGGGGTGACAGGGCCAGCCCGAAGGGTAGGACTTTGTACTGATACGCTCGACCCTCGAAAGCAAACCGAAGAAACGGTCTGTGACGAGGAAGAATCGAGACGTGAAAGTACGCGTCCTTCAGGTCGATCGCTGCAAACCAATCCTGGGGACGGATGCACTCGAAAATGCGCTTCTGCGTGAGCATCTTGAACGGGAGTTTGTGCAGGGCCCGATTCAAAACTCGCAGGTCCAGGATTGGCCGTAACCCACCGCCTTTCTTGGGTACAATGAAGTAGGGGCTGTAGAACCCGGACCTCATCTCGGCAGGAGGGACCGGCTCGATCGCGTCCTTCGCCAGCAGGACATCGATCTCTTTCCGCAGGACAGGGGCATCCACTGACCGCACACGGGTGAAGTGGACGCCCCTGAACCTGGGAGGCCGGCGTGCAAACTGAATTGCATAGCCGAACCGGATGGTGCGGATGAGCCATCGAGACGGACCCGGAAGCTCTAGCCAGGCTTCCAGGTACCGAGCCAACAAGCCCACCCGAACCACCGGCGTACCCGCGGAGGGGCAGCGAGGTGGAAGGCAGGGACCCGGCTGCAGTGGCGATGTGGCCACTGGAAGCGGGGTCTGGGCGTGGAGTTTGCCAGAGACCTGCTTCCACCGAGGGGCAGACGGCAGAGAGAGCGCGTGGGCTTTCTGCTGCGGGCTGCCCCTTGGCGAGAGGAGGGGAAGAGACGAGGTACGAGGCCCTGCCTCCTCGTGAGCTGGTCTCTGCCCCTCTGGGCCCAGCCGCCGAGAGGAGCGACGCAACCGAGGAAGCGTTGCCGCTCTCTGCAGACTGGGAAGAGGGGAACGGGAGCGATGCTGCTCGGTGACAGCATCCACTGCCATTCTGACCCTCTTGGACGGAGGAGACTGCGTGCCCACCAGTCTCGACCGAGGATGACCTGAAGGAGGAAGGAGAAACTGCTCTTTTAATGAATTTTTGGGTACCGCTGACCGAGTGGCCAGCGGCGGAACAGAAAGTTTTTTCATACAAAACAAAAAATTCTCCGCCCGGCCCTCCCCCGGGGGAAGGAGGCGTGCAGGGGCACCCTCCTGAAGAGCAGTCATCTGGTCCTCCTTCAGGTCGCCCGTCTCAGGAGCGCTTCCCTCCCTTCCTTTTACGGGAAGGGGCCGGGGGCGTCTGAGCGGGTTTGGCCGACCTCTTACGACCAGACTTCCTCACTCCAGGGTTGGAAGGCTGCGCTGGAGGGGGAGCTGGCGCAGGAGGACGGCCTCGGCGACGGGAAGCAGCTGGAGGTTCAACAGGAGCAGAAGACGGACCCGCAGCAGCCCGTCTCCTGTGCAGGACGTGCCGTATCGCCTCCGACTGCTTCTGGGCGGCGGAGAACTCTTGGGCTAAGGTCTCCACCGCGTCGCCGAAGAGGCCGCCCTGGGAAATGGGGAAGTTGAGAAGTCTGTTCTTCTCCGCTTCCCGCATCTCAGCCAGGGTCAGCCATAGGTGGCGTTCCTGGACCACTAGAGTGGACATCGCCCGACCCAGCGAACGTGCGGCGACTTTCGTCGCCCGGAGGGCGAAGTCCGTCGCCACACGCAGCTCCTGCAGCAGAGCCGGGTCAGAACCACCCGCCTGCAAGTCATGGAGCGCCTTTGCTTGATGTACTTGCAAAAGCGCCATGGCATGCAGGGTGGAAGCGGTGTCTCCACACGCCACGTAGGCATCCTTGGTCAGACCGGAGGAAAACCTACAGGCGCGGGAGGGGAGTGAAGGGGCACCCCGCCAAGCGGAAGCGGTCTTAGGACACAATAGCATCGCTACCGACCGCTCCACTGGGGGGATTCCCTCGTACCCGTGCGCCGCTCCACTGTCCAGGGTGGTGAGGAGGGAGGAGCGAGGATGTCCACGCCTGGACGCAAAAGGTGCCAGCCAAGACTTCCTCAACTCCTCATGCACTTCAGGGAAGAATGGGACTGGAGCAGGCCGTGGGGCAACAGAACGGCCCGCCCCAATACACCAATCATCCAGCCGCGAAGGTTCGGGACCCGGCGGAGGGTTCCACACAAGCCCGACATTCGCAGCCGCCCGTTCGAGCATAGCAGCCATTTCTGGATCCGGCTCAGGCTGAACCACCACACCCGAAGGGGGCAGTCCTGCCGAGTCATCACCAGAAGATGACCGCTCCTCCTCCGATGCCGCGATCGACATCTGATCCTCAGGTGGTGCTCCGAAGGAGACAACCGGAACCGCCCGAGGGGGCTCCGGCCGCTCCAACGGAAGCGCCGATGGCCGCGAGCTACTAGAGGTGTGAGGATGCCGATAGGATCTTTCACCAGTCGAAACATTGCTCACAGTAATCCTCATACGCTCACCAACAGGAATCACAGAAGTAGCCGCCTGCCGAACTGAATCGACAGGTGAACTAGATCTGGGATTTTCTGAAGGGACTCCCCCATGTTTCAGGGTTCTCAGTCTCGAACGCAGCGTCGCGAGAGTCATATTCCCACAGTGAGAACATGACTCGTCCACAAACGCTGCCTCAGCGTGCGCTAAGCCCAAGCACGAGAGGCAGTATTTGTGGCCATCATCCCGAGGGAGAGATCGACCGCATCCAGAAACGCACGGGTGAAACGTCATCCTGAAAAGGACGCGAAACACCCGTGATGCTCTTTTAGAGAAAGGAAAAAAACTCTTTAAATGTGCCGAGGCACAGAGGGACCACCGCGGCAGACAAACGGGGAAACTGCAAGCCCGAATGCTGCACTCCAATACCAGCCGTTAAAACAGCTTTTTGTTTCTGTTTCAATCCAGCCGCGGGAAGCGATGGTCGCTCGAGTGCCGTGACGCCAGCAGCAGAGGATTCCTCTCCTCTCCAAAAGACGCTCGTTCTGTTCTTCTCTTCTTCAAAAGCTTTTTCAGAGGACACAGCAGCTCAGAGAGACACACTGGAGGCTCCGAAGCTAAAAGCATTACGCAATATTTACTTCCGCTTTTTATACCCGCGCTGGTAGGCGGGCTGCGGAATGCAAATTTTGCATGCCAATTCCATTGGCTCGTTTTAAGTCTCTCAAAGGCAATAGGCTCCCTAGCGTGATCCCAATTCGTCAGGGAACTCCCCCGACGACACGTCGGAGTTCCCAGGACGAAAGGGAACAATTAGCTACATAAACACAGGTCGTAACAGATATTTGTGTGTATTGCAGATGTTGCATGAGGAATGGGCCAATTATGGAGCTTTCTACAAATATCAGCCAATGGACCTTATCAGGTATCAGAAATGATATACTTCACTAACATCTGGTTCTGTGAAAGATTTTATTCAGTACACAGATGGTTATTGACTGGTTTTCCTTTATGAGAACTTTCATGTGTGTATATTTGCGGACTGCTATAAATAGTTCTACCTCAAAGCATATGGCTTGTTAAGGTTTCAGTATCTTTAAAGATTTTAACCTGGGAGGTGATAAAACACCTGAAATAAATCCCATTGCCTATCCCAAAATGCCTACTTAAAACATTTTTTTAATGTTAAAATACTTTCTCTTAACCCATTTTATCGTTCATTGACTACCATTAGTATGCCATTCAGGGGTTTATTTCCCATTAAGACATTAAACACTGAGACATTAGCCATGCTTCCATCCAAAGTTGCGAATTTCACTTAAGCACAAAATTGGAATATCGCCTAAATAAATTGTGAATAAAACACTGTTTCCATCCAGCGAGACGAAGAGAACCAAATCTTAACTACTGATAAACTGGTTCCAAATATCACTAAGGAAAATGTAAGTTGTTGCTATAGGAGAATCCACTGTGGGTATTTTTTCGTATACATCATAAATTAGTTGCGCCTCAGAGCGACCAGACGAAACGCAATAAGCACGGTCATGTTACCATGTTTTCGGAGGATGTGTAAAACTTTGTGAATGGCATCCGATTTCTGTAGGTTCACATTCCATGCAGTTGTTTTTTGAAAACTGTTTGTATGTGTTGGTGTTTAGTGGTTGTTTATCTTTTTTGTGATAATTTTGTAACCCATTTACATGTATTCAACAGGAAGTACTTTGGAGAGAAGATTGGCCTGTATTTTGCCTGGTTAGGAGTGTACACACAGCTGCTGATTCCTGCATCAGCTTTAGGAGTCGCAGTATTCCTGTACGGATGCCTCACCGTAGACACCAATGTGCCCAGGTAAACACACTCACATGTTTGCTTCTCTATCATGGCGGGGTCTTTTTATTGACTTTTGTCATTTTTAACAGACAAATCATTTTTTTTCTATCCCCTAACCCTAAATCAAACCCTCACAGATTTTCAGTAAGACTTTATTTAGAATGTCTATTAAGCCATTTTCTTTGTGGAGGCTTACTATTGAAATATAAACTAGCCTAACTCTAAAATATATGTATTTTGGAATATTTACATTTGAATTGGAATGATTTATTTGCTTTATGAACCCTTTTTCCTTGTGGGGATGTTTCATTTTTTGAAATTCGTGAAGCACACGTTGTAACTTTTTTTTAAAAGAGAACCATTTTCTTAGAAAATCGATGTTCATGTATTTCAGTGAATTTTATTACATAATCAATAATTTCTCTCTCTCTCTCTCTTTCAGTCAAGAGATGTGTGATGAGCATCTTAATTTTACCATGTGTCCTCTATGTGATCGTGTGTGTGATTACTGGCAGCTGAGCAGTATCTGCAGTACTGCACGTGCCAGCTATCTGTTTGATAACCATGCCACCATGGGCTTTGCCATCTTTATGTCACTCTGGGGTATGAGCTGTATGAATACGTACATTTGACGATTGACTGTGTTTACTGTACGTTTGTAATACATTGAGAAGAAAAATGGTGGTTTAAAGAGGAATTGATAATTGTGCGTGTGTGTTTAGCGGCAGTGTTTCTAGAACACTGGAAGAGGAGGCAGCGATGTCTACAGCACAGCTGGGATCTTACCGGCATGGAAGATGATGAGGTGAGTAAAATCCAAAGCATTTTAGAATTCTAGAAACATGATCAAAGCCACAGAATATCTATGTCAATAGGCTTTAAGGTAAGTCACAGCCATGAGCAAACTTTTGGATGCAGGGAATTCTCATTCTAGAGATTATTTTACTGTACAAAAATGTTTTGTGCACAATGTGTCAGTATTTTTACTTGGTTTTCCTAGAAGAGAAAGACACTCACATTCAAAAGTTTGGGGCTGATAAGATTTTTTAAAATGTTTTTGACAGAAGTCTCTAATGCTCACCAAGGCCGCATTTATTTGATCAAAAATACAGTAAAAACAGCAATATTTTGAAATAATGTTACAATTTAAAATGACTGTTGTGAATACACTTAAATTTTTTATTTATTCCTGTGACACAAAGCTGAATTTTCAGCATCATTACTCCAGTCTTCAGTGTCACACAATCCTTCAGAAATCATTCTAATATGCAGATTTTAATGCTCAAGAAACATTTCTGATTATTATCGATTATTCTGATTATTGTATTTGTAAACAGTTGCTTAATATTTTAGTGGAAACCATGATACATTTTTGATAAATAGAAAGTTCAAAAGAACAGTATTTATTTTTTTGTAACATCGTAAGTCTTTGCTGTCATTTTCGATCAATTTAATCCATCCTTGCTGAATAAAAGTATTTATTTATTTATTTATGTATTATCCTACTGAGCCCAAACTTTTGAATGGTTCTGTATTTGCTAAAAGTGAATTGAGGATCATAAGCATACAGATAATATCATCCTCAAAGATAAAACACATGCGCTAAAAGCGCATTGGATTCCATGGGGTCTTAAAATATTTATTGAAAACTAGTGTCTTATATCTTATGGCTTTTGGTGCAGTTTTATAAAACCAGTTAGCCACTCGAGGCAACATGGTTCATGCCATGTCTAGCATCACCTCTTAACTGTGGGGTGATCATATTTTGGCACAACTTACAATAGCTGCCCTCTTTAAAACTATTCACTGCGATAAACTGCAACACAGTTTATAAAGCATTGTTAAACATAATGCTAGATAATAGCCAATTCTGGACTGGGCTTCATTTAGCTTTAGGAAAATTCAAGCTTTCATTGTTCTTGAGGGTCTGAACTGTTCACCTGGGAGCGGATTAAGTTTGACGCGTGTGTGTGTACTGGGCAGGGCTGGACTGGCCATCGGGCATACGTGCTTTGTGGGCCGATACATCTCATACTTACATTTTTTTTGTTTCTGTTTTTTTGTTTTTGCGTTTAGTTTTGCTTAATTGGCGACGCTGGGATCTTTGTGCCAGTGTAATGCATTGGACACAGCGTAGGTTTTTTTTCTTTCTCACAGACCGGCCGGCACATGAAACGTGTAGATCAGCGGCCCTTTGGTTATTTTCTTGATTGACACTGGGCTGGTCCAATCATATCTTTAAACGCCTCCCCCTTTGAGCTCTGAGCGAGCGAGCAGTGTCAGTGTGTATCTGTCAAAATAGTCAGAGCGATGCAGAAGAAACGTAAGGAATGTGCAGAGAAATAGCGTAAAAAAAAACAAACTTCAAAGGCCCTTCAAGTGGCTGATGAGGATAGTAAGGAGGATAAGGAGAGAAATAAGTGAGTGCAGAGAACTGTGGTAAGCAGAACTAGGCTACTTTCAGAACACTTAGGCTATGTAGGAACCCACTACCCAGTTACACATTATTTCCACATTTGCATATTTGACGATTACGCATTTATTAGAATTGTAATGAGACGAGTTTGTAAACCGTGTTTTTCGCCAAAATAAAAGATAGATGCCGTTTCCGTCAAAATAAAAGATCATGTGCTCATCTCTTTCAGAAATTAGTACGAAACTAATTATGAATGTTGCTTTTATTTTTCAGTGCATTTGTTTTACAACATATGGCTATTACTGCCATGGGATTAATATTATAACTAGTATTATGTAGTAGTGTAATGTAGACCGACACTATATCACAACTAAAAGAGTTTTGAGTTTTTCTTTGTTCAATTTGCACACTGAATATGGGTTGGAGCTCTTAATTTTAAACTCTCAAAGTGCACCAGATTGATGAATTTAACATTAAAAAGCACAACATTTTAGTATAGTATAGTTCGAGTATAGTTCAACTTAGTAGTTATTTCATCTGTTTACTCTTACTCACTCCAATTCACTTATTACATGGCATTAGTGGTTTTAATAGGAGTTGGTATACATATTCAAGGGAGTGCAAAGTTCGGTTGTGTTTATGATCATATGTTGTGGGCCAGTCTGGGCCAAAATGCCCAGGCCGATTTTTTTGTCCCAGTCCAGCCCTGGTACTGGGAGAGGTTGGTGTGTATGTTTGTGTGATAGGACATGTGTGCGTAATTAGTAATTATGGCACAGTAATTAGATTGTGTTCTGCTTAAAGCATTGAGCTGAGTGGACGAAGGACTGCACTCTCAACAGGACACCATGGAGATCATGACCATCATGCTAATGTGAATGATAATGAAGTTCAATTACACTGCATATTAACCGCTGTAAATATGTGTGTTTAACTCCATGTCTTCTTTGCTTTGATGCTCACCAATAGGAAAGGGCTGAGGTAAACCTATCTTTTGCTCTCTTTCTTTCTGTCTCTGTTTCTAAATTGTTCCCGACACGCTCAATTGCACACCATATTTTTCACCACGTCCCACACACTTCCCCCACCCTCATCATCACTCTATCTCCGGTTTGCAATTTTCTGTGCAGCGGGAGGATCAATTTTGCATCTGAGTCTGTGGTGTTGCTGTTTAGTGAATCAACCCTGAATTCATAGGAGGAGGAGGAGGAGGAGAGATTTACAGTGGATTAACTTTGTAGTAACCTGTGTGCCAACGAATCATTTACCGTGATTTTATACCATTAACCTCAATGCCATAATCCTGACCACAATGTACTTGCCAGATAATCACGACCTTATTTGTGATGTTGAAAATGCTACCTGTCACCTTAAACACATTTTATATTATAAATATATCAGCTTAAGCATTGTGTTTTGAACATAGAACTATATACTACTCTTGTATTGGATGGTGGTCTTACAGATTGAGTCTACAGCAGTGTGTTCGCAGAATACCCAGAAAAGCCCTGCGGGTTATGTGCTTTTTAATGAACTTGCATTTTTGTACCATATCAGCGTCTTTAGCCTCAAGACAAGAGAGTGATTTAATGCGGAACCAAGATAATTATTTCTATTTGTGCATGTGTTTGTGAATCCTGTTTCTATGGAGACTGTTTTGCTTATGCATGTCTGAGGAACTGATGTTGGATTTGGTGCTTTTTGACATTGGAGTCCTTCATCACAAAGCTTGACGCATGTTTGTGTGTTTAAATCCTAGAATGAGCTACGACCAGCATATGAGGACTTTCTTCTTAAGAAACAAGAGAAAGCAGCAAAGAAGAAGAAGAAAGAAGAGGTAAACTGCACTATTAAGGTTCCCACTCATTTTGACCGATTAATTGACCCATGATTTTCCCATAACTTTGTTAACATAACTTTCCAATAAAGTTGTTTGTGATGATAAATAAAAGTACTTCTATAAATAATTTTATAAAGATTGTACCCACAAAAAGTATAACTATAGAAAAATGTATATTCACGATAAAACAAATTTCCATGATTTCTCCATGTCTTTAAGATTTTAATAATAGACTTTTTCAAGCTTGGAAATCACAATTCCCGATATCATGCGTATATCATCTCTGATTTTAGTGTATAGAAAATTACAAACAAATAATTGGATTCTTGACAAAATTCTGAAGAAACTGTACAGGATCCCTATTGGAGTTTTTATAATAATTAGGATATTTTTTTAAATAAAATAAAATAATTGTAGGTTGCCGTAATTTTGCCAAGTGAGTATCCTGGATTAACATTTTGATGATCCTGGAACAGCATTCCTGTCCAAAAACATTGTCCTAACCTTATACCACTAAACCTAACCATAATTTATCCCTAAAATCAGAGGAAAACCCTTGATTAGACACTAATCTAACCCTTGTTGTAAGTCTAATTTTGAGATAAAATGTACACTTGTGCCTCAAATCTGATTGGTTGATTGGAATGTTGTTTCAGGATCAACAAAGATCTTGATCCAGGAACATGCTGTACTTTGTAAAATCACGTTTACCAATAAGTATAATAATTTAAATTAATCATCTCATTTGATTCCCTTCAAATTCCCATTAGGATTTATTTAGGAAATTATGATACAAATTTCAATAGATATAGGGGAGCGCGGGGCACAACCTAACGCGGGGTTAAATGTAACACAGACCTTTTACATAGTTAGTCGGGATCAAGCCGGTTGTGTTTCCGCTCTTTTTCTCTCGCTGCCAGAAGACGGTCTCCCGCGAATTTGTGGAAAGTTTTGATAAGATTTCATGAAGATACTGGACAAAGAGTGTTTTGACAACATGCAAATAAATTTTTTCATCATAGTTTTTTTTCGGTTTCTGAGTTGGGTGTGTACGTCACCAAATCTAACTTTATATTGCCTTAATTACTGTCTGGTTGGCTAAAACATTGCACCGTTTTGAAACATGTCAGCAAATCCTAGCAACTGTTAGCTAGGCTTAAAATATGTTTTACACAGCGGGGTTAGTTGTAGCACAGTGTGACAACTAAGCCGCCAAGTGTACAATGATAATCAAATGAAAACAGGGACCCACACAACTTTTCAGGTTTGAGTATTTATTTATATATTTAACTTTGTTGGACTTTCACAAACAATGTTGGAATTAATTTTTTTTTAATTTAGTTTACTATGCATTGATCACTTGTTTCTTTTTAAAAAATATAGCCTGGTTTTAATGCAATAAACCCTTTCAATTTTTATTTTAAGCTTGTTTTTATTATTATTACTGTTATTATTATCAATAATAATAATTTTACATGCAGCTGCCACACATAAATGTAATTCAATTGCAATTACAATATTTGATGATTTTATTTATTTATTGCAAAACTGTGCTGCCCTTTTCTATGTCTCTATCCATGATATTGATCCATAATAGAAGGATGATTGGATGAGGGATGGATGTATGGATATCTATCTATACAGATGCACAAACAATATCAAACTATACAGATAAAATAGTACTGAATTATGTGTGTTACACACAAGTGTTACAACTAACCCCTCTGTCTGTTACAATTAACCCCGCATATGGGGTAGGTTGTAACATTTGCACTTCTGTCACTTTCAGTGCAACTGTACGAAAATGGAAGCTCCTAGAAAAAAACTTTAAGTGTTCATTTGTAGCAGAGATGTGTATCTTGCTTGTGTAAAAAAAAAGATGAATCTAACTTAATTATTTTTTTTAAATAATTGAGCCAAAACCAAAATGTGTCCCGCTCTCCCCTACTCTACAAATTTCATTTAATATGTGTGTTTTGGTTCATCTAATTCACTATTCAGGATCTCAAGGTGAAGTCTTGAATTTTTGTTTGAAATTAATTATTGCTTAAAAATGTACTGAGCTGAAATACTTGGAATACCACGCAAATATTTCCAAGTAGATATGAGTGACTGAGTGTGTGTGTGCGCAGTGCTTTTAATCTCTGCTCTGTGTTCTAGCCGGACGCAGGAACAGATGACAAAGGAAGAGAGAAGCTACTGTATGCTAAAGGAGGGCAGTCACCGGTGAGGAGGAGGGAGGGGAGGGAGGATCATTTGAGAGTTTACTGTGTGTTTGCCTTGGAGAGAGCAAGCTAATCAACTTAACCAGAAGAGGCGGGGCTTCAGGGATAATGCAGTTAGTTCTCAGCTGTCAGTCATCGAGTGGTCACTGTGCTGACCTCCGTCAGACCCCACCTGGCCACCCGGCTCATATCCGTCTTTCTCCTTATCTCACCCCGCATTAGCGCTCTCTTATCTTTTTCTTCTTCTTTCGGGCCATTTAATTAATGCGATAATGAATTAAACAGAGACCGATGGCGCCTTGTTTTTCCATTTGAAATGAGCAGTTTGGTCGCAATTTCACTTGATGTGATTTGGCGGATTTTTGTTACTGTCATTGTGCCCTTGTGTGTAGTGTCAGGCCCGCGCCGCATACACACATCACACGTATGCGCTCAAACACTGTCTCTGGTGTACACGCTTACTATACACGGCACTCAAAGCAGATTACCTCTCTGGGTATTCCACACTAGATTATACTGGATTAGAGTCAGAGCTGGATTAAAACACACAAGTTAGAGTGGTGTCCTTCCTCTAATCAAAGACACATGTTCACTGTTTATGTGCGTGTACCTGAGAGAGTGTAGAGTTTTAATTCAGATTTCATGCGTGTGCGTCTGGGGGAAGGGGGGTTAGGATCCGTGCTGTTCATTAACTTCAGCATACACTTCAATCAAATCACCCTTACCTGCATTAAATTATGAGTTTGTTCCAAGTCCAAAAATATTTCCTATTCTGTTTCATAAAACCGCTATACAGCTGTAGATTTTGTAAACTAATTTGTAAATATATAGCCAGCTACACCATACTGTATATCGGAAGCCGAATTGGTAATGGTCAATATTAGCATATTTTTATGATTAGGATGCTAAATTAAAGTCAAGTCAAGTCACCTTTATTTATATAATACAGAATGTTTCAAATCACCTTTACAGTGATGACAGGAAATTAATGCTACAAAAGGGGCTTTCGCACCAGAGGAACCTTTTCATAGTTCCTAGGCCTATTGGCGGAAGTACCTGTTTTTTGGTGTGTTCGCACAGCAGAAACTAGGAACGATTTTAGTTCTAGGAACTCCTTTTGGAGGAACTAGTTTAGCTCCTACTTCAGAGTAGGGTCTAAACCAGCACTATAGGAACTATATTAATAACGTATTAGACAGGACTGTTAGACAGATCGTAAACTAATGAACATGGAGAATGCGAGCACAGTGTGCTCTGGCGTTCTCAGCGTCGTCAAAATAAATGTCCGCCGCGTCTTCAAAATAAGTTACAACAACAAGTACGTCTTACGTCACTTCAGAGTTCCTACTGGAGGTGCGAATGCAACCAGGAAAATGTTCCTAAGGGAACCATTAGTTCTCGGGGAACCACCCTGGTGGCTAGTTCCTAGAACTACCCAGTGCGAAAGCCCCTATAGATTGTTTTGGCTGTACAGCAGCTCTAGAAGAAAGTCATTGTTCAGTTTAATTAAGGTCAGCGTTGATTCATTTTCATTGTAAAAACCATTAGTTATTAATTTAGGGGCTGTTTACACAACACCGTTTTCAACTGAAAACAGAAAACTTTTTGTGCAAACTTTAAAATAGGTTTCATAGTGCAAGTTTTTGATAACGAGTTTTGAAAACGATAGCATTTTATTAGCAAAATCCATCTAATAATCAGTTTTAAGGCCCTTTCACACCACAGATGAGAACTACAATGAGAACGACAACTATACCGTTTTAATAATCGTTCCAATTCTATGAGAATGGGGAAGTCCACATCACAATTGGAACAGTACAACAGTAACACCTCAGAGGAACAATGCCATTGGAATCACTTTCAGAAAAAAACATTGACAGCCATTCAGAATCCATTCTGCTGTAAAGAGCAGCTCAGACCATTGGTGTGGATGCTAAAATAGTTATCGTTATTGCTACCATTCTTGGTGTAAACAGGCTTTTATTCTTCTTAGTTTTTTTAATTTACTTTTTCCAATATATGCTATTTTATTTAACTATTCATCTTTGTTTATTTTAGTGCTGTCAAATTGATTAAATGCGATTAATGGCATTAACATAAAAGTCTGTTTACATAATATGTGTTTATATATATATATTATTAAATGTATAAACACACACACATTATTTTATTTTTTATTCATTGATTTTACAAAAACAGTTAACATAATTATTTCGACAGTACACTATAATGTTTTGATGCCAGATTTGCCAGAAAGATGTAAAAATTCTAGATAAGAGATTTAGTGTGAACATTGTTGATGTTCTGTTAAAAAAAGGGCAAAATAGTATACATTTATAGTATGGGCCATCATATTGGCTAACATAAAATTATTATTGCTAATCAGTATCAGGCAACAATTTCATTCATGTATTGTTTTCTCCCAGTAGATAGTGTATTCATGTGTCTGATATGGTGAGCATATGGAGTAACATGCTGTTGTTCTTGTAGCTTGCCTCGGAGTCTTTGTCATGGACTGACCGGCTGCCAGGATATTGCATCAACATATCCTCTATCCTCCTTATGGTGGGTACCTTTTCTAAAAAGAGCATCTGTCACATTAGTGTTTTTATATTGTCAAAATTCTTATTGATCTGTTTTCTCAGGTTGGGGTCACGTTCTCTGCCGTGTCCGGAGTGATTCTCTACCGCATCATTGTGTTTGCTGTTATGTCAATGAACCCTGATCACGAGGCCAAGGCTAATGTGCGTGTTACAGTGACAACCACTGCTGTCATCATCAACTTGCTGGTGGTTCTGGTGCTGGATGAGATCTACGGCGCTATAGCGGCCTGGATTACAGAGCTTGGTGTGTGTTTACATGTCAAAAAGATGAAATTTGAAGAAAAAAAATTACTTAAAAAAGATTAACAATGATGATTGTTATGAATATGATGTTAACTTGCAGAGATTCCAAAGACTGAATCGACATTTGAGGAACATGTGATCTTGAAAGCTTTTTTGCTGAAGAGCATGAATGCATTTGCACCTGTCTTCTATGTGGCCTTCTTTAAGGGCAGGTAAAATGGAATCCCATTAGCATACCCACCCAAACTATTGTGACGTTCTGTCTTTGTTGAGAGCTATGATAATTGGATTATTATAATGTACTTTGTTACCGTTTGTCATGTCCAGTGTGTTGCAGTGTAGTTGTGTGCTTACTGTAGTACTGTGTTTATTGTATATTGTAGTGTTTGTCTCACTGTAGTGTTATGTGTTGTTTTTATACTGTATACTGTAGTGTTGTATGTCTGTCCTGTGTACTGCATTGTTGAGAAAGTTATTTGTTGTTTATATTGTATATATCACTTTGCAGTGAGCATTTGTTTCATACGAACATTTTATATGAGCAAAACATTTTTAACCTAAAATCACAAACATTTTGAGAAAAAAGATACTCTGGAGTAATTTTCAATTTTTTTCTTTTTCTATCTTCTAGTTTGATTTTTGACTATATTTTCCGTGCTCTTTTATATAATTATTGAGTCGTGTCGTGCATTTGAATGAAAGCTTTTTTCTATAAATTATTTTTGTAAAATATTATCATATTTTATTAATAAATTTCCAGCTGCGTATAACAATTCTATAACAACTTCTTTTGTGCTGTCTGTGTGTTACATGTAGTGATGTATGTCAATATAGTTGTAGTTTTCGATGTAGTTTCTCACTGTGTAGTGTGTGTGGCATCAGTGTCTAACACCAAAATGCTAAATTTCTGGGTTAGCTTAGTTTAATCCAGAGAATAATTTTAAATATATCTCATAACTCTGGTGTGCTAATTTAGGTTTGCCGGTCGTCCTGGTGACTATGTTTATGTCTTTAAGGATTTCCGCATGGAAGAGGTAATTATTAAAACAACAACATATTTGTCTTCAGTGTTCTAGCACAATGCAACTAACTATTTGCATGTACATGTGTTTTTTGTCTAGTGTTCTCCAGGTGGCTGTCTTATTGAAGTGTGTATTCAGCTGGGAATCATTATGCTGGGGAAGCAGCTTATTCAGAATAATGTGTTTGAAATTGCCATTCCGTAAGTGTTTTACACACATACTGTATACACACGCAAAGTCTTCCCTGTGGTCTCTCTGCTAATTTTCTTTGATTCCTTAAAGTACCCCCAGTCTATTAAAGGAAGCCCCTAACTCTCTTGTTCAATTAAAATTTGATTCTCAGCACTGTTTAACATTACCAAAGCAGTGCACAGTGAGTAATGGAGGAAGTACTGGTTTTAAAATGACACAGCTGCGCTGACATTCGGCTTGACATTACAGGAAGCTGAAGAAGATGTATCGCACATATAAGGAGGAGAAAGATGGATCGGCAGATGAGGAGGACAAAGACTCCAAACGAGAACCGCAGCGCTGGGATTTGGACTATGATCTGGAGCCATATGAGGGTTTAAGCCCAGAGTACATGGAGATGGGTGAGTATCACATGCTCGAACTAAACAATTTGCTCAAATGACTGCTATTTGGTGCATCGCTTTCATTATTCTACTTGTTTTGAATGCCGTGCATCCTAAAAATGTTTAGCAGCATGTCATAACTATATGCTTGGTACATAACTTGAAATTCTTATTTGGCTTTTTAATGTGTTGTGGCTCAAGTTTTTTTTTTTAAAGTCAACCAAAAATTATAGTTTTTTAATACACATTCCTGTGAATGATTCATCACCAGTGAACTTTATTCCTAATAGTTCTTCAAAATATAATGACACACTCCATCACATTATATAGTAAAATGTGAATGCTGTTTAGTTGCCTCTGACAGTTTTAGTTTTGAGGTAAAATAACTAAGTATAATTGTTAGTCACATCATTAAGATAGACCTCAACTCTGGGTGCTACTGTCCAATCAGAATTAACGTTAGGTTTTGCACTCTGAATTGTCACATAGCTTTTAGTAGCCTGTACAACTAAGAAGCTTAGTCTACATTTTGAAAGCAAGATCTTGCTAAAGTAATCCTGGCTCTTATTTAATTACATTTTAATTTGTTTAAAAATAGACAAGTTTAAACTAAAGACTTGTTCACACTAGACATGTGCAGGTATATGGATATACAATGTATCACGATAATGAACATGCACAATATTGTTATCGTGGGCACTTAAAAATACAGTGAATAATTATTTATTACAAATTATTCCGATTTTCAGAATGTATTTTAAGAATACTTTTCCCATCAACTGGTTAAAATGCACAACACCGCTGCCTCAAAGAGGCACGCACACTCTGATGTAAACAAGCCCACAAGCATGAGAAGCATTGGCAGAACGAGTGAAGGAGACGTAATGAAAATGCACATTCACTCTCTGACAGTAGATTTCGCTGATGGAACAACAGACATGCAGCGGTTACTCTGGTAACCCCGTAAACAAAGCAGCTGCTCATTTTATATTCGCAATTGCGTTAATTGCAGCACCAAATACTTAATGACTTAAAGGGTTAGTTCACCCAAAAATGAAAATTAAGTCATTAATTACTCACCCCCATGCTGTACCAACCCCGTAAGGCCTTCGTTCGTCTTCGGAACACAAATGAAGATATTTATGATTAAATCTGAGAGGTGCATGACTGCTACATAGGCTCCCTAAGGGAATGACACCGGACGGCCCAGAAAGTCATTCAAGAAAATGTTTAAATATTCCATGTCGCAACAGTGGCTCAACTATAAGTTTATCAAGCGACGAGAATACTTTTTGTGCGAAAAAACAAACAAAAGGCCTGAAACGAGACTTCAAGAGATTTCCACGACGCGCGAGAACTTAACTGAAGTAGTTGAAGGAGATCGCAATTCTCGCGCATGCGTCGTGGAAATCTCTTGAAGTCTCGTTTCAGGCCTACAAGGAAGAAAAGGAATAGTCGAATAAAGTCGTTATTTTTGTTTGTTTTTTCGCACAAAAAGTATTCTCGTCGCTTGATAAACTTATAGTTGAGCCACTGTTGCGACATGGAATATTTAAACATTTTCTTTAATGACTTTCTGGGCCGTCAAGTGTCATTCCCTTAGGGAGCCTATGGAGGAGTCATCTACCTCTCAGATTTAATCATAAATATCTTCATTTGTGTTCCGAAGACGAACGAAGGCCTTACGGGGTTGGTACAGCATGGGGGTGAGTAATTAATGACTTAATTTTCATTTTTGGGTGAACTAACCCTTTAATAGGCTATTTATTTTTAAATTTTTACATTTTAATCTGGAATACAACATGCCCTAGCCTAGATATTGTTTGAAAATGTTTTGATTATTTATTATTGTTCAGTAACACTTTACAATAAGGCTCAATTAGTTAACCTAAACTGACAATGAAATATACTTCTAAAGCATTTATTAATCTTAGTTAATTTCAACATTTAATAACACATTATTAATAACATTATTTTACTCTATTTTAATTAACCTGAGCTAACATGAACTAACAATGATCAGTTGTATTTTTTTAACATTTACAAAGAGTTATCATTTCTGCAACAAATAGCTGTTGCTCATTGTTAATGTTAGTTAATTTATTAACTAATGTTAACAATTGATACCGTATTCTAAATTTGTACCTATTGTTTTTTCATTCTTTTGCACTTTGATCTGTTTTAAACATTTGTTTACGTTATACAGTTTTTGTGTATTGCTTTATTGTATTTAAATGTTCAGTTATTTTTGTTACTATAACAAGTTTAATACATTTTTTCTTATACGACAACACTTTCTTTTGCAGCTTATTTCAATATCATGATGACAATACCGTTTACTGTGATGAAAAACTTAAAAGCTAGTAAATAATAAATAGGGAAAAAACATATTACAAGCAATAAACAAAGAGTGCTTTCAGTATTTAAGAGTAGGCTATATCTGAACGTTTTCTATTAAAGAGATGAGAGTGATTTTTCTCTCAGTTTTACTGTTGTTTGATTATTACTGATAACATACACAGCGAGAGATCTAATAAGCTGCATTCACATTATGCACAGATCTCTTTTGAAATATAAAATCCTGTTGTTTACTCCTTTACGACATAACTGGCTGTGTTTACATTCATTTCGCGTCATAAAAGCATTTCGAGATGCAAGTACATTTAACCACTTACACAGAGTCGCACACAGTCGCATGCGCGAGCGCTCTTCACAAAGCGCGCGTGAGTATTTGAAATCGAAAGGCTCGATAGGTGTGTGTGTAAGGAATTGGAAGCAAGCAGAATACGGGTGTTTTAAAACACACACAGCATCATTTGGCATCTGTGGTTAAAAACTAAGCTCAGAATCGTTGGAGAGAGAATCTTTTCTCCCACCCCTATTGTATAGTATATTCCAACACAATATTAAATACGGCAGATTAAAAATAAAATGTTATTTCCTGTAGGCCAGGCCTATATGCATAGCCTGCAAAGTTGATGCTTTTCACCAAAGCTCTCGCGTGTCACGTGACTAGAGTGTAATCGCAGCCTTTGCGGTTAAAAAATCTTGTTTTATCATATCGTGATATTATCGCAAATGCAATTAATCGTTCAGCCCAAGTTAAAATGATAGCCCACAAAAAGCTTGCGATCCAAGTTGTCTGTGTGCTGATTTGCAGAAAAAAAGAATATGAAGGAGAGAATGGTTGCTTGAAGAAGCCATGCTTGCCAATGTTTTATTGCAGATCTATGACTCTTGAAATTCTCCCTTGCCCTGTATCTTGCTCTCTCATTATTAGCTGTAGGTCGTTGTCAATGTAATTTCAGGCAAAACACATTTCACACTGCAAGACTCTGAGTCATTGAAAGGTCCAGATATTCAGCATGCCAAATATCTCACGATCATCGACAACACATTGGCGCTTCTCTCAGGTTGCGTCTTCGATCATACACACTACGTGATTGTCACTCACGTGATTTAGCACCGATTTGCCTCCGATTTCGGATATTTGTGTTCGATTTCCACATGACTGTCGGTGAGTGAAAATCAGGGCTAAAATCGTGCGATGTAACCGGCATAAGCGACAGTGAATAGCAGAGGAAGAATCCGGAATAGGTGTAATGTCAAAGTCTGTTTCCTCTTAGGTTAGTGTTCCCTGTAATGCTGCCACGCAAACTGCTCATTGCACTGGTGTTTCGCTCATGGTGAGAGATGTTGTTAAAGTGCTTTTGTCAGGGATCCCGATGAAGAGCGCATTGGAGTAGTCCAGTCTGGAGGAGGAGATGTGAGAGGAAATAACAAAGGTGAGAGACAAAGGTGTGGAGAAGCTTTTCCGCATCTGCAAGATTAAGTATAGGACGGAGTTTGGCAAAATTCTTAAGGTGGAAGAAGGAGGTCTTACACAGATGTTTGATGAGAGCATCAAAGTTCATATGAGAATCCATTTTAACACCGAGGTTGTTGACTGATGTTAAAAGTGGAATATCCTGGCCAGAGAAAATAATGCTAGTGATGTCTGATGTCCGGACCTGATGAGGGGTACTCCTAGAATGGCTTCTGTCTTTGAGCTGTTTAACTGCAGGAAATTTAGCTTCATCCACGGCTTTATTTCCCCCAGGCAGGTGGTCAGAGTGGATGATGACAGTGCAGCAGAGGGGGTTGAATTTGTCCTGAGATAGAGTTTAGAGTTAAGCGTATTTGGCTTGCTGTCCGCAGTGGAGGGGCTCTAAGATGCAGCTTCAACTTGAGCTTAGAGATACCCCCTAGTGGGACTACTAATGCTTGGATGATGAGTATGGTAGCAACTAGCAAGATGCTAAATTATGTTGGTGGAGTTGGGAAGGTGGAGGGATGCCAAAAAAGCTTATGCCAGAGCAAGGTGAGCGGCTGCTTATATGCTCCGGCAGTTAATTGAAAGGTTAGATGGGTTCACTCCTCCTGAATTTACGTTGTGAACTTCACTTAATGTTTCCTGGGGTGCACTCATAATGTTACTATGATTTTTAATTGTCATAATTTAGAAATAAAAGGCATTTTTCCTACCCTGATTTGATCCCTCTGATTTGAATGCTCTGTTTGAAGGGGCGTGTCTGCTGTGAGACTTCAGTGTAAACGCCCACTGCGGTGATTGGCTAACATCTTTGCATATGAAATAGCTAGTATTATATGTATTACACTTTCTTTGATCACTTTCTATACATAATTTAATCAGTTTAAATAACAGATTATTTTCATCCTACTAAGAAAAATTATGTGAATTTGACCAATTAGTCACTGGTTTGATTTACTGACACATAGACAAAGAACATCTGACAG
Source organism: Tiaroga cobitis (assembly GCA_030578255.1). Classification (NCBI taxonomy): domain Eukaryota; kingdom Metazoa; phylum Chordata; class Actinopteri; order Cypriniformes; family Leuciscidae; genus Tiaroga; species Tiaroga cobitis. Next base: position 10,769,823 of record CM060608.1, read on the forward strand.
TACATGAATCATTACATTTCAGAAATCACTGTTCACAGATTAGGAATTAGAATTAAAACTGTTACTTACATGTTGTCGCATTACTGTTGAGTCCATATCGTAAAAGTCTGTTTGCAAAGCCTGCACCGAAATTGCAACTGATTTACCAAAGAATCCACTGTGAAATGTACCGAATACAAATAAATTATGCTCAACTGAGACATTCATATTGTTGAAAATAAATAACCACTTTCCTAGCATTAGGATCTTTTGGAAGGTAATGTTGTCTTTAGTCCAGTGATCCAACTTGCCAGTGGGCGGAGCCAAAGTTGCAATGATGAAGTAGGCGTTGATTCTCTTCTGTAGAGGCGGTCTTTCACCTAAATAGGCAGATTCCACAACGAGTTGTTCGCTGGGCTTGGTGTCAATAAAAGCTGTTTTTGGACTAACAAGGAAGTTTTCAGCTCTGAAACTTGCAGAAAATTCTCATAGTATGATGACCTCTTATATGTCAAAAGCTCAAGGAAAATTAGATTTCTCAGTTCATTACCCCTTTAAGCATTGTACGCAGTGAAGACTGCCACTTGATTAGTGTTGTCACGATACCAAAATTATGATTTCACTCTTCAGGTGTGTGGTAGCGCATGAGTACCACACTGATTTTTTTTTTTTTAGGCTTATTGCACTTAATAACTCTTTTTAACACCAAGCACGTCCCTGGCTTTATTTTCTCATTCATACATTTTTCTTTAACGCTCTAACGTTTCAATAACTTTTCGCAGTCCTCTGCTGCATGGATAAATAAAGTTTGGCATAGTCAGTGTTCCTGCAGGGAGTGGAAGCAGAGCCCTGCTGTCGCATGTCGACACAACTCAGGAAATGCGGCTCTTACTAAAACACTGACTTAAAGTACTGGTACTAGTAAAATAAAATCGTACTGTTTTTAAAAGCAGAGTATCGTTATACCTTTGTAGTGCCGGTATATCTGGCAACACTACACTTCCTTTGCTGTACTTTCTGTCAAAACGTCTAAGTCACTTTGGTAAAAAAAGAAAAGAAAAAAAATTAAATGACGATCAATCAAGAAAGAAATGACTCCGGGCTGTTACAGAGAATCTGGCAGTGGTCGGTAACCTTTTGTAACAGAGAGAGAGCAAATATTACATGTGTTATTTTATTTAGTTGTGTATTTTGAAATCCCAGCCATCTGCAAGGCAAAGTAAGTTAGTAATACTTGCAGTAATTCTTCACTGTAGTCACACAGCTGTATGGGAAGCCATAGTGACACAGTGATTAACATGAAATATAAAAAATATCAAAATGTATGCCAACACCTGCTCTATACTTAATATTATCAGTTTATTAAAAGAGATTTAGCGATGGTATTTAAAGATGCCTGTAATGAATCCGGTTTGATTAAGGACATGGATCCCTGATGTATGTGTTTGTTTGTCTGCAGTTATTCAGTATGGATTTGTCACACTCTTTGTGGCCTCCTTCCCGCTGGCACCAGTCTTCGCTCTGCTTAATAACGTCATTGAAATCCGACTAGATGCGGCAAAATTCGTCACTGAAATACGCCGACCGGATGCAGTCAGTGCTAAAGAGATTGGTATGAAATATTGCAGCAAATTTGGACAGACTTACTCATGGTTACACTTAACATGACTGTTATTCATTCTAGTTCACACTGTTGCATATTTATCTTTCTTTTCACAGGCATATGGTACAACATCTTGAGTGGAATCAGCAAGTTTGCTGTCATTACTAATGTGAGTGTTAAGACAGAGATTGTGACTTATGATAAAAAAAATATATATATAGTTGCTGGTGGTTGTTATCATCTCATTGCATGCAGATATTTTAACGTTTTTTTCCCTCTTTCTATCTTTATTCCCTCAAGGCATTTGTGATCTCCTTTACATCGGAGTTCATTCCTCGGATGGTGTATCAGTATTTGTACAGTGAGACAGGCACCATGCATGGCTTTACCAACCACACACTGGCTTATTTCAACACAAGCAACTTTAAACCTGGTACTGCCCCACATGACACTGATTTTGACAGACAACTCCGTATTTGCAGGTACACACAACACACATGCATACACATACTCATGTAAACTGTACTCTCCTACATACCTGATATCATTCTCTCTCCTCGAACAATTCCTCATCTTCATAGGTACAAAGACTATCGAGATCCACCCTGGTCTCCCGAGTCTTACCAGCTTTCTAAGCAGTACTGGTCTGTGCTTGCTGCACGCCTGGCTTTTGTTATTTTTTTCCAGGTCAGTTTTTGTTACTGCTTTTCTTGTTGTTCAAGGAACGTTGTGGGTTAAATACAACTTAATCTCTCTGCGCCTTAAAAAAATAATAATTTAGTCTGTGCAACATTTATCAACGAATGTCATGGCCATGTCATCCCGATATCTTTTACATGATATCCATGCAACGATAGCAGGAAGAGTCGTGATATAATATCCCTAAAGCTTTTGTTCATATGTCCATATAATCTATGCATGATGAAGGTAAACAGATTTAGCTTTCTGTTCAGAATGAGGTGGCTCAAGCTGTCTAATTTCCCCCCTTTGAACGACTGGTAGAAGATTAAAATAGAGCTGAAATATTATAAATGAAGATGTAGGTGATGGGGGGGGGGGGGGGGGGGGGGGGGGGGGGGGAATGCCGGAAGAACTGTGACCTAACTAACAAAAGCAGCAGTGGCCTATTTACTCCGGATTGACAGATGGACATTATTTTAGAATTCCATATTCACATGCAGAAAATACCAGCAAATAATGCTTAATCTGAACTCTGCATATTTATATTTAAAACCCAACATACCCTATATAGGCAGTGATAACTTTTACAGTTTTTCTTTGTCATTTTTATTGTCTTATGATAAAAATGTCCATTAAATTAACATTATTAAATTAAAGTATTAGTCCATCTTCTAGTTTTTATTTAACTAAAATGGCATATGATTTTTGTTTTCTGATAATATGCAAAATAACAAAAATGTGTCAAACTGTAACAGACTAAACTTTGACCAAATGTTTAAAAAAAAATGTATAAACATTTATTAATTACTTAGTTAAACATAAGAATTATTAACATAAAATATATCATGAAAACTGTCTCGGTTACGTATGGTAACCCTCGTTACCTGAGGAGGGAATGGAGACGTCTCGTCGGAGGAGTTTTCAACGAATTGAGATCACGCTAGAGAGACCAATTGCCTTCGAGTGAACTAAAACGAGCCAATGAATATTGGCATGCAGGACTTGCATTCCGCGCCCCGCCTGCCAGTGCGGGTATAAAGCGGGAGCGAGCGCACACTCAGGGAACGAGGGTTACCATACGTAACCGAGACGTTCTCTTTCGTTCGGGAACTCCTACGTCTCGTCGGAGGAGTTTCCAACAAATTGGGATCCCTAATAAAACGCCATGGTGCTGGCCCCTTCCAGCACCCAGCTTAGCTTCCCGCCGTAAAGAAAACTAAGAAACTGCTTAGGTGGGAAGCTAAGCTGGGTCCAGGAAGAATCCTAGGAAGAATCACACTGCTGTTCCGCAAGACCCGCTCAGTGGATTTGGATAACACTGGGGAAGCGTCCTCAACCCGTAGGAGGGAACGCTGCAGAGCCCCTACCCGCCCGAGGGGAGGCACTGGAATACACATGTACTAACCCTTGGGGTAGTGAAACATATGGCAGTCCCTGAGGAAGTCCCAGCCCGAGGGGTGGGAGCGTACTCAGCAGGGACGACAGAACAGGTCTGTCGAGGGAAACACACGGAGCTAACCCGGAGGGTAGCTGGAACGTGGAAAAAATGGGTCTCTGTAGGGACCACTGTAAGGCCACCCAGTCTAATAAGAACTCTACGAGAGGTAATAGACCTGGCACCGGGCTAACCGTCTCGCCTGGTGCCGGAGGGGTGATGGAGGTTACTCACGAGGTTAACCGTATATTGGAGATCCAACGGAGCAAAAAGACGCACGTATCCGGCCCAAGGGGCGGTAATGGCGTAGCAAGCCGACATGACCTAATTCCTCGCGCTACTGGCCGTAGCGAGTACACGGGAGGAAACAGGTTCAACACGGAGGCTATAAAATCTAGCGAACGTGTTAGGTGTCGCCCAGCCTGCAGCTCTACAGATGTCTGTCAGCGAGGTGCCTTGTACCAGCGCCCTGGAGGAAGGCGACACTCCTAGTGGACTGTGTCGTCACACTAGATGGGCAAGGCACGTCCTGGGACTCATAAGCCCGGACGATAGCATCCACTAACCTCTGCTTGGAGACAGCCTTCCCCTTCTGCTGGCCTCTGTAACAGACGAAGAGCTGATCTGAGGTCCTGAAGCTTTGCGTTCTGTCCACGTAACAACGCAGAGCGCGGACGGGACAGAGGAAATCTAGGGCTGGGTCTGCCTCCTCCAGGGGCAGTGCTTGCAGGTTCACTACCTGATCTACAAACGGAGTGGTAGGAACCTTTGGCATATATCCGAACCGGGGTCTCAGAACAACGTGAGAAAGACCCGATCCGAACTCCAGGCACGATTCGTCGACTGAAAATGCCTGCAGATCCCCTACCCTCTTTAAAGAAGCCAAAGCCAACAGGAGAGCTGTCTTCATAGACAGGATATTTAACTCAACCGTAGGTAAGGGCTCAAAAGGGGGCCTCTGGAGTGCTCTGAGCACTAGAGTTAAGTCCCAAGAGGGTACGGGGTGTGGATTACGAGGTGGATTTAGCCTCCTGGCACCCTTAACCCTCTGGGGACCAAGGTGTTTTTGGGGTCCTTGAGATGTTTTGACATGCTCTGACATTTGTGCTTTTTTCAGTTGCTTATAAACATATTAATGGCACAGGTGAAATTACACTCTATTTAGCACAAACAGGGCTACCATAATGTGTGAGCAACATGTATGTGCATGTTTGTATTTTTGAAAGAATATTGTTTATGCGTGGTTATTGAAAAAACTAAAAAATAAAGTTTTTGAAATAAGGACACAAAAAACATACTAAATATGTGTCCACAAGACTTTTGACTAATGGACGTTGTCGCCTAGAGTTTTTGCTTCAAAATGATCTGAAAATCATCCTTCCTTATCATTCACATAAAACAATAGATTGTTTTAAATTGTGAAAAACATTTTTTTGTTTGCCAAGGCAATATGCGGATGGGCAGAACGGCCCAACCCCTATCGTGAATAATTAAGTGGTTCTCAGACAGTGACCCTGCATAATAATGAGCCTTTCATTCAGGGGTGTCACACAAGAAAGAATGCAAGGACAATATATATATTTATTGTCATTGCATTCTTTCTTGTATATATATAGCCTATATATATATATATATATATATATATATATATATATATATATACACACACACACACACACACACACACACATATATATATACAAACAATCAAAATATAAATGAAAGCCAAAAGCACATTTTTAGTCATACCTGGAAACAAATCAGGGGCGATTCTAGGATTTTCCTTTTAGGGAGGCTAAGCCCCCAATGAGGGTATGATTAAAAAAAATAAAAAAACAAGGTAAAATTTAGGGTCTAATGCTCACTTTCATTACCATGCATTTGCAGGGTTTTATAATCACTGTACCGTAGTCCTGAATTCGAGTTGTGTTAGTTAGGGGGGTTCGGGGTTTCCCCGAGAAAATTTGTAATTCTCTGAACTATTATGTGCATTTTAAGATGTTTTGAAGGCAAATTGTTTTGGGATAAAAGCATTTCAGTTGGCAGCTGATTATTTTTCTCTCCTCATCAGCATCACACTCTTTTTCTTAGGACCCCCTTGAAAACGAGATGATGCATCTCAAGGGGTTTATCCAAATAAAAATAAATTTATTTTCTCTTTGGGGGTCAACTGGTTGATTTTGCCTATGAATCATTTTCTCAGACGTGTTCATTTACTGAAAACTACTAGGAAAGGTAACTAAGTTTATAAAATGAATTCACATTAAAGGCTACACATTCATTATTGATCTTATGCCTTATCACATATTTGTATATGTGCACTGGAAGCATCAGCACCAAAACCAATTCCTTGTGTGTGCAAGCACACTTGGGATAAAGCTCTTTCTGATTCTGATTCCTAATACAGGGCTGTAGACAGGGCTTTATAATCAAAGAGGTCCTGCATTTGAGGTGGAGGTTTGGGGGTTAAATTTTTTAATCTCTGAAATGTGCATTTCAAGACGTTTGAAGACCAAAAAAAGGATAAGAAATAGCTTTAAAACTATGTCAGTAGACTATTTGTCAATACCTGCTCTCTCATCATCTCCATCTTACTTTCTTTTTTTTTCAGTCTCCTCATCTTGCCCTTTCTCTTCCCCTCCTAAAGCTGAGCTTTTTTTTATTTACTAAAGGCTACAATTTGTATTAGGTATATTTTCAATATGTACACATTCATTATTAATCCTGTACCTAAAAGGATGAAAACGGCTTTGTTAATGTTTTTTGTCCACTCACGATGACAGTAAACGAATGATTACATTAGGCTGACGTTACATGCCTAATTTCAGTTCAAAAGGGCGAAATTAGACAAAACTATATTAGTTTTCCTGATTGTGTTTTGTCATTCGTTTAACTTTAATGACCTCAAAAAAACTGTCAAATATATAACGTTATAAGTTTAGCTACTTACATCTTATCTCGCACTTGCCTGTGAACTGAAGCGTCGAGTTGTGCTGCTAAAATTCACGCTCAGCGTCTGTGAATGTAAAGCCCGCCTACTTTGATTTGATTGGTCATCTCAAATATTTTGACATTGACGAGCAGTGACAGACCAATGGGCTCCGATGAACACACACACACACACACACACACACACACACACTTTCCTCTCTTTTTGACGCGCTCTCTGCTCGGCACCACTGCGGATTTAAGATGAAGAACGCGCTGAATCTGATTAAAACAAGACTGAAGCGAACACGAATTTGTGTAGCATATTAATCACAAATTTTTAGGGGGGCTAGGCATAAATTTAGGGGGGCTGAAGCCTCCCTAAAAAGGGCCTAGTGACGCCCCTGAAACAAATCCTAGTCAAATGCTATATGGGCCATTCTACAGAATTGGTTCAAAGTTACAGTTGGAAACATCTTGAAAAGAAAAAAGTCTTTTCCCATAAATGTCTTATAAAGTATTATTTTTTAAAGTAGACCAATACAATAAAAATAAACCAGTCGCATTTCAAAGTTGTTCGCGAAATGACCGCCAGGTGGCGCAAAGGGACATTTATTAAAACGTAAGTGGGGCTAATGTCAATTAACTGTAAGGATGAAATTCTACAAGTTATGGTAATTTGCAAATAAGCCTACAACAAACATTTATTTTTAAACAAATATTTTTAAATATGCAACATGCACGTTTAAACAACAAACAATACAATCTGAACCAGCGCTTCTGCTCCTGTATTGAGACATGCAGCGCGTTTCAGTTACGATCCTGGTTCCAGTGGCCTTAATACATTCACGGCTTTTTAAAATGTCACAAAGCGTTTTGAGATGGTTTTGAATGAAATATTGAAGTTTATAATTAGGATATTTTGGCACACCACGCCGAGTGGCGCTATGCATTATTCTAAAATCTGGCTTTATTCTGGCATGTTGAGTTAGAGTTTGACAAACGCGGCGGCACGTTCATTTGAATTTATTTTTCTCATAATAGCTAAAAGAACTTACTGCGTAATTGTTGGTCATACAGATAAGATATCATCTTTTAAAACTGTAAAAGGTCTACTTTTATTCATGTAGGGCAGGCTAAAGTAGGCCTACACTCAAAGGCTAACGACAAAACGTTTTCTCGCTCATGTGAGAAACAAACGTTTGGGCATTTCTCAATGAGAAAATTCATAGCCGAGCGGTAGAACTTACAGTTCAATCATCAAGATGACACGGGTTCAAATCCCGATCAAACATGGTCTGCTGTAAATTTTATATTTATTAATGCAGAGAGATTTGTCTAGCTCTAAAACTCTGTTACACCATATATACAGTTTTTTGCTTATAATATAATAAAATAAAATTACCATGCATTTCCATTTTACACTGAACAATAGTATCTGACAGAACGACTTTGCATCTGTATAATAGGCTACCAATCGTAATTTCAAAAGCAGTTCTGTAAAAAAAGTAATTATATATTATATAGCCTATATATATATTTTTTTTTAAATTAGGCCTATTATTATTTTATTTTTTTTGATTCCCTACAACCTAGAGTTTTTAAAAAACATGGTTTTAAGTAAAGTGTGATTTGCCAGGGGGGACGGGGATTTCCTTCTGGTCTAAACATCCCTGCTTCTGCTGAATTATTTGAATCCCCACATCCCTCCCTCCACAGTAATCAATGCTAGGCTACTTCACCAATAGACCATATCAAATATAAAATAGAGATATGCAACAAGCACGTTTAAACGACAAACAATTAAATCAAAACCAGCGTTTCAGTTGTTCATTAGTTCAAGTGGCCTTAATGCATGCATGGATTTTAAAATTTCACAAAGCGTTTTGAGATTATTTTGAATGAAATATTGAAGTTTATAATTAAGTGTTTTGGCAGACCACGCCGAGTGGCCCTATGCATTTTTCTAAAGTCGTGTTTTATTCGAACTTTTGCTAACGACTAAAGTTTATCTGTCGTCTCTGTCTCCGGGAACTTCGCGTCACAAAAATGAACCGAAAGCCACTTCAGCTCAGTCACTATAAGAAATCGGCTATGTCTAAAGCCTTTAAATGTCTAAATATTCAGGCTAATAAATGTTATCTGATTATGTAATCCATATGAAAACGAGAGGTACAGAGGATCTACTCAAACATGTAGCCTATAAGCGCTTCCCAATGAGAAAATGACAAGACAAGGGTGAAAATCTCGCTCTGATTAAATGTAGCAGGCTAAATCGCCCTGAATTAAAATGTAAAAACAGATCAAATGATGTATTTGTCGAAATGTTGCGATATTGTTTCATTTAAGCTCATAATTATTCTATACATGTTATTTAATTTAGCAGCATTACCACGAAAAAGCACCGTGGTTCGATATTTATTTGAATAATAAAAAAAATTAAAAAAATTAATTCACAAATTGCATGCCTGGTTGTAAGGATCCAAAGATCCCTGTAGAATTTAATATTGAGTTGAACATTTTGTTCATGACAACAAATTAACATGCGTTTTTTCAGATTATATTTAGTTTTGCTTGGAAAAAGCTGGCCCAAACCAGTTTTATTTCATCAATTATTGAAATAATGAAATATTTAGTAATAAGCTTTTATGACAGAAATATCACTAGGCTACATGTAACTTAAATCATTTAATTCCTTCATTATCAACACTGTCTAGAATAGCGATTTAAGTGTGAATTGCGACTTCTCTTTGTGTTAAGTCAGCCTCAGACTCCGATAGCCTGTTGGGGGGTTGGAGGGACAGTTCAGTGCTGTATCGTGCGCGTAGGACAATAGGCCTAGGTGTTAATGTTCCTCTTTCATATGGAGAGTGTCGGATAACGCAGCGACAAATACAGTATTATCAGCTGTATGATGTGTTTTTACCCTGAAATGTTTAATTTCGAGAGAGACCCGGCGCGCGCAGCGAGGGAGACTAAATAAACTTGTTAAAAAGAGATCCAGCGCGAGAGAGGCAAAGAAAAACGCATTTTTAATTTAATTATGCTTTGGACAATTTTCGTTTTGTGGGCCTACTGTTTTAATTGTTTAATATAGCTGTCATTTCTTTGGCAATACAAATTTAAAATGTCGCAAGAATAAGATTAGCCTAGTGTTTCTTATTTTGCATCGCAAAAGAAATAAACTCTAAACCCGATGCAACCCTGTTTTAAATTAAAAAAAACTGTCCCGACACTTTATTTAAACCTTGAAATGTTCGAACTTGGTTTCAAACTTAAGTAATTATTGTGTTCTTTTACATTACACAATAATTTAGCAGACTAAAGACGAGCTTCTTCATTTTCATTTTCTGATGCAATCGGCTGACAATCTTCCTTCATCAGTTTTTGTCGTTTGTGCAGCAGCTGCGGTTCTACAGGAATGTAGCAAATGTATGTTGTAATGATGATTAAACAAAACTCTTGACTTTAACCCTCTGGGGACCAGAAACGCGCCGGCGCGTTTTGCTCGTTTTTTTTCACATAGCAGAAAAATAGACTTAAAGTACTACCATCATTTCTGTTCATATAGAGTTAAGAAGTATGAGAAAATAATCTGTTAAATGTCTACTTTTTTATGTGCCCACATACAATCGAAATAAAATATTGTGCTTTTGTAAAATAAAGAATATAAACAGGGTGTGCGTTCTGCCTCTCAGTCACCGTGAACTTTTTTCCTGGAGCACGTCTCTAATCTTCAACAAAACTCAGCAAATACTATTCACCCAGACACAGTGGCGGAACTAGAGTTGTATACATAGGGTGGCCAGGGGGTGGCCACTGCTACTTTCGGGGGCACACAGTACACACACACAGTGGAAAAGCTTGTGGAAGGAATTGGGTCACTCTGTTTGTGTCTATAAGTGTTGAACATCCAAAATATTTGCAGAAAACAAAGCTGAAGCACCAAGTAGATAAGATACTGCATGTGTCTGTTATGAACTGCTGCATTTATTTACAAATTTTTATTTTTATTTTTTTTTATTTTATCTTTTATTAGATATAACAGGCATCAAGCAGACATGTCCTTGAAAAAGTTAAATAATTTTATTGCCCATCAATATAAAATCTTATCCTGGGAAGATTAAATACAACATAATTCTTTCTTTATAACAATTTATAATAATTCTAATTTTAATTATTTAATTTATAATTTTTTTTTTGTGTTCATTTTTGGGTGAACTATCCTTTTAATCTGGCAAAATCATCTCAACTTAAATTCCTGAATTGGGTATGTGATTGACTGCCTGTGTCTGGTAGATGCTCTGACCTGTTGCTGGTTCTGAAGTCGGACCACACTGACTCTGACTAGCCAGTGGTGATGCAAGGGCTGGGGGGTCTGTTTGCACCTGATCTGCCTGTTAGTCCAGTCATTTTAAGCCAAAATGGGGGTCAACCTTGAACAAATTGCAACAAGCAAACTCAACTGATTTTGTATCCTCAATATGTCCTGAGTAAGGAAAAAAAAGTCCCAAAGAATCCCATTAGGGAAAGTTTAGAAAAAAAAAAAAAATAGCCTATTCATACGCCTATTCATTCTTTTTCTTACGAGAATAGGGTAAACAGTTTAACCTTTAGATAATATCACCATGAAAATTACCATGAAAAGTTGATTACTTACATCAAGACAAACAAAAAGTGTACTCCAAGTTTTTTTTAAACTGTTTGTTAAAATGGACAAACGGTGCATAATCTAATTACATGTGTGCTAATTTGCATAAATACCACAACAGATCTAAACATTGGGTCTAGCCAGGTGAAAATGTCTTGTTGAATCTTGTTGACACATAACAGTAAAATACTTAATGTTAAAGTCTGAATGGAACCCATTTAGGCTACCCATGAGCATTAATACATAGAGGCAGGAAGAAGTACTTTAGAAACCAGCCTTTTTTAATTATTAAGAGATGGGGTTTGGGGCTGGGTCTGTGCGACTGTTTCTGGGGGACGAGTCTAAGGGAAGAACAGGAGACAAGGGTAAGGAGAATGCAGAAGACAAAAGGTAAGTAAAATAAAAAGTGAATCCCCAGAAACAGATTTCGAAACTTTCCCCAAATGGGATTCTTAGGGACTTTGTTTCCTTACTCAGGACATAATGAGGATACAAAATTATTTTGTTGAGTTTGCTTCTGTTGCAATTTGTTCAACCTTTTTTTCATAAAATGACTGGACTATGTTTGTGCTTATTTTAAAATAACTCTGATATCTCTCCCTTTCTTTTCATGTTTAATTGACCATGTTCAAAAATATGACAAATTTAAAATAGGATTCCAATCATATTCATATTCTAATCATCATCATCCAATTACCAACATTTAACTCTTTCTCGGCAGTATAAAAAAAATGTGGTTTAGGTAATTTTCACAATTTCATGGCACCCTAGAATATTTTGTTGTATGAATATATGAACATACCAAAAGAAAGAACAAACCCTGTGCTTTTAAAACAAAAACAAAAAAATTATGTTATTCTAGCTTAGTGCGTCTTTTTTTAATCAACATTCAAGTTGGCAAGTTTCATAAAAAGCAACATGAGCAAAAAGCTGAGAAAATCGCATTTTTATCAAAGACTACATCTAGATAAGATTCACAATGATGATCAAAGCACAGTAGATCGAGTCCATCAACACCCTACACCCATAAAGCTTCGTGTCCTATAGTGATCGCATTATGATATCGCTTGTTTCTGCTCTTCTTTGCCAGCGTTTTGATCTCCTATCCTCACATTAGCTAGAACATTTGTGTAACGTAGGTTACTAAGGTACTGTATATGCGTGTATTAGGCCTAATGTAGGCTATTGGGAGCAAACCACCCTGATGCTAAACCTTAAAAGCTTACTTCAAATATGATGTTTTCTTATTCGGTGAAGTTCGGTATCTTGCAACCATCTCTCGTCCTCTGCTCATACGTTTGAAAACTGCGCGCGCCGCCCAGCTGGCGAACGTATTTTTTTTTTAAAATCAGCATCAGCAACTGCCAGTAGCAAATAAAATTTTGGGGTGGCACCCGGGGTGGCCAATCGCATGTCAGGGGTCCAGTGCCACCCTGGACCCCCCTCTGGCTCCGCCACTGCCCAGACATGAGCAATATATCTTTTAAATCATTTGAGTTTGTACTTTTAAATGATCCGATTCAAAACTAAAATAAATATTCTCCGTTTATGTAATCTATATAAAAAGAGAGATGTGTCAGCCATTCTAATTATCTTTCTCTCAGCTCATTATCTCCAGTAATGTGACACGCCCACGGAGAGCACGCGCTATTCAAACGCAAATACGTGAAGCACCACATTGAGACGCGTTAACGCCCATAAACTCTGAAAACACACTATATTTTTTAGTCAGATTAATCTACTGTCATCTTGAGCGGCTATGAGGAACAATCCTGGGACATTTACCTACCTCAGAACAAGTGCTGGTTTATTTTCACCACGAGGAGGAGCAACAGATTCAGCTGAGAAGTGTGTAAGTGTTTTATGCTTGTGCTTTGTTCTAATAGCGATATAGAATAACGTTAGTGTCTGTAAACGGAAAAATAGCATACTGTTTAAATGTGAATCATGTTTCTGTGTGTGTGTGTGTGTGTGTGTGTGTGTGTGAATGAATGAATGAATGAACGCACAGATACGCACTGTTATAGACGAAATAAAAGACATTTTGTTGACTAGTTTTGGATAGAGTATAAAGTTTTTACTCTAAAATAGACATCAAATAAGCTTTGTTAGGAGTTTCTGCTCATATGTTAAATATATAGTATGTTTTGTCAATAAACTAATCAACTAAGATGTTATAGTCTAGTGTTTGTTCCAATCCAAGCTAAATCAAAATAATGAATCCTCAACTTTGAAATATGTATGATCAAACTAAGACATTTATGGAAAAGACAATTTTCTTTTCAAGATTTTTCCAACTCTAACTTTGAACTGAAATAAAACCTTGTCTATATGGTGAAGGGTGTGTGATAGATGTGTCCAGACGTATGCACCCTGTATTTTAAAGAAGAACATTTAATTATTTGTGATAAATTTTTCATTCACAAAGAATTCAAGGACATTATTCATGTCCCTAAAGGTTGGAGTTTTCCTCATTTTTTTAATTAAGGCATTACGATTTTTTATTCCTCTTTTTAGTCAACTTTAGCATGGGTGTGTTCACTTATTCTAAGCAGTGTTTGTGTGTGTGTGTTGTAAATAAATCCAAACAATCTAAAAGCCATTCTTTTTTAAATCTCCTCATTCTTTCTGCAAGGCTCTTCATAATGATATGGCCTGATAGCACCTAATAGGGCCATTATGGGAGGGTCTTTGTCTTTCTCAGGTGTGAAATGGATACATACTAATGAGAGATCAAGCCTCCTCGCATAAAGCTTTCTCAAACAAAACACGTCATACACATTCTAAAAGACTTTATTGACTTATCTGAATGAGTAGTCAGGATGTTTCTCACATAGTTTTGGAGCAAATATTCTAGACTATGTGATACAATTTTCAAAAGTCTTGTGAAGAAATAATCAATATGTGTTTTGTGGCCTTATTTCAGAAATTTTTATTTTAATTTTTTTCAATAACCACGCATAAATAATATTCTCTCAAAAATACAAACATGTACATGCATGTTGCTAACATATTATGGTAGCCCCGTGTGTGCTATATAGAGTGAATTTACACCTTTGCCATTAACATGTTTATAAATAACTGAAAAAAGCACAAATGTCAGTGCATGTCAAAACATCCCAAGGGCCCCAAAAAACCTTTGGTCCCCAGAGGGTTAAATAAGCAAACAGTTATAAACAGTTAGCTATTTAAGCATCAAGAAGGTAAAATATAAACGCTGTTGGCCAACATCATGTTTGCTACATTAAGATTCGATCTTGGGTCGATAGAAGCTCCTTGAAGCTCGTGTTGTTGCGTTAACCACTGAGCTACCGTCTGTGCGTCTGTAAATGTTTTTATTGCAATGTTTTATGTTTTCATTATTTGTTCAATTTCATTTCAGTAGCCTGATTTCAGTATTGTGATCATGAATTATTTTAACTACGTTTCACTTGTTGAATTCATCTGCTACCAGCTTTCAATGGCGCAGCGGCAGATTACGCATTAGAAAGAATAAACAAACACTTTTCAGAGTCTATGATTGTAGCGCCTCTTAGCGGTAAAAGGCAGCAAATACACCCCACATTTTACCGCCACGGTGGAACGGCTGATGTGGGCGTTGTCATGGCTTGCCTAAACATTTGCGTTTGAATAGCGCGCGTCCTCCGTGGGCGTGTCAGATTAACGCGTAATGAAGTGTATGAGCTGGGGGAAAAAATTCTGACAGCACTCTTTTTTCATAAAGATTACATAAACTGAGAATATTTGTTTTTTTATATAAATTACTTCATTGAAAAAAAGAGAATTCAAGCTTCATAAAGAAAAATCTCTCGTGCCTGTATGACAAGTATTTGCGGAGTTATAGTTAATTTCCGGACGCGTTTCAGAATGGACTACACTGACAGAGAGAAGACAAAACTCGCATCATGTTTATTTTTCTTTATTTGACAAAAAGCACAAAACTTTGTTTTTATTGTGAGTATACAGAAAAATAATAGACACTTAACAGGATCGAATGATGTATAACACTTATATGTACGATCAAAATCAACAGAGTATTTTAAGTCTATTTTTTTGCTATGTGAAAAAAACCCGGCAAAACGCGCCGACGCATTTCTGGTCCCCAGAGGGTTAAGGAATCTGATGACCAGATCGTGCATTCCCAATGACTTACCTTCTACTGCATCGTGATGAGCGGCTATTGCAGCAACATACACTTTGAGGGTGGGAGGAGACAGCCTTCGCTCCAACCCATCCATCTTGCAGGAAGGAAAGCACGACTATGATCGGGCAAGTTCGGGGGTCTTCCCGGCGGGAAGAACACCAATCGACGAACAGGTTCCACTTCAACGCATAGAGGCGCCTCGTAGAAGGGGCTCTAGCGGAAGTGATGGTGTCTAGCACAGCTTGTGGTAGGCCACCTAGAACCTCCGTGTCCTGTCCAGGGACCAGACATGGAGTCTCCAGAGGTCTGGACATGGGTGCCATTGAGTGCCCCGTCTCTGAGAAAGATCTATCTGAGTGGCTCTGAAAATTCCCCATATCAGCTGAACCGCCTGGGGATGGAGTCGCCAATCTCCCGGAAGAGGTGGCTGCCGTGAGAGCTCGTCGGCTGCACAGTTGAGCACACCAGGGATGCGAATGGCCCGAAGGGACCTCAGATGATTCTGACTCCATAGGAGGAGATGGCGGGTGAGTCGCGACATACAACGGGAGCTTAGACCACCTTGATGGTTGATGTACGCAACGGTCGCAGTGCTGTATGTACGGACCAGTACATGCTTGTGCAGAAGCAGCCCCTTGAGGCGGCACAAGGCCAAGCGTACTGTTTGCAACTCTTGGCAGCTGATGTGCCAATGCAGTTGAGGCCCCGTCCACAGACCTGAAACTGCATGCCATCACGTCCTCTGGTTCGCCCCTTCTCAGGGTCGCTTACCTCTCCTCTTCCTGGGGGGCTGAGACGAACTCTGAGTGGGCTGGGCACCTCTCTTGCGGCCGGCACCCTGCTTCTTAGCTGGCTGCTGCTTAGGCTGGGCGGAGAAGATGACCCAGAAGATGACCGCTCTCCCTCCGATGCAGCGATCGACATCTGGTCCTCCGGCGGAGCCCCGAAGGAAACGACTGGGACCACACAAGATGGCCCACCGCGCTCCTCCAGGGGCTCCAATAGCAGCGATGCAGAGGAGTGGGAAGTCCGCGGGGGTCTTTCACCCGGCGGGTCATTCCTCACTGTAACCCTCAGACCACCAATGGGATTAGCCGAAGTAGCCTTTTTCTGGAGTGAACCAGAAGAAGAACTAGATTGGGGAATCTCCAAAGGAAACTCCAAGTCTCAGCACCGCGACGGTCATGTTCCCACAGTGAGAACATGACTCGTTCACAAACGCTGCCTCAGCATGCGGGAGGCCCAAGCATGAGAGGCAGCGATCATGACCATCAACCGGAGGCAGAAGTTGACCGCATCTAGAAACACACGGGTGAAACGTCATCCTGAAAAGGACGCGATCTTCACCCGTGTTGCTCTTTCCACGGAAAAAAATGCTCTCTTATTGTGCTGAAGCACACAGTGATGAACGCGGCAAGACAGCGGGGAAACTGCAAGCCCGCTGTGTGCACTCAACCGAATACCAGCTGTGACAACAGCTCTTTGAAAAAAAAAGCAGATCACGTGAAGCAACAGCTGGCACCCGGGAGATCGCGAAGATTGCTGAAGCGCCGTCACACCAACACAGAGAAGTCTCGAGGAAACAACAGACTCGTTGAGCGTGAAGATAATCTCAATCTTGAAGCTCATCCACTCAGATGACACAACCGGTCGGCTCCGAAGCAAAAAGCATATGTGTGTGCGCTCGCTTCCGCTTTATACTCGTACTCGCTTTAAGTCCTGCATGCCAATGTTCATTGGCTCGTTTTGAGTTCACTCGAAGGCAATTGGTCTCCCTAGCATGATCCCAATTCGTTGGAAACTCCTCCGACGAGACGTAGGAGTTCCAGAACGAAAGGGAACTCCATGTTCTAATTAAATTTAGTCATTGTGAATCTTTTTTGTTTGATATTTATTATTTTGACTAAAAGAAAAAACTCTTTGTCAACAAACTTTTCACTGTAGTCAGGGGGCCAATTCTGAAAAGGGCTTCCGTTAAGACTTTTGCGGACATGTTTTGGTACAAGCTGTCACCCTATTTTTTTAGTTAGAAGATACCCATAGGTAAGATATTAGGGTGGTTGTCAAGCTGAAAATTTTTTTTTGTAACTTGTACAAGCAATTTCAGGGCAATTTTTTGGGTTTCCTGCTCAACACAACATGCCAACAATAAATGTTGAATATCTCCACAACCACAAGGACCATATACATAAAAATCATCAAATGAAAGCCAACACTCATGGGATGTCTGCTGATGTGTCAGAATGAACATTTATTGTACAGTGTAAGAGACAACAGAACTAGAACATGAAAAAAACAATCTCCGCCTAAAGAGAACCAGTTTTCAAAGTGAATATCAGCTTGGAAATAGTATCCCAAAACCTCTATCAATCAGTACCCCTATCTATGGGAATGAGTCAAGCCAAGTTTAAAGCTTGTAGGGAGAGAGAGTGCAATGCTGCACAAGTTATAATACTTTAATGTCAAGGTGGAAATGTAGAACTGTAGATGGTGGTCTATGGTGCTATTTGACTTCATTAATGTACCAGGTTGTAACACAAATTATATTTAATTGACATATCACTATAGTTATTAATTCCATCCTACCATAACTGCTCTCTCACTTCTTTAGGGTTAGTAACTAGTTAGTAGTAATAACTATGTAATAGTCGTATGGCAAAGCTATGTTTTTCCCCATCAAAGCAGCCAACAGAAGGCACCCAGGGACCATGTCCATGAGCTCAATCTGTGTCTTGGTCAGGGACACAAAAGAAGAATTTACTGTTTTGATAATGAATACCATCCAAATACAAAATATGCATTCATGCATCCAAGGGCATAATATAAATGTAATCTACAAAACAGGAAAAACAAAATCATGCCAAATAATCTGAAGCAATATAGTTGCATATAATGTGGCAAAACTCAATAATACTGATGTGAGTATCTGAGTATTCTTGCACCAAGATCCACAGGCACACCCACATGCCCCACTGCAAAATATTCCACTTTTTCGACATCGACACTGCCTGGTACTGCATTGACTTCCACTTTCCTTGCATCCACATATCGTCAGCTCCAAGCACCTGGCCTGTACAGGTTCTTTGGTTAAAAGCTGGGGGACAAACATTCAATCCTTCATGTGCCAACCACAACTGGTTGGTGAGGGCAACTGTGGATGGGTCACTAGTGACTGTTTCCAAACCTTTGTTTGATAGTGGGCCCTCATGAGGTGCAGAGACAAGGCATCCTGAGTTGGTGGTAAAGTATCCACAATGGCTTTCACTTTCCGAAACAGGGCACAGCAAACATCATGGATTAAAGTGCTGGTCGTTTTTGGATCATACAGTTTGCAGACAAACTGTTCTGCTGAGGATAGAATAGCTGGACTTGGTACTTCATCCTCACCAAAGTTGTGGAGAAGATGAGGGCACTGCTGGAACACTTTCCACGCCGTCCTTTTTCCTATTCCAGTGAATTGACTGGTAGTGTCACATCCAGTGATAGCATGAAATGCCAACAGACCATCCAGAATCTCATTTGACATTTTAATATCATGCACTTTAATGTAGCGTGGTTTCTTGGCAGTTCCTGCTTTCATCTAAATTTCTGGGCTCAGCAGGTGTGCAGACACAAGGAGCAACAACAGTACATCTGTGTCTCTGCACTGAATGATGAGCCTCTCATACCCTTTGGTTGTGGCATCAACAGCATGTAGCAATATGCGGGTATCTGCTTCTTCATGTACAGCCCGTAGGTGGGAAACATCAATCCCACCTGCCGTTGCCACTTTTTCAGCATCCATCAAATCCCCCACTTATTACAATTTCAAGACCATACTGAATCACGTGCCTTTCAAGTTCAATTGAAATGAATTGTGTCAGATTGGCCTTGTTTTCATTCATTTCAATGGAACTATTCCAGTTAGCTGGAATCTTTACATCATTACTTACAATGGTTCGAATTTTTTGCTGCGTGGTTCTGCGTTTTGCTCTTGTTCCACCCTTTATGGAGTTTTGTAGGTACTGATCAAAGACTAGATCCACTCTAGTAATGTTCCCATGTAGATTGCCAGTCACTTTCTGTATGAAAATGTCAGCATAATCCCCAAAGGTTGATGCATTTGGAGGTTTTCCTATTGCTCTTACTAAAGCCATCCCATCAATGATCGTGCATGTTCTCACAAGAGATGGACTTAGCCCCGTCTCTTTTGCACCAGCTTGTAGTATGGTGGCTAAGTCATCTTTGCTAGTAGGTCTGAGCACTGACTCTGTTGTGGCAAGTGAAAGGGGGACTGCACACAGTTCTTCTTGGAGAAGCCCATCTATGTTAACCTCTCTGCCACTGTACATGGATACAATGATGCGACGGAATATATCCCTGTCAGGCTTCACACACTTGGATTTGAGTTTTCCAAGTTTGCTGTCTGTTCTGTAAAGATTTGAGAATGTTTTGAGTTTTCTCTTAGTGAGGCTGTTATGGATGAATGACATCCTCATTATCCCTTCGGAGTCTTGATGGAAGGCAGTCTTTGTGGTTGTCTTCATCATCTTCTCCATCATGTGTCAGTCCAAACAGGGATCTAGTGTCCTGTGCTAAAGATGCACGTTCATTGTAGGTGATGGACCAAAGGTTTCTAGATGTCTCATTTCGAGTGATGCCTACCAATCCTCCAGCAACCTTTCCAGTTTTGTTGATGTGCTCAAGGCAAAAATCAAATGGCACCTTGTTGAAGCTATGTTTGGCCTCTTTGGCTACAAAATCGACATCTAGGAAGCCCTGGTAGACCCGTGGTGCCGTCTGTGCCAGATGTTCCATGTCTGCTATGAATACAGCACCCCATCTTGTTTAGTGGGTGTGATCATATGCAGCAAACCAGGGCATCATGCTCTTGAAGGCCGACATGTAAAGCTTCCAGTCACCACATCTCAGTGACTGTGTGAATGCCAGGAGAATAGACACAAGGTCCATGTATTGTCCCCAGAAGATAAATGTTGGTTTGTCTTCATTAGCCTTGTCAAACTTAGCAAGGAGATCTTGAACCTCTCCAACTTTCAGAACAAGATCTTCATAGCATGCTGCAGCTACCTCAATTTCTCGACATCGTATGTGTTTGGAGAGTGCGTCTGCCAACTCAAAGCACCTGTTGTCTATTGTGCTACCCATCTTGTTGTCTATTGTGCTACCTCATCCACCCATTGCAGAAAGGTTGGCCACAGTATTCTCCAAAGTGCTTCAAAGGCAAGTTTGTGTGCTAGGGCTACACGGTTCCATCCCTTTCCCTTCATGATGTTTTTTAGCTGTGTTCTTTCCGAACACACCTCAAGAATGTCCCTAAGTCCAGAATCAGCAAGATGCTGTCCAATGGCCTTTGAAAAGTTAGTAAGTAAGCTAGTAATTATGAAAGTAAATTAGCCTAGCTATCTGTCTGGGAAGGATAGCTAGTTGGAAACAGTTTAGCTTACCTGTTTCTGGCAACATTTGATGGTAGAATGGTAGAATCTTGAGGTAAATGTTTGTGTAGACAAATAGACCAAGTTAATCTGTTGTGTGATTGTGTGATTCACTCCTTTATAAAGTTTTGTTTAGACTGTTGACACCTGCTGTGATCATCTTCTCTGGATCTGGTGCCTCATGCCAAATCACAGCTGTGCTGACACAACAGTGCCCCTTGTGGTGTGATACTCTTGTGGTATTTATTGATTATTATTTTTTTAATGATCATGCTTGCACATAAATTGGATTATATTGCACATTTGCCCAAAATTACAGTAGGTAACATGGAAGAAAATGGAAGCACTTTGAAAAAAAAATCCGCTTTTACCACTTTTAAGAATATAGTGTTAAAATGGACAAAAAAACATTTTCTAAGCTGACAACCTGGCTAGAACAAATGTTCAGGGGTTAAATATTAATACTGGATAGGTTGTATGCTTGTACCAAAAAGTGTCCAACAAAGTTTTAATATCAGTTTTGGCCCCCTGTCAGACAAGATTGAAGTTGGCATGAAACGGGAGTTGCAATGGTATTTTCTCTCCAAAGTCTTTTTATTAAAGCATGTAATTTAACATACAGTTCACTTGTACATTCTGAGAATCTTTTTTTTTTTAAGTAAACAAAACACACACAAAAAATAAAAAAATAAAAAAATAAATAAAAAATAAAAAAATATAAAAAAATATAAAAAAGGGGGAAAAAAAACACCGTAAACTTAAAAGTAATACAGCATTAAAACAAGACAAAGCAAAACAAGACACGTAATGACGATACAAAAACGATGGCAAGAACACCATCAGGCTGACCATGACCCCCCATACTATCCCGACCCTCTAACCGCCCAACCAACCCTTCCCCATGTGTCTCCACCCCATCCACTCTTCCTCATAGAGACCGTCACTCAAAAACCATTACAATTGTCATTTATCGTAAGCTAGGATGTGGACTGTTGTACTGGATTTTTAGATTTTAGGTATGATATGAGGGGTTTCCATGTTTTATTGAATAAGTTGAGCCTGTCTCTCAGAGTATATCTTATTCTTTCTAAATGAAGAGTGTTAGTTAAATCCTCTAACCACATCTTAGAGGTAGGTACAGTTGTGCTCTTCCATAAGATGAGGATTAATATCTTTGCAGTTATGAAACAATAAGAAATAAAACGCTGCTGTGCAGCACTGAGTTTCCTGAAGGTCTCCGATATTCCAAGAATGATAAACACGGGCTCAGGTTTGATTAAAATATTTATGACCTCAGACATAACATTACATATATCAATCCAAAACATTTGGACCCTTGGGCATAGAGCAAAACTATGGAGGAGTGTTGCTACGGAAGAGTGGCACTTATCACACATAGGTGACACCTCTGGATATATATTATGTAGTTTCTCCTTTGAGTAATGAAGTCTATGTATAATTTTAAATTGGACAAGACAATGTCTTGCGTTATCTGAACAGTTATGTATGTTTTCAAGACTTTCTTTCCATAAATCATCTGGAATAGATTCTCCAAGTTCCTCTTCCCACTTACGTTTATGATTTTCAGTCGATGGGGAACTTATTAAGGAAACTTAATAAGAGATTGTTATAGACGCGGGATATGAGTTTACTTTCGTTAGGAGACAGTTTCAGACATTCATCTATTTTGGATTGTGATTCAGTCTCAAATTCTCTTAAATATTTTCGAACGTAATCCCTAACTAGAGGTAGCGAAAAAAGTTATTATTCCCCAGCTCATACTTCTTCTGTAGTTGTGTGAATGAAGCAAAGACGCCTCCCACGTATAAGTCACCAATACACTAGATACCCCTTTCACTCCATGTAGAAAAAGCTCCATCCAGACTAGAAGGGGTAAATGTAGGATTTCTAGTGATGGGTAACAGAAGAGAGATTGGTTTAAGATTAAAGGTGGTCTTAATTTGTTTCCAGGTACAAATCATGCTATGTATGATGGGATTGTTATTATACAGGGACTTATTAACCGCAGCCGGAGCTAGTAGGACTGCGGCCATAGAATATGGGTGGCAGTCCCCCCCCTCCAGCAATAGCCAGTCAGACATTGGTATTGATGTGTCCAACCAAAAAGTAAACATCCTAATCGCTGAGGCCCAGTAATATAGCAAAAAGTCTGGGAGTGCCAATCCCCCGTTTGGCTTTGGTCTACAAAGATGTTTTTAATTATTCCGTGAACCTTGTGCCTCCATAGAAAAGGAACTATTATAGAATCTAGGTGTTTAAAAAATGACTTTTTTAGAAATATTGGGATATTTTGAAATAGGTATAACAATTGTGGGAGAAAAATCATCTTTATAGCATTAATTCTCCCAATTAAAGAAATTGGGAGCGTGTCCCAGAATGAAACTCTGAAGATTGTAATCGTTCTACTAGAGGGGGGAAGTTTGCCTGGAATAGAGATGAGTACTGCTTTGTCACTACTATCCCCAAATAGGTAAATTTATCTGGAGAGACTGTAAACGGAAAGTGATCTAGGTGTGTTAACCCTCTGGGGACCAAAGCTTTTTTGGGGCCCTTGGGATGTTTTGACATGCACTGACATTTGTGCTTTTTTCAGTTATTTATAGACATGTTAATGGCAAAGGTGTAAATTCACTCTATATAGCACACACGGGGCTACCATAATATGTTAGCAACATGTTTGTATTTTTGAGAGAATATTATTTATGCGTGGTTATTGAAAAAACTAAAAATAAAAGTTTCTGAAATAAGGCCACAAAACACATATTGATTATTTATTCACAAGACTTTTGAAAATTGTATCACATAGTCTAGAATATTTGCTCCAAAACTATGTGAGAAACATCCTGACTACTCATTCAGATAAGTCAATAAAGTCTTTTAGAATGTGTATGACGTGTTTTGTTTGAGAAAGTTTATGCGAGGAGGCTTGATCTCTCATTAGTATGTATCCATTTCACACCTGAGAAAGACAAAGACCCTCCCATAATGGCCCTATTAGGTGCTATCAGGCCATATCATTATGAAGAGCCTTGCAGAAAGAATGAGGAGATTTAAAAAAGAATGGCTTTTAGATTGTTTGGATTTATTTACAACACACACACACACACACACTGCTTGGAATAAGTGAACACACCCATGCTAAAGTTGACTAAAAAGAGGAATAAAAAATCGTAATGCCTTAATTAAAAAAATGAGGAAAACTCCAACCTTTAGGGACATAAATAATGTCCTTGAATTCTTTGTGAATGAAAAATTTATCACAAATAATTAAATGTTCTTCTTTAAAATACAGGGTGCATACGTCTGGACACATCTATCACACACCCTTCACCATATAGACAAGGTTTTATTTCAGTTCAAAGTTAGAGTTGGAAAAATCTTGAAAAGAAAATTGTCTTTTCCATAAATGTCTTAGTTTGATCATACATATTTCAAAGTTGAGGATTCATTATTTTGATTTAGCTTGGATTGGAACAAACACTAGACTATAACATCTTAGTTGATTAGTTTATTGACAAAACATACTATATATTTAACATATGAGCAGAAACTCCTAACAAAGCTTATTTGATGTCTATTTTAGAGTAAAAACTTTATACTCTATCCAAAACTAGTCAACAAAATGTCTTTTATTTCGTCTATAACAGTGCGTATCTGTGCGTTCATTCATTGATTCATTCACACACACACACACACACACACACACACACACACACACACACACACACACACACACACACACACACACAGAAACATGATTCACATTTAAACAGTATGCTATTTTTCCGTTTACAGACACTAACGTTATTCTATATCGCGATTAGAACAAAGCACAAGCATAAAACACTTACACACTTCTCAGCTGAATCTGTTGCTCCTCCTCGTGGTGAAAATAAACCAGCACTTGTTCTGAGGTAGGTAAATGTCCCAGGATTGTTCCTCATAGCCGCTCAAGATGACAGTAGATTAATCTGACTAAAAAATATAGTGTGTTTTCAGAGTTTATGGGCGTTAACGCGTCTCAATGTGGTGCTTCACGTATTTGCGTTTGAATAGCGCGTGCTCTCCGTAGGCGTGTCACATTACCGGAGATAATGAGCTGAGAGAAAGATAATTAGAATGGCTGACACGTCTCTCTTTTTATATAGATTACATAAACGGAGAATATTTATTTTAGTTTTGAATCGGATCATTTAAAAGTACAAACTCAAATGATTTAAAATATATATTGCTCATGTCTGGGTGAATAGTATTTGCTGAGTTTTGTTGAAGATTAGAGACGTGCTCAAGGAAAAAAGTTCACGGTGACTGAGAGGCAGAACGCACACCCTGTTTATATTTTTTATTTTACAAAAGCACAATATTTTATTTCGATTGTATGTGGGCACATAAAAAAGTAGACATTTAACAGATCATATTCTCATATTTCTTAACTCTATATGAACAGAAATTATGATAGTTCTTTAAGTCTATTTTTCTGCTATGTGAAAAAAAACGAGCAAAACGCGCCGGCGCGTTTCTGGTCCCCAGAGGGTTAAGTCACTCATATGAATTGGCATTAGAACACTCTTCGTCCAATTGATTCGATAACCCGAAAAGGTCACAAACAGGTTAATTTTGTCGAGAAGATTTGGGATGGTAATTTGAGGCCGTGTTATATACAAGAGGATATCATCCGCGTATAATGATATCTTGTTATTTGTGTCTTTAGTGGAGTATCCATAGATCTGGGGTTCCATTCTGATACATTGGGCTAGAGGTTCAATAGCCAGCGCAAAAATTAAAGGGGATAATGGACACCCCTGCCTTGTACCTCTATGTAATCTAAAAGGGGAGGATATTGTCCGGTTTGTTAGGATTTGAGCCGTGGGGTTCGTGTAAATGAGTTTAATTAGTGACAAGAATTTATTTCCGAAATTGAACCTATTAAGAACTTCAAATAAGTAACACCATTCAATCTGGTCAAATGCCTTCTCGGCGTCAAGTGCAAGTATGACAAGATCAGTAGGTGGACCTCTCTTTGTGTATATAATATTGAAAAGACGTCTAAGATTGAAAGTAGCGCTCCTATTTGCTATGAAACCCGTCTGGTCCATATGAACTAGCTTTCCCAATAGGGGATTCAGCCTGTTAGCCAGTATCTTGGCAAATAATTTCCCATCTACATTAAGGAGGGAGATAGGGCGATAAGCGCCCACTTCCTGTGGGTCCTTCCCTTTTTTGTGAATTAATGTGATCACAGCCTCAGTTAAGGTGGGGGGTAAATTACCCAGTATCTGGGCATATTCATATAGTTTCAACAGGTAAGGGGATAGATTATCACTGAATGTTTTGTATAATTCCCCTGGTAGTCCATCAGGACCAGGAGTCTTATTACTCTTTAGGGAGGCAATAGCGCTCCGAACCTCGGCAATTGTGAGGTCAGAATTCAAAGAATCACAATCTTCCTCGCTCAGTCTGGGAAGCTCACATTTGTCTAAAAATGCGTTAATAGTTACAGAATCTGAAGTGGTCTTTGAGGCATACAAATCAGAATAAAATTCAAGAAACCTGACATTGATATCTTTAGGTTTTGTAAGTATTGTATTATTGTGTCCTTTTATCTTGTGTATCATTCTGTCGTTTTCAATGGTATTTTCTTTCCTATTGTGACAAATCCGAGTAAAACAACTTTTCTCTAATGCTGTGATCTCATGTGAGTGACAGGTTGTCCTGTCCTCGCACCTAGACAGATAAATCATTTGTAATAAACACTGCAATATTCCATAAAAATAAGACTTGTCAATTTTGATTTCATGATTGACTTTAATGCTTATAGTGGAAGTCTGTTGGACTTGCAAAGTCTATGTTCTTGCAAACTGAGAAACAAATCAAAATTACTTATTAAAAAGCTTAAATTGTATTTAACAAAAACTATTCCTATAATAGTGGATTGGATGTTTGATTCTGTATGTTGTTGTGTTGTAGAACTTGGCCATGTTCCTCAGTATGCTGGTGGCATGGTTGGTCCCAGACGTGCCCCGTTCTCTGAAGGAGCAGCTGAAGAGAGAGAAAACACTCCTGTTGGATATTATGCTCTCCGAGGAGACAGACAAGCAATGCACTCAGTCACACCCACTGACGACTACCAACATTGATGTAGTCATTAAGGGTTTAGAGGAAGGATCACAGGAGGAGCTGCCTGTCTGCAGTGGGGTAATTCTAAGCCAGTCAGATGAAGAGCTGAAAGAATTTCGAGTGACCAACGAAGAGGAGAAAGAGCTTGAGGAAAAATCAGATGATGAACCCCTAGCATCCACCAGTGATATACCTGATGATAAACTTCAACATTCAACCTGTGAAAGTATCAACTCAACTTCAGAGTCCCTGTCTAAGATAGCCTGTCATGATGAATCGGTCACCACACCATCAGCATGTTCAAACCAGTCCGTTCAATCAATCAAAACCAGCTCACTATCACGGTACTGGGAGTTTGACTCGAATGGACCTCCACCTCGAGACCCAAGTTGCAAGGCTAAGTACCGTTGCCGAACACTTCCACCAAGGCCTGGAGGTCCTGAAGCTGAAGAGCGTGCAACCAGACCCAGCCACTCCTCCACATTCACACACCTCGACCAGAAAGTTCTTCCATCTCCTAAAGAACTCTCCTGGAACGTCCCTAGAGCACTGTCTACAACCAAGCCCTCTGGAAGCCAAACATCTGTCTCTGATTCACTGGATTTAGAGCTCACGTCCAGCCCATCGATTGCACTTCCTCGCCCACCATCCAGACCAGAGCTTGCTAGCGGCCTTTCAACACTCTTACCACGTCCTCCTTCGAAACCAGAGCTTGTGTGCAGCCAGTCAACAGTACTACCACGGCCTCCCTCCAAACCCGAGCTAACGGGAAGCTCAATGAAAGGGATTCCCCCTCATGATCCAGGCTCGAAAGTTAAGGGCCGATGCCAGACTCTTCCTCTGAAGTATAGAGGCTCAGAGACTCCAGGGGAGACGTCAACCAGACCTAGCCATTCCACCACCTTCACAAACCTCAGTCAACAGATCCCACCTTCAACCAGTGATCTCAAACGTAACACTCCCGTATGAGTGTGACAAGCCGAAGTGGAGAAACACTCCACCTCTTTAGCACCTTGCATCCGATCACTTTTAGTGCCAGGCAACCCATGCCATCAACAACTCATCTTTGACTCTCATTGATGACTGAACGAGCATCTTCGGTAGCTCTGGATGTAGATCAATTGTTGATGGCTTGGCGGAGGTTCACTTGGTTGCTAACAAGATGTACTTCTCCGGTTTATTGACAAATGGAACTCCTTTTGCACAGAATCATCAACTCATTATTGGTGGACCTAGTGCAGCCAATCCGGCTTGTGCAGTCTGGATATTCTGCTATTCTTCTAGAGCCATTTGACATGGCTTGATGACTCTTAAACATTGTCTTATACTGTGACTTGCCATTCTCTCTTTCACATATACACACTTGTACAGACAGACACACACACATCAAATCTCATCCAAATCTTCAACCAGAACTGGTGAGAAGAGAGAGAGGATTAGGAATATGGGCCAAAGGGCTTTGCAGTCCATACCGATTTGTTACTCAGCAAGTGGAACTTTCATTTCATGGTGTTGTTAACATGTACTTAACCAGAATAATAACTAAATGTGAACTTCTTAACATAATACTTCAGCTTCAAAATGAGCCAACTTGTTTGTGGAATTGTCTTTTTGTCTTTGGTGGCAACATCTGTAGTGTCTCATCCATATGACAATTTAGCACGTAGCTTGGCGGTTAGCATGCTCATGACATGATAAAGAAATGTGATGTTGTAATGGATTCATAAGACTTGCAAAGCCAATTACAATGTACATTACAAATACACTGTAGTGTTTTACATAAATCCCATTTAAGCACTATGCTAGCACAGCTAAAGCTAATGTAAAGCATGCTATATTCACTGTGAAGAGGTTTTCAGGGATTTAGACCCAATCATGACTTTAAATCATTAAATGAATGCACACCGGCCATGTGCACACTGCCAAGTTTTTAAAGTGTCACCTGCATTTTTTTTCGGGAATGAATTAAATGATCATTGCATTTGTGTAGAGAATGCAGGTGTCAATCCTACTACACAAAAAAAGCAATAGTTTATGTCTCACAGCTGTAACCAAGAAGTAGTTTAGCCTGTTTGGTGTTTTCTATTTTCCACAAAATAATATTAGCATCTGGTCATTTTTAATACATCACTAGTTGTCTGTCACACTCTGTGTATACAGAATAGGATTAAAAGATTAGTTCACCCAGAATGAAAATGATGTCATCATTTACTCACCCTGATGTCGCTCCAACCAATGTTTTCTTTCATCCCTGGAACACAAAATAAGAAGTTCTGTTGATTAATATGATGAAAGTGAACGGTTAGCTTATTTATACTTCATAAAATCTAAAAAGTACCAAAAGCAACAAAGTAGTCCAATGTATTAGCCTGGTTAATACCAGACCATTCTCAGTTGTAACTGAGTTATGGTCTGGCAAAGCGTCATAGACAAATCATTTCCAGAGGGGCGTCACCAACGGACGTCGCAGATAGACCTAAAACCAATCAGAGCGATGAAGGAGATGACGTACGCAGAGCGGTGGAGAAACATGCCCGAGTGTTGTTCTTTGCTCGGTTTTTAACAAAAAGGAAACGTTCAAATCGCTTAAAACAGACGCGATAGCTGATTCGAACGAGTGATGTTCGACGGCGGCATCCATCTTTGTAATGTAGGCTACAAAATCTGCTTCAAAATCCCAGTGCTGTCGTCATCGTGTAAAGCCCGCACCAACGTTTCTGATTGGTGCCTCGATTTCGACGGATTGGAAATGGGCTTGAATGAGCTCTTTGCCAGACTAACTTTCAGAGCAAATCTAAATTTGCCGGAAGTTGTCTGGGTTTTTCCCAGGCTACCAATGTATGCTTGTATGCTGTATTCTGAAGTCATTCAACAGCTTGAGGGTGCACTATTAAAACAACTGGAGTGACAACTGTATTTAGCTGCAGTGTGGGCTTGGCCACTGTGTATTAAAATCTGTGTTGAGTTGCAGGTGTGTATATGCGTTGAGCTACCAGGGATCCATTAGCTAAGAACAGTTACAAACCAGCATTCACATAGAACATTCATGTCCATGTTACAGTATTTCTAGAAATATTGATAAACTTTGAAATATTTTGATATTATAAAGAAAAAAAATACTGTTCATAATAAAAAGTGGAAAGGAAGAAGTTTGTTAGTTTTTTATTTACCATCATCTCGTATCCAAAAAACTGGCACTGGAAAAAAAATACAGACAAAAATGGGAACATTTTTTTTTTGCTGATTAATGTTTCTACATAGCCCCTATAGCAACCGGGAGTCCACAAATTAATGTTTGATCACAAATATTTTTTTGTTAAAATTTGTTTAATATGGATAAAAATATATATATAATAAGACTAGATACTATAATAATATAATATTGACGAAACAGATTTGGTAAACACTCCATTGCGTTATTGAGTTTGCACTCAGGAGAACGTGAAATGTTACATCGTGTTTTGCAGCGGAGAGAAATTTAGACAATCACGGACATGTTCCCTTTCGAAGGGTCACTTCGTATTGCGTAGCTATACGCAGTGGGGGAAACTCCTTTTCCTCGATTTACTGAAGCTTATATATAAAACACATTTGCAGCTGCACAGCGCGCACATTGAGCGTCTGGCTCGCTCATAGGCTGTGCTGCGGCAACTGCACATCCAATTTCGCGGGCGAGAGCCAAGGGGGCGTGGCCTTAGCCTATAATAGTCCCCCGAATTCGCCATTATAACAGATTTTACTCCTTCAGCGACAACTTCACGTCTCTGACTGTTTACTGAGCCTTCGCCGTTGAACAAGCCCTTCAGCCTGAGCGAGCCTCATTTTCAGCAGACTACGCCTTCTCAGCCGTTTTCTCCTGACGCTGTCTCACCTGTGTCTATCCGGCGACGCTATATCCTTTACTTTCTATTTCAAGTCTATTGAGTGTGCGAGACGTTGTTTCAAATGCCTCTCTCATCTTGTGCCACGTGCGGATGCAATCTGTACGAGGCCGACGAGCACACGAGCTGCATCTCATGCCTGGGGATCGACCACGCCGAGACTGCACTCGCTTCCGGTGGCTGCTCGGCCTGTGACAGCATGCCCATCTCCGGGCAGCGAACGCGGCTAGCTCTCTCACGAGATGGCGACGCCGCTTCACCCGCTCTTCCTTTTCCGCTCCAGCCAAGGAAGAAGAAGCGCCGCAGCCAACTGCAGCCTGAGAGCATGGACGTTAGCGACGTGCATGCCGGCCACGTCCCCGCGTGCCTCGTCCAGCTCAAACGCCCTCTCCGGTCATGTTAGCGGGAGATCAGCGCCCCCGCGAACCAGTGTCGTGCCAGATGCTGGGCCGCCGAAGTCATCCTAGCACCGAAGGGAAAGAGAGAGGGCTCGTGTCTCGCGCTAACCGGACAACCCTTAAAAAGACCCGCAAAACTTCCCACAGGTCCATGTTCAGTTCAGGCGGCTGGGGATTTTATTATTGTAAACAGGCCCACTGCATTGAGCGCACCTCTACAAACAAACACCGTTTTTACGGCGACCCACATAAAGCACAAAAAGAGTACGTTTCACAATCACAACACACGGGTTCACGGTCCCACTCCAATAGGCGGCCCCCTCCCTGTTGTTACACTGACTTCCCCCCAGGCAAAAGCCTGTACAGTCAGTACAACACTCAATATGTGCACAAATCACAATATAAGGGTATCAGGTCCCCCTATGTTAGGCAGCCCATCCCAATCTGTGTGTCAAACCCTAGCCACACGGGTGCTGGCCTGGCAAGCAATCCCGATGTGTCGAGTTGGGTCATAAACACCATAAAGCGAGTCTACTCGCTCCAATTCGCTCGCAGGCCCCCGAAATTTCAGGCGGTTGTCGAAACTTCGGTGAGAAGCAACGTGGGTCACGTGCTTCTCGCCGAAATACAAAATCTGTTAGCAAAAGGGGGATAGAGCTAGTCACCCCCACACTAAAACACTTGGGTTTCTACAGCCGCTATTTTCTAGTCCCGAAAAAGACGGCGGTCTCAGACCTATTCTAGATTTGAGACGTTTGAACAAGGCTCTCATGAGACGGCCTTTCAAAATGTTAACTATCAAACACATCCTCGCGCAAGTTCACCCGGGGGACTGGTTTGTTACAATGGATCTGGATGATGCATACTTTCACACTCAGATAAACCCTCGTCACAGGCCATTCTTGAGATTCGACTTTCGAGGGTCAGGCTTATCAATACACCGTTCTGCCGTTCGGTCTATCGTTAGCACCCTGTACATTCACGAAGTTTATGGATGCAGCGCTCTCTCCCCTGAGACATCAGGGAGTGCACGCGTGCTAAATTATCTTGACGACTGGCTGGTGCTGGCACAGTCGAGAACCGAGCTACTGTCACACAGGGATTTGATTCTCGGCCATTTGGAATGTCTGGGTCTCAAAATCAATGTAACCAAGAGCAAACTGACCCCCAGCCAGAGCGTGGTTTTTCTGGGCACAGTTATAGACTCTATGACGATGACAGCGCGGCTCACGCGAGAGCGCGCGCTCTCTGTGCGAGCACTAGCAGCCTCATTCAAGGCGGGCGAGCACGCACCCCTAAAGAAATTTCTGAAACTTCTTGGTCTAATGCCAGCAGCATCATCAGTACTCCATATGGGATTACTGCGCATGCGCCCGCTGCAGCACTGGCTAAAACGCTGCGTGTCAACTCATGCATGGCAGTCAGGCAGCCTGCGCATCAGGGTGAATCACGGTTGTTTAAGAACCCTGATTCCCTGGCAGGCTCAGGGCTGGTACTATGAGGGTGTGACCATGGGAGTAGTTTCCAGGAGGAAAGTGGTTTTTACAGACGCAAAAAGAGCGCTACACGAGGGCAAGCCTGCCTCCGGCCTCTGGTCGAGCATGGAGCAGAGCTTACATATCAACTGTCTAGAAATGAAAGCAGTTGGTTTGGCCCTGAAAGCATTTCTGTCAAACCTAAAAGGTCACCACATCTTAGTCCGCACGGACATGTCAGTGGTAGCCTACGTAAATCGCCAGGGTGGCATCAGGTCAGGCAACCTGCATGCCATGGCGACAGACCTCCTTTTATGGGCACAGACCAATCTGTGCTCTCTGAGCGCAGCACATATCCCTGGCATTCAGAATCTGGGTGCGGATATGCTCTCGCGGGGCAACACTCCCCTAGGCGAGGGGTCCCTGAAATCACAGACGGACAATCTGATATAGAGTAGGTTCGGAGAGGCCGAAATTGACCTTTTCGCCTCGAGAACCAACACCCACTGCACAGTGTTCTTCTCGAAGAGCAGGGACACGCTGGCCCATCTCTGGCCCAACCGCCCCCTTTATGCGTTTCCCCCCGTCTTGATGATTCCACAAGTCATCAAATGAGTCAGGGAGAGCGGATGCCCTGTCCTTCTGGTGGCCCCTCTCTGGAAATCCAGGCCGTGGTTTCCGGGGCTGGTTCAGCTATCGGACACAATCCCTTGGCCTGTTCCAATGAGGAAAGACCTCCTCACACAGGCCAACGGGACAATATGGCATCCTCGACCCGACTTATGGGCCCTCCATGTATGCCCCCTAAACAGGTACCCAGGGACCTTCCTGAGAAGGTCTTAAGCACTATCACTATCTCCGTCTTTATGCTTTGAAGTGGTCGGGTTTTTCCAGCTGGTGCTCGAGAAATCGTTCTGACCCAGAGTCATGTGAGGTATCTGTGGTACTCTCCTTCCTGCAGGAGCTATTGGACGCGGGCCGCTCCCCATCCACGCTCAAAGTGTATGTGGCAGCCATTGCAGCGCATCATGCTCTGGTGGCTGGCCAATCACTAGGAAGAAACGACTTGGTGGTACGGTTTCTAAAAGGTGCTAGGAGAATTAATCCCTCCAGACCTCCTTCTGTGCCTCCTTTGGACCTCTCCACGGTCCTTGGGGCTCTGAAGGGTCCGCCCTTTGAACCACTCCAGTCGGTTGATCTTAAACCTCTCTCGCTAAAGACTGCTTTCCTGTTGGCACTGGCATCTATCAAGCGAGTGGGAGATCTGCAGGCCCCCTCCGTGAGCCTTTCATGTTTGGAGTTTGGACCTGATGACTCCAGGGTCATCCTCAAACCCAGGCATGGTTATGTACCCAAAGTGCTCTCAACGCAGTTCAGAGCACAGGTTATTACGTTATTAGCCCTTCCCCCTTCTGCTGAGGATGGGGAAGTTAATCTTCTCTGCCCTGTCAGAGCGCTGAGAATCTATCTGGAGCGTTCTGCGTCTTTTAGACAATCAGAACAGCTTTTTGTCTGCTTTGGTGGCCAATCTAAGGGTGATCCAGTCACTGAGCAAAGACTGTCTAGATGGATAGTGGATGCCATTTCTATGGCTTATACCTCAGTGGGTCAGGTTTGCCCCATAGGTATCAAGGCCCATTCGACCAGAGCCATGGCTTCGTCATGGGCTTGGTCATCTGGCTTTCCCATTCAAGATATTTGTGATGCGGCCGGCTGGTCCTCGCCCTCCACATTTATGAAGTTTTATAATATGGAGGTGCCTTCCCTGCAGGCGAAGGTGCTTTCGGTATGATTAAGGCCCGACGGTGTCTGGTCATGTCTAAATATGTTACTGTCCACAATCACACACACACATATATATATATATATATGAAACCCGCTTTGGCCGGTTATATTTCCCATACTAATAATCTCGACGGTGTCTGGCTTTATTAGTGTATTATGTTGGTTTTGTTACTAACACATATATATTATTCTAGACCCGACGGTGTCCAGTTTGTTATATATAATTGGTTTTCTGGCTTGTTCTGTGAGCTCAAGGGTCCTGAGTTGCAGTGGCAACCAGTTACTTATAGTGCACCGTTTTGCATAGCGTCCCCACTGCGTATAGCTACGCAATACGAAGTGACCGTTCAAAAGGGAACTACTCGGTTACTATCGTAACCTCAGTTCCCTGAGAGAGGGAACGAGTAGCCTATTGCGTAGCCGGCCGCACTATAGTAACCTGGCGAGTTGTCGCTTCAGTCGTTAAACCTCCTATAATGGCGAATTCGGGGGACTATTATAGGGTAAGGCCACGCCCCCTTGGCGGGCCAGTTGCCGCAACACAGCCTATGGGCGAGCCAGATGCTCAATGTGCTAGCTGTGCAGCTGCAAATGCGTTTTACATATAAGCTTCAGTAAATCGAGGAAAAGGAGTTTCCCCCACTGTGAATAGCTACGCAATATTTGTTCCCTCTCTCAGGGAACTGAGGTTACGATAGTAACCGAGTAGTTTGTTGATCTCTTGAACGCAATGGCCAATCATGTTTAAGTCATTCTGACCGCTCATACCTTGACGTTCATATTGCCATACTGAACGTCATTTTCGTCATGCCACAACTACATTTGAACCTTCTTTTTAAGTTTTCTGATGAAACATTTAATTCCTGTCGTCATGTTATGACGTCATCACCATTAAAACCGCTTAAAACAAACATTGGCCCGACAGGTGCTGCCTCTATGTGAGGAAAGTTTTGCGTCAAAAAAAAAATGTTTCACCGCACTTACCACGTGAATAGACATGCAAAAAGTTAGGAAACGTCAAAGCTTCATGCCGTTTAGTACAGCCCTGTTTCTAAATAAGTTCAATAATCAATACAAAATCTAAAAATAAATGGATTTACAATGTTACGATGGGTAATAATAAAGATCAGGACACAACATTTAAATTCAAATGAATGTGAACATTTATTTTCCAGCCTAATTGATAAATATTTTCTTATTTTCTTTGTACAATAAAAACAAATCTTATGAAACAATAACTTATAACATATATACAATAACAAAAACACTACATACATTTGATTACACCGTAAAAACTTTCATGGACAGTACGCAGCACAATACAGTACACAAAAACAGGTTAAGAAAAAACATGAACATTAGCTAGACAAAAAAACGAACTGATTTAGAACGATTAGTTTCAGTAAACAAAAAAAAACAAAAACAAAAAAATTAACGAACAAAATCAGGTTGACAAGTTTTCCTCAAAGCTCATTTGAACGGCGCAAACACCCCGCATCATTCACTGACGCTTACGCAGAGTCCACACAGGTAAACACCACCTTTCGTGTGCAGCTCCCACACACCACTTTACGACATTTGGCACATGTCTCCTTGGTTTTATTTTGTTTGCAGTTCCTCCTTACTTGGCACTGCCGCCTTCTCTCCATCTGCTGCTGCTCCTGCCCGGGTCCTGGCTCACGCACCACCAGTTGTGAGGTTTTTGATCCCATGTGGTCGGAACGAAGTTCGCTCGCCAGTCGCGTGATGAAGTCCCTCCGCGAAACATGCTCATTTGTGCACTTATTGTACAATATGTGTGCGTTGATTGCAGCCAGGTCGAGGATGTTATAGAACACAGCTACTGGCCATCTACGGGAGGGTGCTTTTACTGAATATTTTCTAGCCATTTGATCTAGAACGTCTACTCCTACCTTGGTCTTGTTGTAGTATGTTACCGTCTCTGGCTTTCTTTTCTGGCCACTTGTGATGCCAACAGCTGTGTGGACAGTGCTGAGGATGCAGACATTCTTTTTTTTTTTTGCCCTGATACACGGTCAGTGTTGCATCGCCACTTTTCAGCACCTCTGTGCTGAACAGCGGCTTTTGCGCCTTTACGCGCGGGGGGAGCTCTCGTCTGCTCTTGTTTACCGTGCCAACCAAGCTGGTTTTCTTGGCCTGAAGTGCCTTTGCCAATTCAAAAGAAGTAAAAAAATTGTCGGTGGTCACATTTCTTCCCTTCCCCAGGTATGGGTCGACCATTTTCAGCACCACACTGTCTGCAAGTCGTTGACCTGGCCTCCTCGTCTCGTCTTTGCCCAGATAAGGCGCACCGTTTACCATATATTTGGTGTCGACATCCGCAGCAAGCCAGAATTTGATTCCGAATTTGTCCGGTTTGTTTGCAATATACTGTATGAAACTGCACCTTGATTTTGTAGGGAATAGCTGCTCATCCACAGTGATGTCGGCACCAGGCTTGTAGCAGGCGATGCAGTTTTGGACGAATTTATCCCAAACATCACTCATAAGGGCAAACTTGTTGTCTCACAAGCGTGTGCGTCGGGTTTCCCTTTTGTCGAAACGAAGGAATCGCATTATTTCCTGAAACCTGTTTCGGGACATGGTCTCCTTGAAAAAAGCGCAGCCCCACTCGGCTGACCAAAAGGTCGCCAAATCCATCCCTTTTCCACCTTGCGCGCCACGAATGTAAATTAAACTAATGAAGGCTTTTAGCTCTTCAACTGTCATGTCCC
Organism: Tiaroga cobitis; assembly: GCA_030578255.1. Taxonomy (NCBI): domain Eukaryota; kingdom Metazoa; phylum Chordata; class Actinopteri; order Cypriniformes; family Leuciscidae; genus Tiaroga; species Tiaroga cobitis. The sequence goes on from CM060608.1 coordinate 10,807,088, forward strand.
ATAGGTTGTCCTCCTTGACTCGATGGGCCTCAGCCACAGTACAGTCCCTGATGTGTTTCAGCATGCCATCATCCACCAAACACAAAAAGGCTGTAAGGGCATCTTCAATATTGCGCTTGGCGTGCGCTGTGGGCCCTGCCGCTTCAGTTATTACATTTTGGCATTGTCGCCTTCCTCTGTCTTCACCCAAATCTACATAGGTCCACACTGTGCCGTCTTTCGCCGTTTCACGCCTTTCGGCTGAAAGGGGGTTTATTGGGCCAGGCTCCTCATCTCGTGGCGGACTGTGTTGTCTTGGCACAGAAGGCACATTTGAAGGATCAGGATTTTGCACTATTGCCAAAAAAAAGAAAAGAAAAAAAAAGAACAGACTAATTACTTCTTTAGTTCATGAAATCATAATCTTGATAATTAGTCCTTATGATTACTAATAGCCTGACAATATAGTATTATAGGCTACTAATTTTTTATTTATTTATTTATTTGACATGGACATACAATTACATTGGACGAACCATATGCATTTGTTTAAGTGTTTAGCACAGATGCTAATTTACAACACCTGTCCATGGGAGGATTTTGGAAATAAAATACCATAACAAGACTAATATGCAAAATAATACTTAAACTACTAACAGAAAAGGATAGCTGAGAATATACCATATAATTACAGACAAAAGAAAAAACAAATTGCATACATAAATTATAAAGCAGAAGCATCAGAGTCAGAGGTTTATTATTTGTGCGAGCAATAATAGCAATAGAATAATAAAAATGAAAAGGTGTGTGTGCCGGTGGAGGTGTGTGCCTGACGTAAAAATCTGAATGAATGGATCGGTCATCAGGAAAGTTGCGTGTTTGCGTCGGTAACAGCGGTGGGTGTGTGAGAGGAAAAATAAGTTAATATGATAACCGATCTGATCGGTAAAGTTATAGCCTACATTAGATAATTAGAGATGGTTAAAGGGTTAGTTCACCCAAAAATTAAAATTAAGTCATTAATTACTCACCCCCATGCTGTACCAACCCCGTAAGGCCTTCGTTCGTCTTCGGAACACAAATTAAGATATTTATGATTAAATCTGAGAGGTGCATGACTGCTACATAGGCTCCCTAAGGGAATGACACTTGACGGCCCAGAGAGTCATTAAAGAAAATTTTTAAATATTCCATGTCACAACAGTGGCTCAACTATAAGTTTATTGTGATGGCAATTTTAATGATATTCATTGATCTTTAGTTAAATATAGATGATTCAAAGAATGTCACATGTGTGTTTCTCACTTGTAGTGGGAAAGGATACTGTTTATGTACCTGGGGAGGCAGAAGAGGGATACACTCCAGAGAACAGACGAACAAGGACCTCTGACCTAGATGTCAGAAGGCCATTTGGTGCAGGGGAGCTTAGTGAGCCAACTAGTGACGTCTATGGAAAACTACTGGGAGGAAGGCTCTGGGGGGAAGAAGGCCTTGAAACTAAGATAAAAGCTAGTTCAGTCTGTCTGGGGGTGTGTCACTCTTCTGCACAGGGTAACAACTGTGTATTAGACTGCTCCTATTCTTGCAAGAATAAATACTTCTATTTTATATAATTTGACTCTGAGTGTCTCTTACGCAGTGATGTTTGTTTGAGAATTTTTGCCACAACAGTTTTGGTGTCAGAAGTGGGATTCCTTGGACGTGCCTCCCTGGACCTGAGATCGGACGGTGTTTGGCCACCTGGACTAAGTAAGTTCCAGCTCTACCTCGTAAACTTGAGAGAGAGGGGCCGACCGATATCAGGGCCGGGAGAATCGACCACTGGAATCTAAAGAACCCGCAAGTGGCACGAAACAACGTCTCTGGTAAGGGTCATTTAAATTCGGTTTAATTGGGGGAAGAGTGAAATTGAACCATATTGGCTGAGGGCTGTTTCTGTGGTACGTAATCTGAGATTAATTGAGATCTATATATAGATCAAGAGGTTTCAAACAGATACGAGAGAAAATTATCTGAGATTAACTGAGATCTGTAGCGGATCAAGAGGTTTCAAACAGATACAAAAATTATCTGAGATTAACTGAGATCTGTAACGGATCAAGAGGTTTCAAACAGATAGGTAACCTGAAAATCAGTTGTTCCACCACGGAGCAAATTGTTTTTTAGGTGCTGAGGCTAATTAGGGGGAGCCAGAAAAGATTTTTTTTTGGTAAACCTTAATTAGGAGGGCACTAACAAGTGCAACCCGACCGATTTGGGTTAAAAGAAAAAATCGGATTTGTTAGGGACGCCTAACAGATTAAAGAAAACGCGCGTTGAAGAGGAAATCCACAGAGAACAGAAAACAGCCGGTATGGGGATGTCTCAAAAGCAAGCTTGCGAAATTTGGTACACCGGTGTTTTGTCAAATAAGGTATTGAGCGCCACAACATTAAAGATGGTGCGGGAATCAGTTGAACAGAGCAGTGAGAAACAAAAGTTGTGTCTGCGTTCAACATGTGTGTAAAAAAATGTGAACAGATAATGGATTGTTGGCTTGAAGATAAAATGTCGAACTGCCAGGAGAAATAATGTTTTTTTTACTTCTTCATCCAGTAAATGGATGCATGACATTAGATGTCTATAGAACTTAAATTTATATGACAAGGATTGAAGTAGCAAGAAGCAATAAGGCTGTCTGTGTGAAATAGAGGGAACTGTAAGTGAGACTTGGTGGAAGAGGGAAGTGAAAAAACAAAAAGGTTGGTGTGTGAGATATGTGTGTGTGGGGATTGTTCAAACAATCATGTACTGGTTAGATAATGAAGGAACTGGCATGTTTGAGAAAAGAAAGGAGAGGATATTGAGGGAACTGGCATGTAGGGAAAAGAAAGGAGAAATATAGTAGAAAACTATATGTGATGAAAATAGACATGGTCTGACAGAATTTATGGAAGTCAAATTAACTGTTTAAATGGTGAAATGAAAAGTCAGTTTTAGAATAAAATAAGGCATTGTATGATTGACAGGGATTAACATGATATGAAGTTTTAAGCAGAATGGGGAACAATTCTAGATTTTGATAAAATAATGATTGAAATGATGATATATCTGCTTTATTTTATTAATGTTAAGAAAATAAGGGTATTGAAGCAAGTAGCTATAATGGTTGTCTGTGTAATTTACGGACTGAGTAATATAATCTGTTTTGGAGAAACAGTAGAGATAAGACTGAGACAATAATGATAATATTAAGTTAAATAGACTAACCATGTGATGGAAGGGAAAAGGCTTCAAACCAGTTGTAATGAAAATAATGATGTACAAATTGTTACACTTTATGAAGAGTAACGGAACAGTCCGGGAAAATAAATAAATAAATAAATAGTGAGACAGAAGAGAGCAAATGCTGTAAACAGCTCTGCTCAGAAGATCTCACTTTGAAGAGATTTGCAGATGATGTTTTGTAAAAGATAAGCTGGGAGAAATGTGTAAAGACAGAAAACAAATTCGAATATTTTGAGCATTTTCTGTGCTGCTCATGAAATTATGTTCCGCCAATAATAAAATGATGAAGATTATGATTTGGCTATTGTGATTAAATCCGCGACTGGTGGACTGTAAAAGAATACAGAGGACTGCTTATCAGTGGCTCTGTTTACATTCCTGAAATGGGACACACACTGCTTCAAGGGTGTGCAGTAAGTTGGAGCCGTTTGCAAGCTCACAGTGATCAAATTATAGTCAAGGTGTCTGATGCTGTAATTGAGGCTGACACATGAACCCACCAGATGACAGAGAGTGTTTTTTTAATGGTGGTCATCAGGACAATTTAAAACGTAACTAAATGCCCACCGAGAAGGTGTTTGAAAATGTAATTGAGGCTGACACATTTCAGATAATAATGTGGGTTTGAAAGTAGATCAGTGTTTAAACGACGACATTGACATTTTGTCTGAGAAATAAGAGATAGAAAACAAGGTCAAAAGATTGAAGTCTTAAAGTGAATCCTTTTGAAGAAAAGATCTATAATAGTGAATTGATGAATACAGGTTGATGTAAAATTAATGACTCCAACAAATGTGAGTTGCAAAATATATCAAAGTAACTAACAGGATGATTGTGTTTTAATTAAACATTTTAGAAAGGGTTTAGATTAAGGAGAGAGACTAATCTCACGAATGATTTATAATAATTGCAAAAGATGTATCAAGCAGAGAGTGCTAGCCTTGTCAAAGTTAACGTAATTGAGAACTTGACAAACTAAAATTGAGATGAAATGTGAAACGAATAATTATTTAAGATCAAGTAAGCAGAAGCAATACTGGATTAACAGTTGCTGAATGCTGATTAAACAAACAGCTTGAAAGGTTGACCATGAAAGTTTTGCTTTCAAAAGATAAGTTTATTATTGGCTGTAATGAAACAGTTTGCTTATCTGGATCTGATGTGTACTGTGGCTGAAACTGCCAGTGCAACAGAGACTCAATCTGAGTGGAAATTTGTAATGTCTAAATAAAGACAACTATAAAAATTATGTTTATTTGGAAACGCATGTAATTTCTGGCAAATATGCCTTAAGCTGGGATAGAGCTATAGGATGGTAGATAAAAGTTTGATGTTAGAAGTTTATGAGAGTGCAGTGTGCCAGTCCTGAATGCCTCAGAGTCTCTCTCATTCAATGTCAGCTAAAAGCTGTTATCTGTGATAAGCTATTTGTAGTAAAGCACAGTTTCAGTTGAAGAATCATAGACACAGAGATGTTTAAAGAAACAATTGCCATAAAGGGCAAGTTGTATTTGTAAATGTTTTAAATGTAAAACTGAATGACTTTAAAGAAGTCTTTAAAATAATAATGCAGAACTTGAAGACATTTTTTTTTTTTTATGACCAGTAACAACTTTGTCTCATTTAGTCTCCACCATTCAGGACCGATGGCTCCGTCTACAGATAAAGTTCACTGAACGTACGGATGATCTAAATTCGCTGAGTATAGTCTAAGCAGCTAGGTTTCTGCTTTTAAGATGGTTAATGGATTTAAGTGATTAAATACTGTTGTTATTGACCTGTCTCCCTGTGTGAACACTCTTAGGCAATGGGAATGGCTCTGGTGACTCTTGAACGTGCCTTTCCTAAGCTCCAGAAAGCAGCTGAGTTCTGTTGAAGAAAACCGATTGTGTGATGGGAAAAAAGCGGTCACCAGTGGGCACGAGTGACCATCTCTATGACGGGTAAGACCTTCTTTGGCCAGACAGGGGGCAAACCAAGCCAGAGGGCTCACGTAAAGTCACTGGGCATCTCCTGAATGGGGGTGTTTTATGTGAGACAGGTATGAGAGTTGAGCAGGAGCTGTGAGGCCAGCAGCGTCCTTATGCCGTTAAGGGGAGATGACGCGGTGACGAGTTACGGCATGTCTCCCCATAATGCAAAGCTCCTCTATACCACTCACCAGAAGAAACCGCATTAGTTGTATGGCTTGTTTTCATTGTGACAAGTGTCTGCAACTATACCCAGGGGGGACAACACCCTGAGGAAAAGAAAATTATAGACAAGGAGCTAATGGCAATGGGCTTTCAAGAGCCAGCTGAGACCGTGAGGGGATTGCCATTATTAATTGTTGTGGAGACAGTAATAAAACTTTTTGATGTCGGTTGCCTTATGGGCAAGGAAAATGTATAGAAGTGGATTTAGAACTAGTCTATAACATGGTTTTTAACTCCTGAAGGTCGTTAGACATGGTGGTGACTAAAGATGAAGACAGCTTTTGTAGATTTAAGTCTGGATAACAAAGGTGGATGGTCAAAGGTTATTGTAATGAATTTAATATTACATTGTGTATAAGTTACAGTCTTAGAAATTTATTTATAGTGAGAGAGACTGCTTGAGCGGAGGAAGGAATGGTAACTGTGTCTGTCTTTCTGTTATCGGCCTGCTAGAGCAAGCTGAAGAAAAATAATGATAATGAAACAAACCAACCCAGCTGACTTGTCTAAAAAATTAAATGAATAATGAACAAGACATGCTTTGAAAGTGGTTAAGAGACCATGTAAAATTAGATAGAAGCTACAGGAAAATGGAAAGGTAAAAATCTTATTTAAAATTTAAATCCTTTTAACGATGATATAAGGAAAGGGCAAACATTGAGAATGAGCAGTTAACATATGTGTGTCTAGTATGAGTGTGTGTGTGATGGTGACAGCACTTTATGTTGTATGTATTAGTTTGGGGTACTAATATTAGAACAGTATTGAAATTAGAACAGAACAGTTTTATCATTACAGATGGGTTAAGGCAAATGACAAATTTTAAAGAAGCCGATAATTCTGAGTGGAACGGTTGAAAAGACAATACAGAACATGGGACGAGCTTTAAGTTGATTGGACATCAAGCTCTGTCTGGTAGTAATACTTTTGTCATGCAGGATGTCGATTTGAATTATGTTCTGGATCAGTTTAAGTATTTGTGTAAATTGGAATTGTGTAGTTGTAGATCACCATCTGGCATGGGCTGAGATAAATGAAAATGTTGTAGATTTGATGGCAACAACAAAATGACATATTGGCTAAGTCAATTTCGAAGTATCAAGAGAGCCCTTAACATTTATGATAATTGTGAACAAAGGGGGAGAAATGATTGACTGACATTGACCAAGTCTGTACAGCACGACCTGACCTGATAGGGAAAATTGTTGACTTTAGAAATGTTTGTGATGGGTGACTTGAGACCAAACAACAGGCCTGAAAAGCAGGATTCGCTGTGAGACTCAGGGCCGTTGCCCGTCAAATACTTCGATAAGAAGATGAGATTGGGCTTTAAGTGAAGAATGTTATGTTAAATTGATGCTCGAGTTGTGTCGTGCATCAAGAGGGAGATGGTATAACAATTGCCAAATATGGTTTACTTGGGTCCCAAACAAAATTTGCTGTCTGTACATGTATTTGCAGGACTGTTTCAACAGGAACGCTAGGGCAGATGCAGCAGCGAAGGCCGTGGCAGCACAGCAGACAAAAGAAACTACGTATTTTACTATCTGAAAATAACCTCGACATTGTTTTTCTTTACAGAGCATGCAGACTTTTGGATACAGGGGAGAATGTCCCCTATAAAATAATGGTTACGGATGAATTTGACTAACTATCCTGGCCTGGATTGTTTTTGTAGCAGAAAGAAACAAGGCCACACCTGCGCAGCGCATAACTTAAATTTTCCTTTTACAGAATGTCAGGATGGGTTGCAGAAAACAGAACTGATTCTGTTCCAAATGTATAAATATTGTTTTTCAGGGGAAAAGGATCCTGAGTGCTATTAAGTGAGCGAGAAATTATCCGGTGATAATGTTTCAGGTTGATTCCACAGGTCACACCAAAGGGGACGAGCGGCTAGACAAGCGGTCACTAACAAAATACTTAAGGTCTCCATTCACAGGTGACAGTTCACTCCAGTGGGGGTGCGGTCGTGATTTAAGGGAAAACCTTATAAGGATCAGACACCTGGGTCCAAGCCTCTCACCTTAGACAACACCAACAGGCCACAACCATCCCATAGTCCATGGGGCGAACGAGATTATCAACACGCCTGGAGGAGGAACCAACTGCCAACTGATGGTTTAAGTTTAACAGAAGAATGGGGTTTGTGATTATTTTGAGGATTTGATTTGATTAAATCAAAATAGGGCTTAGTATTGATATACAGTAGATCAAAAGATTTGATTGGTTACTTATTCATTAGGAAATATTTAAGGAAAATGTTTTTGGGAAGAGAAGATCTATTAATTAATGTAAATTATAGGGATAATTGTTGAAGCTTATTAAGTAGAACCACAGCATGTTTGAATTAAAAGTATTGATTTGATTGTAAATGTAGAAAATATATTGATTGTGTCCGTAATGGAAATATCAGAGTTAATATTGAACAACTGCATTGGTTAGAAGAATGGATAAAATTATAAGACTTCTCTGGTTAGATTTTGTTAAATATGGCATTAAATAGAGCTTACTAAATTGAATTAGAAGTGAACAATATGGTTAGGAAAACCGAGGTGAAATATGGAGATGGGCGTAGATTAATGGAAAAGGCTTAATGATAGGAGTTAGGATTGTTATTCTAATAATTTTGTTATTCATGGGTGAATATGATTACAGTGACAGGTGAAACATGCTGTCTGTTCAATTGGTGAAAATGACAGTCTATCCCAAGGATGAACAAAATTATGTGACGATACAGGTAGTGGGAGCTACAGTGAGATATGTGTTAAATGTATGTTCTGTTTGTTTTTCTTCTATTTTGTTTATTTCCTGAGAAAGATTAAGGGCAAAGATTTAAAGGGGGTTAAAAGCAGCAGTCATCCGTGTTACGAGATGGCGTACAAAGATAGGGTTTGAAACTGAGGGATTTTTTATTATACTTTTATCTGGTTGTTTCCTTGCTATGTTATAACTACCTTTTCCTTACTGGCGTGACTGAGGGTCTGTTTACAGGAGCGCAGGAACAGTGATTTCTCGCTTAGCCCGGCGCAGTGAAATGTTTACTTGCTTGCTAAAATATTACGGGGCCTTTCCCCCACAAAAACAGCCTTATGCTTCTTCATTCTAAACTTTTCTTCACAGGTTCAAGGAGAGTGATCATTTATGCAAAAATCAGAGATGAAAAGTATAAGTGTGATGATATGACTTAAAATTAGGGTAATCAGAATGATAAAAAGTGAGGAGTTGTGGTGGCAATTTTAATGATATTCATTGATCTTTAGTTAAAGATGATTCAAAGAATGTCACATGTGTGTTTCTCACTTGTAGTGGGAAAGGATACTGTTTATGTACCTGGGGAGGCAGAAGAGGGAGACACTCCAGAGAACAGACGAACAAGGACCTCTGACCTAGATGTCAGAAGGCCATTTGGTGCAGGGGAGCTTAGTGGGCCAACTAGTGACGTCTATGGAAAACTACTGGGAGGAAGGCTCTGGGGGGAAGAAGGCCTTGAAACTAAGATAAAAGCTAGTTCAGTCTGTCTGGGGGTGTGTCACTCTTCTGCACAGGGTAACAACTGTGTATTAGACTGCTCCTATTCTTGCAAGAATAAATACTTCTATTTTATATAATTTGACTCTGAGTGTCTCTTACGCAGTGATGTTTGTTTGAGAATTTTTGCCACAACATTATCAAGCGACGAGAATACTTTTTGTGCGAAAAAACAAACAAAAATAACGACTTTATTCGAGTATTCCTTTTCTTCCTTGTAGGCCTGAAACGAGACTTCAAGAGATTTCCACGACGCGCACGCGCGAGAACTTAACTGAAGTAGTTGAAGGAGATCGCAATTCTCGCGCATGCGTCGTGGAAATCTCTTGAAGTCTCGTGTGAACATCGAGTGTACTTTTTTTCTATATTTAACACGTACGATTTCATCATGCTCCGAAAATTATTTAAAAAGTACACAAAGAATGGCATTCTCAGCTGCCATATAGTTGCAACTATTGCAACTATACAAAAACACGATGTAATAAGATATTCAGTATGCAGTGCGTGTTTAATACTGAAAAGTACACTCGATGTTACAGTCACTGCCCTTGCTGTCCAGAAGAAAGGAGAACATCCCCATCGAGTGAAGGGATTTGTGGAAACTGTGGTTCCTAATTATTGTGATCCAACATTTGCCTCGCATTTCAGGATGAAAAGACAAACATTTCAGGTGAAGGATAATCCCGAAACCGGAACCGGAAACCGGAACTTAAACTGTCTCCTTCCGCGCGCCGAAGTTGGCACTAGCGCATTGACGCTCCTGGTTGGCTGATTCTCAAGCAGCCAGTATATCTGCCTGAAAGGGTCGTCCTTCGTCACAAACTGGGATCATATAGATTGTGTAATTAATCTTAAACAGCATGTCATCCAATGCACGGAAGCCATTATCATAGAATGTCACGACACAAACAGGTAATTCACAAATAGGTTTATTGAATGAGCACAGTACGGATTAAGCAGGGTGAATGATAGATGAATATAAACGGTAACTGGTTGAAGATCACATGGAGAGTTGACTGAATGTCTTATCTGAATGAAGACGATGACGACGAACCAGAGAGACTGGTAACAGGGAGACAGGACGAGGAACCAGGCAGACGAGACGAGGAATCGGGCAGACGATTCATATGATTCATGTACAGATGCAGTGTTGGGGAAGCTACTTTGAAACTAGTTTGACAAGCTACAAGCTACTCGTTAGTTAAAGTAGTTAAAGGGTTAGTTCACTTTCGTCCTGGGAACTCCGACGTGTCGTCGGGGGAGTTCCCTGACGAATTGGGATCACTTCTAGGGAGCCTATTGCCTTCGAGAGAATTAAAACGAGCCAATGGAATTGGCATGCAAGATTTGCATTCCGCGACCCGCCCACCAGCGCGGGTATAAAGGGCGGAAGTAAACATTGCGCAATGCTTTTTTCTTCGGAGCCTCTCAGTAGTGTTCTGTGTGCTGCTGTTCTTGCCGGTATGAAGAGAGAACGAGCTGAAAGAAGACGAGTCTCTGACAGCTGCTGGTGTGACTGCGCTTCAAAGTGATCGACGCGACTGAGTGCAGCACGAGGGCTTGCAGTTTCCCCGAGTGTCTGCCGCGCTGGTCCCTTGGTGCCTCGGCGCTTCAGTGCAGCTCCTTTTTCTTCTTTCTTTTTTCTATTTTCTCTTTTTTTTTTTCATACTAAAAGAGCAACACGAGTGAAGATCGCGTCCTTTTCAGGATGACGTTTCACTTGTGTGTTTCTGGGTGCGATCGTTTCCTGTCCTTATTGACGGCCACGTTCATTGTTTCACATGCCTTATCAGTGTGTGAGAAGTGTTCGTGGATGGTTCATGTTCTCTCAGGAGTGCATGACCACGTCGGCACGTTGTCCGTCTCCCCTTTCTCGTAAAGGCTTGAGTCGCTCAGCGTGCCGTGTGCCGTCGAGCGCCGGCTGACAGCGCGGGTTGTCACGGCAACCCAGCGCGTGTCATTCGGCGCTCAAAATGCGTGGTCAAGATCAAGACTCGCGTGCCTCTATGAGGTGAGTCCCTTTGCTTGTTTTCCGATCCAGTTTCTCTTCTGGTGCACCAGAGGGGGGCTGCTTTGGTGAATAACATTGGTGATCTGAGGGTTTCAGTGAGCACGAACCACTCACTCCTCTAGCGCATCGCAAACATGCTGAGACTGTGTTCGTGGGTGGTTTATGCTTCTTATGAGAGCATGACCACGTCGGCACGTTGTGCGCCTGCCTGAGGGCTGAGCGTCCAGCGTGCCGTGTGTCATCAAAGCGATGGCCACGTTCACTATCTTGCATGCCTGGTTGACGGCCACGATCGCGGTTTCACATCCCTAGTCAGTGTGTTGGGACTGCGTTCGTGGGTGGTTCATGTTCTCTCAGGAGTGCATGACCACGTCGGCGCGTTGTTCGTCTCCCCTTTCTAAAGGGCTGGAGCCGCTCAGCGTGCCGTGTGCCGTCGAGGCTTTCGAGTGGGTTTCTGGTCCTTCTCATGAGGGACCAGGCATTTCATTCGGGGCCCCAGGGAGGACAGATGTCGATCGCTACATCGGAGAGAGGGCTGTTATACTCTGAAAATGACGCTGAGTTCCTACTATATTAGTGGGTTCTCATGCTGAAGATTCAGACTTGACGGACACACTTTCCTGGGCTGTTCTTAAGTGCCTGGAGGTGTGTGAAGAATTTTTTGCAGTATGGAGGCATTTTGGTGCCAGTATGGCAAGCCAAACATGCCTAAATCTGCAGAAGTTTTTCCTCTCTCACTACCACTACATGTGCGTAGTTCTAACTCGGGGTTGAGCTGTGCTTAGTGACTGACCGTGATTAGACACAGCGCAGGCCCTCGGTTAGACGATGTCCACACCTGTGGCCCAGAACCAGCCCGCTCAGAGTTGTTTTCCCCCAGCAAAAGGAGGGAAACAACCCTGAGAGCAGCGACCCAGAGTATGTGACGTTCTGCTCTTGGGAGTGTGTGTCATTACCACTCCTTCCCCCGGGGGAGGGCCGGGTGGAGAATTTTGTTTCTGTTCCACCTCTGGTTATCCTGTAACCAGAGGTACCCAAAGTTTGAGCAGTCCACTTCCTCTGGGTCGTTCACGGGCCCCAGTGCTCAGACGGCAGTGAGGGCTACGGCCTGCTCGCTCTCGTCTCCCACTGGGTGAGGGGAAACCAGGACTCGATGCCCCCCGGCATCGTTCCTCGTTTCCCCTCACGGGCGAGACTGGCAGTATAATAAGACCAGTTTCCTCCGTCCGAGAGGGTCAGAATGGCAGTACGTGCCGCCCCCGAGCGGCACCACTCCCGTTCCCCTCTCCACAGCTTGCAGATAGCAGTGACGCAGTCTCACCTGCGTCGCTCCGGTCTGCAGCTGGACCCGGAGGCGCAGAGACCAGGACACGAGGAGGCAGGGCCTCGTTCTTCGTCTCTCCCCCTCCCTTCGCCACCGGGCAGCCCGCAGCAGAAAGCCTATGAGCTCTCTCTGCCGTCTGCCCCACGGTGGATCGCCCAGACCCCGCTTCCGGTGGCTACATTGCCACTGCCGCCGGGTCCCGGCCTTCCACCTCGCTGCCCCTCCGCGGATACGCCGGGGGTTCGGGTGGGTCTTTTGAAACGGTACCGAGAAGCCTGGCTAGCGCTTCCGGGTCCGTCCCGTTGGGTCATCCGCGCCATTCGGTTCGGCTATGCAATTCAATTTGCACGCCGGCCTCCCAGGTTCAGGGGCCTCCACTTCACCCGTGTGCGGTCAGTGGATGCCCCTGTCCTGCGGAAAGAGATCGATGTCCTGCTGGCGAAGGACGCGATCGAGCCGGTCCCTCCTGCCGAGATGAGGTCCGGGTTTTACAGCCCCTACTTCATTGTACCCAAGAAAGGCGGTGGGTTACGGCCAATCCTGGACCTGCGTGTTTTGAATCGGGCCCTGCACAAACTCCCATTCAAAATGCTCACACAGAAGCGCATTTTCGAGTGCATCCGTCCCCAGGATTGGTTTGCAGCGATCGACCTGAAGGACGCGTACTTTCACGTCTCGATTCTTCCTCGACACAGACCATTTCTACGGTTTGCTTTCGAGGGTCGAGCGTATCAGTACAAAGTCCTACCCTTCGGGCTAGCCCTGTCGCCCCGTGTCTTCACGAAAGTCGCGGAGGCGGCCATTGTTCCCATGAGAGAACAAGGCGTTCGCATTCTCAACTATCTCGACGACTGGCTCATTCTGGCTCACTCGCGGGATGTGTTGTGCGATCACAGGGACATGGTGCTCCAGCACCTCAGCCGGTTGGGGCTTCAGGTCAACTGGGACAAGAGCAAACTCTGCCCCATGCAGAGGATCTCTTATCTCGGTATGGAGTTGGACTCGGTCGCCCAGACTGCGCGCCTCACGGAGGAGCGCGTCCAGTCAGTGCTCACCTGCCTCAGGTCTTTTCGAGGCAGGACAGCGGTTCCACTGAAACAATTTCAGAGGCTCCTGGGGCATATGGCAGCCGCAGCTGCAGTAACGCCGCTCGGCCTTTACATATGAGACCGCTCCAGCACTGGCTTCACGATCGAGTCCCGAGGTGGGCGTGGCAGAGCGGCACGTTCCGGGTCAAAGTAACCCCGCACTGTCGCCAAACCTTCTCCCCGTGGTCGGATCCTGCGTTTCTACGGGCCGGAGTGCCCCTAGTCCAGGTCTCCAGGCATGCTGTGGTTTTTACGGATGCCTCTGCCATGGGGTGGGGGGCCACGTACAAAGGGCATGCAGTTTCGGGTCTGTGGACGGGGCCCCAGCTGCATTGGCATATAAACTGCCTAGGGTTGCAAGCAGTACGCTTGGCTTTGTGCCGCCTCAAGGGGCTTCTCAAGGACAAGCACGTACTGGTCCGTACGGACAGCACTGCGACCGTTGCGTGCATCAACCGACAAGGTGGTCTACGCTCCCGCCGCATGTCGCGACTCGCCTCCCACCTCCTCCTATGGAGTCAGAAGCATCTGAGGTCGCTTCGCGCCACTCATGTTCCAGGGGAGCTAAACCGTGTGGCAGATGAGCTTTCACGGTCACCTCCCCTGCCAGGAGAATGGCGACTCCATCCCCAGGCGGTTCAGCTGATCTGGAGTGTCTCGGAGTCGCGCAGGTGGACCTGTTTGCTTCTCCAGACACGACCATTGCCAGTGGTTTTGCTCCCTGTCCGACAAGACCCTCGGCACGGACGCCCTGGCTCTCAGCTGGCCCCGGGTCCTGCGCAAGTATGCGTTTCCCCCAGTGAGCCTTCTTGCACAGACCCTGTGCAAGGTCAGGGAGGACGAGGAGCAGGTCCTTCTAGTGGCGCCGTATTGGCCCACCAGGACTTGGTTCACGGAACTTATGCTCCTCGCGATAGCCCCTCCTTGGCCGATTCCTCTGAGGAAGGACCTCCTTTCTCAGAGAAGGGGCACTCTATGGCACCCGCGTCCAGACCTCTGGAAACTCCATGTCTGGTCCCTGGACGGGACGCGGAGGTTCTAGGTGATCTTCCACAGGCAGTGGTAAACACCATCACTTCTGCTAGAGCCCCCTCTACGAGGCGCCTCTATGCCCTGAAGTGGAACCTATTCGTCGAGTGGTGTTCCTCCTGTCAGGAGGACCCCCGAACTTGCCCGATTAGAGTCGTGCTTTCCTTCCTACAAGGTGGGTTGGAGCGAAGGCTGTCTCCTTCCTCCCTCAAAGTGTATATTGCCGCAATAGCCGCGCATCACGATGTAGTTGAAGGTAAGTCCGTAGGGAAGCACGACCTGGTCATCAGATTCCTTTAGGGTGCTAGGAGGTTAAATCCACCTCGTCTTTTGCACTCTGTACCCTCGTGGGACCTAGCTCTGGTACTGAGAGCGTTTCAAAGTCCTCCCTTTGAGCCTTTGCTGACAGTAGAGATGAACATCCTGTCCATTAAGACAGCGCTCCTGTTGGCTTTGGCCTCTTCTAAGAGGGTCCGGGATCTGCAGGCTTTTTCGGTCGACGTATCGTGCCTAGAGTTCGGGCCGGCTTTTCTCGCGTGATAGAGACCCCGGCTCGGATATGTGCCCAAGGTTCCTACCACTCCCTTTGTGGATCAGTAGTGAACCTGCAAGCGCTGCCCCAGGAGGAGGCAGACCCAGCCCTAGCTTTTCTCTGTCCAGGCGGGTTTACGTTGACAGAACGCAAAGCTTCAGGACCTCAGATCAGCTCTTTGTCTGTTACGGAGGCCAGCAGAAGGGGAAGGCCGTCTCCAAGCAGAGGTTAGCTCACTGGTTAGTGGATGCTATCACCCAAGCGTATGAAGCTTCGGGTGAGCCTTGTCCTCCCAGGTTGCGGCTCACTCTACGAGAGGTGTTGCCGCCTCCTGGGCGTTGGCTCAGGGCGCCTCGCTGACAGACATTTGTAGAGCTGCGGGCTGGGCGACACCGAACACGTTCACCAGATTCTATAGCCTACGTGTGGAACCGGTTTCCTCCCGAGTACTTGCTACGGCCAGTGGTGCGAGGGAATAGGTTGTGTCGGCTTGCTACGCCACTCCGTACCTCAGCCGGATACGTGCGTCTTCGCTCCGTTGGCGCCCTACTTGGTTAGCCTCGTGAGTTCCTCCATCACCCCTTCGGTGCCAGGCGTGGCGGACCGCCGGCGCCAGGTCTACTACCTCTAGGGGAGTTGTTGTGTAGATAGGGTGCTATGTCCAGTGGTCTCTCGGTGACCCATTATGCCACGTGCAGTCCAGCCGTGTCTTCCCCTTGACAGATTCGGTCTGTCGTCCCTGTTGAGTACGCTCCCACTCCCCTTGGAGGGGACTACCTCAGGGACTGCCATATGTTTCACTATCCCCCTGGGCTAGTACATATGTGTATTCCAGGCCTTCTTCAGGCATCTGGCTTCCGCAGCGTTCCCATCCCCTTCTTACGGGTTGGGCACGTTTCCCAGTGTTATCCTATCCACTGTGTGGGTCTTGTGGAACAGCAGTGTGACTCCCCTGCTAGCTCCCGTAATTTGTGAAACTGCTTGGGTAGCTTAGCTGGGCACTGGAAGGGGCCAGCACCATGGCGTTTTGTTAGGGATCCCAATTCGTCAGGGAACTCCCCCGACGACACGTCGGAGTTCCCAGGACGAAAGGGAACGTCTCGGTTACGTATGTAACCCTCGTTCCCTGAGTACAGGGAACGGAGACGTGTCGTCCCCTCGCCATGTTGTTGTACCTTCGCAGAGGTCTGAACACTGTTCGGCTCCTCAGCGAAAAGCATTGCGCAATGTTTACTTCCGCCCTTTATACCCGCGCTGGTGGGCAGGTCGCGGAATGCAAATCTTGCATGCCAATTCTATTGGCTCGTTTTAATTCTCTCGAAGGCAATAGGCTCCCTAGAAGTGATCCCAATTCGTCAGGGAACTCCCCCGACGACACGTCAAGTCAAGTCAAGTCAAGTCATCTTCATTTATATAGCGCTTTTAACAATGGATTGTTTCAAAGCAGCTTTACAGAGATAAACATATAATTTAAGGTAACAGATTGTTTTGGCATTATAGCGGTTCTTGAATAATGTTATTTCCAGCTAAAGTTAACTTTGATTGATTCACCTCCGTCGAAATGATCAGACTTTTAAACGCGAACCTGTGATTAACGCTGACGGCGTTCACATGCTCATTCAGAATTGATTCTATAGTTATGTGCTTTTTAAAATATGTACGCAGGTTTATAATTCATACAACCCAGCCTAAACAAACTACTTTTCTTGCCTATAAATTTTGATACAGAATTTTGTTTTATTTTATCACTTCGGGGTACGCGAGCCAGAATTCACAACGCTTTATCTGTAGAGTGGGAAAGGGATCCTCCATAGGGAGAGGATAGTGGACACGTCTCCGTTCCCTGTACTCAGGGAACGAGGGTTACATACGTAACCGAGACGTTCATCCAAAAATGAAAATTAAGTCATTAATTACTCACTCCCATGCTGTACCAACCCCGTAAGACCTTCGTTCGTCTTCGGAACACAAATGAAGATATTTTTGATTAAATGTGACAGCTGGATCACTCCTCCATAGGCTGCCTAAGGGAATGAATCCTGACGGCCCAGAAAGTCAATGAAGAAAATGTTTAAATATTCCATGTCACAACAGTGGCTCAACTATAAGTTTATCAAGCGACGAGAATACTTTTTGTGCGGAAATAAAACAAAAATAACGACTTTATTCGACTATTCCTTTTCTTCCTTGTAGGCCTGAAACTAGACTTCAAGAGATTTCCACGACGCATGCGCGAGAATTGCGATCTCCTTCAACTACTTCAGTTAAGTTCTCGCGCTGCGCGTCGTGGAAATCTCTTGAAGTCTCGTTTCAGGCGGTAAAAATTAGTTTGTAATCTAACAAGAAGAAGAATATCCTTGCCTCGCGCTGATTCGCGCAGGCTCAACCAAACGCAATGTAGCTTTTGCTCGCGCTACACCGCTACTTGCTGCAAAAAGTAGTTAGCTACTGGAAAAGCTACACTGTTTAAAAAGCAACTGAGCTACTGAAAAATGTAGTTGTTAGTAGCGTCGCTACTTGTAGTTAACTACTCCCCAACACTGTACAGATGTAACGTCACCCATGGCGTCCTGTTCATTCTTCTGTTCCCAAAGTTCCCATCATGTAATTGCTCATTAAAATGTAGCATATACTTATCTACTGTTTGTCCTTGTGTTTTATTCTCGGTCTCACATTTGTCCTGTTGTTTATATCCTGTTGTTTATGAGCCACCGAAAGGGTGACATTTGTCTCCAGGACATTAAATGTATAAAATTGCATGAAATTTAACTCTAAAAGACATTTTATTATTAAGCAAAATGTCCTGCACATTAAGCTAACTACAAATTTAAAATGTATAATTAAAAACATTAATAACAACTACATAAAACACTAAAAAAATAGCATTTTTATAGAGAGAATAGAAGATGGAGAGAACCCATACTATGCAGGTGCCAGAAACACCCACCTATGGCATATTGCAATGAAAGGAGCGAAACACACCCGCAACCCTTTCTTTTTCCCCCTTTTTTGTCTTAAAGGGTTAGTTCACCCAAAAATGAAAATTAAGTCATTAATTACTCACCCCCATGCTGTACCAACCCCGTAAGGCCTTCGTTTGTCTTCGGAACACAAATGAAGATATTTATGATTAAATCTGAGAGGTTCATGACTGCTACATAGGCTCCCTAAGGGATTGAATCCTGACGGCCCAGAGAGTCATTAAAGAAAATGTTTAAATATTCCATGTCGCAACAGTGGCTCAACTATAAGTTTATCAAGCGACGAGAATACTTTTTGTGCGAAAAAACAAACAAAAATAACGACTTTATTCGACTATTCCTTTTCTTCCTTGTAGGCCTGAAACGAGACTTCGAGAGATTTCCACGACGCATGCTCGAGAATTGCGATCTCCTTCAACTACTTCAGTTAAATTCTCGCGCATGCGTCGTGGAAATCTCTTGAAGTCTCGTTTCAGGCCTACAAGGAAGAAAAGGAATAGTCGAATAAAGTCGTTATCAGGGCCCAAGCCTTGAAAAGGCGAAGGCCCTATTGTTTTCCTAAGGATTATTATTATTCCGCATTATTAGGGCCCAAGCCTTGAAAAGGCGAAGGCCCTATTGTTTTCCTTAGGTTTATTATTAGGGCCCAAGCCTTGAAAAGGCGAAGGCCCTATTGTTTTCCTTAGGATTATTATTATTAGGGCCCAAGCCTTGAAAAGGCGAAGGCCCTATTGTTTTCCTTAGGATTATTATTATTATTAGGGCCCAAGCCTTGAAAAGGCGAAGGCCCTATTGTTTTCCTTAGGATTATTAGGGCCCAAGCCTTGAAAAGGCGAAGGCCCTATTGTTTTCCTTAGGATTATTAGGGCCCAAGCCTTGAAAAGGCGAAGGCCCTATTGTTTTCCTTAGGATTATTATTATTATTCTTCCGACTTATTAGGGCCCAAGCCTTGAAAAGGCGAAGGCCCTATTGTTTTCCTAAGGATTATTATTATTATTATTATTATTATTATTTTTATTATTATTCTAACGACTATCCGGGCACTTTTGGGGCTCTTAACGTGCACGAAAACTCTTGAAACTTTGCACACAGGTCAGAACTCGCGGCCATCAGGGCCGGGCTGAAGATGGTACCCGGGCGTGGCAGGGGGGCTCGACAGCGCCCCCTGGAACGGGGTCCGAAAACTTCCATAAATCGAAACACACGTCCATAAAAACGTCCGAAAACGTCCATAAATCAAACACACTTGCATGTAATAATATGAAACTCGGTACACATATAGATCTCATCGGTTCATATATACTTCATGCTCTTACTTTTTACCCCAGCCCAACAGGAAGTCGGCTATTTAGGGTTGTTTGTTAAACGCATGCAATGGAATTTAAAGTACTTCTCCTAGAGAATTCAAAGAAATGCCACGAAACTCGGTCAGCATGAAGTCAAGACATTGAGGATGAAAAATTGCCAGGGGATTTTTGATATCTCGAACGGTTTGGCCGTGGCGAGGAAACGAATTTATGGCGAGAAACGTGAAACAGGAAGTGTGTTATAACTTCAGCATACATTAGCTGATCTTAATGAAACTTCACCAGTGTGTTCGCTGTAAGAGGCCGATCACATGGATGTGACTATTGTGAGTCAAAGTTATAGCGCCACCAACTGGCAGCAGGAAGTGTGTCACTTTCAAAATGCTTTGAAATCACCCTCTTATTTTAACCCGATTTGCTTCAAACTTCATCTGTATAATGTAAATACACGGCAGATGTAGACCTGTGAAAGGGTTATTGATATATTAGATACTGTTGCCGTGGCAACGCATCAAACTTTAATATTCTTTGTTGATGCTTTTGAGACTCTTAACATACTTGAAATAACATGAAACTCGACAGACACATCACATTTATTAGCCAGTAGACATGTGCAAAGTTTCAGAAACGGGCGTGGTGCAGGGGCTCAGTAGCGCCACCTTTTGACAAAAGTGGGGGTGTTAGTTCTATAGTTTTACCTACAATCATAAAACTCGGTACGCATATTGTTCAGATCAAGCCGGACAACTTTCTAATTTACTGTCATTAGCTCAGACCAAGAGGGAGTCAGATATTTTAGTTTGAATGTGGATGTTTCTGAGAATTTTCTCTCCCTCTCTTTCCGTCTCTGTGTGTGAGGGATTTGTCTATTGATTTTAATGCATTTCAAGGTTTCAGGGGATTTTGGGACTCTTAACGTGCTCAAAAACTTTTGAAATTTTGCACACAGGTCAGAACCCACGGCCATCAGGGCCGGGCTGAAGCTGGTACCCGGGCGTGGCAGGGGGGCTCAACAGCGCCCCCTTGAACGGGGTCCGACAATTTGGTCCATATATTCAACACGCTTGCATGAATTAATATGAAACTCAGTACACATATAGATCTCATCGGGCCAAACATTTTACCCCTGGTCAAGTTTTACGCCCGCCCAACAGGAAGTCGGCTATTATGGGTTGTTTGGAAAACGCTTGCTGTGGAATTTGAAGTACTACTCCTAGGCAATTCATTCAATCATCGCCAAACTAGGCGTGCATGAAGTCAAGACATTGAGGATGCTAAATTGCTGACGGATTTTTGATATCTCGAACGGTTTGGCCGTGGCGAGGAAATGAATTTTCATGACTAAAAAAGGACATATAAAGTGTGTTATAACTTAGTTAGATTTACCTACAGTTACAAAACTCAGCTTGTATATTCTTCTCCTCAAGCCAAACAACTTTCTAATTTACAGTCAATAGCTCCAACCCTCAGAAAGTCAGATATTGTGGTTTGAATGTGGATTTCATGAAATGGTATCTCTCTCTGTCACTCTTTGACAGAGAGAGGGCCCCCTCCCATTATATGTGTGTGTGTGTGTGTGGCTGTCTGTGTGGGGAGGGAGGGGGAGGGAGGGCTGGTGTCTGTGTTTATATGTGTGTTTGTGGCTGGCTGGCTGTTACAGTGACATGATATTAAGCCTTTCATTGCTGTGTGATTTTTCCTGCATTAAAGGATAAAGAAATCTCTAAGGCCTTGTCTTTTTGCATAACAATTTTGTATTTTTTTTAAATTACAAAATATGCACAGAACCAAGATCTTTTAAATGTATAGTTTGCTTTAAATAAAATTAAGATTGTATTGGTAATTGAAGCTGAATGAATTTAAAATGAATGTGCTATATTTCAGAACAATATATTTGTTTTCCTTAAAATTGTAAAACACTAACTTTATTCTCATCTGAATTATAAATAATTTATTCCTGTATAAAATAAAAACACATTTGAATTTTTCTTTTTTAATCAATGTAGATTGTGTAATTGAAAAATAAACAGATTAGGGCTCTGAGGACAATAAATGAAAATCAATGCGATGTGGTGAATGTCCAAAAGATGGCATCCACAGACTGTTTTAAATGGGGTTGGATAAATATTTTTTGCTTTTAGACAGTGTGTGCGTGTGATTTTAGTTTGGTGACAGTTGTAGGTTACAGTTTGACAAGAGTTTATAGTTTGAAAAAAGCACTTTGTTGTGTTTTATTGGACGGAGTATGTTTTTATGTGTAACAGTTCAATCGCACCCGCACCTCACACACACACACACACACACACACACACACACACACATATTGAAACCTGAGTGAAGTACAAAGCCCATAATAAAGAATAGTTTAGCATCCAAATACATCGCAAATGTTGAAACAGTTTGATTCTAATGAGAGAGTTACGTGAGCCAAACACCACTTACTTTCACTTTCGCTTTCAATTATTTCGGTTAATTCTTAATTATAGTTTTTTTGAATTCTTGTTCTGTTCTGAATATCATTAAATTTAAAGAATTGCTTGTGTAATATTTTGAGTGTATCATCAAAACAGAATAATTCTCTCGGTTTAGTGATTCCCTAGTTTTTTTTATTGTTTTCATTGTTCTCAGGTAAGGCAAGTGAGATATATATATATATATATATATATATATATATATATATATATATATATATATATATGTATATAAAAAATATATATATATATATATATATATATATATATGTATTTTTTATATATATATATAATATATATAATATATATATATATATATATATATATATATATATATATATATAAATATAGCTGCGAGCAGCGATGAAGGGCCAAAGCCGGGGGCACCGCCACCCCGGTGCCTTTAGGTAACTAAAGGAACCGGGGTTGCGGTGCCACCGGCTTGGGCCCGTAATCGCTGCTCGCAGCTATATTTATTATTATTATTATTATTCTAACGACTATCCGGGCACTTTTGGGGCTCTTAACGTGCACGAAAACTCTTGAAACTTTGCACACAGGTCAGAACCCGCGGCCATCAGGGCCGGGCTGAAGATGGTACCCGGGCGTGGCAGGGGGGCTCGACAGCGCCCCCTGGAACGAGGTCCGAAAACTTGGTCCATAAATCAAACACGCTTGCATGTAATAATATGAAACTCGGTACACATATAGATCTCATCGGTTTATATATCCTTTGTACTTTTACTTTTTACCCCAGCCCAACAGGAAGTCGGCTATTATGGTTTGTTTGGAAGCGTATGCCCCTGGAATTCGATATACTCCTCCTAGAGAATTCAACCAATCGCAACGAAACTCGGTCAGCATGATGTCAAGACATTGAGGATGAAAAATTGCCAGGGGATTTCTGATATCTCGAACGGTTTGGCCGTGACGAGGAAACGAATTTATGGCGAATAATGGAAACAGGAAGTGTGTTATAACTTCTGCATACATTAACTGATCTTGATGAAACTTCAACAGTGTGTTCGCTGTAAGAGGCCGATCACATGGATGTGACTATTGTGAGTCAAAGTTATAGCGCCACCAACTGGCAGCAGGAAGTGTGTCACTTTCAAAATGCTTTGAAATCACCCTCTTATTTTTACCCGATTTGCTTCAAACTTCATCTGTATAATGTAAATACACGCCAGATGTAGACCTGTGAAAGGATTATTGATATCTTAAATACTGTTGCCATGGCAACGCATTAAACTTTAATATTCTTTTTGAATGCTTTTGAGGCTCTTAACATTCTTCAAATTGCATAAAACTCGACAGACACATTACATTTATTAGCTAGTAGACATGTGCAAAGTTTCAGAAACGGGCGTGGTGAGGGGCTCAGTAGCGCCACCTTTAGTCAAAAATGGGGTATTAGTTTTACCTACAGTAACAAAAAAAGGGAAGGAAAATTGTTCTCCTCGAGCCGGACAACTTTCTAATTTACACTCACTAGCTCAGATCGACAGGAAGTCAGATATTTTGGTTTGAATGTGATTTTCAGGAGGATTTTCTCCCTCCCTCTCTCTCTGTCTCTGCATCTATGTGTGTGTGTGTGGGGGGGGGGGGGTGAGGGGATTGTCTGTTGAGTGAAAATGCTTTTAAAATAGTTTTTCAAGGTTTTGGGGCCCTTAACGTGCTCGAAAACTCTTGAAACTTTGCACACAGGTCAGAACCCGCGGCCATCAGGGCCGGGCTGAAGATGGTACCCGGGCGTGGCAGGGGGGCTCGACAGCGCCCCCTGGAACGGGGTTCGAAAACTTGGTCCATAAATCAAACACACTTGCATGTAATAATATGAAACTCGGTACACATATAGATCTCATCGGTTCATATATACTTCATGCTCTTACTTTTTACCCCAGCCCAACAGGAAGTCGGCTATTTAGGGTTGTTTGTTAAACGCATGCAATGGAATTTAAAGTACTTCTCCTAGAGAATTCAAAGAAATGCCACGAAACTCGGTCAGCATGAAGTCAAGACATTGAGGATGAAAAATTGCCAGGGGATTTTTGATATCTCGAACGGTTTGGCCGTGGCGAGGAAACGAATTTATGGCGAGAAACGTGAAACAGGAAGTGTGTTATAACTTCAGCATACATTAGCTGATCTTAATGAAACTTCACCAGTGTGTTCGCTGTAAGAGGCCGATCACATGGATGTGACTATTGTGAGTCAAAGTTATAGCGCCACCAACTGGCAGCAGGAAGTGTGTCACTTTCAAAATGCTTTGAAATCACCCTCTTATTTTAACCCGATTTGCTTCAAACTTCATCTGTATAATGTAAATACACGGCAGATGTAGACCTGTGAAAGGATTATTGATATATTAGATACTGTTGCCGTGGCAACGCATCAAACTTTAATATTCTTTGTTGATGCTTTTGAGACTCTTAACATACTTGAAATAACATGAAACTCGACAGACACATCACATTTATTAGCCAGTAGACATGTGCAAAGTTTCAGAAACGGGCGTGGTGCAGGGGCTCAGTAGCGCCACCTTTTGACAAAAGTGGGGGTGTTAGTTCTATAGTTTTACCTACAATCATAAAACTCGGTACGCATATTGTTCAGATCAAGCCGGACAACTCTCTAATTTACTGTCATTAGCTCAGACCAAGAGGGAGTCAGATATTTTAGTTTGAATGTGGATGTTTCTGAGAATTTTCTCTCCCTCTCTTTCCGTCTCTGTGTGTGAGGGATTTGTCTATTGATTTTAATGCATTTCAAGGTTTCAGGGGATTTTGGGACTCTTAACGTGCTCAAAAACTTTTGAAATTTTGCACACAGGTCAGAACCCACGGCCATCAGGGCCGGGCTGAAGCTGGTACCCGGGCGTGGCAGGGGGGCTCAACAGCGCCCCCTTGAACGGGGTCCGACAATTTGGTCCATATATTCAACACGCTTGCATGAATTAATATGAAACTCAGTACACATATAGATCTCATCGGGCCAAACATTTTACCCCTGGTCAAGTTTTACGCCAGCCCAACAGGAAGTCGGCTATTATGGGTTGTTTGGAAAACGCTTGCTGTGGAATTTGAAGTACTACTCCTAGGCAATTCATTCAATCATCGCCAAACTAGGCGTGCATGAAGTCAAGACATTGAGGATGCTAAATTGCTGACGGATTTTTGATATCTCGAACGGTTTGGCCGTGGCGAGGAAATGAATTTTCATGACTAAAAAAGGACATATAAAGTGTGTTATAACTTAGTTAGATTTACCTACAGTTACAAAACTCAGCTTGTATATTCTTCTCCTCAAGCCAAACAACTTTCTAATTTACAGTCAATAGCTCCAACCCTCAGAAAGTCAGATATTGTGGTTTGAATGTGGATTTCATGAAATGGTATCTCTCTCTGTCACTCGTTGACAGAGAGAGGGCCCCCTCCCATTCTATGTGTGTGTGTGTGTGTGGCTGTCTGTGTGGGGAGGGAGGGGGAGGGAGGGCTGGTGTCTGTGTTTATATGTGTGTGTGTGGCTGGCTGGCTGTTACAGTGACATGATATTAAGCCTTTCATTGCTGTGTGATTTTTCCTGCATTAAAGGATAAAGAAATCTCTAAGGCCTTGTCTTTTTGCATAACAATTTTGTATTTTTTTTAAATTACAAAATATGCACAGAACCAAGATCTTTTAAATGTATAGTTTGCTTTAAATAAAATTAAGATTGTATTGGTAATTGAAGCTGAATGAATTTAAAATGAATGTGCTATATTTCAGAACAATATATTTGTTTTCCTTAAAATTGTAAAACACTAACTTTATTCTCATCTGAATTATAAATAATTTATTCCTGTATAAAATAAAAACACATTTGAATTTTTCTTTTTTAATCAATGTAGATTGTGTAATTGAAAAATAAACAGATTAGGGCTCTGAGGACAATAAATGAAAATCAATGCGATGTGGTGAATGTCCAAAAGATGGCATCCACAGACTGTTTTAAATGGGGTTGGATAAATATTTTTTGCTTTTAGACAGTGTGTGCGTGTGATTTTAGTTTGGTGACAGTTGTAGGTTACAGTTTGACAAGAGTTTATAGTTTGAAAAAAGCACTTTGTTGTGTTTTATTGGACGGAGTATGTTTTTATGTGTAACAGTTCAATCGCACCCGCACCTCACACACACACACACACACACACACACATATTGAAACCTGAGTGAAGTACAAAGCCCATAATAAAGAATAGTTTAGCATCCAAATACATCGCAAATGTTGAAACAGTTTGATTCTAATGAGAGAGTTACGTGAGCCAAACACCACTTACTTTCACTTTCGCTTTCAATTATTTCGGTTAATTCTTAATTATAGTTTTTTTGAATTCTTGTTCTGTTCTGAATATCATTAAATTTAAAGAATTGCTTGTGTAATATTTTGAGTGTATCATCAAAACAGAATAATTCTCTCGGTTTAGTGATTCCCTAGTTTTTTTTATTGTTTTCATTGTTCTCAGGTAAGGCAAGTGAGATATATATATATATATATATATATATATATATATATATATATATATATATATATATATATGTATATAAAAAAAAAAAAATATATATATATATATATATGTATTTTTTATATATATATATAATATATATATATATATATATATATATATATATATATATAAATATAGCTGCGAGCAGCGATGAAGGGCCAAAGCCGGGGGCACCGCCACCCCGGTGCCTTTAGGTAACTAAAGGAACCGGGGTTGCGGTGCCACCGGCTTGGGCCCGTAATCGCTGCTCGCAGCTATATTTATTATTATTATTATTATTCTAACGACTATCCGGGCACTTTTGGGGCGCTTAACGTGCACGAAAACTCTTGAAACTTTGCACACAGGTCAGAACCCGCGGCCATCAGGGCCGGGCTGAAGATGGTACCCGGGCGTGGCAGGGGGGCTCGACAGCGCCCCCTGGAACGAGGTCCGAAAACTTGGTCCATAAATCAAACACGCTTGCATGTAATAATATGAAACTCGGTACACATATAGATCTCATCGGTTTATATATCCTTTGTACTTTTACTTTTTACCCCAGCCCAACAGGAAGTCGGCTATTATGGTTTGTTTGGAAGCGTATGCCCCTGGAATTCGATATACTCCTCCTAGAGAATTCAACCAATCGCAACGAAACTCGGTCAGCATGATGTCAAGACATTGAGGATGAAAAATTGCCAGGGGATTTCTGATATCTCGAACGGTTTGGCCGTGACGAGGAAACGAATTTATGGCGAATAATGGAAACAGGAAGTGTGTTATAACTTCTGCATACATTAACTGATCTTGATGAAACTTCAACAGTGTGTTCGCTGTAAGAGGCCGATCACATGGATGTGACTATTGTGAGTCAAAGTTATAGCGCCACCAACTGGCAGCAGGAAGTGTGTCACTTTCAAAATACTTTGAAATCACCCTCTTATTTTTACCCGATTTGCTTCAAACTTGATGTGTATAATGTAAATACACGGCAGATGTAGACCTGTGAAAGGATTATTGATATCTTAGATACTGTTGCCATGGCAACGCATCAAACTTTAATATTCTTTTTGGATGCTTTTGAGACTCTTAGCATGCCTGAAATTGCTTAAAATTGCATGAAACTTGACAGACAGATCACATTTATTAGCCAGTAGACATGTGCAAAGTTTCAGAAACGGGTGTGGTGCAGGGGCTCAGTAGCGCCACCTTTTGTGACAAAAGTGTGTGTGTGTGGGGGGGGGGGGGGGCGGGTTAGTTTCATCTACAGTTACAAAACTTTTTCAACTTGATGAAAATACATTAAAGATGCTAAATTGTGAACGGATATTGAATATCTCAAACGGTTTTGCTATGGCGAGGGATTATGTCAAAAAAAGAATCAGGAAATGTCTCATATCTTTCTAAAATGTAATTATACACCATTTATTTTTCTATAAAATTATACTAATATTAGAACTAAACCCATTGTATTCCTTTTTTTCAATTTAAGATTTATGTTTAAGTTTAAAAACAGCAAGAATGGTTGTTTAGCCAAAAAAATAAAAAAATAAAAATCATTCATAGTGCTTTACTGCCCTCTTGTGTTCAAAATCAGGTAGGCCAATTGATGCTACTATGGGAATATTTTCCCACCGTGACTCCGCTGGGGGCTTTAAAATCGCTAACTTGAAAGCGAAAGTAACGGACGTCTCCACAAGACGTGCAGCTGTGAGCATTTTCGTTTCATTTTAAAAGAAGCCCCATTTCGGGGGCGGATTTCTTGAATGTATTTTACAAAATCACAATGTTGTGTTTGATTGCGAGTATCCAAAAATAAGTAAACACTTTGCAGTTTGAATGATCTTCTTGAATAAAATGACGGAGTAGCCAATGTTTCCACTGTTCGATCGCGGACGTCCACACGGACATTGATAATGGTGGCGCGTGCAGAGCGCTCGAGAGAATTCCTATGGAAGTAGGAATGAACTAAAAAACGTTCGCTCTGTTCTGCTCGCTCATCGCCGTGGACGCGCACCGTTATGAATGCCAGTGCAGCCGCATACTTTTTAGTGTCACTTTAAAATTAGTGCAATATCGGGGGCCGATTGCTTGAATTGTGAGTTCAATAGTCTATTATTTTTCACGGAAAACACAACAACAAAAGAGTATAATGATAGATTCGCTTAAATAGGCGCTTTTACATAAAATAGCCCATACAGAAATGTAATATATTCACATATATGTGGTACACTGTTAAATATATTGAAATATATTTTGAAAATATATTTTGAAAATGCTTATAACTTAAAGCTTAAATTGTTCTTCGTTTAAATATGTGTACATATATGTGAAAATATATTTGTGCCTTATATCATGTGAAGTTTTTAATTAGTGTGTTTTTCAAATATGTTGCCTACATATCTCTACATGGACTGTAGGCATTTTTCTACATTTTGTCACACGTTTTGATCTTTCATGTTAAGCACATAATGATAAAAAAACTGTTCTTTGATTTCAGGAGCATCAGAAAATTTACAAGGAAACACAGGTGAGCTGAGCAAGCTCTTTAAATAACTTAATATGCATTTTCACAATATGTTTCACCTATATCACCATGGATATATATATATATATATATATATATATATATATATATATATATATATATATATATATACACACATATACATATATTTAAGAAGGTTTTACATCCAAATATAAGTGAAATTGTATAAATAAGTAAACCTAAAAATGTAAATTCTGTTTTGTTGTATATTCTGTATATTGTTCTTTCTCTTTTCTGCATTTCACCTCTGCTCTAGTTTGTTTATTTCTAATAAATGTGACATTTCATGCTAAATATTCTGTGACAGACTTTTCATGTTCCTAGATTCATGCATGCTGATGGCCGTGCAGCAGAGTTTAGCAGACCTGACGAAGAACATCTCCAAGGCGCTAAGAACCATATGACAAAAAGTAAGTAAAACCTCACAACCGTTCAAAAATTTTGTGTCGGTAAGATTTGAAATATTTTTGAAAGATGTCTCTTATGCCCGCCACAGCTGCATTTATTTAAAAATATAGTAAAACAGTACAATTAATGATATTTTTTAAATATATTTTAAAAAGTAATTCATTCTTGTGATCAAAGCTGAATTTTCAGCATCATTACTCCAGTCTTCAGTGTCACATGATCCTTGATCCATGATGCTGAAAGTTCAGCAGCTTTACCAAAACCGAAATAAATGACATTTTACAATATATTCACATAGAAAAAAAGTTATTTTAAAGTGTAATATTTCACAATATTACAGTTTTTACTTTATTTTTGATCAAATAAATGCAGTCTTCTTGGTGAACATTAGAGATTTCTTTCAAAGAGGAAACATCTTACTGACCCCTAACTTTTATTATGGTTAGGGATGGGTACCGAAACCCGGTATTAAACTGGCACCGGGGCTGAATTTTGAAAGACCGCTGGGTCAATAAGCTCTGACGTTATCGGTTCTGCTGTCGGTACTGGAGAAATTAAGAAAATACACATACTATTTATTATTGCTATAAAGACAATTCGAGAGAGATCTCTCTCACGCGGGGCCACAGCAACACGAGCCCTGCTTAATGAGTGACGATGGAGGACAGAACTAAACATTCAACTTTACGTTCGACTGTCACTTTACGTTCGAAAATCGATTGCACAATCGATCGGACCAACCAACACAAGTTTCAAAAACGAAAATAGGGAATCGATTTCACCTGCCTTTTTTTTTTTTTACCAAAAATGTGTTTTAGGTGGACAGATGTTGGAAAATAACAATGTATTTTCTGTTAACCAAATGCTTTTTAATATTCGCTATTACTTAAATGTAAGTGAACAAGCGCGCCGTTATTTGTTGCTTAGTGATGTGTGTGCTCAAGTAAGCCAGAAATGCGTAGATTCTGCGCAATATGCTGTATTTAATATATCATGAGGACTCACGAGTTGCGTATTTGCGCTAAATCTGCGAAGATTTGGCTTACACGAACTTACCCAGCAAAGTGAGTAAACATAGAAACATGCCAAATTGGCTTGTGATTTGACAGCGTTACCTGCCAAAGTTAATTTTTACCCTTATTTGGCGGGTTGGAGGGTGTTAATTTCAATACCTGAATGTTGCACTCTTGTTTGTCATTGTGCACGAAACTTCACGCCAAACGCGGTCTTATTCTTAAATGACAATGATTCAGTTAACTCTATTACACCGGTTTCACATCACGTGTATTTTGCACCATAGGTCCAGTAGTCCCTATTTTTGCTTACTTAGGTTTATGTGGTATAAAATTACAACCAGATTTTTTTCAAGATCCCTTAGTAAATTCAAGAGATTTCCACGAAGCATGCGCGAGAATTGCGATCTCCTTCAACTACTTCAGTTCAGTTCTCGCGCGTGCGCGTCGTGGAAATCTCTTGAAGTCTCGTTTCAGGCCTACAAGGAAGAAGAGGAATAGTCGAATAAAGTCGTTATTTTTGTTTGTTTTTTCGCACAAAAAGTATTCTCGTCGCTTGATAAACTTATAGTTGAGCCACTGTTGTGACATGGAATATTTAAACATTTTCTTTATTGACTCTCTGGGCCGTCAAGTGTCATTCCCTTAGGGAGCCTATATGTAGCAGTCATAAACCTCTCAGATTTAATCATAAATATCTTCATTTGTGTTCCGAAGACGAACGAAGGCCTTACGGGGTTGGTACAGCATGGGGGTGAGTAATTAATGACTTAATTTTCATTTTTGGGTGAACTAACCCTTTAAATGATACTGTATAGGGCTGTGAATCTTTTGGTAGGCAGCGAATCGATTCGATTCACGATTCATATGTTTTCGATTCAAGAACGATTTTTGCAAATTCAGAAAGATTCGATTCAATGCGATTCACATTAAAATTCGATGTGATTCGATTAATTCGTTTCGATTCTTCATTTTTTATATGCATTAATAGGATTATTTAAATGCTTCCCCCAATGGGTCTTAGTCAGGGTGTGAATTACACAGCGGCCATCGGGGGGTCAGAGAGTGGGGACAAAAAAAAACCCAACGACATTTTGCCTATTGTTAATGTTAGTTCATGTTAGTTTTTAATGAATCTATTATTATAAAAAATATTTCCAAAGCCTATAAATTAGCATTTGTAGAAATGTAAGCCGAGATTTAAAAAGGCTTTAAAAGTATTGTTAGTTCATCATGGTAACTATTTTGTAGGATAGTGTTAATGGATACACAACCTTAAAGTGTTCCTGGTACATTAAACATCCTTTCATTGTGAGACTAAAATGAACTTTCCCAACTAAACCTTAACTAACTTTTCCTCATGGAATAGTAAGTATTCCTCACGGAATACTCTTTGTTTTGTCTTTATACTGAACATTTTCCTTATGATTCTGAAAGAAAACGCGCCGGGTGTCTACTTGTGCTATAGTAACGATTACGAATGCAATTTTAATGCGCATCTGACTGATGGATAAACCACGCGCTCTTATTTCAGTGTAATTAATATTGT
The DNA here is from genome assembly GCA_030578255.1 of Tiaroga cobitis. Taxonomy (NCBI): domain Eukaryota; kingdom Metazoa; phylum Chordata; class Actinopteri; order Cypriniformes; family Leuciscidae; genus Tiaroga; species Tiaroga cobitis. The sequence continues at coordinate 10,838,847 of CM060608.1, forward strand.
AGTTATTTCAGCAGTTTCCTTCGTACATTAAGTTTAACAACATTAAGTTAAATTTCATTCATCATTCATCGGAAGCGTGTGCATTTTAGACACCTATTATGCGTTTGCTCTTTCCGTAATAAATGCGCACCCTTGAATAAGTGGGGTTTTACTTCAGCTGCTCAGGATGGGTATGACCCATTTCCGTAAAACTTCAGTATCTTATCTTAAAGAAAATAACGGCGTTGTTTCATAGCAGTGCCCGCGCAATGACATGACAGCTTTATCAATGGCTTAATCGGTTTGACTCAAGTCTTGCTTTCTCGATAGAGAGCTGTCATTTGCTCATGTGAACATCAGTGGCTGTCCTGAGGAGAGCTCAAACATGGACTGCTCAAAAGAAAGATGGTAAACAGTGCAGCGAGTATCTGTGAAGGAGAGCTGGGAGGACGCCAAATGACGCCGCACAACGCCTCATTAATTCGCGCATGTAGTCATTTAATGTTTATATATTTTAAAGCACTGAATCTCTATAGAATCGCAAATTATTCGATTCTTAGCATTTTAAATCGAATATTGACCGAAATAAACGATTCACGATTCAAAATACACGTTTCAAGATCGATGCATATGCATCGTCAGGATTTGTAATCGATGCATCGAGAAAACGAGTAAACCGTTACACCCCTAATACTGTAGCATATGTAGTCTATTCCAAAGAGACTCTCTGTTCTCTGAGTAGTGAGGACAAATAATACATTTACTAAGGGATCTTGAAAAAAATCTGGTTGTAATTTTATACCACATAAACCTAAGTAAGCAAAAATAGGGACTACTGGACCTATGGTGCAAAATACACGTGATGTGAAACCGGTGTAATAGAGTTAACTGAATCATTGTCATTTAAGAATAAGACCGCGTGTGTGAGTGAATCAAAATCGTGATATTCTAATGATTAATTGTGTAGCTCTCCAGCTATGCTAATCTTTCTTCTTTTGATTTCCTGTTTTTATCTTGGTATGCCCATCCCAAGGTTATTATGGCGCTTTTCCACTACACAGTACCAGCTCGCCTCGGCTCGGCTCGACTCGACTCGACTCGCCTTTGTTTGCTTTTCCACTGTGTAAAAGTTGTACCTGTACCTGCTTTCGGGTACTTTTTTTCGTACCACCTCCGGCGAGGTTCTAAGCGAGCTAAAGCGATACTAAAATGTGACGTGAAAACAATGCCGACTGCTGATTGGTCACAGAGAATCTGCGTCATCATTGCACGCGCCAGATGGAGTATCCAGAATAAATAACCCCGCCATTTTTAAATAGTTTGGCCAGAGTTACTAAACTTACTACTATTATTATGGCAACTCGGAAGAATACGCCGTGGTCAAACGAGGAGGTGCAGACTTTCTTTTGTTTGGTTGCCGAAGAGAGGATCCAGCGAGAGCTTGATGGGGCAACGAGGAACGAAAGGCGTCGCTATGACGACCGGGTACTATTTGTGGCAGTACTTTCTGCAATGGAAAACGGAGCGAAAAGCGAGCCGTGTCGAGGCGAGCCAAGGCGAGTCGAGTCGAGTCGAGCTGGTACTGGTAATGGAAAAGCGCCATTAGATATTAAGCCACTTCCAGTTTGGATTCAGCCTAACTTGTGAAGACTTCCTATGACACCAACACTAGATGGACATACAGAACTGCCCAAATACCAACCCTATATAATATAATCATTGCCTTTAGGGTAAGGTGTAACCCGCAGCTACCCGTTTTATGGCGTAATAACTTGGGTACATGTGATCTATTCTAGGACCAGATTACAGAAGGTGGGTTCGACTCACTGGAGTATAGAGAATTTATAACAGACACTAAAGAAAGAAAGCAACTCAGACTCAAAGGTAAATGTTAATTACTAGGAAATTAAATGTATTGTTGTTAAGAAAATAAATAAATAAATGAATGGAATCTTTTGACAAATAAAACAATATGAATAAACAAATAGACAGCAGTAATAAACAGTAGTTCAGTCCACAATTGACACTTCAGTTCAATTTGTAAATTTAGATTTCAAAATCAAGATTTCAAACCAGATTTCACAATTCAAAATCAGCATCCAGAGAGAAAAACAAAAAAACAACTTCAAGTATCAGATTCAATGTTCAGATGTCACTGAATATTTTTAGTTCAGTTCCGGTTCAATAAGAAAAATCAAACGATTGATCCAGGGGAAATCCAGAAGGAAAAAAAAAAAATATCACAGTTCAGGGTGAGTATATTTTGTCCTACCAGTTCAGCAAAATAATAGCTGTTCTAATTTCCAGGTACGATGAAGCAGATGGTTGGCTCGCCATGTCCAAACCACAGACAGAACATCCACGGCAGGGACAGATCAGGATTCAATAGGGTGATTTCGATGAAATCAGAAATAGAAGAAAAACAAGAGAAACAAACAAAAAAAAACCCGGCCAAGGAAAAAGTAAGTGAAAGAGAAAAATAAAATAAAGTTTTCTTTTGGTTTGGCCTCAATCTAGATGGTTTCAGTCTTCTTTTTTAATGTGTGTTTCTAACTTTTCCTGTTCGTCTCGATCTCTTGTTCTGTCGGCTCCTTTTACGTTTAAAGTGTGACTTCTAAGAATATTTGTCACTAAAATAATCTAAAAATAGATTATTTCAATTCTCTTTTAAGAGTTATGAACACAATGCACTGTCTAGCGTCAATCTGCGTTATTTTCCTTCGTCATACTCTCTGCTGCTCTCGTTTCTGTTTCTTCGCGCTGTAATCCGAACTCACTTCCCGGAGGCGGGACTAACCTCCGACCTCATCCAATCGAAACTTTCTTTGGCCAATTTCTTTTCCTAGATAAATTTTTGTAATATAATATAAAACTTCAATTAACTTATCTGCGTTCTTTTGTTATTAATACTAAACAGATATTAATAAAAATAAAATGATTATAATTACTATTGATCTAGTCAGTGACCTGGGTTACAAAGGTCACAGATTTTTAACTCTCTTTGAATTGTTACAATGTTGGTAATTAAATGCATACATTAAATGTGTTGTACTAAATGTGTTAAACTTATGTTTTAGACAAATGGATTCGTTTGTGAAGGAAAGACTACATCATTTCACGGTAAGCTATTATTGTTTTTTTACATTAAAACTTTTAAAAAATGCATTAGGCTGCAATTTACCTCTGATGTCTCATTCAAGACCATCATACACTCTTCCTAGAGTTGTCCTTCATATACATTTACAGCTGAAACTTTACAGAAATACCCTGTATACCCTGAAATAGCCTGTCACATGAACACCTATAATGTTAATAATTTACTTATTTTTTATTATATTATTACTTATAATCTACTTAATAATTTTCTTAATTTACTACAGTCGCTGCTTCTTTTAACAACGATTTCTTTGTGAATTTTCCATTACACTGTGCCTTACTAAACAAAATGCTCTGAACAAACATAAAATCCTCCAAAGCTATTTGGGACGCCATTTAAATAAACCATCCACTTGTTTCTGATGCTGTTGTCAGAAACAATGGAACGTAGTATGTCTGAAGCAATCTAACCAGAACCACCTCAAGTAACCACTGACAAACATTCTTTCTTGTTTTCTTTTACAGATGCTGCCATAAATCGGCATGAGAAGGCAACTGTTGTACAGTTGGGCCAGGCCATGAATAATAATTTGTCAGACCTGAGGTTCCAGTGAAGGGTTGGTCAAAATCCCTTGCCTCTTCAAATACATCTATAATCATAAATCCTTTTGGATGCTTATATACTTCCTTATAAAAAATCAATAATCAAATATATTCATTATCACATACTTATTTTTATATTCTTTGTGCTTGTGAAATTATATTTTCTTAAATGCATGTGATGGAAGTAACCAGTTTCTTTTAGGTGCATTCCAATCTTACTTTGAGATTGCACGTAGTACACGCAGGACACGAAGGCCATGTAACCCACAAGGCCGTTTGTCTCTTTCTCTGGTATCAGAAGAAAGGTTAGAGGGTCCTAAAGGCAGCGTGGACACATATGATCCTTCGCTGGACAGATGGTCAAGCTATATTGAGCGTTACTATTGAACTTTAATTGTTGTATTAAAGTGTATTCTTTCCAGTATATTTCCTTCCTTGGGAGTAAATGCCAGTTATCTGTTTTTCTCCCAAACGAGTGAATGTTTTAGCATTATGTTTTGGTATACTTAACTGATAGTAAGGAGCTCAGACTCTCTTCAGCCTTGATGGGAGCTGTTATTTGCTAGTGTCTGTTATTTGTGTGTGTGCGTATGACATTCTATGTAGGTTCTGGACGTTCGGACCAGACAACCCGGCGCCCTTCTCTAACCTGCGAGGCCACCACAGACCTAAATCTATTGAGTGGACGACAACTATCTTTACTAATGGCGATAGGCACCCCTATCTCCTCACATGTGTTAAATTGTTTAGGCTCTTAATGTTTCTTAGCCAATGAGAATCATTCAACCTGTAAGCAATGACGTAGCTTAGACCTTGGAAATGGTATAACTGCTGTGATCTTTGTAACTGTAAGGGAGGCGGCCTACGAACTCCTGTGTGAGTCTTGAAGCTGACTTCTGCTGATGAAACTGCAAACTATCTTCAGTAAAACTTTTCTTTAATTTTTTATAATTCTGACTCCGGGTCTTCATTCTTCATATCTGGTTCTGGGTCTTTAACTGTACACCCCCTTACAGTTATGGTGGAGGATGCGGGCAATTATTCTTTGGTGACATCCCTGGCTAATCAACAAACAAGGTAGTAATTTTATTATTTGGTTAGGGCTATCTGATTGGGAGAGATTTTGAAGGGGAGCGGGAGAGCTTCACTCCGATGAGGAGAGTGAAGATTAATTATACTGAAGGTTAAAGTATAAAAGGAAGTCGCTGATAGCATTGTTTAAAGTTTTAACAAGAGCAGACAGCGCAAGCGAAGCGTGCTCTGTGGGGGCCCCATTGGGCATTGTTGGTATAGCAACACCCCAGCAGAGTACGTCCCTGGATTGTAGGTCCAGTGGCACCGAAAACCTGCTCAATCTCTTCCATCTCAGATAGGGGATCCCCGAACTTAGTGAAGTGAATCAGGCAGTTAGGGATACTAACAATAATAGGGTTGTTTGCCAGGGATGCATCAGGAACGATTCCGAGAGAAAAAAAAAAAAAAAAAAAAAAAAAAAAAAAAAAAAAAGAAGTTGTGACCCAAATTGGCGTGGACCAGTATATGTAACTGTGATTTTGGAGTATACTTTGCAGTTTCATCACGCAGAAGCCAAGCTGTGTTGTTAAAAGATCGCCGCCTCCATTTCTGCAATAACTTCAGGTGAGTATGAACCATGATTAAGATATGGCAGTCCTGAAACAAATAGTGAGACAGGAAAGCAAACGCTGTTAGCAGCTGTGCTCTGAAGCCCTCACTTCAAAGAAATTTGCAGAAATTATTAAGTAAATGGTAGTCAGTATTTTGATTCTGATTGGAAATTTAAACAACTTGACTGGCTACAAACAAATAAAGAAACTGGAAAATTTAAATGTTTAGCCTTGTATTGCTTACGATGATTACAAAAAGCAAGTGAAGTAAATTCTGGGTCGGGGATAATTTCCCTCGACAAGCGACTAAAGTTAAAAGGAAACTTTGTGAAAACAACTTACAATATTTTGAGCATTTCCATGCAGCTTATGAAAATTAATGTTCTGCCAATGATAATGATGAAGATTATGATTTGGCTATTATGATTAAATCCGCCACTGGTGGACTGTAAAAGAATACAGAGAACTGCTTATCAGTGGCTCTGTTTGCATTCCTGAATGGGACACACACTGCTTCAAGAGTGTGCAGTAAGTGGAGCCGACAGAAGGTGTTTAAAAATGTGATAGTGACAAATTCCTGGTATTAATGTGGGTTTGAAAGTTGATCAGTGTTTAAATGAAGACATTAACATTTTTCGTCTGAAAAATAAGAGATAAAAAACAAGGTCAAAAGATTGAAGTCTTAAAGTGAATCTTGTTGAAGAAAAGATCTATAATAGTAATTTTTACAAGTGAATTGATGAACACTAGTTGATGTAAAATTAATGACTCCAACAAATGTGAGTTGCAAAATTTATCAAAGTAACTAAAAGGATGATTGGGTTATAATTAAACATTTTAAAAAGGTTTTAGATGATATAGAGAGACTTATCTCACAGATGATTTACAATAACTGCAAAAGTATCACAAGCAGATAGGTCTAGCCTCGTCAAAGTTAGTGTGAATCCTAATTGGAGATGCATAAACTCCAAGAGAAAACTTAAGTCAAATATTAAACTATGGTTGAGAACTTGACATTTAAATTGAGATTCAGAAATGTGAAACGTTATTGAGAACTAAAATAATTATTTTTATTGAAGATCAAATAAGCATAAGCAGGACTGGATTAACAGTTGCTGAATGCTGATTAAACAAACAGCTTGAAAAGTTGACCATGAAAGAACTAGAAGCTGATGTTTTGCTTTCAAAAGATAAGTTTGTTATTGGCTGTAATGAAACAGTTTGCTTATCTGGATCTGATGTGTACTGTGGCTGAAACTGCCAGTGCAACAGAGACTCAATCTGAGTGGAAATTTGTAATGTCTAAATAAAGACAACTATAAAAATTATGTTTATTTGGAAACACATGTAATTTCTGGCAAATATGCCTTAAGCTGGGATAGAGTTATAGGATGGTAGATAAAAGTTTGATGTTAGAAGTTTATGAGAGTGCAGTGTGCCAGTCCTGAATGTCTCAGAGTCTCTCTCATTCAATGTCAGCTAAAAGCTGTTATCTGAGCCTGTCATTAGTGATAATAAGCTATTTGAATTAAAACACAGTGTTTCAGTTGAAGAATCATAGACACAGAGATGTTTAAAGAAACAATTGCCATAAAGGGCAATTTGTATTTGTAAATGTTTTAAATGTAAAACTGAATGACTTTAAAGAAGTCTTTAAAATAATAATACAGACCTTAAACTATAGAAGTGACATCTTTGATTAGGTTATTTTAGGACCAGTAACTTCTTTGTCTGATCTTAGTCCCCACCATGAAACGGGGGTGGGCCGACGCCTTCGGCTACAGAAACTCTACACTGAATGTACGGTTGTGATCTAAATCCACTGAGTAGCTAGGTTGCTGCTTTTAAGATGGTTAATGGATTTAAGTGATTAAATACTGTTGTTATTAACCTGTCTCCCTGTGTTACAACTATTAGGCAGTCCGAATGGCCCTGGTGACTCTTGATTGTGTCTTTCCTAAGCTCCAGAGAACAACAGATTTTGTTGAAGAAAACGGTCAAAGATTCTGTGATGGGAAAAAAAAGCGGTCACCAGTGGGCACGAGTGACCATCTCCATGACGGGTAAGACCTTCTTTGGCCAGACAGGGGGCAACCTAAGCCAGAGTGGATTCACGTAAAGTCACTGGGCATTTCCTGAATGGAGATGTTTTATGTGAGACAGGTATGAGAGTTGAGCAGGAGCTGTGAGGCCAGCAGCGTCCTTATGCCGTTAAGGGGAGATGACGCGGTGACGAGTTACGGCATGTCTCCCCCAATAAAGCAAAGCTCCTCTATACCACTCACCAGAAGAAACCGCATTAGTTGTATGGCTTGTTTTTCATTGTGACAAGCGTCTGCAAATATGCCAGGGGAAAAAAAAAAAAAACACCCTGATGGAGGTTATAGATAAAGAGCTAACAGGAATGGGCTTTCGGGGTTCAGTCGGGGCCATGAAGTGATTCCCATTAGTTGTTGTGGAGACAGTAATAAAACTTTTTGATGTCGGTTGCCTTATGGGCAAGGAAAATTATAGTGTTGAGTTTGAACTAGTATGTCTAACATAGTTTTAACTTCTGAAGGTCGTTAGACATGGTGGTGACTAAAGATGAAGACAGTTTTTGTAGATTCAAGAAAAGTCTGGCTAACAAAGGTGAATGGTCAAAGGTTCATAGTGAGAGAGACTGCTTGAGTGAAGGAAAGGATGGTAACTGTGTCTGTCTTTCTGTTATCGGCCTGCTAGAGCAAGCTTAAACAAAATAATGTTAATGAACCAAAACAACCCAGCTGACCTTGTTAAAATCAAATGAATAATGAACAGGCATGCTTTGAAACTGGTTTAGGGACCATGTAAAATTAGATAGAAGCTACAGGAAAATGGAAAAGTTAAAATCTTATTTAAAATTTAAATCTTTTAGCAACAATATAAAATATATGAATATGAGCAGTTCATAGTCAGGTATGAATGTGTGTATTTGTTGGTGACTGCACGTCATGTCTTGTATGTGTTAGTTTGGGGTACTATTATTTCCTGATTTTAAGGATATTGTGTCATTAACTTCTGGAATTAGTGTTTTATCATTACAGATGGGTTAAGTAAAATGACAAACTTTAAAAAAGTTGATAATTCTAAATCAATCTGATGAAAAGACAATACAGAACATGGGACGAGATTTAATTGGAGTGGTTTTCCAGCTCTGTCTGCTATTGGTAATTATGAATGCTTTTGTCATTTATGATATTGATCTGAATTACTCTCTGGATTAGTATTTTATATAAATTGGAATTGTAAAGAAGATTGCCGTCCATTATGGGGTAAAACTCTTGTCTAAATTCAACTGAGGGTCTAAATTTAAATAGACAACTAGGCGGGATCATAAGGATAAACGTAGGAAAAAAAAACATACATATATATATAGACTTGACGGCAGAGAGACAAAGTGACACATTGGCTAAGTCACTATCCAAATTATCCAGAGTGAGCTCCCTCATTTTTATTGAAAGGCCGGAGGGCGAACAAAGGAGGAGTGAATATAACTTCTAAAAAGGAAAGGTTTTATTTCTCAATCCATTAAATGGATGTATGACATTAGATGTCTAAGAAAACAGCTATATGGCTGTCTTAGGGGTTGGGATCTGAGTAACATAATATTTTGTTTTCTGTGAAACTGTAAAGATAAGTGGGACTGAGACAATACTGCTAATATTATTTTTATTTTATTTTTTTGTTTGTAATATACTTACAATGTTCTAATAATCTTTAGACTAACTATTTGATAGACAAATACTGTATGGAAGTCAAATTAAGTTTAAATGGTATGAAAAGTGAGTTTCAAAATAAAAATAATAAGGCATTGTATGATTAACAGGGATTAATGTGATATAAAGATAAGGAATGAACAAAAGCTTTATTAAGCAGAATGGGGAACAATTCTATATTTTAGACTGAAATGATGATGTGAATTTGTTTTATTTTATTTCTATTTTTGAAACAAACAAAAAAGGGTATAAGATGTTATACAATTAAAATGGTACATGCTATGTGACCGTAAACTGAAAGATGATTTCAGTAAAGACTTAAAGCTCTTACATCGATTATTATGGGTCTTAATTATTAATATTTTATTTTTGTTGTTGTTTATTTTTAGTTAGATAACCATTGTGTTTTGAACCTAAAGGGTCTATAAAAGGGGTAGTGAAAATAATGGATTCACCATCCAACTTTGTTTATAATAAAAGGATTTGGAAATCATAGTTTTATAAAAATAAAAATAAAAACCTAGTGCATATATTCTGGTATTCATGATTATAGACAATGTCTTCATTTAGGATCTGAGTAGTGACTGTGGATCTAGGCCATGCTAGGAATACAGCAACAGTGCTTGCTTATGTAGCCTGGCTTCCAGAGAATAAATATGTACTTGTTTCGTAATCAGTTATGTGTTTTATAAAAATTTTAACCTGACTGATAAACTGAGGAAGAATTACATTGATGTCCTGTTGTGAGTGGAAGGTGGGAGAACCTCTTAATGGGGACTGGAATTTTTAGTAACCAGCATGTCCGTGACGAGGTGAAGAGACAAGTGTGACCCGTCAGGGGAGCATGCGTCACCACTCCTCCCTTCCGTAGTGACCTCACTGGTTAGACCAGACGTGGCGGTATTGGACCCCACATTGGTCTAAAACGGGGGACTGAAGGGTTGGTCAAAATCCCTTGCCTCTTCAAATACATCTATAATCATAAATCCTTTTGGATGCTTATATACTTCCTTATAAAAAATCAATAATCAAATATATTCATTATCACATACTTATTTTTATATTCTTTGTGCTTGTGAAATTATATTTTCTTAAATGCATGTGATGGAAGTAACCAGTTTCTTTTAGGTGCATTCCAATCTTACTTTGAGATTGCACGTAGTACACGCAGGACACGAAGGCCATGTAACCCACAAGGCCGTTTGTCTCTTTCTCTGGTATCAGAAGAAAGGTTAGAGGGTCCTAAAGGCAGCGTGGACACATATGATCCTTCGCTGGACAGATGGTCAAGCTATATTGAGCGTTACTATTGAACTTTAATTGTTGTATTAAAGTGTATTCTTTCCAGTATATTTCCTTCCTTGGGAGTAAATGCCAGTTATCTGTTTTTCTCCCAAACGAGTGAATGTTTTAGCATTATGTTTTGGTATACTTAACTGATAGTAAGGAGCTCAGACTCTCTTCAGCCTTGATGGGAGCTGTTATTTGCTAGTGTCTGTTATTTGTGTGTGTGCGTATGACATTCTATGTAGGTTCTGGACGTTCGGACCAGACAACCCGGCGCCCTTCTCTAACCTGCGAGGCCACCACAGACCTAAATCTATTGAGTGGACGACAACTATCTTTACTAATGGCGATAGGCACCCCTATCTCCTCACATGTGTTAAATTGTTTAGGCTCTTAATGTTTCTTAGCCAATGAGAATCATTCAACCTGTAAGCAATGACGTAGCTTAGACCTTGGAAATGGTATAACTGCTGTGATCTTTGTAACTGTAAGGGAGGCGGCCTACGAACTCCTGTGTGAGTCTTGAAGCTGACTTCTGCTGATGAAACTGCAAACTATCTTCAGTAAAACTTTTCTTTAATTTTTTATAATTCTGACTCCGGGTCTTCATTCTTCATATCTGGTTCTGGGTCTTTAACTGTACACCCCCTTACACCAGAATAAGAGGGTATGCACTTGAGAGCTGTGTGTTCGACTGTACAAATAGATTTAACAAGAACTATCTTTTTACAGACTGCTAAAAGTTACAGAAAAGAGAAGCGAATAGATTGCTGCAATTCGCAGAAACAGCTGGGATCCAGGCAGCAAAACATGGAGTGAATGGGTTAAAATTATGTTGAATTTAGGGGTAAAATCATATCCTGGGTCATATATTGTATTGGCAACTCATCAATTAAATATTTACCATCTAATATTCTGGATAACTGTAAAGTTCTTGTCAGTCTTTATTAACCCGATTCCTGGGCATATGTCAATGTCCATGGACCACAGTCTTTTTGGTAAATTGTATAAGTGTCGAGTCCAACTGCAACAATTTGTGTTGCTTGTTTTACTCCTGTTTTTGCAATTTCCCTTATTAAAGCCAGTAATGCTTAAGGATGTTTTGCCCCTCCGACTGAGGGGACGTGTCCCAGCAGGAAAGTAGCCTGAGAAAAAGTCTTCATTTTTATTTATTTATTTATTATTTATTTTTTGGTATACTTTTAATCATTTTGTTATTGTGCAGATAATTGTATATATGCTGTGTACTTTTACCTTTTGTTAACATAAATAAAAAATCCACATTATGTTTGTGTTGTAGGTGTTCTCTGTAACCCCTTAATGCATTGTCCAATAAGTAGCACATTTTGATTGTCCACTGGGTCAACATCTTTGCATTCCTGGAAAATAGCATTTTGACTGTTTGATTTACAGGGAAGGGAAACATTTTATATATAAATATATATATGAAAATATTTACATATGGAGACACTCATACTATGGGGCATTACTTAAATATTTGAACAGTACATTTCTAAATATATGTACATATACAGATAACTAATATATTAACATATATTATAAATTAATATATTTACATATACAGATAACTAATATATTAACATATATTATAAATTAATATATTTACATATACAGATAACTAATATATTAACATATATTATAAATTAATATATGCACATATATTGAACATTAATGTATTTACATAGATGGATATCTAAACATATTAACATATTAAGAAAATAAATATATTTAAATATTTGCAATAAAAATATATTTAGATATGCTTAATATATGTGAAAAATATTAAAAAGGGGCCAAAATCAAATATTTAAATATATTTTTAACATATATTTCAAAATGTATTTAAATACAAGTAACAAGTATACAAATATATTTTCTTCTATTTAGAATTAATAGATTTAAATACATGGAAATGTATTTATTACTAATATATTTCAATATATGTGACTTCCGTATGGGAGCCTATTCCGTCATCATCTTTTCAGTCAGCTCTTCACTCTCGTGATTAATGAAATTTGACTCCTGTTGCTGATATTTGCTGCAACTTTCGTTCAGCTCACAATTTAGTAAGCAAACACGCTTCAAATGTGTTTATTTTATTTTTGTGTATATATATGTGTGTATATATATATATATATATATATATATATATATATATATATATATATATATATATATATATATATATATAGCTTATGTTTCAAATATGAGTTAATTAACAATCGTTGGAAAGAATGATACTTTTAAACATATCACTAAACCGTCATTAGGTGTCGCCAGGCGACCGTCTTAATGAGCGAGTCATTGATTCATTCGTTCAAACGATTCGTTCGAACGGCTGAGTCATTCATGAATGAGACAGATTATGGATTGGTCGTTGAATCTTTGAGTCAACCGATTCGCTCAAAATGCTGAATCATTCAGTAATGAGAACGCGTTGCTGTGAGATGCTCGATGGTTCTGCTGTGATCTTTGTTGAACTATTTTCGCTGCTGAAACAGAAAAAAAGTCAATATTGCATCTAAAATGTAAGTGATTTGACGTGTGTGTGTGTGTGTGTGTGTGTGTGTGATTGTGTCTGTTACAGTGATTGTTTAACCCTTGTTAAAGTTTAGGCTTTGTATTTTTGGATATATATCTTTTTATATATAAAAAAATTGCATACAACCCATATATTTTAAATGTATTGTTTGCTTTAAATTACATTGAGATTTGTATGTTTGGTAATTGAACCTGAATGAATTTTAAATGAATGTGCGATATTTCAGATCATATTTTTGTTTTCCTTAAAATTTGAACTAACACTAACTTTACTCTCATCTGAATGATATATTATTTATGTATAAAATAAAAACACATTTGATTTTTCTTTTTTAATCAATGTAGAATGTGTAACTGAAAAAATAAACAGATTAGGGCTCTGTTCGAGAACAAGAAATGAAAACCAATGCAATATGATGAATGTCCAAAAGATTTTTTTGCTTTTAAACTATGTGTGTGTGTGTGTCAGGCCCGGCTCCACGGGGGGCCAGGGTGGGCCTGGCCCACCCAATCAGAAGCTTGGCCCACCCTGGCCCCACACCACATGACAGCCAATCACAAAATTGGTGCTATATTCAATTCAGCTCGAGATACGTTATTTTCTATTTTCTACCCAACCCCGTCCTTTTTCCCCTCCGAGACAGACTCAGTGTTGCCAACTTAGCACCTTTGTCGCTATTTTTAGCGACTTTTCAGACCCCTTTAGCATCATTTTTCAAAAAAGCGACTAGCGACAAATTTAGCGACTTTTTGGACAAACCTCAGTAACCTCCAAACGTTGCCAGTACTGTCCTGCGAGCGCGAGCTCTTGCTTTCTCCCTGTCGTCACTCTCGCTGCGTCTGCCCTGTTCAGTGAGTGGCTGAGAGGAGCGCACTCTCGCTGCGTCTGCCCTGTTCAGTGAGTGGCTGAGAGGAGCGCACGGCCGCTGACAGACGCGAATGAGCAGTGTTTTTCCACGGACTTATCACTTATCTGCTTTTCTTTTGTTTTATTTAAAGTTTAGAATTTAGTTTGACCATTTTAATTTATTTTATTTTCTTGTGCTTCACAGAGCTTTAGTTCATCCGGTTCCCGAACTCTCTCAATTCAGATAATTTCCACATAAAAAAATTTAGTCATTCACTATATCATAGTGTTTAACATGTTAAACATGTTTATATAATTTAAAGTTACTAAATAGTTCCAAAAATTAAAAATGAAGAACATGTTAACATTTTAACAAGTTTGTTTTAGTTGATGTAGTTATTTTAAAATACATGCCCTTTTTTTTATCAAATCTATAGTTACATAATTGATACAAGATCTATTAAGGGGTCAAAAAAATATTACAAATGCAAAAAGAGAGACTGTAAAAATAAACATGTTAAACATGTTTATCTATATATATATATATATAAAGTTACTAAATATATAGTTCCAAAATATATACAAAAAATCTTAAAAAAGAAGAACATGTTAACATTTTTAGTTAGTAAAAAGTTTGTTTTAGTTGATGTAAATAGTTATTTTAAAAGATCTGCTCCTTTTTATCAAATCTATAGTTACTTAATTGATACAAGATCTGTTAAGAGGTCAAAAAAATATTACAAATCCAACGAGAGAGAATGTAAAAATAAACATGTTAAACATGTATAAAGTTATATAAATAAAGTTATATATATAAAGTCACTAAATAGTAATGTACAAAACATTTTAAAAATGAAGAAAACACAAACACAACAATAACAAACAAACACCCTAACAATTGCCTTAAATGCATGATATTAAAATTATATCAACAGACATCAACAGATATGTGAGACTAAAGTATTACCCCTCCCTCCCCCTCCCCCTCCTGACCGGCCCACCTGGAATATCACTTGGCCCACCTTTCATCTCATATCTGGAGCCGGGCCTGGTGTGTGTGTGTGTGTGTGTGTGTGTGTAAGAGATTTTGGTTGGATGACAGTTGTAGTTTACAGTTTGACAAAAGCACAATGTTGTGTTTTATTGCGATTGTACACAAATATAAGTAAACACTTAGTAGTTTGAATAATGTCCTGTATGAACAAAAGGACGGAGTATGTTTTTATGTCTACATTGTTCAATCACGCCAAACACACACACACACACACAAAAACTATTTTTCTAATCAGATCAGGCAAATATTCTGTCTTGGCACACTTCATATAACTTTCAAACTTGTGTACTTATTTCATGTGTCCATTAAGTCCATGAGACCGTAGGGTGTCTCATTTTTCATTTTAGGTTTCAGAAGGTTGCTCACGCATACTTTGTGGTTGATATGTGCCCTCAATGCACACTTTTGCAGAGCCCACACTGATGCAAGCTCTACAGCACACATCTTCTCAAAGGTCAAAGCGGGGTTACGTTTTTGCCCGTCACGCACAGTAACCCTAAAGGCACCGGGGTGGCGGTGCCACCGGCTTGTTTATATATATATATATATATATAGCTGCGAGCAGCGATGAAGGGCCAAAGCCAGCGGCACCGCCACTCCGGTGCCTTTAGGTAACTAAAGGCACCGGGGTTGCGGTGCCACCGGCTTGGGCCCGTAATCGCTGCTCGCAGCTATATATATTTATTATTATTATTATTATTCTAACGACTATCCGGGCACTTTTGGGGCTCTTAATGTGCACGAAAACTCTTGAAACTTTGCACACAGGTCAGAACCCGCGGCCATCAGGGCCGGGCTGAAGCTGGTACCCGGGCGTGGCAGGGGGGCTCGACAGCGCCCCCTGGAACGAGGTCCGAAAACTTGGTCCATAAATCAAACACGCTTGCATGTAATAATATGAAACTCGGTACACATATAGATCTCATCGGTTTATATATCCTTTGTACTTTTACTTTTTACCCCAGCCCAACAGGAAGTCGGCTATTATGGTTTGTTTGGAAGCGTATGCCCCTGGAATTCGATATACTCCTCCTAGAGAATTCAACCAATCGCAACGAAACTCGGTCAGCATGATGTCAAGACATTGAGGATGAAAAATTGCCAGGGGATTTCTGATATCTCGAACGGTTTGGCCGTGACGAGGAAACGAATTTATGGCGAATAATGGAAACAGGAAGTGTGTTATAACTTCTGCATACATTAACTGCTCTTAATGAAACTTCAACAGTGTGTTCGCTGTAAGAGGCCGATCACATGGATGTGACTATTGTGAGTCAAAGTTATAGCGCCACCAACTGGCAGCAGGAAGTGTGTCACTTTCAAAATACTTTGAAATCACCCTCTTATTTTTACCCGATTTGCTTCAAACTTGATGTGTATAATGTAAATACACGGCAGATGTAGACCTGTGAAAGGATTATTGATATCTTAGATACTGTTGCCATGGCAACGCAGCAAACTTTAATATTCTTTTTGGATGCTTTTGAGACTCTTAGCATGCCTGAAATTGCTTAAAATTGCATGAAACTTGACAGACAGATCACATTTATTAGCCAGTAGACATGTGCAAAGTTTCAGAAACGGGCGTGGTGCAGGGGCTCAGTAGCGCCACCTTTTGTGACAAAAGTGTGTGTGGGGGGGGGATTAGTTTCATCTACAGTTACAAAACTTTTTCAACTTGATGAAAATACATTAAAGATGCTAAATTGTGAACGGATATTGAATATCTCAAACGGTTTTGCTATGGCGAGGGATTATGTCAAAAAAAGAATCAGGAAATGTCTCATATCTTTCTAAAATGTAATTATACACCATTTATTTTTCTATAAAATTATACAAATATTAGAACTAAACCCATTTTATTCCCTTTTTTCAATTAAAGAATTATGTTTAAGTTTAAAAACAACCAGAATGGTTGTTTAGTCAAAAATTTTTACATACATAGTGCTATACTGCCCTCTTGTGTTCAAAATCAGGTTGGCCTATTGAATTTGTATATAAATATTATGGATTTTACTGTGGGAATATTTTCCCACCGGTCAATCAACGTGTGACACCGCTGGGGGCTTTAAAATCGCTAACTTGGAAGCGAAAGTTAAATAAGGACGTCTGCACAATACATTAATAATGGTGCAGAGTAGAGCAAGCTTTTTCAATTAATTCCTATGGAAGTAGGAATGAACTAAACAACGTTCACTCTGTTCTGCTCGTCCCTCACCTTGGGCGCGCACAGTTATGAATGCCCGTGCAGCCGTGAGCATTTTAGTTTAGTTTTAAAATTAGTGCCATTTCGGGGGACGTATTACTTTAATTTATTTAACAAAAACACACTGTTGTGTTTTATTGCGAGTGTACACAAATATAAGTAAACACTTTGCAGTTTGAATGATGTCCTGTTTGAAGAAAATGACAGAGTATGTTTTTACGTGTAACACACTGTTCAATCGCGCTGAGCCACCCACACACACACATTCCAGCATTGCAATCTTGACATGCAAGCCTGTTCATTTATACATATGTGCTATATATATATATATATATATATATTAGATCAATATATATGTTTTCCTTAAATAATTTTAAAACCTATGCAATATGGTGGATGTCCAAAAGATGGCACTCACAGACTGTTTTTAAATGGGGTTGGATAAATATCTTTTTGCTTTTAAACTGTGTGTGTGTGTGTGTGTGTGTGTGTGTGTGCCTTGGTGTATGTTAGTGACAAGAGTTCAAGCTTAAGTTTAAGGCCTTGTCTTTTTGGATATATATATATATATTATAATTTTTTCTCCAAAATATTCATATAATCCATATATGTATTTACATGTATTGTTTGCTTTAAATTAAATTAAGATTGTATATTTGGTAATTGAACCTAAATGAATTAAAAATTTATGTGCTATATTTCAGATCAATACAATCAATGTTTTCCTTCATTTTAATCAACACTAACTTTATTCTCATCAGAGTTATACTACCATTAAAAAAAACACATTTGATTTTCTATTTTAATCAATGTAGAATGTGTAACTTAAAAATAAACAAATCAGTGCTCTGTTTGAGGACAAGAAATGAAAACCTATGCAATATGATGAATGTCCAAAAGATGGCACTCAGACTGTTTTTAAATGGGATTGGATAAACATTGTTTTGCTTTTAAACTGTGTGTGTGCGTGTGTGTGCGTGTGTGTGTGTGTGTGTGATTGTGCCTTGGTGTCTGTTCGTGACAAAAGTTTAACCCTTGTTCAATTTAAGTTTAAGGCCTTGTATTTTTGGATTATATATATATATATATATTAGGGGTGTAACGGTTCACAAAATTCACGGTTCGGTTCAATACGATACACTTGTGTCACAGTTCTGTACGTTTTCGATACAGCAAAAAGAAAGAAATGCCAGAGAAATTTCGTTGATTTAATTTTTTTAATTATACTTTTATTAAAACTAACATCATAAAGTATGATATTTTTTTACTTTGAGCAATGATGGAGCTATACTTGACTTTTCTTACGAGCATATAAAACAAAACAGCTCCTTGGACAAAATTAAATGTGATTGAACTAAAATAAACCTTTGTTTATAAGTACTGATTAACATTTGAGGGCAGCAATTGTATTCATAATGTCAAAATAAAACCGACGTAATGTTACTTGAAAGCATAATAGCCTACTATTCCTGCCAAACTCCCATGGTTACAGTTAGTAGTGTTACTACAGTACATCCATGGTGAATGTTGCTGATCTGTGGACACTGGGTAGTTCATTCATGGCACAATGTTTTGATGTTGGGCAATGTTGTGGTCACGCCAGAGTCTCTTACATTATAAGCGCGCTTGCCCACGCACGACGCGCTTACATTTGAAATAACGACATTTTGGACGGCAGGAAAAATGGTCCAACGAACCGTTCGGTTTAAAAATGCGTACCGAAAACCGAACCGAAAGCCTCGTACCGAACGGTTCAATACGAATACGTGTATCGTTACACCCCTAATATATATATATATATATATATATTTATTATTATATATTATTATTAAATTTTTTTCTACAAAATATTCATATAACCCATATATTTTAAGTGTATTGTTTGCTTTAAATTAAATTAAGATTGTATGTTTGGCATCTGAACCTAAATGAATTTAAAATTAATGTGCTATATTTCAGATCAATAAAATAAATGTTTTCCTTAATTTTAATCAACACTAACTTTATTCTCATCTGAATTATAAATAACTTATTTCTGTATAAAATAAAAAATCCCGAATAATCCAGACCAACCAGAGTGCAATATTCCTACAACATCATCAGTGCTGAAGCAGAACTACCAGAGCCGTCCGGCAGATTTTCAGTCTTGTGTGCTTATTTCATGTGTCCGTTAAATCCATGAGACCGTCTGTAGGGTGTCTCATTTTTCATTTTAGGTTTCAGAAGGTTGCTCATGCATACTTTGTGGTTGATATGTGCCCTCGATGCGCACTTTTGCAGAGTCCACACTGATGCAAGCTCTACAGCACACTTCTTTTCGACAGTCAAAGTAGGGTTACATTTTTGCGCGACGTGCACAATAACCCTAAAGGTAACTAAAGGCACCTGGGTTGCGGTGCCACCGGCTTGGGCCCGTAATCGCTGCTCGCAGCTATATTTATTATTATTATTATTATTTTACTACCTTTTGGGCACTTTTGGGGCCCTTAACGTGCTCGAAAACTCTTGAAACTTTGCACACGGGTCAGAACCCGCGGCCATCAGGGCCGGGCTGAAGCTGGTACCCGGGCGTGGCAGGGGGGCTCGACAGCGCCACCTGGAACGGGGTTTGAACACTTGTCCATATATCAAACACGCTTGCATGTAATAATCTGAAACTCGCTACACTTATATATCTCATCGGGCCGAACAACTTTCGTGCTCTAAGTTTTACGCCAGCCCAACAGGAAGTCGGCTATTTAGGGTTGTTTGGAAACGCATGCTCAGGAATTTGAAACACTTCTCCTAGGGAATTCCCCCGTTCGTCTCCAAACTCGGTGTGCATGAAGTCAAGACATTGAGGATGAAAAATTGCCAGGGGATTTTTGATATCTCGAACGGTTTGGCCGTGGTGAGGAAACGAATTTATGGCGAATAATGGAAACAGGAAGTGTGTTATAACTTCTACATACATTAACTGATCTTGATGAAACTTCAGCAGTGAGTTCGCTGTAAGAGGCCGATCACATGGATGTAACTATTGTGAGTCAAAGTTATAGCGCCACCAACTGGCAGCAGGAAGTGTGTCACTTTCTAAATGCTTTTGACAAAAGTGGGGGGGGGGGGGGGTAGTTTTATCTACAGTAACAAAACTCGATATGTATATTGTACTCTTCGAGCCGGACAACTTTCTAATTTACTGTAATTAGCAACGACCAACAGGAAGTCAGATAATTTGGTTTGAATATGGTGAGCCTCTCTCTGAGCTCTGTATGGCAAGCCCTTTTAACATTTAAAAGCTAAGTTTGACTATCCGGAATTAACATTGTTGATATCAACAACGTCTTTCTGACAAGTCGTAATTATATTTTGGATAGTTTGTATTATCATTTAAGATATCTGTAACGTAATTGGCCTATGGCTAAGCCACACCCCCAAACGCGATGAGCCAATCATAGTGCGCATAGCTAACCCAATAAAATGAAAGTTACAGATATCAAATTTCAGATAGCTCTAATCAAAATGAATTTCAAGATATCTTTCACTTGATAATAGATATCTAATATCTATTATCAAAAATATGACTATCCCTAACTCCAGTTTGAGATATCTACAATGCCGTTCTGACTAGTCATAATTTAAATGTATTTAAATGTATTGTTTGCTTTAAATTAAATTAAGATGGTATGTTTGGTAATTTAATCTAAATTAATTTAAAATTTATGCACTATATTTCAGATCAATATATTTGTTTTCCATCATTTTAATCAACACTAATTTTATTCTCATGTAAATTATAAATAACTTATTTCTGTATAAAATAAAAAATCCCGAATAATCCAGACCAACCAGAGCGCACTATTCCTACAACATCATCAGTGCTGAAGCGGAACTACCAGAGCCGTTCGGCAGATAGCGAGCAGATGCAGCATATGTGTTGTAACGAGGCAGGGTCAGGCCAGGGGGGTCCATTTGCAGCTTTTTATTAAGAAAGGTCAAGACAGGCAGGGTGAGCAATGGCAAACAGGGCAGATCAGAAAAGGCAGAGACAAACCAGGTTGACAGGCAAAGGGCAAAGACCTCCAGATAAATACTGGGCTTCTGGATTTACACATTTAAGTGCTGCAAAACAGATTGACTTATGACATCCTATGACAGGGTGGGCAACAGTTTTAGTCTGAGGGCCACAGTTACTTTGGCAAAGTAAACGGAGGGCCACACTTTGGACAATTGCAATTAAACAGTTACATGATTAAATGGTACAAATTAATTCAATGCAAATATGTATAAGGCTACTCTACAGTTACTTTGACTTTGCCAGCCTATTTCAAGGCCTGATATTTATTTTTGCTATAGGCCAGTCTGACCTAGGCCACTCTAAGGTTACAATAACTTGATTTACTTTCCTACACTACCCTGCACATTGTTCATGTCATTCATACCAGCTGTAACTATTCAAGATGGAAAGCTATTAACAAAACTGCAAATGTATGTGTGCAGGTTACATTAATATTAGGGATGTACACGAATATTCGAATTTTCGATCTGTAATTATTATTAGTAAAATAAAATACTATTCGAATTTTACTACGTTGCTTTGCTGGCCGTAAATGCAGTGAATCCATGATAAATCCCAAGCACTAATTCGCAATTATAATTAAATGCACTGGGTGGCGCTGTGGAGTGTGTTAACAAGTTGTGTGTATTTCATCACATAATGTTGTCGTCTGCCTCGCGAAGTTTGGAATTACTTGAAAATGATCTTACTAAATGGAATTACTTTTGATCAAATTAATGAATTAATCTGAGTTATAATATCATCATCACCACAATGAGAAATCACATGAAATCCAAACAGTCGACTGAGGAAAGACAGCTGACCAACACTGCATCACGACTGCAGGTAAGCGCAGCTGGACCCCGCGTGATCCGAGCTTAGATGATAACTTATCTTATAGCAAAATTATTTTGAGACATATACTTCCTTTAAGTTTCGTTGAGGGAGACCGGTTTAAGAGCAGAAAACGCAAAGTGCTGTTAGAAACTTAGAACACCGTTATCTTTGTGTCTCTGAAACGTCTGTCAGCGCAGCGCCTTTTCTCACTCGATCATAAATTGCTGGCGGCGCCCCTGCATGTGGATATTGTTTTTCTCTATATAAACATGAAACAATATAAACACGATAATCATATGCTGACTCGAGTGTGTGTACGTTCTGTACAATATCTGGCGCAACCGCTTTATTAGGCGTTTTTTTCCCGTTCGCGCTGCTTGAGCATTCTTTTATTAATGCTTTTGTTTTTTATATTTTTTGTTTACACATAGGCCTAATGTTTAATGTTTTCAACTAAAAGAAATGGTGACAAAAACGTAAAAAAAAAAAAAACTTAAAAAATAACATCTTTTTCGTTAAATGTCATTTAAATAAACGAATTTTCAATTTTTATGAGCCCAAATATTCGAATGCAATATTTTTGAAAAATGCCCATCCCTAATTAACATACAGACTTCCAGTGTTGGGAAGGATACTTTCAAAATATATTTCGTTGCAGAATACATGACTGGCAAAACCAGCAAAAGTAATGATTATGAATATGTAAAATATAGCAAGGAGATATTTTAATTGTTTATTAATAAATAAGTGTTTTCTTTGTCATTGTCGGCTAAGATGAAGTTGACGATGCTGACTCGCGATCTTCAGTAGCCTAGTGAACGCGCCAGAGAGAAATGCACATTTCATAAGGATTACATAAGCAGAGAGCAGTCTGTAGTCTGTTTTCTTTCGTTTTGAATTGTTCAGTTTAAAAGTAGACATGTGAGGCAAGTAGACTACCTTATATGCTGAGTTTCGGTTCATTTATGAGACGAGCTCCAGTTCACGCGCCGGCGTGATTATCTCGTTATTAATATTTCGTGATTATCTCTATATTGTCTGCTATATTTACTTCTTATTTATTAAATACAGGCAATTGGTTGATGAAACATTGATTAAAATTAAGATACAATTAATACAAAACGAAATTCACTTTAAAGAAAGGTTTTGTGCTTTCTGTTTGATGTCTTTGTGAAAGTTTTAAAGCATCTTTTAGTGCCGCTTTCAGAGCGCTCACGTCCGTAAAGGAGAACACGTCCGTAACATTGTTTTTCCTCATAAATGCGAACACTAAAAATAAAATAAAATGAATATTTTATGTTATGTGGAGACAGAGACAACCCTTATTGCCCATGTATGTCCTATGACATTAAAAATGATTCTAAATTTAAATGATCTCATATATGTGGCTATTGTGATTCACGATCATAGGCCCTGTCCAAAATGGTACACTTCATATGAATTTTCGGTCTTGTGTACTTATTTCATGTGCCCGTTAAATCCATGGGACCGTAGGGCGACAGTGAAAGCGGGGTTACGTTTTTGCACGTCGTGCACAGTTTAGTTTAGCACAGTTTAGTTACCTAAAGGCACCGGGGTGGCAGTGCCACCGGCTTGTTATATATATATATATATATATATATATATATATATATATATATATATAAAAAGGGCCAAAGCCGGCACAACCGCCACTCCGGTGCCTTTAGGTAACTAAAGGCACCGGGGTTGCGGTGCCACCGGCTTGGGCCCGCAATCGCTGCTCGCAGCTATATTTATTATTATTATTATTATTCTAACGAATATCCGGGCACTTTTGGGGCTCTTAACGTGCACGAAAACTCTTGAAACTTTGCACACAGGTCAGAACCCGCGGCCATCAGGGCCGGGCTGAAGCTGGTACCCGGGCGTGGCAGGGGGGCTCGACAGCGCCCCCTGGAACGAGGTCCGAAAACTTGGTCCATAAATCAAACACGCTTGCATGTAATAATATGAAACTCGGTACACATATAGATCTCATCGGTTTATATATCCTTTGTACTTTTACTTTTTACCCCAGCCCAACAGGAAGTCGGCTATTATGGTTTGTTTGGAAGCGTATGCCCCTGGAATTCGATATACTCCTCCTAGAGAATTCAACCAATCGCAACGAAACTCGGTCAGCATGATGTCAAGACATTGAGGATGAAAAATTGCCAGGGGATTTCTGATATCTCGAACGGTTTGGCCGTGACGAGGAAACGAATTTATGGCGAATAATGGAAACAGGAAGTGTGTTATAACTTCTGCATACATTAACTGATCTTGATGAAACTTCAACAGTGTGTTCGCTGTAAGAGGCCGATCACATGGATGTGACTATTGTGAGTCAAAGTTATAGCGCCACCAACTGGCAGCAGGAAGTGTGTCACTTTCAAAATGCTTTGAAATCACCCTCTTATTTTTACCCGATTTGCTTCAAACTTCATCTGTATAATGTAAATACACGCCAGATGTAGACCTGTGAAAGGATTATTGATATCTTAAATACTGTTGCCATGGCAACGCATTAAACTTTAATATTCTTTTTGAATGCTTTTGAGGCTCTTAACATTCTTCAAATTGCATAAAACTCGACAGACACATTACATTTATTAGCTAGTAGACATGTGCAAACTTTCAGAAACGGGCGTGGTGAGGGGCTCAGTAGCGCCAACTTTAGTCAAAAATGGGGTATAGTTTTACCTACAGTAACAAAAAAAGGGAAGGAAAATTGTTCTCCTTGAGCCGGACAACTTTCTAATTTACACTCACTAGCTCGGATCGACAGGAAGTCAGATATTTTGGTTTGAATGTGATTTTCAGGAGGATTTTCTCCCTCCCTCTCTCTCTGTCTCTGCATCTATGTGTGTGTGTGTGTGTGGGGTGAGGGGATTGTCTGTTGAGTGAAAATGCTTTTAAAATAGTTTTTCAAGGTTTTGGGGCCCTTAACGTGCTCGAAAACTCTTGAAACTTTGCACACAGGTCAGAACCCGCGGCCATCAGGGCCGGGCTGAAGATGGTACCCGGGCGTGGCAGAGGGGCTCGACAGCGCCCCCTGGAACGGGGTCCGAAAACTTGGTCCATAAATCAAACACACTTGCATGTAATAATATGAAACTCGGTACACATATAGATCTCATCGGTTCATATATACTTCATGCTCTTACTTTTTACCCCAGCCCAACAGGAAGTCGGCTATTTAGGGTTGTTTGTTAAACGCATGCAATGGAATTTAAAGTACTTCTCCTCGAGAATTCAAAGAAATGCCACGAAACACGCCACGCTGACGAAACTCGGTCAGCATGAAGTCAAGACATTGAGGATGAAAAATTGCCAGGGGATTTTTGATATCTCGAACGGTTTGGCCGTGGCGAGGAAACGAATTTATGGCGAGAAACGTGAAACAGGAAGTGTTATAACTTCAGCATACATTAACTGATCTTAATGAAACTTCAACAGTGTGTTCGCTGTAAGAGGCCGATCACATGGATGTGACTATTGTGAGTCAAAGTTATATCGCCACCAACTGGCAGCAGGAAGTGTGTCACTTTCTAAATGCTTTTGACAAAAGTGGGGGGGTTGGTTTTATCTACAGTAACAAAACTCGATATGTATATTGTACTCTTCGAGCCGGACAACTTTCTAATTTACCGTAATTAGCTACGACCAACAGGAAGTCAGATAATTTGGTTTGAATATGATGAGCCTCTCTCTGAGCTCTGTATGGCAAGCCCATTTAACATTTAAAAGCTAAGTTTGACTATCCGGAATTAACATTGTTGATATCAACAACGTCTTTCTGACAAGTCGTAATTATATTTTGGATAGTTTGTATTATCATTTAAGATATCTGTAACGTAATTGGCCTATGGCTAAGCCACGCCCCCAAACGCGATGAGCCAATCACAGTGCGCATAGCTAACCCAATAAAATGAAAGTTACAGATATCAAATTTCAGATATCTCTAACCAAAATGAATTTCAAGATATCTTTCACTTGATAATAGATATCTAATATCTATTATCAAAATTATGACTATCCCTAACTCCAGTTTGAGATATCTACAATGCCGTTCTGACTAGGCATAATTTAAATGTATTTAAATGTATTGTTTGCTTTAAATTAAATTAAGATTGTATGTTTGGTAATTTAATCTAAATTAATTTAAAATTTATGCACTATATTTAAGATCAATATATTTGTTTTCCATCATTTTAATCAACACTAATTTTATTCTCATGTAAATTATAAATAACTTATTTCTGTATAAAATAAAAAATCCCGAATAATCCAGACCAACCAGAGCGCACTATTCCTACAACATCATCAGTGCTGAAGCGGAACTACCAGAGCCGTTCGGCAGATAGCGAGCAGATGCAGCATATGTGTTGTAACGAGGCAGGGTCAGGCCAGGGGGGTCCATTTGCAGCTTTTTATTAAGAAAGGTCAAGACAGGCAGGGTGAGCAATGGCAAACAGGGCAGAACAGAAAAGGCAGAGACAAACCAGGTTGACAGGCAAAGGGCAAAGACCTCCAGATAAATACTGGGCTTCTGTATTTACACATTTAAGTGCTGCAAAACAGATTGACTTATGACATCCTATGACAGGGGTGGGCAACAGTTTTAGTCTGAGGGCCACAGTTACTTTGGCAAAGTAAACGGAGGGCCACACTTTGGACAATTGCAATTAAACAGTTACATGATTAAATGGTACAAATTAATTCAATGCAAATATGTATAAGGCTACTCTACAGTTACTTTGACTTTGCCAGCCTATTTCAAGGCCTGATATTTATTTTTGCTATAGGCCAGTCTGACCTAGGCCACTCTAAGGTTACAATAACTTGATTTACTTTCCTACACTACCCTGCACATTGTTCATGTCATTCATACCAGCTGTAACTATTCAAGATGGAAAGCTATTAACAAAACTGCAAATGTATGTGTGCAGGTTACATTAACATTAGGGATGTGCACGAATATTCAAATTTTCGATCTGTAATTATTATTAGCAAAATAAAATACTATTCGAATTTTACTACGTTGCTTTGCTGGCCGTAAATGCAGTGAATCCATGATAAATCCCAAGCACTAACTCGCAATTATAATTAAATGCACTGGGTGGCGCTGTGGAGTGTGTTAACAAGTTGTGTGTATTTGATCACATAATGTTGTCGTCTGCCTCGCGAAGTTTGGAATTACTTGAAAATGATTTTACTAAATGGAATTACTTTTGATCAAATTAATTAATTAATCTGAGTTATAATATCATCATCACCACAATGAGAAATCACATGAAATCCAAACAGTCGACTGAGGAAAGACAGCTGACCAACACTGCATTCACGACTGCAGGTAAGCGCAGCTGGACCCCGCGTGATCCGAGCTTAGATGATAACTTATCTTATAGCAAAATTATTTTGAGACGTATACTTCCTTAAAGTTTCGTTGAGGGAGACCGGTTTAAGAACAGAAAACGCAAAGTGCTGTTAGAAACTTAGAACACCGTTATCTTTGTGTCTCTGAAACGTCTGTCAGCGCAGCACCTTTTCTCACTCGATCATAAATTGCTGGCGGCGCCCCTGCATGTGGATATTGCTTTTCTCTATATAAACGTGAAACAATATAAACACGATAATCATATGCTGACTCGAGTGTGTGTACGTTCTGTACGATATCTGGCGCAACCGCTTTATTAGGCGTTTTTTTCCCGTTCGCGCTGCTTGAGCATTCTTTTATTAATGCTTTTGTTTTTTATATTTTTTGTTTACACATAGGCCTAATGTTTAATGTTTTCAACTAAAAGAAATGGTGACAAAAACGTAAAAAAAAAAAAAAACTTAAAAAATAACATCTTTTTCGTTAAATGTCATTTAAATAAACGAATATTCGAATATTCGATTTTTATGAGCCCAAATATTCGAATGCAATATTTTTGAAAAATGCCCATCCCTAATTAACATACAGACTTCCAGTGTTGGGAAGGATACTTTCAAAACATATTTCGTTGCAGAATACATGACTGGCAAAACCAGCAAAAGTAATGATTATGAATATGTAAAATATAGCAAGGAGATATTTTAATTGTTTATTAATAAATAAGTGTTTTCTTTGTCATTGTCGGCTAAGATGAAGTTGACGATGCTGACTCGCGATCTTCAGTAGCCTAGTGAACGCGCCAGAGAGAAATGCACATTTCATAAGGATTACATAAGCAGAGAGCAGTCTGTAGTCTGTTTTCTTTCGTTTTGAATTGTTCAGTTTAAAAGTAGACATGTGAGGCAAGTAGACTACCTTATATGCTGAGTTTCGGTTCATTTATGAGACGAGCTCCAGTTCACGCGCCGGCGTGATTATCTCGTTATTAATATTTCGTGATTATCTCTATATTGTCTGCTATATTTACTTCTTATTTATTAAATACAGGCAATTGGTTGATGAAACATTGATTAAAATTAAGATACAATTAATACAAAACGAAATTCACTTTAAAGAAAGGTTTTGTGCTTTCTGTTTGATGTCTTTGTGAAAGTTTTAAAGCATCTTTTAGTGCCGCTTTCAGAGCGCTCACGTCCGTAAAGGAGAACACGTCCGTAACATTGTTTTTCCTCATAAATGCGAACACTAAAAATAAAATAAAATGAATATTTTATGTTATGTGGAGACAGAGACAACCCTTATTGCCCATGTATGTCCTATGACATTAAAAATGATTCTAAATTTAAATGATCTCATATATGTGGCTATTGTGATTCACGATCATAGGCCCTGTCCAAAATGGTACACTTCATATGAATTTTCGGTCTTGTGTACTTATTTCATGTGCCCGTTAAATCCATGGGACCGTAGGGCGACAGTGAAAGCGGGGTTACGTTTTTGCACGTCGTGCACAGTTTAGTTTAGCACAGTTTAGTTACCTAAAGGCACCGGGGTGGCAGTGCCACCGGCTTGTTTATATATATATATATATATATATATATATATATATATATATATATATATATATATATATATAAAAAGGGCCAAAGCCGGCACAACCGCCACTCCGGTGCCTTTAGGTAACTAAAGGCACCGGGGTTGCGGTGCCACCGGCTTGGGCCCGCAATCGCTGCTCGCAGCTATATTTATTATTATTATTATTATTCTAACGAATATCCGGGCACTTTTGGGGCTCTTAACGTGCACGAAAACTCTTGAAACTTTGCACACAGGTCAGAACCCGCGGCCATCAGGGCCGGGCTGAAGCTGGTACCCGGGCGTGGCAGGGGGGCTCGACAGCGCCCCCTGGAACGAGGTCCGAAAACTTGGTCCATAAATCAAACACGCTTGCATGTAATAATATGAAACTCGGTACACATATAGATCTCATCGGTTTATATATCCTTTGTACTTTTACTTTTTACCCCAGCCCAACAGGAAGTC
Source organism: Tiaroga cobitis (assembly GCA_030578255.1). Lineage (NCBI taxonomy): Eukaryota > Metazoa > Chordata > Actinopteri > Cypriniformes > Leuciscidae > Tiaroga > Tiaroga cobitis. Next base: position 10,868,139 of record CM060608.1, read on the forward strand.
GGCTATTATGGTTTGTTTGGAAGCGTATGCCCCTGGAATTCGATATACTCCTCCTAGAGAATTCAACCAATCGCAACGAAACTCGGTCAGCATGATGTCAAGACATTGAGGATGAAAAATTGCCAGGGGATTTCTGATATCTCGAACGGTTTGGCCGTGACGAGGAAACGAATTTATGGCGAATAATGGAAACAGGAAGTGTGTTATAACTTCTGCATACATTAACTGATCTTGATGAAACTTCAACAGTGTGTTCGCTGTAAGAGGCCGATCACATGGATGTGACTATTGTGAGTCAAAGTTATAGCGCCACCAACTGGCAGCAGGAAGTGTGTCACTTTCAAAATGCTTTGAAATCACCCTCTTATTTTTACCCGATTTGCTTCAAACTTCATCTGTATAATGTAAATACACGCCAGATGTAGACCTGTGAAAGGATTATTGATATCTTAAATACTGTTGCCATGGCAACGCATTAAACTTTAATATTCTTTTTGAATGCTTTTGAGGCTCTTAACATTCTTCAAATTGCATAAAACTCGACAGACACATTACATTTATTAGCTAGTAGACATGTGCAAACTTTCAGAAACGGGCGTGGTGAGGGGCTCAGTAGCGCCAACTTTAGTCAAAAATGGGGTATAGTTTTACCTACAGTAACAAAAAAAGGGAAGGAAAATTGTTCTCCTTGAGCCGGACAACTTTCTAATTTACACTCACTAGCTCGGATCGACAGGAAGTCAGATATTTTGGTTTGAATGTGATTTTCAGGAGGATTTTCTCCCTCCCTCTCTCTCTGTCTCTGCATCTATGTGTGTGTGTGTGTGTGGGGTGAGGGGATTGTCTGTTGAGTGAAAATGCTTTTAAAATAGTTTTTCAAGGTTTTGGGGCCCTTAACGTGCTCGAAAACTCTTGAAACTTTGCACACAGGTCAGAACCCGCGGCCATCAGGGCCGGGCTGAAGATGGTACCCGGGCGTGGCAGAGGGGCTCGACAGCGCCCCCTGGAACGGGGTCCGAAAACTTGGTCCATAAATCAAACACACTTGCATGTAATAATATGAAACTCGGTACACATATAGATCTCATCGGTTCATATATACTTCATGCTCTTACTTTTTACCCCAGCCCAACAGGAAGTCGGCTATTTAGGGTTGTTTGTTAAACGCATGCAATGGAATTTAAAGTACTTCTCCTCGAGAATTCAAAGAAATGCCACGAAACACGCCACGCTGACGAAACTCGGTCAGCATGAAGTCAAGACATTGAGGATGAAAAATTGCCAGGGGATTTTTGATATCTCGAACGGTTTGGCCGTGGCGAGGAAACGAATTTATGGCGAGAAACGTGAAACAGGAAGTGTTATAACTTCAGCATACATTAACTGATCTTAATGAAACTTCAACAGTGTGTTCGCTGTAAGAGGCCGATCACATGGATGTGACTATTGTGAGTCAAAGTTATATCGCCACCAACTGGCAGCAGGAAGTGTGTCACTTTCTAAATGCTTTTGACAAAAGTGGGGGGGTTGGTTTTATCTACAGTAACAAAACTCGATATGTATATTGTACTCTTCGAGCCGGACAACTTTCTAATTTACCGTAATTAGCTACGACCAACAGGAAGTCAGATAATTTGGTTTGAATATGATGAGCCTCTCTCTGAGCTCTGTATGGCAAGCCCATTTAACATTTAAAAGCTAAGTTTGACTATCCGGAATTAACATTGTTGATATCAACAACGTCTTTCTGACAAGTCGTAATTATATTTTGGATAGTTTGTATTATCATTTAAGATATCTGTAACGTAATTGGCCTATGGCTAAGCCACGCCCCCAAACGCGATGAGCCAATCACAGTGCGCATAGCTAACCCAATAAAATGAAAGTTACAGATATCAAATTTCAGATATCTCTAACCAAAATGAATTTCAAGATATCTTTCACTTGATAATAGATATCTAATATCTATTATCAAAATTATGACTATCCCTAACTCCAGTTTGAGATATCTACAATGCCGTTCTGACTAGGCATAATTTAAATGTATTTAAATGTATTGTTTGCTTTAAATTAAATTAAGATTGTATGTTTGGTAATTTAATCTAAATTAATTTAAAATTTATGCACTATATTTAAGATCAATATATTTGTTTTCCATCATTTTAATCAACACTAATTTTATTCTCATGTAAATTATAAATAACTTATTTCTGTATAAAATAAAAAATCCCGAATAATCCAGACCAACCAGAGCGCACTATTCCTACAACATCATCAGTGCTGAAGCGGAACTACCAGAGCCGTTCGGCAGATAGCGAGCAGATGCAGCATATGTGTTGTAACGAGGCAGGGTCAGGCCAGGGGGGTCCATTTGCAGCTTTTTATTAAGAAAGGTCAAGACAGGCAGGGTGAGCAATGGCAAACAGGGCAGAACAGAAAAGGCAGAGACAAACCAGGTTGACAGGCAAAGGGCAAAGACCTCCAGATAAATACTGGGCTTCTGTATTTACACATTTAAGTGCTGCAAAACAGATTGACTTATGACATCCTATGACAGGGGTGGGCAACAGTTTTAGTCTGAGGGCCACAGTTACTTTGGCAAAGTAAACGGAGGGCCACACTTTGGACAATTGCAATTAAACAGTTACATGATTAAATGGTACAAATTAATTCAATGCAAATATGTATAAGGCTACTCTACAGTTACTTTGACTTTGCCAGCCTATTTCAAGGCCTGATATTTATTTTTGCTATAGGCCAGTCTGACCTAGGCCACTCTAAGGTTACAATAACTTGATTTACTTTCCTACACTACCCTGCACATTGTTCATGTCATTCATACCAGCTGTAACTATTCAAGATGGAAAGCTATTAACAAAACTGCAAATGTATGTGTGCAGGTTACATTAACATTAGGGATGTGCACGAATATTCAAATTTTCGATCTGTAATTATTATTAGCAAAATAAAATACTATTCGAATTTTACTACGTTGCTTTGCTGGCCGTAAATGCAGTGAATCCATGATAAATCCCAAGCACTAACTCGCAATTATAATTAAATGCACTGGGTGGCGCTGTGGAGTGTGTTAACAAGTTGTGTGTATTTGATCACATAATGTTGTCGTCTGCCTCGCGAAGTTTGGAATTACTTGAAAATGATTTTACTAAATGGAATTACTTTTGATCAAATTAATTAATTAATCTGAGTTATAATATCATCATCACCACAATGAGAAATCACATGAAATCCAAACAGTCGACTGAGGAAAGACAGCTGACCAACACTGCATTCACGACTGCAGGTAAGCGCAGCTGGACCCCGCGTGATCCGAGCTTAGATGATAACTTATCTTATAGCAAAATTATTTTGAGACGTATACTTCCTTAAAGTTTCGTTGAGGGAGACCGGTTTAAGAACAGAAAACGCAAAGTGCTGTTAGAAACTTAGAACACCGTTATCTTTGTGTCTCTGAAACGTCTGTCAGCGCAGCACCTTTTCTCACTCGATCATAAATTGCTGGCGGCGCCCCTGCATGTGGATATTGCTTTTCTCTATATAAACGTGAAACAATATAAACACGATAATCATATGCTGACTCGAGTGTGTGTACGTTCTGTACGATATCTGGCGCAACCGCTTTATTAGGCGTTTTTTTCCCGTTCGCGCTGCTTGAGCATTCTTTTATTAATGCTTTTGTTTTTTATATTTTTTGTTTACACATAGGCCTAATGTTTAATGTTTTCAACTAAAAGAAATGGTGACAAAAACGTAAAAAAAAAAAAAAACTTAAAAAATAACATCTTTTTCGTTAAATGTCATTTAAATAAACGAATATTCGAATATTCGATTTTTATGAGCCCAAATATTCGAATGCAATATTTTTGAAAAATGCCCATCCCTAATTAACATACAGACTTCCAGTGTTGGGAAGGATACTTTCAAAACATATTTCGTTGCAGAATACATGACTGGCAAAACCAGCAAAAGTAATGATTATGAATATGTAAAATATAGCAAGGAGATATTTTAATTGTTTATTAATAAATAAGTGTTTTCTTTGTCATTGTCGGCTAAGATGAAGTTGACGATGCTGACTCGCGATCTTCAGTAGCCTAGTGAACGCGCCAGAGAGAAATGCACATTTCATAAGGATTACATAAGCAGAGAGCAGTCTGTAGTCTGTTTTCTTTCGTTTTGAATTGTTCAGTTTAAAAGTAGACATGTGAGGCAAGTAGACTACCTTATATGCTGAGTTTCGGTTCATTTATGAGACGAGCTCCAGTTCACGCGCCGGCGTGATTATCTCGTTATTAATATTTCGTGATTATCTCTATATTGTCTGCTATATTTACTTCTTATTTATTAAATACAGGCAATTGGTTGATGAAACATTGATTAAAATTAAGATACAATTAATACAAAACGAAATTCACTTTAAAGAAAGGTTTTGTGCTTTCTGTTTGATGTCTTTGTGAAAGTTTTAAAGCATCTTTTAGTGCCGCTTTCAGAGCGCTCACGTCCGTAAAGGAGAACACGTCCGTAACATTGTTTTTCCTCATAAATGCGAACACTAAAAATAAAATAAAATGAATATTTTATGTTATGTGGAGACAAAGACAACCCTTATTGCCCATGTATGTCCTATGACATTAAAAATGATTCTAAATTTAAATGATCTCATATATGTGGCTATTGTGATTCACGATCATAGGCCCTGTCCAAAATGGTACACTTCATATGAATTTTCGGTCTTGTGTACTTATTTCATGTGCCCGTTAAATCCATGGGACCGTAGGGCGACAGTGAAAGCGGGGTTACGTTTTTGCACGTCGTGCACAGTTTAGTTTAGCACAGTTTAGTTACCTAAAGGCACCGGGGTGGCAGTGCCACCGGCTTGTTTATATATATATATATATATATATATATATATATATATATATATATATATATATATATAAAAAGGGCCAAAGCCGGCACAACCGCCACTCCGGTGCCTTTAGGTAACTAAAGGCACCGGGGTTGCGGTGCCACCGGCTTGGGCCCGCAATCGCTGCTCGCAGCTATATTTATTATTATTATTATTATTCTAACGAATATCCGGGCACTTTTGGGGCTCTTAACGTGCACGAAAACTCTTGAAACTTTGCACACAGGTCAGAACCCGCGGCCATCAGGGCCGGGCTGAAGCTGGTACCCGGGCGTGGCAGGGGGGCTCGACAGCGCCCCCTGGAACGAGGTCCGAAAACTTGGTCCATAAATCAAACACGCTTGCATGTAATAATATGAAACTCGGTACACATATAGATCTCATCGGTTTATATATCCTTTGTACTTTTACTTTTTACCCCAGCCCAACAGGAAGTCGGCTATTATGGTTTGTTTGGAAGCGTATGCCCCTGGAATTCGATATACTCCTCCTAGAGAATTCAACCAATCGCAACGAAACTCGGTCAGCATGATGTCAAGACATTGAGGATGAAAAATTGCCAGGGGATTTCTGATATCTCGAACGGTTTGGCCGTGACGAGGAAACGAATTTATGGCGAATAATGGAAACAGGAAGTGTGTTATAACTTCTGCATACATTAACTGATCTTGATGAAACTTCAACAGTGTGTTCGCTGTAAGAGGCCGATCACATGGATGTGACTATTGTGAGTCAAAGTTATAGCGCCACCAACTGGCAGCAGGAAGTGTGTCACTTTCAAAATGCTTTGAAATCACCCTCTTATTTTTACCCGATTTGCTTCAAACTTCATCTGTATAATGTAAATACACGCCAGATGTAGACCTGTGAAAGGATTATTGATATCTTAAATACTGTTGCCATGGCAACGCATTAAACTTTAATATTCTTTTTGAATGCTTTTGAGGCTCTTAACATTCTTCAAATTGCATAAAACTCGACAGACACATTACATTTATTAGCTAGTAGACATGTGCAAACTTTCAGAAACGGGCGTGGTGAGGGGCTCAGTAGCGCCAACTTTAGTCAAAAATGGGGTATAGTTTTACCTACAGTAACAAAAAAAGGGAAGGAAAATTGTTCTCCTTGAGCCGGACAACTTTCTAATTTACACTCACTAGCTCGGATCGACAGGAAGTCAGATATTTTGGTTTGAATGTGATTTTCAGGAGGATTTTCTCCCTCCCTCTCTCTCTGTCTCTGCATCTATGTGTGTGTGTGTGTGTGGGGTGAGGGGATTGTCTGTTGAGTGAAAATGCTTTTAAAATAGTTTTTCAAGGTTTTGGGGCCCTTAACGTGCTCGAAAACTCTTGAAACTTTGCACACAGGTCAGAACCCGCGGCCATCAGGGCCGGGCTGAAGATGGTACCCGGGCGTGGCAGAGGGGCTCGACAGCGCCCCCTGGAACGGGGTCCGAAAACTTGGTCCATAAATCAAACACACTTGCATGTAATAATATGAAACTCGGTACACATATAGATCTCATCGGTTCATATATACTTCATGCTCTTACTTTTTACCCCAGCCCAACAGGAAGTCGGCTATTTAGGGTTGTTTGTTAAACGCATGCAATGGAATTTAAAGTACTTCTCCTCGAGAATTCAAAGAAATGCCACGAAACACGCCACGCTGACGAAACTCGGTCAGCATGAAGTCAAGACATTGAGGATGAAAAATTGCCAGGGGATGTTTGATATCTCGAACGGTTTGGCCGTGGCGAGGAAACGAATTTATGGCGAGAAACGTGAAACAGGAAGTGTTATAACTTCAGCATACATTAACTGATCTTAATGAAACTTCAACAGTGTGTTCGCTGTAAGAGGCCGATCACATGGATGTGACTATTGTGAGTCAAAGTTATATCGCCACCAACTGGCAGCAGGAAGTGTGTCACTTTCTAAATGCTTTTGACAAAAGTGGGGGGGTTGGTTTTATCTACAGTAACAAAACTCGATATGTATATTGTACTCTTCGAGCCGGACAACTTTCTAATTTACCGTAATTAGCTACGACCAACAGGAAGTCAGATAATTTGGTTTGAATATGATGAGCCTCTCTCTGAGCTCTGTATGGCAAGCCCATTTAACATTTAAAAGCTAAGTTTGACTATCCGGAATTAACATTGTTGATATCAACAACGTCTTTCTGACAAGTCGTAATTATATTTTGGATAGTTTGTATTATCATTTAAGATATCTGTAACGTAATTGGCCTATGGCTAAGCCACGCCCCCAAACGCGATGAGCCAATCACAGTGCGCATAGCTAACCCAATAAAATGAAAGTTACAGATATCAAATTTCAGATATCTCTAACCAAAATGAATTTCAAGATATCTTTCACTTGATAATAGATATCTAATATCTATTATCAAAATTATGACTATCCCTAACTCCAGTTTGAGATATCTACAATGCCGTTCTGACTAGGCATAATTTAAATGTATTTAAATGTATTGTTTGCTTTAAATTAAATTAAGATTGTATGTTTGGTAATTTAATCTAAATTAATTTAAAATTTATGCACTATATTTAAGATCAATATATTTGTTTTCCATCATTTTAATCAACACTAATTTTATTCTCATGTAAATTATAAATAACTTATTTCTGTATAAAATAAAAAATCCCGAATAATCCAGACCAACCAGAGCGCACTATTCCTACAACATCATCAGTGCTGAAGCGGAACTACCAGAGCCGTTCGGCAGATAGCGAGCAGATGCAGCATATGTGTTGTAACGAGGCAGGGTCAGGCCAGGGGGGTCCATTTGCAGCTTTTTATTAAGAAAGGTCAAGACAGGCAGGGTGAGCAATGGCAAACAGGGCAGAACAGAAAAGGCAGAGACAAACCAGGTTGACAGGCAAAGGGCAAAGACCTCCAGATAAATACTGGGCTTCTGTATTTACACATTTAAGTGCTGCAAAACAGATTGACTTATGACATCCTATGACAGGGGTGGGCAACAGTTTTAGTCTGAGGGCCACAGTTACTTTGGCAAAGTAAACGGAGGGCCACACTTTGGACAATTGCAATTAAACAGTTACATGATTAAATGGTACAAATTAATTCAATGCAAATATGTATAAGGCTACTCTACAGTTACTTTGACTTTGCCAGCCTATTTCAAGGCCTGATATTTATTTTTGCTATAGGCCAGTCTGACCTAGGCCACTCTAAGGTTACAATAACTTGATTTACTTTCCTACACTACCCTGCACATTGTTCATGTCATTCATACCAGCTGTAACTATTCAAGATGGAAAGCTATTAACAAAACTGCAAATGTATGTGTGCAGGTTACATTAACATTAGGGATGTGCACGAATATTCAAATTTTCGATCTGTAATTATTATTAGCAAAATAAAATACTATTCGAATTTTACTACGTTGCTTTGCTGGCCGTAAATGCAGTGAATCCATGATAAATCCCAAGCACTAACTCGCAATTATAATTAAATGCACTGGGTGGCGCTGTGGAGTGTGTTAACAAGTTGTGTGTATTTGATCACATAATGTTGTCGTCTGCCTCGCGAAGTTTGGAATTACTTGAAAATGATTTTACTAAATGGAATTACTTTTGATCAAATTAATTAATTAATCTGAGTTATAATATCATCATCACCACAATGAGAAATCACATGAAATCCAAACAGTCGACTGAGGAAAGACAGCTGACCAACACTGCATTCACGACTGCAGGTAAGCGCAGCTGGACCCCGCGTGATCCGAGCTTAGATGATAACTTATCTTATAGCAAAATTATTTTGAGACGTATACTTCCTTAAAGTTTCGTTGAGGGAGACCGGTTTAAGAACAGAAAACGCAAAGTGCTGTTAGAAACTTAGAACACCGTTATCTTTGTGTCTCTGAAACGTCTGTCAGCGCAGCACCTTTTCTCACTCGATCATAAATTGCTGGCGGCGCCCCTGCATGTGGATATTGCTTTTCTCTATATAAACGTGAAACAATATAAACACGATAATCATATGCTGACTCGAGTGTGTGTACGTTCTGTACGATATCTGGCGCAACCGCTTTATTAGGCGTTTTTTTCCCGTTCGCGCTGCTTGAGCATTCTTTTATTAATGCTTTTGTTTTTTATATTTTTTGTTTACACATAGGCCTAATGTTTAATGTTTTCAACTAAAAGAAATGGTGACAAAAACGTAAAAAAAAAAAAAAACTTAAAAAATAACATCTTTTTCGTTAAATGTCATTTAAATAAACGAATATTCGAATATTCGATTTTTATGAGCCCAAATATTCGAATGCAATATTTTTGAAAAATGCCCATCCCTAATTAACATACAGACTTCCAGTGTTGGGAAGGATACTTTCAAAACATATTTCGTTGCAGAATACATGACTGGCAAAACCAGCAAAAGTAATGATTATGAATATGTAAAATATAGCAAGGAGATATTTTAATTGTTTATTAATAAATAAGTGTTTTCTTTGTCATTGTCGGCTAAGATGAAGTTGACGATGCTGACTCGCGATCTTCAGTAGCCTAGTGAACGCGCCAGAGAGAAATGCACATTTCATAAGGATTACATAAGCAGAGAGCAGTCTGTAGTCTGTTTTCTTTCGTTTTGAATTGTTCAGTTTAAAAGTAGACATGTGAGGCAAGTAGACTACCTTATATGCTGAGTTTCGGTTCATTTATGAGACGAGCTCCAGTTCACGCGCCGGCGTGATTATCTCGTTATTAATATTTCGTGATTATCTCTATATTGTCTGCTATATTTACTTCTTATTTATTAAATACAGGCAATTGGTTGATGAAACATTGATTAAAATTAAGATACAATTAATACAAAACGAAATTCACTTTAAAGAAAGGTTTTGTGCTTTCTGTTTGATGTCTTTGTGAAAGTTTTAAAGCATCTTTTAGTGCCGCTTTCAGAGCGCTCACGTCCGTAAAGGAGAACACGTCCGTAACATTGTTTTTCCTCATAAATGCGAACACTAAAAATAAAATAAAATGAATATTTTATGTTATGTGGAGACAGAGACAACCCTTATTGCCCATGTATGTCCTATGACATTAAAAATGATTCTAAATTTAAATGATCTCATATATGTGGCTATTGTGATTCACGATCATAGGCCCTGTCCAAAATGGTACACTTCATATGAATTTTCGGTCTTGTGTACTTATTTCATGTGCCCGTTAAATCCATGGGACCGTAGGGCGACAGTGAAAGCGGGGTTACGTTTTTGCACGTCGTGCACAGTTTAGTTTAGCACAGTTTAGTTACCTAAAGGCACCGGGGTGGCAGTGCCACCGGCTTGTTTATATATATATATATATATATATATATATATATATATATATATATATATATATATATATATAAAAAGGGCCAAAGCCGGCACAACCGCCACTCCGGTGCCTTTAGGTAACTAAAGGCACCGGGGTTGCGGTGCCACCGGCTTGGGCCCGCAATCGCTGCTCGCAGCTATATTTATTATTATTATTATTATTCTAACGAATATCCGGGCACTTTTGGGGCTCTTAACGTGCACGAAAACTCTTGAAACTTTGCACACAGGTCAGAACCCGCGGCCATCAGGGCCGGGCTGAAGCTGGTACCCGGGCGTGGCAGGGGGGCTCGACAGCGCCCCCTGGAACGAGGTCCGAAAACTTGGTCCATAAATCAAACACGCTTGCATGTAATAATATGAAACTCGGTACACATATAGATCTCATCGGTTTATATATCCTTTGTACTTTTACTTTTTACCCCAGCCCAACAGGAAGTCGGCTATTATGGTTTGTTTGGAAGCGTATGCCCCTGGAATTCGATATACTCCTCCTAGAGAATTCAACCAATCGCAACGAAACTCGGTCAGCATGATGTCAAGACATTGAGGATGAAAAATTGCCAGGGGATTTCTGATATCTCGAACGGTTTGGCCGTGACGAGGAAACGAATTTATGGCGAATAATGGAAACAGGAAGTGTGTTATAACTTCTGCATACATTAACTGATCTTGATGAAACTTCAACAGTGTGTTCGCTGTAAGAGGCCGATCACATGGATGTGACTATTGTGAGTCAAAGTTATAGCGCCACCAACTGGCAGCAGGAAGTGTGTCACTTTCAAAATGCTTTGAAATCACCCTCTTATTTTTACCCGATTTGCTTCAAACTTCATCTGTATAATGTAAATACACGCCAGATGTAGACCTGTGAAAGGATTATTGATATCTTAAATACTGTTGCCATGGCAACGCATTAAACTTTAATATTCTTTTTGAATGCTTTTGAGGCTCTTAACATTCTTCAAATTGCATAAAACTCGACAGACACATTACATTTATTAGCTAGTAGACATGTGCAAACTTTCAGAAACGGGCGTGGTGAGGGGCTCAGTAGCGCCAACTTTAGTCAAAAATGGGGTATAGTTTTACCTACAGTAACAAAAAAAGGGAAGGAAAATTGTTCTCCTTGAGCCGGACAACTTTCTAATTTACACTCACTAGCTCGGATCGACAGGAAGTCAGATATTTTGGTTTGAATGTGATTTTCAGGAGGATTTTCTCCCTCCCTCTCTCTCTGTCTCTGCATCTATGTGTGTGTGTGTGTGTGGGGTGAGGGGATTGTCTGTTGAGTGAAAATGCTTTTAAAATAGTTTTTCAAGGTTTTGGGGCCCTTAACGTGCTCGAAAACTCTTGAAACTTTGCACACAGGTCAGAACCCGCGGCCATCAGGGCCGGGCTGAAGATGGTACCCGGGCGTGGCAGAGGGGCTCGACAGCGCCCCCTGGAACGGGGTCCGAAAACTTGGTCCATAAATCAAACACACTTGCATGTAATAATATGAAACTCGGTACACATATAGATCTCATCGGTTCATATATACTTCATGCTCTTACTTTTTACCCCAGCCCAACAGGAAGTCGGCTATTTAGGGTTGTTTGTTAAACGCATGCAATGGAATTTAAAGTACTTCTCCTCGAGAATTCAAAGAAATGCCACGAAACACGCCACGCTGACGAAACTCGGTCAGCATGAAGTCAAGACATTGAGGATGAAAAATTGCCAGGGGATGTTTGATATCTCGAACGGTTTGGCCGTGGCGAGGAAACGAATTTATGGCGAGAAACGTGAAACAGGAAGTGTTATAACTTCAGCATACATTAACTGATCTTAATGAAACTTCAACAGTGTGTTCGCTGTAAGAGGCCGATCACATGGATGTGACTATTGTGAGTCAAAGTTATATCGCCACCAACTGGCAGCAGGAAGTGTGTCACTTTCTAAATGCTTTTGACAAAAGTGGGGGGGTTGGTTTTATCTACAGTAACAAAACTCGATATGTATATTGTACTCTTCGAGCCGGACAACTTTCTAATTTACCGTAATTAGCTACGACCAACAGGAAGTCAGATAATTTGGTTTGAATATGATGAGCCTCTCTCTGAGCTCTGTATGGCAAGCCCATTTAACATTTAAAAGCTAAGTTTGACTATCCGGAATTAACATTGTTGATATCAACAACGTCTTTCTGACAAGTCGTAATTATATTTTGGATAGTTTGTATTATCATTTAAGATATCTGTAACGTAATTGGCCTATGGCTAAGCCACGCCCCCAAACGCGATGAGCCAATCACAGTGCGCATAGCTAACCCAATAAAATGAAAGTTACAGATATCAAATTTCAGATATCTCTAACCAAAATGAATTTCAAGATATCTTTCACTTGATAATAGATATCTAATATCTATTATCAAAATTATGACTATCCCTAACTCCAGTTTGAGATATCTACAATGCCGTTCTGACTAGGCATAATTTAAATGTATTTAAATGTATTGTTTGCTTTAAATTAAATTAAGATTGTATGTTTGGTAATTTAATCTAAATTAATTTAAAATTTATGCACTATATTTAAGATCAATATATTTGTTTTCCATCATTTTAATCAACACTAATTTTATTCTCATGTAAATTATAAATAACTTATTTCTGTATAAAATAAAAAATCCCGAATAATCCAGACCAACCAGAGCGCACTATTCCTACAACATCATCAGTGCTGAAGCGGAACTACCAGAGCCGTTCGGCAGATAGCGAGCAGATGCAGCATATGTGTTGTAACGAGGCAGGGTCAGGCCAGGGGGGTCCATTTGCAGCTTTTTATTAAGAAAGGTCAAGACAGGCAGGGTGAGCAATGGCAAACAGGGCAGAACAGAAAAGGCAGAGACAAACCAGGTTGACAGGCAAAGGGCAAAGACCTCCAGATAAATACTGGGCTTCTGTATTTACACATTTAAGTGCTGCAAAACAGATTGACTTATGACATCCTATGACAGGGGTGGGCAACAGTTTTAGTCTGAGGGCCACAGTTACTTTGGCAAAGTAAACGGAGGGCCACACTTTGGACAATTGCAATTAAACAGTTACATGATTAAATGGTACAAATTAATTCAATGCAAATATGTATAAGGCTACTCTACAGTTACTTTGACTTTGCCAGCCTATTTCAAGGCCTGATATTTATTTTTGCTATAGGCCAGTCTGACCTAGGCCACTCTAAGGTTACAATAACTTGATTTACTTTCCTACACTACCCTGCACATTGTTCATGTCATTCATACCAGCTGTAACTATTCAAGATGGAAAGCTATTAACAAAACTGCAAATGTATGTGTGCAGGTTACATTAACATTAGGGATGTGCACGAATATTCAAATTTTCGATCTGTAATTATTATTAGCAAAATAAAATACTATTCGAATTTTACTACGTTGCTTTGCTGGCCGTAAATGCAGTGAATCCATGATAAATCCCAAGCACTAACTCGCAATTATAATTAAATGCACTGGGTGGCGCTGTGGAGTGTGTTAACAAGTTGTGTGTATTTGATCACATAATGTTGTCGTCTGCCTCGCGAAGTTTGGAATTACTTGAAAATGATTTTACTAAATGGAATTACTTTTGATCAAATTAATTAATTAATCTGAGTTATAATATCATCATCACCACAATGAGAAATCACATGAAATCCAAACAGTCGACTGAGGAAAGACAGCTGACCAACACTGCATTCACGACTGCAGGTAAGCGCAGCTGGACCCCGCGTGATCCGAGCTTAGATGATAACTTATCTTATAGCAAAATTATTTTGAGACGTATACTTCCTTAAAGTTTCGTTGAGGGAGACCGGTTTAAGAACAGAAAACGCAAAGTGCTGTTAGAAACTTAGAACACCGTTATCTTTGTGTCTCTGAAACGTCTGTCAGCGCAGCACCTTTTCTCACTCGATCATAAATTGCTGGCGGCGCCCCTGCATGTGGATATTGCTTTTCTCTATATAAACGTGAAACAATATAAACACGATAATCATATGCTGACTCGAGTGTGTGTACGTTCTGTACGATATCTGGCGCAACCGCTTTATTAGGCGTTTTTTTCCCGTTCGCGCTGCTTGAGCATTCTTTTATTAATGCTTTTGTTTTTTATATTTTTTGTTTACACATAGGCCTAATGTTTAATGTTTTCAACTAAAAGAAATGGTGACAAAAACGTAAAAAAAAAAAAAAACTTAAAAAATAACATCTTTTTCGTTAAATGTCATTTAAATAAACGAATATTCGAATATTCGATTTTTATGAGCCCAAATATTCGAATGCAATATTTTTGAAAAATGCCCATCCCTAATTAACATACAGACTTCCAGTGTTGGGAAGGATACTTTCAAAACATATTTCGTTGCAGAATACATGACTGGCAAAACCAGCAAAAGTAATGATTATGAATATGTAAAATATAGCAAGGAGATATTTTAATTGTTTATTAATAAATAAGTGTTTTCTTTGTCATTGTCGGCTAAGATGAAGTTGACAATGCTGACTCGCGATCTTCAGTAGCCTAGTGAACGCGCCAGAGAGAAATGCACATTTCATAAGGATTACATAAGCAGAGAGCAGTCTGTAGTCTGTTTTCTTTCGTTTTGAATTGTTCAGTTTAAAAGTAGACATGTGAGGTTTCATTTATGAGACGAGCTCCAGTTCACGCGCCGGCGTGATTATCTCGTTATTAATGTTTCGTGATTATCTCTATATTGTCTGCTATATTTACTTCTTATTTATTAAATACAGGCAATTGGTTGATGAAACATTGATTAAAATTAAGATACAATTAATACAAAACGAAATTCACTTTAAAGAAAGGTTTTGTGCTTTCTGTTTGATCTCTTTGTGAAAGTTTTAAAGCATCTTTTAGTGCCGCTTTCAGAGCGCTCACGTCCGTAACGGAGAACACGTCCGTAACATTGTTTTTACTCATAAATGCGAACACGAAAAATAAAATAAAATGAATATTTTATGTTATGTGGAGACAGAGACAACCCTTCATCCGGTGGGTAGTATTAATTTTGGTTTGCGCAGTGTAATTCACAGAATTACTAAAACATATTTGCCACCTAAGTTAAAGATTGTTTTGTGTCACGCATGTTTATTTCGGCGTGTTTCATCCAAATTGCGATCGCATCGCGGGGGCCGGATTGAAGCACTATGCGGGCCGTATATTGCCCATGTATGTCCTATGACATTAAAAATGATTCTAAATTTAAATGATCTCATATATGTGGCTATTGTGATTCACGATCATAGGGCCTGTCCAAAATGGTACACTTCATATGAATTTTCGGTCTTGTGTACTTATTTCATGTGTCCGTTAAATCCATGGGACCATAGGGCGACAGTGAAAGCGGGGTTACGTTTTTGCACGTCGTGCACAGTAACCCTAAAGGCACCGGGGTGGCACTGCCACTGGCTTGTTTATATATATATATATATAAATATAGCTGCGAGCAGCGATGAAGGGCCAAAGCCGGCGGAACCGCCACTCCAGTGCCTTTAGGTAACTAAAGGCACCGGGGTTGCGGTGCCACCGGCTTGGGCCCGCAATCGCTGCTCGCAGCTATATTTATTATTATTTTACTACCTTTTGGGGCCCTTAACGTGCTCGAAAACTCTTGAAACTTTGCACACGGGTCAGAACCCGCGGCCATCAGGGCCGGGCTGAAGCTGGTACCCGGGCGTGGCAGGGGGGCTCGACAGCGCCCCCTGGAACGAGATTCGAAAACATGTCCATATATCAAACACGCTTGCATGTAATAATCTGAAACTGGCTACACCTATAGACATCATCGGGCCGAACAACTTTCGTGCTCTAAGTTTTACGGCAGCCCAACAGGAAGTCAGTTATTATGGGTTGTTTGGAAACGCATGCTCAAGAATTTGAAACACTTCTCCTAGGGGATTTATCCGTTCGTCAGCAAACTCGGTGTGCATGAAGTCAAGACATTGAGGATGAAAAATTGCCAGGGGATTTTTGATATCTCGAACGGTTTGGCCGTGGCGAGGAAACGAATTTATGGCGAATAATGGAAACAGGAAGTGTGTTATAACTTCTGCATACATTAACTGATCTTGATCAAACTTCAGCAGTGTGTTCGTTGTAAGAGGCCGATCACATGGATGTAACTATTGTGAGTCAAAGTTATAGCGCCACCAACTGGCAGCAGGAAGTGTGTCACTTTCAAAATGCTTTGAAATCACCCTCTTATTTTTACCCGATTTGCTTCAAACTTCATCTGTATAATGTAAATACACGCCAGATGTAGACCTGTGAAAGGATTATTGATATCTTAAATACTGTTGCCATGGCAACGCATTAAACTTTAATATTCTTTTTGAATGCTTTTGAGGCTCTTAACATTCTTCAAATTGCATAAAACTCGACAGACACATTACATTTATTAGCTAGTAGACATGTGCAAACTTTCAGAAACGGGCGTGGTGAGGGGCTCAGTAGCGCCACCTTTAGTCAAAAATGGGGTATTAGTTTTACCTACAGTAACAAAAAAAGGGAAGGAAAATTGTTCTCCTCGAGCCGGACAACTTTCTAATTTACACTCACTAGCTCGGATCGACAGGAAGTCAGATATTTTGGTTTGAATGTGATTTTCAGGAGGATTTTCTCCCTCCCTCTCTCTCTGTCTCTGCATCTATGTGTGTGTGTGTGGGGTGAGGGGATTGTCTGTTGAGTGAAAATGCTTTTAAAATAGTTTTTCAAGGTTTTGGGGCCCTTAACGTGCTCGAAAACTCTTGAAACTTTGCACACAGGTCAGAACCCGCGGCCATCAGGGCCGGGCTGAAGATGGTACCCGGGCGTGGCAGGGGTGCTCGACAGCGCCCCCTGGAACGGGGTCCGAAAACTTGGTCCATAAATCAAACACACTTGCATGTAATAATGAAACTCGGTACACATATAGATCTCATCGGTTCATATATACTTCATGCTCTTACTTTTTACCCCATCCCAACAGGAAGTCGGCTATTTAGGGTTGTTTGTTAAACGCATGCAATGGAATTTAAAGTACTTCTCCTAGAGAATTCAAAGAAATGCCACGAAACTCGGTCAGCATGAAGTCAAGACATTGAGGATGAAAAATTGCCAGGGGATTTTTGATATCTCGAACGGGTTGGCCGTGGCGAGGAAACGAATTTATGGCGAGAAACGTGAAACAGGAAGTGTGCTATAACTTCAGCATACATTAGCTGATCTTAATGAAACTTCACCAGTGTGTTCGCTGTAAGAGGCCAATCACATGGATGTGACTATTGTGAGTCAAAGTTATAGCGCCACCAACTGGCAGCAGGAAGTGTGTCACTTTCAAAATGCTTTGAAATCACCCTCTTATTTTAACCCGATTTGCTTCAAACTTCATCTGTATAATGTAAATACACGGCAGATGTAGACCTGTGAAAGGATTATTGATATCTTTGATACTGTTGCCGTGGAAACGCATCAAACTTTAAAATTCTTTTAGGATGCTTTTGAGACTCTTAGCATGCCTGAAATTGCTTGAAATTGCATGAAACTCGACAGACAGATCACATTTATTAGCCAGTAGACATGTGCAAAGTTTCAGAAACGGGCGTGGTGCAGGGACTCAGTAGCGCCACCTTTTGACAAAAGTGGGGGGGTTAGTTTCATCTACAGTTACAAAACTTTTTCAACTTGATGAAAATACATTAAAGATGCTAAATTGTGAACGGATATTGAATATCTCAAACGGTTTTGCTATGGCGAGGGATTATGTCAAAAAAAGAATCAGGAAATGTCTCATATCTTTCTAAAATGTAATTATACACCATTTATTTTTCTATAAAATTATACTAATATTAGAACTAAACCCATTGTATTCCTTTTTTTTCAATTTAAGATTTATGTTTAAGTTTAAAAACAGTCAGAATGGTTGTTTAGCCAAAAAAAAATCATTCATAGTGCTTTACTGCCCTCTTGTGTTCAAAATCAGGTAGGCAAATTGTATTAAATTGTAGGGACGCTACTATGGGAATATTTTCCCACCGTGACACCGCTGGGGGCTTTAAAATCGCTAACTTGAAAGCGAAAGTAACGGACGTCCCCACAAGACATTAACAAGGGTGCGGAGTACAGCGAGAGTTTTCAATTAAATCCTATGGAAGTAGGAATGAACTAAACAACATTCACTCTGTTCTGCTCGTTCCTCGGCGTGGACGCGCACCGTTATGAATGCCCGTGCAGCCGTGAGCATTTTCGTTTCATTTTAAAAGAAGCCCCATTTCGGGGGCGGATTTCTTGAATGTATTTTACAAAATCACAATGTTGTGTTTGATTGCGAGTATCCAAAAATAAGTAAACACTTTGCAGTTTGAATGATCTTCTTGAATAAAATGACGGAGTAGCCAATGTTTCCACTGTTCGATCGCGGACGTCCACACGGACATTGATAATGGTGGCGCGTGCAGAGCGCTCGAGGGAATTCCTATGGAAGTAGGAATGAACTAAAAAACGTTCGCTCTGTTCTGCTCGCTCATCGCCGTGGACGCGCACCGTTATGAATGCCAGTGCAGCCGCATACTTTTTAGTGTCACTTTAAAATTAGTGCAATATCGGGGGCCGATTGCTTGAATTGTGAGTTCAATAGTCTATTATTTTTCACGGAAAACACAACAACAAAAGAGTATAATGATAGATTCGCTTAAATAGGCGCTTTTACATAAAATAGCCTATTCCGTCATCATCTTTTCAGTCAGCTCTTCACTCTCGTGATTAATGAAATTTGACTCCTGTTGCTGATATTTGCTGCAACTTTCGTTCAGCTCACAATTTAGTAAGCAAACACGCTTCAAATGTGTTTATTTTATTTGTGTGTATATATATATATGTGTGTATATATATATATATATATATATAGCTTATGTTTCAAATATGAGTTAATTAACAATCGTTGGAAAGAATGATACTTTTAAACATATCACTAAACCGTCATTAGGTGTCGCCAGGCGACCGTCTTAATGAGCGAGTCATTGATTCATTCGTTCAAACGATTCGTTCGAACGGCTGAGTCATTCATGAATGAGACAGATTATGGATTGGTCGTTGAATCTTTGAGTCAACCGATTCGTTCAAAATGCTGAATCATTCAGTAATGAGAACGCGTTGCTGTGAGATGCTCGATGGTTCTGCTGTGATCTTTGTTGAACTATTTTCGCTGCTGAAACAGAAAAAAAGTCAATATTGCATCTAAAATGTAAGTGATTTGACGTGTGTGTGTGTGTGTGTGTGTGTGTGTGTGTGTGTGTGTGTGTGATTGTGTCTGTTACAGTGATTGTTTAACCCTTGTTAAAGTTTAGGCTTTGTATTTTTGGATATATATCTTTTTATATATAAAAAAATTGCATACAACCCATATATTTTAAATGTATTGTTTGCTTTAAATTACATTGAGATTTGTATGTTTGGTAATTGAACCTGAATGAATTTTAAATGAATGTGCGATATTTCAGATCATATTTTTGTTTTCCTTAAAATTTGAACTTTACCCTCATCTGAATGATAGATTATTTATTTATGTATAAAATAAAAACACATTTGATTTTTCTTTTTTAATCAATGTAGAATGTGTAACTGAAAAAATAAACAGATTAGGGCTCTGTTCGAGAACAAGAAATGAAAACCAATGCAATATGATGAATGTCCAAAAGATTTTTTTGCTATTAAACTATGTGTGTGTGTGTGTGTGTGTGTGTGTGTAAGAGATTTTGGTTGGGTGACAGTTGTAGTTTACAGTTTGACAAAAGCACAATGTTGTGTTTTATTGCGATTGTACACAAATATAAGTAAACACTTTGTAGTTTGAATAATGTCCTGTATGAACAAAAGGACGGAGTATGTTTTTATGTCTACATTGTTCAATCACGCCTCACACACACACACACACACACACACACACACACAACTATTTTTCTAATCAGATCAGGCAAATATTCTGTCTTGGCACACTTCATATAACTTTCAAACTTGTGTACTTATTTCATGTGTCCATTAAGTCCATGAGACCGTAGGGTGTCTCATTTTTCATTTTAGGTTTCAGAAGGTTGCTCACGCATACTTTGTGGTTGATATGTGCCCTCAATGCACACTTTTGCAGAGCCCACACTGATGCAAGCTCTACAGCACACATCTTCTCAAAGGTCAAAGCGGGGTTACGTTATTGCCCGTCACGCACAGTAACCCTAAAGGCACCGGGGTGGCGGTGCCACCGGCTTGTTTATATATATATATATATATATATATATATATATATATATATATATATATATATATATATATATATATATATATATATATATAAATATAGCTGCGAGCAGCGATGAAGGGCCAAAGCCGGCGGCACCGCCACTCCGGTGCCTTCAGGTAACTAAAGGCACCGGGGTTACGGTGCCACCGGCTTGGGCCCGTAATCGCTGCTCGCAGCTATATTTATTATTATTATTATTATTATTCTAACGACTATCCGGGCACTTTTGGGGCTCTTAACGTGCACGAAAACTCTTGAAACTTTGCACACAGGTCAGAACCCGCGGCCATCAGGGCCGGGCTGAAGCTGGTACCCGGGCGTGGCAGGGGGGCTCGACAGCGCCCCCTGGAACGAGGTCCGAAAACTTGGTCCAGAAATCAAACACGCTTGCATGGAATAATATGAAACTCGGTACACATATAGATCTCATCGGTTTATATATCCTTTGTACTTTTACTTTTTACCCCAGCCCAACAGGAAGTCGGCTATTATGGTTTGTTTGGAAGCGTATGCCCCTGGAATTCGATATACTCCTCCTAAAGAATTCAACCAATCGCAACGAAACTCGGTCAGCATGATGTCAAGACACCGAGGATGAAAAATTGCCAGGGGATTTCTGATATCTCGAACGGTTTGGCCGTGACGAGGAAACGAATTTATGGCGAATAATGGAAACAGGAAGTGTGTTATAACTTCTGCATACATTAACTGATCTTGATGAAACTTCAACAGTGTGTTCGCTGTAAGAGGCCGATCACATGGATGTGACTATTGTGAGTCAAAGTTATAGCGCCACCAACTGGCAGCAGGAAGTGTGTCACTTTCAAAATGCTTTGAAATCACCCTCTTATTTTAACCCGATTTGCTTCAAACTTCATCTGTATAATGTAAATACACGGCAGATGTAGACCTGTGAAAGGATTATTGATATCTTTGATACTGTTGCCGTGGCAACGCATCAAACTTTAAAATTCTTTTAGGATGCTATTGAGACTCTTAGCATGCCTGAAATTGCTTGAAATTGCATGAAACTCGACAGACAGATCACATTTATTAGCCAGTAGACATATGCAAAGTTTCAGAAACGGGCGTGGTGCAGGGGCTCAGTAGCGCCACCTTTTGTGACAAAAGTGTGTGTGTGGGGGGGGGGGGGGGGTAATTTCATCTACAGTTACAAAACTTTTTCAACTTGATGAAAATACATTAAAGATGCTAAATTGTGAACGGTTATTGAATATCTCAAACGGTTTTGCTATGGCGAGGGATTATGTCAAAAAAAGAATCAGGAAATGTCTCATATCTTTCTAAAATGTAAGTATACACCATTTTTTTTTCTATAAAATTATACTAATATTAGAACTAAACCCATTGTATTCCTTTTTTTCAATTTAAGATTTATGTTAAGTTTAAAAACAGTCAGAATGGTTGTTTAGCCAAAAAAAAAAAATCATTCATAGTGCTTTACTGCCCTCTTGTGTTCAAAATCAGGTAGGCAAATTGTATTAAATTGTAGGGACGCTACTATGGGAATATTTTCCCACCGTGACACCGCTGGGGGCTTTAAAATCGCTAACTTGAAAGCGAAAGTAACGGACGTCCCCACAAGACATTAACAAGGGTGCAGAGTACAGCGAGAGTTTTCAATTAAATCCTATGGAAGTAGGAATGAACTAAACAACATTCACTCTGTTCTGCTCGTTCCTCGGCGTGGACGCGCACCGTTATGAATGCCCGTGCAGCCGTGAGCATTTTCGTTTCATTTATAAAGAAGCCCCATATCGGGGGCGGATTTCTTGAATGTATTTTACAAAATCACAATGTTGTGTTTGATTGCGAGTATCCAAAAATATAAGTAAACACTTTGCAGTTTGAATGATCTTCTTGAATAAAATGACGGAGTAGCCAATGTTTCCACTGTTCGATCGCGGACGTCCACACGGACATTGATAATGGTGGCGCGTGCAGAGCGCTCGAGGGAATTCCTATGAAGTAGGAATGAACTAAAAAACGTTCTCTCTGTTCTGCTCGCTCATCGTCGTGGACGCGCAGCGTTATGAATGCCCGTGTGATGCAGCATAACACAGCAGAGAGAGACGCTCACTCTCGACTCGTGATTAATGAAATTTGACTCCGGTTGCTGATCTTAGCTGCAACTTTCGTTCAGCTCACAATTTAGTAAGCAAACACGTTCAGGTTTTAATTGTAGTGACTAAATGATTTTATTAAACACACACACACACACACATCAAATTGACGGTGGGGGGCAATGGTATATTTAAATCTGCATATTGTAATATATGCAGGGCACCCCAGTCTAGTCTTATTAAATGTATTCTTCATCTTTCATTTTTAATTTGTAAATTTGATCAATAAATTCAATTATTTAAAATGATAAGACACTATATGGCTTTTACCCTAGGTAGGGCTGATCAAATTAAATCGTTTACACTGAAAAATAACAATGCATTAAATAATGTTATGAGATTGTTTTAAATATAAGTCAATTAAAAATCGTTGGAAAGAATGATACTTTTAAACATAACACTAAACCGTCATTAGGTGTCGCCAGGCGACCATCTTAATGAGCAAGTCTTTGATTCATTCGTTCAAACGATTCGTTCGAACGACTGAGTCATTCATGAATGAGACAGATGTTTATGGATTGGTCATTGAATCTTTGAGTCAACCAATTCGTTCAAAATGCTGAATCATTCAGTAATGAGAAAACACGTTGCTGTGAGATGCGCAATGGTTCTGCTGTGATCTTTATTTAACTATTTTCGCTGCTAAAACTGAAAAAAAGTCAATATTGCATCTAAAATGTAAGTGACTTGACGTGTGTGTGAGAGAGATTGTGTCTGTTACAGTGACAAGAGTTTAACCCTTTAAGGCCTTGTCTTTTTGGATATATATCTTATTTTTATTACAAAATGTGCATACAACCCATATATTGTAAATGTATTGTTTGCTTTAAATTAAATTAAGATTGTATGTTTGGTAATTGAACCTAAATAAATTTAAAATTAGGAAGTCGGCTATTATGGGTTTAGGAAGGCCGATCAGATGGATGTAACTATTGTGAGTCAAAGTTATAGCGCCACCAACTGGCAGCAAGAAGTGTGTCACTTTCTAAATGCTTTTGACAAAAGTGGGGGGGTTAGTTTTATCTACAGTAACAAAACTCGATATGTATATTGTACTCTTCGAGCCGGACAACTTTCTAATTTACCGTAATTAGCTCAGACCAAGAGGAAGTCAGATATTTTGGTTTGAATATGGTGAGCCTCTCTCTGTCTCTCTCTGAGCCAATATGGCAAGCCGTTTTAACATTTAATCATTTTAACCTACTAGTCTCTATTTTCATGCTACTAGTACTTATTTTTTAGATACTAGTATCTATTCCATTAAGTACTAGTACTTATTCATTAGCGACTAGTGCTTATTCTGTTTAGAATATTCAAAGTGCTTATTCAATTTTTATGCTTATTTATATTTTCAGAGCAGAAAATCCGATTTTTCTGCTTATTCAATATTGCATCTAAAATGTAAGTGACTTGATGTGTGTGTGTGTGTGTGTGAGAGAGATTGTGTATGTTACAGTGACAAGAGTTTAACCCTTTAAGGCCTTGTCTTTTTGGATATATATCTTTTTTTTATAAAAAAAAGTGCATACAACCAATATATTTTAAATGTATTGTTTGCTTTAAATTTAATTAAGATTGTATGTTTGGTAATTGAACCTAAATAAATTTAAAATTAATGTTCTATATTTCAGATCAATATATTTGTTTTCCTTCATTTTAATCAACACTAACTTTATTCTCATCTGAATTATAAATAACTTATTTCTGTATAAAATAAAAAATCCCGAATAATCCAGACCAACCAGAGCGCACTATTTCTACAACATCATCAGTGCTGAAGCGGAACTAGCAGAGCCGTTCGGCAGATAGCGAGCAGATATTTTGTGTCACGTCGTGCACAATAACCCTAAAGGCACCAGGGTGGCGGTGCCACCGGCTTTATATATATATATATATATATATATATATATATATATATATATATATATATAAATATAGCTGCGAGCAGCGATGAAGCGCCAAAGCCGGCGGCACCGCCACCCCCGGTGCCTTTAGGTAACTAAAGGCACCGGGGTTGCGGTGCCACCGGCTTGGGCCCGTAATCGCTGCTCGCAGCTATATTTATTATTATTCTTCTCCGCAATGAATCGCATTTTTGAGGGCCTAAACATGCACGAAAACTCACGAAAATTTGCACACGCGTCAGAACTGGCGAAAATTTACATCTGATATGCGTTTCAGAATTGGGCGGGGCAAAATGGCTCGATAGCGCCACCTATAAAAGTTCAACGGAGTGCGCCTCCCGCTACGTTTCACGTACGTGTACGAAATTCGGTACATACATGTAATGGCCCAATACCTACAAAAAAGTCTCTTGGAGCATAGCCCTAAACACAACAGGAAGTCAGCCATTTTGAACTTCCTCTCAGATTTTTGTGCAGTTTTTGCCATTTTCAGGCCTCGTACTTTAACCCTCTGAGGTCTAAGGATTTTTGGGGTCCTTGAGGTGTTCTGACATGCTCTGACATTTGTGCTTTTTTCAGTTATTTATAAACATGTTAATGGCAAAGGTGTAAATTCACTCAATATAGCACAAACGGGGCTACCGGAATTTCTCAGCAACAATTATGAAACATGTTTGTATTTTTGAGAGAATATTGCTTATGCATGGTTATTGAAAAAACTAAAACTTAAAGTGTCTGAAATAAGGCCACAAAACACATACTAAATATGTGTCCACAAGACTTTTTACTAATCAGTGTTGTTGCCTAGAATTTTTGCTTCAAAATGATCTGAAAATCATCCTGCCTAATCATTTACACAAACACATACACTGATTTAAATTTTATTAGAGACCTTTGGTTTGGAAAGGCAATATGCGTGGAGGCGTGTTCACACCTGAGAAGACAAAGGCCGGATAATGTGCCGCATAATGAGCTGTATATTAATTAGCCCTTTCACACAGGTGTGTCACAGGATCCCAAAGAATGCAAGGACAAAAGAAATGATCTATATAGCCTATACATATTTTACAATTAGAAATTGTAACCAATTACAAATAGGTTACAATTACAACAATAATTTTAATTTTAACAATATTTCAAGTGTATTTCTTTGTAAAAACTATACATTTTATCATACGTATTAAAAAAGGGTAAGGATTCATTAGTTTGAATATTGGAACAAACACTATAATAACATCTTAGTTGATAATTCAATATACCTACTTTATTTTTGACAAAACATCATACTATAGTATATTTAACTATGAGCAGAAATTGGTGAACAAAAGCGTACCTATTTAATGTGACAGTAGTCTTTTTTTTTACAGTCAAAACTTTATAATCTATCCAAAACTAATCACAAAACCGTGTCTAAATATTCATATTTAGTCTGTAATATATTGTGTATGATATATTAGTATATACATGTGAATTTGCAGCTTGTTGCTTATTCAGACATTTTATTTCAACATATTTCAGTCTATTTTTACTCATCTTAGTAGGCTATAGCAATATAGTTTGTATGTGTTGTTCATGTAAACATAACGTTTACTAATGTAGGTCCGAGAGTGAATGAACAGCTCAGACACGCGCTGTATAACTGTAGTAAACAAAGCGCGCGCGCCTTTGCCGTTCACTCATCATTTAGCCTACACACAGACACGCAATTCATATTTAAACAGTCTTTTTGCGGTTTACAGTCCGACAAATTCAATATCACGATTAGAACAAAGCACTAGAATAAATGACTTACTACATCAGCTGGATCCGTTGCTCCTCGAAATGAAACTACCAGCACTTCTGGTACATTTTCCAGATAGTATTATTCCTCACAGCGAAAGGATACGCTGTGTCCACAGCTGTACAAGATACATACTAAACACGATGTGTTTTATAATCCAGCTGGTGGGCGTTGGCATGTTTGGCATTGGCTCGTCTTAGATCATTTGCGTTTGAATAGCGCGCGCTCTCCGTGGGCGTGGCACATTAACGCGTAATTAGGTGTAATGAGCTGGAAAGAAAAATACTGACATCTCTCACTTTTTATACAGATTACATAAGCTGAGAATATTTTTTTTTATATATAAATTCATTCATTTAAAAGAAGAGAGTTCAAGCTTCATTATGGAAAAACACTCGTGCCTGTATGACAAGTATTCGCGGAATTAAAAATAATCTTAGGACGCGTTTCAGAATGGACTTCACTGACAGAGAGAAGGCAGAACGCGCATCATGTTTGTTTTTCTTTATTTGGCGAAAAGCACAACACTTTGTTTTTATTGTGAGTATCCACAAAAAAATAGACACTTATCAGGATCTAATGATGTACAACACTTAATATGTTAGATCAAAATCAACAGAGTGTTTTGAATTTCTTTTGCACTGATAAGAAAAAAGCGAGACTATCGCGCCGGCGCGATAGCCGACCTCAGAGGGTTAACGAACTCCTCCTACAGTTTTAATCTGATCATCTTCAAATTTGGTGAGTGTAATCTTAAGGCCTTTGCGACGTTAAATTGCGAAGATCTTGAGTTTTCATCGAAGGGCGTGTCCTCAGCGGCCTGACATATATCGATGTTTCGCCATGAAACAGGAAGTTGCTGTAACTCAGGCAAACAATGTCTAATCTGCCCCAAACTTCACACGTTTGATAAGAGTTCTGTCCTGAACACATGTCCATGCTCATATTCAGTTACAGTCATAGCGCCACCTGCTGGCAACAGGAAGTGGCATGTTTAACACTGTTGTGGACTCCTAATAATATATAAAAAAGTGCCAGCAAGTGTTAAACATGCTAGCAACATACTAGAAACATGTTAAAACATGCTAGCAAACACTTAGCTAAGTGCTAAAGCATGATATTACTGCAATTAAATAGGAATTTGCTGTAACTCAAGCATGGAATATCAAATCTGCCCCAAACTTCACACGTTTGATAAGAGTCATGGCCTGAAAACATCTACATGAGAATATTCAGTTATAGTAATAGCGCCACCTACTGGCAACAGGAAGTGACATGTTTAACACTGTGATGCAGTACTAGCAACATATTAATTATGCCATTGAGTTATAAACATGTTATAAACATGTTAAAACATGCTAGCAATTCTTAGCTAAGTGCTAAAGCATGCTAATACAATGAAACAGGAAGTTGTTGTTACTCAAGAAGGCAATCTCCAATCTGTCCCAAACTTCACACGTTTGATAAGAGTTCTGTCCTGAACACATGTCCATGCTCAAATTCAGTTACAGTCATAGCACCACCTGCTGGCAACAGGGAGTGACATTTTTAACACTGTTGTGGACTCCTAATAATATATTAAAACATGCCAGCAAGTGCTAAACATGCTAGCAACATACT
Source organism: Tiaroga cobitis (assembly GCA_030578255.1). Classification (NCBI taxonomy): domain Eukaryota; kingdom Metazoa; phylum Chordata; class Actinopteri; order Cypriniformes; family Leuciscidae; genus Tiaroga; species Tiaroga cobitis. Next base: position 10,896,207 of record CM060608.1, read on the forward strand.
AGAAACATGCTAAAACATGCTAGCAAACACTTAGCTAAATGTTAAATTATGTTATTACTGCAATTAAATAGGAATTTGCTGTAACTCAGGCATGGAATGTCAAATCTGCCCCAAACTTCACACGTTTGATAAGAGTCATGGCCTGAACACATCTACATGACAATTTTCAGTTATAGTAATAGCGCCACCTACTAGCAACAGGAAGTTTCATGTTTAACACTGTGATGCAGTACTAGCAACATATTAAATATGCCATTGAGTTATAAACATGTTATAAACATGGTAAAACATGCTAGCAACTCTTAGCTAAGTGCTAAAGCATGCTAATGCAATAAAACAAGAAGTTCTTGTTACTCAAGAAGGCAATGTCCAATCTGTCCCAAACTTCACACGTTTGTTAAGAGTCCTGCCCTGAAAAAATCTACATGACAATTTTCATTTAAAGTAATAGCGCCACCTACTGGCAACAGTAAGTGACGTTTAACAGTGTGATGCAGTACTAGCAACATAGTAAATATGCGATTGAGTTATAAACATGTTAGAAACATGTTAAAACATGCTAGCAATTCTTAGCTAAGTGCTAAAGCATGCTAATGCAATGAAACAGGAAGTTGTTGTTACTGAAGAAGGCAATGTCCAATCTGCCCCAAACTTCACACGTCTGGTAAGAGTCCTGCCCTAAACAAATCTACATGACAATTTTCAGTTATAGTAATAGCGCCACCTACTGGCGACAGGAAGTGACATGTTTAACAGTGTGAGGCAGTACTAGCAACATAGTAAAATATGCCATTGAGTGTTAAACATGTTAGAAACATGTTAAAACATGCTAACAATTCTTAGCTAAGTGCTAAAGCATGCTAATGCAATGAAAGAGGAAGTTGTTGTTACTCAAGAAGGCAATGTCCAATCTGCCCCAAACTTCACACGTTTGATAAGAGTCATGGCCTGAACACATCTACATGAGAATTTTCTGTTATAGTAATAGTGCCACCTACTGTCAACAGGAAGTGACATCTTTTACACTGTGATGCAGTACTAGCAACATAGTAAAATATGCCATTGAGTGTTAAACATGTTAGAAACATGCTAAAGCATGCTAGCAATACTTAGTTAAGTGTTAAATCATGCTATTAATGCCATGAAACAGGAAGTTGTTCTAACTCAGGCAAGGAATGTCCAATCTGCCCCAAACGTCACACTTTTGATAAAAGTCCTGCCCTGAACACATCTACATGACAATTTTCAGTTATAGTAATAGCGCCACCTACTGTCAACAGAAAGTGACATGTTTTACACTGTGATGCAGTACATTTTTGAGGGCCTAAACATGCACGAAAACTCACGAAAATTTGCACACGCGTCAGAATTGGCAGAAATTTACATCTGATAAGCGTTTCAGAATTGGGCAGGGCAAAATGGCTCGATAGCGCCACCTATAAAGGTTCAATGGGGTGCGCCTCCCGCTACGTTTCACGTACGTGTACGAAATTCGGTACATACATGTAATGGCCCAATGCCTACAAAAAGGTCTCTTGGAGCGTAGCCCTAAACACAACAGGAAGTCAGCCATTTTGAACTTCCTCTCAGATTTTTGTGCAGTTTTTGCCATATTCAGGCCTCGTACTTCAACAAACTCGTCCTACAGTTTTAATCTGATCATCTTCAAATTTGGTGAGTCTAATCTTAAGGCCTTTGCAACATTAAATTGCGAAGATCTTGAGTTTTCGTCGAAGGGCGTGTCCTCGGCAGCCTGACAAATTTCAATGTTTCGCCATAAAACAGGAAGTTGCTGTAACTCAGGCAAACAATGTCCAATCTGCCCCAACCTTCACACGTTTGATAAGAGTTCTGTCCTGAACACATGTCCATGCTCAAATTCAGTTACAGTCATAGCACCACCTGCTGGCAACAGGGAGTGACATTTTTAACACTGTTGTGGACTCCTAATAATATATAAAAAAGTGCCAGCAAGTGCTAAACATGCTAGCAACATACTAGAAACATGCTAAAACATGCTAGCAAACACTTAGCTAAATGTTAAATTATGTTATTAGTACTGCAATTAAATAGGAATTTGCTGTAACTCAGGCATGGAATGTCAAATCTGCCCCAAACTTCACACATTTGATAAGAGTCATGGCCTGAAAACATCTACGTGACAATTTTCAGTTATAGTAATAGCGCCACCTACTGGCAACAGGAAGTGACGTTTAAGGCAAGGCAAGGCAAGGCAAGGCAAGTTTATTTATATAGCACATTTCATACACAATGGTAATTCAAAGTGCTTTACATAGAAGAAATAAAAATAAAACAGTTTAACAGTGTGATGCAGTACTAGCAACATAGTGAATATGCCATTGAGTTATACACATGTTAGAAACATGTTAAAACATGCTAGCAATTCTTAGCTAAGTGCTAAAGCATGCTAATGCAATCAAACAGGAAGTTGTTGTTACTGAAGAAGGCAATGTCCAATCTGCCCCAAATTTAACACGTCTTATAAGAGTCCTGCCCTAAACAAATCTACACGACAATTTTCAGTTATAGTAATAGCGCCACCTACTGGCAACAGGAAGTGACATGTTTAACAGTGTGATGCACTAGCAACATAGTAAATATGCCATTGAGTTATAAACATGTTAGAAACATGTTAAAACATGCTAGCGATTCTTAGCTAAGTGCTAAAGCATGCTAATGCAATGAAAAAGGAAGTTGTTGTTACTCAAGAAGGCAATGTCCAATCTGCCCCAAACTTCACATGTTTGATAAAAGGCCTGCCCTAAACACATGACAGTTTTTACTTAAAGTAATAGCGCTACCTACTGTCATCAGGAAGTGACATGTTTTACAATGTGATGCAGTACTAGCAACAAATTTAGATATACCATTGAGTTCCAAGCATGCTAGAAACATGCTAAAACATGCTAGCAACACTTATCTGAGTGAAAACACATTGTATAATCCCCATAATAAAGGACATTTTTGTAACTGACATTGACATACTCCTCATATATTTACCTACATAAATGCACATTGCCTACCGTGCTCTGTCTTCCTAAAGCCACCAGGTGACGGTGGAACGGGTGCGAGGGCCCTTTCATCGCTGCTTGCAGCTTTAATTCTGTATTGCTGTTGACATCAGTAATGACAGGTAAGTGATAATCTACACTCTTATTGTTTCCCTCACTGAACATAGATTGATGATTTTACCTCTACTCTGTTTATCTAGCTTTTCCATAAACCTGGTCACAATGAATATTGTTGGCTCTGTGATATATTCTTTATGGTTCCAACTGGTGCTTTGGATAAAAGCGTCTGCTAAATGCATAATGTATAATGCTGTTTTTTTCACGCTGTGATTGTTTTAGAGTGTTTTATAGTTTTAGTTTTCCAGTACATTTGATTTTTTATGTTAGTTTTAGTAAGGCTTTGTTAGTGTAAAATGTTAATAGAACATTGTTACATATTTTGTGTTCTTTCATAAGAATTAAATATAGATTCAGATTTCAGCACTTTTAAAATCTGTGACTATTCGTGATAATAGATTGAGTATTTGAATCGACTGTTAGCACTATTTTAGTTTAACATGCCCGTTTTAATTATTCATGCACAATTAAGTGCGTTACAAAGCACTTGCTTTATTAAGCTCTGTTTTATGAATTTTAGATTACTGTGATACCTGTTAATAAATATAAATTGTTGTATTAAAATAATTTTTACTTCTCTGTTCTTCGCAGTTCTCATTCTCCTGGATCTGTCTGCTGCCTTCGACACTGTGAACCATCAGATCCTTCTGTCCACCCTCTCATCACTGGGCATCACAGGTACTCTCCACTGTTTTGAATCCTATCTTACAGGTAGATCATTCAGGGTCGCATGGAAAGGCAAGGTATCCAAAGCACATCACCTGACCACGGGATCCTCAGGGTTCAGTTATTGGACCGCTCCTCTTCTCCATTTACACCACATCACTTGGACCCATCATACAGGCACATGGTTTCTCTTACCATTTCTATGCTGATGACACCCAGCTCTACCTCTCATTTCAACCAGATGATCCCAGAGTAGCTGCACAGACCTCCAGCTGTCTGGCGGACATCTCGGAATGGATGAAGGAACATCACCTGCAGCTCAAGCTGGCAAAGACAGAGCTTCTCGTCCTCCCTGCCAATCCATCTCTATAGCAAGACTTCGCCATCCAGCTAGATTCATCCTCAATCACCCCATCAAGGTCGGTCAGAAATCTTGGAGTAACATTTGATGACAAGCTGACCTTCACAGAACACATTACAAAGACAACTCGATCAGGCCGGTTTGCACTGCACAACATCAGGAAGATCAGGCCTTTCCTAACTGAGCATGCAACACAACTTCTCGTCCAGGCCCTGGTTATCTCTTGGCTTGATTACTGCAATGCTCTTCTGGCTGGACTTCCATCATCAACTAAACCTCTACAAATGATCCACAATGCTGGAGCTCGTCTTGTCTTCAACGAGCCTAAAAGGACCCACGTCACTCCTCTGTTCATCTCTCTGCATTGGCTACCTGTCGCTGCTCGTATCAAGTTCAAGGCATTGACGCTTGCTTACAGATGTACCACAGACTCAGCTCCGTCCTACTTTCACTCGCTCCTACGAGTCTACATCCCTACCAGAAGCCTACGATCGGTCAATGAGGGATGGCTAGTGGTACCATCACAAAGAGCCACAAAATCACTCTCCAGAACATTCTCATTCACGGTTCCATGCTGGTGGAATGATCTCCCCACTCCATCGGGAATGCAGAATCCCTGACAGCATTCAAAAGACTCATCTCTTCCTTTTAATCCTCCATTGTCTGGCTTATGCTACTCTGAGCAGTGCCTGAACTTTGTATTTTGAGCACTTCTTGCGTTGTTTTGCCTCTTCACGATGACTCGCTTGCTTTAGTCCTCAGTTGTAAGTTGCTTTGGATTAAAAGCATCTGCTAAATGACTAAATGTAAATATTCTCTAATTAATAGTATTTACATGATAGACATGTAGCGAACCGACCGATTTCACTTGCTTTATTAAGCTCTGTTTTATGAATTTTAGATTACTGTGATACCTGTTAATAAATTGTTGTATTAAAATAACTTTTACTTCTCTAATTAATGGTATTTACATGATCGTGTGCCTACTGCCTACATTTAGAAACAATTTCAGAAGTGATTTATTTGAATGTTTACCCCACGCACGCATAGAAGCATTTAAGAAACGATAAAGTATAATATAATTACCGGCCCTCACATTTGATTGGCTGGACGCTAGAGCTGCGCGATTATGGATAAATTGAGAATCACGATTTTTTGTTTCAAATAGAGATCACGATTCTCCCATGATTCTGAATAGACAACTAAACAAAATAACATGTAATTTACTAGAGGTTCTGACAAAATGTGAATTGCTGCAGTCTATTTAAAATGTTTAAAAAAAAAAATCCGTTTGAATGAATTCAACTCATAAATACTTTACTTGTTTCATTACTGGATAAATCAGCTTTTTTTTAACAAATCTTTTGAATGAATGATTCAATGACAAATACATTTTTTTACAGTCACTTGTCATCACCTACTGGTGTAACAATGTAATTGATACAATCTTTATAGCCTTTCTGATGTGTCAATTTACTTTCAATTTTGATCACTACCATAGACTATAACTATAAACAAAGTGGTTTGTCTCCGTCTGGCACCTCAGCTGAGACCTGTCCACTATGGGTGACCCTACCAGTAGTTGTGAAGTACCAGCGGTGTAGCTCTCAGCATCACTGATGCACACAAGCCCTCACAGCACGTCAAGCTGCAAACCGTGTGAGGGACCCTAACCTACCCTAAGCTAACTGGCTAAAGGCAACCGCGTATCAACTAATCACTCAAAACATCCCATCAACCACGTATCAATGCAACAAAACTACTCCGAAAGTCCAGCAACTGCACAGCAAAAGATAACAATCTCTCAGAAAACCTTGGGAAACACGTCAACACCACCCCAAACATTGTGACAACCATGTAGCAATGCATTAAAAACCACTTAGAACAACTTAGGAGGAGCCGCATACCAAAATCACCAAAAGCATCCAAACAATCTCATAGCAGTGTGCTTAAAACGTATTCATCAAAATAAAAACGTATTATTTCAATTATAATCCTATACATGTAGGCCTACTCTATAACTATATACAATATATACACAATATTTACATGAACACGCCCCGCTGTGTGAAACTCCAGCTTCCATGTGACACTGACCACTCAGTGTCTGGGCTTCTTTCTTCTGGGTTCCTCAGGCAGGGGCTCTTCACTGATGTCCACATCGATTCGTGGAGCGAAGCTTCTTGTGCTGGGTGTGGAGAAGCTCTCCGTGATCAGGACGCGTCCGTCAGGCTGCTCCGTCTCCACCAGTGAAGGGCAGTTGAGGGTTTCCCACAGCCGCTGCTTGATCTTCAGTCCCAGCTCAAGGCTGTAGGGACGGTGCCGACCAGAGCGTGTCTTCCTCATGGGCTCCACCACAGAGCGGTAAATGTCCTGGTAGCCCTGCACACTGAAGCCATGGATGGAGACAGGCTCTTCCTGCTGACACACGTCCACTGAAGAGACTGAGGCTGCTGGATGGATGTCGGGAAGGACAGCAGCGTTCTGCAGGTAACGCTCTTCTAAACCGCTGGGTCTTTGAACTTCCACAGAGGTGCAGCTGTAATTGTAATCCAACTTGACTACAGCTGCCAGCTGTGAAAGATCTTGAATGGAAGAGACGCCCTCCACCAAAAATCCCCTCAGGTGTGTGGGACGAGCCCTCGTTCTTCTTGAGCGACGCTGCTCCATCCTGATGACCGAAGAACAACTTCCAAAGTAGACAAATTGAAGAAACTTACTAAACTGAAGAGTTGTAAAGAGCGTGTAGCACGTATGATCAGACTTCAAGGCTGCAGGGACAGTTGTGTTGATTTCAAATGTCAACTCCAGTTGCTACTGACTTAGAATGTTGAGGCTCATTTAAATGTAAACAACATTTGATATCACCAGTAAGTCAATTAGAGCAGCATAAGCTCTATGTTACATGTACTATATGATTCTCTATCACCATTATCATCGTCCTTTACAGTTATATAAGTTATATATTCCCCTTATGTAGGCAGTGGTGTCTATCAAGGCCAGCATTATTAGGCACTGCTCTGTTTGTTGGTCATGAACATATCTGCATTCGATGAATCTTTTAGGTGAACGAATCCTTCTTGTACTGACTCGTATCTCCTTTTATAGCACTCAAAAATTGGCTATTTTTGGTTATAACTTCTGAACTGTTTGTCCAAAAATCATAAAAATCGTATCGTTAAATTCAGGGCGTCATGCCGAGACGACTGACATAAAAATGTTCCATATCGGCCATTTTGGGCGTCGGCCACTTTGAATTTTGTACTAAAATGCTGTATTTTATGAACACATGAACGTATTGTTACAAAACTTGGTATGGGTCATCGGCACGATGCTCTGAAAGAGTCTGAGAAGTTTCGGACCAGTGCCACCTAGTGGTGAAAAAAATTATTTACATGCTTATAACTTGGATTTGGTTGACTTATTTTCACGGGAGTCATCTCCTTACATTCCTGAATCCTTGTCGAGTCTAGCGATACCAAACATTCTAGGTTTTGCCTTATGGTTAGCGTAATGTTGTAAATTAGCGCTTAAAAACATTTGCCAATATCTTCGAAACCGTTCGGCCAATCGAGACGAAACCACCGTAGGAAGTTTGGAAACAGGTTTGGCTATTCGTTAATGCCCAAATGTCAAACATTTTATAGTTAGTGGCAAAAAAATCCAATCAATGTCGCCAATGGGTAATTTTTTTAATGCTCTCATGCATATAAATGTCTATAACTCCAAAACAAAATGAGATATTTTCACCAAATTTGACACACATGTATGGGCTCACTCTGAGAACACATAACAAACGCGGTGGAACTATAAAAGAACCAAACAAGGACATTGCCATGAATTACAATATCATGATATTAAATGCAACACTTTACGAATGCATTGGTGTACCGATACAAAACTCGGTATGTGTCTTGATAATCCATTACATCATATTTTTAGTGACCGTATATATGATTCTTCAGCCATTTTGCCTAAAACCATCTTTAAATATCTTTAATTTCTCATTGTTGCAGTTGTTCTGACACTCCCAGCCATGTTGGCATGTCTTATTGTCGTCTTTGCTCTTGGCCCCAGATAATTTGCTGCTTGCAGCTATATTTATTTATTTATTATCCTTCTGCTGTCCTTTTTCTAGCTTGTAAATGTCCAGTAGTTCAAGACAAACAACAGATCTGTTCTGTATTCTGTTTTTAACTAGTTTCTTGATTTTGTAACTGCAGGCACCATAGGAACATTGGGATGAAAAGAAACTTGAGTAAGTTGTGAACAAGAAACATGACAGGCTGAAAAAAAGAATGCAAAGACACAAAGTAGGTTCTGGCAAGATTTATTTTGATTTTTAATTATTAATGACATTTGACTGGTCACTTGTTTTTTTTTTCTCCCGTCACAAAAGGAAATAAAAAAATAATAATTATTTATTTATTTATGTAAGGTGTGTAATTTTTAGTTTAGTTTTGTCTTAAAAAAAAGGTGACAACTGGTACCGCCACCCTTTCCGGTGGGCTTCTGAAGAAAGAAGAAAAGGAGGAGTTTGAGATCTCGCTGGAGGATTTGATGGAAACTGGGGTGAGAAGGAAGAGAAAAGAGTGTCACAGAACATGATTGTAAAGTAAAATTGTAATGAATGTCATTATATTGAATAGTATTTTTCAAAACATGTAATGATCAGCTGTTATTTTTGTAGCAAATGTTACTCGAATTACTCTGGAAACATTCTTGGCCTGGAAGAAAAGGAAAAGGCAAGAGAAACTGTTTAAAGCTGAGCAGGACATGGAGAGAAAGAAAGTCAACTTGGGGTGAGTAAAAATCACGTGTATGATATTCCTCCTCTGTGTGCCTGTCTCTTGAAAACAGGGACTTCTAGGGCTGCTCAGCGGAGAGCCCTTCGCCTCCCCATTTCAAGTCCTTGAATGAGCCAGGAGGTCTTTCTGTGTGGAGTTTGCATGTTTGTTGGGCAGGTGTTTCCTTTACTGTAGGTACTCTGGTTTCCCCACAGAAGACCATTCGTCCAGGGTGTTTGCCTGCCAGAGGTGTATAGTAATGAAACGCAATTAATTTATTACTGTAATTAAAGGGTTAGTTCACCCAAAAATGAAAATTAAGTCATTAATTACTCACCCCCATGCTGTACCAACCCCGTAAGACCTTCGTTCGTCTTCGGAACACAAATGAAGATATTTTTGATTAAATGTGACAGCTGGATCACTCCTCCATAGGCTCCCTAAGGGAATGAATCCTGACGGCCCAGAAAGTCAATGAAGAAAATGTTTAAATATTCCATGTCACAACAGTGGCTCAACTATAAGTTTATCAAGCGACGAGAATACTTTTTGTGCGAAAAAACAAACAAAAATAACGACTTTATTCGACTATTCCTTTTCTTCCTTGTAGGCCTGAAACGAGACTTCAAGAGATTTCCACGACGCGCACGCGCGAGAACTTAACTGAAGTAGTTGAAGGAGATCGCAATTCTCGCGCATGCGTCATGGAAATCTCTTGAAGTCTCGTTTCAGGCCTACAAGGAAGAAAAGGAATAGTCGAATAAAGTCGTTATTTTTGTTTTATTTACGCACAAAAAGTATTCTCGTCGCTTGATAAACTTATAGTTGAGCCACTGTTGTGACATGGAATATTTAAACATTTTCTTCATTGACTTTCTGGGTCGTCAGGTTTCAATCCCTTAGGCAGCCTATGGAGGAGTGATTCAGCTGTCACATTTAATCAAAAATATCTTCATTTGTGTTCCGAAGACGAATGAAGGTCTTAAGGGGTTGGTACAGCATGGTGGTGAGTAATTAATGACTTAATTTTCATTTTTGGGTGAACTAACCCTTTAACTGAAGTAGTTGAAGGAGATCGCAATTCTCGCGCATGCGTCGTGGAAATCTCTCGAAGTCTCGTTTCAGGCCTACAAGGAAGAAAAGGAATAGTCGAATAAAGTCGTTATTTTTGTTTGTTTTTTCGCACAAAAAGTATTCTCGTCGCTTGATAAACTTATAGTTGAGCCACTGTTGCGACAGATTTAATCATAAATATCTTCATTTGTGTTCCGAAGACGAACGAAGGCCTTACGGGGTTGGTACAGCATGGGGGTGAGTAATTAATGACTTAATTTTCATTTTTGGGTGAACTAACCCTTTAATGAGCGAGTCATTGATTCATTCGTTCAAACGACGGAGTCATTCATGAATGAGACAGGTGCTGCGTCCCAATTCGCCTACTTATACTACGCCCTAAAAGTATGTACTCTTTTTGAGAAGAAAAAGTACATACTTGAGTGTGTAGCAAAAGAGTAGGCAAGCTTTGGGACATACTATTTCGTCATCTTTAACGGACAGCTCAGTCGCCGTAACTGCCGCCCTGTCAATCATCTTGTCACAGTTAAAATCTAATTTAATTTCTTACCGTTTCGGAGAGAAATGTTGTCGCACGTTCATCTGCCAGTCGTGAGTCTTTCATGTGGAGACTCTCCTCATGTGTTTGCAATTTGAATATAATGATGCATTTAAAAGTTAATGGCTAAACGCTTTACAAACGTTCACAATGCTGCTGCAGATGCAATATAATGTAGCCAACATTGAATAAATACATTTTCGTCAGGTTAGATACTGATAATTATTCACTCAAACCCCTTTATCGAAACCACTCTACATAACCGCCGGACTCGCGCGTCCTCCATGTCTGTAGTTTTTTAACACTTTTCACTCGTGTTTGTAGTTCTAACCAAATCCTCGTCCAACGCGCGATGGGTTGTGGGCAATAACAGCCGTTAGAGTGTGCATCGATCTGCACTTCGGATTCTGACCGGATATAGTAGACCATCCGGGTCTCTTTGGGACACTCATTTCAACATACTACGATTTGGGACGTACTAATTCTATTTTCGGATACTATTTAGGACGGATAGTATGCGAATTGGGACGCAGCTTATGGATTGGTCATTGAATCTTTGAGTCAACCGATTCGTTCAAAATGCTGAATCATTGTGTCTGTTACAGTGACAAGAGTTTAACCCTTGTTCAAGTTTAAGGCCTTGTCTTTTTGGATATATATATATATTTTTAATTACAAAACATGCATACGACCCATATATTTTAAATGTATTGTTTGCTTTAAATTAAATTAAGATTGTATGTTTGGTAATTGAACCTAAATAAATTTAAAATGAATGTGCTATATTTCAAATTAATATATTTGTTTTCCTTTATTTTAATCAACACTAACTTTATTCTCATCTGAATTATAAATAAATAATTTCAGTATAAAATAAAAAATCCCGAATAATCCAGACCAACCGTGCACTATTCCAACAACATCATCAGTGCTGAAGCGGAACTACCAGAGCCGTTCGGCAGATGGCGAGCAGATGCAGCATATGTGTTGTAATGAGGCAGGGTCAGGCCAGGGGGATTCATTTGCAGCTTTTTATTAAGAATGGTAAAGAAAGGGAGGGTGAGCAATGGCAAACAGGGCAGAACAGAAAAGGCAGAGACAAACCAGGTTGACAGGCAAAGGGCCGAGGCAGGCAGCAAGAATCAGAGTCCAATAAACAATCCAGATCGGGGCAGGCAGAAAGTAGTCAGCAACGGTAAACAATCGGTCAAATACAGAAATCAAACATGGGAAATGATGGCTGGGCAAAATCCATGTAAGTGGCTATTGTGGTTCACGATCATAGGCCCTGTCCCAAATGGCACACTATGAATTTTCAGTCTTGTGTACTTATTTCATGTGTCCGTTAAATCCATGATTTAGGGTAGGGTGTCTCATTTTTTATTTTAGGTTTCAGAAGGTTGCTCACACATACTTTGTAGTTGATATGTGCCCTCGATGTGCACTTTTGCAGAGCCCACACTGATGCAAGCTCTACAGCACACTTCTTTTCGACAGTCAAATCAGGGTTACGTTTTTGCACGTCGTGCACAATAACCATAAAGGCACCAGGGTTGCGGTGCCACCGGCGTTATATATATATATATATATAAATATAGCTGCGAGCAGCGATTACGGGCCGAAGCCGGCGGTACCGCCACCCTGGTGCACCAGGGTTGCGGTGCCACCGGCTTGGGCCCGTAATCGCTGCTCGCAGCTATATTTATTATTATTTTACTACCTTTTGGGCACTTTTGGGGGCCTTAACGTGCTCAAAAACTCTTGAAACTTTGCACACGGGTCAGAACCCGCGGCCATCAGGGCCGGGCTGAAGCTGGTACCCGGGCGTGGCAGGGGGGCTCGACAGCGCCACTTGGAATGGGGTTTGAACACTTGTCCATATATCAAACACGCTTGCATGTAATAATCTGAAACTCGCTACACTTATATATCTCATCAGGCCGAACAACTTTCGTGCTCTAAGTTTTACGCCAGCCCAACAGAAAGTCGGCTATTTAGGGTTGTTTGGAAACGCATGCTCAGGAATTTGAAACACTTCTCCTAGGGAATTCCCCCGTTCGTCTCCAAACTCGGTGTGCATGAAGTCAAGACATTGAGGATGAAAAATTGCCAGGGGATTTTTGATATCTCGAACGGTTTGGCCGTGGCGAGGAAACGAATTTATGGCGAATAATGGAAACAGGAAGTGTGTTATAACTTCTACATACATTAACTTATCTTGATGAAACTTCAGCAGTGTGTTCGCTGTAAGAGGCTGATCACATGGATGTGACTATTGTGAGTCAAAGTTATAGCGCCACCAACTGGCAGCAGGAAGTGTGACACTTTCTAAATGCTTTTGACAAAAGTGGGGGGGTTAGTTTTATCTACAGTAACAAAACTCGATATGTATATTGTACTCTGCGAGTTGGACAACTTTCTAATTTAGCGTAATTAGCTACGACCAACAAGAAGTCAGATATTTTGGTCTGAATGTGGATTTTTGGCAAAATCAGCCTCTGATTTTTTACCCACTCCTCTTAAGTGGTTTGTTTAATTCCCACCAAACTTTTTCAACATGATGAAAATACATTAAAGAAGCTAAATTTTGAATGGCTATTGAATATCTCAAATTGTTTTGCTATGGCGAGGGATTAAAGTCATGTCAAAAAAGTAAACACTAAAAGCCTCGTATCTTCTAAAAAATTAATTATACACCATTTATTTCTAGATAAAATTATACAAATATCAGAACTAAACCATTTTATTCTTGTTTTCAATTTAAGAATAATGTACTAGTTTAAAAACAGCCAGAATGCGCTATTCAGTTAAAAAATAAATACATTAAGTAATACAAAGGGCTATACTGCCCTCTTGTGTCCAAAATGATATTAACTCAGTACATAAAACTTTTTATCAGGTATGGCTATTGTAATTAAATATAAATATATTAGGTATGTGGCTGTGAGGATCTTTTCCCACCGGTTGATCGACGTGTGACACCAGCAAGGGCTTTTAAATCGCTAATATAAAAGTGAAAGTAAAGGACGTCCGCACGGACATTTATAGTGGTGGTGCTCGCAGTGCGCTCGAATGAATTTCTATGGAAGTAGAAATGAAAAAACGTTCGCTCTGTTTTGCTCGCTCGTCGCCGCACACCGTTATGAATGCCAGTGCAGCGCATACTTTGAGGTGTCACTTTAAAATTATCGCCATATCGGGGGCCGATTGCTTCCGGTTTTCAGGGAAAACACAACAACAAATGAGTAAATGAAAGATTCGCTTAAATAGGCGCTTTTACACAAAATATTCCGTCATCATTTTTTTCAGTCATCTCTTCACTCTCGTGATTAATGAATTTTGACTCCTGTTGCTGATCTTTGCTGCAACTTTCGTTTTGCTCACAATTTAGTAAGCAAACACATTCAAGTTTTAATTGTAGTGACTAAATGATTTTATTATACACACACACCAAATTGACGGTGGGGGGCCATGGTATATTTAAATCTGCATATTGTAATATCTGCTGGGCACCCCTAGTCTAGTCTTATTAAATGTATGCTTCATCTTTCATTTTTAATTTGTAAATTTGATCAATAAACTTTAGAATAATAAGACAGCCTATATGGCTGTTACTCTAGGTAGGGGTGATCAAATTAAATCGTTTACACTGAAAAATAACAATGCATTAAATAATGTTATGAGATTGTTTTAAATATGAGTTAATTAACAATCGTTGGAAAGAATAATACTTTTAAACAACACTAAACCGTCATTAGGTGTCGCCAGGCGACCGTCTTAATGAGCGAGTCATTGATTCATTCGTTCAAATGATTCGTTCGAACGACGGAGTCATTCATGAATGAATGAATAGTCATTGAATCTTTGAGTCAATCGATTCATTCAAAATGCTGAATCATTGTGTCTCTTACAGCGACAAGAGTTTAACCCTTGTTCAAGTTTAAGGCCTTGTCTTTTTGGATATATATCTTTTTTTTTAAATTCCAAAATATGCATACAACCCATATATTTTACATGTATTGTTTGCTTTAAATTAAATTAAGATTGTATGTTTGGTCATTTAACCTGAATGAATTTAAAATGAATGTACTATATTTCAGATTAATATATTTGTTTTACTTAAAATTTTAACTAACACTAACTAAATAATTTATTCCTGTATAAAATAAAAACACATTTGAATTTTCTTTCTTAATCAATGTAGAATGTGTAATTGAAAAATAAACAGATTAGGGCTCTGAGGACAATAAATGAAAATCAATGCGATATGGTGAATGTCCAAAAGATGGCACCCACAGACTGTTTTTAAATGGGGTTGGATAAATATTTTTTGCTTTTAAACAGTGTGTGTGGGTGTGTGTGGGTGAGATTTTGGTTTGGGGACAGTTGTAGGTTACAGTTTGACAAGAGTTTATAGTTTGACAAAAGCACTTTGTTGTGTTTTATTGCGAGTGTACACAAATATAAGTAAACACTTCGCAGTTTGAATGATGTCCTCTTTGAACAAAATGACAGAGTATGTTTTTATGTGTAACAATTCAATTGCACCCGCACCTCACCCACACACACACATACACACACACACACACACACACACACACACAAACACATATTGGAACGTAAGTGAAGTACAAAGCCTATAATAAAGAATAGTTTAGCATCCAAATACATCGCAAATGTTGAAACAGTTTTATTCTAATGAGAGAGTTACGTGAGCCCAACACCACTTACTTTCACTTTCGCTTTAAATTATTTCGGTTATTTCTTAATTATATATTTTTTTTATTCTTGTTCTGTTCTGAATATCATTAAATTTAAAGGATTGCTTGTGGAATATTTTGAGGGTATCATCAAATCAGAATAATTCTCTCGGGTTAGTGATTTCCTAGTTATTTTTTATTTTTTTTCATTGTTCTAATCAGGCAAGGCAAATAATATATATATATATATATATATATATATATATATATATATATATATATATATATATATATATATATATATATATATATATATATATATATATATATATATATATATATATATATATATATATTGTTTTGATATATATATATATTTATATATATATATATATATATATATATATATATATATATATATTTAAATATAGCTGCGAGCAGCGATGAAGGGCCAAAGTCGGCGGCACCGCCACCCCGGTGCCTTTAGGTAACTAAAGGAACCGGGGTTGCGGTGCCACCGGCTTGGGCCCGTAATCGCTGCTCGCAGCTATATTTAAATATATATATATATATATATATAATTTTTGTTTGTTTTTTTCGCACAAAAATTATTCTCGTCGCTTGATAAACTTATAGTTGAGCCACTGTTGCGACATGGAATATTTAAACATTTTCTTTAATAACTCTCTGGGCCGTCAGGATTCAATCCCTTAGGCAGCCTATGTAGCAGTCATGAACCTCTCAGATTTAATCATAAATATCTTCATGTGTGTTCCGAAGACGAACGAAGGTCTTACGGGGTTGGTACAGCATGAGGGTGAGTAATTAATGACTTAATTTTCATTTTTGGGTGAACTAACCCTTTAACTTCCCCTTTTCTCCCTCCCTCTCTCTTCTTCTCTCTCCTTTCTCTTTCCACCTCCTTTTATGTGAAGTACTACTAGCACGTAGTACACCACTTCAACACAAATCTTATGCACACACAGTCATGTACACTCTCTCTCTCACACACACATATGGACACTCATTCCTGTTACCCAAGTGTTCATTCCTGTTACGTTCATTCCTGTTACAAAGTGTTCATTCCTGTTACTATTTTTTTTCTTTTTTCTAAAAAAATAAAGTTAAACCAGTGTTTTTATCAGTTTTGTTTGGTCCATCATTTATACAATAGTTTAATAAATTAAATTATTAAAACAATTATAAACTTGAGGGTTCGGTCTTCTTTAAAATGAAAAAATGGCTTTGTGTTTTTTATTAAAATACACGTTGTCTTAATATATAGTGATTTTTTTTCCACAAATATTATTTGAACATATAACCAACAACTTCCTTGAAATAAACACTTTCTTGTGGGGAAAACAAGGAATTAATTGACATGCTTTTTAACATGCTTTTTAAATGGCACAAAAGTTTCGGTAACAGGACTGAGAAAATATGCGTCCATCTTCTGCTTAAACCTGGTAAAGAAAATAAATAAAGTTGCCTGAGATTGACCAATACGCATTTTAAATATGTGTAGTATTAGATTCAGTGTTTAAAAAAGATTTTAAAAAAATCAAGTAAATTTTGAAGAGTTACAACAAGCAAATGTCACCTATTCGGTGGAATGGCTCTTATAGTCATGTTTCATTACTAATTCATCAACTAAATCATTAACTAATCAATTACTAATCGCTTGTAAATTACTTGTTCACAAACGGAATTCACAAAACATACATAAAAATGTTAGCATCACTTGATAATCATTTAAGAATGTATTGTAAAAATAAATAGGCTATTAAAACAAAATATATGTCCGGCGGGTTCTGCTGCCGGAGAAAAGTCCCTGGCTGAGATGCCGCTGCACTGATGGCCGCTGGAGATGCCGCTGCACTGATGGCCGCTGGAGATGCCGCTGCACTGGTGGCCGCTGGAGATGCCGCTGCACTGATGGCCGCTGGAGATGCCGCTGCACTGGTGGCCGCTGGAGATGCCGCTGCACTGGTGGCCGCTGGAGATGCCGCTGCACTGATGGCCGCTGGAGATGCCGCTGCACTGGTGGCCGCTGGAGATGCCGCTGCACTGATGGCCGCTGGAGATGCCGCTGCACTGGTGGCCGCTGGAGATGCCGCTGCACTGGTGGCCGCTGGAGATGCCGCTGCACTGGTGGCCGCTGGAGATGCCGCTGCACTGGTGGCCGCTGGAGATGCCGCTGCACTGGTGGCCGCTGGAGATGCCGCTGCACTGGTGGCCGCTGGAGATGCCGCTGCACTGGTGGCCGCTGGAGATGCCGCTGCACTGGTGGCCGCTGGAGATGCCGCTGCACTGGTGGCCGCTGGAGATGCCGCTGCACTGGTGGCCGCTGGAGATGCCGCTGCACTGGTGGCCGCTGGAGATGCCGCTGCACTGGTGGCCGCTGGAGATGCCGCTGCACTGGTGGCCGTATTAATAACCGTAGTCAAAATTCCTATTGGACCATACTTTGTAACTAAAGAATACTGATAGGATTACAACATAAAACACACCAAAAACTATTATGATTATATCAATAGAATAAAATACATTTGAAGGATAAGATATTAAAATGAATTTAAATAAAGCTCGGATATCATCTCTGCAGTAGTAAGACATGTTCTGTATAAGATTGCACAATATCCAATAGGACTTAAAGGATCCTGTAAAATATTTCAGTTTGATTCAAATAATTTCCAATGGAAAATATTTGTATTGGTTCCAAATTGTGATTGACATTCTTTACACACTTTAACATCTTTTGATTAGCATACTTTGATAAGTAATGCATTTTAACTGTCTCGTTCTAATAGCCTATGTACAGTTAAAAGAAATCCTACAGGAGGCGCTATAGGAGTTTAATAGGAGTTTAAAAATCCTTCACAATTTTCTTTAAATTCCTTTTAATGTCCTGCATGGGCATTTCGGCACATTGCTAATCATAAAAGCACAAACTACAGTGTTCTAAAAGATCTATGTTTTGTTTTGTGTTGGAATCCTGTAAATTTCATAAGTATTATTTTTATTTGTTTCAAAATTATGATGTACCAGGAATCCTACACATTCCTGGATTTTGACTAGTGTAAGTGATGCTTTCTTACCAAATCTCTCACAAGTTATTGAGAACCGATAGCAGAGTTTTCCTGTAATTCCACTTGTATTACATGACCTAAACAAAAAAAAACTTGTATAGCTTGAACAAAAACATGTAATTCGCTTTAAATAAAAGCTTATCTGCCAGGTGCCTAAATGCAAATAAGAACTAAAACACACACTGCAAGTAAGAAATGTCAGAACAAATAGAACATTTATCTTATTCACCTTGTGAGTTATTAACCTGTTTAGAGCATGCAATATTTCAAGGTTCATGTCCTCTCTCTAACAGCCTTTCTTTGACTCGATCTACCTGAGGTGATTGTGGCCCCTCCCACTTCAGTTCTCTGGCCCTCTTTCAAGACACACATTCTCAGGCGGTTCAATGGGGGGGGGGGGCTGAGGTATGCGGTGAAAGTGTGTGTGAGAGAGTTCACTTGTACTGTTAGTACCTAGCGGATTCATCTGGACTGGGCACAACTCTGGAGGATCAGCTTAAAGGTGTGTGTGAGTGTGTGAACAGAATTACAACAGAAGGAGAGAGAGAGAAGTGTGTAAAATCTAGAAAAGGACAAATCTGAGAGCAAAAGAAGGTATGGATTTCTTTCTGTTTGGCATGTGTTTCTCAATCTTTGGCATGTTATGTGCATCTGTTTGTCATGGTAACCATAAACAGTCAATACTCACTATAAGAATACATACAGAGTCATTTGAGCTACACTGATTTCACTCCAACAAAATGCTGCTTGAATCAGACTAGTGTACAAAAGTCTTGTGCTTTTGTCTTTTGTGTGATACAAAATAATGAATCTTGTATAACACAGAAGACAAAAGCGCAATACTCTAAGCAGGGGGAGAGCAGTGTAGCTCAAGTTACTGTATTTATACTATTACTAATACTAGATTGTTCCATTTAGCTGTCGGCTTTCCTGATTGACTAGCTACACTTAAAAGTGAGTCTGAATTACTTTATGTAAGTCCAGATTCGGATACTCCCAGCGAGACTTAATAGACTAATGTCTACTGTCTGTCTGTTCAAAACTCTTTTTCACACAGCCACACACTCTTTCTGCATGTTATCGTAGAGTTGAGTATTTGCATGTCAATTCTTCATTAATGTTGTCTCACGCTAATATTTCTGAGTGTTAAACACGTCAGATTTTCTTTTGTGACGCAAGCACGTTTAAATGCACAGTGTGTTCCAGTCAATTTTGCAGGTGTCTGTTCATTTTTTTCTTTTGTGCTCAGGGAGTGAGGTATCCTATTACAGTAGCTACTGCATAATACTACAATAGTGTGGAAAAACGGACCCAAACATTCTATTCAGTTCCATTCAAATTATTTCAATGACTAAACCTCCAGATTTTTTTGTTTTTCTTCCTTTCTGCTGAATGAATAAATGTAGATGTTTTTGTGTTTTTCACAGGGCGATGCTCGGTGAGTGGTTTTGGTGGGATCGGCTGTGGTTGCCAAGGCCGGTGACGTGGGCGGACCTAGAGGACAGTGAGGGGTGTGTCTACGCCCGCGTGTCCTACTTGTACGTCACTCTACCTGTAGCAGTACTGCTGCTAGGTTTAAGGGCATTATATGAAAGGTACATACACACACACACACACACAAGCTAAATGATATTGAAAAGACCAGCTTACATCAGCATTAATATACATGCTGGTTTTTGCTGATTTGGCTCTGGTGGACTCGTATATCCATGCTGTTTATCAGCAAAACTGAAGCTGGTAAAGCCAGTTGGCCAAGGAAGCTTTACTGCTTAAGCTAATTAAGAACAAAAAAACATTTACATAATGTGTTGTTATATTTGTTAAAGTGCAGTGAACGGTTTCTGGTTAACAGCAGGAGAAGTCATCACTCTTTGTGCCTTCACTGCCTTCCCCTCATTCAATAGGCTGATCGCGGTGCCACTCGCTGAGGCTCTTGGCGTTAGAGCAAAAAATCGCAAGAGAGCATCACACAATCCAGTGCTGGAAGAATACTACAAAACACACTCTAAACATCCAATGCAGGTAACATCCCAAACACAACACTTGAACAGTGATCTGATTACTTGAAGCCAGTGTATATAATGCTTTTTAAATGTATTTAATCTGGAACAGGTCCAGATCACGTCACCCCCAATTTATTTCTTTTTTGTAAAGAAAATTAAGATTATTTTATGGGCCTTTTTTTTTTTTTTTTTACTTTGTGTTGAATTAATTAAAATAATGTTAAGCAATCAGAAGTATTCATTTTAAGATTGAATCAATAATCAGAACAAAAAGCAGTTGAAGGATGACATGCATAATTCAATCATTTAAACAGCGCTTTTAAGTTGTTGTTATTCTTTAACCTCCTATTCTTTAAGGGTAAAAGTCTTTCTTAGAACTGATTTGAAAACGTAGGATTTAACCTAAAGGTTTAGATAACAAAAGTTACAATTACGTTTGCCTTCAAAATTATCAGTAGTAGCCTAACAGATAAGATTCTCAAAGCCTTTAAAGGAGGCAAAGTTATTTATGATGCTTAAATATAGACAATAAAATGGACCACTCCTCAAATTGATCTAAAAGATCCGCAACGCATCTACTGCCTGGAAATGACTAAATGTCTTATATTTAATCAATACATAGAATAGAATAGAATAATAAGACACTTTAATATAGCTGTTACCAATCAAATGAAATCACTAACAACTAAATTCATCTTTGGCTCAGAAGCTGCATCTAAATTGGTACAATTACAACTGCATAAATAATGTTGAGATTTTAATGTTAAAAAATACATTTTGTTTATTCAACGTTTGTATATCTGAAACTCAAAATCACATGTGCAATTGTGCACATATTTGTGGAAACAGCTCTCTTGCTTTTGTGATATTACTTAATATCATGTGTTAAAAAAATGTCTTAAAAATCAAGATCTCATACATGCAGACTTTATGCAATCATATCTTGACATTTTTCATCATCACCCTCTTTGATTTCTGACCCGGCACATTGGTAACAAAAGAAATCCAATTTGAAACAAGAAGATTTACATCCAATCACAGTAATGATGTTAACAAATAAATCATGTAATGCACCAGCAATTTAGTAATATGCCTGCAGTTGTAGTCTTGACCCGTCTTAAAATAAAATCCTGAGTCCTTAGTCTGAGACCATAAGTCCGAGTACAAATGCGGTCACAAGATCATGACCTTCAAAAAATTACTCGAGACGGTCTTGAGTACTACAACACTGTACTGAGGAAAATGGGTGGTGATCAATAGGGCATGCAGAAGCACATGACATATTCTCCTAAATGCATGTTTAAGCAATAGTTCCTAAATTGTACGTTAGAATACTTTTTCTATTTAGTTCACCACAATACTATTCAGTTTCTAAACTGTCAGATGAGACCACAGATGACAGTTACATGTTAGAACACACAAGTAGATAAATAGAGGGAAGCACAGGTGTTCTGTGAAGCAAATAGTACAGATTAGTTCAAATTTTGTTACTGTAATGTGAAATTTTCAGACTTCTATTTCTTCAAATGACAATCATAACAATAATAATAAAACACTGTTTCCGAAATAAATGATTGTCTTATAGGAATCACAATTAAAGTCACCATGAAATCAAAACTTATTTTTCATGGAATATTTCAGTATTTATTATTAATGATTTATCTGTGCACATCATTTTCTGTAATCTTTAATAAAAATAAGATTTACCTTCAATAAAAAAATTATATATAAAGTATAATACTATTCCTTATATGTTAAATGTTTTTTCATTAATTATTGTAACAGTATTGGCAATACATTATAATAAAGCCTTGAACATAAACAGTATGTTTTAAAACATGATTCAAACTAAATTTTATGTTTTAATATACATTAGATTCTTTAAAGGTGCGACCATGTGTAGGTACATACTATAATGTATTATAACTGTAGTTGAGTTATGAAAACATAACGTACTACAATATGTATTTTATAAGGCATTACAAGTATCTTTAGATTACATTAAGAATTCCTTTTGTAATGCATTATACACTCACCTAAAGGATTATTAGGAACACCTGTTCAATTTCTCATTAATGCAATTATCTAATCAACCAATCACATGGCAGTTGCTTCAATGCATTTAGGGGTGTGGTCCTGGTCAAGACAATCTCCTGAACTCCAAACTGAATGTCAGAATGGGAAAGAAAGGTGATTTAAGCAATTTTGAGCGTGGCATGGTAGCTGGTGCCAGACGGGCCGGTCTGAGTATTTCACAATCTGCTCAGTTACTGGGATTTTCACGCACAACCATTTCTAGGGTTTACAAAGAATGGTGTGAAAAGGGAAAAACATCCAATATGCGGCAGTCCTGTGGGAGAAAATGCCTTGTTGATGCTAGAGGTGAGAGGAGAATGGGCCGACTGGTTCAAGCTGATAGAAGAGCAACTTTGCCTGAAATAACCACTCGTTACAACCGAGGTATGCAGCAAAGCATTTGTGAAGCCACAACACTCACAACCTTGAGGCGGATGGGCTACAACAGCAGAAGACCCCACCGGGTACCACTCATCTCCACTACAAATAGGAAAAAGAGGCTACAATTTGCAAGAGCTCTCCAAAATTGGACAGTTGAAGACTGGAAAAATGTTGCCTGGTCTGATGAGTCTCGATTTCTGTTGAGACATTCAGATGGTTGAGTCAGAATTTGGCGTAAACAGAATGAGAACATGGATCCATCATGCCTTGTTACTAGGGATGTCCCGATCAGGTTTTTTTGCCCTCGAGTCCGAGTCCGAGTCATTTGATTTTGAGTATCTACCGATACCGAGTCCCGATCCGATACTTATATAATACATAAAAAAAGAATAAAGAAGAGAGAAAAAACAGATCCAGGATGTTCCTTATTTTTTATTTAATTCACCTTATTTTAACATTCAACATTCAAACAGAGCACGTCTGTGAGGTAGCTTGAACAATCAAGTAATAAATAACATAAAATCTTCAGGGGTGTAACAGTTCACAAAATTTGCGGTTCGGTTCGATACAATACAGCAAAAAGAAAGAAATGCCAGGAAATTTCCTATTTATTAAAAGAAAAACTATTTTTAAATAAGTTTGAATTTTCCTACATCTTGAAACTTTCAGGTTTATAAATGGGGGTAATCTTTGAAGGATGAACAAATGTTTTGGTAATCACATTAAAAATAACATTTAAATATATATTTATATAATATTTGAGTTTTGAAGTGCAACATTAAATCCATGTTCATTCACGGCACAATGTTTCTACTGGTTTCCACGTCAGCGCTGTTTGATCTAATAGAGATCTACGGTAAATAACGGAGAAATTTGAATGCTTCTCACTAGATCTCGCAGCAATGTTATTACTTCAGTGGCGAATTCAAATGTTTTCTTCACTGGATCTCTTAGCACAGTGTCGCTTGATCTCGCGCTGCACAGATGTTGCTGGTCCGAACTGATAAATGGTCCGTTAAGCACAATATAATGAGTAGCGCAGTTTCGTTCCGCTTTCATTACGTTTGCCATTTGATGTTGCGCAACGTTGTGGTGATCGCGCCAGCGCGGATTTTGTCTGCAGGAAAAATGGTCCTAGGAATCGTTCGGTTTGTATGCGTACCGAACCGGAAGCCTCGTACCGAAACGGTTCAATAATTACGAATACATGTACCGTTACACCCCTAATTTATACATCCGAGTCCTGATCGGGAGGTAACGTCCGATTCCGATCGAGTCTGAAACCACGTGATCGGGCCCGATTTCCGATCGCGTGATCGGATCGGGACATCCCTACTTGTTACCACTGTGCAGGCTGGTGGTGGTGTAATGGTGTGGGGGATGTTTTCTTGGCACACTTTAGGCCCCTTAGTGCCAATTGGGCATCGTTTAAATGCCACGGCCTACCTGAGCATTGTTTCTGACCATGTCCATCCCTTTATGGCCACCATGTACCCATCCTCTGATGGCTACTTCCAGCAGGATAATGCACCATGTCAGAAAGCTCGAATCATTTCAAAATGGTTTCTTGAACATGGCAATGAGTTCACTGTACTAAAATGGCCCCCACAGTCACCAGATCTCAACCCAATAGAGCATCTTTGGGATGTGGTGGAACGGGAGCTTCGTGCCCTGGATGTGCATCCCACAAATCTCCATCAAATGCAAGATGCTATCCTATCAATATGGGCCAACATTTCTAAAGAATGCTTTCAGCACCTTGTTGAATCAATGCCACGTAGAATTAAGGCAGTTCTGAAGGCGAAAGGGGGTCAAACACAGTATTAGTATGGTGTTCCTAATAATCCTTTAGGTGAGTGTATATAAAAACAGGCTTCAACAAAAGAATAACATTTAATAGAAACATACTGTATGTCCTATTCACTGGTACAGTACATGTAAGCCCGGCACATACTGACATATGAAGTTTATGTGTGTCATGTAATTAGGCGGATATAAAAGGTGTGTGTAAAAAGTTGGGCTGGTCGGAAAGCCAAGTGGAGCGCTGGTTCCGCATTCGGAGGAACCAAGACAGACCCGCAGTACTAAAGAAATTCAAAGAAGCCAGGTATATTTACACACACTAAACAAACTTTCATGACTGACTCATTCGTGTTTGACCTTCTCCTTTTTTCCAAACGTGTATATTTGTCATTAACAAGAGTATTTTCTTTTTTGTAGTTGGCGGTTTGCCTTTTATCTGTGTTCGTCTTTCGGAGGCGTGTTGGCTTTATATGATGTAAGTGTTTTTTTGCTGTCAGACTGTATCTGAACACCTGAATGACCTCCAAACAGCTGGGTGTAAGTGTGTGTGTTACAGCACATGCAGAGATTCTCAGGAGAAACCGTGAATCAGCATGTGTGTTTGTGAGAAATGCCTGAGGGGTAATTAGTAACATTTCCCCGCCTGTGAACAGCTCCATCCTGATAGAAAGATCCACAAATGGCCACAATAACACGCATGGACAGGCCCTGCACACACCCAAACACACACACACAGAGTTGTGTGTTGACGCTTTGAAGAACACAGAAATCAATTTGTTGTTTTGAAGAACCTATAATTAAACAATGTCGTCGTGCTAAAGGGCAGTTTATCACTTCAGACCAACGGCATGAGTGTGAGCAGCCTATGATATTGCTTTTATAAAAACCTACATTTTAGACACACTATTGCCAGCTACTAATTTTTTCCAGATGGATCCAAAGCAAAGCAACACTTGACTATCTCTGAGCAACACACAGTAAATAAATCAGTGTTTCGAATAAGTAGGGTGAGTGAATGATTTAGTGATTCACTGCTTGTTTCGTTGCCGAATGAATCTGTCTGAAATTGCGTACTGAGTATGTACTACATTTAAATTTACTCCTCGGCCGTTGAAAAAAAATAGTAATGAGTTGTGTCCCAAATGACATACTATGCTCTATGCACTTATACACTATGTACTTATGCACTATGTACTCAGCCGTGTAGTGTATGAACTAGATATAAAGTTATAAGGTTATTTTTTCATTCAACATCGGAGAATGATAGCCCCTCCCTGCCGCTACGTAATTAAAGCTGCTGAGTACATGAAGTGTCCAACATTCCACACTTCTTTTTTTCACGGTAATTTATGTGCATCCTCCGGTACTTTTTCTTTTTAGAATTTTCAGTGTGAACATAATTACTCGCGCTATTTATGCTACAAAACAGCATATAATGTGCATACGTACGCAAATTAGTACGCACCTCTTGAACGTACTACATCCGCCATGTTGTCACTGTCACATGACCTACCAGCATCAGTTGAGTTGCTTCACTTCCATTCATAAATCCGGTAGAATGGTAAAGTGTTCATCGTATAATCACTTCAGAATATCGCCGGAAGTAGTAAGTCATCGGGGTACTTTTCACCTACTGTTTTTTTTAATACTATGAATTCAGACATACTACTCTGTTTGTATACTGTTTTTCGCATACTATACAATAGGGAAGTATTCGATAGTCGATGTTTTTTTTTATTTTTTTTTTTTTATATGAATCCGTTGATTAAAACAATCCAATGAATCATTCACTTGTCGCCACCTAATGGCACAGCGATGTAACTTGGAGAAAGAATCACTGAAAAATCCTCACCGCTTATAAACTTTGAAATCTTTTCGTTTATTTTATTTAATGGTATTATTTGGTACAAAAAAAATCAACTAATAAATAAAAATAAATAAACTTTGAATTATATTATTTTGTGCAACAGAAACCATGGTTTTATGATCTACGGGAAGTGTGGGCAGGATTTCCCAAACAAGTAAGTGTAACTTATGGAAGTTTAAAAAACACTACTTTCTCATAGTGTTTTAAAAGAGTAGCACAGTGAAAACCAGTCTGAATATTTGCATGTTGTTCCAGGAGGGTTGTGTTTGTGCAGGCATGTTTGTATGGCGGTTGGTTTTTAAATGTTTGTTTTTTGTGTTTCTATATGTGTGTGTGTGTGTGTGTGTGTGTGTGTGTGTGTGTGTGTGAGTCACTGCTGGACTCTCAATACTGGTATTACATCATTGAGATGAGTTTTTATGGTTCTTTACTGTTCAGTGTGGCTGCAGATGTCAAACGGAAGGTAAGGATGCACCAATATCATTATCTCAAGTTCACCTTATCAGTTATGAGTATTTCACTATATATATCACTTAAAAGTTTATGAATGAATATGAGATCGGTAAGGTCACATCAAGGTCATAAACAAACACTCTTTATCAACTAGCCTGCAGGTAGCACTACTATTAATGTCATAACAATAATCCAATAATTCATGCAGTTCAGTGCATCAAGGTTTAATAAATGGAATCCAATGTCTTGCATTTATTCAATGCTTTTGGAGAAATTTGATGCAATTTGTAAATAACTGATAATATGATCTATTAAAATGGCCATATCTTAAGAGATATGTCTGTCAAGGTTTATGGAGCTCTATTTCTCTCTCTTTGTCTTTTTGTAGGACTTTAAGGAGCAGTTGGTCCATCATTGGGCCACTTTAACTCTGCTGTCCTTCTCCTGGTGTGCAAACTACATCCGCATTGGCACACTGATCATGCTGGTCCATGACACATCTGATGTCCTACTCGAGGTGTGAGAGAGAGTGAAATAGTGGAAGAAAAGATCACTCAAAAAATAAAGCCAGCAAGAATTTATGTTTTTTTTTCTGTTTAAAAACAAAAACAAATGCTGTTCTTTTGAAATTTCTATTCATTAAAGAATCCTTATAAAATATCAAGCAGCACAACTATTTTCAACATAAAGGATTGTGTGACAATTGAAGACTAAAGTAATGATGCTGAAAATCCTTTGAACGGTAGCATTTTATGTATATGTATAGGGCATTTTGTGTTAAAGGTTTTTGTTTATCTGTTTCTCCAAGTCTGCTAAGATGTTTAACTATGCTGGTTGGGAGACAATCTGCAACAGTATATTTGTGGTGTTCGCTCTGGTCTTCATGGTAACCAGACTCATTATCTTTCCTTTCTGGTAAGTGTGTGATGGAGGTAAATGTGTGGGAGATTTTAGGGTTACATAGGGTTAAATTGTGTGTCCATGTCATGTGTGCAGGCTAATCCACTGTACGTGGGTGTATCCTCTGGACCAGTTTGAACCCTTTTTCGGCTATTATTTCTTTAACGTCATGCTTTTGGTGCTGCTGTTATTGCATGTGTTCTGGGCCTCCCTGATCCTACGCATGGTCAAAAAGTTTCTCTTCGGCAATGTGAGTATTCATTATTATTCAAATAAGATTTTTCACATGATATTCTGATTTAGATCATTTTTGGTAGAGGGTATTAGAGATTAATTCTCTGTCTTTCTCTTCAGCTAAAGGGTGATGAGCGCAGTGATGAAGAAGAGAATGAGGAGGGCTCTGAGGAAGACTATACGCACACATACTCTAATGGATCTGGGAATGGACTGTCTAATGGCCATTGACACAGAAGGAAAGCTTCCATAAACAGACACAAATTGACTTTTGATGCCATGCATGCATATATGTCCATATTGGACACATGATTCATCTGTGAATTTTTTTGCATAGCCTTTCATATTAAGGTTCTTATGTGTACATATATTATGGTAGATGAATAAAATCAATACAACATATTTTTAAACATCAATTTATAATTGAAAACTTGTTAGCATGTGCCAATCCACGCAGTAGTTTTAAAAATTTCCACATGAAGGCTGCATTTGTTTGATATTTGTGAAATATTACTGCAATTTAAAATAACTATTTTGTTTTATATTTTTAAATGTAATTTATTCCTGTGACTGCAAAGCTGAATTTTCAGCATCATTACACCAATCTTTAGTGTCACATGATCCTTCTGAAATCATTCTAATATGCTGATTGGATGTTAAAAAATCTAATTTTGTGCTTAATCTTTTTGGAAAACGTGAAACATTTTTTTGTTAAAGAATAAAAAGCACTTATTTGAAATGTCTTAACTGTCACTTTTGATCTATTTAATACATCCTAGCTGAATAAAAGTATTAATTTCTTTTAAAAATAAAGTACTGACCCCATTATTTAAAGCAGTGTTTACATTGTATCATGTCGAAGCAATATGAATGGTTATTAATATGAGGAGTAATTTAAAGTGACTTACATTTAGCTGCAACAAAGCAAAACCTATAACAAACATATTACAGTGTGTACAGTACATAAAAGCTCAATATTTTACTCGTGTTCAGAAAGTGTCATTCTATAAAATAGTCAGATAGTCTCAGATACTCCAGGTAGCTCTCAGATTGTTGATGTA
Organism: Tiaroga cobitis; assembly: GCA_030578255.1. Taxonomy (NCBI): domain Eukaryota; kingdom Metazoa; phylum Chordata; class Actinopteri; order Cypriniformes; family Leuciscidae; genus Tiaroga; species Tiaroga cobitis. Next base: position 10,925,346 of record CM060608.1, read on the forward strand.
TTCTTCATCATCAGAGATTTCAATACTTAGACCCTCATAATAGTCCTCAAACTCGGCATATGACACAGTCTTGGTGACCTTTCCTGCTTCCCGTACGAAGGCCAGAATGTCAGGGTTCGGAACGGCATCTGTCAACAGTCCGAAATAAGAATGATACAGTAATATCTTCATAAACATCAGTCATCCATGTTGCCCATGCGCGAGTTTGTTTTACCATTGCCGTTATAAGTGTATCTGTAAAGTGAACTATTATAGCCTTTCCAGAAATAAATACTGAAGTATCACACGTTACCAACAATCATTGTTTGTCATGAAATATTGACCGACACTAAATAAACATGACTTCAATAGCTGCTGCCTGTGTGCAAGAGACTAAATGATCAGTGGCTCACCGTGTGCTACGTCAGACTCTTGTTTGCCTCTATAGAATTTTTCAATATCGCTCAGGAAGATGGAGCCGGTTTTATTTGGGTCAAGCTTTACATAAACCTAAAAACAGAGAAAAGATAGGAACATTAGCAAATGGCCTACAAGGAAATTCAATAACTCACAGAGCTCAACGGCGTCCTCTGGAGGACAAAGCAGTCCGGCTGGTCTGTCACCTTCAGGAAAACGGCTTTTCTGTTCTCGCTCATCTCCCCAGTAACGGCACGCATCACATCAGCGGGGTGCACCCGCCTCTCTGCACGCCGACCCACAATCCTCCACACCGCCTCAAAGTCCTATCACACACAGCACACGCTAATGTAATGGCTCAGCACTCTCACATTATGTTCTACATCAACATGCCTGGTGCTTTCCTACAGTCTCATTTCAGAGAGATAGATATCTTTTACATTTTTAAACATGTTTTATGAGATTTTTTCTCTTTACCTGTTGAGTAAGGCACAGTTGCTCCACCAGAAATGGTCTGAGCAGAACTTTTTGCTGAACACTATCAGTCTTTATATCTAAGTTCTGCAGATCCCTTACTAGATTGAGTAGGGTTTGGATCGCATGTCCCCTCAGCCGATCGCGCACTGCACCTGCAAAAACATCCACCAATCAGAGCACTGGATTCCTTGTCAAGCTTACTGTGACTGGTTAATGATTAATGTGCCATCAAAAGTACAAGGTCACTTTAAGGTGAAGTGTGTAATTTCAGGTAACTCAATACAGCTTTTTAAATCTTAAAATGTGATGCTCAGTGTAAGACCTATAAATGCGATTTCAAAGTGGGTTGTTGGCCAGTTGCAATGATATGCACAAAAATAGATATTGATTTGTAAAGCCTTTTTTTGTCTATTCAACATGTTTATTTATTTGACTGACACAATAATGTAATTTCTTTAATGCTCTTAATATATCTTCATTTAGGAAACCCACAGCGTATAGCAAATATTGATATACGTTACCATTCAAAATTTTGGGGGTCACATGGATAAGGTGTTCTATTCTTTAAAATCACAATTTCTACAAAAACTATTTCTGAAGGATCATGTCATGTGACACTAAAGACTGGAGTAATGATCACTGGAGTAAATTACTTTTATAAAATATATTAAAATAGAAAACCTGTATTTTAAATTGTTTTATTACTGTTTACTGTTTTATTGTATTTTATCTAATTAATGCAGCATTGGTGAGCATTAGAGACATTTAAAAAATCTCATCCGACTGACGGTAGTGAATGCAACTGATTGGCATTTCATGTAAATAATTTGATTAAAATTAGCCTAATTTTAACATAAAAAAATGACATACCTCATGTGTGGGTGGACATTTTGGATGAATGCTAATGCATTTGAAAAACATTTTGTGTGCAAGAGCGAATGCGTGTTAAGGATTAACCTTGAATTGCCTTTAGAGTGTTTCGATCATTGATTTCCTCTTCAGAGAGACAATGTAGACCTTCCCCAGACTGAGTTCTGTGCAAAAGAAACACTCAGTACTCTAACTTGTGCACTCATGTACATATGTGTGTGAGTGGTACATACAGCAGGGCTCCCTTGGCTGTGTCATCCACATCAGTAACTCTGAGAGTCAGGCACGGCTGCTGTCTCAGACTTTGGGGGAGGTGTGGGTCGTCTGTACTGAAATGAAGCTCGGCACCCTGGGAGATGCAGGCAGAGTGATGATGAATTAATGTTATTCGTGAGTGTGTGAAAGATGATGAGTGTCGAACCTGTGAGATGTCTTGAAGGCAGTACGGCCTCCCTCTGTTCAAATACACACCACGAGCGATTAAGGGCAACGCGTTCCATCTGAAAGAGTTTCGATTAACATTTAACTTTACAAAAACACCTTAATTTGGAGGGAAAATATGTAGTATGAGCAAACAGTGATGTGTTGAAGCATCATAGCCTGACCTGTTTTTCCCAAAATTTCGGTACTCGTACACGGTCAGTGTTTGGTCACATGTGAAAAAGAAGCCAATCAGTTTTCGGCAAGCCTCACGTCCACACCTATATATCAAACACATACGCATCACAAAAATAAAACGCCAAAAAAAGAGTTGAATCTCCATCACAATACTATAACTACCTTGATAAAATCCTGGCTTGAAAACAGAGCTTGTTGGATAAGGTGTTCTCTGTTAAAGACATCCGAGTTTTTACCCTGTAGATACAAAACAAAAACCTAAATATCACAACTCACAGTTTTATCAAAGGGAGCAAAATGTTAGCAGGCGCTATTTTCAGTTTCTTTCTTTAACAAACATACTAGTTCGTTGGATATTAAATTACATTTAAATACTTTTTATATATATATATATATATATATATATAAAACAACAATTTTAAATAAACCAATCAAAATAAACACTTACTAAAATATATAAAATATTTTAATTGTTTACCAGCATTTCAGGTGACTATTAATCGAAATCAGAAAACCATGAACATGCGAATATGGTGTTATATTATTGAAATATTAGCTTAAAATATTTACTTGGAAGTACCCCCTGACATTTTGTCAAAGGGGTTCAAGTTTGTGAATCACTGTGCTAAAATAATAAATGTAAATTTTAAAGCAATGGTTCTTAAACAGTTTCAGGTGGTGAAACACTTCACAATAAAACAAAAATCACAAACTCATTCTACATCCTTGAATCACAATCGATGATTTTGCTAGACTGTATTATCTAAAATGCTACTAGAAACGCAAATGTAATATCCATAACTTTTTAATTAATAATTCGCTTTTCATCAACTCTTGAACCCCCTCCAGTTCCCTCACAAACCCCCAAGGATTCACAAACCTCAGTTTTCTGATTTAGCATATGCTTTTATTGAAAAAGCATTAAAATCAATCCGATTGATCTTTTTCTTTTAAATATTGTGTTCAGGGGGCCTTTTAGTCAAAACGTTTGAGAACCACTTATCTAAAGTGACTTACAAATGAGGAACATCCCAAACTATTTGTCATAAGAGTCAACAATATTTCAGAAATTCTAATTGAAATCTTTACTTTGATGTCTGAAAATAGATTTTTATATTTTCTTAAGAAAACGTGAGTGGTTCTTGCCGGTTCTTGCAAAACTTACCATCACGATTATTGTGTGCTTGTGGGTGGTTGCAAAAGCGTTGCTATGTGGTTGTGAGGGTGTTTGAGTGTTTTTTTGTTTTTTTTGCATGCTGACATGCGGCTGGTTATTGGTTTGTTCAAATCAGTAACCAAGTATGAGCAATAACAGAATAATAATAGTAGTGCTTTTCTAAGCAAAACCTTATATATATATACTATATAAATACAAAAACAAAAAATTTAAGTGGGGACATAACCACTCTGACCTTCTCCAAACCTATGAGTATGAGACAGAAGGGGAGAAAGAGCGTTTTGTATCTGAGTCATGTATGTGTGTGGGTTTTACTTAGTGTGGTGAAGAGTTCTCCTGTAGCGTGGTGGGACACTCGTGGGACTGGCAGACACAGCATTCTGTTCCGGATCGCTAATGACAGCCCTGCGTGAGTATCAGAGAACCCTCACGACGTTATTACTAATCCCAGACTGACAAAAATGGAACAGAGAGGAGAGCGAGAGAGAAACTGACCTCGACAGCTGGTCCACCATAACCTGCTCAATTACTGCTTGCAGTTTCCTCTCCTCGGTAAGCCCCTCCTACTCACAAAAACACAAATATATCATCCAATCACATTACATGCTCTCATAGGACTTCTGGAGCTTAACAAACACCCTCCTCCAGGGGGAGACAAAAATCTCTGGTCAAAAACATGTGCCATTTTTTGAAAAAAGAAAATGCCATAATTGCTGGAGTAAACTGCTTTTGTGTGGAAACATAATAAATGTGTGGATAAAATAATAATAAATAAATTATATATGTACATTTTAAATTATTATACTTGTTAATTTCTTAAGCAGTGTGTGTGTGTGTGTATATATATATATATATATATATATATATATATATATATATATATATATATATATATTATTACGGTTTATATATAAATATATTATTACGGTTTAAAATAATGGTTTTCTATTTTAATATACTTTAAAATATAATCTATTTCTGTGATGCAAAGCTAAATTTTCAGCATCATTACTCCAGTTCAGAAATGTTGATTTGATACTCAGTTATTATCAATGTTGGAAACAGTTGTGCTGCTTAATACTTTTTTTGGAACCTGTGATACTTTGTTAAAGGGATACTCCACCTTTTAGGGATACTCCACCGTTTTTTCATATTAAACTACGTTATTCTCTTAACTAAGACGAGTTGATACCTCTCTCGTCTCAGTGCGTGCACTTAATCGCTCTGGCGCGCGAGACACTTTGATAGCACTTAACCATAGACTGTAAAAAAGCACTTAACTTAGCCCAGTTCATTCATTAGGATCCAAGCAGAGAAGCGACCAAACTCCCCCACGTTTTCCCTATTTAAATACAGTTACATGAGTAGTGTAACTCGACCAAGAATGGTGACAAGATAAAACGTTGCGCTTTTCTAAGCGTGTAAAGTGGATACCTATAATGTATGGCGGAATACCACAGCAAGTGCTTGGGAGCACTTCGACTCGGCGCAGTAATATCATCACTCGTGAAAAATCCTCTCTCCCCTCTCCCTCTCCGGAGTGATGATATTACTGCGCCGAGTCCATAGATATATATGCGCCGAGTACATATATATCTATAATCATATTTTCATATATCTATGTACATATATATCTATAATCTATATATCTATAATCTTAAAAATCTTTTTTAACAATATAAATCTTTACTATCACTTTTTATCTATTTAATATTGCTGAATAAAATATTAATTTCTTTCAAAAAAGAAAGAAAAAAATTACTGACCCCAAACTTTTGAATGGTAGTGTATATTTCAAAATATTTCTATTTTAAAAAAATGCTGTTCTTTTTAAATTTGTATTCATCAAAGAATCGTGAAAAAAAGTATTGCAGGTTATAAAAAAATATTAAGCAGCACAACTGTTGATAATAAATCAGCATATTAAAATTATTTCTTAAGGATCATGTGACACTGAAGACTGGAGTAATGGCTGATGAAAATTCAGCTTTGCATCACATAAATAAATTATATTTTAAAGTATATTAAAGTAGAAAGCTATTATTTTAAACTGTAATAATATTTCACAATATTACAGTTTTTCTGTATTTTGATCAAATAAATGCAGCCTTTATGAGCATAAGAGACTACTTTCAAAAACAAAAACAATAGTAATGTTTCCAAACTTTAAATTGACTATTCATGTTTTCCAAAACACTCATTTTGGAGTGACAGGTAGGATTAATTTATAGCACATTTACATTTATTTCAATGGTCTTTGTCAACATTAACTGACTATACATTTTAGAAAACCTTTCAATGATGTGAGGGTGCTGTATCTTTTTTGCTTATAAAGTGCACATGATCCAACTTCCCACGACTGCAGACGATAAAGTGTTTTGAGGAATACACTGATGGATAGATTTAACTTAGGGTTAGGGCAGTGGTGTAGTCTACGTGATCCGCAGGTATACGCCATATACCCACTAGAAAATGTCAAGGATTTCCGTATACCCACTAGGAAACGTCAAGGATTTCCGCATACCCACTTAAAAAAGCGTGAGGATTCGTAACAACATCGTTTTGTGACAGAACTTTCATTCATAAATTCACCCCGCCGTCTGTGTTTGCGCAGCGACACGGATGGAATCGCGGAATCCAGTCACATGTAATTAGCTGCAAAGCGGAATGTCACGCAATTTGGCCATTTTTGAATGAATAAATCAAAAGTAGGGATGTACAATGAATCAAATCTCGATATGTACTAGTGTCTATGAATATCAAAGCTCAAAAAGACTGCTATTGAAATAAACTCTGCACGTCTGTGACTGTGTGTCTCTGTGAATGAGCGCTCAATGTGTGCTCTACGCACACTGAAGCGCAAGTGACACTCGTGGTGTTTTTAGCGTCTATAGGACATGGACACATTTGAACTTCATCGCAGAACTTTTATGAGAGTCACTGCACAAGAATTTTACCATTTCATTTGATAAAACTATCATCATTCATTAGTATCATATACACTCACAAACTTTAAAGTATTTGATGACAACCTGTCAAAATAAAAGTTTTGTATAACATGAAGAAAATATAACAGAAAGATATTACTATTGCACAGTAGAGCATAATTCAAGTAGGCTTAATAATAATAATAGTTTATTAAAACACATAGAAACTCAAATGTCTTTATGACAACCCACCAAAATAAAAGTTTGTAGAGAGAAAAAAAGTAACTCGAAGAAATTATGAAAGAAATTGCATAGTAAGATGTACTTTTTAAAATAATAATAATCAAATCTATTTAAACATTATTTTAAAGGAATATCACAAAGTTTTTACACATGTTTTAATTTAAACAGTGAATTTTTTTTTTCTTCAACACCATTTTAAAAAGTAAATTTGTATTTGTGCTTATAATGTAAAGACATTTGAGTTTCTGAGTGTTTTAATAAACTATTATTATTATTATAATGTAAAAAAAATGTTGGGTTGGGGGACTGGGTGGTTATATCACAGTATACTCACTACAAAAAACTAGACTACACCACTGGGTTAGGGTTAGATCCAACTTTACTATTGTGCTTATTTCAATGCTATAAAACCTGAGTTTGCAGTCTCCCATTATAAGAAAATCTCTGGCAAAGAGTAAGGAGGCACTTAATTGGACTGGGACCCCGTATTAAACTCACCGCATCCATCATCTTGCTGTTGGGCCGTACAGTGTTGGACTGGTTGTAGATAGGTTGTGCTGTGTTTTTAGAGGTGAAGGTAGATGGATCCAGGTTTGGTTTGTGACTGTACAGTGGACTTCTCTGTGCCTGGACTCTGTGGCTCAGCTGTAGTGATTCTCCATGATCCACAGCAGGCATGTGATTTTTAATTGAGTCTTTCATCTTGGACGAAAAACACGGGGAGGGAAAAGCACAAGATTCCTAATTTAAACACTGCCTGTATTTTTTTGTGTGGGGGAAAAAAAAAGTTGGCTTTATACAGGAAGCTCAAAAGCCTCAAAATTGCATTGGGAAAAAAACTACCAGTAAAAAAAAAAGCATATAATGACATAATTTTGGGTGAACTTTTCCTTTATGGTAATATTGAATAAGCACCTGCTTTGACTGTGTGGAGGCTGGAGAGCCCCAACTCATGCCTGACAGCTCTCCTGTGACACTCTTGATAGCAGCATCCTTTGGAATTATGGCAGGATGCTGTAGAAAATTACATGTTCAATATTTTTAGACCTGCTTCGACTCTATTTGCAAAATCAAGTCATTAAACTACACATCATCATGTTTTGTTATCCCACCTCCTCTTCCGCGTCGTGCAGGGTCTCTAACTTTAGCACTGGAACTCTGGGAGTGATATTTAATCAATGAATAACTATTAACAACTCTCTACAAACAAAATGTTTACATCTTAGTTCTCTTAACTTACTCTGCTGGCCTCGGCCCGCGGTCTGCCATTGTTGTCTTGGGCTATATGCAAACAGAAAGAATAATTAATAAAGCTTAACACCTTATCGAGTTAAAAGCCATCCATTACGTTGTAGGCATTGCGCACTTACCTGTTGCACGGTTTTATGTAAGGGTGAAGATTTCACGTTTGCTTTCATTATTAGCGGAACTGTACACTATATTTATGTATATGTAAATTCTATAGTTGTTCAAAATGAACAGGTTTTAGGACGGTTTTCACTCCCGCGCTCACGTTGCTGTGGTGTTACAAACTAAACACAGAACACACACGACGGCAGCGTGACTGTCATCAGTAAAGGGTTCTGGGTAATGAAGTCTGAAATGAATACACTAAAATAAATGGGAAAAAATAAATACAAATATCCTGTTAATCCATTATTTATTAAGATCATGGTCACGAATGTGAGGAAAACGCCTGTATACAAATTATTTTGACAATTTGAAATGAAAAATAGTTACACAAATCAAATGAGCAGATTTTGTGAATCTCATTTCTATAGATTTTATCTAAATATTTTTTTTAAATCATATAAAATACAACATTACATGAAGGACATCAATGTATTATTAAATAAATTCATGATTAAATCCGGCTGTAGTCCGGCTAAATCTAAACTATATAAACTTAAACTATAGCTCAGCTGACATGTAAATTAAATTAACTAACTCTAAATGCATTTTTTTAGAATAGACATTCTAAATATGTACTGGCTAAATATGGCAAAACAGACGTTTTTGTAACGGTTTATTTTACATTTAGACAGTGTGTGTGCGTGCGCGCGGGAGCGAGAACTTGTGCGTGAGAGATGAAGACAAAGAGCCCCGCGCGCATCAAATTCTTTCGTGACATGGTGGGTGGTTCTGTATCGGTCTTTTAAAAAGCCCCTGTACGAAGACAGATAGACAGACAGAGAGAGAGAGAGATCGACAGACAGAGAGGGAGAGAGAGTGGGCAAATCCACAGCACCATGACGCACAGGTCAGCGCATCTCTTGCAGTAATGCTCCATTGACTCATTTATCCAGAGCGAAGCAGCGTGGCTCAGGACAGTCTCCTGCCATGGACTCTCTCGGCGGTCTTCTCTTACAGATATGGGTTCTTCTGTACGGCTCATTCGGCGTTCTGGCTCTCTTACCGGGAATAACGGAACCGGAGTTCATCCGCAGGTGTGTGCAGGCGCATAACACGCAACGCTCGCGCGTCACTCCACCTGCGGTCAGTGCGCGCTCCATGGTAAGACAGGTGTTCAGGGCGCAGATATTTAATGCATCGGTTGTTTCGTTTAGAAAAATCGTTCGATTCCTCAAAAACATGTACGTGTTAATAATTATTTGCGCAGCTTTTTAAGCATGTTGTTTACTCAATCTTGTTTACTCATGTTCATCATCATTTGTCTGTGTTTGTGTGTGTAATCCAATGTGCAACCCAGTGTTCCACATTTTAAATGCCCATGGTAATTACACAGATTCATCATCCTACCCTAACAGCATGTTCTTTTGTTTTTGTCTCAGAGTGTTTGCTTTAAGAACATAACAAAAATGTACAACCATCATTCTTGTTGTCATGGCAATGGAGAGATGTTTTTGTATGAGTGGAAAGAAAAGGTTCCCTATTGATGTGGATCGCATTTTTCTAGTAAAAGAATGAAGAGAAAACAAAGGGTCTTCTTGTTTGTGATGGTGCTTGAAGAGGGTTCTGACAGGCAAAATGATATCTCTCCATCAATAATCATTTTACATGTGTTATTAATTTGTTCTGTTTTTTTTATCAGGTAAAATATAAGCACTATTAAGCAGTGTTTTTTGTATTTCCATTGATTCTAATAAGTTTCAGCATAGAACAACCAAACTTGCACACGTAAAATGTTCTGGGATCAAATGTTCTGGGACAAATCACATTGTATAAATGTAAGTTTTGTTGGAGCTTGTTCCTCTAATCCTGTTAGTAATATCTTAAATCATATAATATCTATATATTGTAATTCTATTGATTTGGATGATTGTTGTGTGGATGTGTTTGTGTGTTTGTCTACAGTCCTGGGACAATGAATTGGCCAAAGGTGCCAGAGACCGGGCGAGACACTGCAAAGCCTCTCATCATCCTGGGCTGGCGTATTTCGGGCACCCGCCATTCGGATGGATGGGCGAGAACATCTGGCTGGGGGCTCCGTTCGCTGCCTTCTCCGTGGAGAACGCCATACACAGGTGGAACAAAGAAGGAGTGTACTCACTCAAAAACAACAACTGCTCACGTTTGTGCGGCCACTACACACAGGTATGTTCTTTAACATTATTACAGCTTTGTATGTGAATTTATTTCAGCACTGAAAATTTGTTTCGACTATCTTTCTCAACCTTGTGTATTTGTACATGTATTGTATGTTTCAGTTAATGTGGTCTACAAGCTTCAAGCTGGGCTGTGCTGTAAATGTGTGCTCTAAAGGAATCGAAAACTTCTCCACTCACCCAGAATCCACTATCTTTGTGTGCAACTATGGCGATACGTAAGTTAGACTTTCTAATTTTACATTTAAGGATGTAGCCAAATGTTCAAGACTGGGGGGAGGGGGGTATACAAGTTTTGCTTGATTTGTTGTTGCATTGCATTGCATTGATATAATAAAGTACAGCACAGGTCAAAAATATTACTTTGTCTACCTCTTGTGGTGATGTTATTCCAACATGCTTTATTGCAGAGGACAAGTTCATGGTGTTACTCCAAACATAGCAGGTGTGGGCTGCAGCGGTTGTGGATCAGAGATCTGCCGAGACAACGTCTGTAGTAAGAGCATTCACAATGACACATCACAATAACTATCACACAGCAATGTTACAGTAATATTACAGTGCAAACATAGTTCACAGTTTAGTGTTATTAGGTACAACCTTTCCACACCATCTGAACAGATTACATGTATATATATATATATAGATCCTGATCTTACTCTTAACTCAACTTCAACTCTTAACTTACTCCTGATCTTTCTAATTTGTGTAATTTTATGAAGTCAGTTTGATGAGGTCATTAAATCATATATTTGACTTAAAATAAAACCAGTTAATTTAGATATAACCACATGTACACTACACATGTAGGTTTTTAGACTATATCACAGTCAATTTCATTTGTATCTCTTTTTCGCAATACAGATTGTTTCAAAGCAGGTTGACAGAAAATCATATTGTTAATGTTTAAAACTGAATAATATCTTAATGTCAGGTACATATTTTTATTTAAAGATGTATTTTATTATTATTTCCATATTTATATAAATTTTGCATATATTCCTAGTATGACATCTTTTAAACCTACTTTCTTAATGTCTCTCTTTACAGGATATGATTGGTTCCCTGGGTGGGATCATGGCCCACCCTCTTCAGCCCCCAGTGTTTCCTATTGGCTGACTAATCTTGGACTGTGTTTACTAGGAGTTTGCTGGCACTTTTATGTAACACATTAATGTCATCCCGTGTTATCTAATGTCTTAAACTTGAGCCTTAATCTTTGAATCGCTCCATCATTTATATACGGTTAGATATTAAATTAGTAATCACTGAAATATTATCATATTTATGTATATATATATATATATATAGTTCCATTTCTGCTGTGTGTAAATCTGTAAGGTCTATAAATAAATTTGATTTAAAAGTGGAATTTTCATTTTACTTCTAAGATTGGCAATCATAAAAGTGCTACTTGAATAAACTTGGGTTATTTTATACTCTTACTGGTCTTCTGTGATCTCATTTCTAAAATGTGTTACAACCATTATGAACATGTGTGACTGTGTGTAATAGTGCTGTAAAGGTAGTATGGTGGCTGAGAGTTCAGTTGTTGTGTTTCACACACATACCAATGAAGTCACGACGCATTCTTGATGATTTTACCGTAACCATGGAAACGGGTGTACGTATAGCACACTGTAGGCCGTGAGTGAGAACAGCTATGAGTCACAAGTTACGAATTATGTTTTGAAGTAATTTATTTTTCTGAGTAATCAATCAGCAGTGCCCTATTAGTGCACGAGTAATGTGTCATCCTTTTTTTTAGGATGTATACACACCTATTGTACAGTGCTGGTCAGAATTATTTGCCCCCATGGTAAATATGATCAAAGATGGCTGTAAAAACTAAATCTGCATTGTTAATCCTTTTGATGTTTTATTAAAAAAAATCAAACCTTTCATTGAAGTAAAAGAATTGAAAGTGGGGGGGGATCACATTATAAAATAAATGTTTTTCTCCAAAACACGTTGGGAATAATAATTTGCCCCCTTTTATTAAATACTTTTTGCAACCTCCTTTTGCCAAGATAACAGCTCTGAGTCTTATAATGCCTGATGAGTTTGGAGAACACCTGACAAGAGACCAGAGACCATTCCTCCATACAGAATCTCTCCAGATCCTTCAGATTCCCAGATGCATGTTGACGCTTCTTCTCTTCAGTTCAGCCCACTAAATTTTTTCTGCCAAAAAGCTCTTTTTTGTTTGTTTTGTCTGTCCATAGAACCCGCCCCGTTTGTAGTTCCAGTGGTGTCAGTTACTTTTCAAACGTTTTATGGTCAGATGAAACAAAACAAAAAGAGCTTTTTGGCAGCAAACACTTAATATGGGTTTGGTTCATACAGGGATAAAAAGTACCCCATGTGTAAAATGAAATACTCTGCTGTATCTCTAATGCTGTGGGCCACATTTTCAGCCAGAGGTCCTGGACATCTTGTTCAGATACATGGCATCATGGATTCGATCAAATACCAACAGATAAAAAAATCAAAACCTGACAACCTCTGCTAGAAATCTTTTAACAGGCCATTTGGATCTTCCAACAGGACAGTGATCCAAAAACAAACATCAAAATAAAATAAAAAATGGGTCACTGAGAACAAAACCAAGCATCTGCAATGGCCATCCCAGTCCCTGACCTGAACCCTATAGAAATTTAGTGGGCTGAACTGAAGAGAAGAAGCGCCAACATGGATCTGGGAATCTGAAGGATCTGGAGAGATTCTGTATGGAGGAATGGTCTCTGATCGCTTGTCAGGTGTTCTCCAAACTCATCAGGCATTATAGAAGAAGACTCAGAGCTGTTATCTTGGAAAAGGGAGGTTGAATAAAAGGTAGGATTTTTGCATTTTTTTAAAATAAAATATCAAAACGATAAACAATGCAGATTTATTTTTTATTATTTAAAGGCTGACCAGCACTGTATTAATTACACATAAGGATTTCAGAGATGAAGAACATAAGAAATCTGTTAAAGAATCTATTTATATAATATTTATATAAATTCCATGAGTAAAGATCTTTGAAGAGTCATCTTTGCATATGTTTGTTTCTTACACCTCTGAAAAATGTTTAAACAATTTTCTATTAAAGGGGTCATATAATGCAATTTTTTAACAAGCTAATATGATTCTTTAGGGTCTAAATTAAAAGTTTGTAATATACTTTAATGAAAAATTCTCATTAGTATTGTAAGAAAACACTTATTTTACCTGGTCAAAAACAGCTCTGTTTTCAGCACGCCGTTTCAGTGCATATGCCTTTAAATAATGAGCTTTGCTCACCCCGCCCCTCTGTTCTGTGCGTAAAGTTACACGTTTGAACACAATAACCATAACGCGTTGTTCAGTATAAACGTGGGATTATGAATTATATTGAGAACGTCATACATAGAAAACATGCCGTAATGTACCCTGAGTGTAAACCTTAGACGCATTCATTTTGAAGCGTGCAGCTAGCGATTTGCAAAGATTAATATAAATATTAATAGAAAGTTTAATAAAACGTTACACTCACTTCAGTTCTTCAGGAGGTTCAGCAGGAACACGAATATCTGGTACCGATATTTTTTTCATGAGCAGCTTCTTATCAAAACCAGCTTTATACTGATCCTCGTTTATAACGCAGTCTGGTGTGTGAAATGATTCGCGCAAACATGAAAGCATTGACGTTGCTCGTGGGGAATATTCCCTTCGAAAACAAACTCAGCCACTGCGTCTTAAGCGGTTCGGATTTAGGAACATTAAAATGACTGCTGTGTTCGTTATTACACCCAAGAACAGAACACCACAATCGCTTAGAAGCCATTCTGCTCATAGACGACAGTGCTCCATCATATCAACAATGACCGCGCCGGTCCGCGCGGACTATGATTGACAGCTCGCTCACGAGCGAGGGCGGGTCTGTTGAAACCATTGAAACAGTCTATTTTTTTACAGTCTATGGTTGAAACGCTGCTGTCAATCAACAATCGTGGGAGGGGCGTCCGATTTAGTGAAGTCACAAAATCGAACGGCTCAATTTGAGGCAGGGGAAAACATATAAGGAGATTAAAAAAAACACTGGATGGATTTTTATCATTTTATGATGGTTGTGTACAGGCACTGCCAACACACATTTCAGTACAATCAACTTGTAAAAGTGCATGTACCATTATATGACCCCTTTAAAAAAATTAGTCATTTAAAGGGACAGTTCATCCAAAAATGAAAATTCTGTCATAATTTGCTCACCCTTAAGTTGTTCCAAACCTGTATGAGTTTCTCTCTTCTGCTGAAAACAAAAGAAGATATTTTGAAGAATATCGGTTACCAAACATTTACTGGTGCCCATTGACTTCCACAGTATGGACCAAAAAAAAAATACTATGGAAGTCAATGGGGTCCATCAACCGTTTGGTTACCGACATTCTTCAAAATATCTTCTTTAAGAAAAATAACATTAAAAACTTTAATGATAAAATGATAAAACACAGACAAGAGCTTATTAAGAAAATCTCAGTCCAGGCTATTAGTATAAGACACACTGATCTAAGGAGGTAACTGAGACAAGACAAATTACATATTAGCCTACATGATAAAAAAAAAAACATTTTTAATTTTTTTTTTTTCACTTTTTGTATTTTTTTATTCATTCAAAATTAAGTCTATGTGATTCTGTTGTATTTAAATATACAAAACATTAGCATAGAGCATGGCCTGTGCATTTACCATATCCTGACCTCTCACTGCCTGTAATCTGATTTGTTTCACAATAGCGCTCTTGTGTGTGAGAGAGACTGAAATGTTTGTGAAATTTTAACTCATTGATGTCACGTGAAATTCAACAGGCGCACAAGACAGAGTCCGATTCCTCTACATACTCTCTGTTTGCAGATTAAAGACAAATCACAGTTACGGACGGCAATAACTGGGAATCTACAGCACAAAACTTTCTGCAAGCATCTGTTTGTGGATCTGGGCAGCTGAGATTCTTCTGTTGAAGTGAGTGGAACTAAACTAACTATCTTGACTAAACTAACTCTATCTTGATTGGCTCTCTGAATCTACTCCTCAGTTTGAAAGCCCATCATGATGTCGTCTGCTACTATATTGATTGTGGTTACGTTACTTTCAATGATGCCAATTGTTAGAGGAAGACAAGAAAGTGAAAATCAACAAAAGACCTTCTATGTACACACAACTGGGACTCGGACCATGATGTTTAACATCCCAAATACTGAACAAAATGAAGTACATGAGAGCTTGGATGATGTTTTTCTTGGTGAGTCTTTAAACTCGCTCAAGAGTCTAGAATTATATGCTAGTACTGATGATTTTTCAAGAAACACTGTGGCTGAATCAAGTGATATGCATTCAGCAGCTGATTCCATAACAACCAGAACTGCATGCAATGAAAGTAATTTTGAAGATGATAATATTGTACACAAGGAGCCTGAGATGGATATTGAAGACTTGAATAAGGTGCGATGTGATGGTGAATGCATAATTAATTCGTTGGATAACAGCTTTGATGGCCTGGATGATACGGCTAGTGAAGATCCAGTGGTCACCACACATCTCGGGCAAGTTCAAGGCCGTACTTTGGACAAAGCTCACGTGTTTTATGGCATTCCGTTTGCTGACCCTCCTGTGGGAGATAAACGCTGGACTCCTCCTTCACCCTTGTCACCTTGGTCGTACATGTATGATGCCACATTTCCCCGTCCCGCGTGCATGCAAATGTGTTCTGGGGAGCTCTCTCGGCTGTGTCCTCCTAAGGTATGCAACATTGTAATCATTACACATTTTAAAACCATCCACCTATTAAAATACAGTACATTTAGAGAATTATATGGCTGCATAGTGCACGCATAAAATATTCAGTGTTACAGGTGCTCATAACGATTAGTCGCCCTGCACTGTTTGTGCAATATGGAGATAAATAGGGGCCCGAATATAAGATCTTTTGACTTGGGCCTGTAATCACCTAGTAATGCCCTAGAAACTACACTGAAACATGCATAGAAACACATTTAGAGCATGTCAGCAACTGCATAGCAACCACATATCAACACACTAAGAAATGCTCAGAACACTTTAGCAACCACCTAGCAACGCTGTAGAAACCACAATGCAACGTGCAAAGAAACACTCAGAGCACATCAGCAACTGTGTAGCAACACCACAAAGCAAAACACAAAAAAATGCTTAAAACACTTTAGCAACCACATAGCAATGCCCTAGCAACCACATATCAACGTCCTGGCAACCACATAGCAATGCCCTAGCAACAACATGTCAATATGATAAGAAAGATTTAGATGACTTTAGCAACCACATAGCAACATCCTGGCAACTACCTAGAAGCCACACTGTACATGCTAAAAACACTCAAAAAAATGTAGCAACCACATAGCAACACTCTGAAAACAATCTATCAATGCCATAGCAACCACATTCCAACATGCTAAAAACACTCAGGAAACTTTAGCAACCACATAACAACCCCCTGACAACAATCTAGCAATGCCCAAGCAACCACATTCCAACATGCTAAGAAAGACTCAGAACACTTTAGCAACCACATAGCAATGCCCTGGCAACTATCTAACCACATTCCAACATGCTAAAAACACCCGAAAAACTTTAGCAACAACATAGCAACTCCCTGACAACAATCTAGCAATGCCCTGGCAACCACATTCCAACATGCTAAGAAGGACTCAGAACACTTTAGCAACCACATAGCAATGCACTGGCAACTACCTAACCACATTACAACATGCTAAAAACACCCGAAAAACTTAGCAACAACATAGCAACCCCCTGACAACAATCTAGCTGTAAGAGCCATTTTGTCTTTATTTAAACCTTATGCAGGTGTGTGTCCAGGAGGGGTCTCTCTTTGGGTAATTGGTTGCTGAATATAGGTAGGAACCTTCCTTCAGGTGACATGTGTTGCTGGAGGGAAGGTGCACACAGTTTTTTGACCGCTAAGCTATGTTACGCTAAGCTATGCTACACTGAGCTATGATGTGCCATGCTGTGCAGTAGGAAATCTGCCAGGGTGAAGAAATTGTAACTGTGGATTTATTGAATGTTTGTTGGACTCTTGCTTACATGGAAATGAGGACCAGTCACGGTAAAATAAATCTACAATGTAAGCATATTAAACTTGGTGTGGACATTGCTGTGAATAACAACCCAAGCGAGCGCGTCCATTAACAAGCACCGTCCAGCAGCCATCAGCTGCTTAAAGTAATAGACTTGGCTGCTTACATTTAGTCAAAAAACTGTTTACTCAAAAGGAACTGAGTTTACCTATTGTTGCATTGGAGTTTCATCATCTGTGGAACGAGATTGAGTGGATTGTTGGAGGACCTTTGCATCGATTTCGTTTACAACTGAGATCAGCTGCAGCCACGACAGGAGGACATCGCATATCTGTGGATTATATGTGCGCATCTTTGCGTTTGGGTCAGGGACCATCTACCAGCGCGAGGAAAGACACTGGAGCTGCTCTACAACGTCAACAGAGGAGCTGTGTTCATATGGCGCCCAACGTGAAGAGGTATGTTCAGTAGCGCTACTTATTGTTGAATGGCCATTAAACTTTGTGTGCACACAACATGGGGACATAATTCCAATGCATTGGTTGTCAAAGAGTATAAATAACTTTGCGAACTAGATTCATTGTTGCTTCGATCGTGCTTCGCATATTCGGTGGATTATGGAGCCTGCTGAAACTGAGCACAGGTCTATGGAAGCGCTTCCGTTGAACAATGGTGTTTTTACTGATGTTGATGTTCAAATGGACAAACAAAAACGTGTTGTGAAATTAACTCCTAAAGCGTTTGTAGAAAAGGTTGAAAGGTTGCAGAGTGATAGAAAATCTGTATTAACTAAAGCTACAAATTTAAGGAAAAGGATACAAGGTTTGATGCAACAAAGAAATGTAAAGGAGGTGCAAAGTGCTTTTGTTGATCTTTTAGATTTGTGTGAAGAAGCAAAAGGTATTCATGGTTCTTTGATGGGTATGTTACCTGAAAGTGAGAAGGAAAAACATGACATATGGTTTAAGGCAAAAATGATTGTAAATGATGATTTTATTTCTGAAGTTAAAATGTGGGTATCATGTAATGAAAATGATGAAATTACTACAAATGAGGTAATAAATGACAAAGTTGATGGGGTCAATCCAGATGATAGCATTTCAAATGTTGGTAGTAGACATCCAAGTAAAACGAGCCATTGCAGTAGTGTTTCTTCTGCCAGAATTATAGCCGAGGCAAATAAGGCTGCACTGCTTGCTCGTATGGCAGCTTTAAAGGAAAGACAGGATTTGGAGGAGCAAGAGCAAATGATTAAGAGGAAAAAGGAGCAACTGGAAATGAAAGCAATGCTATTAGAATCCAATGCTAAACTTGCAGTTCTAAAGGCCTCTGAAAGTCGCAGTGTTTCTAGTGCCTCTCATGTTGTGAAATCTCATTTGGAAAAAGAAGAGGGGAAAGCAGCTGCAACTACATTAAATCAACTGGCAGAGGAGTTTGAACTTGTTGGATATAGCAAAACTGCAAATAAAGTACCAGCACTGGATCCCTCTTTGACGTCTTATGTGCCGTATCAGGAAGTTCGTCAGCAGCCTTGGCATGAATGTATGGACTCCGAAAGGAGGAATTCCCAGCATGCACTAGGAGACGCATCAGTTCAACCTCATAGACCTTTTGCATCTGAAATGGTTTCTCGACCCACCTCAGTTCAACGTGGACAACAAGCATCTGAAATGATTCTTCGGCCACAAATGGAGAGTCAGTATGGTGACATTGGCACTATAATGCAAAGGCAAAATGAAATAACATCAGTTCTTGTCCAACAGCAACGTTGTTCATCTTTACCAGCCAGAGATATACCTTTATTTGATGGAGATCCTTTTCAGTATGTTTCGTTTATCAGAGCATTTGAAAAGGGAGTGGAGGAAAAGGCAAGTTGTAGTGATTGTTTATATTACTTGGAACAGTTCACTAGGGGGCAGCCAAAGGAGTTAGTACGTAGTTGCCTACACATGAACCCTGACCTTGGTTATGCTAAGGCAAAACAACTATTGCAGGAACATTTTGGCAATAAGTACAGGATTGCCACTGCTTATCTGGAAAGAGCCTTGTCTTGGCCCTTAATAAAAGGAGAGAATGTCAATGCTTTGCAATCGTATGCCCTTTTTCTGCGTGGTTGTTGCAACGTCACTGAGGAATTGCAATACCTTCAGGAGTTAGATATGCCAAGCAATATGAGAGCTATTATGTGTAAATTGCCTTTCAAGCTCAGAGAGCGGTGGAGAACTGTCGCACATAGAATTCTGGAAACTACTCAATGTAGAGCTTTGTTCAAAGATCTTGTGGAATTTATTGAAAGACAGGTTGGCATACTAATGGATCCCTTGTTTGGTGATATTAGGGATTTGCCAACTATCCCAAGACCTGTTAATCGACCAAGGCTATCTCCAGAAGGCAGAGTTAAAGGAAACATCTTTGCCACTAACATTGCACCAGTGGAATCTGGTGAAACATCTAAGAATATGAGGACAGAATTGCCACCAAACAATTCTAAACTGATTCCATTATGTGTGTGGTGTGCTAAACATCATGTATTGGAGTACTGTCAACAATTCAAAAGGAAGAAGCAAAGGGAAAAGATGGGCTTTCTAAAGGAGAAAGAGCTTTGCTTTGGTTGCTTAAGTGCTGGGCACATGAGTCGTAATTGTGGCAAGCGGTTGACGTGTAGGATATGTAGTCAGCACCATCCCACTGTGCTTCATGTTGACAGATATACAGCCAATTCAGAGGAGGCGGAGGCATGCAAGTTCTTAGGATCTGCTGAAACATGTGGTCATACAGGGGCCGGAAAAGATCACTGTCTGCTTTCTATCTTACCGGTTCAAGTCAAGGCCAGTAAAGGAGACCAGATAATCCAGACGTATGCATTCCTGGATCCTGGCAGTTCTGCGACTTTTTGTACTGAAAGTCTTATGCAGCGGCTTAATCTTTCTGGTAGAGGAACTCAGTTTCTTTTACAAACTATGGGACAGGAAAGAGTTGTATCGGCATACGCACTCTCAGGTTTGGAAGTGTCTGCTATTGATGGTAACATCTTCTATCAGCTTCCACAAACGCTCACACAGAAACAAATGCCTGTAAGTTCTGACAACATTGTGTCTAAAGGAGATTTGTCTAAGTGGCCTTACCTGGCAAAGGTTAAAGTTCCCAGCATAATGGCTAACGTTGATTTGTTGATTGGAAACAATGCTCCTAAAATGTTAGAGCCTTGGGAAGTCATAAACAGCCGTGGGGATGGCCCTTATGCTATGAGAACGGCATTAGGCTGGGTCATCAATGGTCCATTGCATGCAGGCAGCTTTGAGGCTGAAGACTGTTCTGCAGTGGTTAACAGGATTTCTGTGTGTAGATTGGAGGAGATGTTGTATAAACAATATAACCATGACTTCAATGAAAGAGCTGCAGAGGAGCAAGGATTATCAAGAGAGGATATTAGGTTTTTGGAGATTGCGGAGAGTTCTGTCAAGCTTCAGGACAATCATTATACCTTGAAGTTGCCATTTAAAAACGAAAATGTGTATCTTTCTAACAATTTCTCTGTGGCAAAACAGCGGATACTCGGATTAAAAAGGAGATTCCAGAGAGATGATCAGTTTTATCAGGAGTATGTATCATTTGTAACTGAAATGATCAAAAAGGGATATGCAGAGCAAGTGCCCACTCATCAGCTTAAAGGTGAGAGCGGCAAGGTGTGGTACATTCCTCACCATGGTGTACGTCATCCCAAGAAGAGGAACTTGCGGGTGGTTTTTGATTGTGGTGCCGCATTTAATGGAACATCTTTGAATCAAGTCCTTTTACAAGGTCCCAATTTCACAAGCACATTGATTGGAGTCCTCTTGAGGTTTAGGCAGGAGTCTGTAGCAGTCATGGGTGACATACAATCAATGTTTCATCAGGTTCGGGTGGCAGAAGAGGACCGGGACTTCATCCGTTTTTTGTGGTGGCAGAACGGAGATTTTACAAAAGAAGTGGCAGTGTTTCGTATGAATGTCCATCTCTTTGGAGCTGTCTCGTCTCCGAGTTGTGCTGCTTTTGCTTTGAGAAAAACAGCAGATGATCATCAATCTGAGTTCCGAGAAGAGGTTGTTCAAACTCTCAAAGAAAACTTCTATGTAGATGATTGCCTTAAGAGTGTGGCATCTGGAGATTTTATTAAGAAAAACAGATGGATAGAAGGCCCCAAGTTTCTGTGTAAACCAGAAGAGGATTGGCCCAAAAATCTTGTACAGACTGCAGTAGGGATTGACGACCTCGAAGTCAAGAAAGAAGCCGTTGTAAATGTGGTAAATACTCAAGGTTCACTGAAGGGTACAGATTGGCTGATGGCTTACTTTTCAGATTGGAGGAAACTTCGAGTAGCAGTTGGCTGGTTGCTTAGGTTGAAGAGGATATTATTGTTGAGAAGAACTCGCAAAAGGATGGAGCCAGATATTGCTGATGCCAACAAGCAGAGTGCTTTGGTGCAAGAGAGTCAGATAGTTAAAGATGCAACAGGAGGACAAATCTTGTCAGCAGAAGATCTTATGGAAGCGGAGCTGGCTATAATCTGCTACTGTCAACAGCAAAGATTCCCTGAAGAGATCGATGCTTTGTCTTCTGGGAAGGGTATAGTAAGCAAACGGAGTTCCATCTATAAGCTGGACCCATGGTTGGATGATGGGCTTCTGAGAGTCGGAGGGCGGCTGACACGATGCTCTTTGCCAGAAGACACAAAATATCCACTACTCCTTACTAAAGATCAGCATGTGTCTACCCTTATACTGAGGGATTTACATCAACGGCTTGGCCATAGTGGGCGTAACCACATGTTGTCTACGTTAAGAAGAAGGTATTGGATCACAGGTGCCACCTCAGCTGTGAGAAAGATCATAGCAGAATGTTGTTTCTGTAAAAGATATAATGGTCGGATGATGGGGCAAAAGATGGCTGACCTGCCCAAGGAGAGGATTCTGCCAGACCATCCGCCATTTACCAACACAGGTGTTGACTATTTTGGACCAATAGTGGTGAAGAAGGGAAGAGGCACAGCGAAGCGTTATGGTGTCATCTTCACCTGCTTGTCCAGCAGAGCAGTTCACCTTGAATTGGCCACTTCTCTTGACACGGATGCCTGTATTAATGCTTTGCGTCGATTTATCAGTAGAAGAGGGCAAGTGGAGCATCTTCTATCAGATAATGGTACAAATTTCATAGGGGCAAAGAGAGAACTTAGGGAGGCACTTTCATCATTGAATCAGGCTAACATTCAAGGAGTTTTATGACAGAAGGGCATTAAGTGGAGTTTCAATCCTCCTGCTGGGTCCCATTATGGTGGGGTTTGGGAGCGGGTCATCCGTATGTTGAGGAAAATCCTCACTGCAGTTCTCCAACAACAGATGCTTGATGATGATGGTTTCCACACAGTCTTGTGTGAAGCTGAGGCAATTTTAAATGATCTACCAATCACAAAATTGTCTGACGATCCAATGGATCTTGAAGCTCTGACCCCTAATCATATCCTGTTGCTGAAAGGAAACCCGACATTATCTCCTGGATTGTTTGATGTACATGATTTGTATATAAAAAGAAGGTGGAGACAGGTCCAATACATTTCAGATCTCTTTGGAAGAGATGGGTGAGAGAATACCTACCTTTGCTGCAGGAGAGGCAGAAATGGAATAAAACTAAGAATAGCCTCAAGCCTGGAGACATTGTGGCCATTATGGATCCAACGGCGCCTCGAGGCTCCTGGCCACTCGGAAGAGTTTTGGAAACATTCCCTGACAAAAAGGGGCTGGTTCGTTCTGTGCGTTTACAAACTAAGACCAGTGTTATAGACAGGCCTGTAGCAAAGCTTTGTTTTTTACACGAGTCTATGGGCTAAGGGGTTTTGTGATAAGCGTCATGTGTGTTTATTGTGCTCACTATTTGTGGCTCTTTGTTATGTATTGGGAATTGGTATGTTTGATTCATCCCAATTAGGGGCCGGTATGTAAGAGCCATTTTGTCTTTATTTAAACCTTATGCAGGTGTGTGTCCAGGAGGGGTCTCTCTTTGGGTAATTGGTTGCTGAATATAGGTAGGAACCTTCCTTCAGGTGACATGTGTTGCTGGAGGGAAGGTGCACACAGTTTTTTGACCGCTAAGCTATGTTACGCTAAGCTATGCTACACTGAGCTATGATGTGCCATGCTGTGCAGTAGGAAATCTGCCAGGGTGAAGAAATTGTAACTGTGGATTTATTGAATGTTTGTTGGACTCTTGCTTACATGGAAATGAGGACCAGTCACGGTAAAATAAATCTACAATGTAAGCATATTAAACTTGGTGTGGACATTGCTGTGAATAACAACCCAAGCGAGCGCGTCCATTAACAAGCACCGTCCAGCAGCCATCAGCTGCTTAAAGTAATAGACTTGGCTGCTTACACTAGCAATGCCCCGGCAACCACATTCCAACATGCTAAGAAGGACTCAGAACACTTTAGCAACCACATAGCAATGCACTGGCAACTACCTAACCACATTACAACATGCTAAAAACACCCGAAAAACTTAGCAACAACATAGCAACCCCCTGACAACAATCTAGCAATGCCCTGGCAACCACATTCCAACATTCTAAGAAAGACTCAGAACACTTTAGCGAACACTTTAGCAACCACATAGCAACACCCTGACAACAATCTAGCAATGTCCTAGCAACAACAATACAACATGCTAGGAAAGACTAAGAACACTTTAGCAACCACATACCAACACCCTGACAACAAGCTAGCAATATTAATCTAAGAAAGGTTTCTTACTGCTGGTCTGAATGTGAATCTGCATTTACTGTACACAGGTTAGTGAGGACTGCCTGTATCTAAATGTGTTTGTACCTGTGAGCATCAACCTGTCGTTGCCGATAGTAACAGCACTACCAGTGATGGTGTGGATTCATGGCGGTGACTTCATCGCTGGCTCCGCCTCTAAACCTCTGTATGATGGCCGCTTCATCAGCAACTATAGCAACACAGTGGTTGTAAACATGGAATATCGTCTTGGTTAGTGAAAAAGCATTACATTTTCCATATTGGTGTGTGTGCCGACATCTGAATGAGCAAGTTTGTAAGATGTTGTGGTCAATTTTTAGGTGCATTTGGCTTCTTAGTCACAGGCAAAGATCCCGATAGCTCTGCAGTGGGGAATTATGGGATTCTAGACCAGCAGGCAGCATTGCGCTGGGTCCAAGAAAACATTGCAGCTTTTGGAGGAGACCCAAATAAGGTATCAGAGCGCATGGGGGTGGATGAATGATGACAGTCTGGACATCTAATATATATTTGCATGTGTGTAGGTTACACTGTTTGGCGAGAGCGCTGGAGCCCAATCAGTGTGTCTTCATCTAATGATGGAGAGCAGTGAGTCTTTGTTTAGACATGCAGCCATTCAGAGTTTACCATTCTCTTTGCCACTGAAAACCAGGTAAAGCACACATTAAACACTCTTAACCTCTTTCCCAAAACCTTGTCAACTGCATTGTGGCCTGGAGCCAATAAATTGTTATAGAAAACAGAAAACATACAACACACAAACAATTAATTTAGATTAATCTGGACTATTTTTATATAATCATCTTGGATTTATTGCTTGGTGCAGTGCATTCTCTGTGAAGAATAAATACAGTGGCACCTTTGAGAATCTGGACAAATCAAGGTCTTAGCGCATTTCTACTTACCTCTTGCATCGGTTGCACGTCCATGATGCCATGAACTCCTCCTCCATAGGCAGCTTATATGTTTTGGAACGGTGAACTTGGGGCCGGTTGCAGATACTGCTAAGTCTTACAAGATAGTTATCACGTTTTTTTCTTCATAACTTTTTCATGCCAGCTACATAAAAACGATTGGTCTAATTTGATACCAAAAAGACTGATTGCAACAGCTAGTTGGTTATACTAGGCCTACTTAAAGTCCCCATGAAATCAAAATGGAAGTTTTTTGGCTTTTAGTATGAATATGTTAGCCTTACGTTTATCTATAAGCTAGTGTGATCCAAACAAAAAGAAAGCAAAATTCGCATTTAGAAGATTCAAAACTTACAGTCT
Source organism: Tiaroga cobitis (assembly GCA_030578255.1). Classification (NCBI taxonomy): domain Eukaryota; kingdom Metazoa; phylum Chordata; class Actinopteri; order Cypriniformes; family Leuciscidae; genus Tiaroga; species Tiaroga cobitis. Next base: position 10,950,781 of record CM060608.1, read on the forward strand.
CTCACTTCCGCTAATATGGATCAATGATTTTGATGGCATCACGCTGCACTTCAGCTTCTCATCAGATTTTCTGTCCAATCAAATGCTCTCTGGTATCTAAAGCGTCCCGCCCCCAAATAGATACTGAAGCTGGGGGCTGAAAACGGTCGCTTGTTCACAACTTCACACATTTACTATTTTCTACATGGCACATAGTGTATTATATAGGGGATAGGGAACGATTCAGACAGTGTAAATATGCTTCCCGATGGGGCGAATTAAGTTTTGCATTAGTCTGGTTTTACGTTGGTCTCACGCGAACTGCCACAGCTCCGGTCCAGAGACACGATAGCACAGAGTGGATCATATGCGTGAGTTGGCGCATATACCACAAAACATATCGGATCCAGTTGAATTTTGCACAGAGTGCTATATTTTAAAACTAAACGCTATTGGCTATTTTAAAAAGGGGAGGAGCTGTTTGATACGTCCCGCCCTGTCGGCATGGAAATTACAACACATTGAATAATGCTGCGCATTTCAAGGCATTTCAGTGGGCCTTTAAGACACAGACTTAACATAATGGCTATGCAACTAGACCCTGATTTCAACATGTCTTACTTGGCAAAATCACAGTGACTGTTTAGAACAGAGCCTTAGCCTCCTGAGATAATACAGAAATTATGATGATGCTGATAATATTGTTGTTTATTATGTTGCAGATGGGATGCTATGAAACTGGGCTGGGATTTTGCTAAACAAACTAATTGCTCAGCATTTGATCTGCCCTGCCTGCGCTCTCTCAGTTCACATGCTGTACTCAACGCCCAGGTTAAATCAGGTACACACACTTACATCAGAGTTGTTAATGTAAACGAAAACTATAAAAAATAGTTTTCATTAATTGAAATAAAACTGAAATAAAGTAAAATATAAAATATTAGATGAAAAACTTAAAACATTTAAAAATTAGAAATGTTGCCTTGGTAACTGACTGAGAAAAAAAGTTAAGTTGAAGGTTATAGCTAACTAAAACTAAAACCATTAAAAACATTTTTCATTACTTGAAATAAAATAAACATTAACTGAAATACACTCAAATTTAAACATATTTCTCATTTTCATTTCGTAATAAAATGGCTAAAACGGAAATAAAAATACATAAAAAACTATACAGACATATTTCAAAATAATAATAAATTTAACTAAACTAAAATTAAACGATTTTAACTAAATGAAAAATATTGAATTAAAAATTAAACATAAACATAGTATCTGAGTAATAATGAAATACCCCTGAGTTGAAGTAATAAAATGACAAATAAAATGGAATTAGAATTGAATTGGAATAAATATAAAAAAATGACAAAGGCACACAACAAAATAACTAAAACTTTAACTAAAATGAAATGCTGAAAAATAAAAATAAAAGCTAATTCAAATACTATAATAGATTATAAATAATATTGAAATAACATTGACTCATAGAGGTTACACACGGACTCATAAAGACTGAAAATTCATAAAGACAAAATTGAGGGGTTTGTATCATTCTGATTGGGTTTATTTTGCTTTATCCATCTTAATACACAGCTATTTGCCAAATAAATAAATAAATGAACATTAAATATTAATTTATGCTGAAATTATTATGTGCACAAAAGCATATGGTGATATATGGTGTGTGAATGGGTGAATGTGAGGCAAAATGTAACGCGCTTTGGTGGCCATTGGGTCGGTGAAAGCGCTATATAAATGCAGTCCATTTGCAGGGAGCAATGTAATAAATGCATTAGACAAAAATATCAGACATATACAAACACTGAAATCATTCACTTAAAATTCTGTCTTTTGAAGGTTCTAAGATCATCAACCCCTTCCATTTCCTAGAGGTCTTTGAGACATGGGGGCCATTCATTGATGGAGAGCTTATCCAGGAACAGCCAATCACAGCCTTCCAAACAGGCAACTGGCAGAGTTACAAGCCTGTTATACTAGGTTTCTGATACTTTCTACATATATACTCCAACAACAACAACATCAGCACATTCTGGGTTAAACACACACTGGTTAAATTTCAGCAGTTATTTTCTATAGTAATAAGATCTGTGTGTTTACATTGTATTTAGCCATTCTATTTTACATTGTATTTTAAATTAAGTAAGATTTGCATCGTTTACCTTTGTGAGTTTTCTGGTCTGCACTGTAGGTACAACCTCTGAGGAAGGCGTAGTCTTTGTGTACGGCACTTTCAACCAGTCTGTGTCAGTGCTGGAATGTTTGCTCTACACTGTTGCTATTTTTAAGCAACATGCGTTCAGAATTCTGCACAAATACATTCCTTTCTACCGAAACCAGGACAGACGAGTGATGCTTTCACAAGTAAGACTTCAGCATCCTATATAAACAACTGCAAGACAAACAGCACAAAACAGAGGTTAGGCATTGTGTTCTTACGATGTTGGGCTTTGGGCCTTTTTTTTTTGCAGATTGTGACAGATTATGTGTTTCTGTGTCCGGCTCGATGGTCTGCTCGTTCTGGAGTAAGAGCTGGCGGATCTGTTTGGTTGTATGTATTTGACCATGCTCCATCTGATCCCAACATATGGGCGGGGCTTCCGTTCTGCTACAATCACACCTGCCATGGGGCAGAGCTTCCCTTTCTGTTTGACTCCGGCCCCAGCACAAACTTCACACTTACACCTCAAGAGAGCCTTCTGGCCAATCGAATGGCGTGCTACTGGGGAGCGTTTGCCCACACGGGGGACCCAAACTCTCGAAGTGAACAGACGCACTTTTGCAGAAAGCAGAGGCTTGCTGTTTGGCCACAGTACACGGCTACAGAAGACTGGACCATCCTGAACCTGACTCTACAGTCACACCCACAACACGGGGACAGGGACCATTTCTGTGACTTCTGGGACCAGCTGGACATCTATTGAGACACACAAGATCAGGGCTCTGACCGCATCTATCTAAATCTAATATCTAACAATTTTGAGAAACCTTTGACTCTACTCATACATATATAATCAGTGACAGGGCCAGTACTATATTAACAAGATGTTATTTTTAAAGTACATACCATGCATGTAACAAGATGTTATTTTTAAAGTACAAGTCTCTTATCCTCACCAAGGCTGAATTTATTTGATTATTTGATACAGTAAAAACAATGATATTGTGAAATAGATTATTACAATGCAACGTAAGTGCTTTTTATATTTATTTTATTTTAAAGTGCCCCTATTATGCTATTTTAAAGGTTCCCAGGTTTAAATGCATCCAAGGTAAAAAAAATTGAGCCTTATGCTGAATTCATGCAAATTTGTTACATTGTTACGTAGTTATGAAGACTGGAATTACTGACGACATGTTTCGGCGGTTCAGAATCGATTCTTTCTTATAGGAGACAATATCTCTTGTAGTAATATGTAGTTCACTTTGATCTTCAAAACTTTACATTTTACATTCACAAACAGCTATATTACACACTGCATGAAAGGTATAATATTTGAAAAAGAATAATGGGACACTTTATCATTTATTCCTGGGATGGCAAAGCTGAATTTACTGCATCAGTATTTAGTGTCACATGATTCTTCAGATTTGGTGATCAACATTTCTTATTATCAATATTGAAAACAGTTGGACTGGTTAATATTTTTGTGGAAAAACTTTCAGGATTCTTTGATAAATAAATAAAAAACCCTATTTATTAGAAATAGATATCTTTTGTAACATAATACATGTCTTTACTGTCACTTTTGGTCAATTGAGTGTGTCCTTGCTAAATAAAAGTATTAATTTCTTTCCAAAATAATCTTACTGACCACAAACTTTTGAATTGTACTACTTTTATTGGCTTAATTTTTTAAAAACAATACATAAAGATGTCTTAAGAAACACTTAAGAATCTCTGAATGTTTTGCATTATATAACAAAATATCAAAGCAAGTGGCATTTATTTAAAAGAAAAAGAAAGGAAAAAATTAGTAGGCTTTAAATGCGGCTGTTCTACAAGGACATCAAACATCTAATAAAAATGACCAAGTGGTTTAAAGTCATTGCAAAAAGGGCTCAAATATTTAAAGTTAGTTCTGAGAGAAGGTTTAGCAGCATTTGTTTGCAGATGCCACTTGATTTTATGTATGTATGTAATGCAAGAGCATTCAGATGTTTTTAAGCGTCCAATACTTTTTGGAGCCACTTCGTTCACGGATCAACGAATGACACGGATGATTCCACCCCACAGGTCTTGAGTTGAAAGTGTGCTTTGTGATTGGTCGGCAGCAGGAATGGAGCTATGAAAAAGATTTTTTAAAGCTGTCATAAGTCTAAGACAGATGTTGCAACATCGCAAACACACATTGGCTCACACACACAGTCTGGTCAAGCAATCCTGGTGCACAAAGAACAAGTGTGTGTGTGTGTGTGTGCAAAACCGTTCCCAGACAGACATAGCGATGCCCACCAAGTTGCACACGTCTACAGTACTTTAGCGTCACGAGGTGTTGAAGAAGTGGATGAGAGAGTGTTTCAGAAGCACTGATGTTGGAAAGCAAGTCCAGCAGGGCCCAGTCGACAAACTCAAGTAGAGCGATGTGGTTCAGTCGAGCCCATTGCACCACACTTTCCGGCTGCTTCACGGATGAGAGCAGCACATGCACCTGTAAGTGGCACAGTGAATAGAATTTACATACACAACAGTATAGGCTTGGATATTCAGTGTGGCTTATGCATCTGTTCTTTGAGTGGAGTTTGAGTGCTCTTTCATTTCTTCCTCCTCTTCCTCATCCTCCTCAGAGTGTGTTTGTGGGCCGGTGCGTAATGGAGAGCGGGTGTGTAAAATAGCCCCTACACATAAGAGTCTATGCAAACACTGCAACACAGAAACAACCAGCTCCTGTTTACCACTGACCGACTCCAGACACGGTGCCAATTTCGAACTCTCACTAAACCCGAGCCCAAACTTTAGGTTTGGCAATTCCGACCCCTGCAATTTGGCCCGTTCCAATTCCTTAAGATCGCTTAAGACACAAGTCTGTATATTCAAGAAGCTTCTTTGATTGTGAGAGTATAAAGTTCTAGGCACACACAACAAAGCCTCTGCCAGCAGCCTACAGCACTCTGGGTCACCACAGTTACGTTCGTTCAGCAGGAAATGATGTAGCAAGAACTCAAACATGCCACCAACGGGAAGCACTCCACCTCCACACATAATTCCACCCCACAGGTCTTGAGTTGAAAGCGTGGTTTGTGATTGGTCGGCAGCAGGAATGGAGCTTTGAAACAGTTTTTTAAAGCTGTCATGCATCCGAGACAGATGCTGCAACATCGCAAACACACCTTGGCTCACACACACAGTCTGGTCAAGCAATCCTGGTGCTGGTGCACAAAGAACAAGTGTGTGTGTGTGCGAGACCGTTCCCAGACAGGCATAGCGATGCCCACCAAGTTGCACACGTCTACAGTACTTTAGCGTCACGAGGTGTTGAAGAGGTGGATGAGAGAGTGTTTCTGCAGCACTGATGTTGGAAAGCAAGTCCAGCAGGGCGGAGTCGACAAACTCAAGTAGAGCGATGTGGTTCAGTCGAGCCCATTGCACCACACTTTCCGGCTGCTTCACGGATGAGAGCATCACATGCACCTGTAAGTCTAATAAACTCAATAACTTTTGCTTCATGATATTCTCTGTACGGTGCAGCCAGTCTTGTTGAACACATATGGATATGTTATCACCTGCGGTAACAATTATAGTAGGCCCAAAACTCTCATATAAAATGAGTGCTTTTACTGGTCCTTGTAGTTCAGTCCACACCGACCAATCACGTGTCACAACCAGGCCTTCAATCACCTCTGAGGAGCCGATAGGAAGTCCTGTCACTGACGTATGCAGTAAAGAGAAGTGCGAATGTATGAATGAGATTGTGTCTACTGCGTCTTGATCTTGACTGACTTTGTGGTAGAACTCACACAGGACTCGTTTCAGTATTTCAGCCTGACCAATCGCCACTCTTCCAGAAATATACCCACCAATCAACAATTCAAGGATGCTGCCCTCCTGTTTGTAACTATAGCGACTACAGCACAATGAGGCATATGGGGTAATTTTGTGTATTATGGCTTCATCCAACTCCTTCCGGCTGACAGCGAGAAGGCGATTAGCAAGATTTCGAAGGCCAGGGCCAGTCCATAATCTTTTGTGGTGCATGTGAGTAGAGTTCTGAATTCCTCGTAAAAGTGCGGCAAGCAGGAGAATGAATGACTTTGTGCCGTCTCCAGTAGCTTTAGCATGTGCACACATGCAGTCCAACACCATCCTAAAGAACAAAAACAACAAAAATATGCTAAATAAATCCACATAATTGTCATTTAATAATAATTAATATACATAAAACCTGAAAAATGTCAGAACTGTTAGTTTCTCTCTAGTTTTAGGCTTTTAATACCGGTACATATATTTTACATATTTGTTTTCATACTAGACTTGCCCTAAAACCATACATTTAATAATATTTTATATCTAATTCATTCTATCTTTCTATCTATGTATCTCTCTCTATAGAGAGAGAGAAAGAAAGAGAGAGAGAGATACATATATGATAGACAGACAGATAAATACATAGATGATAGATAGACAGACAGACAGACGATAGATAGATTCTTTTAAACGATTAAATAAATCAAAAGTGACAGTACATTGTTACAAAAAAAATCTATTAATGTTAATCAATCTAATTCATCTATCTAGTACTGTTGTTTTGAACTTTCTATTCATCAAATAATCCTGAAAATAATGTATCATAGTTTTCACAAAAATATTTAGCAGCACAACGGTTTTCGAAATTGATAATAATAAGAAATGTTTCTTGAGCAGCAAATCTGCATATTAGAATGATTTCTGAAGGATGTGACACTGAAGACTGGAGTAATGATGCTGAAAATTCAGCTTTACATTACATGAAACTTTACATTTTAAAATATATTAAAATAAAAAATAAAAAGGTATATGTAGAATGGAATATGATTCAGCAAACAAAACCATACTCCAATCTTGCCGTTATGAGCTTTTTTAAAAGAGAGTATGGGCACCTGGCCATCGGGTGCTCCAGGTGTAGTGCGCAGAGAAGGCGCTGTCCGTGTCTACTAACGAGTGTTTCTCCTGTGTCTCGAGTGAACAACACACTTCCGCCGCCAGGACCGAGACAGCGCCGCACGACACACTCCAGCGCTGCGAGCACACACACACACTCCTCGAGCATCTGCACGGAACACAACAAAAACCAGCAAGCACCTATCAGCAACATAAAGCAATATGCGCAGACACTTAATGATACATCATATTTCCAATGAACTAGCAAACTTGTGTGAGCATTTATTAGCAGCACGTGTGTGATCCAGACAGATGCTCAAGCCACCAACGAGTTCAGTGATGTTCGTCATATAACTATAATAACACTGGATACAAGTTACAGAAGAAATAGAAAAAACAAGAAGCCAATGAACTGAACCAAAACAAACCCAAAACTACATGTCGTGATCGAATACAACTTATAACAAACTGAACAAGAAATAAAAGATGATTAATATTGATTTAAGTGTCAGGATACAACATATAAAAACGATCACTTTAACCTGTGTAAAATTATTTTGAAATAATAAAAACCTTCTAATCCGGTGAGCATCCTCTCAAGCTTCATGCAGTATCCAGGCGACGCTCTTCTTCTACCATGTGTTGTTGTTATTCCTGCCAGCATGGTGGAATATACTGACACCTACCGGACAATATTAATGATTATATGAAAGTAATGTTTAATAAAAAGAAACATTTTAAATATATTGCATACTTCCCTTTGCATAGAAATGATTGTATATGTTCTATACAAACTGGCACATTTCATAATTTCAGTTTCAATAAGAACAAAAACCTGTTAAATAAACATTTAAAAGTCATTTCTGCAGTTGTAACAACTGCCATGTAGGCCTATAATAACCAGTTCTTTGTACTACCATTAAACTATGCTGACATACACATTTTAAACACTAAAAAAGGAAAGTTTAATGAGTAAACACTTTGTATTTCATTGAAATGCACAATATCAAACCATTTCTGTGCAAAAGTAAAAATTAAAAATTAAAAATTAAAAATTAAAAATTAAAAATTAAAAATTAAAAATTAAAAAAGTAAAAATTAAAAGGACTAAAAAAGGTAGGCTAATTGCATCATTTAACTAAGGACAGTTTTTCCTCACAGTTTATCTCATAATTCGGTAAATGCTGAGGAAAATGACAAAGGTGCGAGTCATTGCACTCGGAATTGCGAGGGAAAAAAGTCAGAATTTCGAGTTTGTATCTCACAATTCTGCCTTTTTCCTCTTAGAACTGAGAGATATAAACTCCACAATTGCGAGTTATAAAGTCCGAGCTACGTGGTTTAAACGCGAGAAAAAAGGCAGAATGGCCTTCCTTTTTAATTTTTTATTCCATAGCGGAAACAAGCTCTATGTAGCCATACTCGCTCAAAAATATACAATATAGGCTATATTTTTGACTATTTGACTGACAGAGTGTATTGGAAATTATGACATTATAGGGTGGCAATGACATTTCGACATTTCTATGTCCTACAAAGATTTGGGGGAATAATGCTTAATGTGACCCCTTTTCAAATATTTTTTACATCCCTGGTTAAAACCTTTGTCATAATGTTCATATGGTTCCACCCACTGCTGCCCCAGCTTGCCAATTGGATGCTTCTTACAGTCACTCTCTCTCTCTCTCTCTCATTTTCTCTCTAGCAGTGGTCAGTCAATCATCATAATATTTTCCTTCTTTTAAAAGAGACTCAATAAGACGCACAAGTCTTCTCTCTCTCTCTCCGTCATTATCTTTGTTTTCTGTTCTTGCTCTACAATAATTCAGATAAACTGTCAGTCCGAGGGCACTCCTCAAATCAGAGCAGCAGGTAAGTGTTCTTCCTCTTCAAATTTAGTGTGAGATTCTTTACAATCCTTAGATTACACTTAATAGTGAACTTTAATGTGCTTATACAAGATCATGTTGTGTCCCAGGTTCTGCATGTATTTTTACATTAACTATATAATGCTTATTAATAAATCCTGAATGCCTCTGAGGTTTGCAAATATTAGAAGGATATGCTTGATGTCTATTTATTGGTGCATATGCATGTTTATTATTATTTGTCCTGCATATTCAGGTATAAGTTTGAGTCAGCAGAGCATCTCAGGGGTATCAGTGTCACTGGCTTTCTGTGTCTCATTTTACTGTAAAGAGAGAGAAAATCAATAAATTCCTACTCAGCAATTCTTAAAATAATCCAAGGTTAAGGAGCGTCATGTCACCTGCTGTGTGCGCTGAATGTGAACTTGTCTTTGCCTTTACACTTTATAATGAGCTCCCAATTCATCAGCATTATGATCACTATGCAAATGCAAAAGGTCATAAGGGAGTTAAAAACTTTATAAAGTCGCATGCAACTCTTTAGATAATGCAACTCTCTGTTGCTTGGCTTCAGAATGCATGAGGGCGATGCTCTACTGGCTGGTCCTTCCTTATCTCCAGCATCTCCAGCACAGAATGAATCAAAGGTACCTGGACCTACGAGTCCTGCACCCGCTGCTGTTCAGCCTACAACTGCAGAGAGTTTGGCCCATAGCATCAGAAGCAAGTTTCTGAATGAGCTTCATAAAGTCCCATGTGAGTACAGTCTCTCTCTCTCTCTCTCTCTCTCTCTCTCTCTCTCTCTCACACACACACACACACAGCTTTGTATTTATTGTAATTTGTGTGTGTGTGTTGTTTCAGTACCATCCTGGGCTTTGGTGGCATTCGGCTTCCTCGTTGTCCTCATCACGTTAAGCTGCTGCCTGTGTTTTTGCAAAAAGATGATATTTAAGAAGAAAAAAGATAAGGGTGGGAAAGAAAAAAATGAAAAGAACACCATAAATATGTCAAGCGTCAAAGAAGAGGGAACAAAACAGGTACAAATTATTAAACAAATTGATAATTAATTGAATTCATATAGTGACACTCAAACAGTACTGTGCCTAAGGTTTAAGCCAGTAAGACTTTTCTTGGGGAAAGAAATTAATACTTTTATTCAGCAAGGACCCATTAAAATTGATCAAAAATGAGAGGGAAAACACTGCTACAAAATATTTCTAATTCAAGTAAATGTTGTTCTTTTGAACTTTCTATACATCAAAGAATAAAAAAATGTATCACAGTTTCCAAAAAAATATTAAGCAAAAACTGTTTTCAACATTGATAATAATAAAGAATGTTCTTGAGCAGCAAATCAGCATATTAAAATGATTTCTGAAGGATCATGTGACTGAAGACTGGAGTAATGACGCTGAAAATTCAGCTTTGCCTTCACAGGAATAAATTACGTAAAATATATTCGTCAATATATAGTCATTTTAAATTGTAATAATATGGTATTTACAGGCTGTCCATCACGGTATTGATTCTGACCCCAAAGAGGATCCAGAGTCTAAAGAGGCTGCAAAATTGGGAAAACTTCTTTATACCCTTGACTACAACTTCACTGACAGCGCGGTATGAATGCAAATCAGTGACCTGTGTTAATTCAGTCATCAATATCCATATTAATGAGAGAAACTTGCTTATGCATTGGAATTATAATGTTGGTGTGGAGAACTGTATTTTTAGATACAAATTATGAGTAATAATAACATGAATATAAAAATATGACTTTCTTTCTTGTTCAGTTAATTGTGGGTGTGATTCAGGCAGAAGGTCTTGCTGCTATGGATATGAGTGGCACTTCAGATCCATATGTGAAAGTCTACCTCCTCCCTGACAAGAAGAAAAAGTTTGAGACAAAAGTTCACCGCAAAACACTAGATCCGACTTTTAATGAGCATTTCACCTTTAAGGTACCTCTTAAAATACACTTACACTAAAAATCCTTCATGGAAGGAATGTTAGAAAGGTCACAGCATACAAATGTGCTATGGGGATAATGATGCATTTAATTGCATTAAAATAGTATCAGAAACTTATGAGACTCTGACATTCTATTTGCAGGTTCCATATGCAGAGCTTGGTGGAAAGACGCTGGTCATGACAGTGTATGACTTTGACCGTTTCTCCAAACATGATGCTATTGGGGATGTGAGGGTGCAGATGAATAAGGTGGACTTCAGTCATCTAACAGAGGAGTGGAGAGATCTGCAGAAAGCCGAGAAAGAGGAGGTATACGAGTGAGGAAATCTTGAATACATAAACTCCAGGGTTGGGCAATTTTTTCTTCATTCTTGAGTTGGAATTTTAATTGAATAGGCCACAACCTAACACAAAACAATTAGTACAACACAAGCATGTTTTGAAATAAAATAAATACATTAACTTTGATTAGAATATATTCACAAAATTATTTATTATAACACATGTGAATAGAACATTAAAATGCACTTTTCATTATTTTAAGATTTATAGAAAAAATAAATGGGAAGTATAAACTTAATTAAATAAGAATTAAATTCATAATTAACTAAAACATTCTATGTTTACTGGCCAAAAGTGATGCCCAGCCTAGGAAAATCTCCAGCCTTTATTCATACATTATTAAAAATGTGTTAAAGACTTTGTAAGCATATTGCGTAGTAGTTGATTGACGTCTGTCAAACACTGCGTCTGTCAAAACTAATCCATTCCTCAATGTTTACAATGGGGTTCGAGCTCAGCACACTCACATCAGCATTGGCACTTTGGGTGGGGCTCCATTCCACACCATCGTACTCAATGAGAGTGTGTACCGGAACGAGCTTCACCTCCTTGCAGGCCTTCGGCTTTTTATTCACGGCAGGCTCTGTTGGTCAGGTCAGTTGGTGGCAAGGTGTGCTGTGGGCGCTAGCTTGTCTGGACCATGGTCTGGACCCTCCTCACTCTCTCCAATGGTGTAGGGGGATCAGCACTGATGTAACACCCACTCGACACACTCTTGGAACGTCCCTTGAGGGTCATCTCTGGGCAGGAACGGCTTGGCCCGTTGATTCAGGCCTGCTTGGAAAAACACGCAGAGGCTTGTGCACTCATAATGCACGCAAGGAACCAGATCTAGAAACCTCTGCTTCTGCACCTCGAGGAACAGGATCCAAACTGCTGTTAGATCAATTTTTCAGATCAGATCTTCTGTCACAGACTGGATGTGGCAAAAAATGAAAATAAAGGCTGAACCTCTTCCCAAGCAGTATCATTAATCAAAACAAACTAAAACACTACTCAGGGTATCAGGAAACAAAAACATGGTAAACAGAACAAACACTAATACATGACAAGATCTGACTAAGTAACAAACAGAGGGCTATAAATACACAGGGACACACTGGACTAAACAAGATAATTAACTAGACAGAGGTGTAACACATGAGGGCAAATCAAAAACCATGGCAACAGATAAAGTGTGTCAAAGGAGACATGAAATACCACAGGAAACTGAACTGGGGACAATCCGAAACTAAACTACTCAAGCAAAACACAAACACAGATCAAACGTGACAGTTGTAGTCAACGCATGCTTTTTCCTATGAGCTTTTTGTTTTTCTATGCAGTAAAATAAAACCTGTAACTGTAGTTTATCTTTTTTTGCCAAATAATTTTGTGAGATAAACACCTTAACCAAGTTTAGTATTTTGTTCTTCCCTCATATTTAGAAAATGAAATATGTTGATTTCAGGATGAGTGAAATAACAATTGACTGTGTTGTTGACTCAACAGCATGAGCGTTTAGGTGATATTTGCTTGTCTCTACGCTATGTACCCACTGCTGGAAAGCTGACCGTTGTCGTTCTGGAGGCCAAAAACCTCAAAAAAATGGATGTGGGTGGTCTCTCAGGTGGGTGAAAAAGTGCCTGAAAAAATATCTTTCCACCTAGTTCACTGATTCTGAGAATATTTCTGTTCTACAGACCCATATGTAAAAATCCACCTGATGCAGAATGGCAAAAGGCTGAAAAAAAAGAAAACCACAATTAAGAAAAACACACTAAACCCATATTACAACGAATCATTTAGTTTTGAAGTTCCATCTGAGCACATTCAGGTAGAGTTCAGTTCATCTTAAAATTATTACTTCTGAAATGGAACACACTGATGGTTCTTGTCTTGTCTCCTTATAGAAAGTGCAGGTTGTGGTGACGGCGTTAGACTATGACAAAATTGGGAAGAATGATGCTATTGGAAAGGTTTTCCTTGGACTGAACAGCTCAGGAACGGAGCAGCGCCATTGGTCAGATATGTTAGCCAATCCAAGAAGACCCATCGCCCAATGGCACGCCCTTAAACCTGAAGAGGACGTGGATGCTGAACTGACAAATAAGTGAAACTGTCTGTGCGTGTGTGAGCATTTGCATGCTTAAATATTCAGCAGTCTGCTTTTATTTGTGAAGTTTGTGTGTATATGTATGTGTATGTGGGTAGAGGTTGAGGTAGATCTACTAAAATCTCATCTCTCTCAGCCACATTAATCATCAGAACCATTCATTTTCAGTATCTTGTGTGCAGATTGTGCAAAGATAAATTCAACGATGTATTAAATATGTAAAAACTGTAATAAAGGCAAAGATAAATTAAACGATGTATTAAATATGTAAAAACTGTATTAAAGACAACATGAAACGGCATTAACAATGCAGCTTCTGTTATAACATTTCTCAGTTTGAAACACAATACTTAGAAAATAATGGTGAAATGTATGTTATTACAATATTTGTTGTTATATCTTTTCCCCACATGTGCAAAAAAGTCATTTCAGAAGTGGATAAAGTTATTACATTTTGATTAGGCAATTTTCTCTTTTCTCTAGAATGATGCCCACTAATGAATTGTGCATAAGACCTATAACATCTATTAAGAAGATTAACTTATTTTGACTTCACAGAATAGAACAGTATTACTTTCAGCAATGGCACAACAAACACATCTTAATTAAGACACAATTTAATATAATTGCACATAAATATATAAATATTCAAAATCAATGACGAGTTCCATGTGATCCTCACAAATGACATGTTTATGTAATGAATTATACATTAAATAGAACATATAAATTATACGGAACACTTGGAAGTATGCAGTATATATATTCAGTTTTTTTGCAATATCACTGTTATTTGTAATAGTAAACTGGGTTGCAAATGCAATTTTTATTTTATTTATTCTCTTGACAAAATACAATAAGCCATAAATTTGCTTGCATAAGTTTCCTGATTTCATGCACTGACAGTTCAAATGCTGAAATGTTCATTTTCCAGCAGTGGATCTGTATGTTCTTCTTTGTTCTAAGACACACAGGGTCAGATATATTGCATTAATCATAAAATAAAGAACCATTAATATTGCATTTATAACAGCATATTGTGGAGTTTGAAGGTGTGAATGCTGTACCTGCATTACACTGATGTAGTCCTTTCTGTAGGAGGCACTGTAGGACTGCATACCTCTCCAAATAAGAAAAAGGCTGTACATGGCAGCAAACATGCACTGGAGGATGGACATTACACCACTGCCCTTTAGCACATGCACACCAATGCGCTGAGAGAGAGAGAGAGAGAGAGATAGAGATAGAGAGAGAGAGAGAGAGAGAGAGAGAGAGAGAGAGAGAGAGAGAGAGAGAGAGAGAGAGAGAGAGAGAGATAGAGAGAGAGAGAGAGAGAGAGATAGAGAGAGAGAGAGAGAGAGAGAGATAGAGATAGAGAGAGAGAGAGAGAGAGAGAGAGAGAGAGATAGAGAGAGAGGAGAGAGAGAGAGAGAGAGAGAGAGATAGAGAGAGGAGAGAGAGAGAGAGATGAGAGAGAGAGAGAGAGAGAGAGAGATAGAGAGAGAGAGAGAGAGAGAGAGAGAGAGAGATAGAGAGATAGAGATAGAGATGAACTCATTTCCAGTGGTTTGCCAATGGCTTATTAGTGCGTGTCAGTGTCTCTGTATTCACACCTGCTGAGGGGTGGCTTTGTCAAGTTGTGAGGATTTCATAAAGAAGGGGAAAAAAGAACAAAAAGCAAACAGCAAGCCGAAGATGTTCAGGCCCATCAGAGTCATGACCTACAACACAGGACATATCTCATATTATTACTCAAACAAGCAGCCTATATGATATGTTACGATGTTAACATATGACATATCATATGCTATGATATGTCATATTGCCAAGAGAGAACTGCTTGTGGTTTCGGCCAACCCAACAACACTCCATCACAACTTCTCCATTCAGCTAGGCTCATCTACCATAACTCCTTCCAGGACAGCCAGGAACCTTGATCAGCTAAAATTTACAGACCACATTGTTAGAACTGCCTGGTCCTGCAGATTTGCCTTATCATTGGGAAGATCAGGCCTTTTCTATCAGAGCATACTTCTGGTCCAAGCATTAGTTAGTCAAGAAGACACAATACTGTTTGCCTACAACTATATCTTTAATGCGTTGTCATTTTTAACTCAACAAACGTCTTTGTATAAAATGCTTGAAAAGTGTGTTTGTGCTCTTTTTTTTTAAAAATTAAATTTCAGTTTGATGTTTTATTGTCTGATGATATTCAGATATTTATGTCCAAATCAAATGTTTCTTGTATAGTTTGGGACAAATGTATGTGTATGTTGTTATTACCAATTACATTTAACCATTAAGAAGATGCTTTTGTCCAAAGCGACTGACAAATGACATATCATATTGAAGCCTGTTTTAATAACTCTGCAGATCCCAGGCAGGTATGGGAGGGCATTAGAGCCATCACGGATTATAAGAGTAAATTAACATCTCCCTCTGCTGATTACATCTCAGCTGAGGATTTTAATCTCTTTTATGCCCGGTATGACAGGGAAAACACTGATCCAATGCTGCCCCCCCTCCTGTCTACTGATCGTGCACCAGTCCTGAGCAACCATGAAGTAAGACGGGCTCTCTGCAGCATTAACATCAGGAAGGCAGCCGGACCGGACGGTGTGCTGGGGCGTGTACTGAGAGACTGTGCTGCGGAGTTAACTGACGTCTTCACTGGAATTTATAACACCTCGCTATCCACTTCATGGGTTCCTGCCTGCTTTAAGGCAGCCACAATAGTCCCAGTCCCCAAGCAGTCAAATGCCAGCCTTTTAAATGACTATAGACCGGTAGCACTCACTTCCATTCCTGCTAAGTGTCTTGAGAGGCTGGTCATCACTCACATTAAAAGTGTAATACCATCATCACTTGATCCACACCAATTTGCATACAGGCGGAATCGGTCGACTGAGGACGCCATCGCCATCGTGCTTCACATGTTACTGGAACATCTTGAGCACAAGAACACCTACGCAAGACTCCTCTTCGTCGACTTTAGCTCTGCCTTTAATACAATCCGGCCGTTTAAACTCCGAGCCAAACTGCACCACCTTGGCTTCAACAACTCGCTGTGCAATTGGATTGTGGATTTTCTGACAGATCGAACACAGAGGGTTAGAGTAGGCAAGCACTTGTCCTCCACCCTATCAATCAACACCGGGGCCCCCCAAGGGTGTGTGCTTAGCCCTTTGCTCTACACTCTTTTTACACATGACTGCTCTGCTTCTCTCTGCTCCAACCTCATTGTTAAATTTGCAGATGATACAACAGTGCTGGGATTTATTAACAACAACAATGAGGCAGATTATCGGACTGAAGTGCAACATCTAGCGTCATGGTGTGTCAAGAATAATCTGTCCTTGAACATTAAAAAGACTAAGGAGATTATCGTGGATTTTCGCAAATGCAGACCCAATCACTCCCCTCTCTACATAGGCAATGAAGTGGTGGAGAGGGTGCCATTTTTCAAATTCCTGGGAGTAACGGTGAATGAGGACCTGTCCTGGGGAACCAACATCATCTCTGTGATAGGGAAGGCTCAGCAACGCCTCTACTATCTGAGGCAACTGAGGAATGCCAGGATTCCTAAACAGCTGATGGTAAACTTTTACAACTGTGCCATCAGCAGTGTTTTGACATATGGATTCTTAGTGTGGTATTCCAGCTGCACTAAGGCCCATCAGCAGGCACTCCAACGAGTGGTAACTACAGCTGGAAAAATCATCGGGACCACTCTCCCGAATATCAGTAACATCTATGATAGCCGTTGTTTGAAGAGAGTAAAGAGCATCTTGCGGGACCGGCACCACCCGGCCCATCATTTGTTCCATCTGCTGCCATCAGGAAGAAGGTACAGGTCTATTGGTGCCAGTAAAACCAGACTGGCTAACAGCCTGTACCCTTACGCAGTAAGGCTGCTTAATGATGCCCTTCCTTCTCTCTCCCTACCCTCCCCACTTCCTTCCAATGGACAGTAAACTATATCTCAGCGTAAAATAACTATGAACTGGACTTTGCATTGCTGCATTAACCATATCCATCCTGCTCAATTGATATTTTCCTCACTGCCCCCACCCCCCCTCCCCCTCTCCTCCTCTCATGGACAGTAAATCATACCTCTCTGTGAAATATCTGTGAACTGGACTTTGCATTGCTGCATTACCTCATCCATATCCACCTCTGATCATACTCTCTGTTTTTGGTTGTCTCTTGTTTTGTAAACCTTTTGCTGCTATTATATACTTTGATGGGTCATGTTTACACGGGGGATATTTATTTATTTATTATTATTTATTTATTAGTGCACTTTAAGATACCATGTACGGTTGTTATATGCTCCGAACACAATTTCATTGCTGTCCTTTGGGATAACAATGACAATAAACTGAAACTGAACTGAACTGAACTGAAATGAGGAGAACAATAGAAGCAGTTAAACAAACAAAAGAGCAACAATATGTAAGTGTTGCGACTAGTCCCAGTTAGTCTAGCAAGGTTTTTGTGTTTTAAATAGAATAGAAACATAATAGAAAGTGTTAATATTAATGGGTCAAGTGTTGACGAAAAAATGCGTATTTAGCCGTTTCTTGAAAATGGTCATTCCACTAGCAGAGAACAGTCAAGGTAAAGGTCTGTGTAAGTGATTTTGTGCCACTTTGGGATGGCACCACTAGGCGGCGTTCACTTACAGAACGCAAGCTTCTGGAGAGAGTTTAGGTACAGGGGTGCAGAGCCAGTGGTTGTTCTGTAGGCAAACATCAGTGCCTTGAATTTTATGGGAGCTGCAATTGCCAACCAATGCAAGTTTATGAAGAGAGGTGTAACGTGCTCTCTCTTCGGCTCATTAAAGACCACTCTCACTGCTGCATTCTGGATCAGTTGCAGAGGTTTGACAGTGCATGCTGGAAGGCCTGCCAAGAGAGCACTACAATAGTCCAGCCAAATAGAATGAAGTATGCTTATACTTTGGGTCACTGTAGCTGGTTAAGGTGGAAACTCATTAAGGTCATAAAAAAAAGACATAAAACAAACTTACTTTGAATTTTTTGGGCTTCCTCTGGACGTCAATTGCAAGTGACCCGGTGGCTACAAACTAAGACATAAACATGAATATGATACAGATGTTCAAAAAAATACTAATTAGTAACTCTAGCATGTGATAATTGCTTTGTTCAGATTTTCTGAGTCAAATTTGGGAACCAGAAATGTTAATTTGAGCACTTACAAACAGACCACACCATACTGGAGCTGTCAAAGATGCAGAACAGCTGAAAGTCAAACAAGTATACGAGAAAGTGGAGAGAATACAGAAGACAGCACTGAAAATCTGAACAACCTGAGAGAGAAGAACAGAGAAAGAGAAAAAAAAAAGATTCACAGTATATACTGTCTAAAATAGCATGTGAAGCAGTAATGATATGCAACAATAAATCTTTCAAATATTAGAATGCCACATTTTGCATGTTTAATTAAGTGAGTGGTGTTCATGGTTATTTTTTTTTTAAATCTTTTTGGCAGTCCAATCAAATAATGAGTCAAGAAAAAGATAAACGATAAATAAAAGAAAATATCATTGTTGATATAGCTATCATGTAAAATTTAAAGTGTTTATGGTTTAAGTTCCTAATCCTAGTTAAACTGAAAATTAAAGGTGAAGTTGACCTTCAAAAATTGGAAGGGATGCATGTGTGTACTTTTGTTATATACCACTATTTTGTCAAATGTTGCAAGTCATCCAACTTCCAAGGATTCTATGTAATAAAGAAAAAATAGCATACTATTCACTGTACATGTACTATATATTGCAGAAATCTGGCATAGTAATATGCTTTTTTTGGAAAGTCTATTACTATAGCCTACATTCAAAGATGAGCATACATGTTTCATGTAATCAGTTTTATTGGGTGTCAGACCTATTCGGACGGGATTAACTTTACAAGGGTAGGTGGAGTAATGTAATTTTACCACAGGAGTCGACAGGACGTCTGTACTATTAATGGTCAATTCGCACGGGATAAGGTATCTCAGTAAAACTAGCAGAAGTGGGAGGGCCGGTGTTGGTTGGTTACACCCGCAAATCCCCGATGCTAAAGTGGAGCTAGCAGATCGTACCATCCACCGCCATGACCGGACCGAAGCCTCCGGTAAGATCAGGGGAGGTGGACTCTGTGTTTACGTACTGGAAGATTGGTGCTCAGACAGTAGAGTAATTGACACCTACTGTTCACCGGACCTAGAGGCCATGTCTGTCCAGTGCCGAACTTTCTACCTGCCACGGGAGCTAACGGTAGCCATTGTGACTGTTGTTTACATCCACCCAAATGCTAACGTTAGTGCGGCACTCTGCCAGCTTCAGCTCATGGTAACCAAACAATAGAGGGCTCATCCGGATGGCGTTCACATCATCGCGGGGGACTTTAATAAAGCCCGACTTAAGACTGTTCTTCCCAAATTCCATCAGCACGTCAAGTGTGCTACTAGGGGAGAAAATACATTAGATTATGTCTACTCTAACATTAAACATGCCTACAGAGCGTCCCCTCTACCCCACCTCGGACAATCAGACCACCTCTCCCTGCTCCTCTTCCCGGCCTACACCCCCCTCAGGAGGCAAACAAAACTAGCCACACAGACCATCACAGCCTGGGCTGAAAATGCTCTCATCCAGCTGCAAGACTGCTTCGCCTGTACAGAGTGGAGTATTTTTGAAGATCAGGACCTGGACATACACACCGAGTGTGTCCTCTTTTACATCAAGTGTTGTATTGAAAACGTCACAGTGAAGAGACGCACCCGGATCTTCCCAAACAGGAAGCCCTGGATGACAAGTGAAGTCCAGACCCTGATCAGAGCTCGTAACTCTGCCTTCAGGACGGGAGACAGAGCTCTTTACAGTACCGCCAGAGCTGACCAGAGGAGGGGCATTAAACAGGCCAAGGACTTCTACAAGAGGAAAGTAGAGGGACATTTGATCGATAACAACCCGCGACAGATGTGGAGGGGTATCCAGGCCCTAACCAACTACAAAGGCCGCCCCCCTCCCACATCCCCCAGCAGTAGCACCCTGGTAGAGGAGCTAAACAGCTTCTTTGCCCGGTTTGAGACCACCACCACCCACCTGCAGTCACTGCCTCCCCCTGGCTCCAGTACCCCACCTCTATCTCTTCTGGAGCACGAGGTGAGGAAGAACCTGAGAGCAGTGAACCCCAGGAAAGCTGCTGGTCCCGACGGCATCCCGGGAGCGGTGGTTAAAGCATGTGCGGACCAGCTGACAGGGATCCTCACCAAACTCTTCAACTTCTCCCTGACACATGCCACCGTCCCCACATGCCTGAAGGCCTCTACCATCATCCCCATTCGCATTCGCAAAAAACCTGTCATAGACAGCTTGAACGATTAGAGACCCATCGCTCTGACGTCTGTAATCATGAAGTGCCTGGAGCGATCACTCTCTCAGCACATCAGAGACTGCTTCCCTCCCTCTTTTGACCCCCACCAGTTTGCCTACAGGGCAAACCGGTCTACGGAGGATGCCATCGCCCTCACACTCCATACAGCGCTGAGTCACCTGGAAAACAAGAAGAGCTATGTGAGGATGCTCTTCGTGGACTTCAGCTCAGCGTTCAATACAATCATTCCGGACATTCTTTACAGTAAACTGATACAGCTACAGATCCCCCTCCCCACCTGCATCTGGATTAAAAACTTCCTGTCGAGCCACCCACAACATGTGAGACTAGGCACCCACCTCTCCTCCACACTCAGCACTGGTTCCCCTCAAGGCTGCGTTCTGAGCCCTCTGCAGTACGCCCTGTACACCTACGACTGCTCTCGAACCCACCCAACCAACCACATTATAAAATATGCGGATGACACTACAGTAGTTGGATGCATCTACGACGGGGACGAGACAGCGTACAGGGCAGAGGTGAAAGATCTGTCTCGCTGGTGCTCAGACAATAACCTGACCCTGAATATCCTTAAAACAAAAGAACTAATTCTGGATTTCAGGAAGCACAGACAGGAATACACCCCCCTCCTCATAAATGGAGATCGGGTTGAAATTGTCACCAACTTAAGGTTTCTGGGCACCCACATCTCTGCTGACCACTCCTGGACCTACAACATCAGGGCACTGGTTAAGAAGGCTCAGCAGCGGCTACACTTCCTGCGTGTCCTCAGGAAGAACAATCTGGACACGAAGCTGCTGCTTACACACTGCTTAAGTGTGTGGTACGCAGCTTCCAAAGCTGAGGACAGGAAGGCGGTGCAGAGGGTCATTAACACTGCCCAAAAGATCATCAGCTGCCCTCTGCCCAGCCTGGAAAACATCTCCACATCCTGTTGCCTCAGGAGAACCAAGGCCATCACAAGAGACCCCTCACACCCTGCCTACCCCCTATTTGATCTGTTGCCCTCTGGGAGACGCTACAGGTCAATCAAATCCCACACCAGCAGGCTGTCAAACAGCTTTTTCCCCTGGGCCATACGAACTGCCAACACCTATGGACACTCACACACATAAAAGCAGACAATCAGCCCACCTCCCCCTACCTGCACTCTTGAAACAACTATAGACACTATAAGTTTTGAACTTTTTTTATATTTTATGTATATATATATATACACATTTTACAGCGGTGTTGTATATATTATTGGTGTCTCTTTTTTAATGAAAGAACATCGTTCGTTTAGCCTGTTTTGTCCTTTTCCTGAGGCATGTTGTTTTCTGTTTGTTTGTTTTCTGGTTTCTTTTTTTGTGTGGTGCAAGGATGGCTCTGTTGTAGCACCCTAAATTTCGTTGTACCTCCACAGTGCAATGACAATAAAGGCTACTCTACTCTACTCGTTGTGCCGAATTTCGACTCCAGGCAAATGATTACCCCCCTACATTGGTAGGTTTAGGATTAGTTGTGGTGGGGGGGTTAGGATTAGGGGCAGGGTTGGGATTAGGCAATCAAGTACTGACTTCAACGAGGGGGGCAATAATATGGCAGGGGTCGGTCGAAATTAGGCACAACACCGGGGTAACTCGATTTGCGCATCGCCGTCAACCTCCCGTAGTCATGTGCGTATTACGCTGCTTCCTGATATTACGTGCGCAAACACATTACACATATGACCTATATTTATATAAAACAGTATGTCTGGTCGAACGATGTATTAATTAACTTCAGATTGGATTGTGTTGATAGGCACTTACCTAACGCTAAAAGATGTTTCGTGCCTCTAAGTGCTTTCGATCTTATTTCTGATCTGTGGTATATGTGGAAAATTGTATTGAGTTTTGCCACAGACTTGTCCCAGCGTCTAGAACGCAAACTTGAAAAACTGCGGGAAACTATTTTTTAAACACGAAATGACGAAATATTTACTTGCATAATATTGTAACGCGTTACAATATTGACAGCGGGTCGATTCGCACGGGATTAGTATAACCTGAGATAATTTTTTCCGGACCTTTTTACAGAAGGTAAAAGTCGTCGTAATCTGAGAGGGCACATTCGAACGAGATTAAAATCACCGAAGCTCTGGTAATCATTACTTGACCCCACCTCTCCATGTTAAACTAGTCCCGTCTGAATAGGGCTATGACAGTTAAACTAGATTTTTGTTACCCCAGACAGAAGTATGCGGGTGTTGACCACTGTCCCAAACCAACGGACCAGTCTATCCTCAGTTGTGGAGTCAGCAGCTTCAGCAGCTGCAACTATGCTGGGCAAAGGGCGTTCCTTAAGAAACACCTGATGAAGTCCCTCCTGGAACATGTTCTGAGTCATCTGGGACTAAACAAGTGACATCATGAGAAACAATGGCAGCAAATGGTTTGGCTATGGTGAAATTACAAAACTGATTTTGAATTTTTGTTGTGTAATTATTCGATTGGTCAACATATACATCTAGAGCAGTACAACTGAACATATGATTTACAGTCATGTCTGACAACAACAACAACAACAAAAGTCTATATCTGACTGTTATTGACATACAAGTCCTCCCAAATAAAATAATGCATAACTTACCTCCGGAATCCCAGGCATTCGATATGAAACACAGTCCAAAACAAGTCAGCAAACAATGAAGTATACAGAACCACTTCAAGAAGATCCGTCTTCGTCAAATGCAGGGTCAAAGTTCTTTCTCAGGGTTCTTAAAGCCCGCCCAATAGGGAGAGTCCTGATCTGTGATTAGGCAGAATATGGCCAAAGGTTGCTTTAGTGTCATAGTTTCATATGAATCTTGTTGCTTCTAGAGCTGCTGTAAAGCCAAAACAATCTCTGTTACTTTACTTTCCTACTATCACTGTAAAGCTGCTTTGAAACAATCTATATTGTTAAAAGCGCTATATAAATGAAGTTGACTTGACTTAAAGATAGTTTTATAATGGGTTATTTTATATTTGAATCTTTAATGGGTATATTTTTAGAATTAAAGCAACAACAAAAATGCACACGTTAAAATAACATTCTATAAGTTGCTAAAGCAGTGTTTATTGATAGTTAAACAAACATTCTATATTTGTATTTTATATAATAGCAAAATAGCACTGGCAAATACAACAAAGTAGTAATGAGATAAACTATTGTATTAAACAAAAGTAAAATTAAAATGTAAAACTCATTAGCAAATAAATAAATAAATAAAGAGCAGGTGCTTGTCTTATGTACATTTAGTCAGCTTCAGTTGCATAACACAAATATAAAATGTCTGCAAACATTTTTCTGATAAAATAACTACATCCTAAACTAGAGTAAGGAATGAGAGACAACAAAAAAAAAATACCTGCAGCACCATCCCCCGGTCTTGTATTATTCTTTCTGAATTAACTCTACACTGTAAGAAACTGCACAAAAATAGTCTCTTTAGGGGTACAACAGCTAGTCACTGATGAAGGATCTAAAGAATTCAATAGCAACCTGTGTGTGTTTTTTATACTTATCAATTTTCTATTGTTGTTTAAATGTTATGATTGTGTGGTTTGAAGGGATGTTTGTCTTCATTTCATTCCTCCATTTCAACGTTTTTAACGTCACAGGACGATGACGTGAAGCAGTAATTTTTTCCGTTGTTTTACCCTTGCTATAACAACACTTTCTGGAATTTGTACTGGCCAGACGAAGTCTTGAAACATACGCAACTAAAATTATTCCAGGGTCTGCTCCTCCCTGGCTTTGTCAGTCAAACTCTTAGGCTGATAGAAGACTGATATCTTCTGGCAGGGATTCGGCGTCTGGGGTTGAATCTATTATATCTGATATACACTCACCTCAAGGATTATTAGGAACACCATACTAATACTGTGTTTGACCCCCTTTCGCTTTCAGAACTGCCTTAATTCTACGTGGCATTGATTCAACAAGGTGCTGAAAGCATTCTTTAGAAATGTTGGCCCATATTGATAGGATAGCATCTTGCAGTTGATGGAGATTTGTGGGATGCACATCCAGGGCACGAAGCTCCCGTTCCACCACATCCCAAAGATGCTCTATTGGGTTGAGATCTGGTGACTGTGGGGGCCATTTTAGTACAGTGAACTCATTGTCATGTTCAAGAAACCAATTTGAAATGATTCGAGCTTTGTGACATGGTGCATTATCCTGCTGGAAGTAGCCATCAGAGGATGGGGACATGGTGGCCATAAAGGGATGGACATGGTCAGAAACAATGTTCAGGTAGGCCGTGGCATTTAAACGATGCCCAATTGGCACTAAGGGGCCTAAAGTGTGCTAAGAAAACATCCCTCACACCATTACACCACCACCACCAGCCTGCACAGTGGTAACAAGGCATGATGGATCCATGTTCTCATTCTGTTTACGCCAAATTCTGACTCTACCATCTGAATGTCTCAACAGAAATCCAAGCAACATTTTTCCAGTCTTCAACTGTCCAATTTTGGTGAGCTCTTGCAAATTGTAGCCTCTTTTTACTATTTGTAGTGGAGATGAGTGGTACCCGGTAGGGTCTTCTGCTGTTGTAGCCCATCCGCCTCAAGGTTGTGCGTGTTGTGACTTCACAAATGCTTTGCTGCATACCTCGGTTGTAACGAGTGGTTATTTCAGTCAAAGTTGCTCTTCTATCAGCTTGAATCAGTCGGCCCATTCTCCTCTGACCTCTAGCATCAACAAGGCACATTCGCCCACAGGACTGCTGCATACTGGATGTTTTTCCCCTTTCACACCATTCTTTGTAAACCCTAGAAATGGTTGTGCTTGAAAATCCAAGTAACTGAGCATATTGTGAAATACTCAGACCGGCCCGTCTGGCACCAACAACCATGCCACGCTCAAAATTGCTTAAATCCCCTTTCTTTCCCATTCTGACAGTCTGGAGTTCAGGAGATTGTCTTGACCAGGACCACACCCCTAAATGCATTGAAGCAACTGCCATGTGATTTGTTGATTAGATAATCGCATTAATGAGAAATTGAACAGGTGTTCCTAATAATCCTTTAGGTGAGTGTATATGACATGGAGATCCATCCGATCTAACATTTTGGCACGATCTAACACTGTGGAAGAACCCAGTTACACCTTTTCTGCCTTATCTATCCCTAAATGGTGCATATTAGTATATGGAACCTTAAAAGTACTTTTGGGGTAGATAAGGTATGTGGCCGATTGAATGAGGACACAGAAAAATGCTCCATTAAGCACAAATAAAAGCCTGACAATGCTAAATGTTCAGTTTTCTGATATTATAATTCACAAATTAAAATTTGGCAATAAATTCAATGTAATAATAATAAGAATAATATGATCAACAGTTGTATGAGGCAAGTAATGGTGGTTTTTATACTGTTTATATGGTAATGTAATATAGGTATATAAAAAAACTTTAGTTACAAACTTGAACTTCCATAAACCCTTAGAGTATTGGTCTGTATTCAAACATTCCGAAACGCAAAGTAAAGCATTCACGTGACTGGAAAGAAAAAGATGCTTTGTTTTCGATTGACCATGTATTTCTCTGAAAACAATACGTGCTCCGGCACGGAGATTGATGAGAAATTGCGCTGCATACTCGATACGCGCTTTGAAGCTTCAGTGTCATATGTACAGGGTTCCTACAGGTTTCTTCAAGTTAAATTCAAGTCTTTTTAAGACCATTTATTTTAAAAATTAATACCTATTTCACGTCCCTACCAGCAAAGAAAAACAAAATCATTCAACTTGTGTTCATTTATTTTTCAAATGTGCAATGGGTCAAAGATGATAAGCCAAGCAGGTGTGAAAAATAAAAACATTTCAGTAGGCCACAAGAAAGTTTGCCAAACAATGTTAAGTTGTGTTTTAACATTAGCTAGCTACTTATTCTATGCTGGGAATATGGGGAACTGAGAGACCCCTGAACAATAAACATCGAAAATAATAATAATAATCGTGGTTGACAAATGAAACTTTTGAGGAAAAATACAATACGGAGTTACATACAGCAGTGTTAATTTTGACAGTGTAAGGGGGTGTACAGTTAAAGACCCAGAACCAGATATGAAGAATGAAGACCCGGAGTCAGAATTATAAAAAATTAAAGAAAAGTTTTACTGAAGATAGTTTGCAGTTTCATCAGCAGAAGTCAGCTTCAAGACTCACACAGGAGTTCGTAGGTCGCCTCGCTTACAGTTACAAAGATCACAGCAGTTATACAATTTCCAAGGTCTAAGCTACGTCATTGCTTACAGGCTGAATGATTCTCATTGGCTAAGAAACATTAAGAGCCTAAACAATTTAACACATGTGAGGAGATAGGGGTGCCTATCGCCATTAGTAAAGATAGTTGTCGTCCACTCAATAGATTTAGGCCTGTGGTGGCCTCGTGGCGCCGGGTTGTCTGGTCCGAATGTCCAGAACCTACATAGAATGTCATACGCACACACACAAATAACAGACACTAGCAAATAACAGCTCCCATCAAGGCTGAAGAGAGTCTGAGCTCCTTATTATCAGTTAAGTATACCAAAACATAATGCTAAAACATTCACTCGTTTGGGAGAAAAACAGATAACTGGCATTTACTCCCAAGGAAGGAAATATACTGGAAAGAATACATTTTAATACAACAATTAAAGTTCGATAGTACGCTCAATATAGCTTGACCATCTGTCCAGCGAAGGATCATATGTGTCCATGCTGCCTTTAGGACCCTCTAACCTTTCTTCTGATACCAGAGAAAGAGACAAACGGCCTTGTGGGTTACATGGCCTTCGTGTCCTGTGTGTACTACGTGCAATCTCAAAGTAAGATTGGAATGCACCTAAAAGAAACTGGTTACTTCCATCACATGCATTTAAGAAAATATAATTTCACAAGCACAAAGAATATAAAAATGAGTATGTGATAATGAATATATTTGATTATTGATTTTTTATAAGGAAGACATAAGCATCCAAAAGGATTTATGATTATAGATGTATTTGAAGAGGCAAGGGATTTTGACCAACCCTTCAGTCCCCCGTTTTAGACCAATGTGGGGTCCAATACCGCCACGTCTGGTCTAACCAGTGAGGTCACTACGGAAGGGAGGAGTGGTGACGCATGCTCCCCTGACGGGTCACACTTGTCTCTTCACCTCGTCACGGACATGCTGGTTACTAAAAATTCCAGTCCCCATTAAGAGGCTCTCCCACCTTCCACTCACAACAGGACATCAATGTAATTCTTCCTCAGTTTATCAGTCAGGTTAAATTTTTTATAAAACACATAACTGATTACGAAACAAGTACATATTTATTCTCTGGAAGCCAGGCTAAATAAGCAAGCACTGTTGCTGTATTCCTAGCATGGCCTAGATCCACAGTCACTACTCAGATCCTAAATGAAGACATTGTCTATAATCATGAATACCAGAATATATGCACTAGGTTTTTATTTTTATTTTTATAAAATTATGATTTCCAAATCCTTTTATTATAAACAAAGTTGGATGGTGAATCCATTATTTTCACTACCCCTTTTATAGACCCTTTAGGTTCAAAACACAATGGTTATCTAACTAAAAATAAACAACAACAAAAATAAAATATTAATAATTAAGACCCTTAATAATCGATGTAAGAACTTTAAGTCTTTACTGAAATCTTCTTTCAGTTTACGGTCACATAGCATGTACCATTTTAATTGTATAACATCTTATACCCTTTTTTGTTTGTTTCAAAAATAGAAATAAAATAAAACAAATTCACATCATCATTTCAGTCATTATTTTACCACTAAAATATAGAAGTGTTTCCCATTCTGCTTAATAAAGCTTTTGTTCATTCCTTATCTTTATATCACATTAATCCCTGTTAATCATACAATGCCTTATTATTTTTATTTTGAAACTCACTTTTCATACCATTTAAACTTAATTTGACTTCCATACAGTATTTGTCTATCAAATAGTTAGTCTAAAGATTATTAGAACATTGTAAGTATATTACAAACAAAAAAAATAATAATATTAGCAGTATTGTCTCAGTCCCACTTATCTTTACAGTTTCACAGAAACCAAAATATTATGTTACTCAGATCCCAAACCCTAAGACAGCCATATAGCTGTTTTCTTAGACATCTAATGTCATACATCCATTTAATGGATTGAGAAATAAAACCTTTTCTTTTTAGAAGTTATATTCACTCCTCCTTTGTTCGCCCTCCGGCCTTTCAATAAAAATGAGGGAGCTCACTCTGGATAATTTGGATAGTGACTTAGCCAATGTGTCACTTTGTCTCTCTGCCGTCAAGTCTATATATATATGTATGTTTTTTTTCCCTACGTTTATCCTTATGATCCCGCCTAGTTGTCTATTTAAATTTAGACCCTCAGTTGAATTTAGACAAGAGTTTTACCCCATAATGGACGGCAATCTTCTTTACAATTCCAATTTATATAAAATACTAATCCAGAGAGTAATTCAGATCAATATCATAAATGACAAAAGCATTCATAATTACCAATACCAGACAGAGCTGGAAAACCACTCCAATTAAAGCTCGTCCCATGTTCTGCATTGTCTTTTCATCAGATTGACTCAGAATTATCAACTTTTTCTAAAGTTTGTCATTTCACTTAACCCATCTGTAATGATAAAACACTAATTCCAGAAGTTAATGACACAATACCCTCAAAATCAGGAAATAATAGTTCCCCAAACTAACACATACAAGACATGACGCACAGTCACCAACACATTCATACCTGACTATGAACTGCTCATATTCTCATATTCATATATTTTATATTGTTGCTAAAAGATTTAAATTTTAAATAAGATTTTAACCTTTCCATTTTCCTGTAGCTTCTATCTAATTTTACATGGTCCCTAAACCAGTTTCAAAGCATGCCTGTTCATTATTCATTTGATTTTAACAAGGTCAGCTGGGTTGTTTTGGTTCATTAACATTATTTTGTTTAAGCTTTCTTTTGCAGGCCAATGACAGAAAGACAGACACATCCCTTCCTTCACTCAAGCAGTCTCTCTCACTATGAACCTTTGACCATTCACCTTTGTTAGCCAGACTTTTCTTGAATCTACAAAAACTGTCTTCATCTTTAGTCACCACCATGTCTAACGACCTTCAGGAGTTAGAACTATGTTATAGACATACTAGTTCTAAATCAACTTCTATACATTTTCCTTGCCCATAAGGCAACCGACATCAAAAAGTTTTATTACTGTCTCCACAACAACTAATGGGAATCACTTCATGGCCCCGACTGAACCCCGAAAGCCCATTCCTGTTAGCTCTTTATCTATAACCTCCATCAGGGTGTTTTTTTCCCCTGGCATATTTGCAGACGCTTGTCACAATGAAAAACAAGCCATACAACTAATGCGGTTTCTTCTGGTGAGTGGTATAGAGGAGCTTTGCATTATGGGGCAGACTGCCGTGACTCGTCATAGCTTCATCTCCCCTTAACGGTATAAGGACGCTGCTGGCCTCACAGCTCCTGCTCAACTCTCATACCTGTCTCACATAAAACATCTCCATTCAGGAAATGCCCAGTGACTTTACGTGACCCCCCTGCCTTAGGTTGCCCCCTGTCTGGCCAAAGAAGGTCTTACCCGTCACTGGGATGGTCACTCGTGCCCACTGGTAACCGCTCTTTCCCATCACAGAATCTTTGACCGTTTTCTTCAACAAAATCTGTTGTTCTCTGGAGCTTAGGAAAGACACAATCAAGAGTCACCAGGGCCATTCGGACTGCCTAATAGTTGTAACACAGGGAGACAGGTTAATAACAACAGTATTTAATCACTTAAATCCATTAACCATCTTAAAAGCAGCAAACTAGCTACTCAGTGGATTTAGATCACAACCGTACATTCAGTGTACAGTTTCTGTAGCCGAAGGCGTCGGCCCACCCCCGTTTCATGGTGGGGACTAAGATCAGACAAAGAAGTTACTGGTCCTAAAATAACCTAATCAAAGATGTCACTTCACTGTGTTTTAATTCAAATAGCTTATTATCACTAATGACAGGCTCAGATAACAGCTTTTAGCTGACATTGAATGAGAGAGACTCTGAGACATTCAGGACTGGCACACTGCACTCTCATAAACTTCTAACATCAAACTTTTATCTACCATCCTATAACTCTATCCCAGCTTAAGGCATATTTGCCAGAAATTACATGTGTTTCCAAATAAACATAATTTTCATAGTTGTCTTTATTTAGACATTACAAATTTCCACTCAGATTGAGTCTCTGTTGCACTGGCAGTTTCAGCCACAGTACACATCAGATCCAGATAAGCAAACTGTTTCATTACAGCCAATAATAAACTTATCTTTTGAAAGCAAAACATCAGCTTCTAGTTCTTTCATGGTCAACTTTTCAAGCTGTTTGTTTAATCAGCATTCAGCAACTGTTAATCCAGTTCTGCTTCTGCTTATTTGATCTTCAATAAAAATAATTATTTTAGTTCTAAATAATGTTTCACATTTCTCAATCTTGATTTTAGTGTCAAGTTCTCAACCATAGTTTAATATTTGACTTAAGTTTTCTCTTGGAGTTTATGCATCTCCAATTAGGATTCACACTAACTTTGACGAGGCTAGACCTATCTGCTTGTGATACTTTTGCAGTTATTGTAAATCATCTGTGAGATAGTCTCTCTATATCATCTAAAACCTTTTTAAAATGTTTAATTATAACACAATCATCCTTTTAGTTACTTTGATATATTTTGCAACTCACATTTGTTGGAGTCATTAATTTTACATCAACTAGTGTTCATCAATTCACTTATAAAAATGACTATTATAGATCTTTTCTTTAACAAGATTCACTTTAAGACTTCAATCTTTTGACCTTGTTTTTTTATCTCTTATTTTTCAGACGAAAAATGTTAATGTCGTCATTTAAACACTGATCAACTTTCAAACCCACATTAATACCAGAAATTTGTCACTATCACATTTTTAAACACCTTCTTGGTGGGCATTTACAGTTACGTATTAAATGGTCCTGATGACCACCATTAAAAACACTCTCTGTCGGCTCCACTTACTGCACACTCTTGAAGCAGTGTGTGTCCCATTCAGGAATGCAAACAGAGCCACTGATAAGCAGTTCTCTGTATTCTTTTACAGTCCACCAGTGGCGGATTTAATCATAATAGCCAAATCATAATCTTCATCATTATCATTGGCAGAACATTAATTTTCATAAGCTGCATGGAAATGCTCAAAATATTGTAAGTTGTTTTCACAAAGTTTCCTTTTAACTTTAGTCGCTTGTCGAGGGAAATTATCCCCGACCCAGAATTTACTTCACTTGCTTTTTGTAATCATCGTAAGCAATACAAGGCTAAACATTAAAATTTTCTTTATTTGTTTGTAGCCAGTCAAGTTGTTTAAATTTCCAATCAGAATCAAAATACTGACTACCATTTACTTAATAATTTCTGCAAATTTCTTTGAAGTGAGGGCTTCAGAGCACAGCTGCTAACAACGTTTGCTTTCCTGTCTCACTATTTGTTTCAGGACTGCCATATCTTAATCATGGTTCATACTCACCTGAAGTTATTGCAGAAATGGAGGCGGCGATCTTTTAACAACACAGCTCGGCTTCTGCGTGATGAAACTGCAAAGTATACTCCAAAATCACAGTTACATATACTGGTCCATGCCAATTTGGGTCACAACTTCTTTTTTTTTTCTTTTTTTTCTCTCTCTCGGAATCGTTCCTGATGCATCCCTGGCAAACAACCCTATTATTGTTAGTATCCCTAACTGCCTGATTCACTTCACTAAGTTCGGGGATCCCCTATCTGAGATGGAAGAGATTGAGCAGGTTTTCGGTGCCACTGGACCTACAATCCAGGGACGTACTCTGCTGGGCTGTTGCTATACCAACAATGCCCAATGGGGCCCCCACAGAGCACGCTTCGCTTGCGCTGTCTGCTCTTGTTAAAACTTTAAACAATGCTATCAGCGACTTCCTTTTATACTTTAACCTTCAGTATAATTAATCTTCACTCTCCTCATCGGAGTGAAGCTCTCCCGCTCCCCTTCAAAATCTCTCCCAATCAGATAGCCCTAACCAAATAATAAAATTACTACCTTGTTTGTTGATTAGCCAGGGATGTCACCAAAGAATAATTGCCCGCATCCTCCACCATAACTGTAAGGGGGTGTACAGTTAAAGACCCAGAACCAGATATGAAGAATGAAGACCCGGAGTCAGAATTATACAAAATTAAAGAAAAGTTTTACTGAAGATAGTTTGCAGTTTCATCAGCAGAAGTCAGCTTCAAGACTCACACAGGAGTTCGTAGGCCGCCTCGCTTACAGTTACAAAGATCACAGCAGTTATACAATTTCCAAGGTCTAAGCTACGTCATTGCTTACAGGCTGAATGATTCTCATTGGCTAAGAAACATTAAGAGCCTAAACAATTTAACACATGTGAGGAGATAGGGGTGCCTATCGCCATTAGTAAAGATAGTTGTCGTCCACTCAATAGATTTAGGCCTGTGGTGGCCTCGTGGCGCCGGGTTGTCTGGTCCGAACGTCCAGAACCTACATAGAATGTCATACGCACACACACAAATAACAGACACTAGCAAATAACAGCTCCCATCAAGGCTGAAGAGAGTCTGAGCTCCTTATTATCAGTTAAGTATACCAAAACATAATGCTAAAACATTCACTCGTTTGGGAGAAAAACAGATAACTGGCATTTACTCCCAAGGAAGGAAATATACTGGAAAGAATACATTTTAATACAACAATTAAAGTTCGATAGTACGCTCAATATAGCTTGACCATCTGTCCAGCGAAGGATCATATGTGTCCATGCTGCCTTTAGGACCCTCTAACCTTTCTTCTGATACCAGAGAAAGAGACAAACGGCCT
This sequence comes from Tiaroga cobitis, assembly GCA_030578255.1. Lineage (NCBI taxonomy): Eukaryota > Metazoa > Chordata > Actinopteri > Cypriniformes > Leuciscidae > Tiaroga > Tiaroga cobitis. The sequence goes on from CM060608.1 coordinate 10,984,475, forward strand.
TGTGGGTTACATGGCCTTCGTGTCCTGCGTGTACTACGTGCAATCTCAAAGTAAGATTGGAATGCACCTAAAAGAAACTGGTTACTTCCATCACATGCATTTAAGAAAATATAATTTCACAAGCACAAAGAATATAAAAATGAGTATGTGATAATGAATATATTTGATTATTGATTTTTTATAAGGAAGACATAAGCATCCAAAAGGATTTATGATTATAGATGTATTTGAAGAGGCAAGGGATTTTGACCAACCCTTCAACAGCAAATTTTGATTTAGTTTTAGTCTCAGTCTTTTGACAAAAAATATGACAAACTAATTTTAGTCATATTTTAGTCATCTGGATTGTTTTAGTTTTAATAATAATAATAATAATTCGTTACATTTATATAGCGCTTTTTCTGGGACCTCAAAGCGCTTCACATATGGTAGGGGGGAATCTCCTCAACCACCACCAATGTGCAGCATCCACCTGGATGATGCGACGGCAGCCATATTGCGCCAGAACGCCCACCACACACCAGCTTATTGGTGGAGAGGAGACAGATTGATGAAGCCAATTAGTATATAGGGATGATTAGGAGGCCATGATGGACAGAGGCCAAGGGGCAAATTTGGCCAGGATGCCGGGGTTACACCCCTACTCTTTTTCGAAGGACATCATGGGATTTTTAATGACCACAGAGAGTCAGGACCTCGGTTTAACGTCTCATCCGAAGGACGGTGCTCTTTGACAGTATAGTGTCCCCGTCACTACACTGGGGCGTTAGGGCCCACACAGACCACAGGGTGAGCACCCCCTGCTGGCCTCACTAACACCTCTTCCAGCAGCAACCTGGTGTTCTCAGAAGGTCTCCCATCCAGGTACTAACCAGGCTCAGCCCTTCTTAGCTTCAGTGGGCAACCAGTCTTGGGCTACAGGGTGACATGGCTGCGTAGTCATATTTTAGTCATCTGAATTGTTTTAGTTTTAGTCTAGTTTTAGTTGACGAAATACAATAAGATTTTAGTGATTTTAGATTTTAGTTTTTTTTAGATTTTCAAAATCTACTGTAAACTAAATCTACAGTAGATTTAGTTGACTAAAATATAATGGGTTTAGGTAAATTGTAATGTGTTAATTTAGAATTTCTCTAAAATTTCCAAACCCATATACTCCCGGAGAAAACATATTAACCTATTAATATGAATGATTTTTAAGTTTCAACAAGCAATACAGATACAGATTTAACTACTGTGACTTAAAAAAAAAATATCTTAAAATTCAATAAAACCACTTTTCCTAAAGTAAAACACAGTCTTCTTTTCAATGAATGATATATGCATTCTTTATAACAACTTACATACATAATTCTTTATTCTTTCAAGCAGGCAATTATTTGTATGAATTAAATATAATTAACAAACAGTAAATGCTTTTCTCTTTTTCTTTTGTTGCTTGATCAAAATGAATGACACAGACCGCATTATGTTTATTGCCACTGTCACTTTAAGACATCGGCTCATGTCCAATGACATGCGGATACGATTGCACTGATGCACACCCGATACAACTGTTTAAGACATAACCGACATAGTTTACATGAATACTCTCCAAACCGGACATTTAGACATAATGTTGTGTGTATTTGTCCATTCAGACACGAAAGAGAGCTCAGTGCAGTACCCGAGCGCTGTATAGGTGTATATGTGCATGGCTCCACCAGGCCCGGCTCCAGATATGAGATGAAAGGTGGGCCAAGTGATATTCCAGGTGGGCCGGTCCGGAGAGAGAGGGGGAGGGGCGGTAGGGGGAGGGGGAGGGGGAGGGAGGGGTAATACTTTAGTCTCACATATCTGTTGATGTCTGTTGATATAATTTTAATATCATGCATTTAAGGCAATTGTTAGGGTGTTTGTTTATTATTGTTGTGTTTGTGTTTTCTTCATTTTTAAAATGTTTTGTACATTACTATTTAGTGACTTTATATATATAACTTTATTTATATAACTTTATACATGTTTAACATGTTTATTTTTACATTCTCTCTTGTTGCATTTGTAATATTTTTTTGACCTCTTAACAGATCTTGTATCAATTAAGTAACTATAGATTTGATAAAAAGGAGCAGATCTTTTAAAATAACTATTTACATCAACTAAAACAAACTTGTTACTAACTAAAAATGTTAACATGTTCTTCTTTTTTAAGATTTTTTGTATATATTTTGGAACTATATATTTAGTAACTTTATATATATATATAGATAAACATGTTTAACATGTTTATTTTTACAGTCTCTCTTTTTGCATTTGTAATATTTTTTTGACCCCTTAATAGATCTTGTATCAATTATGTAACTATAGATTTGATAAAAAAAGGCCATGTATTTTAAAATAACTACATCAACTAAAACAAACTTGTTAAAATGTTAACATGTTCTTCATTTTTAATTTTTGGAACTATTTAGTAACTTTAAATTATATAAACTTGTTTAACATGTTAAACACTATGATATAGTGAATGACTACATTTTTTTATGTGGAAATTATCTGAATTGAGAGAGTTCGGGAACCGGATGAACTAAAGCTCTGTGAAGCACAAGAAAATAAAATAAATTAAAATGTTCAAAATTCTAAACATTAAATAAAACAAAAGAAAAGCAGATAAGTGATAAGTCCGTGGAAAAACACTGCTCATTCGCGTCTGTCAGCGGCCGTCCGCTCCTCTCAGCCACTCACTGAACAGGGCAGAGCGAGAGTGACGGCAGGGAGAAAGCAAGAGCTCGCGCTCGCAGGACAGTACTGGCAATATTTGGAGGTTACTGAGGTTTGTCCAAAAAGTCGCTAAATTTGTCGCTAGTCGCTTTTTTGAAAAATTATGCTAAAGGGGTCTGAAAAGTCGCTAAAAATAGCGACAAAGGTGCTAAGTTGGCAACACTGAGTCTGTCTCGGAGGGGAAAAAGGATGGGGTTGGGTAGAAAATAGAAAATAACGTATCTCGAGCTGAATTGAATATAGCACCAATTTTGTGATTGGCTGTCATGTGGTGTGGGGCCAGGGTGGGCCAAGCTTCTGATTGGGTGGGCCAGGCCCACCCTGGCCCCCCCGTGGAGCCGGGCCTGGGCTCCACGCTTCGGGTTGGTTTACATTTTTAACATTTTATGAGACCGCGGGGTAGATCAGCACGTTACAGTACAAATGTGTGAATCTACCACACACGCAGGACATCAGTTCTGACTGGATCGCTTCCCAGATCGACACTATTTAACATTTTCATCTAGTTTTTATTCGTTGACGAAAATGTCAATAGATTTTCGTCATAGTTTTTGTCATTCAAAACTAGGTTTTATTTAGGCAGCGTCTCGTTTTCGTCAGTGAAAAATGTCGTTGAAGAAAAGTTATTTTAGTCAATGAAATGAACACTGACATAAAACACCATTTTTAAGACCCAGACATCAAAATTCAAGACTTTTTAAAGACTTTTTAAGGTATTATTTCCAAATGCCTGAATTCAATGCTTTTAAGGCTTTTTTAAGACCCCGCGGGAATCCTGTATGTAACATCACTACCTCTTGCCCCAGTGACAAGCTAAAGGTAACATTTTTCTGTCAGAATGTATTAACACATTACAGCATATTTGCAGTGGTGGAAAGAGTACTGAAAAAGCATACTCAAGTAAAAGTACTGTTACTTGTCAAAAAATGTAGTGAGTAGAGTAAAAGTACCGGTCCTAAAAACTACTCAAAGTAGGAGTAAAAAGTAGCCCTTTTAAAAGTACTCAAGAGTAGTGAGTAGTGAGTATTATGCTATGAATGTTAGTCCACCTTATACCCTGCAAATTGAAAATGTAGCTTACTCTTTTATCACAGATTCATAGAAAAAAAGAAACAGTATTTCAATATTTCTCCAACAGTTTTATTTTTGACTGCTAGCACTAAAAATACAGCGTTTCCCCTACCATTGTTTTGGACGACCCCCGCCCCCCCTAAAATGCTGACAAAATCCAGTCATAAAAAGGGAATTTATAACTCGGAATTTCACGGAATTTGAAAATTTTTTGAGGAAAAATAGAAAGCAGTTCAGTACACTTGAAATCAAATCGCGATATAGTGTGAATATTAAACCACAAAGACAATTTAAATACGAATCCTGCATGTTCTGTGTGAATGAATGGTGCAGCCGACGCGCATGTTTCATTTACCACCCACACACACACACACGCACACACACACACACTGAAGCACGTGTGAGGTGTGACGCTTGCGCTGTTTTTTTGCCTATATGAAGACACAAATGCATGAACTTCCTCCAGGCTCAAGATCCACTCCGAAAGTCACTTGAACAAAATAAATTGGCGCCAGGTGTCTCGAAGTCTGTTGATGCTGGTTTGATGCAAAGTTTTCCGCGCGCGATTTGATTTGACGGGAATCACGCATGGAGTCACATGATGACTTATTATAAAAATAAATATTAATATAAATGTAGCGACGGCAGGTTCAGGGAAAATAGCGCAGTAAAAGTACCGATACAGCACTTAAAATGTACTCAAGTAAAAGTAAAAGTACACTGTTTTTAAACTACTTAAAAAAGTACAATTCCTAAAAAAAACTACTCAATTACAGTAACGAGAGTATTTGTAATTCGTTACTTTACACCACTGCATATTTGGTTACAGATTTCACATCACACTCTACTATACATAGATACATAAATATCGAGGACATATCACTCATCTTCTCCTACAGCATACATATCAGCCAGTCTCCTGAACTGAGGTCCCCAATTCTGCAGATCCTGGAAGTCCTGATCTCCATTGCTGATGGACGACTGCAGAGAGCTGAGAGATCCAGCTTCAGACCCCTCACCCTCATGAGCAAACACCAGCATGGAGTCATACGGCGCCACATAGTGGTCATCATCTGCTGTGCACAGGTTCTACAGAAACAGAATCCAAATATATTACACATGCATTTAATTCATGATGATGGTAATTCTGTTGTGGATGTGTTCCTGGATCTTTTCTTTTCCATAGTTTCCAGGGCCAACAAGTATGTTGAATTTGCAGAAATCATGGTGACTCTCATGCATATATACACACAAACACTCTACACATACTTCATAGATGAAGTGTCCGATATCTTCATTTTCCTCTGGATGTTGGCGATAGAAGACCGTATGTAAGGCCGGCGGGGCAATATCTGTAGAGAAAATCTCTGGACTCCAGCACAACAGCATCATATCATAGTCCTGTAACACACACATGTACATACACAACATAAACACGGAGTACAGTAAGGCTTAACAACAGTAAAACGCTTCAGTGGATTCAATGAACATGAAATGAGGAAGACCATGTGCACCTGGTCCTGTTCGCCGCCTCCTTCCTCATCGTAACAAAAGATATTGTCCCTGTCTTCTTGTTTCTGGCTAAACTGTTCCAACTTTCTCCCACACTTTCTCCTCAGGTAAAGAAACAACAGCAGAAGCAGCACTAAAGAAAAGAAGAAATATATATATTTGTACATATTATCAGCACGGTTATTAGTAGAGATTGCAAAGGCCAGCATCATTATAATAACTATAAATGTTTCTTGAGCAGCAAATCAGCATATTAGAATGATTTCTGAAGGATCATGTGACACTGAAGACTGGAGTAATGATGCTGAAAATTCAGCTTTACATCACAGGAATAAATTACATTTAAAATATATTAAAGTACAAAACAGTTCTTTAAATTGTAATTATATTTTACAATATTAATGTTTTTACCATATGCTTGATTAAATAAATGCAACCTTGGTGAGCATAAGATACTTAGTTCATAACATGGTAGTTCATAAATAGATTTACAAATATATATTTAGGAATAAAAATGTCATATTAAGGTTTATAAATCTGATTTATGAATCACATTTTTCTTGTTTGTAAACCCATATTTATAGGTCGTTTGCTTACCAAGAAAGCATAAGATAGCCGCTAAAACATAGACGGACAGGGTGGAGATGTTAGCAGCATATACACCGCTGGAGCAGGTCACGTCATCATCTTTACAGTCACACACCTCCACTATGATAGAACTGTCCTGAAATAACATCTTAGAGTCGTACACACGCAACAACAGGCTGTGTTCGCCAAGAGCCAAACGTCTGAGTGGTTTCAACCACGCCGCACAGCCTGAGAATACCACAGAGAAGATTGTGAGATATACAAATTATTTATAACAGATTAACAAAGCTTAATGTTAGCTGAACCAGTCTTACTGGAGTTGCTGATGATGGTCCAGTTTCTTTGATATTCTTTATGTAGCTCTATGATGAATGGTGGGCCGTTTTCTGGTCCATCTGGATCTGTGATGGTCAAACAAATGGCCTTTGGTTCTTTAGAACATATTGGGACTCTGCGCTGCTCCAGCACTGGAGCGTTGTCATTAACATCCAACAGCTTAATCACTAATGTGCCTGTTCCTGTGGCGGGCTCATCATCTAGAGAAAGAAATACAATGCAACAACTTTTAAGGCTTGAGGCCTTGCCTTGGTCAGAATAATTAATAAAGTGTGCAGTTTAAAAAGAGTAGGTCACCCGACGAGTAAAATTCTGTAATCTGTAACAAGCAGTGTTTAGCAGAAAGTCTACTCTGCTCTCTGCTCTTTTATCTGTTTTTCAATACAAATGTGTTAGACGGACATCTGACCAACCGTTGCGCCATCAGTCCTGCGGCTCTGCAGTTATTGAGTACTTTAATGACTGCAATAGGCAACTATATTATGCGTCTCGTTTTTTTAAAGAGCAAAACCACATTCTGTGTGATCATCCGCCTGTCACTAAGAAGTAAAAAAAAAAAAAAAGTAGTCAAATTGGACAGTGTGAAACTAAAGCGCTTCTCCTCATCCAAGTGGATGAAAAAAAAATTGGCTGTGTTTAAAGGTCATTTTCGGTGATTGACATTTCAGAGTTTACCAGTGTTTTGGTACTAATGTATGAATGGTATCTTACTGTTAAAAAGACAGAACTCCATTGCTTACGTAACCAACATATTTGTGTACTGGAAAAGTTGTTCTGGTAATTTAACAGTAATTTACAGGGATTACTGTGTGAAAGGGGCTAATGAATACAGCTGTAAAGCTCCAAAAAGGACAAAAAATGTTTGAGTATTCAACACAAAATAAAATGTAAATAAAATAAAATTGAAAAATTATGAAAGTCTAATAATATATTCCAAGTCTTCTAAATCCAACATCCGATGTGTTTCGAGCAACAGAGGAGTGAGTAGATGGCAAATTTCATTTTTGGGTGAACTATTCCAAGTCTTTAATCATCTAGATATTTAATTCAATTACCATTGTCATATGCAACCACTAAGACTGTGTACTGATCATCTCTTATGAACAAGGCCTCTCTGTCCAATGAGCTCCTGACTCTGATGAGTCCAGTGTCCTCTGTGATCTCCAGCCAGTTTGCAAAATCATGCAGCAACTTATATCTGACATCAAAACAAAAACAAAACAATGAGCACAACAGACACAGAGGTGCACATAAAATGGTATTGTTTGCATGTGTACTATAGTAGTACCTTGGAGTTAGGGCTGCCACGATATCAGATTTTTCACTACACGATTATCGTAGCCAAAATACTTCACGATAACGATTAACGATATGTCTCGACATCTATAGAAATCTTGATATATATATATTTTTTTTTAATGATATCATAAAATAATGCTATATCATAAATAATGCTGTTTTTTTTTTTGGCCAAATAATAACACCATTGCATACAAAAGGAACATTACAATTGATAGAGATTAAAATGCTAACCATATTTTAGCTTAGCACTAGCGATGGGCGCTTTCGAAGCACTGCTTTGTAAAGCTTTGATACCTTTGCGAACCATTTGTTTTGTAACAGTGGTCAGGAGCACGTATTAAACTGTAAATTTCAGTAAACAAGGCTTTTGTTATGTCACTCACAACTGTTTCGCAATGTTTCGAAATTCGCTGTAGGGGCCCATCACAGCGAACCCATGAATCACTGATCAACACCATTGTTATGGTTTTTACCTGATCTTGTAACAGTTGTATAAATTTGCAAGACATTTTTAATGAGTTTTGTGTAATTAAAAGGAAGAGTAGTAGTTAATAGTCTCTTGGCCTGTTTAGCCCCTTTAGACAAGTCCTGCAAATTGATAAAAGAACACGTTATACAGACACTTCCTATTTATTGGTATTTGATCATTTGTTAATTGCATTTAATAAATAAATACTTTCAATAAAACTTTTGCAATGGGTTTTAAAAGCTGTTCTCTTTCGTAGGTTCACTCAACGCTGCGGAAAGCGCAGTGGGATATTCTCTGAATGTGCCGATTGTCTGAAGCCTTATAAAATCACGCCAATTCATTGGCTGATGGCGTCCGCGCGATATGGCTCCGCCCCGACGCTCTTACGTCGCATCATTACATATTCGCGCGCGTGCTATCTGCTCCTCAGATTTCTCTACCTTCAGAACGAAGCGGTCACGTTGCCCTTCGCTCGTGATTTTTCTGAGCTACAAATACATCAAGGATTATTCTCGGCGCTTCTGCGACTGTTCAAGCGGAACTCTGTTTCTCCTTACGGTGAAGTTGCCATGGATTACAGACGCTGTACTCCGCCATGTGCTCGTTACAAACGCTAACGACGACCCACACAGTAAGTGCGTTAAATGTTTGGGTTTTTCACATGCGCGTGAGGCAGTTATAGGATCGTCTAAATGCAAATTCTGTGAAAATTTGTTGCTCAAAACCCTCAAATCGCGGCTCGCGGTCTTTGAGAGGGAATCATTCGTCTCCCCCTGTCGCGCTCCCGAGGCCTCTCGAGGATCCGCGACTTGGGGTTCGGATGTAGAGCTTGAGGATGTGGAGTTCGAGCAGACAAGCCCCGCTCTTTCTCTCCCTCCCTCCCCTCGGCACGCGCGAGGCATGCCAGTCGAATTTTCACACAATTATTTGCGCCCCAGCCCGGGAGCACGTGACGCGGTTTCTTTCGGGCTGGAGGATATACTTTTTACCGAGGCTTCCGACTCCGAGGATTTCGGGCCTACTCTCGCCGACGAGGTTATCCCGCCGAGCGGCCAGGAAGCGCGGCCTACTGCGGCCTACGCGGAGCTCGTTGACGTGCTTTCGCGCGCTACGGAGAAGCTCACTATTGATTGGCCTGACGAGCCACGTGAGTCTCAGTCGTCGAAACTCGATGAAAGGCTTCTCAGTGGCCCTAATTCTAGGCCTCAACAGAGGAAGCTGCCATTTTTCAGTGATCTGCATCATGAGATCTCCAGATCCTGGAAGCAGCCTTTCTCTTCGTGCCTCACTAATGCGGCTGCTGCTGATTTCACCAACCTGGTAGGCTCTGTGGAACAGGGCTATTCCGCCATTCTGTCGATTGAGGAAACTTTAGCCGACCATCTTGCTCCGTCGTCTGCGCCGTCCTGGAAGTCGCGCCCCCTCCTCCCCTCTAAAGCATGTAGGACTTCTTCCTCTCTCGTTGGGAAATCCTACATGGCAGCTGGGCAGGCAGGCATGACCCTGCACACTATGGCCATTCTTCAGGCCTACCAGGCGGACATCCTGAAGGATATGGACGAGGGCGACGGCGTGACCCCTGAAGCGGTCAAGGAGCTTTGTAAGGCTACGGATTTAGCCTTAAGAGCCACAAAGCATACCGCACGTGCTATAGGTCGCTCTATGGCTGGTTCTGTTGCGGTGGAGCGCCACTTGTGGCTTAATCTCACGGAAATCCGTGACAAAGAGAAGGTTTTCCTCTTGGACGCCCCCATTTCTCAAACGGGGTTGTTTGGTGAGGCGGTCAACACAGTGGTTGACAAATTCCGCTCCTCCAAATCCCAATCGACTGCGTTCAGACAGTTCATGCCCAGAAGGGCTAGGGAACCTTCTGCTCTTAACCCCCCCCCCCCCCCCCCCCCCCCCCCCCCCCCGGTGCGACCCAGAGAACGTCCCTCTCATAGACCGGAGTTCTCTTCCAGAAGAAGCGAACCTGGGCATCCCCCACCTACCACGGTTTGGGGAGCCCGCGGTCGCCCGTTTCCCCGTCAACGGCCTCACAAGCGCCTCCAGTTGAAGCGGTCCGACAAACCGACTGCTCCGGCGGCCCAGAACCGTTCCTGACCTTCCGGTCAGAAAAAGGAGAGCTCCTCTGCTTCCTCAAGGTTGGGTCAGACCGCGCAAGCGTTTCTGCCCACCTACCAGCTCTCCTTTCCTTGCCCTGTCACCTTCGCCACTCAGAGTGTCTCGAAGTGCAGGCCATATTTCACCGTCTCTACCCAGTCCGGTGCGGGAGGAAGGAGACGCTTTCTGCTTTCTCCCCTCACCCCCCAAACTCTCTATAACTGCCGGCCGCATCCTCGGAGGCACTTTCCGTTTTCCTCCGGAGCAGGCGGACCTGGTCACCATGACCCCAGTCTCGATGCCTCCCATCACGTGCCAGGACGCCGATGGCCCTCCTGCACAGTCAACCTCTTCACCCCAGGAGCGTCAGCACGGCACCCTCACTCAGATATGTCGTCTGCATTACAGCATCCCTCCTCTATCTCATTTCCTTCCAGAGTGGGAGCGCTTACCAGGGGTATCGTCTTGGGTTCTTCGCACAATTCGGTTCGGCTACACTCTTCAGTTTTGCCGCAATCCCCCCCGTTTCAACGCGGTGTTTCCTACTGTAGTAGACAGCGCCACTCAGGCTTCTGTACTTCAGCAGGAAAATCTCTTCCCTCCTTCTCAAAGGAGCAATAGAGGAGATTACTCCAGGGGAAACCGAGCGGGGCTTTTACAGCCGTTACTTCCTGGTCCCGAAGAAGGGCGGCGGTTTGCGTCCCATACTGGACCTCCGCCGACTGAACTTCGCCCTTTACAAAGGGAAATTCAAGATGTTGACGCTGAAAGCTGTCATCTCAGATTCGGCCAGGGGATTGGTTCGTGACGATAGACCTAAAGGATGCTTATTTTCACATCCAGGTTGTGCAGCGACACAGGCAGTTCCTCAGGTTCGCCGTTGGAGAAAGGGCGTTCCAGTACAGGGTCCTTCCCTTCGGCCTATCTCTGGCCCCGAGGACATTCACAAAGTGCATGGATGCAGCTCTGGCCCCATTGCGGCTCCAGGGCATCCGTGTTCTAAATTACCTGGACGATTGGCTCATTTTAGCCCAGTCCAGGAAGCTAGTGGCCCACCACAGAGACATCGTTCTGAGTTATATCCAGTCTCTCGGTTTGAGGTTGAACTCGGAGAAGAGTGTTCTTGCTCCGGCTCAAAGCACCGTTTTCTTGGGGTTGAACATGGATTCCGTTCTCATGCAGGCCCGCTTGGCCCCTGCACGGATTTCCAGCTTGACGGCATGCTTGGCTCGTTTTTTGCTAGGCCATCATGTGTCTGTGGGCACCTGCCGCAGGATGCTGGGCCTTATGGCCGCAGCCTCCTCCGTGCTACCGCTGGGCCTACTCCACATGATACCCTTCATGTGGTGGGTGAAACTCTCAGGGGTTCGACCCTCCGGGTCAACCCTTCGCCTACTGAAGGTATCGCGCAGTTGCTTTCGAGCCCTGTCAGTTTGGCGGACCCTCTTTTTCTTCAGAAAGGGGTCAGCATGGGTGCGGTATCGCGTCGCCAGATGATTACGACGGATGCCTCTCTCACCGGCTGGGGAGCGGTTTTCGAGGGCAGACCAACGTGTGGGGTCTGGACCGGAGAGAATCTCTCTTGGCACATAAACTGCCTGGAGTTAAGGGCCGTTTTTCTGGCTCTGCTTCATTTCCTCCCTCTTCTGGAGGGTCACCATGTCATTGTCAGAACAGACAACATGGCAGTGGTGTCTCATGTGAACCGGCAGGGAGGTTCTCGGTCGCGCACCCTAGACAGGCATGCGCGTCACCTTCTCCTGTGGTCTCAGAGCAGATTCCTATCTCTAAGAGCGGTTCATGTCCCAGGGGTTCTGAACCTCGCAGCAGATTTTCTGTCGAGACAGAAACTCAGATCGGGGGAATGGATGTTGAACCGCCAGACGATGGCCCTGATCTGGAAGGTTTTTGGAGAGGCGGAGGTGGACCTCTTTGCATCTCAAGAGTCGTCCCAATGCCCACTTTGGTTCTCCCTGAGTCCCCCGGCCCCATTGGGGATAGATGCGTTCGCTCACCCTTGGCCAACGCAGAAACTCTATGCCTTCCCGTCCATCAAATTGATCCAGGCGGTCTTGGCCAGAGTGAGAGAGAGCGGAGTCCGCCTCCTCCTGGTAGCTCCGTTCTGGCCATCTCAGCCATGGTTTTCGGAGCTAATTCCGCTACTGGAATCTTCCCCCTGGAGGATCCCGGCCAGGGAAGATCTGCTGTCCCAGCTACAGGGCAGGATATGGCATCCTCGCCCAGACATGTGGAAGCTGTATGTTTGGCCGATCAGAGGCCGTTAGCATTAAGCTCTGGTCTCCCAACTGACGTTCAGGAGACCATTGCGAGTGCTAGAGCCCCTTCTACAAGGAGATTATATTCTTCAAAATGGAAGGTTTTTGAGACTCGGTGCTTAGCACATGATAGGAGCCCAGTTAACTGCCCTGCTGGTTCAGTACTGGAATTCCTGCAGGAGAAGTTTGCGGCTGGAGCAGCCGCTACCACTCTCAGAGTTTATGTCGCGGCTATTGCAGCGCATAGGGAATCGGATGAGATTCCCCAGGGCAAATTAAGGTTAGTTTCTGCCTTTATGCGTGGGGTGAAGCGCCTGAAACCGGCTCGCTCCCCTAGAGTTCCCTCATGGGATCTTTCTGTTGTCCTAGAGGGTTTGACGAAAGCCCCCTTTGAGCCCTTGGAGTCAGCTCCGGAGAGGATACTGACTCTCAAGGTTTCTCTTTTGTTAGCTTTGTCCTCATTAAAGCGGGTAGGAGACTTACAAGCTCTTTCTGTTAGCGAGTCTTGCTTGGACTTTGCCCCTGGCCTGGTCAAAGTTTCCTTGAGGCCGAGACCAGGGTATGTCCCCAAGGTTCTTTGCTCAACTTTCCGCTCACAGGTAGTTAACCTTAACGCTTTCCACCCTCCTCCATTTTCGTCTGAGGAAGATAGGAAGCTTAACTTGCTCTGCCCAGTTCGTTCTCTTAAGATATATGTAGACCGCTCAGGCGGTTGGAGGAAATTTAACCAGCTTCTGGTTTGCTTCGGTGCTAGCCGCCGTGGGCTTGCTGCATCAAAGCAGAGGATTTCTCACTGGGTCACAGAGGCTATCTCATTGGCTTACGGGGTGCATAGCTTGCCTTCACCTCTTAGCATTAGAGCGCATTCCACCAGAAGTGTAGCATCTTCTCAAGCTCTTTTCAGAGGAGCACTTTTGGAGGATATTTGTGTTGCGGCAGGCTGGTCCTCTCCGCACACTTTTGTAAGGTTCTATAGCTTGGATCTTGACATGACCCCGGGTTCCCAGGTTCTTTCTGTTTGAACTCGTTTCGGTCGTTGTCTCTTTTATCTACCAGTCATAAAGCGCTCTAGCTTGGCGAGTTTGGTAGTCCGTTCCCACTGCGCTTTCCGCAGCGTTGAGTGAACCTATGAAAGAGAACGTCTCTGGTTACTTGCGTAACCTATGTTCTCTGAATAGGGAACGAGACGCTGCGTTAGCGGCCAAGCTCCTCGCGCTGCTGACAGTTTCTTTTCGGCAGAGAAATCTGAGGAGCAGATGGCGCGCGCACGAATATGTAATGATGCGACGTAAGAGCGTCGGGCGGAGCCATATCGCGCGGACGCCATCAGCCAATGAATTGGCGTGATTCTATAAGGCTTCAGACAATCGGCACATTCAGAGAATATCCCACTGCGCTTTCCGCAGCGTCTCGTTCCCTATTCAGAGAACATAGGTTACGCAAGTAACCAGAGACGTTTTTACACGTTTTGGCAGGAGTTTTTTTTTTTTTTGCATTTAAAGAGTTTTGACCAGCAGGCGTCACCAACAGGCGTTGAGCAGTTTGAAATATCATTTTGCGAAGCAATTGGTTCAATTGATTTAAAGCTTCGAAAAGGTTAATTTCTTCCATCACTACTTAGTAAAGCGTCAAAGTACAATATATGAGAAAATAACATATTTTCACCCCAAACACGCATTAGCGTCAATCAAATTATTATTTTATAGTATTCTATACAGTGATCAAGGCTATGTCGATTAGCATTGCATTTTCCTTATAAAATATACCTGAGATGGTTTGAAGAACACAGATAAAAATACTGTTGCGAGTATGAATGAAACAAATTACATGTGAGACTTTAACGCGGTGTACTTTTCATTTTATGGTTTGTTATCGCGATATATTGCAACATAGTAGAATAGTAGAAATTATGATAAATAATAAATAATTACTGTAAATACATAAATATGTTAATAATTTAATACCATACAAAGTACCATATAGTATTACAGTACCATTGGAAACTGTTAAATGGTAGGCTACCACCACTGTACTTTATTGTAAATGCCTTGTGATTAAAAAACTTTTTAGTTGGTTTTTAAAGTACAATGAAATAATTCAGATTAAAATAACATACAGCGGGCATTTCAATGTTTACTGAATCAACGTCATGTTTCAAGGTTGAATCACTGTTGAAATCTGTTTAAATTTTGCAAATCGGATTAACGTTGATATCAAAATTGTTCAAAGTTGGTTTATAAGTATTCTGTTAACCTTTTTACAACCATTTAGCATTAAACATTGTTTCAACGTTGAAACAACAACGGACATTATTATTATAACTTTGGTCAAGGTTGGTCACATGATAAATACGCTAGATAAACACAAAAATGGGGTTTCATGATATGACATGTAAAACCTTATTTTCTGCTCTCTAGCAGTGTCTGGGTCGTTGGCTGTGTATTTTTGGATGGTGCTGCCCACCACAAGGTCCTCATAAACTATGATCCGTTTCTCTGCAGGCTCAAAGACAGGTGGCTCGTTTACATCCTGGACAGTGATGGTGACGGTTGCAGTGGAGGTGGAGGTGGGCAAAGGAACAGCAAAAGGAACCTCGTTCGTTACCACTACCAGCAGAGAGAAATTGTTGGCCTGCTCGAAGTCCAGAGCCTAAAAATTCACGGACAATTGGATTTTTATTTTCTGAGGAAAAAATAATCACAATCACTGACCCAAGTAAAAAACAAAGAAGAAGCTTGTAACAGCGGCACACATGCTGGTGGAACGAATAGTCACGGTGCTATTGTGAAGACAATGAAATACTCAAAAAGTGTGTGGTTAGTGATATTTATTAAGGTTTTTTTTATTATATCTTTTTAAGACTGCATTGATTTGATCAAAAATACAGTAACAACAGAAATATTTTAACAGTGCTGTCTTCAGTGTCACATGATCCTTCAGAAATCATTCTAATAGGCTGATTTGCTGCTGAAGAAACATTTTTTATCAATGTTGAAAACAGTTGTGCTGCTTGCTTAATATGTTTTTGTGTGTTTTTCAGGATTATTTGATGAATAAAAGTATTATTTGAAACAGAAACCTTGTTTTGAAACATAGATTTACTGCCACTTTTCAAGCAAATTAATGCTTACTTGCTATATTAATTTCTTTACTGATTCTTAAACTTTTGAATGGTAGTGTATATATCCGAGTGTGTTGTATATTTTGTTTGTATATTCACTTTTGATGTTGTGATAATTCCCACCATCCTGCTGGGGCCGGTGCTGATGTTGAAGACCCCTTCCTCGTTGCCCTGGATGATGGTGAACTTTGCCACTGAGTTTGCAGTTAAAGGCTCGTCTCTATCTGTGACGACCAACCTTGCAACAATTTCCTCAGCCTTATTTTCTTGTACTGTGCTTGTATACTGCCAAAACACACACAAACAGACTGTTTCATAAGTACTCAATGCCAGATGTTTGGAAAATTAAGCTTGAAGCGAAAACAAACAATGAACTCACCGTTCTTTTGCTGAACTTAGGTGCGTGATCATTGCTATCAGTGATTATGATGGTGACCATACAGGTGGAAGAAAGACCGTGACCATCCATATCTGCCGCCTCTACATCCAGCGTATACACTGTATGATTCTGTTACCACAGGGATGGACATGAACACATTTTATCAAAAGTGAATTCTGTTCTCTTCAACTTGCTATTAATCAAACAATCATGACAACAACAAAAAATATCAGTTTCCACAAAAATATTTAGCTGCTCCCGCTTTCAACATTGATATTAATAAGCAATGTTTCTTGAGCACCAAATAAGCATATTAGAATGATTTCTGAATCATGAGACACTGAACATTACAAATTCTTACCGACACCAAACTGTAGTGTACATTGAGTCTATATCATATATTGAGCTGTAACTAATTTGCTACCAGTGATCATCATGGTGCTTTTAAATTTGGGTGCACTAGTCATAAATTGTGACTTTACCCACCCAAAAGCACAGTCATTTGCATTGCTAGAAGCACCTGACATGAACCTGGGTTCTTTAAAGTTGGAATGTGAATTAGACTTTAAACTTGCTTAAACTTTCAAACAAGGCATTGTCAAGCCATCATTCAAAGTTTGTCTTGATGAACTTTACTTTTCAAGTTAAAAATTAAAATAATTTCACAGATCATTTCAATTCTACTTCAAATTGCAATTCTGCATTCTGTTTACTACCTCGATACAAATTCCATTTAAAAAAGCACTGACTGTGATGTCAGTAAAAAGCCAGAGTATGGTAATCCGCAGAAACCACCCACCACAAAGAGACCCTTTTGGTCCAGTGTTATTTTAGTATTATTTATTTATTACTATAGTATAATATTTGAATTAGCTTTTATTTGTATATTTTTTATGTTTTTTGAATAATTTTTAAGAGTTTTTAATTAGTTTTTGGTTGTTTCTATTTAGCTTTAATTCATTTTGATTTCATTTTTAGTATTTTTAGTACTTAAAAAATTAAAAAAAGAAACAAAGAAAATGGCCAACTAACTCAAACAGAAAAAGAGTTTAATGGGGCTGTATGTATTTTTTTTTTTTTTTTTTTTTTTTTTAACTGTACTAAAGCACACAAATATAATATGTTTGCAGAGATTTAGGAAACATGCTCACATGCGTTCACATACTTGTTTCTCCGAAAAACAATGCTACAGCCAGTTATTTTACTTTGAAATGTGCGTTCCGTGTCGCAATGTCTGTATTTGTTTTGGTCTGTGTGATCATAGATATCCATAATCCACGCCCCCTAGTTATTGTTACTACGCCCGTCAAACAAATGGTCAAACACGAGCAGCGCGACAGATTGCCATGACGGGAAGAGGTATACCTGTGCGTGTCAGTGACCTTTTTTGGAGCAATACCTCAGCGATATCCTCCAGATCGAGGCAAAAGGGGTTACAGTATGCAGTGGAGGGATATATTCAAAATATAAAAATACGCAATAAAGGAGACACGACTACTAACGAGGCGAATGCTTACCGGTCTCAAGCGAAATCTGCATCCCCATGATCTGTAACGTTACCTCAAATGCAACCAGCACAGCCTTGAAGAATATTTTATAAGCTGGTTCAGTGGCTAATTGTTTGGAGTTAGAAATATATAACTCGCGCTGCATATTTAGTCATTTTGCCTCAGATAAGTTACAGGATTAACAGTTATACATTAGCTGCTAGCTTTAACAAGCAGGTTGTTCATTACCACGGCAACCGCTTGCGTGTCATGCTGAATGCGATTTTCGTGTTTCAAAAGTAACGTTAACTATACATAAGAGACGGAAAGATGCAGATAACCATACATTATTTAAGGTTATTTCTATTCGTTACGACATTGATATATTTAAGGTTATTTCTATTCGTTACGATATTGATATATGAACTGATGTTGTCAAGTAAGCTTCATGCTTTCCCCGTTGTGAACGTGCAGTCCTCTAAACTGTAGTCTACGGGTGCTGCACTGCTAACGTTAGTTGACTGCTGCTCATCTCCCCCCCCCCCCCCCTGAGAATATCATGTTAACAACAACCCTTTAGAAAACGTAATTGCTTTGTGGATCCTCTTGATCTGATTTCTCCATGTTTCTTTGACTAATTTCAGTGTCTCAGTCAGTGGCGCCTCCAGAAATTTTTCATAGGGGTGGCCAGATGGTAGCCTGACTACGTCAGACTTCCTACTTCCGCTAATTTCATTTCGCTCCTGTACGAAGCAAAGTGAAGTAGCAGAGTCTGGTATTACCAGGCTAGCCAGATGGGGCCACTACTATTAGTAAAGCTAATAGAACTAGATGTTTCAATCCCTTAAGTAGGAAACTCTTGACAATAGCAGTCGGTGTGGAGTGGTGAAAAGGAGGGTAAGGTATGTCATTGGGGTCATCAGGTGGGCACCCTGCTTCATCGACGTTTCGTTGATTGAAGCCCACAGCGTCTCCAGAAGGCTCAACGGTGTACCCAGCGTCCCAGGTACACCCCCCTCCATGCCATACCCTCCATATTCCTGATGGACTCTGCATGGCAGGGGCGTCCTTCTCCCTGAGTTGGGCTTAAGCCTGACCGCATACCATCTGTCTCTACCTTGCTGCCCAGTTGGGGTCCTTGCGCTTGATCCAAAGCCAGTTACTGCTTTTTTCGGCAGCACCTGACATGGACTTGATGGCCTGTTGGAGAGAGCGACCCTTCACCCCTATTTTTTTCAGCAACCTGGTGGTAGATGTGGCAACAAATCCCCTGCATCCCACCTCTACTGGGAAGATACTGGTCTTCCAGCCGTTCTGGGATGCTTCAGCTGCCAGGTCGGAATATTTGTTTTGTTTTCTCTCATAAGCCTCTTCAACCCCATCTTCCCATGGTACTGTTAATTCCACAACATATACCAGCTTTGTTGATGGAGACCACAGGACCATGTCTGGCCGGAGTGTTGTAGCCACTATTTCTGGGGGAAACACAAGCTTCTTATCAAGGTCCACTTCCAATTTCCAATCCCGCGCTGACTGCAGGATGCTTGCATCCTTAGGTGTTATACTATGCTCTTGATATTGGCCAGCTGGTACGAAATTTGTGAAGTTGACCTGTCTTGCCGATGTTTGTGGGAGATTGTTTGTGGTGGTTCGCTTTTGTTCCAGTATTGATGCCAGCTCTCTGAGTACTTGGTTATGCCGCCAAGTATAGCGCCCTTGGGTGAGACTTGTAGTGCACCCTGATAGAATGTGCCTTAGGGATGCAGGTATTTGACACAGGGAACAGGCGGGATCTTCTCCATACCACTCTTTCAGATTTTGGGGGGAGGGTAGCAGGTCGTATGTGGCTCTGATGACAAAACTCAGCCGCGCTCCCTCCATCTGCCAGATGTCACGCCAGCTGAGCTTTTTCTTCTCCAGACCCTCCCAATTGGTCCATCTCCCTTGCTTGGCCATTGAGACGGCTTTTGCATGTCGCTCTCCCTCCTCTTGTCTCCTGACTTCTTCTACCACTAGCTGTCTCTTCTGCACTGATGTTGCTTTATGCCACAGAACAGTTTTTGGGATAAGTCCGAACCCTGCCCTCCCATGCTGTACTTGTCCAACCACATCTCTGAACTGAAGCGCAGACTTTGCACTCTGAACAGCTTCTGATGGAGTCCACTTCCTTCCAGCTACCACCCGGGGGGCCGCTGTTCGAATGACTGCATCCTCAGATTCAGTTAGGGTCATGACGAGCCTTGCTTTGGTGCATTTGAACTCTTCCACGAGCCCTGTGATTGGTAATTCCAACTTGCCATGTCCATAAAGTCCGACGGAACTTAAACAACGTGGAATTCCAAGCCACTGCTTTAGCTGTGTGCTTATCAGCCGTTCCAACTTTTCAACCTTAGAGATGGGGATCTCATACACAGTTAACGGCCACAAGAGTCTTGGGAGTATGCCAAACTGAAAGCACCATAACTTGAGTTTCCCTGGCAACAAGGTCTTGTTGATGCGCTCCATATACATGCTGGTATCATTTTTTAGTTGTTCAAACTGCTCGGTGTCTTTGAGCTTCGCATCATACCATCTCCCCAAGCTCTTTACTGGCATTTCTGAGACAGTTGGGACAGGTGTTCCGCCGACGTGAAATCTCTGGTCTGTAACTTGGCCTTTCACTATGGAGATGCTTCTGCACTTATTGGGCTTTAACTTCATCCTCGCCCATGTTATATTTTGATGAAGTTTTTCCAGCAATCTCTTGGTGCAGGGGACAGTTGTTGTGAGTGTTGTTAGATCGTCCATATAGGCTCGAATTGGTGGTAACCTCTGATTAAATTGTAGTCGTTCTCCTCCCACGACCCATTTCGAGGCTCTAATAATGATCTCCATTGCCATCGTGAAGGCCAATGGGGAGATGGTACACCCCGCCATGATGCCTACTTCCA
Organism: Tiaroga cobitis; assembly: GCA_030578255.1. NCBI lineage: Eukaryota > Metazoa > Chordata > Actinopteri > Cypriniformes > Leuciscidae > Tiaroga > Tiaroga cobitis. The sequence goes on from CM060608.1 coordinate 11,004,806, forward strand.
GTGGTTGCCAACTTGTGGTGAAGCCTGACGTTGTAATGCAAAACTGTAGATCCTGGAAGTAGTGTTTCACTAAATTTGTGATTATAGTCGGCACCTGGAAGAACTCAAAGGCAGCCCACAGAATTGAATGAGGGACTGACCCATAGGCATTGGCCAGATCAAGGAACAAGACATGGAGATCTTTCCCTTCTTTCTTTGCAGTCTGAATTTGATGCCATATGATGCTGTTATGTTCCAGGCATCCCGAAAAGCCTGAAATGCCAGCCTTTTGAATTGATGTGTCAATAAAGTGGTTTTGTTTTAAATACTGTGTCAGTCGCTGTGCCAACACACTGAAAAAGATCTTGCCTTCAATGTTCAGAAGGTTTATCTGGCGGAACTGTTCAATGGTCGTTGAGTTCTTTTCTTTTGGGATGAACACCCCTCCCGCTCTTCGCCAGGCTTTCGGGATAATTTGCTTTTCCCACGCCACTTTCATGTTTTTCCACAGGATTTTCAAAACATCTGGAGCGTTCTTGTAGACACTATACGGTACGCCGTTAGGGCCTGGTGCAGATGCCGATCTTGCCTTTTTCACTGCCTGCTTCACCTCACTCAGCTTGGGAGGGCTGATATCAAACTGATGTTGTGGTGGTGATATTGGAGGGATGTCAGTGGGGACAACGATAGGTTCATCTTTTTTCTCATCAGTATAGATGATTCTCAGATGCTCTTCAACCTGGTCTTTTGACGTTTTCAGGGATCCACTCTTCTCCTTTATGAATATGCCTTTCACAAATTTAAAAGGGTCTTTGTAGAAATCGGTTCTGGCTTTTTCCTTCTTGTTCCGGCGCATCCGTAGGCTTTCTGCTCGACGGAGTTTTGAGAGTCTGTGCTTTATGTCCTCTTGAAGGAAATTTATGCCTTCCCTTTCTTCTACTGTCGCCTTTCTCCACAATTTTCTTAGCCGTCGCTTCTCTTTCACCAGTTGTTGGATTTCTTTCAGCCGACGGGACTTGGGGGCGGGAAGCACGTCTTTCTTTCTGACTTGCTCCTTCACTCCACAATTTTCCTCTCCATAGCTGTAGATAAGGTCGCCCATCTTCTCCAGCTTCTTCTCGGCTGATCCTCTGATGTTACTTAGGATAAGGCTTAAGTCTGTGTTGATGGTTTCCCACTCCTTGCTGTTAGACTTCGGCCATTTGACCAACGGCTTACGTCCTTGCATGTTTTCTTTTTTGTGGTGGGCTGGTTGTGGTCTTGGACTGGTGGTTCTGCCTGAAGCTTCATGCTCATTCCCTGGGGTGCTGATTCTCTGCGGACTGTGGTTTTTTTCCTGCCGCTGATTCTCATCCGACTGATTTAACCTTCTTCTTGACAGCATCCGGTCAATGCGGGGCCCTGGGTTGGTGGTTTTCAGGCATTTCTTCCGTCCTTGATGTACCTTGAGACCATGGGTTGATGTTACTTTCGCCCATCCACACACGCAAGTCTGAAGAACATGTCCAGCTGCTAGTTTCTCAAGAGTCTTGCTACTTCCTTTATTCAATGTCATGTCCATTCCAAGGGTCATTACCGGGAGGTCAGTCTGTGAGTCTTCTTGCGCCCCTGCTCTCGCAGACTCTAGGGGTATTCTTCTTTTTGAACTTTAACTATAAATTGTATTCTACTGTTGTAGTAAACCGGCCTGTAGAAAACTATCAGAAAGACTTAAGGAAACTCCTACTGATATACTTTGGTTTATTGTGTTATATTTAATGTTACTAATGATATTAGTAGGGCCCTACTAATATATATTATATTATGATATATATTATAGAGATATGATAAGGGCCCTCGCCCCTCGGCAAATTTCCAGATACTTACATAATTGTGATGAATTTAATCTTTTTTAAGTTATTATTTTGCAGTGTAAGATTACAGTTAACACCTTTAAATATTACATAAATGTATTGTGAATTTTTAATAAACTTAATGAGTGTATAAATCAGCAGCAAAAAGCAATTCTTGAAAAAATCTGCACAGTAATTTTATAAAATATAAATATGTTAATAAAAACAAATTACTATTAGTTCTCTTATAAAACTCAATCAGGCAATCATAGCCTACATTTCACAATTTTATATTTATGAATGTCAAGAATTCAGAAGTGCATAATATAGCCTACACTACAAAGAAATAATATGCAATTAAATTATGCTTATTTTAAATGTATTGAGCAGGCTAGGTATAACAAAATATATTGGCTTTTAATAATATTTCAGTGCGCAAACCCATGATAACATGAAAAACAGAGCGCACACAGCGTGTATGCGCATCGCGGGATTCGCGGGTGCAGAATGATGTGCTCAAAGCAACATGGAGTCACAGTGTGCAGCGCTGCGCTGCATAAGTGCGCATTTAAAAGTTCACGCCACAAAGCGAAGAAATGTCGAGCGCATAAATCGTAGTGCGATTTGTTCCTTTGTTTCAGATTTGAATTCCAGTTATTGTGCGTTTGATGCCGATTCATAGTCCTTGTGATGTGTGTGATCTAGCAAGCACACGGTAGCCTAGTGAGTCGTTTAAAAACAGCAACAAACTCCAACAAAATAAAGTAATTTTATGCAAATCTACAGCCTTTTATCTACAGATAATGCATTATAATGTGAATATATCATATTGGAGAGAGTTTCACCATGCATCTAAGAGGCGCACGCGCTGTTTGAATATGAATGGAGAATGATTGACAGCCGCAGAGGAGGGAAAACGAGTTTCCGTATACTTTAATGATGTAAATAGACTTCTGTCCCTCACATTAAGCTATGGAATGACTTCAGATGACTTTGTCACCTAAACTGAAGTGAAAAAATCGGGAGGCGCCGAAAAGCGCGCTGTTTGCATCCCTGCTTGTCAAAACGTGGCACATCAAAAAGCTGCTGAAACAGTATACTGTAACCGTTTGGCACTTAAAAAGCACGTCACGACACATAATTCCCCGTCTTCTTTTACTAAAGAATATTTTTGACTTATTTATGAAATGCATAACTGATGCTACTAAAATTTATACTGGCCATTGGGGTGGCCGGAGTCGGCCAGGGGTGGCCACGGCCACCCCTGGCCACCCCCTGGTGGCGCCATTGGTCTCAGTCTCACACGCTGCACGCGAGTTAACCATGTTCGACACATTTAACTGGGAGTGGGGCCGTCCACACTGTTTTATCCATTGTAGGCACCGCTCACGTTGTGTTTTCGGCTTTGGAAATGGAAAGAACACAACTCCTCCAGACAATCTCTCGGGGTAGCTAGTGTCCGATTTACAAACGCCGTGGGCGCACCGCTTCACCATCTTGCTTGGAGTCAATGTTTGACGGACCTGCTCACATAGTAACGGTTGCTATGATGTGTGATTGGACAATGGTCGTTTTGTGGGAGGGCCCGGTGAAAGGTCAATTTAACCAATAGTATTTCGACACCACGGCTTGCCATTTGGCGGAAAACCCAGCTATTGTAGCCAGCAAGCAAACTAGGTCAGAGATCGCAGATTCTACCCAATCTAAAAAGCATCCATTTTAAAAGTTCTAAGTTTAGAGGAATATTAAAACGCAGATAAATCAACTTAAAGTGTAAGGCTCGTGACCTTTTATTAATAATTGCACTTGTTCCTGTTGCATGTCCTGAATCTGGCAACCATCGTGAGCGTCGAGTCTGAGGAGGAGGGGGAGGGAGAAACAACCCTCTCCAATATTTAGAATTTGGACTGCAGTACCCATTTCAAACACTAGCTATCAATATTACATACTGCACCTTTAAGTTTAAGTTCATCTAATATTTAGATATTATTTAAAGATTTCTTTTTGGAATTTTGTCTTTACTGAGCGTAGGGAACTGACAGGAAGCAAAGTGGAGGCAAGACCAGGAAAGGACCACAAGCTGGGACACGAACACAGGTCAGCCGAAGCGCAATTGCGCTACACAACAAAAATGATTTACAATAGCTTTAGTTTTCATAACAACCGGTCTCTACATGAGCAAAATCACTTAAGTTTTAATACCTCTCTGTCCAAAATGCCCATAGAGGCCAGACTGATGACTCCATTGGTTGGGTCAATGCGGAATGCCCCAACGTTGGGATCCTGTCTCACCAGTTTGTAACGCACAATGGCGTTTAAGGTTTTGGGGTCATCCAGGTCCTCTGCTGTCACTTTTATGAGAGGCACATCTGTATAAAACATAGTGTTTTGTGTTATTGTATCTTCTAAAAAACAAATGTTTAGTTATTGAAAGATATTTCTGAGAAGGATAGAAGGATCTCCACATCCTACTTTGTTTGGCCCTTTCTAGGACCTCTCCCATAAAAGGATTTTGGGTACAGAAGGGTCTGTGGTCATTTTGGTCAAGAACTTTTATGGTGAGTTGAACAGGGGGTTCAGTGTAGTCTTGATCCTCTGCTGAGGCATGAGTTGTGAGCTGCTCAAGTGCACAGACATAACATATAGCATTTATCATCATAAACTACTTCTATAAAGTTACACACTAACTTTGTTATGTTTGAGAGATCCTTCGATCACTGCAGGTCACTCACAACGTATTCTTCAGTTTCCTCTCTGTCCAGGTATTTGGTGATCCACAACATGCCTGAATATCTATCCACTTTGAAAAGGCCCTCGGGAGGCTGGTCGGCTCCAGCACCTGTTATTTTATAAATCATTTTCATGGAATCAGCAGCGGTGGACTTCATCTTTAGAGCAAAACATAGAAGCAAAGAGAAGAACTCTTTTTATGAAATGTTTAAATAAAGACAGAGCAAAGAGGACAATGATATGCAAATTAAAAATAGGATACAAGGTAAAAAGGACACATAGAAGAGAGATACACCTTCACCACTTGCTTTGGGAATGGGCCTTTGTCATTTTCTGAAATGCTGACAGGGGGAATCAACCAATCCCTCTTTCTTCTGATCATGCCATTATTTGGCCTGGGAATGACCCTCATTAAGACATTATGGATCTCTGGAGTTGTGCTATTCTGAATGACAAATTTAAATTGAATAACCAAAATATGTAAATATTTTAAAAGATTTTAAACAACAGTACAATGCTTCCAAAAAGTATTTGGACTCTTTAGCTGCGTTTTAAAAAAATCCAAAATACAACAAGTTGCCTTTATTTCAAAGCAAGATAGCACAAACACTTTTCAAAATGTTTGTTATGTTTTAGAAAAAATTATGATTAAAATGTATTTTGACAATTTGTGGTTGTCAGACGCTGGTAGAAAATTTTCATATTTAATGTGATGATTATGAACTACGGCAAGAAACTGACTTGAATCCCAAAAAAAAAAAAAAATTTAATTGCAAAAATGTGACAGATGCCACTTGTTTTTGCAATGAATTTCATTTCAAATAAACATCCAAAAACTTTTTGGAACTACTTAAATACTTTTAGAAATAATAAAAGAAAATCAGAAAACAGTTTTATAATAAATATATAATAGGGCAATTCATATACCTGCCAAAGCGGGCTGCTGTTTCTCATGTCAAGCATGAAATGTCTCTGTTGAATGGCTTCCAAATACTCTGGTATGAGCTTTCCATGGATTGTGAATATCAACTGTTAAAACATAGATGAAGCATGCATCATTTTATGTATGATTTCAAATAATAATTATTTAAAAAATGTCAAGTAATCAGAAAATGTATAACTTTTAACTTTAATCATTTTGCATACTCCTATAGGTAAAGTTGGAACACAGAATACTATGTTAATTCTGATGCATACATTTTTTCTACATTCTATAATAAAATCTGCAGACACGACTAATTTTAAGGAATTATACACACTCATACAATGATTAATTTAAAAAGAATGACATGACTCAGTATTGAAAATAATTTCCATATATAGAGTACATTTAAAATATTTAATTTGAATTAAAATATACAATTTTGTAAGATCAATTATCTGGAATTAAAACTTTTACAGACAGAAAAACACACAGGTGATGGTGTCTTCATCACAACATGCTGTAATAGAAATATTTTATGTAATGGGTATTTTCAACATTAAATGTATAGAGAAATGCAGACTTAGGATGCTCAGGTCAAAGGCCATATATACTTAACCAAAAAGTGCTTAACACAGTAGAACAGTCATATGATTAGCTTAGATCACAGTGAAGAAGACTTGAGTGATATTGATTTTTACTCAAATGTATGATTTAAATGTACATGTATCTTTCTATTCAGGAGACTCACTTGGTTGTTGTGGCCAGTGATCTCCCGGCCGTGAATAAAACTCTACAAAGAGCAACCTGGGAGTCGTGTCAGATATTTGATGCGCAGCTGAGGAATAGAAGTAGGCTACTAAAGATTCTACGCTCAAAAGACTACCGCAGAGACAGTGATAGTGTTGGAAGACTATAGGGCCGCCCTCGGGGTGAGGCTGTAATACCTAGAGAATTAGTATTAATGATCCTGTGTCGGACCAGAGAAGGACAGCGAGAGTGTATAGATGCTAAAGACCTGTGTGCTCATGTTCGATTGAGGCAGTGATAGCAATATTGACGGGACGCCGTCACCTTACTTCAGGGAAGTATTGTATTGTATTGTGAGTATTCAGGGAATTACCTTGGAATACTGTAGTTATTATTACATCTGGAAGTTGTTTAAATTGTCCGTGGTGAAGAGGTCAGATTAAGTAGGTTGTGTTCGTATTAAGAATTTCCACGACAATGCATAAAACAAAAATATAAGAAAAGATAAGTAAATTAAACACTCACCAGACACAAAACACAGGTATATCCCTTCATGCTCACAATGTAACGGAGTAATGAAATACACACTTTCTCTGTGTATCTCTCTTCCTAGATCCTAGAGGTAGCTGTGCTGTAAAGTCTGATCCCAGTGTGTGTGTGTGTGTGTGCATTTGCATGTTTATGAGAAGGTGCTAAAGGCAAAGCGTCAGAGGACAATGAGCTTCACGACAGATAATGGCATGTTTAAAAACATGAAGCAAACATACGTAGGTGTAGAAGTCATAAGCAGGCATTGCATGGACAATTCAGTTACAGCTTCAACAAACTACAGCCATGATTGTCATAGAAGTGACAAAAAAATATTTGACAAAATAAAAAAGTGTTTATGTTCTAATATAATAAAATGCACTATTTGCAGTGTAATGATGCTTCAAGCCTCGGGGCAAACAAATTGACAAAAGTGCTGCTATGTCATCATGGAAAAATTTGTTCATGAGAATTGTTTATTTTATGGAGATGCTCCGTATACTGTAAATAGATTGCACTGACAGCAGTGCATCTGGTGAATTTGCTGGTAAGACTTCATAAAACTGTTCCATAATTAATATGTAACAATGCAGGAGCAGCACGACATTAACTCTGCAGTTACTACCATAAAGTACTGTAGAAAGGTGGCAAACAGATGATTTGGGTTGTTGACTTAGATAATCAATTACTGAATCGTATGTAAATACTGGAGAACAACTAATGACTGACTGTTTAAACTTTAAATGAAATTACCTTACACAAAAGTAACCTCTTAAATCTAATGTTGATAGCTAGCATTTGGATTTATTCAGTAGCAATAATTGCCAACCATTTCACTGTTCACCATGATGTGGTTTTCTTAAAAAGAAATTATCATCCAGTTTAGGACAAAACATGGACCTCAAGAAACCCATTAAGGATGAAGCCTACGGACTGAAAAAACTCATAAACCAACTTAGAACAATCACCTGGCGCAGTGCAAGCTAACTTGCCTCAGAATTATATGGAAGTGTGTCCTCCATCTGGTTTCTTTAGGATTTCTCTTCTGATCATTACCAGTAAGTGTCTATCTGGATCAGTATTTAAACCTGACCCTGCTAACCCATCAGTAATGACTCAAGTTTTACTAAATCATTCTGAAAAAAGTACTATTATCTGATCTGGTATTCAGACATTCATGACAACACTTGAGTCATTAAAGTTGAGTTGGCAAGATTTTCTTAATAAAAATGCTATTATTTTCTAGATTATGTAAAATAATACAGAAAATACTAGTTCCTTTGGAAACACTTAAGGCATAGTAAGTTATTGAGAAAAAAATTTAACATTTACTTCAATACAGGGATAAACTAGAGAACAAGAGACATCTAAACTACAACAGGAGTTTTTAGTTAGGACATGATTTACTACAATAGAAAGTGCTCATATTTCTATTAAGTAAAATGGCTTGTAATGATGTTCTGTAGGGCAATGTAGAGATCTGCAAAAAATAACATAAAATAAGATTTGCTGCCAAGTTTAAGCTTAAAAGAATAACAAACACTTAAGGCTTTAACAGCCGTTTTTATTTTACAATACCTTTACCAGGATATTTAATATAGTTTAACACAGCAATAGCATGAGAGACCCTTGGAAAAAACACATATATATTGGACATACATGGCCCAGAAACATTTCCAAAGAGTCTCACAGTCCCTAGAGTGGCAACTCTTCATTCTCAAGACAATCAGAAGCTTCAAATAAACCTCAAAAAGATCACAAGGTCATACCTTGCTCTCTCCCCCTGCAAGCATGGCAAATTATAATAAGGCATTTTCAGACAGATATCTCTGTAGTGTTAGTCGTACTCTTGCACATTCCAGATTTGAACCCAAGAACCCCATATGACCATCAGATTAGAGTATAAACTCAATTGCTTAGTTTATGCTGGCCAGACTGTCTCCTGAAATATAATGTACACCTCATTATATATAATGCATGGTCAGGTACTCCCAAAATCATTTTTGAAGTATACAACTGCCAATGTTTTTCAAAATCAAGTCAAATGGAGGTATACTATGAAAAAATCCTCCCAGAAAAATCAGAAGCTATACGATTCAAGACGTACTTATATTGTACATTCAAATAAAAACTATTTTCCCTTCTAGATGACGACTGCAGTATGACAGTCATATAAATTGTTTATAGAGTAAATGAAAAAGCAAAAACATAAAAAGCTTCAGTCAAAGGCAGACAAGAAGTGCTTTCCAACTAATGCCGTAAACATAGCTATATTGTTTAGTGTAATTAAGGAAACCCTCACAAAAGCATAACCCGGAACAGATTATTGCATTAAAATGTAAAACTTTCATTCAATAATGGGCAATTGTCAATGAGGCAGGAGACAAATAAACATTCATATAGGCACTCAAGAGACTTACCTCATATATATATATATAAACTGGACTGCTCGTACTACATGGCTCACCTGAAAATTGATGGGAATGGCAAATCTATCTATCCTTACAGAATCTATAAGTAGTACTGATAGATCAGAAATCTTTACAAATATGCCACTATTCTGTATGCATCTAATAAAGCAGTAGAACACGCATTATGATACACTATTACGTAAAACAGTCCTGTTTGGCTTTTGAGTTTATTCTCAGAAGCTCTTTGTGTATTTTTTTTGTGCCACATATGATCTTCTCAGAGATCTCCTTTCCTAGTGTTACATGGAGAGGTGTCACATTTGTGTTGTGTTACAGAATGCTCTCACGAGAGGTCCCAGTGTTAGAGGATGTGCTGGCCCGATTATCGTTAGAAACAGGCTTCCTGTTCCAGGTAAGAAAGTCCAGTAAGGTTTGATTTAGTTTCTCAATCCAGTCAGACCTCTCCTCTCGTGTGTCTGCTGAAAACCAGCACCTGCACAACAAAAGATCATTTACATACAACTTAAATTCAAAACTCTGAAGAAAATTCAAACTAATAAAGAAATATTACAGGACTGAATGCAGAAATGTGAGGCTCAATTGGTTTTGCGTGATATCTTTTTTGGAGCTCTACGAACATGATCACTACAATTAGGGATGCACCGAATGTTCGGCAACCGAAATTATTCCAAATCAACCGAATAAGTGAAAAGGCCGAATAAATTTGACCGAACAATGACGATTTTGATGACGCGATCAAATCGCAACCAGCATAGAGTGAGAGGAAGCGGCGCGCAGCTCACGCTTTATGAATTCAGCAATGTCGTCTGTGTGGAAGCATAAAGTGTCCGAGAAACAGTGTTTGCAGACACTGTTCAGCTGAATTGTCAAGGGGTGCACCTGCAAAATCTTACAGCACTATTTAGTGTAATTCAAGTCGGCACGGAGATCAAGTCAGAGACGCATGTGTTTAACGAGAATCTTCAAAAAGAGTATCAAGTTATTAATTATGCGCAGTAAGTTGTGAAAAAATAACTCTAATGTTGTATCGGGCTGAATGACGCACACCAGAAGCGCTCCCTCCTCTTTGCGCCTGAATGGTGAAATATTGACACACAGGTGTCAGTCAAACTGCCCATCATGTGGAGTATCTCACGTAAATACAGTCGGTTATGGCTTAACCGCTCGGTGAAAACCGGGTATGTGTCCGGATACTGTATTACCGGTTTAAGATCCAAGCATTTGGTCTTAAAATGACAGCAGCCTTGAATTGTTGTAGGCATACAAACGTTACATTCTTTCAGCAGTTATAGGCCTAATATAAGCTCAACGATGGCCAAATAAAAATATCATTAGTTAAATAATTTATTTTAAGTTATAGCCTATTGTGCTTTGTTGGTATAATGTCTGCTGGAATGTAAACAAAATGTTCATTGTTAAATAAATATTTTTAAATGTTCAATGTTAAATAAATATTTTTAAATTGTAGTTTTGTAATTGACTTACTAACTAGAATCAATGTCATTATATGGAAAAGAGGAGATTGTCATTTCTCCTTTGTGAAAGAAGTTTAATTTCCGGCTGAACTATTGCTTTAAAGTGGTACTTCTCTGGCAAAATGGAATACAAAAATGCAAAGTATCATCTGTAGTTTTCATGGAAGTCCGGGTGCTTTCAAAAGTGTTCAGCTGACAAATAATTTCAAAGAATTTCTCGGTCCAGCTAACATGGAGAATGAGTAAACGTTGTTAATTTACATACTATCGACATTGTAACAATACAAAGCAGGTTGAAAGGGGATGCATTACTTCTTCAAGGTCTGGCTGTCTTCTTGCTGAAGGGTGTTAGTCTCTACTAACTCAAAGGTGTGCGGCCGTGCGCAGGACTCTCGCTCCACAGGCCTGACACTGCAGAAGCCAAAGAGAGAGAGACTGCCATCTGCTGGCTGGGAGAAGAGATGATAAAAAGACATTAATGAATAGAAAGGATGCGCATTGCATACAAACATAGCTGAACATACCCACCTTGTCGCCCATCTCATTAGGGTGGTTCCAGTAAAGCAGGTGTCCTCCTTCCAGAATGAAGTAGAACCTCTGCCAGGCTCCAAAGCCACTCACATCCTCAAACATGGTCTACAAATGGAAAAAAAATAATAATAACGGCATAAATTTCACCGCACATTTCCTACACAAACAGATCATAAATAACGAAAGATTTTTTGGTCCAACACAGATGAAATTAATAATTCAATCACAAAATGAAGTACTGATGTAATAGGGGAGGAACACTGCTTTATTAGTCTCTTCCTCAGACGTTCGTTCACTGAACTTTACAGTACTTTAATCATCAGGCAGAGGTCTGGCTATGCTGACTACTGCTTTCTGAGACCAACTGTAGCTATACAACACATGAAATATTATTGTATCCAAAGCCATTCTCAAACCTTCATTTAAAAACTTGCATTCATCAAACTATGAAGATAAACTGCTCACTTATTTCACACATCTGGTTTAGTAAATATGTATTGCCAACTGTATCACATTCTTGCTTATATACAAATTAACTGAGGGAGCACTGATATGTTAAGTGCCCTTTTCATGCAATAAAACCAGCCAACTGAGGCATCAGTCAGGTTCTGGGACACATACACCAACCCACCAAAAAGCTCTGATGCTGGACATTAGAGTGGCCCTCACTGTGCAGCCGCAGATAGATGTGGCCCTCTAGAGGAGAGAGGAAGGGAACCTACACAAAAAAACAAATGGGTTAGTCACAAAAAAAAAAAAAACAGATGGGTTTTTCCTGTAATGGCTAATATAACCACATTGGTTATATTGCACATATAAGAACATTAATTTGAAATGCATTTTTTTGAAAACTCTGAAAACAATTATACTAATTGAATGAATCACATATCATTAGAATTTAAATATATTACAACAGGGCACAACTAGAACAATGAATATTTAATTTTCCATGACCAGTATTTTCCAATTCCCTGATATCTCAGTAATAAAACACAGAACATTAGGAGATTCAAAGAGGGGATATATTGTGGGATAAATTTATACCAAAGCAAATAAATTTTTTTACCATTGCACAGGCCAGGGCATTCAAACAGAAAACAGATTAATAAAATGTCTAGCATTTTACTCTGTCACACACAAACACAGAAAATGTGCAATGCCCACTAAACCAGAAGCAGAGACTAAGGTGGAAAGAGTGACACCTTTTCCAGAAACTCATCTCCAAGGAGTCGCCTGATTTTGCCTTCAAATTTCATCTAAGTGGAGAGAAACAGGAGAGATGGACAGAGACCCAGTTACATCACCACAACTCCCACCACAGTGCAAACGCAAGACAAACCCTCAATACACCATTCAACTATTGATGTCCTAGTTAATGCCCAAAGTAAAGATCCACAATTAAAAGTGTAAAAGTGTATTAAATATGTATTATTTTAAGTGATACAAGTGCCTAAAAAAGTGACAACACACAAACACTTCCTCTCCTTTTTCTCTCTAATGTGACCCCAGTTTAGCTGTATCAATACCTTGTCCAGAGGAAACTTGCTCTGTCCCAATGAATTCAAGGTGATCTTGTGAGAGCCCACTAATGTAAAGTTACTAGAGCGTTGAACACTCAGGCCAGGCAGAGTAGCAGCTATAATGGACAGAAGAGAAATATCAATTCTGATACCACCAATCAACCAATGAATAAATGAGGAACTTAGTTAAATACTTACACGTCACACTCTGGTTAGATTTCTAGGAAAACAAAAATAGACATTTGGATGAGCTGAGGTTGTCATCATTCAACAATTTTTCATTGATTAATTTTCTCCCAATTTAAACACACATTGCACCTCATTCATGATACATGAGCAGAATTATTTTCTGAATTGTGTGTGAAAGCATTCTTATGGATTGTTACATCTCTGCTGATCATAGATTAGCATACCAACAGCATATGAATGGGATAGTTCACCCAAAAATATAACAATTAGAGTTGTTCCGATTCCGATACTAGTATCGGAAATGCCGCCGATACCAATAAAAATGCTGGCATCGGTATCGACGAGTACTTCTACCCATGTACCGATCCGATACCATTTTCTTAAACAATATCTAGTTATGCACGCTAGCTTTGCATAACGCTGCAAATCGGAGATCAATTCTTCTTCGCTGCTCTAATCAGTGGTTGCTTGTGGCGACACAGGAAGTTGTGCTGTTGCCACAAGCAACCACTGTTTAGAGCAGCGAAGAAGAAAACGCGAGCAGTATGTCCGCTGTTTAGAAGTATTTCAGACTGGACCAACCAGCCAGGAAAACGGCGACATGTCTCGTATGCCATACTGCAATTTCGAGGGGTAGAACAAGTATTAGCAACTTCAACACGAGTAACAAAGCATTTGAAGTGGCGTCACCCCGCAGAACACAATTACACAAAGGCAAGGGGAGAGAAGGATGAGCCGCGCCAGAATCAACAATCTCTGAAAGCTTCATTCAAACAAAGAAAAATGTTTTCAAAAGACAGCCAACGAGCGATAAATATAACCGACAACATGTAGTGCTAATGAGTTTATTGTTCTGGATGACCAGCCGCGGTCAAAACTGAAATGCCGTTTATTTAACAAAATGGTTTATGGACTTTAAATTATAAAGAGATTATTTTCTTATATTATTCATATATCATTTTTTAGATTCCTAGATTTATTTGTTGCACTTTTTTTTATGCAATTATATTGTAAAACTAAAATACCTTTTTCAGTTTACAGTATTAGATGAGTGGTTGCATTTTAAGTTCTTTTTCACTTAAGAAAGATAAATAATATATTGCTGTTAGGGATGTCAACGATTAATCGACGATCGATTAATTGTCGATAATACATTTAATCGATAAAACTTATCGATCATCGATTAAGCAGGATCATGCGCGTGCGTGCTGCTCAACCGCGAAACATGTAAGCGAGCGCGCCGGTGTGGTGAAGTGTTGAATCCCACTGAATGACACACACCGGAGTTGTTTGGGACTATTTTACACCTTCATCATGACTATAAGTTTGCGTGTGCATTCACAGCCTTTTGTTTTGTGCAAATGTAAGTTGTAATAGTTTATTTTGTGTACGCTTATCTATATCTGATTTATCTCATATTGGATGCATTTGGTTAAGAATTGACGTGATCTTTAGCGCGCTCAGCTCAAACGACAATGCACGACTAATAATGACTATTGGGACTGTCATATTACACAAGATTATAAAGAGAACACTATTGTAATAAAACATTGTGAATTATTTGGGTTTAGATGCCATGTCGCGTTGTTCCAGGAAGAGTGCGTCCACCACAACATGAGTCATTCTGAATGGCACGTAACTCAGTTTAAGTTCACTTGTGCATTCACGTCATTTTGTGCAGATATAATTTTATAAGATTCTGCTTATTTTGTATATATCTGATTAATATCAAATAGGATGCGTTTCTTTGAGTTAAATAAACGTTAACAAAGTGCTCAACGGTTATTCATTCAGCGCGCACCGCTAAAGCAGAATGCACAACTAATAATAACGATGGTTAATTTTGGACTTTCATATTACATAACATGAGAACACTATTTTATTAAATGGTTGTGAATTCATTGGGTTTAGTTGCCGTGTTCAGTGCGTTGTTCTAGCACTTCCACAACAGTCACGGATTCTGACAAGCACGCATATGAGGCGGCGTTGGTGACACATTGTATTTGTCGTTATATTTATATATTAAATAGTTAATTTAATTTATCAATCACATCAAAACATTTTACAATCCTACTAAGCCTTTATTTAGATTAAAAAACATTCTTATTAATTTGGTGAGTAACATAGCTTTTTGAGCAGCATTTGCAGACCCTGTGCTGTTTGCCATTAATGCTAACGATTAATCGATTAATTGATCGTTAATTTAAACGACGATCGATCATGGGAATTTGTGAAAATTGACATCCCAAATTGCTGTGAAATTTGTCAGATAATAAAAATACTCTAGTTCACTGTATGTATTTGTCCATGTTTAATTAAGGGATAAGTCTGAAACACGCCATTAAATAATTCTATGAATTCATACAGTGCTAGTATGAATTGGAGCTGTATAGATACTGTACACACCCAGGTATCGGATCAGTACTCGGTATCGGCCGATACCCTGAGTCCAGGTATCGGAATCGGGAAGGGAAAAAGGGTATCGGAACAGCTCTAATAACAATTACAGAAAATAAAGAAATTTGTTTAGCTCATGTTTCATGAAGCAGAGAGAGAAGATGCATACCGTGATGCTGTGGAGAATCTTCTTGGGTGTCACCTAGAAACACAAACATTTCTGTTGCAGCTGTGCATTGACAAAAGTAATAAACCACTCAGCTCTGTACATAGCAGTGTACATACCCTTGCCTTTGTTGAGCTGCGAAACTGCTGAGCATTAACACTGCTGGTAGTACTCGGAGTACTGGACTATAAAACAGAGAAATACACAATAAAACCATATTACAAACTAGTTTGAGGGAAAAAGAAATTTTGCGAGAGGGGCTATTTCCCTCCGAATTAATGAAAACTAATGTTTTTGGTCGTATATGAGCTGTACCTACCAAACTGTAAACCTCAACATCAATCTCAAAACTGGAACGAATGTCTTGTCTGTGGAAGCAAACAATAAAACCAGGGTAAATTACTACTGTTATATTTAAAAGCCTTCTCCCCCCCAAAAAAACTGTGCCATTATAACTCTGATATCAGTTTAACCCTCTGAGGTCGGCTATCGCGCCGGCGCGATAGTCTCGCTTTTTTCTTATCAGTGCAAAAGAAACTCAAAATACTCTGTTGATTTTGATCTTACATATTAAGTGTTGTACATCATTAGATCCTGATAAGTGTATTTTTTTTGTGGATACTCACAATAAAAACAAAGTGTTGTGCTTTTCGCCAAATAAAGAAAAACAAACATGATGCGCGTTCTGCCTTCTCTCTGTCAGTGAAGTCCATTCTGAAACGCGTCCTAAGATTATTTTTAATTCCGCGAATACTTGTCATACAGGCATGAGTGTTTTTCCATAATGAAGCTTGAACTCTCTTCTTTTAAATGAGTTAATTTATATAAAAAAACAAATATTCTTAGCTTATGTAATCTGTATGAAAAGAGAGAGATGTCAGTATTTTTCTTTCCAGCTCATTATACCTAATTACGCGTTAATGTGCCACGCCCACGGAGAGCGCGCGCTATTCAAACGCAAATGATTTTAGACAAGCCGTTCAAACATGCCAACGCCCACCAGCTGGATTATAAAACACATCGTGTTTAGTAAGTAGGCTATCTTGTACAGCTGTGTACACAGCGTATCCTTTCACTGTGAGGAATATCTAACCCTGGAAAATGTACCAGAAGTGCTGGTAGTTTCATTTCGAGGAGCAACGGATCCAGCTGATGTAGTAAGTCATTTATTCTAGTGCTTTGTTCTAATCGTGATATTGAAGTGTCGGACTGTAAACCGCAAAAAGACTGTTTAAATATGAATTGCGTGTATGTGTGTAGGCTAAATGATGAGTGAACGGCAAAGGCGCGCGCGCTTTGTTTACAGTTATACAGCGCGTGTCTGTGCCGTTCATTCACTCTCGCACCTACATTAGTAAACGTTATGTTTACATAAACACATCTTAGTAGGCTATAGCAATATAGTTTGTATGAGTAAAAATAGGCTGAAATATGTTGAAATAAAATGTCTGTATAAGCAACAAGCTGCAAATTCACATGTATATACTAATATATCATACACAATATATTACAGACTAAATATGAATGTTTAGACACGATTTTGTGATTAGTTTTGGATAGCTTATAAAGTTTTGACTAAAAAAAGACTACTGTCACATTAAATAGGTACGCTTTTGTTCACCAATTTCTGCTCATAGTTAAATATACTATAGTATGATGTTTTGTCAAAAATAAAGTAGGTATATTGAATTATCAACTAAGATGTTATTATAGTGTTTGTTCCAATATTCAAACTAATGAATCCAGTGTTTCCGCTACATTCATTCTGCCGTGGCGGGCCGCCACACCTAAAATCATCCCGCCACGGCTGCAGCTTCTCATTGAGGTCCGATATTGTGCATACTGTTGTGTTATTGTTAAGATAATTAAAGGCATAAAAAACATTGTAAAGCACCATAAAGTTTTCGCACTATATTCCAAGACTTCTAAAGTCATTCAATAGCATAATGTGAGGTAAAAATGAATATTTAAGTCGTTAAGTTAAAGATAATGGAAACTCATCTCTCCTCAGTCATTCTCCATTTAGCATTTAAACAGCGCGTCGCGTCCGGTTTAGTCTCGCGTAGCCAGACCTTCAGACTGACGGCTGAAGGTCTGGAATTCATAGCAGCTTTCTTTGGTCAAGGCCCGCCCATAAGGCCGTTTGACCGACATGTAAAACAACCAATTACAGTTCGTTTCGTTCAGCGTCACGTTTCGGTGCGTGGAAATGTCCCCACAACAACAGACCTGCGTGCAACAAGTCAGTCAGCATAGAAAATCAAAGAAAGAGAAGAAAACTTCAAGAGTCTTTCCCGTGAACCTCGCATACTTTTGAGAATTCTATGTTTAGCTGATCTTGATAAATGCTCATTGTCACTCATGTAAACACAACAGTTTTTCTTCCGCAATCACACGTCTGCGCTTTGTTTCCCGGCGAACCGAAAATAAACGCGACACTCGCGCCCCCCCCGGAAATCCGATAAAATTCAACCAATCAGATGACGACTTCGACATTCCTGAAGTGTTTCCAGTTAAGTGTACCATATGCATCAGACGTTTAGCCAACGTTCCGTGGGCGTGACGTCTGAGGCTGAGACTACGTCCGGTTAGACAGTAACACGATGACACTCTCTTCAAGATCAATTTTCCCATTATTATACTTTATTTGTAGATAAAGGTCTATAGTTTGCATAATATGACTTTATCTTACTGGAGTTTATAGCGCTTTCTAAATCATATTCCTTTCTCCCATCTGTTAGATTAACGTTACAGCACTGGAGTAGAGAGCGCTATGAATTGTTCTTCATGCGCACTGAAACTGAAATGTAAAACTGTTAAAAGAAAAGGCTCATATAATACAGTATAGATGGATATAATCTCTTCGCTTTGTGCTTTGAACTTTTCAATGCGAAGCGCTGCGCGCTGTGACTTTACGTTGCTTCAAGTGCATCATTCTGTGCACGGGATGCGCATAATCGCTTTGCCGCTCTTGTTGGCGCCTTTCATGTTATAATGCTTAGGGGAGGTTTAAACACCTGGGGTAAGGGGGCGTGGTCAATGGGAATATCACTCATGGGCCACGCCCCCTCCCCCTGGCGAAATGGGCCTGCCACCACGGCTGGAAAAAATCCTAGAGGAAACACTGGAATCCTTACCTTTTTTAATACGTATGATAAAATGTATAGTTTTTACAAAGAAATACACTTGAAATATTGTTAAAATTGTAATTGTTGTTGTAATTGTAACCTATTTGTAATTGGTTGCAATTTCTAATTGTAAAATATGTATAGGCTATATAGATCATTTCTTTTGTCCTTGCATTCTTTGGGATCCTGTGACACACCTGTGTGAAAGGGCTAATTAATATGCAGCTCATTATGCGGCACATTATCCGGCCTTTGTCTTCTCAGGTGTGAACACGCCTCCACGCATATTGCCTTTCCAAACAAAAGGTGTCTAATAAAATTTAAATCAGTGTATGTGTTTGTGTAAATGATTAGGCAGGAGGATTTTCAGATCATTTTGAAGCAAAAATTCTAGGCAACAACACTGATTAGTCACAAGTCTTGTGGACACATATTTAGTATGTGTTTTGTGGCCTTATTTCAGACACTTTAAGTTTTAGTTTTTTCAATAACCATGCATAAGCAATATTCTCTCAAAAATACAAACATGTTTCATAATTGTTGCTGAGAAATTACGGTAGTCCAGTTTGTGCTTTATTGAGTGAATTTACACCTTTGCCATTAACATGTTTATAAATAACTGAAAAAAGCACAAATGTCAGAGCATGTCAGAACACCTCAAGGACCCCAAAAATCCTTAGACCTCAGAGGGTTAAAGAAGCAGAAGAGCATTTTATGTAGAGTAAGGACTCACAGTGTGATGGAAGTCGGGAAGGAGATGGTGTCTCCATTTTGGGCATCAACAGCTGTAGCCAAAGGTGTCGCGACGATGTTACACGGGCCATAACGGATCAAAACGAAGAAGTAGTGCGTTGGACGGCCTTTATAGAGACAACAGTCATAACAAATTGTATGTAAACACTGACCTTGCGCAATCAAGATTTAACTGTTTCCAATAATAAATATGCATTAACACTCACCAGTGCGAGCAGAGCACACAAACTCCACCTTGAGGGGCAGCTGGATGCTGCTGATGCTGACAGTGCCCCTGCAGGGCAGAAGAGTTGCATTCTGGGACTCTGGTTCTCCAGACTCACCCTCTCTCAGCCGGCTGACCTCTGCCAGTAAAGCTGCTCGCTTCTCACCTGCATTACGGGGACGGATTAGAGCCAAATCAGAGCATGAAGCCTAAGTGATTTGCAGAAGGTTCAAGCTTTTTCACTAGGGTTCTACTACACTTACTGGAGACAAGCAAAAGTTTCTCAGCCTCAGCCTCCTGCTGGGAACCCTTCCCGTGTTCCTCGTCACTGCAGCAGCTCAGAGCTTGCAGAGTCTGTGTGATGATTGTCTGCAACTTTGCTGCCTCCTCATTTAAAGCCTTTAAATGGACCAAATACAATCTCCTGCATCAACTTCTGTAACCATGAAGTCTCTTAAAAATAGCCCAGAATAAGTCTCTCTTACAGGTAGACAAATTAATTTAATATCTATAGACCCCCTTTCAAACCTTAATTCTCTCCTTGATGTTGATGGGCTTTTTTGAGCATGTCTTCTCTTGAACCTGCTTCTGAACTCCAGGGGTCAAGCTCTGAGTAGAGGGATGGTGGATCTTCCTCTGTAAGCGGTAGGCGTCAATGCTGTCAATTACAGGTAAAATTTCTAAATACCAAGATGGATAAACACAGTGATAGAGAATGACAATAAGGGTCTTCTTTTTCAAGTGAGGCACACCTGTATAAAGGTTGAACATTTTCAGCAGGACTATCTGTTATTTCTTCAGGGGAGGGTGGTTGGACTGATGGCTCAGACACAGTGATTCCAATCTTCTGTAGGAACAATAAAAAAAATGGTCTTGTTAACCACCTAAAACATTTATATCTATATAATCGATTACATTCTCTTACTAACTGAAAGTTGCATGTATCTGTATATTTGAATTTCTCATCTACACAAGGGAAAGAAAGATACAAATTTAATCTGGGATTTAATTTCATATGAAAAGTGGCATAATTATGCTAAAAGGCATATTGTTGTAGGGTTTCATAGGCTACAAAATATACAGCCATATTAATGCAATTTCTCCCATTCACTGGCTGCCACTACAAAATCATTTAAAATATCTGAAACCAGGCCAGTATACCAGTGGTGTAACAACAGCCTCCACAGATTTGCTGAGAGGAGAGAGGATACAGCTGGGCGGCAGGGTTAGAAAGTCGTCTTCAGCATCCATGGGGGCGATCTCCTGTTTCCCCTCCATTTCTCCTTCACCATGGTCAACAGACTGGACCTCCTTCTCTTCATCCATTGAAAAACTGGCTTCAGGAGTTTCTACACTGTCTTCACACATCTCGCTGTGGTCAAGAGGCTCCTCATTTAAGGTGACTGTGACTGGTTCTGGTTTGTCTTCCATTTCAACTGTGTCTGGTTCTGTTTTGTCTTCCTTTTCAGTCTGTGATGAATTGCTATCATCTTTCTCCACCTCCTCTTCCTTATTTCCATCTTCACCTTTATCTTCCTTTTCTGCATGCTGTAAGACATCCTCAAACATCTTGTCAATTAGGGCGGAGTTGCTCAAAGCCCCAGATTCTGTTAAAGAAGTATATGTGGTAATTATGGCAAATATGGTAGTTTACATTAGATCCAACAGATTTCAGGAAGTATATTTACCTGTTGAAGTGTAAAGTTCTTCATTGGGGAAACGGATGTCCACAGTACATGGAAGTGTGGTGTTCAGACTTCCATCAAATACCTTACTGTCACCTTCACAGGAGCTAAATTCAGTTCCCTTAAGCTCTTCCTGCAGAACAAATAAAAGGCTGTGAATAAAAGCTGAAACTAGGTTTTGCCCTACCTTCACAAATAAAATGGTGCGTAAGTGTGAAACAAAACAAGACACTGTTCTTCCCAAGTGAGTCTGTGCAAACAAATCACTTTGCCCCAGCGACCATAAGCATATACAGGAGGATGAATATCAAAACCAAGGGTGAGGAAAACCACAAAAAAAAAAAAAGAAAACAACCCAAATAGGACAACCCTCTACACACAACTTGGCAATAGAATCCCCATTGGCTAGTCAATTTTTTGGGTTACTCACCACATCAGCTTATCGTTGTAAAATTGCACAGCTTTTTAAATATCTAAATGTACACTCTTAAAATCAGTCAATCAAGCATTATATTATGATAATCAAGCATTAGCCTATTTAAAGAAGAACTCTGGGCAATTTTTAAGTTAATCTTGATCGTTATACCTTTGTGAGTACTGTCTATATATATATAAAAATAAAAATAAACGGATTGGTGCTTGCAACACGGAGTTGCTACAGCTAATGGCCAGAGCTCCCACTCAGCTAAAACGGCAGTTATGGGGGCATATGCATAAAGAGTGTCTTTGTGCCAGACACAACAAGGATGACTATACACAGACACAACACAGCGGGGCCGGTGAAGAAAAATGCCATTCCGTGGACAAAGACGGGAAGACACTTCACACACTACGCTCCCCCCACCTGCACACTGCTATTTACCTTTTTCCGTCTACAACTGAGTTCCCACGAGACTTCAGCGCGTGACTTCAGCTAGCCGTCTAAAACACTATTTAGGAATTTAAACAATGGCTAAGTTGCTAGACGCATCTTGATGTCATGTAAAGGCCCTGTTCATGTTGGACAAACATTTTAATTGCATTTTGTGTCTGGCACAAAGACACTCTTTATGTATATGCCCCCATAACTGCCGTTTTAGCTGAGTGGGAGCTCTGGGCATTAGCTGTAGCAGCTCCGTGTTGCAAGCACCAATCCAGTTCGTGTTTTTTTTCTATAGACAGTACTCACAAAGGTATAACGATCAAGATTAACTAAAAAATTGGCCGGAGTTCTCCTTTAATGATAGAACTTTAGTAATTAGAACTAAAACTTGATAATCATGCATGAATGCATATTTGTCATAACTGAACTTAGGACTGATGGTGGTGCTTAAGATATTATTGGTCATTCAGCGTTTCTGTTTTTTTTTTGTGTGTGTGTAAAAAAACACATGAGCTGCTGGGTTCATGAATCACCTTGGGTTCACCTTGTCAGCGTTCATTCGCTCTGATTTGCTAAATTTAAAAA
This sequence comes from Tiaroga cobitis, assembly GCA_030578255.1. Taxonomy (NCBI): domain Eukaryota; kingdom Metazoa; phylum Chordata; class Actinopteri; order Cypriniformes; family Leuciscidae; genus Tiaroga; species Tiaroga cobitis. Next base: position 11,027,475 of record CM060608.1, read on the forward strand.
AGGGATGAGTCGTGCGCCTTCACACTAGAGTTTGCTGTCTTTCAAATACAGGTATGCTGAGCTGAATTTGAAATATTAAACAGATCACTTGATGGAGAACGAAACTCTCAAGCGCTCAGTCAGTGTTCAGCAAGTGAAAATATATCTATGTTAAACTTATACTTGGCATCTAACACACAAACTGGTGAGTAAAATCTAAGAATGTATTAGCAAATGGCTAATGGTTGACATTATTTAGTCGCCCAGAGTGAAATTTACTCGCATGTGCGAGTGATTTACACGCATTGTAGAGGGTTGGTTGTAGGTGCTGAAAAATCAAATACACTTCAACGAATTGTCTCAAAAACATGCTCACACTCCTGGGCTGTAATGGAGGCCACTGGAGTTTTCGAGTTTTCCTGTAAACCCAGGGAGAGGATGTAGATGGAGATGCCCTCTGGGAAAATGGAGATCATATACTTTTGATCTAAACTTCTAAATGCCCTAGAACCAGACAAGATTCCACAAGGAGCACAAAAACATCATAATTTGATTGGCTCACCTCAGTGAGGGAAGAGTCAGACAAACTCCTCTTTAACCACATGTTGTCTGCCACTGGCTGAACCTTCAATAAACGCAACTCATCCTCGCGTGCCTGCACAAGAGACAGTTGGTTTTAGTAACAAGAAGGGGTGGAAAGAGTGCTGAAAAAATATACTCAAGTATTACATTCTAAAAGTAGCTTATTTAAAAGTACTCATGAGTAGTGAGCTGCACATTCTACCCCCTTATAGTAAACACTGTAGACTACAATTTAAAAGTTTAGAAAACATTTTACATACTGTAATTTACATTACCTTTTGTTGTTTGTCAAAAAGATTAAAGCTGTCTATCTTTTTAAAATGCATCAAAACAACACGGAAAGACTAGTACGGAGATAAGACGATGAAAGAGTTATTCTCAGTACACTATCACCATAAAAAAATAAAAAAAAATAAAAAGATTTAAAATTAGGTTTAAGGTCACTGAGCTTGCGATTGTTGCACATAAAATATCAATTTTCCGAAGAGTGCAAAGAATTCAAAAACCTTTAGAATCTCATTAGCCTAGGAAAACCCAGACAACTTCCGACAAATTTAGATTTGCTCAGCAAGTTACTCTGGCAAAGAGCTCATTCAAACCCATTTCTAATCCGTCGAAATCGCGGCACCAACCAGAAACGTTGGGGCGGGCTTTACACGATGACGACAGCACAGCGACGGTGAAGCAGATTTTGTACATTTACAAAGATGGATGCCGCCGTGGAACTAGGGGTGTGACGGTTATAGTTGTCATTGGAACTCTATTTCACAAACATTTTTTATCATAGAGAATGTTTAAATACTAATATAAGCTTACGAGGGAAACGGAGAGCAAGACCAGCAAGACCCCATTTCGCTTGGCTGTGTGCACGGCTTTTTTTGTAACAGCGCGCGGTGCCGCGTCCGAAGATGACTGATTTCAAGCCGAATCTGCCAGAGCATGTATGTCTCACTCTCACCGCACCGGCACGCAGTTTGCGCGTCTAAATTGCAAAGTTCATTGCAAAGTTTTTTTTTGTTAAGGTTTTGTTTACTGTGTGTGATTTATTTAATGAAAAGCACATTCACTTCTAGTTGTCTTGCTGTTAATTTTAAATAAACGTAGAGCAAGTGGCTAATCAGTGTCCGCTCGTTTATTCAAACTAAGTTGTCCTATAACAGACGAACGTCGCTCTGCATACGTCATCTGCTTCATCGCTCTGATTGGTTTTAGGTCTATCCAATTGCGCCCAGAGGCATTTGAGCTACGTCCGTTGGTGACGGCCCTTTGGAAATGATTTGTCTATGAAGCTTTGCCAGACCATAACTCAGTTACAACTGAGAATGGTCTGGTTTTAACTAGGCTAGAAACTCATACAAGAGTTCAGCATCACACACCATGAGATTGGTTTAATAGAGATTAAAAACACCCAATTTCTCTCCAAAACTGTACCAGTTTTAATGTTTTGATAAATAAGAATCACTAATATTATCTATTTACCTCGCCTAATGCACCGAAAAAGGCTAAGATAGTGAGCAAATAACACTGTAATTGCATGACATTAAATATGTTAAGGGGAGCATCATCCCTTACATTTTTACACAGCTACATTAGAACCACTGATCTATATAATGAGATGTTCCTGATTTACCATTGTCCGCAACGGTCTGGCCTCTAAAAGGCTAGCCTGCCTGGGCCTAGCCATATTTGAAACGTCTCACTCAATCGTTCGTTGTTTAGGTCTATATTACAGCCGTTCTAGGCGTGCGCTTTATTTGAAATGCAGCATGCAATGTTGTTTAATAACTTTCAAACGGTAGAGCCTGTTCCTTTATAACATAGCCAAAGGTCGTGTATTTTTGCTTTATACATTTTAGGCTTATTCTCAAATTCATATTGTGTTAGGGGGGCGGGATTATTACGCAATAGAGATTTAATTCTCAAAAATTTCATTTTTTCCAGTCAATGTCCGGTAATTACCAGACAACGGAAACCTTGATGCTGATAATATAATTTGTAAGGAAAATTGCGCATTAAATAAGGAAGTATTTCCGGGGAAACTTTATCAAAAGAAACACACATATACGCGAGCCGGATTGTATGAAATGGATCATTCAAAAAACGTTGTTTATTAACCAGCTATAGTCACGCACTGACAGAAATGCAGTACAAGTTAACGCCATGGGTCATGCTGAATCTGGTCCTCCAATTTCAGTACAGAAGGTGTTTTTCCACATTAATGCGAGACACTACAGGTGAAAAGGGTAATTACTACAGGGCTCGAATTTCGGCGGGGGATTGCGGGTATTGCGCATAATTCTAATTATTCCCGCAGGTCTCCCATTTATAATGCGGGAAATCCACACAGATTATAAAATCAAATCATTCTTATCATATCATATCTTCCAGACGCAATTTCATAAACAGCGTGAGTGTTCAGCGGTGCCGCGTCTTTATCTCTTCTCTCAAAATGTGTTGAGCAAGTATCAAGCGCTGCGGCGATAATACACACTCACATTTAGGAGTCGGGACTTCACGGAATATTCACTTGCACAATTGGGCCAGCAGTGCATCGTGACTGAAGTTTACCATTTGCACGTCTTTTTGAGTCTTACCAGTTTAAACATTCAAGCGATTTTAAACTAATCAGTGCTCGCACGCTCTCTGAGATGATTTTCTATGCGCACATTCATAGAAAATCCGCCTCAAAACAGCTGGCCAGTAACAAAAGTTATTTTTCGCGGATTATATTGCTTTAACACGCAAAATGGTCAATTTTGGTCTTCGTGAGTACTCTAAACATAGTCGGTTTTGTCTTTAATAAGCATAAAACGCATGCCAGTATAATGAACACAGGATCCGTGCACTAGCTCTTAAAGTGACGGCAGCCATATGTGTCTGTCATTAATTTTGTTGTCAAAACAACAAAAGATAGCTTTAAGTTATCAGGATTAATAGCCTATGTATTTAATTTTTTCAGGACTAAAATACTACCCAGTGTTATTTTCCATTTGATTACTTTATTCAGTTTCTGTATATGAATACGAATTATTCATATACAGATTATTCATTTATTCATAATCACATTCTGTATTTGTATATGAATTGTATCTTTATTCTATTGTATTTATTTGTGCTACTTTTTTCAATTTAATTAAACAATTTAAATCAAGCTTCCTTGTGATGTGTAAATTCTTAACAACAATATTACCCCATTGTAAAAATGCAGAGAGCACAAACATTTAGGCAAGATACATTTAATAATTTTGTTTGGAAAAAACCTGAAGAATGCACTTCCACGGCAGCCATGATTAAAAGCGGTTGGCGTTTAAAGTTTTCTATGCGGAATTTGATTTGAAGACAGTCACAAGACCGATTACTCGATCCAATCACGTTGATGGATAAAAATAAATCAAACAAGCATGCAACAAGTAACAATCATACACGGAAGGAAAATAGCGCAGTAAAAGTACCGATAGATCACTTGAAATGTACTCAAGTAAAAGTACACCATTTTTAAACAACTCAAAAAAGTACAATTTCTGATAAAAAGTACTTAATTACAGTAACGTGAGCATTTGTAATTCGTTCATTCACACCCCTGGTAACAATACAAATCCTGCTCTTAGAGATGTGTTTTTGAAGGACTGATTAGTCAGAAAAAAAGGTCAGGTGGGTGGGACAGATCTACCTGGCGGATACGGGAGGCCTCTTTACTGCTGGGTGTCACTGCAGCGTTCAGCTGCTGTTGGATGCCATGCACAAAGCTGGAGAGATTGCGTGTGCAGGGGGTGGAGCGACCAGGGCTGTTCAGAGGCGTTGGAGCTTTGAAGCGCTGCAGGCGAGAGCTAAACTCTCCTTCACCTTTCATAAAAATACACATTCAGAAAGCTGGCCACAATTAAAGAGCATCTTTGACATAATACACGATGCAGTAAATAAAGAAGCATAGCGTGTAAGCATAGTGTGCCTGTGTGCAGTGGTGGACGAAGTACACATACCATGTACTTGAGTAAAAGTAAAGATACTCAAGGTAAAATATTACTCAAGTAAAAGTAGAAGTGCTGCCTTTAAACATTCACTTGAGTAAAAGTACAAAAGTATTTGCCTTCAAATGTACTTAAGTATCCAAGTACTTTGATTTGTATGGGTATAATGTCCTATTATAATTTGACACAAGACTCTTGCTTAACTCAGTCTAAGTGAAGACTAATGTCACTCTTGGCACACCAATGAATATATATATATATATATTTAATGGCATTGTGCAGGTTTATGTGAAATATATATATATATATATATATATATATATATATATATACACACACACACACACACACACACACATATATTCAAACACACACACACACACATACACACATACATATGTTATGGGAGCAGCCAATTTCCCTCCAAAATTAAACACAAAAATGTATTAATGCAGTGTTTCTGCTAGGCTACTCCCCAGAAAAAAAGCTATTATATGCAAGTCATTTTAGTGGCAACATAAGCAATGTACATTATGCGTCAATACTTACCGATAATTGCTGCTGCTCTCTGTCCCGCTTAAAATCATTGTCAACGCGATTTGTTTGCAACTATTGAGAGCTACACGAATAACGTGACCGCGCGGCGGCGAGATCACTGTCACAACCATCTATGTTCGCAACTCTCATATTTAACGGCTCTGGTTCGCGCTTAGTAGATACTACAAACGCAAGTTCAAAACAAAGCGGGGCGCTGTACTGTGGCTCGTTTGACCAGTTACGTTTTTATTCACTCATAAATAAAAAGGAACGACTGATTTTGAAAATGTAGTAGAGTAAAAAGTAAGATATTTGACTTTGAAATGTAGTGGACTTAAAGTAAAAGTCTCCCAAAATTTAAATACTTGAGTAAAGTACAGATACGCAAAAAAGCTACTTAAGTACAGTAACGAATTACATTTACTTCGTTACTGTCAACCACTGCCTGTGTGTAAGAAAATACTCACCAATGTGACAGACCGCCGAAGTCAAGCCACCGATGCAACCCTCAGACCCGGGGTCAGACAGGCAGCGCTGGACTAACCCAATCCCACCTGACCAATCAGAAAAAAGGCAATTCATTACTAAACTTCGGAAATATAATTACAAAACCTGATTAAGCGCATATCGACAACAGTATTAAAAAAATATTGAGGCAATAAAATGAGCATGCATTATAAAAAGAGAATGTAGGATAGTTAATAAATAACATGGCCATTTTAACATTTTAGATTCAAATTCACATTTAAAGGAAAGAGCATTTTGTAGATGATTTACTTGGTCAACATCCCCAACATGGAATGTAATGGAAAATCAACTTGCAAGTTAAAAGAGATAAAAAACTGATAAATATTGTTTAAAAGTTCATATATTTGAGTTGGCAGAGTGATTTTGCAAAAGGATCCATCTAAATTCTTACCATCTCGTCTCTGGCTGAGTTGCTGGACCCTTGAGCGGATGGAGGATATGGCTGGCGTGTCTGGTTTCACCTCTAGCTCTGCCAATCTCAAGCGTGTCCTGGCAGGGGATTTGGTGGGGTCCAGGTTCTCATCTCCCCCTGCCAACCGCCTTTTCTTCAACACATTTGCAAGTTCTAGAAAACATTATGTAGCCTAATGGTCAAACTGACAGTGTCACATATAATCTGTGTATATAAACAATAAAGCTCAGCTGAAAATTAATTAACTCAAGCTGCTCCATCTTAGACTTTTCAACAATTGACAAATTAATACACTCATAAATGCTGTGTCTAGGAAGGCACTAGCACACTGGTTTTTGTGTATAAAGCATGAAGGAGGTGAGAGTCTTACCACTACAAGTTGAAGGGTTTTCCTCCATTGGATCTCTCGGTCTCTTTTGATTTTCCATCTTTTCACCTGACAGTTGAAAAACAGCTTCAAGTTCAACAACATTAAGTTTAAAGACTTTACAACATATTCAAGTCAAAGAGACTGTCCAGTTTTAAATCAGCTGTATCTGAGATTAACGTTACATGAATGATAGACTAAGTTATATGAAATTCGACATATTTAGAAGTGTTACTAACTTTGTTTACATAGTTACAGAAGAACAATTCATAGTTTCACTTCAAATCTACATATCAACAACAATAAACTACAACCGTTGACGTTGAGATTACGGATTAATCTAAACGATCGAAAATACGTGTTTTTCATAAATCGAGTTTACGAGGCCAATGCGTAGGTATGTGCCAAAAAAAAATCAATACTAGAAAATTCATATATAATCATAACCATATGATAGATAATAAAAATACCTTTAAAATGGTTTTTAAATTATTAAAAGCGGATAATATTTAAGGAAGTTATGGTATTTTTAAATTCGGAAATTAGGGGTCTTTTTGTACCTAATTAAAACAATAAAACAATGAAAAACTGTGACCTCTTCCGCTTGACCAAACACTTCAAAATATCATAACTTCCTCATTTCTTGGTCTATTTGCATAATTCAAACACCACAATGTAGGTAATTAAAAGCCTAAACAAGATTAAGATGACATCTTTTTAAAAGGTATATATAACATTTTTATTATTTCTAATTAACCACTAATTATGTGGTTAGTGGTTTATTTCTAATAAACCACTAATGAAACCGAGAGCATCAATCCACACATATCTTTCCATATGAAATCAAAATCCTCTCAAATAAAAGCATTATATTCACATATTTATTGTATTAAACAGACAATTGGCATTGCCACATGAATTTCATTGTTTCTTTAGTATTTCTTAATTGACTAAATGCTGGCGAGCAATTTAAATTGTCAAATATTATTAATACATCTTAATCTACAACTACAAAGCAATTTTACTTCTGCTTACATATGTTAGATAGAGATTAGTTTACATGACAAGATCTAAAGAGACAGGGTTTTTGTCAAAAAATATAAACTTTTATTTTAATTCTGGCTCAAAATCAGACACAACACACAGCAATGAGGCCTACAAGTACTAGACATTTGGTTGTTTTTGCTGCTTTAATTTACTTTTGAAAAAAAAAAAGAAGACATTTTAGTAATTGTGAAAATAATTCAATTTTACCAACTCTGTGCAGAATAAATACAGCATACATGGGCTGAAATGTTTGTAAGATTCGGCCAATCAACTTGCTAGATACGGGTCACATGACCTAGCAGGCAGCCAGAAGCACAGTTGTTCCTAAACAAATTCATAACCATCCATGGTATTTATTTATATGTTTGACAAAATCATACCAATAATTTAATCTAGAGATTATAAACCTTCGTTCTGTATGATTACTTTGAAAAATACTATACGGATTGATGAAAACTGGGAGAAGTTTTGGAAGCCAATATGATTGAATGGCCGATTCTGATTTTGACAACAACGTCACTTGCGGATCGTAAAAAAACACATGCGAATGTTACAATCAATCTCAAACTTTAATTCAAGTTAAATGTATATTCTATCAAAAGTATTGGGTTTGAAACAAAAAAATACTCCCCTTCATAGCGGATTTTGATGCCAAACACGAGAGAAATTTTGCTTCGGTTATAACTTTCTTCTTACTGCAGCCATCGCAAGCAATCATTGTTGAACGTTGTTGAAAATACGACATCCAAAATGATCGGGTTCGTAAAGAGTGAAAAGCTATGGTATGCGTTTAAATATATTAAGTCTTTTTTGTCAGTTTTATCGTTAAAATATACTTGTCTTACTCTTACCTCAGTAAAAGAACCGTGTCAGAGTTAGTGGACTTTTCAAACCTCGGTCTGTCTGTCAGCTGAGCTCGAGCGTTTGAATTTCCGCGGGCGGAACGCGCATGCGCAGAGCATCGGCTGAGGTCAATCAGCAGAGCCCTCCAGTGGCCTGATGATTAATGGCGTTATGAAATGCAGAATTTACATAATATTTGCACACATTTAAACAATAATACTTATATAAATGTTAAATTCATGTTTACCTGTTATGTGTGCCTATTATTAGATGGTGTGTAACAGATAAATTGGTTTAAGCATCAGCTTAAGAGAAATTATAATTCTTATTAAAAAAATTCTACATATGTGACTACAAACGTCATTCCAAGTCAGATACTAATAACTAGAGAATTTAGACCAGAGAGTAAAATGTATATTTTACTTTATATGAATCCATTTGAGGTGTTTTAGCAGAATTTTATTTAATAACCTTATAACGTTCTTATAAGGCATAACATAATATTTCCATGTTCAGAGACTACAATGTGACTTAAAAGGCTCTTTGGTTGCTTCTATCTTTGCGCCATTCTGAAACATCAACAGATCAATGTGATAATTTGGATTAAACATTTTAATAACAAGATAGACAGACATCATAAAAATACAAAATTCTGCAGTGAATATATTATCCCATTTTTAAATTTCCGGAAGAGGAGTCTCTGAAGTCTGTCACTCAAATTAGAACAGAACAAATAGTAACAATATAGACAAGTAACACAAATATAAAAATCACAACATTGTTTACTACCAGAAAATATGGTGCACATGTTTAACTTCATAAATCTACACAAGCCATGCAAAGTGATTTTGCCATGTACTTCCAAGTTGATGTAATGTTGACACATAACTTATAATAAAACCTTCCATAAAACCGGCCCCTATGACCTTCATACTTTGCACTACAAATATTATCAGTTGAACCATGGCCAAGAATTTTGCTGTGGTACTTTGACACAACCTATAATCACTACAAAGTGCAAAGTGAAAATGTCTTCATAGCACAAGCCAAGACAGCTCAGAAACAAATAACATACAGCAGAAGCCAAGTGTGCTAAATTCATGTAATCACAGGCTGCACAGCAACTTAAACTTAATGCAAGTGATATTAATGTCTTATGGAACAGCTATGGAATAAAGCATTTTTGTCATTATTCTAATTCTACTGTTGTGAAAATTACACGTAAATGACCACTTCTATGAACAGACATACTCATCATAACTATAATGATTTGTAGACATTAAATATAAAAAAAAACAGCCTGATGTAATATAAAACATAGCCTACATAGACAGATTAAGACTTGACCTAAATGTACCTTCACATTTGTAACCTTGTGTCATTTAAAATGAACCAGTGAATTCTACCCATTCTTTGTATTCACGTTTTCCAAAACAAAATGCAAGAATCTGTTGCGAACTCAAATTAGTCACCTGCAGGCATTTTGAGGTGTATGCAGTGCACTGGATGAAACAAAATAAAAGACAAAAAAACACTGCCTAAAGATGCATTAAAAAAAATCTCAGCTGAAAACAATTCTTCAAATCTAATTGTATATGTATGAAACTTTAAAATGTTGTTCTTTATTAGTTTTTAGTTTTGTTGAAGTTCGGGTTAAAGTAAATCACGGTGACAGTGATGTCATCACGGTACATGCGTGCTAAATCGCTAGGCAGAGCTAGCATGGTTGCCAATCTCTCCTGGTCCATCTCACCATACTCATTTGTGCCCAGCGCATGGCGAATCAAGTGTGTGGCTCCATTCAAATCCAAAGCGGGTGTTGCCCTAGCCCGTCGCCGCAACAGCAGCTGCTGCATTTGTCCCAAGTTGAGCTGGCTGGCTGAAACCGGAGCCTGCAGATGAATACCTGTCAGATGTTCCGCCACAAGCCTGACCGCCTCATCATTGTTCATCTCGTCCCAGAGACCATCAGAGGCCAAAATCAAAAATCGGTCCTGTGGCCGCAACTGGTGGTAGGTGACATCTGGTGTGGCCTCCAAGTAAGGAGGGGTGAGATAATTAGGTGGAGCATACTGATAAAGATTCAACGCTTCTAAATCTGAGTCTCCATTCTCTAGAACACTCTGCTGTAGCTCACGACTCCACTTAAAGCGCACGTCACCGAAAGCACGCAACGGCATCAGGACCCCGAGCAGCCTGTCATCTACGATTACGGTTTGCCGTTCACTGGCCGGGTGCTGCCGACATATCCGCTCCAGCTCGGTTACATTGGCAGCGTTGTGGTCTTGTGTGAGTGGAAGAGCACTCCAGCTCCCATCATCCTCCTGGACACCCAACACTGCCCGACAGTCTCCTGCATTTGCAACATGCACACCCCCTGGTCCAACGTGAGCCACACAAGCTGTGCAGCCAGCGAAGGCAGCCTGGATGGCTGTGTTCCGCATCAGGTCATTTGCGAGCGGCACCTGCGCCTCAAGGGAAAGATCCGCGTCAAGTCGTTGGAAGGCATAGACGAGAGCATCATCAGGGTGCATGCCGTCACCGTGTTCTTCACTTGCCAGAAGCTCCTGCCAGTAAACACGCAAATGTTCGACGTAGAGGGCTGCTGACTCCCTGTAGTTGTAGTCATTATGGTGCTTATACCACTGCAGGATGGGCGGCACGGGTCGTACGGTCTCCATGGCGGCCTCTAGATCCTCCAGGACAGATTCTGCCATCATCGCCACAGCAATGTAATAAGGCAGGCGCTCGCTGACCGCTTGAGCGCACGCATGTCCGCCGTGTCCATCAAACACGCCGAAAAGCATGCCACGAGTCTGCAGGCAGTTGGCGCTGCTGCGTCGGTCCTCTAGCGGAGTGTTGGCTGAAAGCTGGTTACTCTCAAACCTCAGCACCGGACTGGGACCACCACGGCCATCAAATTCTGGAATACGAACTGACTGCTCGTTAGCACACAGAACAGCATTGATCTGCAGCCGGCTCAGCTGGAAGTCCATGTCATGTCTTGGAGCACACAGTGTGGTCTCTCCTTCCTGTCCTGAGCTTCCATCTGATCGACCACTACGGGAGGAGAAGCTCCGGGCTTGAGAAGGGAACAGGCAGGTTCTAAACTGTGCAACAGGTAAAACATGCTGGCTGGCTGCAAAGAAACGGGACAGATGTCTTCCGCCAGTGTAAAAGAGGAGTCTTGAATGCAAATAGCCAGACATTACTGCCTGGATGCAGTGACTGAAGCAGTCTACAACTCCAGCATCTGGGAAAACACAATGTGAGATCTCATTTAGTAACAGACAGTCCTAAATTGAAATGAACAGCAATTTGTTGTGCAGATTAAAAGTTGCAAAAATAGTTGTTTTTACAGGCTCACATCAGTGATATAACCAACAAAGATTAATAAAATGTTAATAGACACAGTTATGAACTATTCCAACTCTTAAATCAAGCAAAACATTCGAGCTGCAGATGCGTCTGTAATGTAATAAATCCAACATCGTCGATTTCTCATATCTGTGAGAGTCCAAATAAAATCGATAAAGGCATACGTATAAACGCAGTTTCCCTTTAAACCATGGTTTTAAAGTGAAACGTGCTAGCTTTACAAGCTAACATCCCGGCTTTCGTGATAAAATTGGCACAATGGTTAATTTTACATTGTATTATGTTTGTCTGCTGATTGTGTAATTGAATAGATATGCTGGAACTGTCAGTGGAACAATTCCCTCAAAGAGCAGCTTTAATAATATGAGTGAAATGCTGAGTCAAAAAGACATACCTGGCACTACTCGCCGAATGATTCTTCTTCTGCAGTGCTCTTCAGTTCCATCGCAGCTGGTTGCAAACATGCAGATCCCAGCGCCCCCTACAGTCCTATGTGTACTTTTACAGAATACTTAAAAAATATATACATATAATATATATACATTGTGTTTTTTTGTAACTAAACAAATATACATATAAACGTGCGTCCAAAATAAATAATATAAGTTAATAAATTGCGATTTTCATGAACTATGCTGTTTTCATGAGCGGCTCAAATCACGTGATTCAAAAGAGGGTCACATTATGGAGCGGGAATATGAAGATCTTCCGTTGAAATGTCGTTAATCAATCAATAAAATGAATGCGAGAACTGAAGGAATTTAACGACTCTGGCCTAATCATAATTAAAACATTTCTTTTGTAAATACTTTAGGATTGTGGTCCGTGGATATGATGTAAGCTAACCAAACCCTTCAATCGTGAAGGTAAATATTGTGGCGTCCAGTGAAGTTGACGACATATTTTTACTTATAGTTATTGCTATTTACTTACTGTCAATATACCATATTCTAACAACATTTATGATGTTTTTTTTGCAGGATATAGTGACACTTTGAGCGCATTTGGTGGAAAGGATCGTTTAATGAGTCCAATGAAATGAAAAATGGAAGGTCAACATCAAATCATAACAATAAGTTTAATTTTATAAAACAATATGATAACTTTCATTAACAACATTAGCAAACACAATTACATAACATAATATAGATAGATAACTGACAAATGCATAACTGTAAATATAATTTATTCATACTTGTGTGTATTATTAAATTTAATCTGTAAACAATTATTTAATGTTTTAATGACTAATGAAAGTTATTATGAGGTTACTGTTTCAGTTTCTAGTAAAATGCTTTACCATCTCTGGTTTGTTTTCTGTTGACATGTACCTGGTCTGAAGTGGCAAAAAAAAAAAAATATATATATATATATATATATATATATATATATATATATATTATATTGAATTTTATTGGACAGTACCCATCTATTGTACAGATCCAAGTATGTATTTTGCTTTACAAGCTAAATGATCTAACAGTGTTCACGTTTTCAGCTACTAAGACAGATTTGCGTCTGTTACTGGAATGTCTGAAATACCAGATGAAATGGCCTGGCTCACAGAAACAAGCTCTTCTCACTATCATCTCAATCTGCAAACAAAATGGTCTGATTTACAGCTCAGAACATATTGATATGACACAAAAATATGACCTGCCTCAAACAAACTTGAAAATATTTGACTTTAATGACACTTTTGATTGTCTTTAATGATTTCTCTATATCAGATCAGTATGTGGAGTTCTTCAGAGAGATTGGAGGAATTTCCTTCATCTATAACCTGTCAAAGTCCAGCACTTTCTCTCAGGTTAAAGAGACCGCTCTATTTACACTTGCATCCTTAGCTGAATTGCAAGGTTTGTATGCAGTTTATATATATATATATATATATATATATATATATATATATATATATATATATACAATATTTGTATTGTTTGAGATTTAATATTTAACTATAAACATATTTTCTCCCTGCAGAGAGCTGTAAACAGACACTGTGCAGAGAGGAGACGTTCCGTGACTTAGCACAGCATCTGGAACAGAAAATGCCACTTACGGAGAAAAGAGTAGCAGTGTACATGCTGTCTGTATTGGTTGCCAACAACAGTGAGATTCACCATAAAACTTACATCCAATGAGATCATTTCTGTGCTGATAATGTGGTTTTATAGAGTGGGGAGAGAACAGGTTGTCAATTCACAAATGGTTTGTTTATCTGTGTTTTGTGTTCCAGGATGTGGACAGACTCTTGCTAAGACCTCCAGATGTATCGAAACCTTGCTCAATTTGTTCAGGTACACATGTAAGGTTTAGTTTGTTCAGGTATTGCTTAATTATCTGCCATTATTTAATGTTGTTAATACCTTTACATTTAAATCTGTGATGTCACATAACCCCCTGAAGGGTGCTAAATGCAGCGAAACTGAAAAAGTAAAGTGTATGGTGTCCATCTGCATAATGTTTAAATAGTTTTATCCCAATTAACACCTGTAGGGTGGGAACTCCTGTGGAGAATACGTAACAATATTTTAATGATAATAAATGTCAAGAATGAAACCATTCTGGTGAACGGCAAAGCATCTTCAATGGAAAGTAAATTGGGGATTGTCCAGCCAAAAATAAAAATCCTGTCATAATTTATTCACCATAATGTACAGTAGTTCCAAACCTTTATGACTTTTTTTTCTGTGATATTTCCTAAGATTTTTTTTTTCCAAATTATTTTATTTTGTGTTCCATATAAGATAGAAAGTAATACAGGTTTGGAACAACATGAGGGCGGGTATTTTCATATATTTGGTGAACTATACTTTTAACTCTCCAAGACTGTATAAATGAAAACATTCCCAAACAAAATGAAATATGCTTCCCTACTTGGTGTGGAAGAGGAACATTTCAAACACTGTCTGGTGTTTGTTAAAGTGATTCACAGAAATCCAGATAAACATCTGGAAATTTACTTAAACACTCCTTTGCTGCTCGACAGGACCAGATTTCAGTTTATTTTCTTTCTTATGCCACTTTCCAGGCATAGTTTTCCAGATCCCAATGACTCTTTTGAGCAGCTTCAGTTGTGGGCCACTGTGTCTAGTGCTCTCTGTGGCTCTGTTAACAACCCTCAGAATGGTATGGTTATATTCTCTATCCCTTCTCTCCCATTTACCATCATTAAACCCCAAACTGTTATGTAGATTGAGAGACAGATTTTTCTGTACACATGCAATTGAACACTCTGACAATCTTCCATGTATTTGTTTATGACAGAGGAGAATCAGAACTTATGTATGCATGTGTTTCCCCTGGTGAAGACCTGGCTGCAGGAAGTGGCATTGCCCAGGGCAGATTTGGCACAGCCTATATGCTCATTTATTGGCATGACTGTGGCAAACAACCGTGAGCACAAAGCACATCAGCACAAAATAACATATAATGGCATCTTATGTGCTCATTTTCCCATCTCATATGAATGTGTTTTTCAGCTTGTGCTCAGAAGTATTTTGTGTCAGTGGGAGGCCTGAGTTCACTCTCAGACA
Organism: Tiaroga cobitis; assembly: GCA_030578255.1. Lineage (NCBI taxonomy): Eukaryota > Metazoa > Chordata > Actinopteri > Cypriniformes > Leuciscidae > Tiaroga > Tiaroga cobitis. Next base: position 11,042,655 of record CM060608.1, read on the forward strand.
CTCTTACCAGAGTTTTGTCTCAGTCGGCACACAGTGCTGCTGCTTGTAAGATGGCAACGGTTATCACTAAAACACTCTCGGCCTGCATCTCAAACAACGGTAAGATGAATGCATGCACACCCCAAGAGAACCATATTGGGTTGTTTTGAATGCTCTGTTTTCCTTTCTCTTTCTGTCCCAGAGCAGTTGGTATCTTCTTTATCAGAGTTGAGGGTTATTCCAGGGCTGTTGTGTCTGTTGTCCAGCCCAAACCTTGACCAACAGGACCGGCTCGCCGTGGTGCTGACGATTGGACACCTCACGGATGCCTGTGGTGAGTGTGTTGGTAAAAGACTGGTAAATGACATGCATTCCACCAAATTCCAAATTTATATGCTGCACTATAATTTTTTTTTTAGTATTTTTAAAGGGTTAGTTCACCCAAAAATGAAAATGAAGTCATTAATTACTCACCCCCATGCTGTACCAACCCCGTAAGACCTTCGTTCGTCTTCGGAACACAAATGAAGATATTTTTGAGTAAATGTGACAGCTGGATCACTGCTACATAGGCTCCCTAAGGGAATGAATCCTGACGGCCCAGAAAGTCAATGAAGAAAATCTTTAAATATTCCATGTGACAACAGTGGCTCAACTAAAAGTTTATCAAGCGACGAGAATACTTTTTGTGCGGAAATAAAACAAAAATAACGACTTTATTCGACTATTCCTTTTCTTCCTTGTAGGCCTGAAACGAGACTTCAAGAGATTTCCACGACGCATGCGCGAGAATTGCGATCTCCTTCAACTACTTCAGTTAAGTTCTCGCGCGTGCGTCGTGGAAATCTCTTGAAGTACAATATCTTTGGAATTACTTTAATAACGATTTTGTTCCAGCTGATAAGCGATAAAAACATTGACAACCAATCAGTTTCCATCCTGCTTTAAAGAGCTTGAGCATTTAAAGTGACAGACGACACATCTGTAGTGAATGCTTAGAATAAACATTGGTTGATGCTAATGTAGTTATTGCCATAGTTATATTTATAGTTATCGTGAAAGAGCCTTAGCACTGCAAATACACTAACAGTATTTATTTACATAGCAGTATAGCAGTTTTGTTTTGCTTCATTTCAAGCACTGAAATATTGATACAAATCTTGTATATTGTTGTAATTATTCTGTCTGTTCTCTGTCTATGCAGTAGAACATCAATCTCAGTTTTTGTCGGCTGGAGGTTTGCCAATTATGATTTCGCTGCTCACTGAGGCCAGTGATGAAGAGGTCAGAAAGGCAGCTGTGTTTGTACTGCACACCTGCAAAAGAATCAGTGAGTTTTTTATACATATTCACACTATATGGCTGTAGTAGCTAGTGATGGGATGTTCAGATCATTTTACTGACTCTGATCTTTATATTTTGTACAGCTCAACAAACTCATTTGTTCTATTCAGCAGAATTCAATTAAAATGTTACATGTTAATAATTCCAAAGTCAACTTCTCTAGCCAAATTATGAGACACAGAAATGATAAATTTTTTGCTAATTAATTAATTTAATTAATTTATTGCAATGTCAGAACCAGAACAAAAGTTGATGTTTCTTACTAGTTCAGATTTCAACAAATTCTTATGTTGGTCATACTTCCAAAAAGAATAATCTGGGATTCTGAATGCCAGTATTCACACCGGCGCGGTCACTGACAGCTGCACACTCTCCTCAAACATTGGATTCATCTGGGCTGTGCCGTGTCGAGGGTGTTGAAGTACAACTCAAGTAAAGTTGATAATTCCGCGAATAACTGCAATTGCAGATTTCGAACAGAGGTGGCGACAAAGAGGAAAAACTGCGGACTGCAGCTTTAAAGGGGTCATATAATGCCATTTTTGTACAAGTTAATATGAATGTTTAGGGTCAAAATTTTATTAACAAATTTAATGTTTAGGGTCTTTTATTAAAAATTCTCATTATTATTTTAAGAAAACACTAATTTTACCCGGTCAAAAACAGCTCTGTTTTCAGCACGCCGTTTCAGTGCATATGCCTTTAAATGATAATGAGCTTCGCTCACTCCGCCCCTTTGTTCTGCGGGCGTTTTGACCTGGTTTTGACACAACGCACGTGGAGTGTTGCCTTGACAACAGTTGAGGGTATATTTTGGAGAAAGAATGGCAGCGGGAGTCTCTGATGACACATCTGTGCAACCATATCAATTTGAACCGGAGTCGGACCCGGAACAAGATGACGGCCGCAAAGAAGTTCGACAATTAAGGCTCGAACAAGACGTTTCTGAATGGTTGGTTAACGTAATGTCACTTTGATCTATTTTTGTATGCACTGGCAGGGTAGAGTAGTGAGATACAAACGCTATGTGTTTACTGATGTATACGTTAGTTCATTGACAGATTGATGTTACAGCTAATGGTCATGAACAACTTTTTTTCGCGATTTCCAAAGATTAATATAAAGGTTAATAAAACTTAAGGTGCAGAGGGAACATAAATAGTTGCTACCGATTCTTTTTTCAGGAGCAGCTTCTTAGCAAAACCAGCTTTATACTGACACTCGTTTATAAAGCAGTCTGGTGAAAAATGATTCGCGCAAACATGAACGCATTGACGTTGATCGTGGGGAATATTCCCTTCGAAAACAAAACTCAGCCACTGCTTCTTCAGCGGTTTGGATTTAGGAACATCAAAATGACTGTTCGTTATTACACCCAAGAACAGAACACCACAATCGCTTAGACGCCATTCTGCTCCAGTGTATCAACAATGACGTACTATGATGACAGCTCGCTCAGGGTGTGTTGAAACGCTGCTGTCAATCAACAGTCGTGGGAGGGGACGTCCGTTTTATTGACGTCACAAAAATGAACGGCTCAATTTGAGGCAGGGGAAAACATATGAGGAGATTAAAACAAAAACACTGGATAGATTTTTATCATTATATGATGGTTGTGTAGCCTGGTTAAAACCAGACATTCTCAGTTGTAACTGAGTTATGGTCTGGCAAAGCTTCATAAATAAATCATTTCCAAAGGGCCGTCACCAACGGACGTAGCTCAAATGCCTCTGGGCGCAATTGGATAGACCTAAAAACCAATCAGCGATGAAGCAGATGCCGTATGCAGAGATACGTTCGTCTCTTATAGGACAACTTAGTTTGAATAAACGAGCAGACACTGATTAGCTACTTGCTCTACGTTTATTTAAAATTAACAGCAAGACAACTACAAGTGAATGTGCTTTCCATTAAATAAAATAAATAAATCACACACAGTAAACAAAACCTTAACAAAAAAAACTTTGCAATGAACTTTGCAATTTAGACACGCAAACTGCGTGCCGGTGCGGAGACATAGTTCTACATGCTCGGGCAGATTCGGCTTGAAGTCGTTCATCCTCGGATGCGGCGCCGCGCGCTGTTACAAAAAAAGCTGTGCACACAGCCAAGCGAAATGGGGTTGGTCTTGCGCACCTTCGCTCTTGTGCGGACACGTTGAGTATAAACATGGCTTTACTCCGTGTCAGTGCGTGCAGCCTTCTTGAAGCACCACTAAATCCGCCTCCGTTTCCCCCGTAAGCTGATATTAGTATTTAAACATTCTCTATGATAAAAAATGTTTGTGAAAAAAATATTTTAAAAACATGGTTTTGTTGGTTATAGAGTTCTAATGACGTGTTCAACTATAACCGTCACACCCCTTTGTAAATGTACAAAATCTGCTTCATCGTCGCTGTGCTGTCGTCATCATGTAAAGCCCGCCCCAACGTTTCTGATTGGTGCCGCGATTTCGACGGATTAGAGATGGGCTTGAATGAGCTCTTTGCCAGACTAACTTTCAGAGCAAATCTAAATTTGCCGGAAGTTGTCTGGGTTTTCCCAGGCTAATGGTTGTGTACAGGCACTGCCAACACACATTTCAGTACAATCAACTTGAAAAAGTGCATGTACCATTTTATGACCTCTTTAAAAACAGCTTTATTTCAAAAACATTGTTTAACAAATTAGGGGCACAGTTTAGCTACATCGCAGGTGGCTTGCTGAGTGGTAACATTGCTATATTTCTATACTGAACAATTTTTTTTATATTTAGTAATAACACATTACAAAGGAAATAAATCATACAACAAGTGGATGTATCATTAGAGAAAAATACAGCTGATCTAAAATGAGTTCAATAGTCAATAAAATGGGATTTTCCCATACATTAGTATTATGTTTTTTTTTTTCTGAAGAGAAAATAAATGTAAATCCACTGTAAATAAGTATCTTGCTTTATCAACATGATTTTCCCCATCATACATATAAAGTTTATTAACCAATAACCAAAAACTTATGGAAAAGATCCATCTTGACATAAATTTACAAATTTATAAATTGTAAGAAATAAAAAAATCAACAATTAGTGACCAGAAATGCATCATGTAAGAGTAAAATAAAACCTAACTATCTGCTCGTTTGTAAGGATTGGGAAATAATAACTAATTTATGTATGCAATACAGAATAAATGCGGCCGTCACATCACATGACAAAAGAACAAACGACTTCAACCAGAAAACTCGGAAGGGTAAACTAATCAGGTGTGTTTGAATTGAAGCGGCGCTGCACAGACCAATCGGTGTATGACATCAAGGTACCACAAGAGCGATACGAAAGCATATCCATCTGCTCTCTAATTGCTCTCGTGGTACTTTGATGTCATACACCGATCGGTCTGTACAGCGCCGCTTCAAGATGAACACACCTACTATTTTTGTTTCTGGTACAGACTGCATAGGGATGTCACGGGGATCAAAGAACGAACGACTCGGACCAGAGGACTGGGGAGGTGAACTAATAATTTCTGTTTCCTGTACGGAGTCTGCAGGAATGAAAGGATGTTGCGCAAGCACGGTTAACACAAAATAAGCTAATCACTCTCTGAGACAACTCGTTATTCCAGAGTCATATAAAAGATTAGTTAAAAATTAACTATCCATCACTAGTAGTAGCATGCAGAAGTTAGCATGCAGCGAACAAAGAAATATGTAGTGGAAAAAAAACTTTTTTATAAAAATGGAAATAAATGTCTTCATGAACACACCTGAAAGTAAAAGACTTTGAGAAAGCCTTATTCAGGACAATACAAATACAATAGACTGCCTTTATTGCAGTGGTGATAATATGCTATTAACTTCAGGTGCATCATATCACACAGCAGCACTTGGTAAACATACCTCTTCTCTTAAAGTCCCCATACAGCCAATAATTTTATCCCTGAAAACTAATATAGCTTCAAAACATAAAAGCAAGCATTAAATAATAAAGAGGAACAAAGAAACATATTAAAAGCAATAAACAGAGTGCTTTCAGTATATAAGAGTAGGCTATATCTAAACGTTTTCCATTCAAGAGCAGTGAGTGATTTTTCTCTTTCTCAGCTTTACTGTTTGATTATTACTGATGGCATCATAGACAGCGGGAGATCTAATAAGATCTCTTTTGAAATATAAGATGTTTTTGTCCTGTCTGTTAAATCCCTAAAGACACAATTGATTGTGTTTACATTCATTTTTTTAAGGAAAATAACAGGGCGAGAGTGCGTGAGTTACTCATAGCGCATATCCTGTGCAGTGGAGCCTGTGAATGTTCTTGTAATTCATTACAACCTTTCCAAATTTTATGAAAGATTATTTTATGGAAGGTTCAAGTGGTGTATGTGTGTGTGAGGAATTGAAAGCAAGCAGAATACGGATGTTTCTAAAGCTTACACAATGTCATCATGCGTTTGTGGTTAAAAACTAAGCTCAGAATCGTTTCTGAAACTCTCAGGATCGATCCAGAATCGTTGGAGAGGGAATCACGATGCATCGTTTTTTTACACAATGGCAAGTGGAAATATTCGTTTAATTCAGCCATATATGTTTGAACCAGAAACTGATTCAGAAAAAATTATTTGGCCCGGTTCTGTGGGGGTGCTTGAGGGAGCTATGTACCCTCAAACAAATGCGAGAGCATTGTAATAATAATATCATATTGACGAAACAGATTTGGTGAACGCTCCAGTGCGTATTTGTGTTTGGACTGGAGAATGTCAAATGTTTTTATTTTACTGTGTGTTTTTGCAGCTGTGAGCAATGTACCCAATCACAGACATGTTTGATAATCTCTTGAATGCAGTGACCAATCAGGGGTGTTTAATTTAGTCAGAATCCACTTACCTGTCAAAACACCAGAGTTTTGTTCAGTGCCCAGCTCTGCAAGCTCGCGAAGTGTAAACACAATGTAAATAAGAGATTCATTGTGCAGTGAAAAAATCTTCATTGAATATAACAAACCTTTGTGAGATCGCAAACTGAGATGAGTGACAGCTTTTTAGTGATTATAGAGGGAGCTGTCTTTCCGGGCTTTCTATACTATATATATAATCTATTCAGAATTAGAATAAAAGTGGACACAGCCTTTGGCTTGACTATGTTATCAAACAGCTAATAATGTGTTGCTAATATTACACAAACCATGTTCCCATTGGCCATCTCAGAGTAAGACGGGTGCCTTCTAACACCACACAGACATATAAACAATATTAAAAACTTCATTTTCACCACAGAGGGCCTTTAATGTCTTGCTTCTGTTAAACTTTGGCTCATGAGGATTGGACATTTATTTCGCTTTCCCACCCAGCTGAATCATTAGGCGCAGACATGTCCAGTATGGATCTGCAGGAGAGTGACAAAGAGAGACACTTGCGTTCAGCTGGAGAAATCCTCCAGAGAATACAGCATCTAGAGAAAAAGGTATTTGTAAATGTATATTTTTTCATCAAGTTTTCACGGCTATTGTGCATACCTGTAAATGTCATATTATAATGTGGAATGGATGAGACTGGAATTATGCATCTGTTAAGATACCCTTTTAAGCTTTAACACCTCCAAGAGCATTCTTTTGTTATTTTGTCAAAATTGCTTTAACCAGATTTGATAACGTGGTAAGACACCCAAGACAAAATGTGACTAAGAGCATTAAAGGTGCATGGTAAAGGAAGAGTGTGCTATCTATGAATACATACTTATTACTCTTAATACTTATTACCCTTAACTTTATAAGCCTAATTTTGTATTTTGATTCTCAGATGGGTGTGAAACTGTGGGAAAGAGCCATTGAAAGCCAGCAGCACAGGATGCAGAGGTCGGCCTCATCTGTGGAATGTAATGAGGCAATGTGGGAGGGCCCTGTGATGCAAAAGGTCAAAGTTCATCATCGAGTATGTGAGTCTCCTGCAGGAACTCTTGAACATCCAATGACAAATGAAATACTGTACGACCAAGAGAGCTTGGTGAGAATCACATGTAAACACATACAACGTATAGTAATGTGTATATTATTGAGCATTCTGCATCTGCAGTTTTAACAACATAAAATTGTGTGTTTATGTATGTGAACAGCAGTGTGTCAACTCTGAAGAGTGTTTGAGTCCTGCCCAAGTCACTCACTTCAAAGGCTCTAGTTGGGGACAGAGCAAAGAAAGAGAGCATGAACAAATGAGAGAGAATGAGAGGAATATTGAGAGGAGTGACAACCAGGAGACGAGGAGAGAGAGAGTTGTGAAAAAGAGAGACATGGAGTGGAAAATGAAGTCTGAAAGAGTGGTGAAGAGATTAAAGATGATGAATTTGGACTCAGATCTTGATGGCAACAAACGTCTCCAGCACTGCAGCACACCAACAAGGGGCGGCAGAGATACACGGGGGTAAACCAATGTTCAAACCAAAACCAATGTCTTTTACAAAATATATTGTACACTTGTGGCCAGAAAATTTAAACAAATAGATTTTTTGTTTTTGCAAGAAAATGTGGTACAGTGATAGTACAGTATGAGTTATTCTTGCTTTCCCTTGTTCCTAGTTGTTTTATTCATGATTAGAATATTCACATTAAATCCAGATTCACATAAAGCATTTCATGTCAATGACTTTTCAAGACAGAGTCAGTACATTTTTCCTCCTCGAGGGAGTGACATTTCTCTCTCTGTTTTATTTTTCTTGGGTTTCAGCCCAGATATTTTCAGACATCCTGATCCCATGAAGAGAAACCAGTGCACGCAAACTCTCTCATATGGTAAATCTTTCTTAAAACATCACACTCTGTGCTAAATCACAGAAAACCTACTGATTTATTTTAGTAATCAAGTTGTTTGCAGTTCATTTGATGTTTTAGATAATGAATTTGTGCTGCGCTCTGTTTTTAGATGAGATGTCGCTGTGCTCTGATCTGTTAGACAGAGAAATTAACAGGTTTCTGAAGCCGCCCTCTCCCACTAAACCCAGCAATCTACGCTGTGCAGGTGTGTGTCTGTATAAATGCAAACAAACAACACATTAGATAACAAAAGTAATACATTCTCCCACTTTCTGGTTCCTTAGTACTCTCATTGATCTTTTTGTCTCAAATATTAATTTGATCCGTGCTGTCACATGCACACGCATGCACCTTTTCCATCTCCCAGGTTGTGTGAAACATATGAATGAGATGGACAGTCGTTCATTTGGCGCCGTGTTGCGTAGCTGCAGGTTTCAGTGTGACTTTCACCTGGTGCTACAAGAGGTTGAGGATCGATTCAGGAGAAGCCAGCAGTTAGAGAAGACTAGCCACAATTTAACACATGCTCATATCAACACACACGGCAAAAACAGAGAGCACAGCACATGCACTAATGGGGATAATAAGAGGAGCAAGAGGGAAAAACACAGACTGAGTCACCAACCATCAGACGGATGTAAGAGACGGCATCCACACAGTCTTTCACAATGTCTTTGGGATTGTGGAGGAATGTGCACCTACCTCAAATGTTTAGAAAGTAGCTTTGATAGAACAAGGCCTGGAGAACAAAACACACCCTCATGAGTTACATTGATCAATTTAGCAGATGCTTTCATTCAAAACGAGAATGCATGTTCAGACGAAATGTTAGGAATTATAATTATATACATATTCTGAGGATCTATTTATATTTTATACACACATGCTATATTGGGGTTTTTGTGCATTTTGTGTTTTCTTTTCTGCTTTGTAATTCTCAGTGTTTCTTTCTTCAGGTTTTAGGCTCACACCACTGAGAAGGCCGTGTGAAACAAACGGTAAGAGAAGTGATCCTTTCCTGTAGATGTATCTCAGTCACTTTGAGTTTGATGGAGAGGGCTGTGAAATTTAGGCAATGTCTGTGCCACTATAAACATTTGAAAAATGCCCTAAAGTTTTATAAACGATGTGTGTGCATGCAAAGAATAAGGTGCTGTTCTGTAACACAAGAGTCTCCTGTGCTTTGCACTTTTGTCTATGCTTCTAAAATTTCTTTCCAACTTTATTCTCGTTTTTTTCCCTTTGTGTCCTCCTTTTTCCTTCAGTCTCACTCATTCCATTGCCGAGTTGTGGTCTCTGAGTGCTGTTCAGTTGTTCCTATGTGGCTTCTTTCCCGTAACCTCAGAACTTACTCACTAGACTTTCTAGAGATGTTCTCACTATAATTGTCAAGTAAATGATAATAATGTACCATCATCCAGTCATTATCGCAAGTCTGGATAGGGCGATCTGGACCATAATGAAAAATAAAAAATATTACAGTTTAGTGGCCATTATGCAAAAGTACTTTACCAATCAATGCTCCAAATGACCAATCAGTCAAGTATTCTAAAGAACCATGTTTATTTCAGCTGGATGTGTTTCTGTTTCTTTAAATTAAATGTTTATTTTTTATTTATATACATGCATCCAGTCAACTAGAATAACTCTTACATTTTATTTTTAAAAAGCGACGTTTACATGAATATGTAAATGTGTGCTACACGCTTTCCTCTCAATAGCAAAATAAACACACAACATAAATAACAACGGTGCGAAAGCAGCAGTTAAGATCTGATCATAGAAATGTGAATATGTTTGCACCAGCTCTGCAATTCACTGGTATAATGTCAACAGATGAGGTAATAAAAATTACAGTTTTATGATAGTTTGATTATAAAATATATTTGAGACTAGATAGATCTGGCTATGTGAGACTATAGTTTGGATCAATCCCTTTTCTTGGCATTAAACATTGACTTTACAGTAAAAAATAGCTCTTTCGGCATTATCTTGAACATTGTGTATGCATTTGTTTCATCTTGGGAGCACGAGTACACGTCACATCCTTTTTTCAGGCAGAAACGTCCTTCACAAAAAATTCTGTCTACAGGCTTTCATAGGGAACCTAGGAAATCGGGGAAAGTCTTGTTTTTTTAGAATTCGTTACAAGTTGCTCACACTGGTAATAGAAAAAGTGATTAATACATGAAAATTCTTACATATTCTTACATATGTAAAATATAATGATATTGTATTATTATTATTTTAAAATTGCATTTTATTCATTTATAGTCTTGATACCTGAATGGAACAATTAAATGATACGCTTGTCTAAGAATTAGACAAAGGAGTATTTGTGCGTGCGCGCGCGCGTGTGTGTTTGAGAGAGAGAGAGAGAGAGAGAGAGAGAGAGAGAGAGAGAGAGAGAGAAAGACAGATAGTTGGAGCATATTGTGTAGGTAAGATGGTAACTAGATTATGGGTCCCTGGGGGTTCTTAGCTCTTGTTATTGAGCTGTTACTATGGAGACTAGTCTGTTTTGTACCCCAGAACAAAGTCATTAGGACTGAGGGGATATGACCAGACACAAGCACACACTCAGTTGCACTTACAGGATTTTCACACAGTTTCACTTTCTGCCCACTAAATCATTCTAAAGATCAATACTCCTCCCTGCTGCCCTGTGCAAGTCCTACCATTAGTATTGCTGTTGCCAGCATAGGCACATTTTGAATGCTTTGGTTCTTTAATTCCAAAGAATTATTATTCTCTTTTTGTTTTCTCTCAGGCCCAGACATGGAAAAGAACATGCATCACATACATAAGAAGAAAACCTCAGAATACTGGCTCCCAAAAAATGTATGGTACTGTTAGTTTTAGGTGAAAGGATAATACCATGATTTCACACTAACTAAACCTGCATTGAACCTGGAACATCCTATGGCGTTTTAGATGTTCAGGCAGTCATGCATTGTACAGTTTTATTTTCGTTATAATATTCTGGGCAGAATATGAAAATTCAAATGTAAAATGCAATAACTTGCTCTTTCTCTGAACGAATTCAAAGATTAATTTACTAAGCAGTTACAGTATGAACAGGCAATGTTCATATTTTTGCACTCATATGCATAATCATCCTTAGTCCACATTTATTCCATATTCTCGTTTAGTCTTCAGGCAGACACAGAGAGAGGCAGAACTGGTCTGCTGATGAGTTGCGCTATCTCGAAATGGGTGTGAAAAGGTTTGGTCACTCCTGGAACTCCATCCTCTGGACGTATCCCTTCCAGCCCAGTCGCACCAATGTATGCCTGGCCAAGAAGTACCAACACATGCAGGCATGACATGACCAATAGTGAAGATATGTTTTCTGAATACTGGAACTTACAATTTTATAAATTTAACAAAGTCAAGAACGTTCACTTAATATTTTCACTTAAAAAATTGGTATATTGTGCATAAAGAAGCCTTTTAGGACGATTACAGTGTTTTGCATTGTGACATTCCTAATTTTCTTTAGTGCAATGCAAAAGAAAATCCTCATTGTATTATTACCGTAATGCAATCTAAATAATATATTGTATTATCTGTTGTACTGTATTCATTTTAGCATGACTTTAATTTAAAAAATCCAACAGGATGATTCACATTACAGTTATGAGAAATGAGAGGGGTGCTCAATTTCACATTGTAAAAAATCATAATGGTACACATTGCACGTACAGTTGTACACATAACGTTCACATAACCTTGTGTGAAATAAATATGCTAAATACATCAGATAGAACTTTTATTGCAGTGTTGTTACCTTCAGGGCTATGGAGTTATCTAGCTTTTATATTGTGAAAAGAAGTGCACATATCGTATTCTTGCTTCCTGTTTCATTTCCCCAGTAATGCTCTTTCAGAATCCTAATTTCTCTCTCTCTCTCTCTTTTACTGACAGAAAGCCAAAGCACAGGGTGTAGATATGTCTGGTGCAGGAGATGGATAAAAACATCACCAGATAATCTCAAAATGGACTAATTTTCTGCCATCTAATCTATAACGATTTTTCACTATTTATGTTCTGTCTTATTTAATAGAGTAATATATTGGATGTTTTTGTTTTTGAATTGTTTAGAATTGCCCTTATTTTGCTATATAACAAGGTGATGTGTTAGAAAATAACATAGTTTGTACTAAAGAGAAATGGAAAAAGAAGAAAAGATTTTGTTTCTTATAAAGTTGTATTTCCCTTAGGGTAACAGTTACCTGTTTATTTGTTTTCAGTCAAATCCACTTGATTTGCATGGCAGGCACATATTTGTATAAAGTTTACATTGTGCAACTGTTGATTCCCCAGTGTCCATGTCATCTGTATTCATTCCTCTTATGGTTGAAGTACACAAAGTTCTGTTATACAAGGATAATGAGGAATGGCATTTCCTTGAGATTCCAGGCCAGCAAGCAAAAGCAGCTTAATATTTCATTAAAAACTTTGTTACACACTAAGTACAGAAAATTCAGTGGAAGGATGTTTATTTATATAAATCCAAAGTTTCTTAGGACAAGAGCCAGAAAGTTAACCTAAAAAAAACACGCTCCCATGAGACCCCTTTTCTCTGGAAAGAATGTTGCCCCTCTCCCCAGAAGCTTGTGAGAAAACTTAAGATGTGCTTAAAAGAGAGATAGTGCATGTTATCTTCCCAGAAAATTCCTGGGAAACTCCTGTGTTTTGGGATAGTTCGTACAATACTATGTTGAGTTTGGTCTGTACTCCAAATTATTTCTAACACATTACAGCACTGCGGTAATGTTGTCAATTTATTTTCAGACTGCACTCATCTTGATGTTTTGTTCAGATGTTTGAAGAGATGAATACATACCACAAATTTGATTAAAATGCATTTCTAGTATAAAATACAGATCAAGGAAAGAACGTTTTTGTAATGTGTTGCAGTCTTTATTTTCCTTTACTACAATCATTGTTTTAATGCACATTCTTTTCCTCTTCTATGGGAGATTGGCTGCACGTTTCATACACAATTGCCAAGAGCCTGGAAGAATATAGAAGAAAAAAATATCAGATGGCTGGTTTGCTGCTTGTAAATGAATCGGTAGGCATAACATTAGTAATGTTTGTTAGACAGCTGAGGTGGCTCGTTTCCTTATTTAGAGGGCTCTTACTTTCAACTTGTTCATGACAGGGTTGTGCAAAATTCTGAATTTAAGAATTGACTTTATCATCTGTCTATAAACCTTCAAAAATCAGGCTTTTTAAACTTTTGTCCAAACATTCAAATACAGATTTGTCTAGCCAGCTTGGCTTTTCTTTTTCTGCTTAAAAAAGTTAATTAATTTACACTTCTTGGTTTCAAATTTCATGAATATTGTTCTAACATACTTGCACCTAATGACCATCCAGCTGCTACTGTTTTCTAGAGGTGAGTGTAGTGATTTATATATTGTTGACATTGTCAACTGCGTTCTGTCCCATATCTTCCAAAGTGAATGAAGGATCCGAGTTAGGGATTGCGGATTCATGGGTCAGTTTACAATCCAGGAGGTCCAATGAGGGCGTCTCCACCTTATCCAGACATTCCAACAAATCCTTGTTCTCAGCTGTTGCAGGACTACTAATTTTGTCTTCCATCACCTCCCTGGTTATGGCTTCACTTGCCATTGTGACTCCAGTAATGAGGGCTTCAGAGATTGGAGATTTCAGCAGGTCATCCAAGAGACTGGGTTCTTGAAGAACATCAGAAGCATCGAGATCAGGTTCAGACTTCTGCTCTGGAGCGGCAGGTTCCTTCCCAATCAGGCTGACGGATGCCAATGCGGACTCCACTGCTTCAATACCTTTGTTTACAACATCTTCCACCGGTGCAGAAATCTGTTCAGTGACTGCATCGACCGTTTCTTCAACAGCTTGTGTAATGGTCTGCAGAACACTGGTTGAAGAGGCAGTCTTCCCCTCTGGAACCTCACATTTCTGCTCTGCATTCTCAGTCACAGTGGAGTCCTCTGGTGTTGCAGACTCCTCTACAGCAGGAGCTGTTGTCTCTGCTCCTATCCCCACTTCACTCTTCTTCCGACTGAGCTTCGCTCCCATTCTGCCCCCTTTGCAATAGAGGGATACATCACAGTTATTAAAGCAAGCTCACACAAACAATTATTTTTATGATGGTCTCGCACCACACAATAGACTGGAGAGATTTCAACACCAGTTTTGGAAGCGATTAGTATTAATCAACAATCTTTTGAAAAGAGCTCGAACAAATGGGCCACAGGAAGTGGCTTTAGCTGGAATAACATGATAAATGAATTACATGATAAAAAAAATCTTTCCAACTAAATCAAGAATGGTTGGTCAAAATTTGGATGCACTACGTAAGCATTGGGTCAGGGTGTGTTGCATACCTTTGTTAAGCATCAGCCAGTGGAATTATTAATGCACATCAAAAATCAACTGAATTACTAAGATTAACAAGTATCATGACTACTCGTTGAAACTTGTGCATTGCATATGAACATTTTTGTTACTTTCATAGCATACAAAAAACATTTAAAAACAGTAGGATAGAAGTCTTGAACTATAATGCTAAAATTGGGGACCAGCATGGGTTAACAAGTTTTAGACACCAGAACATCATGTTCTCTTGTGGTTTTATTGGCTAGAAAGTAGGAAAGAGCCACAAACTCTGATGGATATGAATAGCTTATACTGGAGACATTAAATAAAAGCTTCTCAGAATTCTAACCATTACCGTATTTTAGAATAGGCCTACATTTAAGAGTGATACTTTATATTATTCTAACTCAGCCACACCTTCCTCCAGCTACTGAAGTGCATTTAACATGGGTTTCATCTGCGGACCACACTCTTGAAAAGAGGTTTAAAACACAACTTACACTGTCAAACGAAGTTTTAAAAATAATACACCCAAATATCACGGAGGAGTTCAAACCCGTTATAATTTTCACCACTGACGTGGCATCAGAGCTGGGACGGAGGGACAAAGCAGAGTCCTACTGAGAGTACCGATAAACATGATACTTCTTTATCTTTAACATACTACACAAACAAACGTTGCAAACATTGCAAAGTAGCTATGCATGCGTTGCGAATTGTCAAACCAGTATAAACCCACCTTTTTTTGACCGGTGAATGAGTGGAGACGCGAGCAGATGTAGTATCAAGGATGGTGAGACTGCCTGTGCAAAGAGAGGAAAACTCGAAGATGGTGATGTACACTGTACAGTTTCCAAATGAATTGCTCTTTTGAGCCGATTCTTTTTAATGATTCGATTGAGCCGATTCTCAAAGCGTTTGTTGTTCAATGGGCCTACTGTGAAAATTACCTGACATAAAAAGTCCTTTAAAAGGCTGACGGCTTATGTAAGTCAAATAATAATTTGCACACTATATTTAACGGCCTATATATATTCATGCATAAAAAGAAAGCAACTTCCGCAATCCGCATGAGGGATGACTCAAAAGAGCCGTTTTGAAACAGTTCAAAGGAAAAGAACCGAGTGGGTTAAATGAATCAGACATGCTAACCCTGAGTGACTCCTCCGTCATTTTCAACAGGGCTGTCGGAAATGTATGCGTCCCACAGACACTCCCTGCCCCGCCCTCTTCCAAAACGTCACGGACTTATTTTTTAAATGTGGAACTATTGATTAAAGTGAGTCATTTTCTGCCTCTTTGACTCCACAAACGGTTCAATAAATCACAGGCATTTAGGGCCATATATTTTCACTCAGACTGTTACACACACACAACAACAACAAAGGCCTACAATTGATCCTAATTTGAATCCAACTGATTTCAGTAACATCTGCATGCATCATCCTGTTGTTGTAAATAATGTCAGGATCAGAAATGAGTGAATTCAAGTTTTTACCCCTAACATTTAATATAGGCCTGGAGCTTATAGCGGCCAAAAGTGATGCTTTAATATTGTGATAACGCAATGAAACATGCCAAATTGTGCAGACATAATTTTTACCCAGGCTGTCACACAATGAAATTATGCATTTTAACACATGCAAAAACAAGAGAGAACAAAATTATTAATTTAAAATATTATTAGCAATAATAGTAATAACTGTTTGTTGTTGTGGTCAATGGTCAATGTATGATTTTTTCTCTCTCTCTCTCTCTCTCTCTCTTTTTGCATAGTAAAATAAAACCATAGCTGTAAGAGACAGTATAGAGAAAGAATTCTGATAACCGGCAATCCTTAATTAAAATGTCTTTATTACAAAAATGACATGTCCTAAACGGACAAATTTAAATCATGCCCTGAAGAAGGCTCCATGCCGCTACGCGTGGGTGTTTTAAATTTGTCCGTTTAGGACATGTCATTTTTGTAATAAAGACATTTGAATTAAGGAGTGCCTCGATTATCAGAGAATTCTTTCTCTACTGTCTCTTATATGTTCTACCTTGGACCGAAGAGCACCCAAATCAAACTCAAAAAGGAATTGAGCACGCCATTCATCTTGAATCTAAAACCTAGCTGTAATAATTGATCATGTATGGTTATTAAAAAACAAATCACTTTAGGCAAATACTGTATATAAAATAGTCCACAAGATGGAGACAGAGTTTACATAATTTCTGACGTAACCATAAAAATGAAGAATTTAGTCCTCTTTTCATTGTTTGCTATTTTCTGTTTGCCTCAACATTTTTCCTTGATTTGAACCAGTGCTTCATTTTAAATTTTTACGTAAAAAATTATCCTATGACCCTGATGGTTTATATCTACCCTTTTAATAGTCTGGGTACCACATGTAATCTCCATCTCTTTATATCTCTCTTGTTTTTGTCTGTTTGTTGTTGTTGTTTTGCTGCAGATGATGGCAGGTGTTGTTGTTGTTGTAAGCAGTAATT
Organism: Tiaroga cobitis; assembly: GCA_030578255.1. Taxonomy (NCBI): domain Eukaryota; kingdom Metazoa; phylum Chordata; class Actinopteri; order Cypriniformes; family Leuciscidae; genus Tiaroga; species Tiaroga cobitis. Next base: position 11,059,627 of record CM060608.1, read on the forward strand.
GTACAGCTGAAGTCGTAATTGCAGAGCTGTGAGAATCTGCTTGTGTAATGAGTGTGAGACAGAGAGATGAAGCTCTTATCACTCTTAAGACTCTCAATCCCTTCATTTCAATTCCTCTCTGTCTATCACGGCATTTTCATGCTTTTTCGTCCTTTTTGGAAGGAGCTTTTGGCACAGAAAGTAAGGGATGATTAGAAACGTCTCGGTTACGGATGTAACCCTTGTTCTCTGAGTAGGGAACGGAGATGTTCCGTCGGATGACGACGAATGGGGGTTTCGCTTAGAAAGCCTATCCGCTTCGAGTAATACAAAACGAGCCAATGGCAAAGAAATGCCATGGGTCTGCAGAATTTGCATGGAGCAACTCCGCCCCACCTCGTGGTTATAAAGGGAGGAAGTTCCAGCAAAGCAGTATGTTTCCTCGCTGAGGAGCCAAGACTGAGCTCAGGCGATCCCCGCGGTACAGCGTAAAGTGGCAGGAAGACGGAACGTCTCCGTTCCCTACTCAGGGAACGAGGTTACATCCGTAACCGAGACGTTCCCTTTCGTTGTCACTCCGAGTTCCGTCGGATGACGACGAATGGGGATACCAGTCTAATCACGCCACCTTCTCGGCTGTCTTCCAGTGCCCTGCGTAATCTGAGATCCCTGTCGTGGACAGCACGGACGAAGGACTCCTATTAGCACAGGAATACCAAGGTACACTGGGGAGCATATCCCAAGGTTTTTAAGGGAATATGCAATTACTGCCAACCCAGAGGGTGAGAAGAACACCAGCTGACGAAGAGGTTCCACTTCAACGCGTAGAGGTGTCTCGTGGACGAAGCTCTAGCGGAAGTGATGGTAGCCACTACCGCTGGTGGTAGGGTACACAAACCTGCCTCGGCCCGTCCAGGAGCCACACGTGGAGGTTCCTAAGATCGGGCCGAGGGTGCCATAGGGTGCCCCGTCCCTGAGAAAGGAGGTCCTTCCTCAGAGGAATCGGCCAAGGAGGTGCTGTCGCGAGGAGTACAAGTTCGGGGAACCAGGTCCTGGCGGGCCAGTATGGCGTGACCAAAATGACCTGCTCCTCGTCCTCCCTGACTTTGCGCAGGGTCTGCGCAAGAAGGCTCACTGGGGGAAACGCATATTTGCGGCCCCGCGGCCAGCTGTGCGCCAGAGCATCCGTGCCGAGCGTGCCCTCGGTCAGGGAATAAAACTGGGCGCAATGGGTCGAGTCGTGAGAGGCAAACAGATCTATCTGTGCGTCCCCGAACTGGTCCCAAATCAGCTGATCCGACTGGGGATGGAGTCGCCAATCTCCCGGGAAGGGCTGAAGCCGTGAGAGCTCGTCGGCTGCACAGTTCAGAGCTCCGGGGATATAAATGGCACGAAGCGACCTCAGATGCTTCTGACTCCATAGGAGGAGGTGGCGGGCGAGTTGCGACATACGGCGGGAGCGCAGACCACCCTGATGGTTGATGTACGTTAAAGTCGCGGTATTGTCTGAACGGACTAGTACATGCTGGCCCCTGAGCACGGCTCGGAAGTGGCGCAGGGCGTACCGCCAGCAACTCGAGGCATTTGACGTGCCATAAGCGGTGGGGTCCTGTCCAGGAGCCTGCGGCAGCACGTCCGTTGCACATGGCGCCCTAGCCCGTGGCAGAGGCATCTGTCGTTACAACAACATGCCGCGAAGCTCGTTCCAGAGGCACGCCGGCCCGTAGAAAACTGAGGTTCGACCACGGGGTGAAGGTCTGACGGCAGGTCGGAGTAACTGGTACTCGGAAGGTGCCGTGATGCCATGCCCACCTCGGGACTCGGTCGAGAAACCACAGCTGAAGCGGTCTCATATGAAGCAATCCGAGCGGAGTTGCCGCGGCTGCAGATGCCATATGCCCCAGGAGCCTCTGAAAAAGTTTCAGTGGAACCGCACTCGAACTGTCTCAGGCAAGTCAGCAGTGATTGTGCGCGCTCGCTCGTAAGCTGCGCGGACATGGCGACCGAGTCGATCTCCATACCGAGAAAAGAGATCCTCTGCACGGGGCAAAGTTTGCTCTTCTCCCAGTTGACCCGAAGGCCCAGACGGGCTACATGGCGGAGCACCAAGTCCCTGTGTTCGCAGAGCTGATCTCGAGAGTGAGCTAGAATCAACCAGTCGTCGATATAGTTCCGGATGCGAACCCCGTGTTCCCGGAGGGGAACAAGGGCTGCCTCGACGACCTTCGTGAAGACGCGAGGAGACAGGGCTAGCCCGAAAGGGAGAACTGCGTACTGATATGCCTGCCCCTCGAAAGCAAACCGAAGAAACGGTCTGTGTCGAGGGAGAATGGAGACATGAAAGTAGGCGTCCTTCAGGTCGATCGTTGCAAACCAATCCTGGTGCCGCACACATTCCAAAACGCGTTTGGCGGTGAGCATCTTGAACGGCAGCCTGTGAAGGGAGCGGTTCAGCACGCGCAGCTCCAGGATTGGCCGTAACCCACCAGTTTTCTTGGGGACAATGAAGTACGGGCTGTAGAAGCCGGACCTCATTTCGGCTGGAGGGACAGTCTCGATCGCACCCTTCACCAGCAGGGTAGCAACCTCCGCTCTCATGATAGGGGCATTGCCACCGACCATAGTGGAGCGGACTCCCCTGAAGCGGGGAGGAGACCGCGCGAACTGAATCGCGTAGCCGAGCCTGACCATTCGAGCGACCCAGCGGGACAGGTTGGGAAGCTCTTGCCAAGCTCCCAACGACTGTACCAGCGGGATCAAACGAACTACAGACTTCCCACCGGTGGTGCAGCGAGGCGGAATGACTGGCCCAGACGTGGACGGCATAGCGGCCCGGTGTGGGGGCACAGTCATTGACCGCGTCCTGACAGAGCAGACCAGGGAAGGACGAACGTTCCACGGGGGTCTGCTCTGCCAGGTGTCTGGCGTCAGAGGAGGATGAGAGCGGCACGGTCCGGGGACGGCGCGCACTGTCATCCGGCTCTGGGACAGAGGAGGCAAGGGGTGCACGGCCCGGGGGCGGCGCACCGTGTCGTCCGAGAACTCTGTGTGCTCAGGGATGAATGTGTCACTTCTTTCTTTAACCACATAAGGGTGCTGCCCACCCGTGGGTGAGCAGCGGTGGAACAAAAGATTCTCCCCCGGCCGTCCACCGGGAGAAGGAGTGGTCATGCTACCATCTCCCGAGAAGTGAACATCATCCCTGAGCAGCCCCATCATCCCTGAGCAGCCCGTCTCAGGAGCGGCCCTTGGCCCGGCGTTTAGCGGGGGGCGGGGCAGGAGAGGGCTGGGGTGCCTTCTTGCGGCTTCCTCCGCGACCGGGCCCAGGTGAAGGCTGCTGCTTGGGCCGGGCGGGAGGGGCGGGAGCCGCAGGAGGGCGCCCTCGGCGGCGAACAGACTGAATATTCTGCCCGGTCGGCTGGGTGGAGGCAGCAGCGGGCCGTCGCGGCAGAATGTGCTTGATCGCCTCAGTCTGTTTCTGTGCAGTCGAGAACTGTTGGGCGAAGTCCTCGACTGCTCCGCCGAAGAGGCCGTCTTGTGATATGGGGGTGTCGAGCAGCCGAGACCGCTCGGCATCCCGCATATCAGCAAGATTCAGCCATAGGTGTCTCTCCTGGACCACGGCTGTGGACATCACCAAGCCCAGGGAGCGTGCGGTCACCTTCGTCGCTCGGAGAGCAAGCTCGGTGGCGGCGTGCAGCTCATTGAAGAGCCCTGGGTCTGTCCTACCCTCATGCATATCCCTGAGCATCTGGGCCTGGTAGACCTGCAGAATGGCCATGGCATGCAAAGAGGTGGCTGCCTGTCCCGCCGCTCTGTAGGACTTCGCCACAAGCGTAGACGAGTACCTACAGGCTTTGGATGGGTGCTTAGGCTCGCCACGAGAAGAAGCGCTCTGAGGACACAGTTGCAACGCAACAGAGCGTTCAACCGGGGGGAGCCCAGTGTACCCACGGGCAGCCGCCTCATCGAGGGGAGGAAAGGCGGATGAGACCAACGAGCGGTCACGGGAAGAGCTGGGGGTCTTCTAGGACTTCGAGATCTCATCATGCACATCCGGGAAGAAAGGTATTAGGGTTTGATGCGGACGGGGGTCCGCAGCCTTACCCAAGTACCAATCATCCAACCGCGAGCGCTTGGGACAGGGTGGAGGGGTCCACTCTAACCCGATGCTCGCGGCGGCCCGGGCAAGCATGGCCGTCATCTCTGGATCCGACTCAGGCACAACCGTATGCACACCGGAAGGTGGCAGCTGCGCTGAGTCTTCACTTCCAGAAGATTCAGACCCACCTTGTGATGCTGTAATAGACATCGCGTCCTCCTCTGGAGCGCCAAAGGAAACCCGCGGGGCATCCGAAGATGGTCCCGCGGAAATCCCCTGAACACTCACGGGTTGCAACATTGGAGAGGGTGCGGCTGGGCACGGACTGATAGTCGGCGCTTTGTTCCAAACCGTCACCCTCAGATCACCCAGGCCACCAGCCGAAGTACCAGCTCTATTTCTAGAGCCAGTAGAACGGGGGATGGACGAGGGGACTCTCACTCTTGCGAGATCACAGAGTCTCGACCGTAATGTTGCGATGGTCATGTTCCCACAGAGAGAACATGAGTCATCCACGAGCGCTGCTCTAGCGTGATCAATGCCCAAACACACTATGCAACGCTGGTGCCCATCAGAGTTGTCATCGAGTCTACCGCAACCAGAAGTGCACGGGCGATGCATCTTTAAAAAGACATGCCACGTGCAAGCTCTTTTGTGAGAGGAAAGAAACTCTGACTGTGTTGAAGCGCCCGGGGAGACACACACTCGCTGTCGAACCACAGACAGATAAGCAGGAAGCGCGCGCTCGCCGGAGATCGCCGTCACACCAACACCAGAGAATCTCGCTCATCTTGTAGAACTGACAAATTTCAGGAATGGCTTGTGGAACGAAGGATGAACTTGGCTCCGAAGCGAAAACATACTGCTTTGCTGGAACTTCCTCCCTTTATACCCACGAGGTGGGGCGGAGCTGCTCCATGCAAATTCTGCAGACCCATGGCATTTCTTTGCCATTGGCTCGTTTTGTATTACTCGAAGCGGATAGGCTTTCTAAGCGAAACCCCCATTCGTCGTCATCCGACGGATCTCGGAGTGACAACGAAAGGGAACATGTGTTTCGGAGGAAAGACAGTAGCAAAGTTGGATTAGTGTTATGTTTATGTTTTCCAGATTTATATTCCTGTTTTGCTGTTCTGAAATTGTCATCTCACCACTTAGATACAATCCCTCTGTTGAGAAGGAAATTTCAGATTCCCTTCTCAAAAACCAGACAAACACACAAACAATGCGCATTTCTGGACAGTTTTATTGAAGCCACAAAAAAAAAAAAATCAAGAATCAAAACTTTAAATGCATCAGAATCTGCTTACAATCAAATATAACTGTCCATCCAGACATGTAAACATAGTCATTCAGAGCATATGTAATAATAATGGGTTGGGTTTTCTCCATAGTAATGCTTTGGATTTTCTCCATTGTGTCTTTGATGTATAATGATGTGTCTGATGATGTAACTCATGGGATTTTATAACAGACTCTGATTTCACATTTTCTTTCTATTTCTGTTTCAGAAATTATTGTGTTTCTAACAAGGTCACGTTTCAGACAAAGATTATAAACTTAAACATCTAACAGATTTGGTTTCGCTGTAAATAAGAATATGAATTAAACGTTTTGGGAATTTTAGTTTTCAGGTTAGACTAGTAAGAGAAAAGTTACCAGTGTAAATACAAAGTTCATTAAAACTGTTAAATCTGTTTTTTTTTTTACTTGATGTCAGGCAGTGAAGATCATCTGACCTCTTTGGTGTGAGTGGGTTGCTGGTGGCTTTAATGTATTTTGTGGCTATTTTTAGTCTGAGGGATGTTGAGAGATTTGCTGAAGTCTCAGATTGCTTGACATCAGGACTTTAGTCAGAAAGACTCTCTCCATTTCCCTCCCCATGTTCTCACAGAGAGAGGCCAGCTGCCTTCATTCCTTTCTTTTGGTGAAATCTCAGTTCTCTGGATAGACATATCTTCTGCACTATACGGCCATTTACAATATTGCTAAACTGTACCTATAGTTTAAAATACAGATTCAGTAAATAACCTAAAATATAATAATATAATAGTTTTATTTTTTATGTAATTTGATTTAAATGATGTGTTAGACTACCTTAGCAATATTGTAAATCATGCCAATAAAGCTTTCTTTACTGATATATAGATGGCAGATAGATACGCTGTTCTTCTTTGCCACTTAGTTTTTGCTCTTTGGCTGATTTGCAAAGTCTTAAAGCTGCTTTGCTGAAGGTTTATTTAAAAAGAAATTTTGTCATCTAACAAATTTAGAGGATTAGATATGTGACAATAAGAATTTATACAATTGTACAGAATGGCAGACAGAAGAACCACTCTTTCTGAGAACATTACTAAAGCCACAGCTAACGTCACACACCCTTTGAAATATCTGAAGAAAATCCCTTATATCTTTGATGTCATCTTGGAATCAGTCTGATTGTGTGCTCTGTCACATGGTATATTCTAATCCAGAATGTTTCCTGGACTTAACCCCTCAAATCACATACACATACGGCTATGGGTGGCTGGTTTATCTGCATACCATGTATTCTATGCTGTTCTGCTTTAGGTTTGAAAGAATATATAAATTGAAAGTTATAATATTAAGCATCTTATATGAAGCTTACAATGTAACTGATTCTGATAAGAGTTGATATCGTGGCTGTGCATTAGGACTACATATGTAGTGTGTGTGTTAGATGACAAATAGGATCCTTACTGCTCTGCTGATGAAGCCAGAAAATGAATAAGATCCTATACATTGAGAGTGTTTGTTTGTTTGTTTGTTTGTTTGTTTGTTTGTTTGTGTGTGTGTGTGTGTGTGTGTGTGTGTGTGTGTGTGTGTGTGTGTGTGTGTGTGTGTGTGTGTGTGTGTGTGTGTGTGTGTGTGTGTGTGAGAGAGAGAGGGAGGACAGGTTATAATCAGGTAACAAGATGGGAAGGTCTAGACAATCAACAGGAGAGCACATGGCACAAGGAAACATACATGACAAGCCATGTGCTCACTCAAAACAAGACATGAACAAGCAGCTAATGAGAACACTCATAAGCCATGTGTTCATGGGTGATTCTGCAACTACGGGCACTTTTGACTATCCCAATTTAAAAAAAATCAACCTTTATAAATTTCAATTTTAACCATCACAGTCTGTAATATATATAAAAATTTACACAAAATAAAATGTAGTCGTTGAGATTTTAATTTGGAATATGTTTATTTTTTATGTTTTTCGGGTCATATTCTTAAAAAGTGTTCTTACCGCAACGTTACAATAACGTTCATTTTATACATTTTTCTTTAGTAGTTTCTATAAAAAATTTAATATATTTAAATAGCGTTTTCAAATTTGATGCAGTTTTGTAAATACTAATATAAAAAAATTATATACAAAATAGGGAATTTCATGTTTTTTTCTATGCCATGTAAAAAATGTACAGTAACCTTAGATGTCAATTGTTTCCATACACACAAAAGATAACATATTTAACTTTTTATGACAGATGTTGCAATTTCAATGTGTTAATCATCTCAGCTTAAGTGTAAAAATACTTTTTTGCAAATGAAAATGTGAAAAAAATGAAAATAGAGCAGTGCTGCGGTAATGACATCTTGTGTCGGTAAGGACACAATGTTAAAATCTAGGGTTAAAAAATGTCATGTTTATATATATACTAATATATATACTAAAATATACTTCAGTACTAATAATATACTGAATATTTGTAATTTAATATACAGTAAATCTTGAATTTGTCTCTACCGCAACACAAGGTCTTTACCGCAACACCTAAATTTGCTGCGGTAAAGGCATGTTGCGGAAATGACATTTTTCCTAATATTTTAGCTAATTGGCAGCTAGCAAGGCCTACCACATTAGTTTTGACTCTTAGCATCTTAATATACATGAATTCAACAGTAATATACATTTATTTTTAAAATGTAGTTCAAAATACACAATTATTAAGCTGAATGGTAAGGACGCACAATAAATACTAGAGCGGAAAAGATGATGTTTACCTTGTTTTTTTGGTATCTTGTGAGTGAGGTAGTGTGGTGGCCCAGTCTGTCAGCAATGTGCTCAAGTGATCATTTCTGTTTCCATAGAAACTAGACTTGTTTGTGTTCGATAAAATTTAATAATAAAAGCTTTTTTTCATTGTTGCGGTAAGGACTCAAAAGTGTGGGACAGGCACATTTAGTTAAAAAAATCATAAAAATGATCAATTAATAATACAAAGAATTTTAAGATGCTGTATATGAATCTGTATATTAAACAATTCCATTTGAAATAATGTCAAATTGTAATTAAATTAGCTTATTGTATGCATCTCAGCATTGAGACCACAGGTGTGGGACATTAACAAAAATGGTGTTTTGAGCTATAAATGCTTCATAATATTATATTTAATCACATTAATCAGTAATTATATTTTTTGTCAATGTGTGTAATGGCACTGTGAATATATTTATGAAACATCAAATGACAAATTTTAACATAAATCTAAAATTTCACTGCTGGGACTTAAAAGTGCCCGTAGTTGCAGAATCACCACATGAAAGCACACAGCCAGTGTAAAACACAAGCTGCGTGCTACACAGAACACAACAATACTCACGGACAGCAGAGCGTACGGCCCGAGCAAACTCGAAACCGCACGCTCACACGACAAAACACGCGGAGCATGAATGTCCAAATCCCGACACAGAACTGAAGCCAAACTAGACCGAAGTGCCGGGATCCAAACATCACGTCCTGCACATGAAACAAAGTACACAGACAAGAGAGCGCACGGGAAGACAAGAAAAAAACAGGAGTGTCAGAGCTCTGTCACAAAACCATGAAACTAGACAGAAGTGACAGAACCCTGACACTATATGGTTGTCGTAAGTGTTTGTATAAAGTTACTTGGCTTTCTTCCACTCTCAAAATTTAGTTAGCTTTGCAGTAGGCCTATACATACATAGGCTACATACATATTTAAACACATATATATATATATATATATATATATATATATATATATATATATATATATATATATATATATATATATATATATAAAATGAGTGCTTATTTAATTTAAACATTTAATATATACAATTATTAAAACATTATTAAATATTAATAATATTAATATTATTCAAATAAAAATAAAATCAAGTAAAATGGTTTACATGTCTGGGTTCACTGGTTCACACATGGTTTTGCATAGATAGTACATTCCTTATTTTTGTTTTTTTCTTCCTTGAAATTAAGTTAGCTGACAGGAAACCGACTAGCAATTGATCCCCCTCTCTCTCCACAAAGCACCAGATTAACAAAGAGATTTGACTCTTTTCTTAATCCTTCAACACTCAACCAGACGCGACAGCAAGATTGACTTAGATCTGCAGTCGCGTGCAGACAGATACAGGTCATAGATGCTGCACAAATAATGCCATAACTGATGCTCCTTTTGAACTTTTTAAGTTTTATTTTGAATCCAATATAAATGTGATTTCCTTGGATTAAGTTTTTTTTAACAGCATCACAGGAATTATCACATTGCACACCTTTTTTTTCTTTTTTTCTTTTTTTTTACATTTTGCTCAAACAGTAACTAGAAAGCATTGTGCAATTGTTAAATGTAACTGTTTTGGTTCTTTTGAAAAAGCTAAATATGATAGGCCTATATAAATATTGTTCATCACTGTGATGTTCACAAACCATTTTACATGATGCATTCCCAAAACACTTTCTATGTGCCAAAAAAAGTTCGGAAGACAATCTTTTTGGAATAATATTCTACCTTCATAAATAAAACATGATAACGGAATTAAATAAACATTTGTTTTCTCCTTATGGCACAATGTTGAATTTGTGTTTCAGTTTCTGCCTAGAGAAACAAACCCTGCTGCGAATGTAGCAGCTAAAATAATTGTATTTGCATTAATCTTTTTACCTGTTAAGAAAAACATCCTAAACCATACAGGCATCCATCAATTGTTCTCTTACGTAACACGTGGCCTAGATGTGCATCACATGAATGTGGATACCCATATAATCCTATACCTCTATGGTTACATGCTGACTTCACCACAGTAAGAGTGGCTTCATTGCCTTATCTAGGCCATTGTAAATGAATGTGGCAGAATCTCTATTCTCAGGTGAGAATCTCATCTAAGAGATGAAAGGGAGTTTGAACTTCATTTGAATTGCAAATGAGTGCCATCACACATCACTGGTAGCTTAAGTTATTTATGAAAGCCCTTTTTATGTTAGTTGTCAGCAGGCATGGTCTTGTTGGGCCATGAATGGAAAATAACTGTTCTGTGATCATTTAAGCAGTGCATATATTTTAACCGCTCTAGAGCTTCATTCAAGAGGCAAGTTTTGCAGTGCCAAAGTTTTACTTTTGAAACTTGTTGCATAGACGTTAAAAATCTGGCCTGTTAATTGATTATGGGTTTAACATGCATGGATGAAAATGATAATGCATATTTCAATATTCAATTCTGAGAAATTATTTGCCAGGTTTGATGACTGCAAGATTATCTCCAGCTCCCTCCGCAAGCCTCTATAATATTCTGAGCAAAAATCATAAATCTGATCCCTTAGAGTCGCATAATTCATATTTGTACCACAAAAGTGTGGGACAACATACAAAGTTTAATACTGGGGGTCAGGGCTCTATGAGCAATAATAATAGTGATGTTTGCCAAGATTACAGAAGATATAGTGTGCAACAAGCCTTGACAGACATGATCACACGTAGAAAGGCCGATATTATTAGAATATCCCACATAGCAAACAGACTTGGCCTAAATGTGGCCTCATAATGGCACTGCTGGCGTGTTGCCGGCACTGGCATGCATCATGTCAGCCAACTCTGGGGCATGCGTGGCAATGATGGCACTGCGTGCATGACGGCAGACAACATTTGGGCCGATTGTGGATGGGAGGTGTGTGGCCCAGATCAGTGTACCGATTATGGCCCAGATCAGTGTAGCGATTGTGGGCCATACTTTGTGTACTGGACAATTATAAGTATTTAGGCCTGCTAGGCCTATTAGTTTTCAGCAATGTTCACAAAATTCAATAATCATTAAACAATTCCCAAATCCATTTGACCTGAACAAAATATACATTTTCCTAACATGATAATTTAGTTTTTTTTTAGTTTAAAATTTTTTTTTTTATATAATTTAAAGAAAAACTAATTCACATACAAAATAGTCAACGTTTTCCATACTTTTTAGTTTAAGCACCACAAAATCATGTTAAAAACGTACTATTATATATATATATATATATATAAATATGTGTGTGTGTGTGTTTACATATATATGTGTGTTTTATATATATATATATATATATATATATATATATATATATATATATATATATATATATATATATATATATATAAAACACACATATATATGTAAACACACATATATAGAGCATATATATATATATATATATAGCAGTTTATTAAAAAACGTTTGAAAAAAAAAATAATTAAAAAAATGTTTATTTTGGCGCGATCTCCACGGTAACAGCAGCTTTTCTGGTTGGTGAATGAGGCTCACGTGATGCATGCGTCGGTTGAAATTTCTCCCGCTGAAGGGTGAAGACGTCTGTCAGACAACTGCTGTTCAGGTAAGTGAAGTTCGTCGCTCTCTTTCTTCGTGTTTTTTTAAATACCTGAATTCAAACTCGGATGTCACTTTGTTCTTTATTGAAGTAAACTTTTGCTTAGCAGTGAACTTGAGAATGCGAGTACAGACTGACGCGACCGGGGTGCGATAGACCGGCCTGCGGGATGTCCGAGGCGCGGTACTTTCATATCCGGTGTGCGGTACAATGTAATGCTGTTAAAATGATGCTGTTAAAAAATCACAGCGAAATCAGCAACAGACAACAGTAATTGACTTGTAAAGCTGAAAGTGATTCAATGGTTGTATAATCAGATTTAATTATATCTAAATCTAGTCTGCGACTTTGATAATCAGATATTTTATGTGTGTGTGTGTGTGTGTGTGTAACGTTATGTCTGTTCTTGTTTTTTTAAGGAAGTTCAAACTAAACTGAAAATTTTCTCATCATTTTCTCTTAAGCTTGGATGAGTTGGTTTCTTTTGATGAACACAAAGAACACATTTTGAGGAATGTTGGTGACCAGACAGGTAACTGGAAGGTAACATTGGAAAAAAATATATGGAAGCCAGTGGTTATCTACGGAGCCCCCTTAGTCCCACTTTGTCAAAAAAAAAAATATTATAACTATCTCGTGGCCTCAAGATAAGTATCTCGTGGCCTCAAGATAAGTATCTCGTGGCCTCAAGATACTATCTCGTGGCCTCAAGATAGTATCTCGTGGCCTCAAGATAGTATCTCGTGGCCTCAAGATAAGTATCTCGTGGCCTCAAGATAGTATCTCGTGGCCTCAAGATAGTAACTCGTGACCTCAAGATAGTATCTCGTGGCCTCAAGATACTATCTCTATCTATCTTGAGGCCACGAGATACTATCTTGAGGCCACGAGATACTATCTTGAGGCCACGAGATACTATCTTGAGGCCACGAGATACTAATCTTGAGGCCACGAGATAGTTATAATAATTTTTTTTGACAAAGTGGGACTAGGGGGCTCCGTAGTTATCTACTGTCTGATTCAATTTTTTTTTTTTAAATTTCTGCTGTGTTCAACAGAAGGAAGAAACTCATACAGGCATCGAACAAGTGGAGGTGAGGAAATGTTGACAGAATTTACATTTTTGGTTGAACTATTCCTTTAGTGGATAATTGCCATTTTATTTGAACAGTTAATAAATTAAATGTTAATTCACATATAAGCATGTGTTTACACCACAGTTTCCATATCTCAACATTTTTAAGGATTTTGTTAGCTAAAATGGTTTTGTTTGTCAAAATACTGTTCTCAAACTCTGACAAACCAGTTAGTCATTCAATAGTGCCACATTAAGCAACCATTTCCTGTATAAAATGTAACCAAAGCAACCTTATTTTATTTTGTTACCTACATTTATTTACAGGTGGATTAATGTTTGTATATGTATTTATTAATTTTGTATTATTAATTTAGTATTTTGTCTTTTAGCTGCTGTGAGAAAAAAAAATCGTCTGACACAACATGCTCCCGATCAGGAGATAGAAGCAACTATACAAGATGGCTTCAGCTTGCTCCTGATAGAGATGTAAGAAGGAGAGAGCGCTTGAGGAGAAAAGAGGGGCTGCAGAGCTGTACTTCACTTCCTGAGGACAGTCCTAAATAGGATCACTTTCTCCCTCACACATACAAAAATTCTGATGTCTAAATTTGTTTTAGGTAATTGTTTTAATTTGCTCTATGTTTGTTGTGAGTAAAATTACATTATAATATGGTTACATTTCAGTGCTAGATTCATTCATAGATTCATTTAGTTAGAATTGGAAAATGTTGTATACTTAGCTGTTCAGGCAACTTAAATAGTGTTCACACAACTCTAGCTGTCATTTTTATTTTATTTTTGGCTTGTGCATTACTACAATAAGTAAGCTACTGTTTAAAGGAACACTCCACCGTTTTTTCATATTAAACTTTTTTTTATTTTATTAAATAGACCATTAATATATTAAACAGACCATTAAACTATGTTACTCCCTTATAAAATATAATGGATAACTATATTTGTATGGCGGAATAGCACTTGATAGCACTTCGACTCTGCGCAGTAATATCATCACTCCTGAAAAATCCTCTCCCCCTCTCCCGATGATATAGTTATATTACTGCGCCGAGTCCAAGTGCTATTCCGCCATACATTATAGTTATCCATTTTACCCGCTCAGAAAAGCTTCATGCCAGAGCGATTGAGTGCCACACTTAGTTAAGGGAATAACAGTTTAATATGAAAAAACGGTGGAGTGTTCCTTTAAGACAGACCAGAACATTTTGAAATTAAATGCACTTTTTTGAGGTAATGAGATGTTGCGCTTTGAATGTACTAAAAAAATAGCCTTCACACAGTTACACAATTCTAGATGTAATTTAAAAATTTATTTTTGGCTTGTGCATTATTGTTAAATAAAACAATTTTGAGAATTGAATTTTCCTGTGACTTATTTGTTCATATGGTTTGGATAAGATTAGGCTGGGTAAGGGTAATGGCTCAGTTTTGGGGTTTCTGGTGTTGATATGGTTAACTTATGGCTGAGACTTGGTACCAATAATAAAACCTGTTTTGGTCCAATTCAGGGCCAGTTATGGCCCATGTGTGACTCTTGTCTTTAATCCAGTTCTGGGCCACTTCAGGGCCAGTTAAGTGTGATTAACTGGCTGAGATTCGGGCCGGTTATGGCCCATGTGTGACCCTTGTCTTTAATCCAGTTCTGGGCCACTTCAGGGCCAGTTAAGTGTGATTAACTGGCTGAGATTCGGGCCGGTTATGGCCCATGTGTAACCCTTGTCTTTAATCCAGTTCTGGGCCACTTCAGGGCCGTCATTCTTTGCGGTACTTGGGTCGAGGGAAAAGTGATTGTGTGGCCCGGAGCTGGGCCAGAAAACATTTGCTATGTGGGATCCTTACAGCAAACATGTAATCAGCTTCTGCAACATGCATCATCAGTTCAGTCCCCATACTGCTTATCAGGCGTGCATGGCTGGGACAGACCCCTCCGAGAGACCAGTGTTAAGTCTCAAATCCCTTGTCTTCAACAGCTGTGTGGACCCCATCTGCAATATTACGAATCCTACTACCAAGACTTAGCTTGTGAATATTACTTAGGTCATGTGGATGCTTCTTTGTAATCTTCCTAGAGCTGTGGTCAGGGGCGTGGTACTGGGGGGGGGGGGGGGGGGTATTCTAATTTTGACTATTCGCCGAGCTCAAGTCAAAAGTCCGTCTCCACCCCCCCATGTTGGAGAATTGGCTCAGTCAAAAGTCGCTCTTGGCGACTTCTCCAAAAGTTAAGCTTAAAGCAGTTCGGATGCTGCTGGCATTGTCATGACATAGTATATTTAATTATTTATCATTTATAGTCTCATATTTATATAATTTAATATTTCATTATTTATTTCGCGTTTATAGCCCATATATTTCTAATATTTTAAACATATTTAAATATCTAGAATATAAATATAATAAAATTATACGTATTATACATAACATAAACGTAATACAAACTGTGTGTAGGTCATGATGAAATTAATTAATATTCATGAGCCACCCCCCCCCCCCCCCCCCCCCCCCCCCCCCCCCCCCCCTCTCTGCTGCTCTCCTCTCAGTGTCACTATGAAAACTCGCTGTTCACAAGCACAGCGCTGAAGAGTTTCTGCAAACGCTAGCCGTATCCAGTTTAATTTGTGTGCTTTCAATGGATTTTTTCGAATTTATTCTTGGAACGAGATGCTTCTTTATTCATGAAATCTGTTGCAGATCCGTATTGGGACAGTCTTAACTTCATGTGGTTGAAAATGTAGACAGCAAATCTCACGAGAGCAAAAGTGTTCAGTGAAAGTGGAAATGCATGAAGGTGAGTTTGTTGTTGTTGAATGCTACTTTTGGCTGTCTAAATCTGTTAACTTATTTGTACAAGTGTCAAACATGTTTTGAAAATTGTAAATATGTGATGTAGGCTACATTTACAATAAAGTAGCCTACTACAGTGGTATTACAATAGTAGGCTACAGTGATTATGTCAGATGGCTATACCATGGTGGTGCTGAATGATATTCACCGCATTAATTTGCCTCACTCACTGTAAAATGTTTTCATAATTGTCTTAATAGCATCTTTGTCTCTCTTCATCTAACTAGACCAAATCGTCAATTATACTGTGCTATTTAAAACTCAATGCAGCATTAAAACTTCAAATTTCAGTTGTAATGGTTTGAAATTTTTACAACGCTTGATAGCCTACTCCAAAATACTTAAAAGAATACCATAGCATTTCAATGGAACCATGGTAGTACCATAGTATTTTTGTTAATGGAATTTGAGATGGTTTTCATTCATTCAGGTCATAACATCATTTACAGCTTCTTCTACAAACCCACAGTGAAACCACACTTTACAAATGCATGAACAGTATGAATAGTCATTAGTCCCTTAAGGTAGTTGTCTGTAAAAAAGATACTGGTGTAGTAGTTGGGTTATTCCTATATGATGTATATACGTTTTAGGTCCCCATTATACTGTAAATGGCAGTTGTCTGCTACAAATTATAGTTTAGAAATCTACATATTACTCCATTATTTTGGTGAGAAACATGAGGAAATATTAGCAATTGGTTTATCTCACTGTAAAACTTCCCATCACGTTTTATGAAATTGCTGAAATCGCTTTGATAATATTAGAATTTTAATTCTAACTCTCAACCTGTCATGTCACGAAAGTCACATGCAATGTCTTAAACACAACCCTGCCTAACACGTGCTACAGTATATTTAAAAACCTTTGTTGTTAAGCATAATCAATGACATCAACCTATAGAGCTATGATTGCAAAACGTTCTGGGTTCAAATCCTGGGCAGGTGTGTCATCTTCTTTGGAAACTGAACCTGTGGATGTACAGGTGAAACTCGAAAAATTAGAATATCGTGCTAAAGTTAATTTATTTCAGTTATTCAACTTGAAAATGTGAAACTAATATATTATATAGACTCAAATAATTATAATTTTGATGATTATGGCTTACAGCTATGAAAAACTTCACAATATTCTAATTTTGAATTTGGGGTTTTCATAAGCTGTAAGTCATCAAAATTATAACAAATAAAGGCTTGAAATATCTCACTTTGCATGTAATGAGTCTATATAATATATTAGTTTCACCTTTTAAGTTGAATTACTGAAATAAATGAACTTTTGCACGATATTCTAATTTTTTGAGTTTCATGAGTTAGGGAGTATGTTGAATTTTTATTTTAAACTTAACATGACACAATATAACATCCACCTTTTACACAGTATTGCTCAGTAAAGACATTTATAATGTTTCAAAAGATAAAAGGCTTTTTTTTAATTTAAATAAATGCTGTTCTTTAGATCTTTCTACATCAAAGAGTCCTGGACAAAAATGATCGCGGTTTCCACAAAAATATTAATCAGCACAATTGTTTTCAACATTTAATAATAATAAATGTTTCTTGAGCAGCAAATCAGGATATTAGAATGATTTCTGAAGGATCATGTGACTGAAGACTGGAGTATTGATGCTGAAAATTCAGCTTTACGTCACAGGAATAAATGACATTTGAAAATATCCTTAAATTGAAAACAGCTTGTGGCGAGCAGGACGAGGTCAAGGGCCGTGGGAGGACGGCACGAGACCGGTGGCGTGAGTGATAATGAACGACACCTGTGAGACGCACCGGTCTCGCATCTCTCACGGAGGAGCGGAAGCATAAAGGAGGAGCGACGAAAGTGAAGATCGAGAGACCGGTGCCTCTCACAGGTGTCGTTCATTATCACTCACGCCACCGGTCTCGCGCCGTCCTCCCACGGCCCTCGACCTCGTCCTGCTCGCTGCACGGCTATTTTAAATTGTAATAATTAAAAAACAAAAGTTTTCTTGCAGTCTTGGTTCTGCTTATCCTGATAGAGGAGGGCTTCGCATTGGCACCGAAAACTCAAGGTAAGTTTGAATTATGAACTTGCCTGCTAAGCCACATGTTATTTTTCCAGTGTGAGAGAGATTGAAATGAATTAATTAAAAAAAAGATAATCTTGTCTGTGTGTGTGTGTGTGTGTGCGCTGTTAGCTTTGCCTCAGAATGTGGCTGTTGAGGATAAGAAGCCTGCTCACTGTGGAACTTTGATCCAGACCGCAAATGGAGGATCATTCAGTTCCCCAAACTACCCCAACACCTACCCAC
Organism: Tiaroga cobitis; assembly: GCA_030578255.1. Lineage (NCBI taxonomy): Eukaryota > Metazoa > Chordata > Actinopteri > Cypriniformes > Leuciscidae > Tiaroga > Tiaroga cobitis. The sequence continues at coordinate 11,077,571 of CM060608.1, forward strand.
CAAACAAGGAGTGTGTGTACATACTGGAGGGTATGAGTCTCACTTCCACAAGCAAAGATGCTTATTCTTTCCTATTCGTTGTTTTGGTAAAACATGCACTGCAACCGTTTTTACATTTTTTTATAAAGAAATTAATTCTTTAATTTGATAGAATTTTATTCAGCAAAGACGCATTAAATTGATCAAAAGTGACAGAAAAGACATTTATAATGTTTCCAAAGATTTCTATTTCAAATAAATAGAAGTAAATGATAAATCTAATTATCAAACAATCCTAAAAAAAAAAGGAATTACATTGCTGTTTTTAACATTGATAATAATAAATTCTTCTTGGGCAACAAATCAGCATATTCGAATGATTACTGGATCATGTGATACTGAACACTTGAGTAATGATGCTGAAAATTCAGCTTTGCAATCACACTTTAAATTATATTAAAACAGAAAACAGTTATTTTAACCATTTGATGCACAACATGGGTCTAAATAGACCCGACTGAGTTTTCATTTTCTATATATTTGCAAGAAATTAATTTCATCATTCAGTATTCCAGGTATTCCTCAATTAACTTGTTTTAGATCATTACAAATCCTTATTTAAATTTTTCCTTTCTTCCTTTCTTACCCTTCTAATGCGCAACATGGGGCTAAAATGACCCGTATTCATGTTTCTTTGCTGAATATTTGAAAGAAATGTATTTTATCATTTATTAATCCAGGTATTCATTAAATATCTTGTTTTTGATTTCCACAAATCATTGTTTATTTTTCCTTTCTTACTTTATAAACAAACACGGTTTTTGCATTTCTACATCAATTTTTTTACACATGGGTAAAAAATTACCCATATAGGAGCCTTTGATATTTATAAATAGTATAAATATATTTACTGCAGAAAACTATTCACCTGCCACACATTTCACAATTCAACATGGCTGCTTTTGTATATTTCATGCATGTAAGTTTTATTTAATAAATATTTTGTCACAGAAAATATTTGATATTTTGTGAAAGACATCTAGATATAGCCTAATATTTTAACGTTTTGTAAGGGGTATACAGTCAAAGACCCAGAACCAGATATGAAGACCCAGAGTCAGAATTATACAAAATTAAAGAAAAGTTTACTGAACATAGTTTGCAGTTTCATCAGCAGAAGTCAGCTTCAAGACTCACCCAGGAGTTCGTAGGCCACCCCCTTACAGTTACAAAGATCACAGCAGTTATACCATTTTCAAGGTCTAAGCTACGTCAGTGCTTACAGGTTGAATGATTCTCATTGGCTAAGAAATAGATAAACAGTAATTTCCACACATATACAGATAGACGGAAGCATATCTTCGATTATGCAGCTGACACATTCGGACCCTGAAGTTACGCACGTCGTGACTTTCCAGGTCACAGATTTGGGTTACGGGGCGCCAACATGTCTCGAACAACAATTCACTCAATCTCCAATAATGCCAGTGGTTCCTTAACCTGTAACCAAGAAAACTAACACACACACACCGGCACACAGCTTTTCCAAGGTTGGATTTGGCCAGGCTTTAACTATAAACAGGAGAGTCCACTAAAAACATCAAGTGCGTTCTTTCTCTCAACTTTAGTCTAACTGGAAAGTAAGGCTTTAACAAAGAAATGATCCCTTAAACTATTGGCTTCAATGACCCCTATATGTTTTAACACGTTGAAGACCTTTCTCAAACACAAAACAAGTCCCTATTTCATTTCTGGAAGCCAAGCTAAATAAGCAAGCACTGTTACTTCATTCAGATATCAAATACAGACATTAAAGAATACATGAAAAGAACATTTCGGTAATCACACTGGTAATTTCTATAACAAAGTAAAATCTCACAAGTCTAGAGAAGTCATTCAACTAATTTAATATTTAGAAGGAAAAATATTGATTAATACCTTGATTATAATTACTCATCATTACATATACATTGAAGCAGCAGTGGATTCCAATCTACCCCCTTCAGTTTAGACTAAGGTTACCTTGAGTTTGAAATCCATTACTAGTTCAAAAGAGAAACATATCCAATACTATTAGCTAGCTTGCGGTCGACAAATTTTATCTAATGTTAGCTAGGTCAACAAAATAAAAGTTGCAATAGAAATTTATATATACAAGTATATATTGTCGCTGTTGGGCAGAAACCTTGTACCTCCATATTAATTTTTATTTGTGGTCATAAATCAATGCTATCGGTCACAAGCCGTCGTGTGGTGGCGTTCTGGTGCACTACATATGGCTGCTGCCGCATCATCCGGGTGGATGCTGCACATTGGTGGTGGGGAGATCATTGGTGGTGGGGAGATCCCCCTACAGTTGCACTACACTACAGTTCAATTTCAGTGTTATCGGTTATATGTGTGTTATGTATGACAAAGTGGCAAATAAACATATTTCAAGAGTTACAGTAAATGTGTTGATCTAAACAACTGTGACATTGATTATTTTAACAAAGTTTTTCTTTATTCTTTTGTTTTATCACGCTTGCATAGATGGGTCATTTTAGACCCATGTGTGTAAACTTGATGTATTTACACAAAACCTAGGAAATATTAATATATGAATTTGTGATCATTGAAAATAAGATATTTTGAATCTTCATAAATCATGAAATTTATAGATCATGAAATATTAAATGCTCAAATAAAGTGATTTCAAAAGGTGAAACAAAAAAATGCCAAGCCATGCATGAAATAACATAGGAAATGAATACGGGTCTTTTTAGACCCATGTTGTGCATTAGAAGGGGTATCCATAGCTTGCGCATCAAAGGGTTAATTGTAATAATATTTTACAATATTACTGTTTTTACTGTATTTATCAAATAAATGTAGGATTGGTGAGCATAAGAGACTTCTTTTAAAAACATTTAAAAAAATCTTACCAGACCCAAACTTTTGAACAGTAGTGTATGTTTCTCAGTCACAACAGACATAGACATGTTAGTCCTAACCTTTTCCTTGTCTACATCAGCCCATCCACGGAAGAGAATCCAGCTCGCCTTTGATGACATCTACTACATCGAGCCATCCTTCGAGTGCCGCTTTGATAACATTGAAATCCGTGATGGGCCGTTTGTTTTCTCTCCGTTGATTAATCGGTTCTGTGGGGCAAAGAGTCCAGGGATTGTCACCTCCTCTGGACGCTTCATGTGGATCAGATTTATTAGTGACGAGGAGCTGGAAGGCATGGGTTTCAGGGTGGAGTATTCATATACTGCAGGTAAATGCATCTTGCAATTAGATTTTAGAATAATTTACTCTAATGCCTTTTTGCTCTGCTCCTTTTGTATTCATTTTGTTGCACTTGATTTTTTTTTTAATTATCCAAAAACCTCACTTGCATCCAGATCCAGATTTTCATCTCCATGTTGGAGGACTCTTGAATCCCATTCCAGGTAAACGGATAACACTTATGGGTTGGGAGGTGGTTATTCCAGGGGGTTTGTCCCATTTATTGATTTGGATAAACGCTTCTGCAATCCAACTTATGTAAAATTTGTTTAAGAATCATTATATTTACCATGACAGTTTATGGTTGGAAATTGTGCAAATATTGTTGGTTTTTTTGTGTACCAATAATTTAAACTGTTTAAATAAACAACTAAACCTGACCTTGCATGTCCTGCTGAAATAGACTTTATCTTAGTGCTTTTTTTTTTTTTTTTGAAGGTTTTGCTACCTATCAGAATAACACTTTATGCGTTCTCTTATTCAGTTGCTATGGTTACCGAGCCCAACAAATATCAATGTAAATTCCATCATTAGTGCATCAGTTATGTAAACTCCTAAATATTTCAGTGCCCCAGAATTGATTAGTATTACTTTTCCCAGCTGCTGTCTGGAGTCTCTCGGGTCTCTTTCTCAAGCTATAATGTTATAATATTTGAATGCTATAATGTTGATTTAATTGTCTTTATCTTTACTGTTGTCTCTTCCCCTCAGACTGTCAGTTTGAAATGTCTGGATCAGATGGTATAATCAGATCTAGTCAAGTTGACGAGGAAAACAAGGTGAAATCAGGGGAAGCATTGGATTGCATTTGGACCATACGAGCTCCACCGATGTCTAAGGTTAGTAATGCAGCCCTGGGTAAACATCTGTTCCTCTCACATTAATTAGTAAGGGATCATGTACAGTCACTGAGATCAAGTAAGATGGTTTTGTATTACAATGGAGGGGGTTCATTTTATGATAATGGATGCTATCCTGCTTCTTACACAACTTTTTACCAAATAAATAAATAAATGGACATTAAATACTGAAATTATTTTATTATGTGAGCGGATAGTGACCATGAAACTAGTACAACTTTGTAGGAAATAGGTTTGCCGGGAAGAATGAGCAATTATGTAGTTCAATGTCTTTATATAAAATATTTTCCACAGAATTAGAATTAAAAAAAATTTATAGAGCATTATAATAAAACTTTATATTCCAAGGCTCTACGCTTACATTTATTTTTAGGAGTAATTGTGCAATAAAATAAAATAGGAGCACAGTCAAAAATTAAGGTGCACCTTCTGATCAACTTTTACAGGGGAATATTTGCCTCTTTAAATTTATTTCCTTGGATGTTTTTTTAACCTTTTAACGTGTTTTAGCATTTTCTTCTAACCTGTCATCTTTTGTGTCAAGTTCTTCAATTTATATTTATTTAAATTTAAAATGTGAAGTTTTGAATATAGAAATATTGAATGATTAAAATAATTTAAATGGTAATTTATGAATTAAACTAAAACCACCAGTAGGTGGCAACAGGTCACTGTCTTTGTTACTGAATCGTTCACTCAATAGATTCGTTCAAAACAGCTGATTCTTTCAGGAACAAAGCAAGTGACTGTCTTTGGCTGTGTCCCAATTCAAATTCTGCATCCCTCAAAGGATTCGGACTTAAAAGACCACGCCCTTCGAGGGCGCGAAGGTTGGACTGAACATTGTTAAAGGCCGTGTTGCAGGGTTAATTTTTTAACGAATTTGTGCAATTTGCTTGTTGCTAATAAACATTTAAACTGTTATCCATTGTATTTTATGTTGTTGGGTATCACAAAACGGAATATAATAAGAAAAAATGTAGGTACTATCTTACAGCGGTTTGCAACGATTCTCCTTTCCCCCACAATGCATTGCATTACGTCACCTTGGGGAGAGAATTTACCAAAGCCCGCCTTGAGAGCATTGAGAGTGACTAGAGAGACGAGTAGTGGACGAGAGTATTCAGATAGCGCAGATTATAGATAAATAGATAAATACATAGATATAGATAGACTAGATAGCCCTATATATGTATAGATAGATATAGATATATAGGCAGACAGCCAGATAGCATAACGTTAGCATAGATAGCTTGCAGCTAGATAGATAAATAGATAGAAATATATAGTAGGTAGATTGACAATGGTGTGGCACGTCACATCTGGTCGCGGGGTGAGCTCCTCGACCAGCGACCAAAACGCACTCACTTCCCTACAGCACAAGCTTTCCAACGCAGTTTCCATGGGACGGCACCGCCCACACAAGCACCTGCCAAACACAGCGACAGACACGCAGCGGCTACGTTTGCAACAACATTTTCACCGGAGGAAGAGATAAATGCTTCGAAACGCTCATATAGCTAGAATGATGCCTTTTATTTCTAGATGACAAAGACAAAGTTTACCAGTACTATGACAAAGGTTACCGGTACTTATCTGAACTAACGTCATGATCACTGCCACTAGATATAAAGAAAACGTTGATTTTTCACTCGGTGCTATTCAATGACCGTAAAAAAAAAAAAGTGTCGTTATTGTGGACTAATGCTCGTAGACTAGCTGCAGAGCTCATTGCTGCGTTGCTAAATGATAGCAACTCACCAGGACACTTCACCAACTCTCCACTCATTCTCCTCGGACCATGCATTTAATTGGCTTTGACGGCCATCAGTTCTTGGCAATTCCTCATTTGCCCTCTCACGTCTGGCAGGTTCGAAATTATACGGCTGCGGGTCATCATACATGTTGGCTCTTGTCACCTCTTCCTCATCCCAGTCAGAAGCCATAGTTCTAATACTAGGCTGAGGCTACCTTTCCTCCACTTCTCCCCAACGTGACATCACCGAATTGTGTAAAAAAAACCTGTTAATATCAAAAACGTAAAAAAACTGGTCTTTAAGACCATTTGAGACATTTTAAAAAGGATATACATATCTTGAGTGATTTATGTACCCATTAATCGACAGTGGTGGTTAACCTGCAACACAGCCTTTAAATGAGACGGCCTAGCCTACGGAGGACTGTTGTTGTCGCCTAGCAACTTTGACAGCTGCTGTTGATGAGTGAAAGTAAAGTTTATAATGGACTTTTTTAAAAGTTATATCAAACTGTCTGAAAATACAGGGTTCACAACCTGTCTAAATATGCTCACCTGAACGTGCTCATAAACTATATAAAATCGCATCTTGGTAAGATACCGTATACGTCAACATTTGAACTGCTTTATTTACATACTATATAAACACTATTTTGGCAAAAGTTTTTGGGGCGTCTGCCTTTACATGCACATGAACTTTAATGACATCCTATTCTTAATCCGTAGGGTTTAATATGGAGTTGGCCCACCCTTTGCAGCTATAACAGCTTCAAGTCTTCTGGGAAGGTTTTCCACAAGGTTTAGAAGTGTTTATGGGAATTTTTGACCATTCTTCTAGAAGCGCATTTGTGAGGTCAGGCACTGATGTTGGACGAGAATACCTGGATCGCACTCTGCACTCTAATTCATCCCAAAGGTTGTTCTATCAGGTTGAGGTCAGGACTCTGGTGCAGGCCAGTCAAGTTCCTCCACACCAAACTCCCTCATCCATGTCTTTATGGACCTTGCTTTGTTCACTGGTTCGTAGTCATGTTGGAACAGGAAGGGGGCATCCCCAAACTGTTCCCACAAAGTTGGGAGCATGTAATTGTCCGAAATGTCTTGGTATGCTGAAGCATTAAGAGTTCCTTTCACTGGAACCCCTGAAAAACAACCCCACACCATATTCCCCCTCCACCAAACTTTACACTTGGCACAATGCAGTCAGGCAAGTACCATTCTCCTGGCAACTGCCAAACCCAGACTCGTCCATCAGATTCCCAGACAGTGCTCTAGAGTCCAGTGACGGCGTGCTTTACACCACTGCATCTGATGCTTTGCATTGCTCTTGGTGATGTAAGGCTTGGGAGCCGAAACAGTTTGCCAAGCCAATTCGTGACTCGCGAGCGTTCCCACCCGAGCCTAAGCGGCGCTGTATGCCCAGGTGGCTCATGGCTCTAGTGGACTAGGGGTGACATGCAGGGGTTCACAGAGATTTTCTCTCTCTGCAGGGAGATGATATCTCTCTGCGCAGAGAAGTCCTTTCTCAGTAACAAATTCAATCGATTCGTTTGTTATACTGTGTTTTTTGTGTTTTGTGTTGGGGAACACTTTGTGTGTTTTTTTGTATTGGGGGAATACTGGGACCGAAGCCTTTAATAATTAGGTGAGGGGAACAGAGTATATGTGGTGTGGTGACATTGCTTTTGCACTTTTCCTCACAACAGACCCCCTAAACGTGGGGGGAGAACATAACGTCCACTGAACACATGGGGTGTTGCGGGGCCTTTCCTTGCCCTGATGGAAATTTCGGCCCGTGACAGGGGGGTTAGGCAAATGCACAAGGGGCACCTGGCGTGGGGCCGCCTTCCTAGGAAGGCATAACTTGAAGGCCTCATCCTCCTTTTTGTCATCACATCGTTGCTGCAACGGCGAGGCCAAAGCGCCTATGTCTACCGAAGCGCCCGCGATGCGCCTCTTCTCACTGTCAGGAAGGTCCGACCACAGAAAGTGCCATAGAGCGCCCGTAGGCTTGGACGGCCTGACGCGCGTTACGGAGGACGAGGTCGTTAACTGTAAGGATCTCCTTCCACAAGGGCTGAGAAGGGGTTCCTTTTTCCAGCTGTTGCCCTAATTCGTCCAAGATCTCCACCTGGTAAGCGGAGAGGAGGGAGGAGACGTTCAGGACCCAGACAGCCAAGGCCGAGGACTTGTAAGCAGCCTGGTGAACTGAGTCAGAAAAAAGGTCCATCTTGTTGGGCAAGACTGGCTTAGGCGGAGCGAGTAGCCCGCCCTGGGCGAGTTGTTTCCTAGGAACTGGAGGGGGTCCCAGCACTTTCCCGTCGTAAATGTCCCTTTCTTGGTCGGTGGCGCTCTGTGGAGCCGGCCACTCAATGTTGAGGCGAGCGGGCTCACACACTTTCAGGAGGATAGACTGAGGCATGGCCTCTGGGGCGTTAGCCTGGGGAACGCCAGAGGGCGGGATGGCCTCCTTGTCCTCTGAGACCCCCAAGGAGGGCCACGCGTCATCCTCATCGCCGGAACCTGCCGGTTCGTCAACAAACGGGAGGTTGCCCGCGAAGATGTCCTCTATTTGGGGAACGCAGGATTGGGCTGGTCATCCCAGATAAGTGAAGTAGCGCCCCGGGAGGCCCTCGAAGTGCGTCGTCGTCACCATGTCCCCCATCCGAGTCAGAAAGGCCGAGCTCGGCGCACTGGGTCGCTGTGACTTTAAGGCGCCGTCGCAAAAGCTTCTTGGGCAGCGTAACGGACTGACTGCAATTCTCCGGGTTCTCCAAGGCTTCTTGAGCATGTTTGAGGCCTAAAGCAGACCACGCAGAAAGAGTGAAGGTCCTTAGCAGCGATCAGCGCACCACACACGGCCGGGCAGGCCCTTGATAGGCTGTTCCCCGGAGAAGCGGGAGATTTAGACAGCGACATACCGTTGAAAAACTCAGAAAAATCCGTGGTGGGCAGCCATGGAAGGGAAGCAGGTGAGAAAAGCGAGAGCGTGGGCGGCTCCGGATGCAGAACACAGCTAATCAGGCTGAATAAGCGACTGTCACGTCTGGCGGAGGCTGTTCTGGCGATATGTCCTCCTGAAGACACGCAAGTGAGCAGTGTAAATCCAACCGAACTGTGTAAGTGCAGAGATCACCAGAAGCAAATGTCAACTGGAGAACAGTAGCGCATGCAGGCTTTATATGCCCTCAGGTAAGGGGGTGGGGCCTTACCTGGCATTGGCTGCGCGCTTCTGTCTGTCTTGTCAGACTTGGTGCAATTGGATGCTTCTGCAGAGGTCAGGTACGGATGCCCTTCCCATAGGCATCCGTACCTGATCATGAAAGAGAACCGCTATTTCTGCCGCTCCTAAAGCGCCTCCTCCTGGCACCTCTTTGTAAACAGCCTTGCAATCTTTTATTAATGCTAGTGTGGATTTTCTCTACAATATTCACTCATGACAGTAAAATAGGGCATTCTATGTCAATCTACTGCAGTATTTCCTCTCTCAGTCAGTATAAAATGTGGTTAACACCCAGTCATGCTTGGAAAAAAATACAGTCATATACTGTGAAACCGGTATAATAATAATACATTTAAAAAAATCTGTGATATGGATTTTTGGTCATACCGCCCAGCACTGCTGTAGCTACAATTGTGGCCATGGAAGTGATTGAAACACCTGAATTCAGTGATTTGGAGGGGTGTCCCAATACTCTTGGCAATATAGTGTGTGTATATATATTTATATATATACATTTTTATCATTAGATACATTAGATTATTTAAGTAGAACCCAATACTTACATTTAAAAGTGTACTCCTGCCATTTATTTTTTTTAAATCCTGTCATCACTGGCGCACAATGAATTCTGTGGTACGTGAGGCCGCGAAGGGTCCATCTGTTTTATCCTTCATTTAATAGGAAACGAAGGACACATTTGAAGGAGCCTTTGAATTGGGACAGCCTTCGTCGCACCGTGGTGACGCAATTGGTCTTCGAATGCAGCCTTCGAAGGATGCAGCCTCTGAATTGAGACACAGCATTTGTGAATGGGTCACTGAATTTTTCAATCACCCGATTCAAACAGATTCATTCATCAACAAAACATCGCTGTGTTTTCTCGGAAATGCACAGCGGCTAAAAATAGAACAAAACCAGACAATAGTGTGCCTAAAACGTAAGTCACTTAAAATTAACTTCTTGGTTATTCATCAGTATCACAATAAGATAAATCAATATCACATTTGCAACCGTGCTGAAATCACGCATGTTAACCTGCTGCACCTCTGTGTAGTTCCTCGCACAAAACTATTTCTCACTTGCTGTGTTGACTGAAGGCATTTAAAGCAGCCAAATTACAGTGCAAAACTAAACTGTTGTGCAGTTTGGATGTATTTTGTAGTTGGCAGTTGTAGTTTTAATTCGTATTTGATTACACACTTGTTCATTAGCTTTGATCGGGTCATTCGCACCGGTGCAACCAAATATATTTTCACTGTCGCATGCTGTAATTTTGTTTGCACTGTAGAGCCCTGTGTGTATCATTATACATACTTACAGTAGCATTACCTGTCTCTGTTTGTGTCTCTATTTCACTCACAGATTTATCTCCGCTTTCTGGAGTATCAGCTGGAGAACTCAAATGAGTGTAAGAAAAACTTTGTTGCGATCTATGAAGGCAGTAATGCCATTGAAGATCTAAAGGCCAAGTTCTGCAGCACTGTTGCCAATGACATCACACTTGACAATCCCGTGGGTGTTGTTCGATTGTGGGCCGACGAGAACAGCAAACTGAGTCGGTTCCGTATGCTCTTTACGGTCTTTGCTGAACGTAAGCATTCACAAACCTTTTTACTTTCTGTAATTTTATTAAAATTATAGTTCACCAAAAAAAGGAAAATTCTGTCATTACTTGTCGGTCTATACACGTATGATGTTATTTTTCCATTGAATGCAAAATGAGATTATTTTTTTTTTATCTAATTTTCCAACTTTTTGGGTGAAATTTTCTTGGAATACATTATAACTATAAAAACCACACAAAAACCATCTTTAACTAAACAAAATCTGTCAGAATATTGTGCTTTAGTAGTTTGATAACCAATGGTACTAGATTTCAAACATGTAAGAAGTCCACCATGTGGACATTTAAGGGCATTACATGTTTGTCTGGCTTTCATCTCATTAAAAACTCTGTTTTGCAGCTCCGTGTTCGGCCAACGCATTTTTCTGTCACAGCAACATGTGCATCAACAATACTCTGGTCTGTAATGGTGTTCAGAACTGTGTGTTTCCCTGGGATGAGAAAAATTGCAAAGGTAAAAATGTGCTTTCACAACAGTTTTCCAACCAGTGTCGCTAATGTGATGCAAAAGCTTTCTTCATATCTTTCACAGAACTAGATTCCCTCGTTCAGGGCTTTGACCTCAATGAACTGATGTCCACTAAATGAATGTTGATAAAGCATGTATATAAAGCACATAATATTTATGCATACAGAATTTTTTGTCTATGAAGGATTAGACGTCATGGGTTCAAGGGTTATTATGGAGTCCAGAAAATGCCATGAGCCCTGGTTATGTGAAGGAGTAATAAGGATTCATGAATTGAGTTTTATTGTCATTGTTCTGATTTAGGTGGAAAATGTGAACTTTTCATCACTCATGACCCTGTCCTCTTCTGCTTTCTTTTGTCTTTGTTGTCCCGTCTCTCTCAGAAAAGAAGTCTAAAAGTTTTTTCCAGCATATGAGTAAAACTCATTGCACTGTGATTGGAGTGGCCACTGGTATTGTTTTTCTTCTTCTCATCATATCTGTATTTATACAGATGAAGCAGCCGAGAAAGAAGGTGACTATTCATATTGAGAAATCGGTCGGTGTCTGAATGAGTGAGTGAATGGGTGAATGTGAGGCAAATTGTAAAGCGCTTTGGTGGCCATTGGGTCTGTGAAAGCGCTATATAAATGCAGTCCATTTACCATATTGAGAAATCACCATTTAGAATGACAAACCAGCCTCCTAGGTGTTAGAAATGCACATTAAAGTTATATAGGTTTTCAACGTGAAAAATGTTCTTAATGTTTTATTCATCAGCCTCTTATATACATAAGCCGTTTGTATTTGTATTTGTAGTTTGATTTCCCTGAAAAAAGTAAACACTGTGGCGCTATCAAAACATTACTCGTGCTTTTGTTTATTTCAGCTTCAGCAAGACTGCAATATTGACTCAGCCAATGGTGTGACTTTGGGCCTGTTGGTTTGTTTGACCAATAGCAAGAGTTGATTTATGGAAAACCTTTGTTTTTGCAGTTTAATAGGAATTCACTAGTTTGGCAAATGAATTCAACATAATAAGTAAATAAACTGACTTTTTACTTATTACTTTACTTTTTACGTTTTTAATTCATGTTCCTGTTCTAATTGTTAATGATTCATCCGTGAATATTATTCCAAAGAAAAAAATGGTTATTTTCAAAAACTTTAATCAAAAGAACATCCATACGGGGTAAAACGAGGTAAAGCGATTATTGTCCCAAATTCCATTTTGCAATGATGTACATATTTTGTCTTGTGTTATATATACATATATACACACACTCATATTTACTTTAAATTACTTATCACCTTTATAATTCAAGTTTTTCAGTTTAACACGTTTTTCATTTATTAAGTTTAATAACTTAAACAACTTTCCTTTTGTCACAAATCCCTCTTAAAACCAAATCATATCCCTCTCTACTTTTTTTTTCTCATTGAAAATCCTTTTCACTCAGAAATACATAAAATTACTAAAGTAGAATAGTTTGTGAAATGGCATTTTACACTGATGTCAAGCATCAAAACCCTAGTATTTATTGGTGCATGGACGTTTAACTTGCAACAACATGTGACATTGCTAATATATATCTCCTGCAGGTTTTGAGCCGTAAAGGTTTATTCAGCACTGCAGAGATGCAGGAGGTGCTGGAGCCGCCTCAGTATGAGCTGTTCTCCATGCAGGAAGCTGAGCTGCCGGACGAGCTGTCGGAGGAGCTTGAGGGTCTGCAGAAACTCCGGCGGTCCTCCAGCGTGTCCCGCTGCGTCCACGAGCATCACTGTGGAGCTCAGAGCAACGCTGCCACCATTATTATGGCAACCAGACCTCATCATCTCTCGCAGGGCTCTGAGGAGCTGAGTACGGTTGTCGGGGCCAGAGGCTGGGGCAGTTTCCATGGACGGAGGAGCAGCTCGCGCTCGCACCCTTTCGCGCACGATCCGCACTCACACGCGTACAGCGCACAGAGTCTGCACGAGGCACTTGAAGATGAAGATCTCGGGCTGGAGGGACGTGTGATGGAAGAAATCGGCTACAATGATGTTTTCGCACGTGGACGCAATGTCGTGATGGTACGTAACCCTGTCCAGCAGCGTTCTCTCTCTATGGACTTCTGAGTGGAGGGTCAGAATCAGCTGACGCTTTTTACATCCTGTTTAAAAATACAATAATTTAATTCATACAGGGGGGGGAGCTAGGGGGGTGTGGCCACCATTGACCGAAGCTTGGCCACCCTGCTCTCAATTAGCCATTTCTGTCTTTTTTATCTTGACCAGAATTGAGTTTTAGACGTAGAAATGTCTCTTTATGACCCCAACACACGGGAACTTTTCAGGTGCGCACGCAAAGTTTGCACCAGTGCCAGGCGCAAATCTATGGGATCAATATCCCGCCAAATGTATTGTAGCTATAATAAGCGTGAATCAAAAAAATAACAAGCATGAATAAAAACTTTAAACGCATTAAAAAAAATTCACAAAACTTAAACTTGTTCATGTTTTCTTTAAAATTATGTTTTCCTTGGTTGTATTAGCTAATCTGTAATTTGCGCTCTCTTTCATTTTCTGCTCATAATTAATTTTTTTGTACGCTTGTGCTGTTTTTCTCTTCGCTCTTCTTTCCATGTTCTGCGCTTGCACTTCCAAATGTTGCAGTTCGAGTTTCCTGTAAATTAGGGCGGGCTTAAGGCTGATTTATACTTCTGCGTCGGACCTACGCCGGAGCCTCTACGCTGTAGACTACGCGTTGGTTTTAATTTATACTTCTGCGTCGTTGTCCGCGTTGATGCATGCAGAGGGAACATGTGAAACCCGAGGGAGTGGTTCAAGCAGACCAATCACAGCGCATGCGTCCGCGAAGAATTGACGCGTTGTTACATTTTTGGAGAGGTGCACGTCAGGGTACGCCGAAGGGTACGCGTGCTACACACAGCCTACAACGTAGCTACGGCGTGAGGTCGACGCAGAAGTATAAATTGGGCTTTAAGCGTCACCATGGTCCACACAGGGCTCGAATTTCGGCGCGGGATTGCGGGTATTGCGCATAATTCTAATCATTCCCGCAGGTCTCCCATTTATAATGCGGGAAGTTCCCGCAATCGTAATCCACACAGATTATAAAATCAAATCATTCTTTTAACAACTCTCTGCCAGACGCAATTTCACAAACAGCGTGAGTGTTCAGCGGTGCCGCGTCTTCTATCTCTTCTCTCAAAATGTGTTGTGCAAGGCAATTACAAGCGCTGCGGCGATAATACACACTCGCGTTTAGGAGTCGGGACTTGACGGAATATTCACTTGCACAATCGGGCCAGCAGTGCATCGTGACTGAAGTTTACCATTTGCAGTCTTTTTAAGTCTTACCAGTTTAAACAGTCAAGCGATTTTAAACTAATCAGTGCTCGCACGCTCTCTGAGATGATTTTCTATGCGCAGATTCATAGAAAATCCGCCTCAAAACAGCTGGCCAGTAACAAAAGTTATTTTTTACGGATTATATTGCTTTAACACGCAAAATTGTCAATTTCGGTCTTCGTGAGTACTCTAAACATAGTCGGTTTTGTCTTTAAAGTCCCTGTAAAGGCAATTCTAAAAAAAATTCTAAACCCATTATAAATGTTAGAAATGTATTGCTAAAACATATTACAAAGACTGAATTGTGGAGTTAGACCGTTAAACAGTTTTTCACCATTGCTATTTTCCGGATTTTTTGGGCGGGGCTAAAATGGGGCTCGATGACGCACTGGAGGCCCTGAGCTCCTGGACACGCCCCTACTTGATGACGCACTGAGGCCACTGAGGCTGGCCCCTCCCCTAACAATAGAGCATATTCGCATCAGTTCGCCGCTCAATCGTGAGTTACTGTCTGTACTATTAGTTACTACAGCCTACAGTTTACTAGCTAGCTATGCCTTCGACATGGAAATGCGTAGGCTACTACCTGGATGCGATCATGTACTAAACAGATCGGTGTCTTTATTTAAATTTCCTAAAAACGATCACATCAAGAAGAGTTGGATTCATTTTGTGAAGAGCCAACCTTGATGGAGAGCTGAGGATCACCGCCAACACCCGCCTCTGTAGTGATCATTTTACACGGGATACTTTCATAAACTTTCGTCGGAGAAAACTGGGATTCACTGATAATCCGCTGTTACTGGTAAATGGGCCGAACCGACTATCTCCCGCCTCGGCCTTCATCCTCCCGTCCCGAAAGCAGTATCACCTTATATTACCATCGGCAGCTTTCCCGCGAGTGGGCGTGGTTTCAGCGCAGCCAGCGGACACGCCCCCAGCGTTTGAGAGCAGAGAGAGCTGCTCATTTTTTCAAGATTTTGATAGCTTATTTTATGTACTTGCCAGCTTTTTTTTATCATTAAAATTTGGCTAGGTGGCTAATAACACATTTTTCTGTTGTGTGACAAACTCAGAACACATACTTAATTTTGACTTTACAGGGACTTTAAGCATAAAACGCATGCCAGTATAATGAACACAGGATCCGTGCACTAGCTCTTAAAGTGACGGCAGCCATATGTGTCTGTCATTAATTTTGTTGTCAAAACAACAAAATATAGCTTTAAGTTAAAGGAATCAGGATTAATAGCCTATGTATTTAATTTTTTCAGGACTAAAATACTACCCAGTGTTATTTTCCATTTGATTACTTTATTCAGTTTCTGTATATGAATATAGTGTTAGACCTATTCAAAAACTTTTCTCTTTGTCTTTTGTTTGTATTTTTATTCTATTGTATTTATTTTTGCTAGTTTTTTCACTTTAATTAAACAATTTAAATCAAGCTTCCTTGTGATGTGTACATAATATTACCCCATTGTAAAAATGCAATGAGCGCAAACATTTAGGCAAGATAAATGTAATAATTTTGTTTGGAAAAAATGTTTTAATGTGCACACTGGTAATTGGTGTTAAACAATACTTGGCTCATGATGTTAATTTGCTAAGGCAGCTCTAAAACATCCTGTAGTTTTGAAACTACATTTCTTTGCACAAATTAAGTTAAAAATGGCAATTTTACCCGTCTGAAAAATTTAGGACTTTGACCTGTCAACGCTACGCACAGCCTACCTTATATATATATATATATATATATATATATATATATATATATATATATATATATATATATATATATATATATATATATATATATAAAAAAATTGTTCCAATACAGACTAGGCCTACAGTGCAAAAACTACAAGACAAATATAGAGCATTTGTGGTACATTTCAGAGTATGTAAAACAAAGAACAACAACAACTACATTTTAAAATGAACATGACTTTGTAAAAGAAAAGAAAAACAAACGCACATTGCACATGAGTTTGATGTCTGCCCAGATGAAAAGATAGGAAAGACAGTGCAAACGAACTGGTAGTTCCACGAGTCTTTTATAGTTGCTTTCTTTCAGTTAAGCACATGTAGCCGGTCAATTTAGGCATTTGAGTTTTATTTTAATTTTATTTTTTTTATGTGTAATAAGAAATGTAGTATAAACTGTTAACTTCAGCAAAACTTGTTTGCAATGTACTATTTGCAATGGTTCCGGTCGAGAGTTCCTATTAATTGTTGTATGTGGGGCCTTAATTGGTGGGACACCAAAGGAAATTATATCGCTTCTCCTTTAAGCGTTCGCGCTCTGAAGCATGGTGTATGCAAACGGAGAAGCAGAGGTAGTTTTTCTCTCTCCTAATTGTCTTGTATTAACAGATTTTTTGTAATGTGATTACGTTATTTATGATGTCAAAACACTGTTAAGAGGTTATGTCATAATGTGTACCAGTGTGATTCGATTATTTTCTTTTGTAAGTTGCTCTTTTAACCGTGTTAAATTTAGAGCCTCGTTTTCACGTGCGTCTTTTAATGCAGGAATGAGAGAGTAGGCCTTCTGGTATGTCCCTAATTGTGCCTCGCTACTCTGTTTAAGGTATGTTTTTCAATTGGTGATCATTTATTTGACTGTTGTTATGTAATGTGGGAGTTTAACTTGATAGTTGTGTATCTCCAGTATATACTATGGCTAATTTCATACTAAATGCCTTGTGGTATATTATCATACAATGAGACTGGTTGTGTAAAAAAAGGGAACTTTATTATACACACAGTAGTTCAACAATCAGAGTCTATATAACATTCATATATGTGCATTTCTGTGGATTTATAGCATGTTTGTATGTTAACTTTCACAAATATGTTATTTACTTTCCATTTATGTTTCCTATGTATGCTGTCCTGTTATGTGGGGTAATTCAGCACCATCATTTACATTGTTAAATGCTATATATCGCTTCTCCTTTAAGCATTCACGCTCAGAAGCATGGTGTATGCAAACAGAGAAGCAGAGGAATGAGAGAGTAGGCCTTCTGGTATGTCCCTAATTGTGCCTCGCTACTCTGTTTAAAGTGAATAAACTCCAAGTATCCATCACTCCAGTCGTTGTGTGATCGTGTTCCCATGGTGTCCTGAGGTTACCATTTGAAGTCTGCTACACACACTCTTCACATACATGCCGAAAGAGCGGATGTTAACAGGGAAAAGAAAACACTCTGTAAAACGCTACAAATCAAAGTGGAAGTAAACACATTATAATAAAACAGCAGTCAGCGGTAGAGCGGTCATCTTCCTCTTTGCGCGAGCATTCACACTCTCCCTCTGCGTGCGCGCTCACATAAGAACAGCACGCATACAATAACGTACGCCATAGAAGAAGTCATCTTAAAGGCATATCAACATGTCATGAACACTACTTAACACTAGGTGGCCTTTACAACATCCTACCTGGCGATCCGTTACAGTTAAATACGCCATCTTCAAATATTTTGTTAAGTGATCATATAGGTAGCCTGGTAAATTAATTCTAAGACTAGATGTAGCTACAATATCACAAAAGATTAATGAAAATGATAGTGTACAGAGATTACAGAAACCAGGTGGATTTGATGCAGTGATTTATTAGGCGTAGGCTACATACTTATTGTGTTCATTTACATAGCTACATAATTGCATATTACTTTAGGTTTGATGTTTTAAATATAGCTTCAATTGTTAATACAGCAACATGAAAATTATTGAAAAGATCATGGATAGGAAACGTTGTTTCTGGAGTGCCGTTGTCATAGCGTCTACTCCGATAAAAACCTAGCAGTAGTATTAATAATCCTAAAGATGATGATTAGCTGGTCCAGGTGTGTTTGATTAGGGTTGGAGGAGCTAAACTCTGCACCCAGGACCGACATTCCCCTTCCATGTCATAGATTAAATATTAAAGTAAAACGGCCAGTAGGTGGTGGCAAGTTACTGTCTTTATGAGTGAGTCATTCATTCAAACTTCTCGTTCAAATCAGGAATTCTTTGATGAAACAACTGTTGTGTGGCTCGGAGGAGATCGACGCTCGTGGTGCCAGGGCATTGAAGGTTAATATGATGGATCGTCAGACAGGCACAACTGTGACAGGTCGTCGTCGTTAGGGTGACGAATTTAACGATAACGGATCGCCAGGTAGACATACAGTTTAACAGTGTCCTGCCACTGAAAGATTTTTGCCAGCTGAGCTGATGGTTATCTTCACCTGTAGCTACCATAGACAGTAAAAGAAATGGACAAAGCGACCCCATAGACTTCAACCATAGAAAGTAAAAGAAGACTTCAACGGAGAGAAGTGAAGTCAATTAGAAGCACTCACTTCCTGATTGCCAAGCAACCTGCGCAGGCTCAAACTGAGCTTGTCGACGTAGATGTGACGTGAGCAACCAGTCTCACAGTTGTACGTCTTCTAGTTGCTGTGCCAAGAGGAATCTGAATCATTCCCTTCCGAATCTTGCAGAGCCGGAGATCGTGAGTGTTAGCTGTCCATGAGCTCGTAGCAGGATCAACTTTACAACTCTCTATGGGCTTCTCCCTTGACTTTATGCCTCCACGTCCCCCCGATTGTGCGCGAGCTTCTACTTCTGTCTATACGGTAATTTCTGTACTGTGCGACAGAGTCGCGTGTAATGACGCAATCGTTAGCCTATTTTTACAAATAGGCCCTGTCCCAAATGGCACACTCCGGACTTGTGAACTTCCTCAGAGTCCACACTTCGGTGACGTCATGTAGTGCAGACCTATAGGGCCCTTAGCGCAGGTCCGCGAGGGCGTATTGAGAGGTATTTTTGGGACAGACTCGATCGTCACGCCGGAAACAGGAAGACGGTCTGATTGTTGTTATGGACAGGAGCTACAGGTTCAGGGAAATAGGCTGCCTATTGTTGTTGTTTACATATGACTCAGTAAAGCCCTGACATTCTGTTCTATTTATTTAATGAATCATAATGCGATCATATTATTCAGCTTGCTATTATTAGCCTATGTTTGAGACATCAACCACTGGTTGTATAAACTTGTCATAAAAACCGTAATGATAATTACACTTAAATATTTTCTTCTCAGCCATGTTAACAATCTCCTCCCATCCGTTGTCTGATTGGCCTTTCGCAAGGATTCCTGGGTAGTTAAAGTGCGTGGAGCCTGCATCTATGCGGGCTTCGCGGAAGACCGCTTCAAGGGTACAAAGGGGGCGCTGCTGAGCACACTTCAGAGCGTTAAAATGCTAAATGGGACGGCCTACGGACTCCTAGACTCGGCGAGCACGCGCAATTTAAGTCCACGAGACCGAAAGTCCGCATGAAGTGCGCCATTTGGGACAGGGCCAAACTGCTTCTACGGGGCCATAACGTAAGATTGTCGTGTTTCTTTAGAAATAAACAATGGACAAATTGAGTCTTTAAACGCCTCATAACTCTAACCATCTCATAACTGACTTTATAAACTGACTAAACCATCTCAAAAAAGACTTTATTGTCTTAAAAGTCATATCAGCTAAATGTAGTAGCCTACCCTCACCGCCAGATGAGGGGAGAAATCTGTGTTCAATACACACAGGACATGGAGCTGCTGCTGCATCAATCACGATAGTCTGTGTATTGGTTTCTTTTTCTTTTTTTCTTTTTTTTTTACAACCATTCAAAACGGTTCAAACTCAATTCCACTTGTCAATAAATGGCAAAGCATCCCTTCAAGGGAAGTCACAATATAGAAAACAAAAAGTACATACAGTCTTTCATTGACTAAGTTACTGCATCCAAAAATTAAACTATAAAATATCCAGTTAAAACATATAATATACTCACACGTCATGTTCAATCACGTGCAAACGCATAACCTGTAATCATTGCATAATCCAACCAAAATACATCATATTTGTGGATTTACTCTAATCTTGCGCCATCTCTCTGAGACCGCATGGTCTCCATCACTAGCATTAAATGCGCAACTAGCACAGACGACACACAGACGTGAACTTGAAGCGAACTTTTACATTTCAGTAATAACTAACTTATAAAACACTTTAAAAACGGTAGTTTACATTTATCAAAACTCTTACATGTCAAAAACATACTCTTATTGCATCAATGTTTTCCATACCTGATGAGGGGAGAAATAGACTCTGTTACTAACGTAACCTCGGTTCCCTGAGAGGAGGGAACGAGTATTGCGTAAGTAGCTTACGCTATGGGAAAACTCCTTTTCTCGAGAATATTAAAGTCTTTATGTAAAACGCATTGCAGCTGCACAGCTGACAGCAATGAGCGAAGGCAGCTCGGTCATTGGCTGTGCTGCGGCAACTTGCTCGTACCAATGACGGGGCGACTCTGAATGCGCGACCAATGAGCGCGCTTCGCGCCCGCGCGCGTCAGAGCCCGCCAAGATGGGCGTGGCCAAGAGCTATATATTGGGCGCCCCGTCATGAGAGTTCTTTAGAATCAATTCAATTCAATTTTTATTTATATAGCGCCATTACAACAACCAAAAAGGTGCACAAAGCGCTTTCCATAAAACACACATAAAAAAGACAGCAGTATATAAAAAATAGCAAGTTAAAGCTAATTTAAGCAGTTAAAACAAAATAGCTAGCACAACGACTAAGAACAAAACAAGTGGTTACGTGTTGAAAGCCTTCTTGAAAAGAAACGTTTTCAACTGCGATTTAAAAACCCTAAACATAGTTATGTTACGAAGGGAAGTAGGTAAGGCATTCCACAAAGTAGGTCCCTGGATGGCAAAAGATTGGCCTCCAAACTTTTTATATCTAAACTTAGGAATAATCAAAGAGGTGTTCTGAGAGGAGCGGAGGGTTCTGGCAGGTTGGTATACAGTGACCAGCTCGGATAGGTATGCCAGGGCAAGACCATTGATGGCTTTAAAAACAAACATCAGAACCTTATACTCCACCCTAAAACGTACCGGAAGCCAGTGAAGTGAGCATAGGACGGGGGTTATGTGTGAGCGTTTATGGGTATTGGTAAGGAGACGCGCTGCTGCGTTTTGAACCATCTGAAGACGGTTGAGAAGTGATTGGTTAAGCCCAATGTAGAGGGCATTACAGTAATCTAGCCTTGAGCTGATAAAGGCATGAATGGCTTTTTCTAAATCAGCACAGGACAGGAATGAATTCACCTTACTGAGGAGCCTTAGCTGGAAAAAGCTAATCTTAACGACTGCACCAATCTGTTTGTCAAAATGCAATCCATTGTCGAACGCAACACCCAGGTTACGAACAGTGGATGCAAACTGGGGCGTGGGAGGGCCGAAACTAAGAGAGCTACAAGGTGAGTCCGGGGTAAATAATATATACTCGGTCTTATCTTCATTCAAATGAAGAAAGTTCTGAGAAAGCCACCGTTTAATGTCCTGTGTGCAGTTATGGATGGGGTCTAATGCTGAATGATTGTTCAAAACTACAGGAAAGTAGACTTGAAGGTCATCAGCATAGAAATGAAACTGAACGTTGTGTTTTGAAATGAGTTGACCAAGTGGCAGCATATAAAGGGAGAACAGTATAGGGCCAAGAATAGAACCCTGGGGCACACCAGATGTTAAAGGGGCAGCTGAGGATGAGAAGTATACCTGAAGCATAACTGAGAATGTTCTGTTGGTAAGATATGACGAGAACCAGTTGAGCACCGTGCCCTGTAGACCCACAACATGTTGTAGACGGGCGATGAGGATTGCATGGTCCACGGTGTCAATGGCAGCGTTAAGGTCAAGCAGCACCATAACCACTGAGTTTTTATTATCCAAGGCTCTAAGAATGTCATTATGAACCCTCAGTAAGGCTGACTCTGTACTATGTCTAGACCTAAAGCCAGATTGAAATTTGTCCCTCATACCATGTAGATTGAGGTATGACTGAAGCTGGGCGAATACCAGCTTTTCCATAAGCTTAGCCAAAAATGACAGATGGGATATGGGGCGAAAATTAGACAGTACTGAAGGATCAAGGTTTGGTTTCTTAAGGAGCGGCCTAACAATGGCGTGCTTGAGAGGAGTAGGAACAACGCCCAAACTAAGACAGCAATTCATGAAGGAGACCAGGAAAGGGCCTATGATGTCGATGGCTTCTTTCAGAATCCTAGCAGGAACAGTATCTAGAGGGCAGGAGGTTGGCTTCAACTCATGAACAGCTTTTTTGAGATCAACAAAAGAAACCACCTCAAAATTCTTGAGCACACATTGTGTCGCTTGGGAGGGAGTAATGACAACAGAGGCTGGTATGATAGTTTGCCTAACAGACAGAATCTTATCAATAAAATATTTTTTAAATACATTGCATGTATTTACTGAAGCATCATTCAATACAACAGGGACTGGATTTATAACAGAGTTTATAGTACTGAACAAAATACCAGGGCGGTGGCTATTATTATTAATAAGCTTGGAGAGAAACTGACTTTTAGCTTCCTTCACGGCTCTCTGATAGGTGACAAGGCAGTCTCTAAATACCTCCAATGATACCTGCAGCCTGTCTCCTTTCCATTTCCGCTCAGCCTGCCTGCACTGGCGCCTGAGGGTCCATGTCGTCTCGTTCAGCCAGGGGTCCGAAGAGGCATTTGCAGACGTCACCCTGTAGGGCGCAACTGAGTCCATAATCCGAGAGCAGGTGATGTCGAATGAGGAGAGAAGAAGCTCTGGACATAGAGGCGAGGCCACTTCTACAATGGAGGTTATGCTAGAAGCAGATAAGGCGGCAGTGAAGTCCTCAGCTGTAGATGGAGTAATAATGCGGCAACGTCGGGGGGGGGGGGGGCAGTGGATATGGGTGGAGGAGGAACAGCACATATGTCAAACCGTATGAGGGAGTGATCAGAGACGGGAAAATCCAGAACCTCGCAGGATGATACTGTCACCCCACGAGAGATAATAAGGTCAAGAGTGTGACCTAGCCTATGAGTAGGACAGGATATGGACTGGGCCAGGTCTAATGAGTCTAAAAGAGCCTTAAAATCATTAGCAGATTTATCAAAGGGGGAACAAACATGAATGTTAAAATCACCACAGATTAAAATATTGTCAAACTTTGCCAAAAAGTCAGACAAAAACTCTGAGAAATCAGTTAAAAAACTCCCATTTAGTTTTGGGGGCCGGTAGATTACTGCACACAAGATTGGATTAGGTAGGATGAGTACAAACGTCTGCAACTCAAAACTGGAGTACCCTCTATTGGACAGTTGACGGCACTTCAGGGACTGTCCTTATATACTGGCTATCCCCCCGCCCCTACCCGTTTGCCGTGGAGTGTTCAGAAACAAATAGCCAGAGGGAAGGATTTCAGAAAATGCACTAACATCCCCAGGAGATAGCCAAGTCTCCGTGAGAAAGAACAAATCCAGATTGTTAGTGGTGATGACATCGTTTAGAACAAAAGTTTTGTTACTGAGCGATCTGGTGTTACATAGTGCCATACGGAGTGTAGTAGAGTTGACAGGTGAAGAGGACACAAGTGGAATTGGACGAAGGTTGTCTAGGAAAGAACCCCGAGAACGAGTACCAAATGATCGGCGGTGACAGGAAAAAGGAGCGCCAGAGTTGTCGGAGCTAGCGGGCTGAAGCCACCGATAGCATATACGTGAACGGCCAGGCCCTGGTTCGACACCACTCCTCTGCAACGGAGAATCCAGGTGAGTCCTTTTTCTGACGTGCAGCCCGCTTCTCCTACCCCGTCTCTTGCGACGCTTACTGCCTGGAAGTAGATAGACAGGATAGCTCAGGAACGGAGAAGTAGAAGTAAACAGCGGTGGAGGTGTTTCGGCGTTCAGGCGGTGGTTTGTTGAAAACAAATTCCAGCAAAGTTGTGCGATCATAAACAATAGTTGAAGAGACGGTGGCAAGATCTAGCATGAGAAAAAACAGAAGCAAACAGAGGTGCAAGTGGCATGCCAAACATAGCGGCGCCATCTCTTCTCAGCATTTCAAGGTTAAAACGACTGAAGCGAACTAACCAAGCACAAGCACGGCAGCTTACGCAATACTCGTTCCCTCCTCTCAGGGAACCGAGGTTACGTTAGTTACCGAGTTGTTCCCTTTCGAGAGGTCTCTCCTATTGCGTAAGTAGCTTACGCTATGGGAACACCATGCAAAACGCCGTGCGTGCTGAACTTCGCCTTATGACAGCCAGAGGCAGGTGCGTGAGCTGAAAAGCAAAGTTATCATCCAACTAGCCGGCAGAGGCGAGCTTTATATGTGGGAAAAAAGTACAGAGCGGCTAGAAGGCGCTCAATGTGACACAAGCACATACATAATCTAGATACGAACTCATAGTTCTACTAGCATCATGCTGATAGTACATTGGAATGCAATGTCGGGACCTGTAGGTTGTAAAACCTGATAAATGTGGACGGTGAGGCCCAGCCTGCCGCCGCACAAATATCCTCGATCGGTATCCCGCTCGACCATGCCCAGGAAGAAGCTACACTCCTGGTGGAGTGTGCTTTGACTCCCCAGGGGCGTTGAAGTCCCTTGCCTTCATAAGCCAGCGCTATAGCCTCAACAATCCAGTGAGAGATTCTCTGCTTTGAAACGGCGGAACCTTTCGTACAGCCGCCAAAGCATACAAACAGTTGTTCTGTCTGTCTGAACAGGGCAGAACGCTCCAAATACACTCTGAGAGCCCTAACGGGGCAGAGTAGATTAGCGTCGTGTTCGTCTGCTGGAGACGATAGCGTGGTTAGGAGATAACCTGTGCTCTGAAGGGAGTGGTGAGCACTTTAGGAATATATCCATGCCTTGGCCTAAGGACGACCCTGCAGTCGTTAGGTCCGAATTCTAGGCAGGCAGCGCTTGTCGCCCACTCTCTTGACCGAGGCGAGTGCCAGTAAGAGTGCAGTTTTGAGCGAGAGCTGTTTAAGGTGCACGGTTCGGAATGGTTCGAACGGGGGCCCTTTAAGAGCGTCTAGGACAGTAGCTAGTTCCCAGATCGGCACTGAGGGGGGGCGTGAAGGGTTCATCCTCCTAGCGCCCCTTAGGAGACGAATGATTAGGTCGTTTCTTCCCAATGGGCGTTCCATTACAGGGTCGTGTGACGATGTGATGGCCGCCACATATACTTTGAGCGTGGAGGGGGAGCGGCCCGCCTCCAGTAGCCCTTGTAGAAAAACGAGTACGTTCTTAATCTCGCATGTTTCAGGATTCAGGCCCTTGGCATTACACCAGTCACTGAACACTTTCCATTTCTGGCCAGATAAGCGCCTCGTGGCGGGCGCCCGCGCCTCAGTGATGGTTTTTAGCGCTCCGCTCGTGAGGTTCCTGGGAACCCGTTGAGGGGCCATGCATAAAGGGCCCACAGATCGGGGCGGGGATGAAATATCATCCCGCTGGCCTGACTGAGGAGGTCTGGCCTCAGTGGAATCGGCCGTGGTGCAGATTGCATTTGCATCAATTCTGGAAACCATGTTTGGTTCTTCCAGAGTGGGGCTATCAGAAGCACTGCGTTTTTCTCCTCTCTGACCCGACTGATGACCTGTGGCAGCATCGCGATCGGGGGAAAAGCATATAAGGGGCGGCTCGGCCAGCTCTGGGCGAGCGCGTCCGTGCTTTTTGTGAAGAAAAGAGAGCAGTGTGCATTCTCCTTGGAGGCGAAGAGGTCGACCTCCACCTCGCCAAAGATTCTCCATAACCACTGAATCGTCAGCGGGTTGAGAGCCCATTCTCCTGGGAGAACCTTGTCTCTGGATACCATGTCTGCCCCCTGGTTCAGAGCGCCTGGCACATGCGCTGCTCTCAGCGAGCGCAAGTTGTGCTGGGACCATAAGATGAGTCTCCTGGCCATTGAATGCATGGAGCTCGACCTGAGTCCACCCTGGCGATTTATGTACGACACTACCGTCATGTTGTCCGTTCGGACCAGGACGTGTTTGTTTTTTAGATGTGGAAGCAGGGCTCTGAGAGCCAAAGCGACCGCTTTCATCTCCAGACAGTTTATGTGTAGGCGCTTCTCCGGGTTTGACCAAAAGCCGGAGACAGGCCTGCCCTCGTAAAAGGCCCCCCATCCTATTTTGGAGGCATCTGTCGTGATCATCTTTCTCCTTGTTCACGCCCAGACTCATGCCTGACTGGTACCAGTCGGCGGCTTTCCAGTGCGTCAGGGCTTTTACACAGCCGTGGTTCGCTCTGATTAAAAAGTGGCCCGAACGCCACGCGTGAGTAGGGACACGGCTCTTGAGCCAGCGTTGGAGAGGGCGCATATGCAACAATTCTAGCTGGAGTACGGCCGATGCTGAGGCCATGAGACCGAGCATCCTCTGAAACCGCTTGACGGGGGCGCGCGCGCCCGCCCTGAATGATGTTGCAAGGCGCCGGATGGTGAGCGCGTGCTCTGAGAGACGAGCTGTCATTTGCATCAAGTCTAGAACTATTCCCAGGAAAGAAATCCTCTGGCTGGGAGATAGTATACTTTTTGCAAAATTGATTCTTAGACCCAGGCATTCTAGATGGCTGATAATCCAAGATCTGTGTGTTATTAACTGACTCTCTGATTGTGCTAGGACCAGCCAATCGTCGAGATAATTCAGTATTCGCACTCCCCTTCGCCTCAAGGGGGAAAGTGCTGCATCCATACATTTCGTGAATGTACGGGGAGCCAGGGACAGGCCGAACGGAAGTACTGAAAGTGAATCTCAGAAAAGGCCTGTGATGGGGCGCTATTGGAATGTGAAAGTAAGCATCTTTCAGATCCACTGAGAGAAACCAATCTCCTGGGCGTACTTGCGCGAGGATATGTTTGGTTGTTAACATCCTGAACGAGCGAATCATTAGTGCTTTGTTCAGGTGTCTGAGATCTAGGATGGGACGGAGACCGCCATCCTTTTTCGGGACGAGAAAATAGCGGCTGTAAAAACCTGCCTCGCTCATAGAGGGGGGAACAGTTTCCACAGCGCCCTTTTCTATTTATTTGCGCACCTCGGTGCGTAGAACATGTGAACACTCCTTTCTCACTTTCGTCTCGACCACAGTCGTAAAACGTGGTGGTCTGCGAGCG
This sequence comes from Tiaroga cobitis, assembly GCA_030578255.1. Lineage (NCBI taxonomy): Eukaryota > Metazoa > Chordata > Actinopteri > Cypriniformes > Leuciscidae > Tiaroga > Tiaroga cobitis. The sequence goes on from CM060608.1 coordinate 11,105,107, forward strand.
AATTGGAGCGAGTATCCGTGCTTTATTATATTCAACACCCATTTCGGCATATCTGGAATGTTTTCCCATGCTGCTGCGTGTACAGATATGGGATGAATACAGGCTAGGGGCGGGCCGCTGTGACGTAGGGACCCGGCCAGCGAATCGCCTGAGCTCGTAGCTCTCAGAGGTGCGGGCGCGCGCTGAGCAGCTGAGTGAATGGGCGCGTGTGTGATTACAACAGCGCGCGCTATGTCTGTAAAGCCCGCAGCCTGAGCTGGGGTTATGTTTGACACTGTAGGGACAGTGTTTATAAGTGGGGGTGCATAAACAGTGGTAGGCACACGCGTCACTTTTATAATGTTTCCCGCTTTTACTGGGGATGAATTTATAACTGTGTGAACAGTGCTTGTGTGTAGTGGTGCGTACATGACCGTAGGCACGTGATCTACATTCATGGGGCGTGCAGCCTGAGCTGGGAATGAATTTGGCACTGTTTTGACAGTATCTGGGAATGCACACTTTGTGGACATGTGAACCCTTAGTGACACAGGCAGAAAAAGACTCTTTTTGTGTTTTCTGTGTGTCGCCGTAAAAACGGTGTTTGTTTGCAGGTGAGCGAGCTCTGTGACTGGCCCATTGACTGCTGTATGGACATTCCCAGCCGCCTGTAAGGGGACTGGGTAATGTTTGAGATTTTGCAGAGAGAGTGGTCCGCCTTTTGCGAGACATGCACTCTCTCTTCTCATTTCTGTGGCTAGGAAGGCTTTCGAGGCTCAGGATTCAGCACAATCTTGGGCCGAGGACCCCGTCGCTCAGGAGGCGGCTTGCGGTTATGGGAGCGCGAGCGGCGTCGAGCGTCAGTCTGAGGCGCGGACTGAGAGGCGGTGGGGGCTGCTCTAGCCCGCTGCGGCTGTGGCAGTCTCTGTCTGCTCTGCGATGAGCTGGAGCGCTTAGGCAGGAAATGGCGTATAGCTTGTGAAGCGTTCTGGGCCTCAGTGAAGCGTTCAGTGAAACCTTTAACCGCCGGTCCAAACATCCCGCTGGTGGAGATAGGGGCATCGAGAAACGGAGCCTTATCCGCGTCCTTCATCTCCGTCAGAGTCAGCCACAGATGGCGCTCGAGAACAGTCAAATTAGCCATGGCGCGGCCAATAGACTGGGCGGTGGCCTTCGTGGCTCGCAGGGCTATGTCAGTCGCGCTGCGTAGGTCCTTGAAGGCTTCGAGTTCGGGGCCAGACTCGTCCAGGGAGCGGAGAAGCTTGGCTTGGAACACTTGAAGTACCGCCATTGAGTGAAGCGCTGACGCAGCTTGGCCGGCGGCGGCGTAGGCGCGACCGGCGAGAGCAGAAGTAGTGCGGCAGGGCTTCGAGGGGTGGGAAGCCTTGGCTTTCCATCCGGTGGTGGAGGGCGGGCAGAGATGATTGGCCACGGCTTCCTCGAGGGGCGGCGTTCCCTCGTAGCCTCTTTCCTTCGCGCCGTCCACAGAGGAGAGCGACGAAGAAAAGGAAGGCTTCAGACGCGCAGAGTTGGGGGGCTTTCCATGACTTGGTGAGTTCGTCATGAACTTCTGGGAAGAAAGGAGAAGGCCTTTGCCGAGGGGCCTGCTGGCGTCCCTGCAGAAACCACTCGTCCCGTCGGCTTCGGGTTGGTTCTTCGGGAGAAGACCATTCGAGCCCGAGGTCTTCCACGGCGATACCTCTTTGTCTGAGGCTGTTTTGTCTGATGCCTTTTAGTCTGATGCCTCTTTGTTTGAGGCTGTTTAGTCTGATGCCTTTTAGTCTGATGCCTTTTAGTCTGATGCCTTTTAGTCTGATGCCTTTTAGTCTGATGCCTTTTAGTCTGATGCCTTTTAGTCTGATGCCTTTTAGTCTGATGCCTTTTAGTCTGATGCCTTTTAGTCTGATGCCTCTTTGTCTGAGGCCGTTTCATCCGATGCTTTTTTTGTCTGAGGCTGTTTTGTCTGAGGCCGTTTCCGATGCCTTTTAGTCTGAGGCTGTTTGGTCTGATGCCTAATTGTACGAGACCTGACACCTGTCATTGTTTTTCCTGAGACCTGAAGCTTTTCAGTCTGAGGCGCGATGCCGTTTTGTCCAATGACTGAAGCCTTTTAGTTTGAGGCATGATGCCCTGTTTTCATATGTCTGAGGATGTAGCCTACTAAAATGTACACCGTAGCTACTAGAGAGTCTGTGCCGCGCCCCCTCCTCCAGCAGGCGAACACTCCCCAAGGGAAAAGCAATCAAATAATCGAGCGATTGATTGTCAAAGAAATAAACTCTTTAAGAAGAAACTTTAAGTAACACATTCACTTGTCTTGTCACGTCTTACATCACATCACATATTTATCTACTATTATTTATTTTTGTAACCACCACATAAACACTTTTCGCTTCGGATGCATAACACTAAACACGACTATACATGTTGAAACATCAAAAGAGTAAATAAAGATTCCAAATATGAAATACCAACTAAAATACAATCAATGTTGTTAATTATTACATCAATTTTTTTGGAAGATCAAAGCACGTCCAATTGTTCCACGATGTTTCACCAACTCTCTAGTAATGCGCATGCATGTATGACGTCACCAAAACACACCACCGCGCATGCGCGTAACAGCGTCCAGTACGTATTGGACCAACCAGCCATGTCATCGGGCTACAGGCTGCATTGAGGACCTCTTGTTATTGGGAGAGCACGCAAGATGGCGCCGTGAGCACAGGTGTTGAGACATAGCGCCCATCAACAAAGTTGAATTTAAGCAATAAAACTGATTTTTTATTTTATTTTAATCTGCGCCTTATTTGGATGTTAAGTGCTACTCGAGCGTTACGATTTGTTCACGTTTGAGAAAAATGTCAACTGATGAGAAAAGGAAGAATTCTGCGACGAGGAAAAATGAAATGGTTGTTGACACTGAGGCGTCGTCGTCGTCAGCCATCTCTGCTTCTGCCTACAACGTCCTTGTCGACAACTGTCATGATTACCATGATCTTGGTCAGAAAATTGAGTTTTCGGTGATGTCAGAAGTAGACTTCCCTTCGCTATCTGATACTCCTGTGAAGCCTCCCTCAATGAAAGGCCGAGGGGAGTCTGCTGACGACATTATTACTAAACTTTCTGAGCTCATCAATTCAAGGTCTGATAAGCTGGAGTCAATGGTTGCGGTCAACACTTCTCACATTGCCGGATTGAGAGAAAAGCTGAACTCCGTATGTAATGACGTGAATGAGGTGAAGACCAAAGTTTCTCAAGTCGAGTCATCACTGTTGAAAGAGAGCAATCGGATCGGCGCATTGGAGTCACGCATCACTGAATTGGAGCGGTATTCCACACGTTGGAATTTGAAATTACATGGCGTGTCAGAAAATATTGATGAGAAAAATGTTAGGAAAGTGGTTGGCATTTGTCAGAAATTACTGCCAGAACACTCTGATCGTCTTCCGGATGTGATTGACACAGTGCACCGTGTTGGTGTGAAGAAAATGAATTCTGCCCGCGGTATAATCATCCAGTTTTCTTCGCGTCTACACAGCAGCAGTATGGGCGGCAGCCAAAAACTCTGCTTATCTACGGGAAAACGGTCTGCGTTTCAGAGAGGATCTTTGCAGGGCTGATAGAGATAGTAGAGTGAAGTTGTGGCCATTAGTCGACGAGGCACGGAAAGCAGGAAAGCTTGCCTACTTTGAAGCTGGTCGGGCCTTCGTGGAGAAAAAATCTTTCCGCCAGGCTGAACTCTCTTGTGTTAAAGGAACACTCCGCCGTTTTTTGAAATGGGGCTTATTCACATTCTTTCCTACATTCAGATATGTGTGCAAATGCATTTTTGTCTCAGTGCATGCATTGTTTTAGTTTGACAGGGTCGGCGCTAGCTTAGCTTAGCACAATGAATGGAATCCTTTGTTGCCAGCTAATGATCGATTTATCATAATGATAACATAACAGGTGACACAGATTAATTAATGATGACTAAACAAGGGTAACAAGGGGGCGGGGTTAGGTGACGAGACAATGCAAGCACATGGCCCAAACACAAGGCCATGTGCTTGCACACAAAACACTGGTCTGTCATGATCCTGCCTCAAGACTGAAGAAACTCAAGGACACGAGGGCAGAATCATAACATATTGGGTTGAGATCTGGGACATGCTGCATTATCCTGCTGGAAGTAGCCATCAGAGGATGGGTACATGGTGGCCATAAAGGGATGGACATGGTCAGAAACAATGCTCAGGTAGGCCGTGGCATTTAAACGATACCCAACTGCCCTAAAGTGTGCCAAGAAAACATCCCCCACACCATTACACCACCACCACCAGCCTGCACAGTGGTAACAAGGCATAATGGATTCATGTTCTCATTCTGTTTACGCCAAATTCTGACTCTACCATCTGAATGTCTCAACAGAAATCGAGACTCATCAGACCAGGCAACATTTTCAACTGTCCAATTTTGGTGAGCTCTTGTATTACCAATCTACCAATTGTAGCCTCTCTTTCCTAATTGTAGCCTCTTTTTCCTATTTGTAGTGGAGATGAGTGGTACCCGGTGGGGTCTTCTGCTGTTGTAGCCCTTCCGCCACAAGGTTGTGCGTGTTGTGGCTTCACAAATGCTTTGCTGCATACCTCGGTTGTAACGAGTGTTTATTTCAGTCAAAGTTGCTCTTCTATCAGCTTGAATCAGTCGCCCATTCTCCTCTGACCTCTAGCATCAACAAGGCGTTTTCGCCCACAGGACTGCCGCATACTGGATGTTTTTCCCTTTTCACGCCATTCTTTGTAAACCCTAGAAATGGTTGTGCGTGAAAATCCCAGTAACTGAGCAGATTGTGAAATACTCAGACCGGCCCGTCTGGCACCAACTACCATGCCACGCTCAAAATTGCTTAAATCACCTTTCTTTCCCATTCTGACATTCAGTTTCGAGTTCAGGAGATTGTCTTGACCAGGACCACACCCCTAAATGCATTGAAGCAACTGCCATGTGATTGGTTGATTAGATAATTGCATTGAGAAATTGAACAGGTGTTCCTAATAATCCTTTAGGTGAGTGTATATATAGGTCAGAATGACAGAACAAGCAGGAAAACTGAACATAAACATATGAGACACTTAATGCATGAATTTATTGTCTTTAAAATGTCTATAAAAACAGCAGTGTTTCTAATAAGAATATCATAAACAGCTGCTTTTATCCATAACATTAGTTATAGGGACTATCACGTGAAGTGGTTAAGTGCTTTAGGCCACCGCCAGGTTCAAAAGGCACAATGGCAATAGTTCATGTTTATTGATTAGATGAACTAATCAATATTTATTTTGTTTCGATATTTATTTTGAGTCTGGAGGTTGCTGCAGAAAAATACCATACCTGGGCTGATCCCATATAATTTACTTTATGTGCATAATAGTTTTTTTGTGATCAAATGTTCACCATATAATTTGTCATTTAGGTGCAAGCTTCTAGATAAAGGACCTGAAAGAAATCAAAGCTAAAAGCCTCGCTCAAAAGGCATGTAGTGTTAAAACTGGATTTTAACTTCAATAAACATTGAGGTTATACAACAGCCCTTAGGCAGACATCCATATTATAATAAATACTTTTTTATAATAAAAGAAACATACAGTTAATATGTAACCAGATTATTTAAATTGTATTCATTTGTTGTGTAAATATGTGGGTTATATAAATAGATGGGCTTTGGTTCTCAAATCAAAATTAACACAAATCACACAAATCAAAATAAAGAAAACCAGAAAAAAAGACAATGGTGCAAAACTATGCTTAAATACATTTTTATTGTGGAATAAATTAAGTATCCCATAAAGCATTATGAAATAATCTAATGAAAATCATTTTCATGTGGCAAAAATAAATAAAAAAATTTTTACTTCCAGAACTCAACTGCTGTGCCCTGTCTACAACCATACACATTTCCAGTCACCTAGATAGCAAGAGGGCATTTTTATGAATTCAGCCTTAATTTATGTAATATACATGATCAGACTTATTGCATTTTTATGGCCCTTTTGATACTGCAATAAACACAAAGGCTAGGTGTTTAGGTGGTTTAGGTGGTTTCAGGTTGCACATAAAGAAAAGTGCATGCTGTGAACTCACCATGTGACATAATCATGACCCTTCTGTTCAGTACATATTTAACTGTTCTGTACTTAAAAACTTTATGGGATCACACTTTATGAGACAGATTTTTTTTTTTTTTTTTTTTTTTTTACAACCGTGGCATATGTTGCTTTGTCATTGTTAGGTACGGGATAAACTAGTAAAAACTTTCAGTCAAGAACTAGAAGTATCGGCACATGGCTAAGCAGACATTTATTTATAACAAAACTGCAGTTCAACTTCTGATATATCAGAAATACACTTTCCATATAATATCACTTTTGTAAATAAGGTACGTATGGTTTGAAAATAATCAACTAATAATTTGTATTTTTCAAGCTCAGCTCAGCTACTGTTTTATACATTTCAAGTTATGGTTTATATGCAGACAGCAATACAATTGCCTATCGACAGGTATCACAAATATATGTATAAAAATAAATAGAAAACATTTAAACAAATATATGTGGATACACACTAACATTTACATGATTTCATACTGCGATTTCATGATGGCTCATTTAATGATTGTTCAAAGAAGGCTCTGTTTGAATAGGCCATGAGAGGCAGACGTTCCCCCAGCACAGCATCTCTGAAATTGCGTCGTCTCCACGCATACACAATACTGTTCAGAAAACCCTGGAGTGACACTGACAGTGCCTGTACAACAACACATGGGAGATAATATACCACACCATTAAAAGCTCTGTGAATAGCATACCTCTCAAACAACAACAAAACGTACAAATCATATACTTTTTACTGGCGAAAGGTGGAGATGTTTCTAGTTTTCAACCGTGTCGATTGCAATATTGAGGTGTTCAGTGTTATTTCCACTTTACAGAATAAAAATGTGATTGTTCTCCTCACAAATCAACTGTTTCTTGTTTTTCACTGGCATGTCTCTTACACTCAAAAAAATGCTGGGTTGTTTCTGTAAAAAAATTGTTGGGTTGATTGTGCTGGATCAAAATGCTGGGTTGTTTGGGGCACTGTAAACACATTAATGGGTTGCTCATGCTGGGTAAAATGAGTTGTAAGGGGGTAATTCACAAATAAACAGCTGGTTGGGTTATTTTGACCCAGCAACCGGTTTATTCTTTGCGGAACTTTCTGGATTCTTCACTTCTGACTCGAGGAGGACTTCACTCGGAGGTCGGAGCAGGCAGTGTTTTATGGTAAGTTAATATGTTTACCAATATTTTTAACATTAATAATTTCACTGTTCAGCATACAGTCTTTGATATGGAAGTGCGAGGGGTAGGCTATAACGTATTTATTCTGTAAAACATTAGTAACAGCTAGCCGGTTAGATTTTTTGACAAAATGCCACATTGTAAACCAGCTATATCAGCAGCCTTAATGAAATATGTAGTTTAAATTTTAATTTCATCACGTAAATATCGTATTTATTGTGGACGTTTAGTAATTAAAAGTGAGGAAAGCGTTTTGAATGAACCCTTGCACGCGCAGTAGCCTATGTTTATGTCCCTATCCACAAGTTTCCTACGTCCCATGAGGCCTTGCGTCAAAAGTGGGTGCGTCTTCCGGTTCGGAGTAAACAAGCGAAACGTGACACTCATTCATTCATTCGACTATCGATTAATCATTCATATTTATACTAAAATGTATTATTTAATTTGTTTAACTTTTTATCAATTACAAATGCAATGAAAATACAAAAATACAGCGTGTTTTTCCACGATGAGTTCTTTATTACAAGATCAACTTGTGGCAGTTAAACTGGACATTCGGTTATGGCTAAACTTGAAGATATGCGCTGCGGTGCTCTGGACTGCCGGTGCGAGTCGGCGTTTTTTAAACAGAGACCCTTGTTTGTTCCTAAATAGTAATAAAAAAGAATCATGTTAAATAAAACCGAAATCGCGATACTCAGATCCACGGACCTGTGTCGCGGTCAGGGAAGGCAGAATCACGATACGCCCTTCCCACTCCCAGAGATATCCTTCCCGTCCAGATCCAATATAGCTACCATATCTTTACTATTTGTATTATTTGAAGTTAACATTATAAAATTTGCAGACCTACACCACAAAACTAGTTGAGGATAAATTATTTAAAATTGGGCGATTCCAGCATTATGGACGTGATATTTGCTGTCAAAATATAAATTCTCCGAAAATGCATTTAGGCTATTGAAACCTCGGTTTATATACATATATCATATCATATCAATAAAGGAGTCCAGACATTAGAAATATATAGCTCATGCATTTTGTATTTAATATGAGGGAAATACATGAGGGTGACACAAAAAAAAACTTTAACTTTTTGAAAGCACTGAGCCTTTATTTAAAGTTAATTTCGTTTTGTATTAATTGTATCTTAATTTCAATCAATGTTTCATCAACAATTTACCTGGATTTAATAAATAATAAGTAGCGGTAAATATAGCAGACAATAATCAAGACACGGAGGCGCTGGCGCCTGAACTGCAGCTCGTCTCAGAAATGAACCGAAACTCAGCGTCTACTTGCCTTACAGACCTAAGAAATATATATATAGCCTATATTATATTAGATATACTATGAAATGTTTACTGTGTGTCATTCATGTTCTGAATATGTTGCTTCACAGTAGCCTTCACTTAAAATCTTTAGTCCAAGATTGTTGGATAATACAATTTGCCACTGAATTAGTTTAGTCCGGTTATAGGCCTATGTACAACCGCGAACAGCACATGTTGTCCCTGAGCTCCGTAACGACATCTCTCATAAAGGTTTGCGACTTATTTTAAATAGTAAAATATTATCTGAAAAACACCTAGCCTCTTCGCTAAATAGCACACAAAATACCATTGGTATGCTACTTCCGCCGCCTGACCGGAAGTTGCACCCACTTTATTTTTTACAGTAGCGCCCCCCGGAAACAGGTGGATAGGGCTCGTACGTAAAAACTGCGGGAAAAAAGTCTAGTCTGTGTGGAAACTAAAGTCTGCTGGCACATTTAAGAAATTCTCGTCAGAAGAAGCGACGGGGGTAAGTTCCAGCACAGTCTGCGTGTTTCTTCTGTAATGTCTATGTCGGAACCAGGATCGTTTTTACCCAAAAAAATCAAATAATAACTGTATGACATCGGACGTGCAATCTTTACAAACGGCGACTGAGGCAATGAGAAATAAATCGATTTCATATTAAGCATGTTCTCGCCCTGAACTCATTATAAGTTGTTAGGACCTGAGGTAGGCCTACTAAGAATAATTTAGTACTACTAAGACAGTGGTCATGGATCAAGTGTGCGCGATGTTTGAGGCCAATAAATAGTTTTTGCTATTGTCACAACAGCGCCATTTTAAACACCAGGGCAGAAAAGTCAGAAATGCTACTTTAGAAATATGAATTGTTATATACAGCATACTATTTAAATGATAATGCAACTTTATTATGCTCATATTGTTTAGCTGATGGCTTTGAAGGTCCTGCAAACTCTGCTTTCCCCATCCATCTAACGTTACAGGAGAGGAGGAAAGGGCTTCAGACCCACCACAGAGGCTCAGAGGTCCTTGACATGCAACCTGTAAGTTTGATATGCTTGATAACTATGAAATTAATTTAGGTTTAGAATATTTAAAGGTGCAATCTCTGTTTGCAACGTAAAATTGCATTTTTTTTAAATAGATTTTTGTTAATTTTTAAAGCTGCAGTCCATAACTTTTTTTGTGTTCAAAATTTACAAAATGTTTATAATGAGCGAGTACATCATAAATCCATTTTCCAAATCGTGTTTTTGTCTTATCCTGAATCCCAGACTATTTTAGACTGCTAATTGTCTATTTAGATGTGTAAATATACATTTTGTTTGTTTTTCACATTTGGCCATATTTGGTAATGTTTGCAATAAAAAAAATATAAATACTTTCACAAAAAACTTGCATGACAGTTATATTGCAACACTCTAAGTGATTGTGTGTAATCAACAGTTGGGGACCAACATGGATGAATATTTACAAAATGACTGGAGCATCAGGGATGCGACGAGGGGGACACGTCAGACCGTTGCCATTGTTCCAGGCCACGTCATCGAGACCGAGTCTTTGCTGGAGGCTGGTGATCTTTGTTTCAAAGTTTTATTTTGTTTTTCATGTTAAATACACGAAGCAGTGTATCAAATTAATGGAAAAGAATCGTCCTCTGTCAAATGTGAGGAAAACCCTGTGATATTTAGTCGCATTGTAAATGTTTGTAGCTATTCTTAATAAATCAACACATCTTAATAAATTAAATCATAATCGTATAAGAGTTCAAATTAGTTTCTTATTGACTTTTAAAGGTGCATTGTGTAATACTGTATTTAGGAGGATCTGTTAACAGAAATGCAATATCATATACATAACTATGTTTTCAGTGGTGTATAAAGACCTTACTTAATGAACCGTTATGTTTTTTTTACCTTAGAATGAGTATACATTGTATAATTGTAATAATTGTTTACAAAAAAATATTAAAGATGTATTAAAAATGTAAAAAAATAAAATAAATGATTGAAATCACATATACAGTGGCCTCTCTGGTTTATTGTATTACAGAGACAATCATTATTTTACATTAGTACGGTAATATAAAAAAATATTTGTTACTAATTTTAATAAGGCAATGATACAGGAAATAACCCAGCACATGAGTAAGACTTAACCCAGCAAGATGGTCAATTTCACCCACTGGTTGGGTCAAATGAATGACCCAACAATATGGGTTAAATGGACAAACCCAGCACTTGGGTCAAACCAACCCAGCGCGTGTTCTGTCCTATAGTGACCCAGCGGCGTGGTTAAGGTTGGGTTATTTTTTAACCCTGCATTTTTTAGAGTGTAGGTGTTGAGGACTTGTGTATCTTTGAGCCTCCATTCAGTAACAGTAAAATACTTAAGTATTGTTAAAAACAGATACTCTAAGACTTTAAAATTTGCAAATTGACTTGCAAATTGTAATGGAGAAATTTTTGCTGTAAGGTATCACGCAAACGCGAATGTTGTGCGTGTCCGAGCAACATGCATTCCTGAATGAATCATCGTTTGAAAATGAATCGGTTAGGTAAATGATTCACTGAGTCGCTCATACAGTAATTCACTTGTTTTGTTCCTTAATGATTTATAATGTTTTGAATGAATTGGTTAAGTGAATGATTCAATAAGTCACTCATACAATCAGTCACTTGTTTTATTCAAGAATTAAGGCCAGTTAACACCAAGTATGAAAACTATAATGATAACGATAAGTTCTAAAAATCATTCTAAATATAAAAGCATATAGCAGAGTCTACTCCACACCACAACTCTAACGATAACGGCACAGAGAAACAATATTGTTGGAATCACCTTCAGAACAATTTTTTCCCAGCTGTTGAATAATAAAAAAACATCCAATCATAAAGACAGCCAATCATAATCTATTCCGTTTTAAAGAGCTTGAGCATTTAAAGCAGCAGACGACAAACCTGCTGCACGGGCTTAGAATAAACGGTTATCGTTCGAGACGCTAATATAGTTATCGTTATTGTTATCTTTATTTTTAATGTTCTTGCTGTGAAGTGTGAACCGACCTTTAATCAGCATTTTTTTAATGAATCGGTAAAGTGACCGATTTAATCACTCACTCATGCCGACCATATTTGAATTCGGAACTGCATGGAATGAATGAATTGCATACTACTCTAACTATATTTACCAAATCTTTATATGTCAGAAATAGTAGAGTAGTATGCAAGTATCCAAATTCATCAAGTCACTATTGTTCCTGAATGAAGTAGAAATTTTTATCTCAGTGCTTCCCAACCCTAGCCTGACTTCGTCATACTCATATTCTAGTCAGAATGTGAGTCTGATACTGCTCTATAGGGCTTTGATTATGAGGCGTGTCTTAACCGAACCAGAAAAAAAAAAAACTCTGCACTCAATTGGATAGACCTACAACCAATCAGAGCAACGCAGTATGTCAGCATAGTTATCAACAGAACTGCACACACGCTGGAAGAAGTAGTAAAATGAGTTCTCTTACGAGAGGTTCTCTCGTACTGCGTAATATCTTACGCTAGGGGAAAACCTCTTTTCCTCGAGACATTGAAGCCAAAAAATTGTCCTTAATTTTGAATTATTGCAAAACGCGTTGCAGCAGCATACAGACATAGGCAGGCGGCTCAGCGTGCCTATTGGCTGTCCTGCGGCAACTGCAGCAGCCTATCGAGAGCGGCCCTTTGGTGACGGTCCAATGGGGGCACTTCGCGCCCATTGTGTCACGCTCGCGCCCAAAGGGGCATGGTCTAGCCCTATAAAGATAGCTCGATGGGCTGATTTCACTGATTTTTCATCTCTTCAGCGAAGCTCTGCATCGCTGGATCCTGAGTGAAGAAGCCGCGCCGTCGAGACAGCTTTCTGCGGGACGAGCCTCTGCACTGAAGTCGCTGGCCTTCACCTCGCCGTTCCTGCTACGCTATCCGGCCCGGCGTACTATATATCCTTTACTCTGCTCTGTGTGTGTGTGTGTGTGTGTTCGCCCTGTGACCCACACGTCTATCATCTAAAAGAGCCGCGTCTTTTTAAAGATGCCATCCTCCTGTGGCTCGTGAGAGCCCCACTCAGCGATGGGGACCGCCATGTGATATGCGTTTCCTGCCTGGGAGAGGATCATGCAGCTCTCGCGCTCGCCGACGGCGGCTGCCCTCACTGCGAGCTATTGCCTATGGTGATTCTGAGGACTCGCCTGGCATTCTTCTCCGAGACTGCACTTCCACCCGCTACAGTGCCGCGCCGTAAAAGCGCCGTACTCAGCGGGTCCCCGAGCCTTCTTCAGTCCGTGAAAGCTCGCCGGTTCGCCCGCCAGCTTCACCAGCTTCACTCGAGTCGCTCACTGACGGATAACGCGCTCTGCCGCTTCCGCCATAAATGACGACGAGATAGCTGTATCTGTAGAGAAGCCCAGCTGCTCTATCCTGGCGTCGGACAGTGAGGATTGGGCGAGCTCAGTGGACCTCTCCCCCCTTCTGTCCACGAGTCGTCAGGGAAACAAGCCAGCATCAAGACCGCGCGGCTAGCTTTCTTTACGTTATAAGAAAGCTACCCCGCCCCCGCACCCCGTGGGCGTGCGTCACCGGCAAAATGAGGAAAGGGTGTGTTTTAGTCCCGCCGAGGCCGGACTCCATTTCTCAAACATTTCTCAGCTCCTCTTAGTTTGAGCGGCTGAAAATGTCAATATTGCAGCAATGAGCCTGTTGTATAACACGCACACCTGCAAACAAACGCCGACACACACAAAACTGTGATGACGTTCTCTTATTTGCTTGAGCTAATGTCGTTCCCCCCTGTGGCTCAGTGGCGGAACCCATAGCCTACGCGCGAGAGACCCGTGTTCGATCTCGGCTCTCGCAGCAGATAAAAATTTAGTCTCGCCGCGGCCAGACTTCCACCGAAACTTTTTGCTCGTTCAGTTCCAGAAAATGCGACTGTTCCAGTGTATTTAGCAGTAAACAAGCCGGTACCACCGCCCGCTTGCCTGCTCACAAATGCCGTTTCCACGGCGACCCAGAAAAATCATGCAAGCATTGTATTTTCTGGTATTCCGGCCACAGCCGATGGTGTTATGTGTAAAAAATGCCCACAGCCCAGTGTTCATTTCTACACACAAACACAGCCCGCCACGGTACGGGGCTCGCACAAATGAAATCGACGCATGTCAATTGTGCATTAAATGTAGTGAATGTGCCCCACAACTAGGGTTGGGTACCGAAACGCGGTGCCAATAGGGAACCGGTTCCGACGTAAACGGTAGTAACCAGACCGAATAAGAACGAAAATTTCGGTGCCTGAGTCTCTGTGTCATGAGGCGCACACACGCAAAGTCTCTCGCTCTCTCCCTCGTGTGCACACTATACGGTTTGGAGCACAGTCTGTTCTGTCTCGCATGCGTGCTCTTGCTCGCTCGCTCTAGATTCCGGGAGATTTTAACTAATTTGCGGGCATCAGGAAGCCGTTATCAATATGCGGGAGACTCCTGGAACGTCTGCTGATAGCGAGGGGATTAATGACGATGCCGAAGACAAAACGCTCCAAGGTTTGGCTGCATTTCACGTGTAAAATTACGCGTCAGAACGCCCTCTAGGTGATGGCGCGGGCGCCGCCTTGACGCTCTTACGTCGTCATATTATATTAGCGCGCGCATCATCTGCTCCTCAGATTTCTCTGCCGAAAAAGGAAGCTTGTCGGCAGCGCGAGGAGTTTGGCAGCGAACGCAGCGTCTCGTTCCCTATTCAGAGAACATGGGTTACACCAGTAACCAGAGACGTTCTCTTTCATAGGTTTACTCAAAGCTGAGTAGCTAAGACGCAGTGGGAACGAAATACCAAACTCGCCAAGCTAAGCGCTGCGTAACTAGTACAATGACCAGATAACTCATCAACTCATCTAACTTCAAGCAGACAAAACATGGGAACCTGTAGCCATGTCGATATTAGATTACCCTGATTGTAATCTCTATTAATCTCCAGTATTATTACATTGTTTGATACAATATTGTTTTATTTGATATTATGTAAATGTGAATTTTTATTTTATATTGGTTTATTTATTATTACCATACGTTACTTGTATTTATATTGTTTAAAGATTTAAGTTACTATTGTGTCCAGTTTGGCCCTGTAAATAAAAGGGTATTATTTTTTGACAAAGTGTGAGCGGTTTCGTTTTCTTAAGTACCGTTTCAAGCACCGTTTAAGCACTGGAACCGTTTAAAAAATACCGAGTAGGTACTGGTATCGGATAAAACCCAACCGATACCCAACCCTACCCACAACCCAGTGCCCACAAACACTACACACTGCATGTACCACGGTTTCTGTAAAACGAATCCAACACAAGTCTTCCTAGCCTCCTAGGAAAACGACGGTGTTCCAGTCTCGCCACGGCCAGACTTTCACCGAAACTTTTTGCTCGTTCAGCTCCAGAAAATGCGACTGTTCCAGTTTATTTTGCAGTAAGCAAGCCGGTACCACGGCCCGCTTTCCTGCACACAAATGCCGTTTCCACGGTGACCCAGATAAATCACATAAGCAGTGTATTTTCTGGTATTCCGGCCACAGCCGATGGTGTTATGAGTGTAATAAAAATGCCCACAACCCACTGCTCATTTCTACACACAAACACAGCCCGCAAAAATGCAGGGCTCGCACAAACAAAATCGCCTCATGTCGATTGTGCATTAAATGTTGTGAACGTGCCCACGTCTCAGTGCCCACAATCACTACACACCACATGTCCCACGGTTTCTGTAAAAACGAAACCAACACACATTCAGTCAGCTCAGGCCGACGGTGTTTCCAGTGCAGGAAATGTGCCCGCTGTCCCGTGCCCACATTCACTCAAAGACATGTTAAGCCCCACGGGGCTCGCCCCGCTCTCTCTCCTTCAGCAAACTGCTATAAGGGATTTGAGTGCGGCCAGGCTGCCCGCCGCGATCGGAGCGCCCCCCGCCTCACACACTGTAAACACAGTGTCTGCGTTACAGCACGCCGCAGCTCTCTTGCCGTCACTATGTCACGGCCAGAGCCCAGATCTCATTCTACCTCTAGCTATTCACACGAAAGCGTGGGCACAGCTTCCTGGGGTATCAGAATGGGTGCTAAACACTGTAAAAAGAGGCGATTCGCTACAGTTCGCTCGACGCCCCCGCCATTACACGGCGTGCCTCGAATCCACGGTGAAAACAGAAGTAGCACATCTACTTCGAGCCGAAATAGCGACACTATTGGGCAAAGGGGCGATAGAGCCCGTATCTCAAGCTCAGAGCGAAGGGGGTCTGTACAGCAGATATTTCCTGGTACCAAAGAAAGACGGGGGTCTCAGACCCATTTTAGATCTAAGACAACTGAACAGAGCGCTTATGAAACGCCGGTTCAGAATGCTCACAACCAGCAAAATCCTCGCGCAGATTTGCCAAGGGGACTGGTTTATGTCGATAGATCTGAAGGACGCTTATTTCCAGATACAAATAGCGTCACGTCACAGGCGATTTTTGAGATTCGCCTTCGAGGGCCAGGCATATCAATACACAGTCCTACCGTTCGGCCTGTCCCTGGCACCCCGTATATTTACGATGTGCATGGACGCGGCTCTCGCGCCCCTGAAACTTCAGGGCATGCGAGTTTTGAACTATTTGGACGATTGGCTGATTCTAGCTCGATCTCATTCAGAGCTCATAGAACACAGGACCATATTACTCGAACACCTCGAGAATCTTGGTCTCACAGTCAATTTGGCGAAGAGCTCGCTGTTCCCCAGCCAGGAAATATCCTTTCTGGGCACAGAGCTGTATTCGCTGTCAATGACAGCGCGATTATCGCCAGAGCGCATACTGAACATTCAGCGCTTCACAAAATCCTCTCGCTGCGGCACTATAGTCCCGCCCAAGAGATTTCGGAAAATGCTGGGCCTCATGGCCTCATCACCATCAGTACTCCAGCTGGGTCTGCTTCGCATGCGCCCACTGCAGTGGTGGCAGAAAGCACGAGTGCCGTCTCGAGCTTGGGCCTCCGGTCTGTTTCGCCTCAGGGTCAATCAGAAATGCGTCGCAGCTCTGAAACCTTGGAAGGCGACCGACTGGTACCAGTCAGGTGTAAACCTGGGGACTTCCTTGAGTGTGCAGGTGGTGTCCACGGATGCCTCCACCTCGGGATGGGGAGCACTGCACGAAGGCAGACCGTTCTTCGGCCTATGGTCAGAACGAGAGAAGCTCCTACACATCAACTGTCTAGAAATGATGGCAGTCGATCATGCGCTGAGGCGCTTCTGTCCCCGAATAAGAGGTCACCACGTCTTGGTCTGTTCGGACAACATGTCAGTGGTAGCCTACGTAAATCACCAGGGCGGCGTCAGATCCCGAAACCTTTACAGGCTGACAGAACGCCTCCTGGTCTGGGCTCAGCACAATCTGCGCTCTCTGAGAGCAGCACATGTGCCTGGTCACCTGAATTTGGGACCAGACAGACTGTCCAGGAACAATGTTCCAGCAGGAGAATGGTCTCTGCACCCACAGACAATCCTCCTGCTGTGGGAGACATTCGGCAGAGCGCAGGTAGGCCTGTTTGCGTCCCAAGAGAACGCTCACTGCCCGAAGTTTTTCTCCAAGAGCAGGGATGTACTGGCCCACGTCTGGCCCCGCTGCCCCCTCTATGCTTTTCCCCCCGTCTCGCTCCTGCCTCAGCTATTGGAACGAATAAGAGAAAATGGATGCTCAGTGCTTCTTGTGGCCCCGCTCTGGACAAACCAAGTGTGGTTTCCAGTCCTGATGCAGCTGGAGAGCACTGCCCCATGGCCAATACCGATGAGGAAAGACCTCCTCTCTCAGGCCGGGGGCTCAATTTGGCATCCTCACCCGGAACGGTGGGCCCTGCACGCATGGGCCATCAACGGGTACCCGCAAACCTCCCCGAGGGAGTGCTAAACACCATCACGCAGGCCAGAGCACCGTCTACCAGACGCCTCTATGCCTCCAAGTGGTCAGTGTTTGTTAACTGGTGCAAAACCCGAGGTTTTCCACCTACAAGCAGCGGGGTAACGGAAGTACTTTCCTTCCTTCAAGAGCTAATGGATAAGGGCAGGTCCCCATCAACGCTCAAAGTCTACGTGGCGGCCATAGTAGCGTTTACGAAACCTGTGTCTGGCCTGTCACTGTGGAAAGATGATCTGGTCATTAGTTTCCTAAGAGGAGCTAAGAGGATGAATCCTCCCAGAACCCCATCTATCCCCATGTAGGACCTTTCCATGGTGCTAGAAGCCCTGAAAGGAGCCCCATTCGAGCCGATTTGGACATCGGATATGAAACACTTGTCTTTCAAGACAGTGTTTCTCTTGGCTCTTGCGTCAGTAAAACGCATAGGGGATCTACAAGCGCTATCAATAAGCGCAACGTGTCTGGAATTTGGGCCTAACGACTCAAAAGTCATACTCAAACCAAGACACGGATACATACCTAAATCCCTCAACACGCCGTTTAGGGCCCAGGTTATCTCCCTGTCTACCCTACCGGTTCATAATTAGGAGGAGAGCACAGGCCTCCTTTGCCCAGTTAGGTCGTTAAAGGCCTACGTATCTCGCTCATCTGTTTTCAGACAGACTTAGCAGTTTTTCTTTTCATTCGGCGGCCACACTAATGGCCTAGCCGCCTCTAAACAGACCCTATCCAGATGGATAGTTAATACCATAGCAATGGCATACACTACAAAGGGACTGGAGTGCCCCTTGGGTGTTAGAGCACATTCCACCAGAGGCATGGCCTCATCGTGGGCGTGGTCTAGTGGGATCTCCTTACAAGATATCTGTATGGCGGCAGGCTGGGCCTCCCCGTCTACATTTATAAGGTTTTATAACCTAGAAGTTCCCGCCTTACAAGCTAAATTGCTGTCGGTTTAAAGTCAAGCACCACCTGCCCCGTCGTTCGGCGCAGAGTACTGCACTCGCTTGAGCACTGCTCAACGGGCTGTGAGTTTTTTCCCGAGGAAAAATAATGCCCATACTATCACTCTGTACAGGCTGAAGTTCTCTTCACCCTAACTGTGTGCAGCACTATTATAATAAATAGCCCTTCTTATGGCTAAATTATTTAGAATGATGCTTCTAGCCTCTCTTCTCGGACTCTCTGAGTTCATGGTGATTATGCACTATATGAGCCCAGGGGACCTGCCCTTGGGACCTTGGTGTTGGATCCCCGCATGCACAGCGTTTTGCATAGTGTTCCCCTAGCGTAAGATATTACGCAGTACGAGAAAACCTCTCGTAAGAGAGCGTACTCGGTTACTAACGTAACCTCAGTTCTCTCTAGAAGAGGGAATGAGTACTGCGTATCTTGCCGTGCCTGCTATGCGCTGGTTCGCTTCGGTGATGAAAAACCAGTGAAATCAGCCCATCGAGCTATCTTTATAGGGCTAGACCATGCCCCTTTGGGTGCGAGCGTGACACAATGGGCGCGAAGTGCCCCCATTGGACCGTCACCAAAGGGCCACTCTCGATAGGCTGCTGCAGTTGCCGCAGGACAGCCAATAGGCACGCTGAGCCGCCTGTCTATGTCAACGCGTTTTGCAATAATTCAAAATTAAGGATAATTTTTTGGCTTCAATATCTCGAGGAAAAGAGGTTTTCCCCTAGCGTAAGATATTACGCAGTACTCGTTCCCTCTTCTAGCGAGAACTGAGGTTACGTTAGTAACCGAGTACGTCAGTGTTGCTCCTTTTAGTTGGTCCTCCATGAGTGCGAGTGTGCGACCAAAGGAGAAACCACAACGACCACAGGGTTTTCATTGTGTCCCATCTTCTTAGCGACCATCGGAGCCAGCTGATAAATTAAACTTTTGCCGAAACCCGTAGGAAGGACGGCAAACACATCTTTCCGATCGACAAATGCCTTGATAATGCCTTAATTGCAGTTCTCTGTTCGTCTTTTAAAATTAATGCGCTGTCGATTTCTTTTACAACAGACGCGATAGTGGAATCTATACATCTCAATTCTCCAGCTGCAGTCATCTTTGAGGGAAACCAGTTCAACCCAAGCGCTCATTGATAACGTGATGATTACGTAACTGCAGATCATCTGTCCATCATCGTATAAAGCCCGCCCTGGCAATTTGATAGGCCCGACGATTTCTGAACCGATCATAATTACTCCTCAATGGATCGAGTCCAGACCGAATTTCCCGACCAAAAAATGTTGTGGGCGGGGTTCGGGCTGGCATCTAGGCTATCCCAACCCTGTTTTTTCATGGTTGAGTTCAATGACTCACTCATTCATTCAGTCACTTGTTCCGTTCCTGAATGAATCAGTGTTTTGAACGAATTGGTTGAGTGAATGAATCAAACGACTCATTGATAAAGACAGTCACTTATCGCCACCTACCCCCCCCCCCACACACACACATTAACAGAACATGCTCTAGTTTAGAAAATGTGTTTTACCTGTATAACATAGAGGGGGAATATATGTTTTATCTGAGATTGTGCGAAGGACAGACAGATGAGAACCAGAGCTGAAAAAATCAAAATATAACTTTGTTTAAAATGACAAATACAACCATTCATATTCAGAGAAATGCATATAGACATTACTGCATATGTGTAGCATTTGAGAACACGGGTGTGCTATTGTACTGACCTGGTGCCCAGCAGAAAATGATAACAAGGATCATGTATCGAGCCGAGGACCAAATCCCACCTGGATGTCTCTGTGACATTGTGAACATGCTTGTGTTCTCATAATGCCTATAACAGCTTTGTAACCTACAGTACACCACCTACAGGACAACAGACACATATTACAGGAGATTATTTATGTAAAATACCAACAGTGACCCCAAAAGTATCTGGACACTTGTCATTGCATTAGATAATAACATATAAAACAAAGTGGCATTTATTTTAAAGACACTTTTCAAGCAAAGCATGACATATTGAGTCCACCATTCATTTTCAGGGTAAGTGACGAAATTGACGAAAAATGTCAAATGATGTGATTTGTGAGCAGTATTATTCATAAACGTGTGTACTCACTGTGCAGCTGATGATGACGATCAACACACTGCTGAGAGTGAAAACAGGAATGAACTCGGCATGAACCTGATCCTGTTGGACAAAAGACAGCGTGATGGAACAGCTCCAGAGATTATTTAGATTTAAACTTGTTGTCTATACATTTCTTACCACTGTTGTGCAGGAGTCATTTGTGAGATGCAGGAAGAGAATGCAGCTACAAGAAGAAACAGACATGAATTTAGGTAATGATTCACATATGCGTATGTTACACAAGCTCACATAGAGAAACTCATCCTCACCTGCCACAGAACCTGGCGGAGGGCACCCTGCTGACGTGTGTCATATCAGGCATGTGGGCTGGTTCATTTGCTGGCACGAGAATAGCTTCCATAACTCTGAAGGTATTAATATAGACGAGGTATCCAATTATTGGTACAAGCCTATAGAAATTACATGTAGTAAGCATACAGATCATTACTTACGCATTGCAATCAATCATATTTACAGTTTAACATAGATCATATTTAAATGCATTTAAGAAAACTAAATGGAACTACTCACCATGCAATTACATAGACAAGACAAAATCTCCTCCTCCTGCGTGATAACTGTGACAATGAATACATAAAATATTAGCACACAATTAAATATATATATATATATATATATATATATATATATATATATATATATATATATCCTATAATGAATAAATAACTACAATTTTGATTCATAGACAATAATCAAAAAAGTGGGTAACTTAAAAATGTCTACATCTGTTTTCAATTTCTGTTTTAACTTTAATTTTAGGCAGTGTTATAGTTAACTAAAGCTAAAATTGAAACTAAAACCATAAAAAAACATTTCCATCACTTGAAATTAAAATAGCTGCAATAAAATATTTAAAAATAACACTTATTTTATTTCAGCTATGTTGCCAAGGCAAAATTTATCATGTTCATTTAGCTCAACTAAAATAACTAAAAAACAAAATAAAAATGAATAAAAACTATATAGACATATTAAAAACTATTAAAAATGACAAAAACACAACAAATTTACTGAAACTTGAAAATGAAATTTTTTTAAATAAAAACGAATTAAAAATATTTATAAAAACTATAATAGTATCTCAGTGATACTATTTTGTTTTATTTTGATCATTTCGTTGAGTGTTTTTGTGTGTTTTATTATACGTCTATATAGTTTTAATATTTGTATTTATTAGTTTTAGTTTATTTAGTTTGGGTTATTTAGTACTTCAAGTTAAACTAAACGAAAATGAGAATTTTGCCTTTGCAACTATAGCTGAAATAAAATAAGTTAGCTTTTTTATATTTTATTTCAGTTAACGTTTATTTTATTTTAAGTAACACATTTTTAATAGAGTTTTAGTTTTAATTAATGACAGTAACACTGATCTAAATGAACAGGATTTGAGTTAAAATATAATTTATAACTAAACCAGGTTTTAACAACAAATATTAGTTTAGTGTTGGGTACTTTTAAGAAATGTACTGCACACAGAGATAATTATACGTGACTATATAAAGAAAATACGGGAGGAATGTGGCACAGCCTGACATGTCTCAGACTGCGTCAAAAGCTGCGTCAACAAACATTCATAGCTGCTGTCATGTTAGGTAATACCAGTGACATTGATTTCATTTACATAACAGTGACAGCGACAGTACCGTATGTGAGTGTGTGCGTGTGCGCGTGTGTGTGAGCAGCAACCTGGATATGCTAACCTGGATTTCAAATGCTTCTTGCTCTGCTTTTTCTCTCCATCCTTGAAACGCAAGTGCGGACTCAAAGGCATAAACAATGACAAGCAGAAACGAGACGCAGTAGAAGGCCTGGGAAGAGACAGAGAGTTAATGCTTAAACAACTAAAGTTCATCACAGCTGCCGTATAGGTCCACAGTGAAAGCTTTAGACACACCTGACTAAATTTATGTTTAATATTTCAATTTAAAGGTGTGTGCTGCAATACTGGGAAAAAAGTGTATTTTAAGCAGTATTAAGAAATTTTTCCTTCCTACTGTTGTGGCCTCATATATAACAATAATATATTACAGGACAGTGCATGACTCAGTGGTTCTACATGTGCAAAGATGAGACTCTCCAATTGCTTTATGGCAACACACAATAATGCTGGAAATCTACAAAGCACTGAATGAACATCTGCTGTGTAACTCGACACCAAGATCTCACTGTCACTGTTAAGATGTTCATTTCTTAGGTGTTCAAGGAAGTTGTTGCATAACAAGGACATTATTCAGTAAATGCACTGTGTCGTGCACACACACACACACACACACACACATTAAGTGTGCACTTAGTATAAGTATCCCAATTGGAGATTTAAACAAATACTTTCATACTTTTAGACTTAAATTATTTTAACAGCTACGCATGATTACATGTTTCTGTATAAGTTTCTCACCAGAGACAAAGGCAATCCGTTGTTGCAGAGCTTTTCACTGAGTGGCCAAATTTCATAAGGCAAATTAATTATGGCAGTGCACATCAAAACAAGCGACGCCAGGAAATCTGCCAGGGCCAGCTGAAGAAGAGGTTTAGTCTGTAATACAAGAACAATGATAAAGAAACATACACTCTTACACAAAGGTTCTTTATTGGCATTGGTGGATCCATGAAGAAACTTTAACAACCATGGAACATTTCCATTCCACAAAAGGTTCTTTAGATTTTTTAAATGTTCTTCACTAAGAAAAAATGGTTATTTTAAAAACTGTTCTCTCATGGTTCTTCTATGCATCGCTGTGAAACCCCTTTTGGAACATTTATTTATAAGAGTTAATGTGATGAAGCATTAAAAAGAACATGCTGTATATTTGCAAACGGGGAGGCCCAATTTAAGGAGCCTGCTGAAGAAATATTTTTTACAAATGTTTAGGTGAACTTTGCAAAAGAGCACTAAAGCACAAAAGAGCACTAAAACAGCTAAAGCCTGTTATGCTGATAAAGAGAGATATATGCAATGATGTAATCAGAGGGCTTAGTTTTCATTGCGCACACTGGCACACTTTTAGCCAATATTGACCCTAACTGTAGACTTTTGCAGCAAGAATTTTGTTATTCAGCTGGGGAATGCAGATCCATCAAATCCATCATTTCATTCCATTTGTCAATTAAAAAATTCAGATTATGAATTTAAAATCTGCCCATTTAGAAGCTGGTGGTTTGATCAGATCTGTTCCCGCAAGATGAAATGAAATTTCACATTCGCATATTGACTTACCTGTTCATTGAGATGCCTTCTCTTTATAATGGACACCACCATCACAGAACAACTACCTATCAGACTGCAACAGAAAAAAAGGTCATTCAAGTTAAGAATTCTACTTTGTGATTTTAAAAAAGCAACTTCTGTCCCTGTTGCTCCATATTTCTACCTGATTTAACCCTAGTTAGTCCATGTAAATGTATTTAGATAATAATAAAATAAAATAAATTACTTAAGATGTTACCACATTAACTAACATTTTGTTAGTTAAATGTATTATTATTTGTTCATTTACTTTAAAAAACATGGTTGCTGTGGTTGGTCACAAAGCTGTATTGAGGAATTGTAAACCCACACGACATATTGCCATAAACAACATACAATTAAGTATAAAACTACAATTTGTATAATTAATAACAATAAGGCAAAACTAACTTTTAAAGTACAATTTTAACAAAAAGTGATTTTTACTGTATAATACAGTAAACAATGTGTGCTTCACATATATGTTGCCTCAGTAAATTATAAAAGCAATTCATACATTTTACATCTAAAAAACATGTTTATAGCCTAAATGTATTAAATGTTAAATGCATAAAAAAGGCATAACTCCAGATGCAAGTAGCCTAATGGTTTCTCTTTGATTGAAAAAGAAACCCACATACTTAATTTTAATGCATTATAGATGTATTATTTATTAAAAGCAATAGATCGTAAGCGCTTATTTAACATTTCTCATTTCCTTGGAAATGAACATATCAGTCGAATCAACTTTTTATTTCTCACCTTAAACTCAAGGTCGAGACGTAGATCCAAGACAAAGCAGTAATCTGTGCGTGCAATTAAGACGAAACAAAGAATATGAATAGCTATAAAATATTTTTAATAATAAATTAGTATACGTAATCAAATCGAAAGTTTAACGGTCATCAAATCAATAGCCAACTGTCTGTTTTTGGTTTAAATATTTTAAAGCAAATTGTATAGTGGCAAATAATGACATACAGTATGCTGTTTTTTCCACACTAAGTTGTATTCTCTTAGACTTCAAGTGTGATTAATTACCTTTTCTTCATCATCTGATAATCCACCGCTTGACTTCATGATAAAGAGATTAATTCCATGAACTACATGCCAGCTCGTTGTTGTTCTGTGTATTCTGTCATGTACATGTACAGTACAGCCGTCTGTCTGTCTGTCTGACTGACTACCGCCGTCTCACCTGGACGTTGAACCTCTGATCATGTGACATCTACAGTGAGTCTCACCTGTAGCTATGGCGCGGCAAGCTCCTTAAATGATTATATGATATATCAAACAGCTACTACTTATAGGCCTACAACTTTTAACATTTTTGGAAACTCTTTCAAATGGCTAATATAGTCCTAAACATCAATAATTCATAGCCTATATGTGTGTGTTGAACTAGCCTAATAATCTGTAAACTGTGTTTCTGTTGTGTTTGTGTTCTGTAGGCTACTGATATCTTACTCTGACCCTCACCACTAAAATTAGCACGCAGTGACCTCTACTGGTCAAAATGTCACGTGCAACAAAATCAGTTATCCAATGAAAAAAATAAAACTGAAACGTGTTTTGGCTATGGCATAGTTGGCTAGAAAGATTACTTAATTTCAAAATAATATAAAAATACTGGGTGATTGGTCCGGGGAGATAATATCACATTTAATGAATCCATTTAAAAAAACAACAACCAGCTTATAAAATAAAATAAAAAAGAGAATAATGCAATTCTAGTTTGTATGCTATCGCCATCATAGGCCCTGTCCCAAATGGAACCCTAAGCACTCGCGGTCTTCCTCTGAGTCCGCACTTTCGCGACGTAACGCCGCTTTGAATGTCGGGAAGAAGTCTGCTGTGGAGTCCGCATCAGCGCGGGCTCGGCAAAAGTGTGCATCAAGGGCGCAAATCGACCGCAGAGGGGGCGCTCGCGAGCACCCTTCTGAGATCTAAAAATGACAAATGGGACACACTGCGGTCTCACGGACTTAACGGACACGCGCACGCGGCAGCCATTGTAAGTCCACAAGACCGAAAGTGCACATGAAGTGTGCCATTTGGGATTGGGCCATCCACCAGACAGAATAAAAAGCACGTGGGCGTTTCAGAACATATCGGAAGTTATGAATAATTATGACATCACTGGCCAGAATGCGATTGCAGCAGGAAGTGACGCCAAGACTTCCACGGTGGCTCCTTTCTTACGTGGCAACGCGTCAAGCGACCGCGAGACACTGAGCACAAAGAGACAGAATATTCATTAAAATACGTTATTACATTTTCTTTATTGTTTCACTTGTTGATAGGGGTTCAGCTCTTCTTTTAAATCATCATGGGTCTGACCATCTCATCGCTGTTTGGGAGACTTTTCGGCAAGAAACAGATGAGAATACTGATGGGTGAGTGTTTCAAGTGCATTACACTTCTGTGTTTCTGATTTATTTGTGAGGTAAATATTCAATTCTAAGACTATATCGATATAGTATGTGAATGTAAGATTAAATAAAAGATGATTTTAGTCATTTCCTCATTGAAATTCAATAACCAATGTCATATTTCTTGGGCAGTGGCTAATGTTAGCTTGCTAGCTTCAGATAGAGCTTGAATGAATAGATAAAATCACACCATTGTAATGAAAATGACAGTTACAGGTGTTTGTTTTTTCTCTTTTTTTCTACTTATATTACAGTGGGGTTGGACGCTGCAGGTAAAACCACAATACTTTACAAGCTAAAGCTGGGAGAAATTGTCACCACCATCCCCACTATAGGTGAGATTACACTGACATGACTCACTTTCACAATGTTACATGTTTCATTTAAAACAGAAGCAGCTCATTATTAAATCTTATATGTGATGTATGTGAATCAGTTTTCGAGAGTCTGTTCATTTTGGTGATCAATATCTGTAATGTCACAGCCATTGCCTTTACAACTTCAGTGTGGGTTTTAACCAAGTGTTTTCAGGGAGAATTTGCACTTAAAGTAATGTTTTGTTCTGACAATGTCAATGTTCTGACACTGACATTAAAAGCTTTTATAATGGTTTTTATTGGTACAGATATCTAGATGGGTCCATTTGCCTATATATTACTAATTTATGCATAATCCAATTTATTGACAGCATATACAATTAATATGAATTACTGAAATTAAGTGGTTTTATTTTTAATCAAAATTCATTCAAATAATCAAAACTACAAAATATGATTAGCAATTATGATAAAATATTGTAGTCATTGGCAATGCTTTCAGTTGGTCTTTGAGCTGCCAAAAGGTGTAATGGCTACTGCTGTTAATTTTTACTCTTCACTAAGCCCCACCTTAAAAACATTACTGACCAATTCTACCTTAGTAACTGCTGCTGTCTGCCACATTATCACAAGCTTTTACAGAAATTATTAAAAAATATGGTCAAAAATAACTGTTGCAGAGTCACTCTCACTGTTTCTGAGCGAGCTACAGTAATTGAGGAACAAAGGGTCAAAATGTAGGTGCTGCCATTGGCTATAATCTTTTTATTAGCCAAATATCATCTAGTGAATCGCCATGGATGATGTATTTGCCTATCACTAATCAAAACCAATAAAATATTTTCAATATTACGATGCACCTCAAGTAAGTTGTTGTTGAACTGTATTTGTTTTCTGCGGATGGGCAGGTTTTAATGTAGAAACTGTTGAATATAAGAACATCTGCTTCACTGTGTGGGATGTTGGCGGTCAGGACAAGATCCGTCCTCTCTGGAGACACTATTTTCAGAACACACAGGTATGATTTTTATATAGGGTCATTTAGTTGGCGAAGGTGCCATTTATCTGTTTCTGAATATGTTTATCCAAAGCAACTTATAATAAATCAGTTACAGGCACTGTGCCCCTTCAGCAGCATCCTGATCTGAAGTCTCCTTTAACTCAGATGCTTTTGTGAATGTTATTCATTTGAAGCATTTTTAGGATAATTATTTTAGCTGTTAAATTGTTTTGTCCTCAGGGTCTGATCTTTGTTGTGGACAGCAATGACAGAGAAAGAGTTGCAGAATCTGCAGAAGAGCTTTCTAAAATGGTAAGCATTCCATTTAACCTTCAGATATTACATAAAATCTTTATCACGCCAAAGTCCCTTTCAAGGAAAGTCTGTTCACTCGGCGGCCATATTTGCAATGCCTCCGGGCAACACGAGTCTCAAGCTTCAATGGGAACCAGAGCTTCTAGCGGGAGCTGCAGTGACTTTACCAATCAACGATTGGCTCTTTTACTCAGAAGATGTTGCAGTTTCTCCCATTCATAATAGGAGTGAACCGTCATTCTATATCTAAAGTCCTGGATCACGCTCAAGAACCTGTCACTTTTTCAGTGACCTGAACTGAGATCACGTTACACAATGTATTTGTATTTACATGTGCATTTATGTTCTTGGCCGGAGCTTTACCAAAGTGTAATGACAAAGTCCATGTGTTATGTTTGTTAGGAACTTTGCCATTTGCCAACACACACAATGCCATTTCATTTCTGGGAATAATACTGCATTTTTTTCCCTATTGTCAAGTCATGTCAACTTTATTTATACAGCACTTTTTACAATACAGATACAGCTTTACAGTGATTACAGGAAAATAATGCAACAGGGTTTGTTTCGGCAGTAGAGCAGCTCTAGAAGAAAATAATGTCATTGCTTAAAGGGATAGTTTCCCCCCAAAAATTAAATTGTCGTTTACTCACCCTCAAGTTGTTCCAAACCATTCTTTCTTCGGCTGAACACAAAAGAAGATATTTTAAAGAATGTTGGTAACCAAACATTTGATGGACCCTATTGACTTCCATACTATGGAAGTCAATGGGGCCCATCAACTGTTGTTGAATATTATGTTGTGAGATGTATCCAATTGAAACGACTTTTCTAACAAGAAAGGGCGGGATTTTTTTT
Source organism: Tiaroga cobitis (assembly GCA_030578255.1). NCBI lineage: Eukaryota > Metazoa > Chordata > Actinopteri > Cypriniformes > Leuciscidae > Tiaroga > Tiaroga cobitis. The sequence continues at coordinate 11,133,937 of CM060608.1, forward strand.
CCAATTGTGAATTGATTGGAACACTGGATGACTGTAGTTTGCTATTGCTGTGATTCATGTGAGTGACAGGTTGTCGCACCAGGAAACGCATCTTCAAAGTAAAGATGTCGCTGTTAGAGGCAGGGGAAGTTATTTTGATTAAAGATTACGAGGGCACATGAATTTAAAAGAATGTGCATAATAAATAATTCAATGTTTCATATTGACTTTCATAATTTTTTTTAAATATCAGGAAAGTATTTATTTCTTACCCAAGTTTTTTTTTGTTATTACAAAATGGCCCGTGACTCTTATTGTTGTGCCCTGTAATATATAAATGTGTTGATTTATTGAGATTGTTAGATCAGCCTCATCATGCTCACTTTCTTCATTTATACAGTTGCAGGAAGATGAACTGAGGGACGCCGTGCTGCTGGTTTTTGCAAACAAACAGGATCTGCCCAACGCCATGGCTGTCAGTGAACTCACAGACAAACTTGGGCTGCAGAGTCTACGCAGCAGAACGGTACGCACACTTATTTGATTGACTCCAACATTCACTTGTTTAAGTAGTGACTGTATTTTAATTGTCCGTTGTCCGTTTTCCACAGTGGTACGTTCAAGCGACCTGCGCTACACAAGGCACCGGACTCTATGAAGGACTGGACTGGTTATCAAATGAGCTCTCCAAACGCTGATAGTGAACTTTAGAAAGACAGAGGGTGTCAGTTGATAGACTCTGTCCTGAAGAACTTGTGTGTGTGTGTGTGTGTGTGCGTGTGTGTGTGTGCGCGTGTGGAGGAGCTATCAAGTGTTCGGCATCATGTCTAATCTATCTTATCTGTCTTTTTCTATGCTGTATTCCTACTAATGTTCTTTTAATTTTTTTTTCCCTTACAAATCTGATTGTTTTTCAGGACTGTAAAATAATGCTTAAATTGCACGTTTACTTGATAACTGTGAGAGCATTATGGCACAACAGAGAGGAAGTTTAGGTGGAATTCCAGGTTGAGGCATCCCTATCATGCAAGTTTGGAGTAGTTGTAGCTTAAGAGCGAGCAAATGCCAGTCTCTGTGCATTGACGCTCACTCCAAAGTCTCTGTTGCAGTGCTGCCTAACCTGACACGCGAGTCGTAGGACTCGCCGCTCCATGAACATTCCATTTCATGGCAGTTCATTTTATTCCAGGAGGTTTTGTAAAGCTACACAGTAACTTTTTTTGCAAAATCCTCCTTAGTCTTGTTTCAGGGACTTTGCCTCCAACCGAGCTTTTAAGATGTTTGGAACAAAATGGTACATGAAGTATTGACAGCAATATGGAGTCGTCCATGATTGATTAGCCCAATGATATCTAACCGCCTTTGATGTAAAATACCTCCATTGAACAATATGTAAGTAAATGTTTTAGTTGAAAGCATTTGAACAGATCATAGTACCTTGCTTGATTTTTCTGAGGTGGATGGACATGGTGGATTGGACGGGGATGAATCGTTTCTTCAATCTGCTCCATGTTTCTTTTCTTTTTGCGTCGTATGTATGTATGCTGGCACCTTTTAATATCAATGATCAAGGTGCATTCGGTGAGAATTTTGTATGGGACACTCCAGTAAACCAATAAGGTTCCCCTTTCCTGAGCAGGATTTTCTGATCTTATACACTTCCCTACTGCGGCACATTCCCTACTCTTGCTCGAACTGTGCCACAAGGTCCACACCTGTGAGAAAATAAAGATCTGATAAAAACTGAATGGAAACATTGTATGCTGGTGTTTTTTTATTTTTTTTTTTCATTGAGATACTCTGGTTGCAGACCTTCCAACCTTTCGAAGGGATTTCCAATTCTTAAAGACCATTGCTATAGGCTGCATTATTGCACAGCTTTATGCTGGTTATCTCATTTGAGATGGATTAAACCTATAGATTGTTTATTATTTTCAAGATTACCAGTTGATCAAACTGGTTGTTTAATCTAATTTTAAATCACTGCAAAAAATCTAGTAATAAGATGGTTTACTTGCCTCACTTTCTTCAAATTCATGTTATGGGAGATAAAACCGAGATGCATGTTCAAGTTCAATTTACTTTATTTGTACCTGAAGGTAGATTTTGTTAATTCAAACCTAAAATAATTATTTAAGGTTTCCTCCAGGTATAATACAACATCATGACATAAATGAATTTCATCAGCTTTTTTGCTTCATGAATATGTGAAAAATACAGAAAAGATCTATCTTAAATATATTGCAAGTGTGCATAGATGCATGGGGGAAAAATTCCAAATAGAAGGGCAAAAAGGTTGATTTAGTCTAGTAATTTTGTAATGTCTGCCTGTAGTGATTACCTCACTATGGCAGAATAGTGTTCAGTTCTTTTTACATGTACAATTTTAAAATGAGTAGCTTGCTGCTGTTGCCTCGGTTGTTTTTTTTTTTTTTTTTAAATAAAAAGCCTGCTTGGTGTCCTGAATGTATGAGAAAGAAGTGGGAAAAAGACATATCATGTACCAACAAGTTATAATGCCTTCTGGATTTTATTGTTGATTTACACACTGCTTTGTTCCCACAAAATCCAGAGAAAGACTGGTACATTTCACAAACTGCTGATATTGCAGTATTTTTTAAGGAGGTTAATGTTATGATTTAAATTTCTTCTGGATATGAACCAAAGATATTTTTGTAAACTTACTAATTATTCTAGCACCACTAGGTTATATACATAACGAAATCATAGCAATAAAATAACGAAGGCTGTCGAGATGCCAAATTTTCAAATATTTAACATCGACAATATACCTGAGAACCAAATGTACTTTCTCATTTCTTTAATTCGTTATTTGTATAGACCACGTGCCGTCACAAAAAAATGTAACATTTTTTTTTTATTACAACCAAAAACAGCGTATAATATTGCAAACAGGAACACATGCTGTTAAATAATAATACTTGTTATTTGTATAAATTATTGATATCATTATTAATGAGCAGAAATAATTATATCAATACATAATTATAACAATTACACTATTACTATTATTCGTTTTTTAACAGTATGTGTACTATGAAGGTAAAATGATGTCATAATGAATTGCATGCGCAGGGTAAGATTTGTGAAAGTGTGCATAAGATTGCAAGCGTAAATTAAATTTGCGTGTGCAAGAGAAGATTTGTAAGCGTGTAAATCGCATATCAAGTGTAAGAAAAAAATATTTGCAGCATTTTACTGTTATTGGTAAGTGTAATACATGTATTGTGAAACTGCAGCTTCATGCTAACGCAAAATAAATAGGATCTGTATTCTTCTGACTTCCATTTTTCCGCGCTTACACTTTTGGCACGGTTTTTGCGCACAAATGCGGCCAAAAGCATTGCAAGCCTGTGAACAGCTATTTGCAACCGAAAACAACAGAGTCAGGGACTGCAAAACAGATTGATCGCGTAAAATCAAACTTTGTGTAAATAAATCAACTGTTGCAAATGTCTAAATGACTTATTGTGTACATGCGGCAAAAAAGTTCCCGAAATAACCCGATTTGTACAGTTGCGTCTTTCTTTTACCCGCGCTTCCAATTTTGGCACGATTCTCTCACTGAATGAGTTTTGCCAGGGCGAAGAGGAGGGCGGGTCCACCTTCATAATGCAGCCAATCAGATGAGCTTCTCGCTGACACTCGATTTACTCTTATCTGATTGGTTCAATAAACACGTCAGTCTTCAGAACGCATATTTATCTTCATTTGGCTCATTCTCGTTACTTTTAATGCAAACATACATGTTAAATAAATACATAAATCATGATTGTTTAATAACCTGTGCACCATTAGGTGGATTATTTGAGTAAATACTGAATTCCGAGCGGTGTTATTGGATTTAAATTTTATATATTATAAGCCTATCTGTTACACCACTGAGCTGATGTTAAACTTTACAACAAACAAACAAACAAACAAACAAACAAACAAAAAGAAAACATTGAATAACCATTTTTTAATACCGAATAATACCATTCTGATGCAGTGTTTTTCACATCATGTCTCTGTTCATGGTATTTAACATATATTTTTAAATATTGTCTTTGTCACAATTCTGATTACTTTCGTGTGACTGATCAAGCTATTATGTTGCTAGTATAATGAAATGCTTTCTCTGTGTCCAGATTTGACTGTAGCTAATGAAAAACAGATTAATTTCTGATAAATCTGAAACTGATAAATTCAACTTTAACAAAAAGTAGTCTTTAATAATTATATATATATATATATATATATATATATATATATATATATATATATATACCCACATGCAAAATCAAATGCAAAGCAACTAATTATGTCTGAATAAAAACCCAGCAGCCAGGGAATACACAGCATATGTGTTTATATATAGGGCTATACAGCAATCTAGTGGTTACACGATGGCATTGCAGGTGATAAATGGTGCATAATTTAGAGATGACCTTAAAATACATGTTAAAGGGAAAAATATATTATTATAACTAATTTTAGTAAAATAATAATAATAATTCTGGAATCGCCCACGATTAATTGACAGGTGAAATGATGCATGCAGTACAAAAAGGCCTACATTCAGCAACATCAACATTACAAACAAATCTGGCCTTCTGAGGAGGATGATGATGAGCAGGATCACAGTCTATGAGCAGGATACATGCACTGAATATACAGAAATTTTCTTTCTTAACACACCAGCTCTAAATTCAGTATTTACTCAAATAATCCACCTAATGGTGCACAGGTTATTAAACAATCTTGATTTATGTATTTATTTAACATGTATGTTTGCATTAAAAGTAACGAGAATGAGCCAAATGAAGATAAATATGCGTTCTGAAGACTGACGTGTTTATTGAACCAATCAGATAAGAGTAAATCGAGTGTCAGCGAGAAGCTCATCTGATTGGCTGCATAATGAAGGTGGACCCGCCTTCCTCTTCGCGCTTGCAAAACTCATTCAGTGAGAGAATCGTGCCAAAATTGGAAGCGCGGGTAAAAGAAAGACGCAACTGTACAAATCGGGTTATTTCGGGAGCTTTTTTGCCGCATGTACACAATAAGTCATTTAGACATTTGCAACAGTTGATTTATTTACACAAAGTTTGATTTTACGCGATCAATCTGTTTTGCAGTCCCTGACTCTGTTGTTTTCGGTTGCAAATAGCTGTTCACAGCAATGGCGCCACCAGGGGGTGGCCAGGGGTGGCCGTGGCCCGTGGCCACCCCTGGCCGACTCCTGGCCACCCCAATGGCCAGTACAAATTTTAGTAGCATCAGTCATGCATTTCATAAATAAGTCAAAAATATTCTTTAGTGAAAGAAGACGGGGAATTATGTGTCGTGGCGTGCTTTTTAAGTGCCAAACGGTTACAGTATACTGTTTCAGCAGCTTTTTGACGTGTCTTTGCCACGTTTTGACAAGCAGGGATGCAGACAGCGCGCTTTTCGGCGCCTCCCGATTTTTTCACTTCAGTTTGGGTGACAAAGTCATCTGAAGTCATTCCATAGCTTAATGTGAGGGACAGAAGTCTATTTACATCATTAAAGTAGCCTATACGGAAACTCGTTTTCCCTCCTCTGCGGCTGTCAATCATTCTCCATTCATGTTCAAACAGCGCGCGCGCCTCTTGGATGCACGGTAAAACTCTCCCCAATATGATATATTCACATTATAATGCATTATCTGTAGATAAAAGGCTGTAGATTTGCATAAAATTACTTTATTTTGTTGGAGTTTGTTGCTGTTTTTAAACGACTCACTACCGTGTGCTTGCTAGATCACACACATCACAAGGACTATGAATCGGCATCAAACGCACAATAAGTGGAATTCAAAACTGTGAAACAAAGGAACAAATCGCACTAGGATTTGTGCGCTCGACAATTCTTCGCTTTGTGACGTGAACTTTTAAATGCGCACTTATGCAGCGCAGCGCTGCACACTGTGACTCCATGTTGCTTTGAGCACATCATTCTGCACCCGCGAATCCCGCGATGCGCATACACGCTGTGTGCGCTCTGTTTTTCATGTTATCATGGGTTTGCGCACTGAAATATTGTTAAAAGCCAATATATAGCCTGCTCAATACATTTACAATAGGCATAATTTAATTCCATATTATTTCTTTGTAGTGTAGGCTATATATGCACTTCTGAATTCTTGACATTCATATATAAATATAAAATTGTGAAATGTATGATTGCCTGATTGAATTTTATAAGAGAACTAATAGTAATTTGTTTTTATTAACATATTTAGATTTTATAAAATTACTTTGCAGATTTTTTTCAAGAATTGCTTTTTGCTGCTGATTTATACACTCATTAAGTTTATTAAAAATGAATAATAGATTTATGTAATATTTAAAGATGTTAACTGTAATCTTACACTGCAAAATAATAACTTAAAAATGATTAAATTCATCACAATTATGTAAGTATCTGGAAATTTGCCGCGGGGCGAGGGCCCTTATATAATATATATCATTATATATAATATAATATATATTAGTAGGGCCCTACTAATATCATTAGTAACATTAAATATAACACAATAAACCAAAGTATATCAGGAGTTTCCTTAAGTCTTTCTGATAGTTTTCTACAGGCCGGTTTACTACAACAGTAGAATACAATTCTGAAATTATGGTTTATAGTTTTGGTGTGCCACCCCAAGATTTTAAGTGGCCCCATCTGGCCACCCCTATGAAAAATTTCTGGAGGCGCCACTGGTTCACAGGCTTGCAATGCTTTTGGCCGCATTTGTGCGCAAAAACCGTGCCAAAAGTGTAAGCGCGGAAAAATGGAAGTCAGAAGAATACAGATCCTATTTATTTTGCGTTAGCATGAAGCTGCAGTTTCACAATACATGTATTACACTTACCAATAACAGTAAAATGCTGCAAATATTTTTTTCTTACACTTGATATGCGATTTACACGCTTACAAATCTTCTCTTGCACACGCAAATTTAATTTACGCTTGCAATCTTATGCACACTTTCACAAATCTTACCCTGCGCATGCAATTCATTATGACATCATTTTACCTTCATAGTGTACTTTGTATTATTATTAAGCTGTTTATTTTGTTCTAAAAGCTGTCATTTTGAAAAAGTCGGAAGTGGCGTGGCATCATATCTTCCACGGCGGCCGTGACGTGGCATTACGCAAGCGCAGAGTCGACAAGGTTTCTTGACACCAGACGAGCATCACAACGCAAAACTTTAGACATTAGGGGTAATCACGTAGTTTTAGGTGATTTGTATCCTTCATCATGGGTCTGACCATCTCGTCGATCTTTAGCAGGCTGTTTGGAAAGAAACAGATGAGAATTCTCATGGGTGAGTAACGTTAACGTTATTAGCTAAGCTAGCGGCGTTAGCCAACTTTCGCAATTCTGTCATTCCCCAGAAAATAACTGATGAAATAGAAAACTAAAACTGACTCCTAATTTTCTTTACAATGTAGGTACATAGCTAAGTCAAGTGGGCATTTATATGTTGGCTAAATACTCTGCGATATGATCTCACAAGCTTTAAATTTGAATAATTGTACGTGATAAACAATTTCATTGTAAGATACTGTCAGTTCATGAGCAGGAACGGATGAGCCACTGCCCGTTTACGTTTAGTATCATTTATCTTCGAGTGAAGTGTAAATTATTTCATTGTATAAGTTAGTGTATCTTGTTTTTTTCGTGCCTGATACTGTGCATTTATGAAATGGTATACTACTTTTTCTCATAACTATCATGAAAACCACTTTATTATGGCATTATACTTATACAGTTTTAGTGTGTTTTGCTATTCAGTAATTTATTAATGAAAATATTCAGTGCTCAAGAGTAAGACCTCTCACTTTTTGGGGGAAAAAGTACTTTTTTGCTTCTAAAAAGAACGAAAAGTGCTTTCATTTAATTCATTCACATTTTTGACCAAATTTCACATTCTGAAATGCACGTTTACTAATAAAAACTCAACTTTATGGTTTTGTTGACTAAATACAGTATTAGTCTTTGAATAAGAAAGCTTTAAATAGCTATATATATTACCCCCTGGCACTTTTTGAACACTTTTTTTTTTTTTTTTACACCATTTTTAGTATAGGTTTCCATACTAGTATAGTAGAGTTACAGTTATGCTCTAGTTAATTATAGTCTAAAACTGGTACACTGTAAAACCACAATAAAGAGTAGTATTGTTTAGTTCATGTTAAATGTTATATCCAGTATATTTAAAAGAATAGTACAATCTAGTTTATATCCTTGGCCATTTAAGGACATGACATGAGCTCTTTTGAGAGTTTTAAAGTCACGTTACTGCTGTTTCTGTCTTATTTGAAAACCTTATTCCCATCATGCACTCTTGGTGTTTTACAGTGGGGCTGGATGCTGCTGGCAAAACCACAATATTGTACAAACTGAAACTTGGAGAAATAGTGACCACCATTCCAACCATAGGTAAGAAGACGGGACTGGTAAACATGTGACACCATTAGCTCATCTTTATGATCTCAGAGCAGTTCTCATGGATGGATTGAGGTCATTGGATTGTCTTCTGAGCAACAGTCATATGAGTATTCCATCATCCACTGGGGACAATTTATGAATTTGTGTTACTTTTGTCTCCCTTTATGATATGTCAACATCCACTGGCTGTCCGTCATACATGTGATTTCTGTGATTGCCTGATTGTCCTGTCTTGCACCACTAAAGATTTCTGCTTTTTAATGAAACACTGGCTGAACAGATCTATTATTGTATAATGTGTATTTCTGAGCACTGTGTTTCTATCGGGCAGGTTTTAATGTGGAGACCGTTGAATACAAGAACATCTGCTTCACTGTGTGGGATGTTGGCGGTCAGGACAAGATTCGTCCTCTCTGGAGACACTATTTTCAGAACACACAGGTATGATCTTGATGTACATTTGTATAAAATATTAATTCACTGCACACTTACTTATAGTTTCTTATAGACTCATTTCTGTTTTTCCGTTCATTCTTTTGTCCTCAGGGTCTGATCTTTGTGGTGGACAGCAATGACAGAGAGAGAGTGGCAGAATCTGCAGAGGAGCTTTCTAAAATGGTAAGCATATATCATTGTGAGCATCTCTAATGGCAGCAACGATTAAGGACATTTGTGGAAGCGTTTTGTTGTCTTAATGCGGTGAAGTTGCCTCATCAGTGTCTTTTCCTATGCATATGTGCAGTTGCAGGAAGATGAACTGAGGGACGCCGTGCTGCTGGTTTTTGCAAACAAACAGGATCTGCCCAACGCCATGGCTGTCAGTGAACTCACAGACAAACTTGGGCTGCAGAGTCTACGCAGCAGAACGGTACGCACATGCACACTAATGAGACCAATGTGCTCCTCTACTCTTTAGTTTCGACATAGATTTTGTGCTGTTTAATAAAAGGTATGACTGAGTAACGTCTAATTAACATTTATACACTAACGTTCAAAAGTTTGGGGTCAGTAAGATTTTAAAATGTTTTTAAGGTCTCTTATGCTCACCAAGGCTGCATTTATTTTAAAAATACAGTAAAAAGGTAATATTGTACATATCATTTATGCCTGTGATGGCAAATTTTCAGCATCATTACTCCAGTCTTCAGTGTCACATGATCCTTCAGAAATCATTCTAATATGCTAGTTTGCAAATAATAGGAAATGTTTCTTGAGCAGCAATGTTGAAAACAGTTCAGATGCTTAATGTTTTTGTGCATACCTTTGCATTTTTCAGGATTCTATGATGAATAGAAAGTTCAAAAGAACAAAATATATTTGAAATTGTAATCTTTTGTAGCATAAATATCTTTACCATCAATTTAATTCATCCTTGCCAAGTGATTTCTTCCAAAAAAAACCTTACTGACCACTAACTTGTGAACATGCTGGACAATCGCATTATCTTGGTCTGTTAGTCTGACTTGGCTGGCACGGAATAAAGTGTTTACATGACATTTAAAAAGATTAAGTAGAGTAAGCTGCTTCAACCTACTTGCAGGCATTTTTATTTTTTTACATTTTGGCTGATTTCTTCTGTCTGGGCTTCTTGCAGTGGTACGTTCAAGCGACCTGCGCTACACAGGGCACTGGACTCTATGAAGGACTGGACTGGTTATCCAATGAGCTCTCCAAGCACTAGTGGGTCTGCTAGAGGCGAGATGAGGTGTATGAACCAATGGAGAGGCAAGAGACTCCTCTTCGAATTTTTAAGTGTGTGACAGAACTGGAAGCTGGGGAGAAACCATCAAACACTCTGCCCTTGTCTTAGCTTTCCTTTTTTTTACAATATTTTGTTGCGCAAGTTTATCTATTTCTTTTCTTCTTTTTTTGTTTTAATTCCAACAAAAACAACTTTTAGTTTATTATTTTGCAAGAGGAACAAATGTTTTGAAGGACCTTCCTTCACTCTGACTTTTAATTTTTTCAGAAAGGCCTCATGCAAAACCAAAAACACTGGAGTCCCTGATCAGTGAGCAGGGTTATTGGTTTTGCTTTAGTGTCCTTAACATCTGACCATCATGTTTTAGCATCTAGCTGAGAACCTCTGTTAAGGAGCTCACTGGAGATTCTGTGGGGTCAGTAATATTTCAGAGCTGGTCTTTACATGTGGAGTCGTTGGGCAAATCAAAGCCATGCCTGTTCCATCAAGCCTTATAGGTATGCAACGTTGTAAAATTTGTTACATCACATTATCCGCTGTAGTGGCGTGGAGTCCTGTGGTCCTTCTGAACATTATCCTTGTCTGCATGAGTTTACTTCATTCTGAATCTTGGTTGGAATTCCCCACATACAACAGCACATGGCATGCATGGCATGAAAAGGTTAACTTTCTTTTATTAGGTTAGTTTACTCCCCACAATCCGTTGTTGTTTGAGCGACTGGCTTTACTCTCAGAGTCAAAGGGAACATTATGTTCTTCAGCCACAATGATGCAATGATAACATCTCTGAAGTTCTTTCCAATATAATTTAAAGTTGAAATTGATTGATGTGTTTTATGTTTGTCATGCCATGAGAAATGTTTTGTTCAGGCGTGTTTCTTGAGCTTATCATTATTTGTGACTGAATCTGACTCCGGAATGCAAATTAAATGTATTGATGAATTCCATGTCTGGTTGAAATGGTATGCTTTCCTGAACTGAGGTGTAACAGATAAAATCTATTTTACCCTATTATCATGACAAATTTGTTTGTGTATTATATGTATGATATTGTTTTAGAATAAAACATAATCGTGAACATATTGTGTTGAATGTTATAAATCTATTTTGCTCTTTAAATGCAGACTTTAAAATTCAGGTGTCCCATTTTTTGGGAGCAAAATCATTTATGTATAAACATCCAAAAGTCTTTTAATGTTTATAGTAATTTTCTCAATAACACAAATCTGTAAATTTCTCAGTTGTATTTCATCTAAGTTGCAATTATGCATCAATCCAGCAGATGGAACCTGGAATTAACAACTTCAGCCAACTCACTTATACTAAACTGTAACTAAAGTATTTGAAAAGGATATTGATAAAGAACACTAAAAAGTTCATATAAATAGCACTTTGTGTGCATTTACAATATTTTATATTTTGGTTTATTTTATAGATCACATCTCTATATATATACATATACTATGTTTGCAGCAGAGATAGAAATTAATCTTTCTAATTACTAGACAGTACAGTTATACATGACTCATGACCTCTGTGTATTGAAATAATTCCTCGAATGAACTCTTTTGAAAGTATTTTCATGTTCTTGTTTATTTTTGAGAAGCACTACGTGTGCTGTGAAACGCATTTTAAATGACGTATCTTCATGTTTAATCTTAGTGAATTTGGTAGAGGATTTAAACATGCACTCTGCTCATTCCTCTCCATAAAGGGTACATAAAAGTCATAAAAACAACTCGAGTATCTTTAGTGCATGCAATGAGAAACCAAAACTAAGAGCGGAATAGAAAGTTATTGCCACTGTAAACAACTGATACCACAGCCACAGGAATTGCCTTATAGCGTGCGTTTGTCTCTTATCAGTCATGATTAGATTTGGGTGTGAACTGGAGATGATTCTAGAACTTTCCAGGGCAACATCTGTCCACGTCACATGTAGGACTAGGATTAGAAGGGTGTTGAATTGTTTATTTTTTGAGCTTGGTCAATTTTGTTAGGTTTGCGAATAAACTCGGACGTCCATGAATCAGTTTTACAGGTCTTTGGTGATTCCTCTGGAGGAAGCCTTAGAACCTGCTGATAGCACTAATGGGTAAATAGACCTTAAGATACATCAGTGAACTGTTCATAGATAAATGTAATAAAAGCTTCCGTTACATTGTCGATTACATAATGTATAAATTGCAAACTCCATATATATATAAACAAAACCTACATCTGTAATCCCATTTTGCTGACCTTGTTTTGTTGTTTCATTGTTTTGTAGACTGCAATGTAATAACCACTTTCAAGGCCCAGAAAGGTAGTAAATACATCGCTAAATTAGTCCATGTGACTACAGTGTAGGGCTGGGCGATATGGTCAAAAAAACATATCTCTGTATTTTTGGGTTGAATTAAGGAACTCCCGCACACTTTCAATATATGATGAAGCCTGATGAAGGTCGTGAGACCGAAACATTGCTAATAAAATTTTGATAATATGAGTACTCGTATTTAATAGTATAGAATATATATATATGTGTTACTTTTTAAATATGACTATGTGGTTAGTAGTTGTATTTTACCTTATTTTAACAAGCCTGTTGTCGTAGGCTACTGCAATCAGCAGACATCAAAATTGGAGGAGAACGGAGAAACGGAGCAGAGAGAGGCCACTTAAAAAAAGTGCAGGGGCGTGTGCTTGTGATTGATTCTGCGAGAGTGAGGGCGGGGACTTGATTTCACGGCTTTACATCCTGCTCACTACTGCGCAGACGCAGGTCCCAAATATGTCAGTGCCATATCGGGACCATAGATCGGGACACTGGCGGCTTCACTTCTCTTTTTTTACAGTCTCACCAATGGAAGAGAAACCTTTAAAAAAAACCTTTAAGATTGCCAGAGAAGTAAGGTAACACCAGTGACAAAAAAATGCTACATGCGGTCATTGCACAAAAAATATGAAAAATCATTAAGCTGTCATTTATGTGTATTCATAAAGTCAAAGGGTAATCTAATAATGTGGTATAATTTTAAATGTTAGAAAAAGAAATCAATTTTAAGACATATTGCATACCAAATTGGCCTTTTGTGTAGAATGACCCATACACATGCAAACAAATAATACTTTAGTAATTGGGTTGACGGCTCAATATCTGAAAAGCCTTGTGTAAACGCCTTAATAGATCCTAACGAAATTTCGACTGGATTGAAGAGTGGTTTATTCCTTTTCTAATCCGATAAATAGAACATTAAAAAAAATAGGATTGAAAAAAGAAAATGAAAGGACTGCGCATGTGCAATGACGTTGAAATAGCGTAATGACGTATGACGCGCTGAATGAGCCGTTCTTCCTGTTGAATAAAGTGTCATATAAATAACTGTCCCGTCAATCTAGAATTCTCCGTTCACTGCGTCTGTGAAGTGGAGCAGGACGACATCCCACCAGTCACCAGTCCTTGTTTCAGATTTTCATCCACAGACGACTGGTTTTGAGCGCAGGGAGGGGCATTTTTACTGCGTGACAAGCAGCACAGAACAACGGTTAATATGCTCATTGTCTCCAAATTATGACCAGAAATGGATCAATATTAAGTCTGCTGTTTAAAACAAATAAAGAACCATTGTAGGGGAATAGTTAGGCCTATTATGCGCAAACAGCAGGAAACTCTGTTAGGCTATATTCGTGCAGTGTACGCATGTCAAAAAATATATTCCCATTTGAAGCTTGTGACATAAATGGGCACATCAACCCGATCACATGTTTAGCGTTCATGTAAACACTACGTTCGGATTCATCAATTGGAATGAATTCAGTCCGATTGAAACAAATGTTTTGAATGTAAACGTAGCCAATGATGAAGTGACGTTTCACTCATAGTTATCGCAAGCAGAAAACAAAAGAATAGGAAGTATCATCAGCAAAACCTGAAATGGCTCAGCGATTAACTGCAGAGCAAGAACTGAATGCTATCAAATATTAGTGTCACTGTCACTTGATGGTGGATCTGGTGTCAGCGATCAAAATATTGATTTAGGCCATTCTGAGAGGTGTTGATAGTATAAAACATCTGCTCAAACTGAACCCTTCCAAGCTCCAAAAGGTAACAAAATAAGCTTTATTTTATTCTTCTGTAATTGTTACTTTAATATCAGGAGAGTTTTATATTATCGCGACAGGTAGAGATCCATCCGTGTTAGATATAGATCCGGGTAGCTAAAGACCCGAATATGTAGGCTAATAATGATTGGCGAAACATTCATCCATTTAAGGGTTCAAGACAAATCATGAAAAACGATTTATATTATAATCTGTAACTAAATTGTATACTCAGTTTTCTATATGTATAAATGTAAATACAAATGTCGAATGAAATATTACAATAACAAATGTCTTAAGACAAGTCACTAGTGTTGCTTTTTTATTTACTAAGAAACTGAGCCTGGTAAGGAGAGGGAGGAGTTTATTAAGGAAATGTTGTAGGGTATTTAAGCGAGAGGAAGCAGAGATCAGTCTTTTCTATCCTGCAGACTCTGTTGTCTGAGATGGAGCGGAATGACTCTACTTGTATGCTGTGATCTAGTGTGCAGTCTGGTGAGTGATCATGTCTATTTTTTGCTTTTTAAAACTTGCAGCAGTAATAATTGCATAATGTTTTAATCGTTTATCTTTTTTCTGTGACCTCTTTACTGACAAAAAAGCAAGGGCGTTGCCCTTGAGGAATGTAATGAGTAAAATCTCCACCCGTTTGTCAAATAAAATCACAATCCATTGAAAAAGTTCTGTCTAGAGACATACAGTTTTATTGTAGTCTGAAGAAAACCGAAACTGAAATGGGGGAGGAAAAAAAAGAAGGAAAACACTTCCTGGTTGATAGACAAATTCTTGATTATTTGCGATTTATATGCACAGACTTATCAAGCTGATTATATGTATATTTTATTTAGTTAATAACCAATGGTATTAATGTTATTTCTCCGTCTCCTTTCAATTTTAGCTGCCACCAGATGACTGCATACGAGTCGAGACGTCACGCTGCCGAAGGATCTCTTTGACTTAAGTCATGCTTGCGTTTATTTTTTGTAAGTAGATTTCACTGTAAATTCTTTTCTTTTTTTACTGAGATCAGATGGAAGTTTTAGATAGAATAATAATGTTGTCCTTTCATGTTTTGATTTTAAGGAGGAGAGGTGGAGATCCAATCTGCCAAGGGATTCGGCACTCGGGTCCACTGCCCTGTTCTAGTGCATTCTCTGGCAACATTGGATGCCTGGCTGGGGTCCAGTGGACCTGGAGTGGACAGCACCAGGTCCATCCGTGACCTGCTGACGAAGCACCAGTACACTAGAAGCAACCGAAAGCAACCAAAACGCCGAAAACTATCCCCTAAACCTTTTTCCTTTGGTCGGCTTCTGGTTGTCTGTTGCTTGGTTACAGGTTATGGGGATGGCCTGCTGTAAAACCAACCATGTTTAGTAAAAAGGCTGACTGCAACTTTTTCCCAAAAAAATTTAAAATCAATAAAAATGGAAAAACCTGAACTAAAATGAATATCTGTGTTTTATTTTATGTGAGGAGTTTCTACGCAGTTTGGAAAAGTATGGAATTTGATTTGAGTAATTTTAAGGTCTGGAAAAGCATGGAAAAAAGAAAACCGAGTATGGAAAAATATTTTCATTTCCAGACTATTTAGTTTTCTATAAAAGAAAATTATGAATTTAATGAAAATAAATGTATCATACAAGAAGGTTTTTTTTATATCAGCTTAGTGATTGAATTCAAGGTGCACTTTTTCATTATGCAAAAATGCAGGTTATAAGCGTTTTAGGTTTCTTCTCACAATATTCTTAGCATCGTATTACAGAGCCTCTAAAAGGACCTTTGGAAAAAAAAAATATATATACAGACTTTCGTGTGTGCACGAGAAACCATTAATCTTAGCATATTTTAGCCACCTATTGCACCATCAGGCCATTTTGTGGTGTGGTTTCTTGGCCGCCACAAAGTATGCGTTAAAGCAGACCAAAGACCTTGAAATATGATGTACTGCCATGACGAAAGCAACAATTTTGAACAAATTTTTTATAGTATAAGGTTTTTTTATAGACCCTTGAACTTGGCAATTAGGACAATGCACACAGCCGTATTGTGCCATAAGCCCTTCCGTGTCATGGTTTCTCCACCGCCACAGAGGATGCATTAAATTGGACATTTGGCCTTAATATTAGAGGTACTACCCTACATAAGGAAAGGGTAATTTTGAGCCTTTTGTTTTCTTCATAATAAGATGGCAGTGACGCACAAAAGAAATGGGTTATAATATATTAGAAATTGTAGTGCGTAAGCACGCAAACAAATTCCAGTACGCATGTGAATAGTTTCTTGAGGGCATGAAAAAGTTTCTTGTGTATATGCAAAAGCCTGTATTTTTTTTATTATTATTTTATTTTAGGGGCTCTGTATGTTGTCACTTCACGAAAATCGCTGAAAAAAACCCATAGACAATAAAAAAATATTTACAGATGAGTGTACTACAGCCTATACCAAATATAAAACTGAAAATAATGCTGAACCATTTATGTAGTGTAAATTGCAGGTAAAATTTTTCACGAAGATAATGCAATGTGCTTACTAAACATAACGATAAGAACCGCCCACCATTGTTTTTTTAAATGTTTTTTATACCAAAATGCTGAATATAATATGAAAAGTTGGTGCGTTTTACAGTGGTTTTAAGCACGCCCCCTCCCTTCCACTAGGCTGGGCGTGACGTCATAAAAGGTACTCCAAGTTTTTACTGTTATTCCAGGCCTGGAATTACGTTATATTGGAGACCTAGCTAGCAAAAATGGTTAACTATTGTGTTTGTGCGGGATGTACGAACACATCAAAAACGGGGGAGAGGCTCCACAAGTTCCCCAAGGACAAATGGCTGATTCGTGCTTGTAAGTGTTAGCATAACTTACCCGAGGTAACGTTAGGCCTTAGATCGGGCCTAAAAAAATCAAGCAAGACCCTACCCGAGCCCGGTCCTGCCCTGCCCGACACATTAACTGTAATTATGAGCCCGAGCCCGGTTTAAACCCGATTATTTTTTTAATACGTGGGTCGTTATAACCAGAGACTATTTATATATAACTGACGTTCTCAACTACTTTCTATATTACTTTCTCCCGCCCGCAACATTTATGTTTTGTCCCGCTCCCGCCCGCAAAAATACTTTTTTCTGTACCTCCAAATACTTTCAAGTTAGCCTACGTGTCGCCACCATATACATCAGCATAAATGCTCCTGATCAATTATTTGTTTAAAAGCATTAACACACAAACCACTGTTATAGCATAAAAGCAAGCGGGCTACTGCGTGCATGGTTTGGCAGGACTGCGCGCAAAGTGCGCTCCCATAATAATTCAAAAGCTGACATCAGTTCATCGCGATCTCACACATCTCTGTTATTATCAATGAAGCTTTCATAATATATACACTATGTTTGTTATAATTAGAAGATTTGCCAGCATACAGAATTCAGCACTGAACAAAAAGTCAGTTTTGAGCGGTGAGGGGAGTCCATCGTAAATGCTTCTTCGTTCAAGAAATCAACACATATGTCTGTGATTGGCTACATCGCTCAACGCTGCAGACATTTTAGAAATAGAAACTCTGCCTGTAAACCGTTTCTATTTTGTTTTAGTTGCTCTCGTTGGTTTTCTGCAACAGATGAATAAAAATGTATTAGTTTTTATGTTTTATTCATAGATATTTCTAGTTTGCGGGAGTCCCGCGAATCGTTGTATTCTCCCTCAACCGGCACACACAGAGTGAGTGCATCACCGCCCGCGCTCCCTCTTATGACGTCATCACCCAGTTACGGTAAAAAAACATGCTACCTTTGAAGAAGCCCCAATTAATGTTATTTAAACGCATTTTAAGACAGAAATTTTTACATATATACACATTGAGCACTTTAATTTACAGATTAATTGGTTGTGGTGGTTAACCTGCAATTTACACTTTATATATGGTCTGAAAATCTACAGAGAGGTTTGGAAACTTGAATCTAGAAAAGTATGGAATTTTGAAATGGAAAATAGGAACCCTGGAGTATTGAAACTAATTTTGTTTTAAAGAATAACTGAGTTAAAGGGATAGTGAAAGGAAAATGTAGATTTATCACTCCCATGTCGTTTCAAACCTATGACTTACTTTCTTTCTTCAAACATAAAAAAAATAATTTCAGGGGGATTCATAAAACATTTGGACCCCATTAACTTCCATTGTTCCATTTTGTTTGGTTTACCTTGTAATCGGAGTTTTAAACATGCAGATGTCAATGACATTTTATCATCCACATTTATAAACATTATCTTTATAATGCTTCATAATTCTTCATATCTTCATAATTCAGAGCAGATTCGAAAGTGACCTGCGTATTCTGTGGCCAAGGGTCTAAACAAAACCTGACACCACAGAAACCCTGCTGATTTCAAACAGAGAATGAAATCCTAAAATAGCATAAAGCAACAGAAACACTTTACAATATAGTCTCATTTGCTCATCTGTTGTGCATTCATGTTAGTTCACATTCACAGACACAATGTTTAATTTGCAATGGCCATCAATTAACATTAATAAATTATGTAAACGTATTCTTCCATATTAGTTCATGGTAATGCTAGTAATCGTAACAAATGGAACCTTAGTATTAAAATTACTGGTAAGTACTGTTTAAATTTTTTTTAGAAATCGTGTTAGGGAGAGAGCTGTTGAAATCATTTCCTGATATACCAATTTTTAATATTCTCAAACAATATATATAATAAAATAAAAGTTCAGAACCGGTCAGAAACATGTGTTATCTCAGCAAAGAAGAGTTAATTTTAGTGGATGTTATATTAACTAATGAAGTATTAACAAAAATGCTGTCATTCACCAAGAATAACAAACCCGTCCTGTAGAGGGATGGGCAGACAGAAGAACAGAAACTTACAGAGAAAGAGAAACCTATGAAAACCAGGGCAACAGCAGTTCTCAGATCAGTTGAGGGCGGGATATTGGCAACAGTGTACCAGTATAAATTAAAGCGACACATTGATGACACTTCATGAGAGCCTCTTGCTGACGGATTAGCAGGGTAAGAGATCATTTCTCACAATTATTATTATGATTATTAGAATAATCTATTCCCTAAAATTTTTCCTAAAGTGTTTTCTATCATCACAATTTTGTAATGCAAAATGTATCACTGTGTAACCTGGAATCTGAATCCTCTTAACAGTCTGGTGGTTCCTCTGTGGGAGACGCCATGAAACCTTGAGTGATCTCGTCGCACTAATATGTGAGTAGACTATACTGAATATTTCAAACTTTTTTTTTTAGATACTGTAAAAGACATTAGTGAACTAAACAAACAAACCTCACAATGTTACATCTAAACGACTTCTTTCAAATGCAATATTGTAATATAATTGTACCACATGTTGGTATTTGAAACCATATGCAGTTCCTGTCTCTGAATGATTTTATTGTTCGTTGTAGCATCATGAAGGAGGCGGATCTCATGTAAATCCTCGCTGCCACGGGCGGGGTCATCTGGCCCAGCACCATTCAGAGGGGAAACTCTCTACCTCTGTTTTGAGTTGGTGTCCAGATGCGCAGAGGCCAGCACCGTATTTTTACGAAGCCTGACATCTTGGATGAAGCCTCAAGTCTACAAAGTGAAAAAGAAACCAGACAACAAGTCGTACCATTGCATGTAATGCTAAAAATGAACCTTAAGTGAACCATTCTGCATTGCTTGGTTCAGTTGGTCCGGGGCCCAGCTCATAAAACAAATAGCCCCGGAACAAAATGTAACAATAAATAAAGAATAAATAAAAATAGCAAAATTCGCAACAACTTCATATTGTACTGTTGTTGTTTTTTTGCCAATGTTTGATGAATTTGTAACTTACCATAGCATTTTTTTTTTAGATATTGCAATTAAAGAAAATTCAAAAATGAAATCAATGGTGAAACAGTACATCAATATAAACAGTGTAAATTATATAAAATATTGATGCTGTGATGGATTTTTTAATTAATCATAACTAAAATTTATTTTTATTTCAGGAATAACATTCAAATGCTTTTGAATCCTAAATGTTTCCAAACCCTTTGGGGGAAAAAAAAACTCAGCCAGGGTGTGTGTTAGGGGTGTAAATATTAATCGATTCGTATCGATGCATCGATTTTACAGCCGACGATTCAATGCATCGATGCGTCCGCAAGAG
Organism: Tiaroga cobitis; assembly: GCA_030578255.1. Lineage (NCBI taxonomy): Eukaryota > Metazoa > Chordata > Actinopteri > Cypriniformes > Leuciscidae > Tiaroga > Tiaroga cobitis. Next base: position 11,154,349 of record CM060608.1, read on the forward strand.
TATCGATTAATGTGTTTGTTTTGCCGCCTGTCTATTTTCAGCATCCGCTCATATGCGTACAAACGATTGTTGTTATGCACTGGGCTAACGTTAGTTAGTCACCGAACTAAACTGCCAGTGTGAATGCACCCTCAGTCACTTAGTCGGCGAATTCCAAGCTAGCAGTTACGAACGTAAACAAACAGGCGCTAACGTGTACAAAAGGCTACTTCAACAGCTTACTTGAAAAGTCTAGGGTGCTTTCACACCAACTCGAAACGGGCACGGTTCGCATGAAAAATCGCTAATTATGTAAACGCTGTCTGTCATGCGGACCCGGGTGGGCACTGGGGTACCCGAGACTGCCTGGAGGAGGTGCGCTGAGTTCGGTTGCACTCGAACCGTGCCGCGGCTCACGTGAATGTGAAAGCATCACGGACTCGGGTGCGGACTTGTTCAGAAAGTAAGTGACCTGCGCATGCTTTTTAGCTGATTATGATGTATTTAGTTAAATAAAACACATGTAAGGGATGAAAGTGTTGATAATTTACCTTGGATAAGAGCGAGAGTGAGTCTGCAGTGTCTTCGCACACACATAGCGCGTGGACTCAGGGCAACAAATTAATGGAAATCCACTGTCTCCTGCGTTTGCAAAAAGCCAAATGCGACACACACAGTAAACCGGTGTTGTTCACTCAGCTGTGCATAATAGCACCAAATAAAATAAAAAAACACAATATATTGACCCGCGTTCTGTTTTCTATCATGCGTCGTGCAGGTTTGCGATGACGTAAGATGCACGGAAACGCACCAGGATTCGATAGAATCAAGTTTTGAACTGTATGCAGTAACTGTTATATTTGCTGTTCTATTTGCAGGGCATTGAGCACAACATACACATTATGTGAATAGAATACTGTTCCTGTATTCTCAATAAAAGGCAAATTATAAAAAATGTTGTTGATTTATTTGAAACTTAATAGATATCATGTAAAAATATCGATTATTGAATCGTATCGAATCGAATCGTATCGCGGGGAATTCTGAAGTATCGAAAATAATCGAATCGTTGGCTTAAGAAATCGGTATCGTATCGAATCGTCATGTAGGCTCCGATTTACACCCCTAGTGTGTGTTAGTGTATCATGTCCGAATATAACAAAAGGGGAAGTGACTAGACAGATGTAAAGCTTCTACCTAGTAACAGAAGGGTTTGCTGAATAAGAACATTGTAGGGAAATTATGTAATGAATCATGTCACCATTGCCATGCTCCTATTCAAACTATTGTATTCTTTTTGCTGGTGGGATTCTCTCTGAAATTGGTCTGAGATCCTCCGGCCGCGATTAAAGCATATTCAAAGGCATTGTCTGGAGTCTGTCTAGTTAATGCAACACAGCAAGTTAGTGAGTGTAGCTTACTAGACTCTTTGATAGTGTTATAGGAAAAGGGACGAGACGTCATCCGACTCGAAGCCAGTTGTCGACTGTGGACGTAATGCTAGAGTATAAAGATTATTAAGTGTCGACTGTAGACACTTGGGTGTCGATTGGAGACGCCCCAGGTAAATTTTTAGTCAGGTGCGAAAGAAGAAGAAAAAATCTACCACAATGCAATCAACAGCTTAACCCTCCACAAGTAGAAGGCATGATTAAAACACGATGTCTTTCACTGTTTTATCAAACTATCTTTGCTTATTATAATTCAGCTGGTCCCACTTTATATTAAGTGTCTTTAACTAAATTAATCACTTGATACAATGCAATTATTGTGTACATCCATGATTTTACATTGCACTTCTATTTGAAAAATACCTACATGTAATTAAAACGATTTCATTAATTTCTGTAATTACATCTAAAAATTATACTGTTGACCCTTCCCTTACCCCTAACTATACAATGTCCCTAACCTTACCCATATCCCAACTCAATTGCAGCCAAAGTGTTTTGCAATACAACTCTAGCAGGTGCGTGCAGATAGGAAGACGAAGACGTAGACACAGAAGATGAAGATTCAAACGGGCAACTTTACTTATAATAATCCAACAGGTAGCAATCGATACAAAGAACACAAGAACACACACACACACACACACACACACAATTGTTCACTGGATTCAAAAACTCTGAAGTCCCTCTAAACCAAATATTTACTTGCACTTTCTTTTCTGTGAAAACATCTAACATCTAATTGGCTGCTGCAGGTCACCATATTCTTGTGTGTTCTTTGAGGAGGTGTGAACAGTTTCTGTTGGAAGAGTATAAATAATGGATGAAGATCCACTTCTCCTTAAATAAGGCTGCAATGCTCCAAAACATCAACAAAAAAATATCATCAGCATGGTAAGCTTTTTTTAAACGATTTCTTTCAATAAACTTAAGCAAACAATGTTGTTATTATTGCAAATCAACAATCATCGGTAAGTATACAAGTTCTCTTACGAGAGGTTCTCTCGTATTGCGTAAGTTTAGTTTACGCTACGGGAAAGATTCATCTTCTCGAGATATTGAAGCCAAAAAATTATCCTTAATTTTGTATTCATTGTCAACGCAGTGCAGCAGCTAGCAGACCTAGAGCAGGCCATCTCGCGTGCTTATTGGCTGCCCTGCATGCATCTGCTGCAGCCTACCAGTGAGCCTCGCGTGACGTCACGCCCAATTGGAGGCGCTCGCGCCTTCATAACGTCATAGCCCGCTAGGATGGGCGTGGCTTAGCGTATATAAGAAGGGGCTCGTAGGCTGAATCCCTGATTTTTCGACTCTTCAGCGAGCTCTCCGCATCGCTGAATCAGAGAGAAGCCACCGCCGCCGTCGAACAGCGAACAGCCAGCTCAGGACAGCGCTGAGGAAGCTGGCCGTCTTCGCCACCTTCAGCCGCCGTGCAAGCTACGCTATCCGGCGACGTATCCTTTTTACATTGCTTCCACAGGAATTTCTAAAAGAGCGCGAGCGTCTTTCTAAAGATGCCTCGCACTTCCTGTGGCTCGTGCAGAGCCCCGCTCAGCGTTGGAGACCGCCACGTGATCTGCGCTCTCTGCCTGGGCCTGGAACATGCAGAGCTCGCCCTCCCGTCCGGCGGCTGCGAGCTCTGCGAAGCGCTTCCGCTGTCGACCCTACGGGCTCGACTCGAGGCTTTCAATCCGGATGCAGCCGCTCCGCCCCCCGGGGGACCGCGCAGGAAGAAGCGCCGTTCCCTGAGGCAGCCGGAGCCCGTGGCCACAGCGACGCGCTCGCCGGAGGATCTCCCTCAAGCCTCGCTTTCGCCCTCCCCGCCTCCCCTCCCCGACGCGCAGCTGCCGCTCACGAGCCTCACTGCCGTCGCATCGGAGGGGGAGGCAGAGGAACACGCCACGAGAGATTGCTGCTCTATCCTGGCATCAGACAGCGAGGAATGGTCGCTTCATTCCGGCTCCTCGTCGATCCAGGAATCCAGCCGTTCCCGCGCTGGAGCTGACGCGGAACTTATGCGCCTGCTGACGCAGGCCGTCGACCGCCTCGGGCTCGAGTGGTCGCTACCGAAGGAACCCGCGCCGAACAGGCTCGACGGCTGTTTCCTTCAGAGTCGCCGCCGTGCAGCTTCAGCGAGCAGGCCCGCTCCATTCCTGCCGGAACTTCACGCGGAGCTGACGAAGTCCTGGAATGCACCATTCTCCTCGAGACTTCAGTCCCAGGCCTCCGCGTCGCTCTCCCAGGTGGACGGCGCCGCCGAGAAGGGATACACGGCTATTCCCCCCGTGGAAGAGACGGTCGCAGCGCACCTTTGCCCGCCCTCCGCGAGATGGCGGTCTCGGTCAGCCCTCCCGTCTAAAGCCTGCAGAGCCACGTCCGCCTTGGTCGGCCGCGCATATGCCGCCTCCGGCCAGGCCGCGTCTGCTCTCCACTCCATGGCTGTGTTGCAGATCTTGCAGGCCGACCTCCTCCGTGAATGGGACGAGAAGGGCCGGGATCCGGCTGCGGTTACAGATCTGAGAAGTGCGACGGATCTCTCTCTCCGTGCCACCAAGACCGCAGCTCAGGCTATCGGACGAGCCATGGCCGCGTTAACCGTGACAGAGAGGCATCTCTGGTTGACGCTCGCGGATATGAGGGAAGCTGAGCGGGCCACCTTTCTGAACGCGCCGCTCTCCCCCACTGGTCTCTTCGGCCCAGCGGTTAACGGGATCGTTGACCGTTTCTCTGAGGTACAAAAGACCACGCAGGCCATGAATCTCTTCCTGCCGCGACGCTCGAGCTCCGCTACAGGCCGCTCTCGCGAGAAACAAAGCCAGCCTCCTGTACGAGCTAACACCCAGCGTCCAGCACAACCGCAGCCTTCGCAGCGACGTCAGGGCGGCCGCCCTAGGTCGCGCTCGGACAGCCGTCACAGACCGCCGCCCCCCAGGGGGCCTCGGCAGAAGATTACGTTGAAGTCTGAGCATGCGAAATCCTCCTAACAAAGAGAGAAAAAAGACGCGCGTGTCCCGCCACGGCCGGACCGCCGTCAAAGCTCATCTCCCTGTCAGTCCCCTTCAGTCAGGCTACTGCAGTGGTTCATTTAGCAGCCAACGAGCCGGTTTGTTTACCCTCTCGCCTGCACACAAACGCCGTTTTTACGGCGACCCAGAGAAATCTCAAAAAGAGCATTATGTCTGGTCCGGCTCCCGCCGTCAGTGTTTTAAGTGTAGTGAAAGTGCCCACGCCCCAGTGTTCACCCCTACACACAAGCACATCAAATATCGTGTCACCCACAGAGCACACTCTCATAAAGCGCAGAAAAGCCGCTCGAGTGTTGAATGTAAGAAATGTGTCCACAGTGTTGTGCCCACTATCTGCCCGCTCTGTTGCACGGTCAAGACAGCAGGTTATGAATGTAAGTCCCGTGCCCGCCAGAGAGCGTTCACGCTTGCTATCACAAACCCCCCCCCGGGCGCCGCCCGCAAGTTTAAGTGTTATCATGAAACACAGGCCGATTATAAAACGCTCCCCATCTATTTTGATCGGGGCGTCACATGCATGTGTAAGTCTCGTGCCCGCGCAAACACGCTCACGCTTACAGAACGCTTTTCTGCCCAAAGCGCCGCTCGCGCTTCAGAAAGTGAGGAAAAAGGGTTCCCCATCCCTTATGATTGGGACATCTCACACAAAGCAGCCGGTTTCGGCTTTCAGCGAGCAGCCGTTGCCCAGAACAGAGAGCGCGCGCGCCGCACTCTCAGCTCCGGTTCAGTTTCACATGCCTGCGAATGGCGGCGATCTGAACCCGGAGGCCATTCGCCCCCTAGCGGCTCACATAGCTGCGTGGGAATCTATCCCGGGGGTTTCAGAATGGGTGCTGAGCACAATAAAGCAGGGCTATACACTTCAATTCATTCGCCGTCCCCCGCGCTTTCAAGCCCGGACCGCGACGATAGTGAATGCGGAAGTAGCACACCTACTTCACGCAGAAATAGCAAAGCTGCTGTGCAAAGGGGCTATAGAAAAGGTGCCGCCTTCTCTGAGCGAGTCAGGCTTTTACAGCCGTTATTTTCTCGTGCCCAAGAAGGACGGAGCCTTCAGACCGATCCTAGATCTGAGACATTTGAACAAGGTGCTTGCGAAAAGACCGTTCAAAATGCTGACGACCAGGAAAATCCTCGCGCACGTTCGCCCGAGGGACTGGTTTATTTCTCTAGATCTGAAGGATGCCTATTTCCAGATACAGATAATACCCCGTCACAGGCGATTTTTGAGATTCGCCTTCGACGGTCAGGCATATCAATACACCGTCCTGCCGTTCGGCCTGTCTCTGGCACCCCGTACATTTACGAAGTGCATGGACGCAGCGCTCGCCCCCCTGAGAAGTCAGGGGCTGCGGATAATGAACTATCTGGACGATTGGCTGATTTTGGCACAGTCAGAGGCGGAGCTGCTGTCTCACAGAACAGTGCTTCTCAGTCACCTGGAAAGTTTGGGTCTCACGGTCAACTGGACCAAGAGCTCATTACTACCCAGCCAGTCAATCTCCTTTTTAGGAATAGAACTGGACTCGGTGACCATGTCGGCCCGTCTATCGGCGCAGCGTGCGCTCCGGGTTCGCCACTTAGCCGCGGGTTTCCAGAAGGGCAGCGTTCTCCCTTTGAAAACTTTTCAGAGGATGTTGGGCTGTATGGCTTCAGCTGCAGCGGTGCTTCAGCTGGGCCTACTGCGCATGCGCCCGCTCCAGCGCTGGCTGAATGCTCGCGTGCCCCGCCGAGCTTGGGTTTCTGGCGGTCAGAAAATCAGAGTGACTCAGACCTGCATAGCGGCTCTGAAGCCCTGGTTAGTGACCGACTGGTACCAGCTGGGAGTGAGGATGGGAACCGTCTCTTACCGGAAAGTCGTTTCGACAGACGCGTCCAACTGGGGTTGGGGCGCGCTGTTCGAGGGCAGACCGGTCTTCGGCCAGTGGTCAGACCAAGAGAGGGGGTTTCACATAAACTGTCTGGAGATGATAGCGGTCGAGAATGCGCTGAAGTGCTTTCTCCCGTTCATACAGGACCAACATGTTCTCGTCCGCTCGGACAACATGTCTGTGGTATCCTATGTAAACCGTCAGGGCGGTGTCAGATCCAGAAATCTCTGCAATCTGGCGGAGCGCCTCCTTATTTGGTCCCAGTTGCACCTGCGCTCGCTGAGGGCAGCGCATGTGCCGGGCCATTTGAACGACGGTCCAGACAAACTGTCCAGGGGCAACGTTCCCCCAGGGGAATGGTCCCTGCACCCCCAAACGGTCCAGAAACTGTGGCGCCTGTTCGGCAGGGCGGAAGTCGACCTATTTGCGTCAAAAGACAACGCTCAATGCCCGACGTTCTTCTCGAAGGACGAGGACGCGCTGGCCCAAGTCTGGCCCAGCCTCCGGCTATATGCTTTCCCTCCGGTCTCTCTGTTACCACAGGTAATCAAGAGAATCAGGGAAACGCGCCACTCGGTGCTCCTCATAGCCCCGCGTTGGGAGAATCAGATTTGGTTCCCGGAGCTGGCACGGCTGTCACACACAGCTCCGTGGCCGATTCCGGTGCGGGCAGATCTCCTCTCTCAGGCTCGCGGCACGATCTGGCATCCCCATCCAGAGCGCTGGTCTCTGCACGCATGGGTGATCAACGGGTACTCGTTGCCCTGCCAGAAGGAGTAATGAACACGATCACGCAGTCTAGAGCCCCTTCCACGAGAAGGCTCTACGCGTCTAAATGGTCGGTGTTCTCGGAATGGTGCACTGACAGAGGTCTGGACCCGCGGACATGCGGGGTGGCGCAACTGCTCTCCTTCCTACAAGAGCTGTTGGAAAAGGGGAGGTCCCCATCCACGCTTAAAGTATATGTGGCGGCCGTGGCAGCGTTCGCAGAGTCGACGCACGGCCAGTCATTGGGAAGACATGAGCTGGTCATCCGCTTCCTTAGGGGAGCTAGGAGGTTGAACCCGCCGCGCCCCCCGTCGGTTCCCATGTGGGATCTATCTCTGGTCCTAGAGGCCCTGAAAGCCTTCCCTTTTGAACCACTGGATTCCGTGGAGTTGAAATATCTATCACTGAAACCCGTCTTTCTGACCGCACTGTCGTCAGTAAAGCGGGTGGGGGACCTACATGCGCTGTCTGTCAGCGCGTCGTGTCTTGAGTTCGGGCCGAATGACTCGAAAGTCATCCTCAGACCTAGACATGGCTATGTTCCGAAAGTGATGGGCACTCCGTTCAGAGCGCAAGTTATCTCGCTGTCAGCGCTCCCAGCATCTGACAGCGAAAGTGATGTGAGCCGCCTCTGCCCTGTCAGAGCGCTGAGGTCTTACATTACGCGCTCCGCCTCATTCAGGCGTTCGGATCAGCTGTTTGTTTCGTTCGGTGGGCGCGCCAAAGGTCTCGCCTCCTCGAAACAGAGTCTGTCCAGATGGATAGTGGACGCTATAGCAGCCGCTTATGCGTCAAAAGGTCTGCAATGCCCGCTGGGCATCAGGGCTCATTCCACGAGAGGCGTGGCCTCTTCGTGGGCATGGTCCAGTGGAATTTCTATCCATGACATATGTGTGGCGGCGGGCTGGAGCTCCCCGTCTACCTTTATCAGGTTTTATAACCTGGAAGTTCCTGCCTTGCAGGCTAAACTGTTGTCGGTTTAATAGAGAGGTGTATTCTGCCCAGGCTTCCTGCTCAGATCACTCTTACACGACCCAGCTCTCCTGGTTGAGCTGCACTAAGTAGGGTATGTGCCATGTGCCTATACAGACCGGCGCGCTGCTCTGTATTCCCTATGTGTGCTTATGTACAAGTGATGGCCCGCTTGGCTGGCCACCTTATTCTCCACCTTATATGGGTTCCCTGAAAGTTCGGGGCTTCATGGTGGATGCTGGGCGCGCACGGCGTTGACAAAGTGTTCCCGTAGCGTAAGCTAAACTTACGCAATACGAGAGAACCTCTCGTAAGAGAACGATACTCGGTTACTGACGTAACCTCGGTTCTCTCTAGAGAGGGAACGAGTATTGCGTAACCGGCCGTGCTCGCGCCACGAGCGACTTCGCTTCAGTGGTCGAAAAACCAGGGATTCAGCCTACGAGCCCCTTCTTATATACGCTAAGCCACGCCCATCCTAGCGGGCTATGACGCTATGAAGGCGCGAGCGCCTCCAATTGGGCGTGACGTCACGCGAGGCTCACTGGTAGGCTGCAGCAGATGCATGCAGGGCAGCCAATAAGCACGCGAGATGGCCTGCTCTAGGTCTGCTAGCTGCTGCACTGCGTTGACAATGAATACAAAATTAAGGATAATTTTTTGGCTTCAATATCTCGAGAAGATGAATCTTTCCCGTAGCGTAAGCTAAACTTACGCAATACTCGTTCCCTCTCTAGAGAGAACCGAGGTTACGTCAGTAACCGAGTATCGTTTTAATGATATGTGGGTGGGGTCCATATTTAATTATGTGAAAACAACCAAATACATGCTTTATGAAATGATATGCGCAGAGCCGATCCTGACCTCCCTGGGGCCCTAAGCAAAAATCTGTTAAGGGGCCCCTACCTGACCCATGAGCCATGTAAACCATTTGCCATTGCCACACAGTCACACCTGACACCCCAGTTCTCCCACTACAATCCTCCCTCGTTTAGTTAGTACTAATGAAAATGTAATTCCTGATATCAGAAATAGACATATTTTATATTAATATCAATAATTCACATTTTAAATAGTACAAATTTAATTATTGATATCAAAAATGCATCCTGTGAATTAATAAAAGCTAAAATGGCTTGCCATTGCATGTCACTGTGTTTTAAATGATAAAAGCAATAATTGATACTTGATGGTTATTATTTACTGAGGGATGTGCATCCATATTGACCAGTATGTCCAGCCAATCAACATTTTAAATGCAATATAGTCAATGTCAATAGATTGCTTTCCATCTTGCTTTATTGCAGAGTTGTAACTAAACTGACTTGGAGACTAGATAATCAATTGTCTTGTTTTAAAAGTATGAGCGCCTAATGAGGAGTGCCATCACCCCCATATTGTACTGGTAACTGGTCCCCATATGTTTCACTGGAAAGTGCGCGTTTCATTTCCTGCACGCGCATATGAACTCATGTTAACGCACGACGCGGTTATCTTTTCCGAGCTGCAGTTTATAAACAAATGACGTTGTCCGTTGCCCTTTGTATTATCAAACGTAATCTCATGAAAGTGCGTATCTATACCACGAATTTAATTTCTCGTGCTATTTATACGCCAAAAATGTTTTTTTGCGTGCATAAGCTACGCACTGTAAATTTCTTGGGTAGGGAGTGCGTGCATATTATACGCCAAAAAGTGCGTATCATGCACGCAAAAACTATTTTTGGTGTACAAATGGCACAAGAAATTAAATTCGTGGTATAGATAGGCCTACGCGCTTTCAATTCACTCACATGGTGTTTTTCTCAGTCTCTTTTCGTGACCAGAAGGATAGTTCCGCTTAGTTATCTCATCGATGTTGTAAACTTTGATTGACGCGCTTTGACACGAGGGGGAGGCGGGGCCTTGAGTTATTTGCGGGGCCCTACGCAACTTGCGTAGTGTGCGTATAGGGAGGATCGGCTCTGGATATGCGCTGTTTAACATTGTAAGTGGTAGAAATTCGCATTTTTAAGCAATGTTAACATCGTTACAGTAACTTTTCCAAAATTGAATCAGACTTTATTTACTTATACAAGGTTTTTTAGTTTTTGCAGTAAATAACATCACAATATCTAAATCATTTATTTGTGAACTCAACTTCCGTAATTTTCAACAATGGAATGCAGCGAAGTGTCACTGCAGATAAAGTAGGCTACCTTTAAAAATGTACACATGAAACAGGTCTTGTAGGTATGACTGGCAAATGGCACTATACTGTATATCGGGACTTAAAATTCAATTTAAATGAGTAATTAAAATATAATGAGAGAGCATCTGCTATAATATTATGGTAGATATACATATATAAGTATATATTCTTAGTTAAATATTAATCTTCTGTTTTCACAGTTCAGGCTATTGTTTTGTGTGCACATCTTTAGAGAATGTGTTCATCTAAGAGGAATTGCCCCCTATCTCAGGTTTAAGATGGAGAGCAGAACAGAACAGAACATTCATTTATGTACACATAGTTTCTTCCTCCATCTGAGAGAGAGGGACATATGTAACCACCAGAAACCATTATGATCAAAAAAGTGAATCAAAGTTGTCCTAAGACAAGTATTGTTCAAAATTCATGTATAACTTTGATGAAAGGTTTTGATCCACTTCAAATGTTGACTACTGTATATATGCACAATGAAATAAGTATTGCTATAAGTAAAATATATATAAGTATAATAAAAATATATATATAATAGTGCATATAATGGTACATGCACTTTTACAAGTTGATTGTACTGAAATGTGTGTTGGCAGTGCCTGTACACAACCATCATAAAATGATAAAAATCCATCCAGTGTTTTTGTTTTAATCTCCTCATATGTTTTCCCCTGCCTAAAATTGAGCCGTTCGATTTTGTGACGTCACTAAATCGGACGCCCCTCCCACGATTGTTGATTGACAGCAGCGTTTCAACACAGACCCGCCCTCGCTCGTGAGCGAGCAAGCTGTCAATTATAGTCCGCGCGGACCGGCGCGGTCATTGTTGATATGCTGGAGCACTGTCTATGAGCAGAATGGCGTCTAAGGGATTGTGGTGTTCTGTTCTTGGGTGTAATAACGAACACAGCAGTCATTTTAATGTTCCTAAATCCGAACCGCTTAAAGGGTTAGTTCACCCAAAAATGAAAATTAAGTCATTAATTACTCACCCCCATGCTGTACCAACCCCGTAAGGCCTTCGTTCGTCTTCGGAACACAAATGAAGATATTTATGATTAAATCTGAGAGGTGGATCACTACCACATAGGCTCCCTAAGGGAATGAAACTTGACGGCCCAGAAAGTCATTAAAGAAAATGTTTAAATATTCCATGTCGCAACAGTGGCTCAACTATAAGTTTATCAAGCGACGAGAATACTTTTTGTGCGAAAAAACAAACAAAAATAACGACTTTATTCGACTATTCCTTTTCTTCCTTGTAGGCCTGAAACGAGACTTCAAGAGATTTCCACGACGCATGCGCGAGAATTGCGATCTCCTTCAACTACTTCAGTTAAGTTCTCGCGCGTGCGCGTCGTGGAAATCTCTTGAAGTCTCGTTTCAGGCCTACAAGGAAGAAAAGGAATAGTCGAATTACATTTACATTTTACATTTAGTCATTTAGCAGACGCTTTTATCCAAAGCGACTTACAATTGAGGACTAAACCAAGCGAGTCATCGTGAAGAGGCAAAAACAACGCAAGAAGTGTTCAAAATACAAAGTTCAGACATTGCTCGGAGTAGCATAAGCCAGGCAAGCGAGGATTTAAAGGAAAGGATTTTTTTTTATTTTATTTTTTTTTATTTTTTTTTATGTTAAGTGCTCCCGGAAGAGATGAGTTTTCAGTTGCCTTTTGAATGCTGTCAGGGATTCTGCATTCCGGATGACGGTGGGGAGATCATTCCACCAGCATGGAACCGTGAATGAGAATGTCCTGGAGAGTGATTTTGTGCCCCGCTGTGATGGTACCACGAGCCGTCGCTCATTGACCGATCGTAGGCTTCTGGTAGGGATGTAGACTTGTAGTAGTGAGTGGAAGTAGGAGGGGGCTGAACCTGTGGTCAATCTGTAAGCAAGCGTCAAAGCCTTGAACTTGATGCGAGCAGAGAGTGGTAGCCAGTGCAGAGAGATGAACAGAGGAGTGACGTGGGCCCTTTTGGGCTCGTTGAAGACGAGACGAGCTGCAGCATTCTGGATCATTTGTAGAGGTTTAGTTGCACATGATGGAAGTCCAGCCAGAAGAGCATTGCAGTAATCAAGCCTAGAAATGACCAGGGCCTGGACGAGAAGTTGTGTTGCATGCTCAGTTAGGAAAGGTCTGATCTTCCTGATGTTGTGCATAGCAAACCTGCATGATCGAGTTGTCTTTGTAATGTGGTCAGTGAAGGTCAGCTGATCATCAAAGATTACTCCAAGATTTCTGACCGACCTTGATGGGGTGATTGAGGATGAATCTAGCTGGATAGTGAGGTCGTGCTGTAGAGACTGATTGGCAGGGAGGACGAGAAGCTCAGTCTTTGCCAGGTTGAGCTGCAGGTGATGTTCCTTCATCCACGCCGAGATGTCCGCCAGACAGCTTGAGATCCGTACAGCTACTGTGGGATCATCTGGTTGAAATGAGAGGTAGAGTTGGGTGTCATCAGCATAGCAATGGTAAGAGAAACCATGTGCCTGTATGATGGGTCCCAGTGATGTGGTGTAGATGGAGAAGAGGAGCGGTCCAAGAACTGAACCCTGGGGAACCCCTGTGGTCAGCTGATGTGCTTTGGATACCTCACCTCTCCATGCGACCTTGAAGGACCTACCTGTGAGATAGGACTCAAACCAGTTGAGGGAGGTTCCAGTGATGCCCAGTGATGAGAGGGCAGGCAAGAGGATCTGATGATTCACTGTGTCGAAAGCAGCAGACAGGTCCAGTAGAATGAGAACTGATGATTTGGAAGCAGCTTTTGCGATCCGCAGGGCTTCCGTGACTGACAGCAATGCAGTCTTAGTTGAATGTCCTTTCTTGAAGCCAGATTGGTTGACATCCAGCTGGTTGTTCAGAGACAGGAAAGATGATACTTGGTTAAAAGCAACACGTTCAAGTGTTTTCGCAATGAATGGTAGGAGAGAGACAGGTCTGTAGTTCTCTAGAAGTGATGTGTTTAATGTTGGTTTTTTAAGCAGAGGAGTTACCCGAGCCTGCTTAAATGCTGTAGGGAAAATGCCAGTGTGGAGGGATGAGTTGATGATGTGTGTGAGAGCTGGAAGAAGTGTGGGAGAGATGGCTTGTAGAAGGTGTGAGGGTATGGGGTCTAGAGGGCAGGTGGTAGGATGACTGGAGAGGAGAAGTTTAGATACTTCTTCCTCGGTTAGTGGAGTGAAGGAGGAGAGAAGGTTGTTGGCTGTGGGAGAGGTTAGTTTGGGTTCCTGTGTGTGTGAAGCTGAGAACTGACTGCTGATAGTTGTAGTTTTGTTAGTGAAGAAGTTAGCAAAATCATCAGCAGTTAGCGAGGAGGTGGGTGGTGGTGGAGGTGGACAGAGGAGAGAGTTGAATGTCTTGAACAGTGAACGTGTGTTAGTGGCGCTGTTGATCTTGTTGTGGAAATATGAAGTTTTTGCGGTGTGAACATCAACAGAGAAGGCAGAGAGCAGAGATTGATACCTACTGAGGTCAGATGTGTCTTTTGATTTGCGCCATTTCCTCTCCGCTGCCCTGAGCTTGGTCCGGTGTTCACGAAGAACCTCAGATAACCAGGGGTTAGAGGGAGTAGTGCGTGTTGGCCTGGAGGAGAGAGGGCAGATGTTGTCTAGAGAGGAGGTTAGGATGGAGCATAAAGTATCCGTTGCAGTATTCACATCCAGAGATGAAAAATGTGAGGGTGAGGGAAGAGAAGATGACACAGCAGAGGAAAGATGGGACGGAGAAAGTGAGCGCAGGTTTCGTCTGAAAGTAAATGGTGGGGAGGTTGGTGGAGCATGGGTAGTGAGTTGTAGATTGAAAGTAATGAGGAAATGATCTGAAACTTGGAGAGGTTTCACCAAAATGTTATCTGTGATACAGTTGCGTGTGTAAACCAGGTCCAGTTGGTTGCCTGACTTGTGAGTACCGGTGGTGATGAGGCGTTTGAGTCGAATAAAGTCGTTATTTTTGTTTGCTTTTTCGCACAAAAAGTATTCTCGTCGCTTGATAAACTTATAGTTGAGCCACTGTTGCGACATGGAATATTTAAACATTTTCTTTAATTTACTTTATAATTTTTAATTAAAGTATATTACAAACTTTTAATTTAGACCCTAAAGAATCATATTAGCTTGTACAAAAATGGCATAATATGACCCCTTTAAAAAATAAGTTGAAATAATGCAAATTGATGACTTTAACAAAAGCACAGACTATGTGGAAGAAACTATATGTGTACATAAATAAATGTTCTGTTCTAGAGCACTCCACCTGAAACCTGAGATAGGAGGCACTTCTTCTTATATAAACACGGGTGCGCACAAAACAATAGTGAGTTAAAGGTGGCACGCACAAACAGAAGATTAATATTAAACTAAGAATATATACATTATGTATATTTTTACAATAATTTTATAGCAGATGCTTTCTCATTGTATTTTAATTACTCATTAAAATTGAAAAAAAAAAATATATAATATATATATATATATATATATATATATATATATATATATATATATATATATATATATATATAAATATATACTGTATAAATTTAACTGAGTGACAATGCCTGTCCTCCATTAACAGATCTTATCCGAGGGAAGTGATGAAGAGGAGGACAGTGATGATGATGGAGAAGTTGATGTACATTCTGAAATAAGTTGCGTCTGTTGCCAAGGATAGATTGCTTGCGGTCTTTGACTCATACTAGGCTGGATCCACAAAAAAAGTGTGCAGTATTTGCTGATATAAGCCTGCATATATTTGCTGTATTTGCTAATATATGTATCGCTGATGCAAACACACATCTTCTGTTGTGACTTCTTCGTGGCAAACCTTGCACGTATGATTTCCTTGCAACAATCCTGCTGTGCAGGACCATCGCTTGTCTTCAGAAAACCTCTGCGTTTGTGTCTGTTTGTGCAACGCTGAAGAAACAAAGAAAAGAAGAATGAAATGTTCATGGAGATGTGATGACCTGATGGTTAAAGAGCTGCTGGGACAGAGGTTGAAAAATGTGAGCCAGTTATTTCTGATTACAAACTTCTTCAATCGCCATTGTGCCAGCAACACACATGACTCCAAAAACTTTTAAGCAGGACTGACTGTTTCTGCATGTAGAGTAGACTCTCTGTAGTTACAGCAGTCAAGCATTTGTTTGAAATACAAACTGGACGGGCATATGTTCAGTATATGTGAAAATGTTTTACATAGCTTTTTTACATTGCTATAAATGGGAGGTCAATGCCCATTTGACGGTCAGATGTATTTGTTATTGTTACATGTCCACTAGGATACACTCTTAAAAATAAAGGTTCTTTATTCCATGGGACAAAACCTTCCAACTTTCCATTGCGCAAAAGGTTCTTTGTGGAAAAAAGGTTCTTTAGATTATTAAAATGTTCTAGAAAAAATGGTTCTTTTAACAACTGTTCAAGGTTCTTTAGGGAGCCCAAAATGGTTCCTCTGTGGCATGACTGCGAAACTCTTTTATAACCTTTATTTTTATGAGTGTAGGGTTCACAGGCCCTCTGATTATACAGATTGGCCTGGTAGTAATCCGGTGGATCAAATATCTTATTAAAGGTGACACTGTTGCAGTGTTAAACAAAAGTTACACAACATTGGGTAACTTATAGTGTCTGTATTGAGAAATTATCTCATACAAACTGTCCGAATCAAAGGACCTTTAGATCTAGCCAGAAGTGAATCCGCTAATCCCGCTTTGGCATCAGCGGCTTTCATTGAGTATATCCACTTGGTTTGTAGCAATAGGGACATTAGTTCTTCGTTCGAATACAATTTTTTTGTTTTTGTGAATGTGCTAATGTGCTACAGGCAACTCCCTCTTAATAAAATGTAAAACATATTTTGTCTGTGTGTGTTTTCCCCCACCTGATAGCCAATAGTTTCATATTTTATAGTCTATATGTCATGTTGTTTGGCTCCATTTTGAAGACTTTGGGGTAAATTAAAGCATTCTAGTAAATTAGGGTCCATAAAATGTAAGTTAATTTAGTATTATTTTTATGCCATTGTAGTATTTGTTCATGTTTTGAATTAGATTTTATTTTTATAATACCTTAAATTTTTCAGTTTTAGTAACAACACTGGTTAATTTATTAAATGTTTTTGAGATGTAAAAATCATATCAGAACTTTTGCGTCTATATTGTAAAAATTACAACCTATATGCGATGCCACTAAGAAAACCAAAGTGACACATTTCAGAGAAAAATAAAAAATAATAACTACTGCATAAGTGTGAACTATTTTATTACAGCACCCAGTCTTTTTTGGATGTGAGTCTATCAGCTTGGAACATCTTAACTTGGGAATATTTTTCCACTCATCTTTGCAAAAACATTCTGCATCTTCTGTGCACGGCCCTTTTTCAAGTGTCATTTCCAATCAAGATTAATGAATGGTGTAAGTATTTTCCGTTCTTTATTAGTTCATAAAAATGCAAATGGAACCTTGTAATAGGCTTTTACTGAAATGACTAATACTGGCAAGTACCGTTTTAATTTTTGAGAGCTGTTGAAATCATTTCCTAAGCCAGATTTCTACCAGCCCCAATTTTTTATATTCTCGAACAATATATAATAAAACAAAAGTGTTCTGATCCTAGAAAGGGATGCAAAGCAATTGGTCAGTGTTACATCCCCTTGGCATGATTGGGCGGTAGCATATCAAAACAACGAGATCAAAAGAGCAAGAACATAAGAGAGATGACTGCACCCCCACTCATCACACAAATTAAATACTTCTCAAGGGTTTATTTACAAGGTCTTTGCAGATGATAAAAATGTTGATAATAATAGTATATTTGCAATAAGGCCAAAATAACAAAGATAAAGTAAACTGGGAGTAAGAAAGTCAAAATAACCTATCAACAACAAAACTCTTCCCTGACTTCCTTACTAACCCGAGAAAAGGGTAAATAGCACCTACTGCTTCTGCAATCAATAACAATAAAACTACAACACATCAACTTTGGTTGCCACCACAGCAGGAGAAACAGGTTTTCTTAAAACAATATAGCTCAGTATCTTTTTTTTTTTGCACAACCAGGTCCTTCTGCTTAAATACAGGCTCCTCTCCAAAATGACGAGGAACAGCTGGCACCAATCACACTCCAAAAATACAATGCAACACACACACATTCCCAATAAAAATGAACAAAAATAAATATATGACCTGGGACGTAACAGTCAGAAAAATGTGTAATCTCAGCAAAGAGGGGTTCATTTTAGTGGATTTTATATTAACTAATGAAGTATTAACAAAAATGCTGTCATTCACCAAGAATAACAAATCCGTCCTGTAGAGGGATGGGCAGACAGAAGAACAGAAACTTACCGAGAAAGAGAAACCTATGAAAACCAGGGCAACAGCAGTTCTCAGATCAGTTGAGGGCGGGATATTGGCAACGGTGTACCAGTATAAATTACAGCGACACACATTGATCTGTCCTTCATGAGAGCCTCTTGCTGACGGATTAGCAGGGTAAGAGATCATTTATCACAATTATTATTACTTATGATTATTATTTAGAATTATGTATTCCCTAAAAGTTTTCCTAAAGTGTTTTCTATCATCACAATTTTGCAACGCAACATTTATTTTGGTGGTTTGTCACTGTGTAACCTGGAATCTGAATCCTCTTAACAGTCTATGGTGGTTCCTCTGGGAGACGCCATGAAACCTTGAGTGATCTCGTCGCACTAACATGTGAGTAGACTATACTGAATATTTCAAACTTTTTTTTTTTAGATACTCTAAAAGACATTAGTGAACTAAACAAACAAACCTCACAATGTTACATCTAAACGACTTCTTTCAAATGCAATATTGTTATATAATTGTACGAGATGTTGGTATTTGAAACCATATGCAGTTCCTGTCTCTGAATGATTTTATTGTTCGTTGTAGCATCATGAAGGAGGCGGATCTCAAGTAAATCCTCGCTGCCACGGGCGGGGTCATCTGGCCCAGCACCATTCAGAGGGGAAACTCTCTGTTTTGCGTTGGTGTCCAGATGCGCAGAGGCCAGCGCCGTAATGCTGCGAAGCCTGACATCTTACGTGAAGCCTCAAGTCTACAACAAAGTCTACAAAACGAAGAACCGACCCGAAAAAAAATCAAACCAATGCATGTAATGCTAAAAGTGAACCGAGAAACCTCTTTAACATTGCCGACTCTTGAATAATGCTACAAATGAAAAGTGAACTGAAATGAAGAAGTGTCTTTTTTGGTGAAACCTTTGGTTTCTGCATTGCTTGGTTCGGTTGGTCCGGGGCCCAGCTGATAAAACAAAAGCCCCGGAACAAAATGTAAAAAAAAAAAAAAACAACAACTAAAAACTAAATAAAAATAGCAAAATCCGCAACGAAAATCCATATTTTGCTGTGTGTATTTTTTTATCATTTACCCGTTTTTTTATGATGCATTTACTAAGGACAGCACATCTTACAGTATAGGCCAATATGGGAATATTTTTAGGGATTATATAAATATAATAATATATGCACACACATGTTATATAAACACAAACACTTTTATGTTAGATGTGATAAATCACGATTAATCGATTTGACAGCACTAATATAATAATATATAATATAATAATAAGTCTAATAATTATATAGGCCCATATGCTATATATATTGTATGCATGCAATTTGTATAATATTCAAAGTACAAATTTCTATCTAGTAATTGTGCAGTTAATTCTCATATTGTATAAGTTTTAGAATATTTTCCTCTTCCCAAATTTGTCACTACCAAAACACATATAATTTAATAAGAGCTATATTGAGCTATTAAGATTTTGATTAGCTACATCTACCTTGTATATTTTTTGCTATTTAATTAAAAAGTTTTCACATGTAAATCAACAATTACAATTTTAACAATTTCAAATGTATGGGATTTGTTGTATTTTGAATCCATTCTTTCTTTGTAAAAGGCATAGGCCTACAGTTATTCATACTGATTTCAAAGTTAAGGATTCATTAGTTTGGATGTTATACATTGAATCAAACATATCATAACATCTTAGTTGATATTTCAATATACTTTATTTTTTACTAAACATCCCATGTTCCGGTCGTCACTGCACACTGCACGTTTTGGTAGCGGCCACATCACATTACAGAATTCTAACTCACATACACTATAACATACTAAAATACTAATTATTTGCATAACAGTAGCCTACTAAAAAAAAATATTTTCCACAAATAAAGGATTATGTTCCCTTTTGTCCCAATGATGTCACAACCGAAACTTCACCACATGTCTGGGTAGTGACAATTTTAGGTACTTTTGAGCCTAGCTCAAAGATGCTAATGATGCTAATCAGCCCATGGTTAGCACAGTTCTGAACAATTGTACACACATAAAAACGAAATTTTATGAAATAACACTCAATAAAAGTGTGCTTAATTGCAGAAAAAAGGTGTTTGGTAATGACGTTCCTTAAAGTTACACACAGATTTTCAGACTTCTGAGCACATTTAGGCCTACCTCAAAATGATGGGACCTATCTACTCATCATGTAGCTATGAGAGAGAGGGGCACATGAAAATTTCCTGATCAAAAATGTAGGGGTGTAGTTAAAATCAGTCTCAGCCAATGGACTAAAACATACAGTGTTTCGGTAGTGACATGAAAATGCGGGACACATTTTTTTACATAAAGTTTCATGATTTACAAAGAAAATATTAAATATCTTTTTTTTAACTTCACTTTTTAAAAAAAATCAAAAAGATGTTTTTAAAAACAACAATGGAAGAAAAAGCTAAAATTATTTCATTATCATATAGGCCTAGTTGAAATTTAGGGTTTGGGTTCGGGACAATTGAAAGTAGGCCTACCCAATAAATTATGATTTTATATATATTAAGCTTACTGATATTTTACATATCATTATGGGTTTCAATAGTTGGTTGTGGCTTGTGGGACAGCAGTTCGCTCCAATTCTGTAGAATTACAACACTATTATAGGCGTACCGTAATTCAGGACAAGACAAAAACACTGTTTGGAAGATGGATTCATGATGTACACGATCATTATATAAGTTATGTAAACTTAGGAAAAATAGTTACATTATAGTCCTTTAAGTTAAATATTAATCCTTTGTTTGTGCGTGGCAAAAAAAGCCCGAGGCCCAAGTGAAGCCCCGTTAAGACGTCTTGTAGTACCTTGACTGAGAGACACAAAATCATTTAATCATATTCAAGAAACAGCAGAACAGATAATTCATCTTTCCGTCAGCACTTAACTGCATCCTGCTGAATAAATAAATAAAATCTTTATGCTATCACTTTTAAAAGCAATCTCTCCCTGTTAGCTTCTAAACGATTTCTGAAACTTTATTGCCTTAGTTAGTTGTAGGCCTATCCCTTATTTGTAAGTCGCTCTGGATAAAATTGTTTGCTAAATTAATAAATGTAAATTGTAAATGTTGTTTTGTGTTGTTCACTCACCTCTGTAGGGAATGTGTTTATCTAAATGGGTGTGTTTAGGCCCTATAGGTTTTGACAGAATAGAATCTTAATTGCTCTCAGTTTCTTCCTATAATGTCAACAAGAATGTCTTTGCTTATCTTACATAATAATAGCCTACAGCCTTGGTCTGAATTGTTATGTGATAACTCACATGATTCAGAAACTCCCTCACTCACAAGCAAAGTTTCGTTTCTGTGAAAACATCGAATGTAATGTGGCTGCACCGGATTGGCTGCTGGCGTGGTTCTCTGGTGAGGTGTGGTTCGCTTTCTGGAGAAAGACTATAACGGAGGAATATATTTCTGCATGAACTGCACTACGCTGCTCTGAAGCTTAAACAAATCAACAGAATGGTAAGCTTTATGGTTTGTTGTTAATATTTTTGCTAACCTGTGATGTGCAATGCTGTTCATGTTAGAGGTGTAGCCTAGTAGGAGTTTGCATTTTTCTAAACTATATTATAAAGTACGTAGCCTAACTTTTCCACTTCAGCAACCATTTTAAATCACACAACGTGTGGTTTTAGGTTTGATGTCTTTTACACATTGTCTTTACAAACTTTACTGCAGATAAAATACTTTTAAGGACATGCATTAATTTGTCTTGTTGAAATAATTGACACCATAGTTTCTGCTGAAATAGCCTATTATAACATATGCATATACATATGCATTTGAACGACAATATATATATATTAATCCTTTGTTTGTGTGCAGCATTTTAAACTCATAGTTCATGTTTGTTTTGAGTTCACCGCCTCTGTAGTTGTTGTAGAGGGTGTGCCAGAGGTTTTCTCAGGTTTTAGATGGGATGACTGACTCTAGAATCTTCCTTAAATGTCTTCCTATCTATCTATCTATCTATCTATCTATCTATCTATCTATCTATCTATCTATCTATCTATCTATCTATCTATCTATCTATCTATCTATCTATCTATCTATCTATCTATCTATCTATCTATCTATCTATCTATCTATCTATCATGTGCTTTATGAAACTTGCTCTCTCTATAGGCCTGTAACAGGTACTGTATGTATATATGGAGTTGGGGCTGCCAGATTTGGCAATAACTTGTCAAGTTGAAAATACTTAATATTCTAAGTACATACAACGTAACTAAGGCAAAGCAAAATAATAACTATAAGTTAAAGGTACACTATGTAACTTTTTTTAGTACGCCTATAATAAGTGTTTATATATTTTAGACCGGGACGACAACTGCTGCGGAGTAGCCCAGCACCTGCGGACTAGACAAATAGCTCTGGCTACAATGTTCTTCCGCAAAACGCATGCAGTTTATTAACCACTAATGCGCCAAAAGTTACATCGTGTACCATTAAGTTGAGTGATTTTTTTTTACATGGTATTTATCTAAGCAACAGTGTTTTTCCTGCGTCAACAGATCTTTTCCGAGGGGAGTGATGAAGGGGATGATGATGAAGATGATGATGAAGATGATGGAGGTGCTGGAGTAATTGAATGCCGCCAAGGGTAGGCAACTGCTCCAGACCTTGATGCAGCCAGTGTTGAGAAAGACCCAATAGTATGCTGGATCCATGAACTGTGTGTACTTGCTGATACAAGCAAGCAGCAGCCAAAGAAACACACAGCTTCTTTTGTGACAAATGTCACAACCCAAGCACCTCCTGCGCCATGTGTGTCCATGGCAAACCTGACACGTAGACCATGATCCTCCATAGGAACGATGGACCTCGCAACTTACTCGCTGTGCAGTGGCAGCACCATCGCTTTTCTTCAGACTGGCTCTGCTTTTGTGTCTGTTTTGTGCAACCCTGAAGAAACCATGGAGAGAAGAATGAAATATACATGGAGAGGTGATGACCTGATGGTTAAAGAGCTGCTGTTCCAGAGGTTGGAAGATGTGAGCCAGTTATTTCTGTCATCACAATCGTCCTCAATCACCATTGTGCCATTGAGCAACACACATGACTCCAAGTTATTTCAGCAGGACTGACTATTTCTCCAACAGGTCTACAGTAGTCAAACATCCATTAAAATACAAACAGAGATGGGCTGGATGGGCATTTTGAAAATGTACCAATGGATGTACTATGTTGCTCACATTTGGGAGGTCAATGCCCCTTTGAAGCCCAGGTGTATTTAAGGATATATTCAGACTATGGCTGCTTGATTCAAAGCTCTCCAGTATAACTAACAGAAGGTTTCTGGAGCAGCGGATCAGCGTCAGTGGTAAAAGCCCAATGTTTTATTATTATTATTTTTTCTTTTATCTCACTTGATGCCACGTCAACGGCACTTGGCTATAGAGAGCATGCTAATAGCGAGATGACATGTTCACCAGGATAGGGTTCACAGGCACAACGGTTCTGCAAGTTGTGCTGACTTCGTTGAATCCACTGGTTCAGATACCTTACTTACACTACACAATATGACACACTGCTAAATCTCACGCACAGGTGTTATTGCAGTGCTGTTGAACAAAAGTTACACAACATATGTACCTGTAATGAGATATGATCTTATACAGAACATGGTCCTATTCAAAGGACCTATACAGGTCTAGCCCCGAAATGAAGCCTAATAGATGTGACGCAACATCAGAGGCCCTCATATCCTATTGAGCACTAATTAGATTATTGGTTGTGTGGCAGGGAATCTCTAGAAAGTTATGCATTTAGTTTTTACAATGATGTTCTTCAAAATGTCATGATTGCAGATGGATTTCTGTGCATTTGTCTGCCTGAATGCATAACAGTCTAATGAGCTACACGGAAACTTCCCCTAAATAAAGTATGTTGTAAAAAAAAGAAAAAAAGTCTAGTTTGTGGTTTTTTTTTTCTTGTCTCATTGCTTTGGTCTCATTTATTTGAACATTCATTTATGAAAAAGAAGTTTATTATTAGTACACTTCTTTTAATCTAAAAATAAGAAAGCATACTTTCAGTCTGCTTTTTATGTACTTCTCAATAAACTTAAAATTACACTTAAGTATACCTGACTTACTGACAGAAAAGTTTATTTTTGGACTATACATGTACTCAATCTTTTGATCGAGATATACACTTACATGTTTACTACTAGTAAATTAATATTATTAGTATACTTACTACACTTAACAACTTACTTGAACTTTACTTGAGTATACTTTATAAAATTAATTTGAAGTATGCTTATTTTTTTTGTAAGGGTATCCTTACAAAAAATTATTTTAATTCAAGTTCATTTTATTAAGTATACTTACAAGTATATTTATGAGAAGTATATAAAATAGACAAAGAATAGGCCTAGTTTCTTATTTTTAGTATATAAGAAGTCTGTTAATAGCACACATGAATAAATGTTTCTATAAGGTTAACTTAATTCAGACCAAAGAAAACTTTGCAATTGTTTTCAAAATGCACATGAGAAAAATATTTCTAGTGGTTTGGTATATAGTATTGTATCAGACTGCTGGACCCTTATATAATTAGACAATACGAATCGTGAATGTCTATCCACTAATGTGTTTATGACACTTAATAAGGATTAGAAGCCAATCGCTGGGTCAGCTTTGAGGCATGAACATGTATGCAGTGTAGCCATGTTACATTCTCTCTAACATGTTTGTCACAACATCTCCATGTACGCCTCACACATTTAACTCTTTCTTTGGATAGAGCCACATGGGTAAGTCAGGTTTTTTTTTTTTTGACTGTCAAAATGCTAAAAAAAAAAGAAAAAAAAAAGAAGAAGCTCAGAGCTGGAGATAATTCATCGGGCTTCAAATTTGGGTCAGCTAACATGGCGGCGGTGCAGTGATTATAGTGTATTAGCTTGACTGCTCTTCTCTCATTTTAATAAATTTCTTGTCTTGTTAGTATGTAGTAGGAGTAAACTGACAGTTCTGTCATTGACTGCAAGTGTGCATGTTTTCTGTCTGTATTCCCGTCTATTCCTCAGCTGATTTTCCAAAGCACAGCAAATCCACATAATGGCCTGCTACATTTTAAGCCATTAGTGCATATAGAAGCAGGCATTTGCTGTTAGTTTCGCTCCTTTCCTCTCCTGTCCTCCATGATTTCACAAGTTCCAGTGCCCAGACCATCATATTCTCAGGCCAGGGAGAGTCTGGTGAAGGCTGTTCCTCCTAAGATCATCTGTCTTCTGGCCTGTGGGGGGAGAGACTGCCGCTATGAGGGTCCGGCGTGCTGGAGCACGAGCCAGCAGGCCGTTGAAGGAGTCTTTAGCAGCTGGTGAGGCCAACAGTGTTCTACTGACTGAGCGATTTAATGTTAGAAGTGACACACCAAAACATAGGAATGGTTTTGTCTGAGAGCATGAATGCACACTTGCAATCAAAATGATTCAACCCCCCGGAGAATGTAACAATTTACAAATGTAAGCTTTTCTAAAGATAGTGTTTTTAAATAAAATTGCAATATAACAGTTATATACAATCCTATAACAGTTTAGTGGCAAAATAAAAGTGATAATGTCAATATATAATGTAATTCTTTTGAGTTATAGGATTTCTTTTGTAATATAGCTATGTCATAATTATTCAACCCCTATTCAAAGCTGCTGTTTTTAAGTCACTTATTTGTATTGTACACAATTGTGTTAAAACACAATTAAACTTGTGGAAACTCTATAACAAAATAGAATTAGCTTGTGCTGTTACACATGCATACATTTAGCCCATGCATGTGGTAAAGGTGAGTGGCAAATATTGGCCATGTCAAAAGAGCTCTCACAAAAGCTACAGATTGTTTTATTACATTAGAAAGTCAATGGCTACAAGAAAATTTCCAAAACACTAAAAGTTCCTAGAGACACAGCTGTTTAAAAGTTTTTGTACCAAAAAAAACGTTGAGGGTGTTGAAGAAAAAGCACAATATCATTAAGGGAAATAAATGATTGATAAGAGCAACTGAGAAAAACCCTCAATTGCACGATGACCCGATGAAAGGTGGAAAAAACACTTTAATGCAGAGTATAAGAAGAGCACTTCAAGCATGTTGGGACATCTCACCGCATGCCACTCTTGACCAAGCAGCACATAAAAGGCCGACTTGAATATGCTTACATTCATTTGGACAGACCTGTGGAGTTCTTGAAGAATGTTTTATGGAGTGATGTGACCAAACTGGAACTTTTTGGACCCATGGATCATTGATATATCTGGTGCAAAAAAGGCAAAGCTTATGAGCAGAAGAACTCCATCTCCATGGTCAAACATGGAGGTGGTCCAGTCATGTTATGGGGGTGCTTTGCTGTTGCAGGAAGTGGAAATCTTGACTGTATGAAGGACATCATGAATTCTTTGAAGCATCAAGCCATTTTGGCAAAGATGGGGATGACTTCGGTGCAGAAACTGAAGCTTTATGATAAATGTAATTTCCTGCAGGACAGCCATCTCAAAGTATACATCCAAATCTACTAAAGCTTGGTTCAGGGATCAGTCAGAATGTTCTTGAGTGGCTTGTGCAGTCGATAGATTTAATCTCATTGAAAATATTTGGTGGAATTTGAAGAAAGCAGTGGTTGCGTGAAAACCAAAGATTATCAGTGATCTGGAAGCTTTTTAAGCGTGGAATGGGCCACGATTGCAGTAGAGAGGTGACAGGAGCTTCTAAGCACTTACAGGCATGGTATTTATTGGAGATTATAAAGAACAATGATTCTGCACAAATTTTGACTTTATGAGTTGAATTCAACTTTACGTTCTTTACTTTCTATTCTATTTTCTACAACTTAACTTTCTATAATAGTTTACTGAAAGGCGATTTTGTTGAATTGTTTTCATAAAATGTTGTTCTCGGCAGCAAAATGTCTTGCAGGTCAAGAGGGTATAACAAATTTTGATTGCAACTGTATATGGGCATGAATTTGTGTGTATGTATGCATAATGTCACTTTAGAAGATCTTTAGAAGATCTAAAAGATCAAGATGGTCACACTGCGTCCTAATTTATAATTTCCTGCTTTCTTTGCTTTATAGAATATCCTTACATAGCCATGTACATATTCACTGCATGTGTTTATTTATCACTTCAATTTGTTTTTAGGGTGACGGATGACATTATTGCAATGGCACGACCTTCTACATATCTCATCAAGAGATACAGCATCATAGAACAGTTCAAACAGTGAGTGTTATATAATACAGTCCTAATCAAGCTGTTTAATATTTACTTACACTCTGCAGGGGGATGTTTCTGGTTAATAATTGGCAGTGTGTGTGTGTGTGTGTGTGTGTGTGTGTGTGTGTGTGCTTACAGGTTGAACATTAAATCCATCATTAATATGCAGCTCCCAGGGGAACATGCTCACTGCGGCCCTCCTCTGGAGCCTGGCAGTGGGTTCACATATTCACCTCAGGTCTTTATGGACAGCCAAAGTGAGCCAAACTCATGCAAAAACCTGTCAAGAACAAATAAGAAAGAAAGAAATATTTTAAAATAATAATATGTTTTGCATTGTGCCACTTATAATTCTTATTACCATAATACATAAAAATATATATACCTATCCCCTTCTTTAAATTATAAAAATGATTAAATTATATATTTTTTTATTTTGTTATCCTCAAGAAACATTTCTTATTATTAACAATGTTGAAAACAATTAATGTTTTTGTGGAAACTGGGAATTTATTCAATATAATTTATTATATCTTTGATTAATAGAAAGTTTCAAATAACAGGCTTTATTTTAAATATATTTTTTTTTTACATTATAAATGTCTTTACTGCCACTTTCGTGCAATTTAATGCATCCTCGCTGAATAAAAGTATTAATTTCTATTTTTTTTTTTTAAAAACGTACTGCATCTTACCCAAACTTTTGAATGGCACTTTATATATTATAAAATAGAATATGTTATCATGAAAATTATGTCACAATGCAAACATATACAATATGTATTGGTCATACTAATATATGAATGGTTCATACCATTCTTTTAATATTGTGTTTGAAATATGACCTGAATGTTCCTTTTGAGATTCACCCAATAAATTAGCCGATAAATTACTGAATTATATTCCTTTTTTGTCTGACAGTTTTTTTCTATAATTTTGGGATGTCTGATTTTGGAGTGTCTTCTCTGGAGGGGATGGTGGATGCCGTGAAGGTTTTGGCTTTCTCTGTGCGGGAAGGGAAGGTGGCTGTTCACTGCCATGCTGGATTAGGCAGGACAGGCAAGTTGCAATATCATTACTTTCAATGTAAATTTAGTGACATTCTATTCTCTTTAATATCCGCCCTGCTTTACAGGTGTTCTTATCGCATGTTATCTAGTCTACACCTGTCGAATCAGCGCTAGTGAAGCTGTCCACTACGTCCGGATCAAAAGGCCTCGTTCAATCCAGACTCGGTCACAGATCAATCTGGTGTTTGATTTCGCCCGGCTGGTGAGCTCACAGCTGGCCCAATTCCCGTGTCTGAACGTGCGCCACGGTTCCTCCTTCAGTCTTCGGCAGTACCTCCTGCGTCAGGCCCTTCTGCTGCACGGGGAAGAGGCCCGAACACTCAAACACACACCCAAGATCCTGCACGTCCTCTGCAGCATGCTGATCACTATAACCCAGGGAGCTTCCAGTCCTCCAGAGGTCCAGAGAGAACTGGAGAAGAGGGTGAACATTTTGTCTCTAAAGAAGGCAGTGAAGGAGACACTTTTGAAGAGGAACCTTCCTGCTCTGAAGGAAAGGCGAGGCTCGAGCAGAATGTTCTCCAGCAAGTCCTGGGACGAGCCATTCGGGTTCTTGGAGAGGAAGAGAGACGTCCTACTAAACAAGCGAAGCTACAGCGAATCAGATCTCAGCAAGATTACCATCATTGAGGTGAGAACCAATCATTTTTTAGTAAGATTTGCTGTATTTTGGAATTTCAGATAATAAAAATACATTTTTCATTTCATTTTCAAGTGGAATTAATCCGATGAATCAATTCAGGATTGAATGCACCCACATTATTACCAATGTTGGAAATTTGTCTTTGAATTATTATTTACATTTTTGCTATTTAGAATAACAGTTTTAATATCGTTTAAAATATAATTTATGGTGTGATAACTCCAGTCTTCAGTGCCACATGAATCATGATCATCATTGTTAAATCATTCTAATGTGCTGATTTTATGCTGAATTGTCAATTATTGGTGCTTACTTGGTATCAATTTTGAATATTTTTTCTGTTTTAAAAATATAATTATGGAAACAGTGATATATATATATATATATATATATATATATATATATATATATATATATATATATATATATATATATATATATTCGGATTCTTTGATTAATAGAAAGTTGAAAAAAATATTAAGCAGAACAACTGTTTTCAAAAGTGATGATAGGCTAATGTTAATTACCTGGCATTTCTATAGGATCATGTGACTGAAGACGGGAGTAAAGATGCTGAAAATTCAGCTTTTCATCACAGGAATTGTTTATGAACACATAATTTATGAAAATGACATGACATTTGAAATCTTGTCTCTGCAAGGATTTCATGTTCTCACATTACTCTCCTCAATCTGGTGGACACCATAAAATGAGCAATGGAGAAATCGGCCCATCAAAAGATCAGAGAATCCTAACAGAATCCCAAAAGATTCCTTATATCCGGATGACAGACCAAAGCAATGGAACATCAGCTCCTCACACATATAATGAGACTGTGAACAAGAAGACAAAATGTACAACCAAGAAACCTCAAGTTTTCCTAAAATTCAGCTCAAATCTCGAGGTCAGTGTGAAACTAATTAAAATGTCTGCAGTTTTTCCCCCCCTGCATTTAAGATCACTGCCTGAATGGTTTTGAGAACATTTATTTTCTATTAGGTCTACCTTTAATTTGTGCAAATGTTGTTGATGTTTTTTTTTTAAGTTACGACGAGAGGATCATACATTAGATTTGTCGTCATTATCGAGACCTGTCGCTAAGGCAATGGCACAACAGCGTCCTCCAGTGGACACTGTATTGAAAAGAGCAGCTGGCTTGCAGGTATAGTATGTATGGCTTGATTTTGACAAGCAAAATATGTTCCTGAATTCATAGCCTTGTTAGTTACAGGACTGACAAAACATTTTGATCCATGCAGGAACACTGCAAAGCATGATCATGTTTCCAAGGTTCCCTTTATTGGCCACACGACTGCATCCATTTCACGTAGAGATAAATACTGTATACAGAGCAAAGATTAAACTTTTTTTTTTTTTTTTTTTTTTAAATCATGGTATATAATCTATAAACTTTCTTGCTTTAAAATCACTCAGACAACCATACTGACTTAATTTTTTTTCAATATTTATCTTGCTGTCTCCTTATTCTGTCGGGTTGTCTGTATAACAAAAGATTTTAAAATACATATTGCACTGTAAAAAATTACATGACAAATAAGTTATGCCAAGTTTTAACATTAACTCATCAAAATAAGTCAACCAATTTTCAACTTTTTTTAAA
The DNA here is from genome assembly GCA_030578255.1 of Tiaroga cobitis. Classification (NCBI taxonomy): domain Eukaryota; kingdom Metazoa; phylum Chordata; class Actinopteri; order Cypriniformes; family Leuciscidae; genus Tiaroga; species Tiaroga cobitis. Next base: position 11,184,566 of record CM060608.1, read on the forward strand.
TAAATTATGCAAGATTCAATGTATAATGTAGCCTAATTTAAGTTGAAATGACCTAAACATCAAAGTTGATTGTATTAAAAAATTTAAGGCAACAATTTTTATTTTATTTTTTACAGTGTGGCTGCAGTTGTAAATAATAAAAGAATTTACAGTGAGTAAATATTGTGGTAATGTAAGAGATTTGAACCTGTTTTAATTCTCTGCAGGAATTGCTAAACTTGAGTGAATGTGGCTGGGTTACATTAGTCATGGAAACAGATCCAGACGTTCTGAGCACACTGTTATGGACCTGGCTGGACAGACTAAAGGTCAGAGGTCACAGTATGGTAGTTCTGGTACAAAATTATGCCAGTGATAAAAATGACAGATAATGTATTCATGTCTGTTAAAAACTATATATATATATTTTTTTTTTTTCTCATTGTTTCAAATGCAATAGTTTAGCTGGTGTGCTTTCTTATAACAGGAGCCTGTTCTCAATAAGGATGACATAGAGAGGCTGACCTCAACCTGGCCTGCACAAAACTCCCTTATCACACTACACAAGGTGAACGTCTGAACTGAGTCTGGCCTCCCTTGACAGAACACACTACAACAAACACACAATTTGATGTTGAACTGTTGTTTGCGACTTAATACATGTAGTAAATATACATTTTGTAAGCATAAAAAGCATCGAAAGTAATCAGTTGTATAGTTACATCATAAATATAAGACATTTATCTCATCTTATACAGCTTTGTGTGGTTATAATTCTGTGCTGTTTTAGTCTCAGCGGCACACCATCTGCTGTTTGCTGGACTGTGTGGGTCATGTGGTGGTTCAATGTCCTCAGTTTGAACATGCTATACTACAGAGACTCATTCGAGCATTAACAAGAGTAAGTTTGTGTGTGCATGTGCTAATTTTCACAAATAAAGATGGCAAACAAATAACAGCAGTAATTGGAGACGGATTATACAAACTTGTGCATGTTTTTGTGTTAAAACAGCGCCCTCCTGCGGAAATAGAGAGAAACAGCATCTTGTTGCTCGTCCTCAGAGCTTCAATGAGAGAGCTGTGCCTACACAACCACCATCCAAATACTGCAACACCATCTAAAAAGACTAAAAAAAGATTAAACTAAAAAAAGATATCCATAAAGAAATATTGTTTCATTAACTGTATGACTGATCAAGTTATTTGATATGTATCTCAATGTGTACAGTTGTCCCCAAAAGCATTTAAACACTTATATCACATACATAGCCTATAACATTTTTCTGTTTCGTATTAGTTAGCAAAATATCAAGCCTATTGCATCTGCAGAATTTTTTTTTTTTTTGTGAATTTTTTTAAAGAGTATATATTTTTTGTGAACTGTTTAGCCTTAAGGCCCGTTCACACCAAGAACGATAACTATAAAGATATTAGCATCCACATCATCGCGTGCTTGTCTGTCACTTTAAACGATCGAGCTTGTTACAGCAGGGTGGATTCTGATTGGCTGCCAATGTTTTTATCGTTCATTTGGATAAAATCGTTCTGAAAGTGATTCCAACTAAATTGTTTAAATACTGTTATCATTATAGCTATGTTGTGGCGTTGAACTCTGCTATACTATATTGAGAACGATTTTTAGACATATATCTTATCGTTATCTTTATAGTTATCTTATCGTCCTTGGTGTGAACGGGCCTAAAGTGTGCCCGTGTTTTCTTTATTCATTCATTCATTAATTCACTCATTCATTTATATTTGCATGCACGTTAGTTGGTTTAATATTTTGTTATCTTTTGTAATGGAATTTACACATATTTTAAGTGTGGCTTAAGTGTCCTAATAATTATATGGTCACTGCAGGAAAACGTTTGATTGTAACTTTGAAATTGATGTGTTTTATAAGTGTTGTACAAGTAGCCTAGTCTATAATCTGGTCTATAGACAAGACAGTATGTGTGTATTAAACTTTGAAATATCTCTAAGGAGAGCATTTGTTGAATTTGGTTTGTTTAATAATTAATTATACTGCACGGGTTACAGTGGATTGGCATGTAGAGCAGCTACTCGTGCAGTTTCTCGCCATTTGAATGTCACTCAAACTGACATCAAAGAATCACCAAGGCGACGGCGTCATAGAGATGCAAAAGACAACAATTATAAAGCATCAAAAACAGTTGCAAGTCTGATCACAGCTTTTCGGCGGCTTTATTTTACTTTTAGATGTCAATAATATAGTTATTTTGTGCAGATATTGTAATATCGCAATTCGATCGTTCTAAGTTATCTAAGTGGAACTTTTTATCGTTGGACATCTAAAGGTCGCCACCAATCTAAGCGATGATATTGTAGGAACGTGGTTTTAAACTAATAGCAGCTATTTCTTTACAAAATCACCCGGAGATCGAAAAGGGTATTAAACTCACGCACTTTTAAATATCTTGCACTTAAGGTAAGTTATTGTTTTTCCTTCGTTTGTTGTATATTTTTATGTTTTGTTGTAGGGATATCACGCTACGGTTAACGTTACCTGTTAGATAACTCTATGGCATGATTTGACTATTTAATCAAATTAAATTAGAAATGCAAATTAAGTGCTTGTAGCTGCCTAAACTACAAAAAAAAGTGTCATACTTTTCCATTAAATCTACCATTTTGTAAGAGTAGTGAAGTTAAAGGCTTCTCTGTCTTTGCATCATAAAATGCAAATATTCATGTGTTATTGTTTTATCTAGGCTAACACGTGTAAAGTTTTTTTTCTTAAGTCATTTTTGTAATTCCTAAAAATTTTTTTTTAAACAGACATCATGTCACCTGTGGATGTATGGATGGGTTCTTGGAGGCCCCACCGGCCAAGGGGCCCCATCGCTGCAATGTATAACAGTCCAGGGCCAACATATTCTCTCCCAGGGGCAACTGGTAACTTAAACACACACACACACACACACACACACACTCTCTCTCTCTCTCTCTCTCTCTCTCTCTCTCTCTCTCTCTCTCTCTCTCTCTCTCTCTCTCTCTCTCTCTCTCTAACACATACACATGGACACACACACACATACACACGTTTGTTTCACTGTTAGGACGGACATCTCATAGACTTCAGTGTTTTTATATCAGGTTAATTATGTTTTCTATCACCTAACACAACCTCTATTTGTAAAATTAACCATCATAGAAACCTATGAAAATCACTAGATTTAAATATAAACATGATTAGTTTGATTTATAAGCCCCTTTAACTAGTGAGGACATTTTACGTGATATTAGGCCACACACACAATTCACAATAAACACAGTAAATCAGGGGCTAATGGGGTGAAAGGTTGGAACGATTCTAAGAACACACAACAATTTCTAAATGTTATTTTTTAAAAAGGGTCAGGGGTCCAAAATACCTAGCTATTGCCCTGCAGTAAATCTCAATTTTGGGGGTTTTCTTTGCCCTTTATAGGAATGAACAACCATGACCCGCGGATGCAGAAAGGCCCAGCGTTTAGCTTTGGCACGCGCCTTCGTGACTTGCAGGCCAACTTCTCCCCAGGGCCCGGATACCTCGTTCCCTCCAACATCACCAGGGTGGGTCGGGACGGGACCCCTGCGTACTCTGTCTACGGCCGGCGAAAGGATATTCAGCCCTTCCAGACCCCTGGCCCAGGTATTTCACACAACAAAAACACACAAGCTTTGTAGCTGTGTGCAAATGTAGAACAATGTAGAACATACACAGTATAGTTCAACTGTCTTTTGATTTTTTTAATCAGGCAGTTACTCACCTGAAAAGGCAATAAAGGCCACCTATTACTTGGCCCCTGCGTTCTCCCTCTCTGCGAGAACTAAATTGTTCCGCAATGACCAAACACCAGGTAGATTCCCACAGATATACACAGCAATACTACTAGAACAGGTATGTTTCCCATGCGTTAGCAGACGTTTGTGCATTATCTTGTCTCCAGGTCCAGCTGCGTACATGCTCCCCCCAGTATTAGGGCCAAGAGTCGTGAATAAAACAGCCGCTCCAAATGTCTCCTTCAGCGGTCGTAGTCCTATTGGCAGCTTCCATGAAGATTTACGGAAGGTGCTGACACATTACAGTATGTACCTCTTAGTATGTATTTGCAAAAATGATAACAATCCTTTTCTCAGACTCCAGGCCCAGGGACCTACCAAATGGTAGATTCATGTGTGTACAGACACAAGGCCCCTCAATACAGCATGACTGGTCGCAACCTCATGCCTGGGGACACTACCAAGAAACCAGGACCTGGAGCCCACCATCCAGAAAGGGTCTGTACTTGTACATTACCGTTTCAAAGTTTGGGATCAGTGAGATTTTTTATTAAAAATGAAAAATCAGCATATTAGAATCATATCTGAAGGAAGACTTGAGTAATGATGCTAAATTTAAAAAAAAAAAAGGTTACATTTTAATATATGAATATATCAAATAAATTCAAATTGAAAACAGTTATTTTAAATTGTAATAATTTTTTCACAATATATCTGTTTTCAGTGTATTTTTGATCAAATAAATGCAGCCTTGGTGAGCTTAAGAGAATTCTTTCAAAAACATTTAAAAAATCTGACAGACCCCAATTTGTGAATGGTAGTATACTGTATATAATATATATTTCGTTTTTAGTTTAGAATTGCTCTCTACTAAAACTACTGTTCCTTAAAATAACAAGAATTAGCCTATACTACAACTATTTTCTTTGTCTTTCTCAACAGGTTACTTTCAAAGGAACCAAAGCTCCCAGCTTCTCCTTTGGAATTCGTCATTCTGAGTACATCGCTCCCATAATTGTGGATGGTGCTGATTAAACAGATCCTTTCTGTCATAATAAATTCAGTCCAACAAGCTACAGTCTGTCATAGCAGGTCTTAATATCACTAATATACAACTTGAAATGTTTCAGTAAAAAAAAAAAAGGCTCTAAGATGCAATGATTGTGTGCTGTTCCAAAACCAAGTGAACTAAGTCTACCCAGACTAGAATTTTAACACATCACAGACACTTCCATACACAAAGTATACTGTATATATACACACTACCGTTCAAAGGTTTGGGTCGGTGACATTTTTTAAGGTTTCTTACACTCTGATTTTGATTGATCAAAAATACAGTAAAACAATAACATTATAACAAATTACAACAATTTAAAATAACTGTTGTCTGCTTTGATTTTAAAATGTCATTTATTGCTGTGATGCAAAGCTAAATTTTCAGTATCATTACCTCAGTCTTCAGTGTCACATGATCCTTCTGAAATCATTCCAATATGCTGATTTGCTGCTCAGAAAACATTTATAATTATGCTGGTTCATATGGTTGCCTGTTCGGTTTGGATGCTGTCTGTGTAGGTAGCAGACAGCAATGCAGCTCACTAGGTTTTGGAACAGAGCTAAAATGGCACAGAGCAAGCAGCACTGATGATTACTGTGTAAATCAAGAAAGAAAGTAAATCTTTGAATCAAGATACCTCGTTGTTATTGTCACTTTATTATTGACTTGGTACAGGTAGCTACACTATTTACATAAATAGTGCAGTTGGTCATTGTTACAAATCCTTAAAAAAAAAAAAAATCTTTTCATACATTTTTTTCCTACTCCATTCATGACAAAATAATTCAGTTAGTGAGCTTTATTTACTAAATAAAATGCATTCTCTGAAAACCTTAAAGTTGCACGATGTAAATATATGTATGTTTTTTTTTGTTCAAAGTAAACTAAATTTTAATAATTAGTCAATACACCACCAATTATTCTCCCAAAACGCTTTTTTTCTTACCCCGATTCACTATGGTAAGCCCGTTATTATATTTTAGGCAGAGCGAGATGCTTTTCACGTGAAATCATATACAGTCACTTGTCTGTGCGTGCTCGTCATATCCGTAAATACACAAGTCCGGCTACTTTGACACATTTGGGAGTGGCATATGTTAGTTTTATTTCCCTTTTTTTGTGGCATACGTTAGTTTTGCCTCATTTTTTTCTTCTTCTTTTTCTTTTTTGTATACATTTTCAACTTTCGTTAGTGTGTTGCTGTTTGAGTATGGAAAAAAAAATCTGTGAAGTTGTGCTGTGAAGCACAAAGTCACTCCAAAATGAGTTATTCTCTATATTAGAAAACAGTTTCTGTACTCCCTGAAACACATCGATTGTATACTTTGTATAGTCTTGAGTTTTTTTTTCTAGGAACATACATGTCACAATATTCTATAATTCAATATTCTATAATTCCCACCCAAGGCAGAAAAAAGGGGCGAGGCGTGGTTGAGTAGCATTAGTAATGTGTTGTTGCCATATCAAAGAGATGCTTGCTGAATTCATAACCGCATACTTTGATACTACTCGTACTATTTTTACCATAATTTTATATGGCAGAAATAATAAGAGTATGCTAGTATGTAGTTCCGAATCCATCCATACATCCACATTCGGAACCACATACTAGCATACTATGTTGTGACGCAGTGATGGTATGTGGTGTGAAATTGACACAGTTATGGTAAGACCCGTGACATTTACGAAACACACTGAAACGGTTGACCAATCACAACACACTGATCCAGCCGACTAATCAGAGCACATTTCGCTTTTCGAAAGAAGGGGCTTCATTAAGACAGGTACTAAACAGAGCGTTACTGACAGACTGGGAAGAGAGGTGAAGCATTTACAATGTTAAATATGTGTTTTTTGTACATTCAAGCATGAAAACCTATTCTAGTATACCCTAAAAACAAAATCAAGCCATTGTAAAAGGGCATAATAGGTCCTCTTCAATACCTTTGCAGGTAAATCTACTTGTAAGCATGCATTACTCCAAAAAACAACAACAATGATTCTGGTTAAAATAGTGTTTTTGTAGATGGCTTGAATATTGCAGACATGTCATAATGTTTTATTGTAGTACTGTACTTCTCATGCTCCTGTCTTCTTTGGATTAATTGAACTGATATCATAGTAAACCTATCAACTTAAAGGGATAGTTCGGCCAAAAATGATATTTAAACCATGCATTACTCACCCTCAAGCCGTTTGAGATGCATCTGTCAATCTTGTTTCAGACGAACACATTTTCAGTTATTTTTGAAAATGTCTTAGACCCTTCAGTGGATATAATGTGAAGCAATGGGGTCCACCTCCTTCAAGTCCCAAAATGTGAATACATCCTTCACAAAAGTAATCCATCCGGCTCCAGGGGAATAAACGAAGGCCTTCTGAGGGTAATCCGTGCGGTTTTGTCCTAAAAATATACATATTTAAAACTTTATAAATGAAAATATCTGACTTCCGGCAACGATCGACGCGCGTTCACGGGTGATGGAAGTCGGTGTACGAGGTAAGACGTAGAGTAGGAACTGTTGTGACGTAGAACGAACGCGCCAGCGCAGCCAGAGAGCAGAGCAAAACAAAACACGAAAGCGCGTGAACGCACGCGTGTCGATCGTTGCCGGAAGTCAGATATTTTCATTTATAAAGTTTTAAATATGTATATTTTTACGACAAAACCGCACGGATTACCCTCAGAAGGCCTTCGTTTATCCCCCTGGAGCCGGATGGATTACTATTGTGAAGGATGTATGCACATTTTGGGACTTGAAGGAGGTGGACCCCATTGCTTCACATTATATCCACTGAAGGGTCTAAGACATTTTCTAAAATAACTGAAAATGTGTTCGTCTGAAACAAGATTGACATATGCATCTCGAACGGCTTGAGGGTGAGTAATGCATGGTTTAAATATCATTTTTGGCCGAACTATCCCTTTAACTTCACCAGTTTCAAGTTGTATTGGCTCTAAATGTGTGCTTCCACAGTTGTCTTTACTGGTATGATCCTCAACGGATGTTGCATACAGTGATTATAAAAGTAAGGGAATACTTTCTCAGTGAATGCGTGTTTAAACACATGCAAACCAATATTATGGCCTGCGTCTGTGAAAATGACTTTGCCCTTGTCCCAGTCGAGCTGCACCCTGATCCTCTGAATTCTCTGGCTCACCCGTAGAAGGGTCAGGATCTCTGGAGAATAGCCCTTCCCGTATTTACCATTGCAGAAGCCAACATACCACAAGCCCGTCTTGGAGGGGTTCTGTCTGAGTTTGTATGCAGACTCTGTGATCACCCCCACAGCCCAGGCAGTGCTGAGACCCTGAGTCAAAGCCCTCAGAACCAAGAATGCTTGTGTAGCCGTCAAATCTCTCCGGGTTTGCTGGAAGCTGTTGGAAGTGCTCATCAGTGTAAGTTGTAGTAGTCAGATCATCCGACACGGTCAGATAAGGATGGGCGGTGTTGGGGTCAAGGGTTACTGGGGCTGGAGGGACAGAGATAAAGATGTTCACCCACTCTTAAGACACAATAATAGAACAGATGAGAAGATTTTTACTGCTCAGTACTTACTGTAACGAATGTTGGCTTGTAGTTTTTTTGACACTACATAGGTTATGTTACCCACATGTTTGGCAACATCGATGAGCATTCCTGAAGGTCTGGTTTGATCCCGCAGAGTACACTTTGTTCTGAAACAACATTTAGGAGTCAGTACTGATGTGGGTTGAGAACCATAAAGGTTAAGAAAAGACATCTTCTTACCTTTCAATTGTAGTCTTGTAGTTCTAGGAATAAAGAAATTTAAATAGAAACAGAAAGATTCATTTATGTTATGTGATCAGAAAATGTACACTGCCATTAGTTTGTGTGCGGTCAGATTATTGAATGTCTTTGAAAGAAGGCTGCACTTATTTTATCAAAAATACAGCTACAATTTTCAGCATCATTACTACAGTTTTCAGTGTCACGTGATCTTTCAGAAATCAATCTAATATGCTGGTTTGCTGCTCAAGAAACATTTCTTATTATTATCAATGTTGAAAAAAGTTGCAGCTTAATATTTTTAAGGAAACCGTGATCATTTTTTCTTCAGGATTCTTTGATGAACAGAAAGTTCAAAAGAACAGAATTTATTGGAAATAGAAATATTTTGTAACATACATATGTCTTTACTTTTTATCAATTTAATGCATGCTTGCAGAATAATTGTACTAATTTCTTTCAAATTACTTTCTGTAATTTCAATTTAATGTAATATAATGTGGAAAAAAACATGTAGTTCCCTTTCGTTAGGGAACTCCTACGTCTCGTCGGAGGAGTTTCCAACGAATTGGGATCACGCTAGGGAGACCAATTGCCTTCGAGTGAATTAAAACGAGCCAATGAATATTGGCATGCAGGACTTGCATTCCGCGCCCCGCCTGTCAGTGCGGGTATAAAGCGGAAGCGAGCGCATACACATTTGCTTTTACCTTCGGAGCCGACCGGTAGTGTCCTCTGAGTGATGAGCTTCAAGATTGTGTTTGTCTTCACGCTCAACGAGTCTGCTGTTTCTCGGAAGACCTCTCTGTGTTGGTGTGACGGCGCTTCAGCGATCTTCGCGATCTCCCGGGTGCCAGCTGCTGCTTCAAGCGATCTGCCTTTTTTCAAAGAGCTGTTGTCACAGCTGGTATTCGGTTGAGTGCGCACAGCGGGCTTGCAGTTTCCCCGCTGTGCTGCCGCGGTTATCCCTGTGTGCTTCAGCACAATTAAGAGTGTTTTTTCTGTGAAAGAGCAACACGGGTGAAGATCGCGTCCTTTTCAGGATGACGTTTCATCCGTGTGTTTCTGGATGCGATCGTTTCCTGTCCTTATTTGACGGCCACGTTCATTGTTTCACATGCCTAATCAGTGTGTGGGACTACGTTCGTGGGTGGTTCATGTTCTCTCAGGAGTGCATGACCACGTCGGCACGTTGCCCGTCTCCCCTTTCTCGTAAAGGCTTGAGGCGCTCAGTGTGCCGTGTGCCGTCGAGCGCCGGCTGACAGCGCGGGTTGTCACGGCAACCCAGCGCGCGTCATTCGGCGCTCAAGATGCACGGTCAAGATCAAGACTCGCGTGCCTCTATGAGGTGAGTCCCTTTGCTTATTTCCTGATCTAGTTTCTCTTCTGGTGCACCAGAAGAGGGCTGCTTTGGCGAATAACATTGGTGATCTGAGGGTTTCAGTGAGCACGAACCACTCACTCCTCTAGCGCATCGCAAACATGCTGAGACTGTGTTCGTGGGTGGTTTATGCTCTCTTATGAGAGCATGACCACGTCGGCACGTTGTTCGCCTGCCTGAAGGCTTGAGCGCCCAGCGTGCCGTGTGTCATCGAAGCGATGGCCACGTTCACTATCTTGCATGCCTGGTTGACGGCCACGATCACGGTTTCACATGCCTAGTCAGTGTGTTGAGACTGCGTTCGTGGGTGGTTCATGTTCTCTCAGGAGTGCATGACCACGTCGGCACGTTGTTCGTCTCCCCTTTTTCGTAGAGGCTGGAGCCGTTCAGCGTGCCGTGTGCCGTCGAGGCTTTCGGATGGGTTTCTGGTCCTTCTCATGAGGGACCAGGCATTTCATTCGGGGCCCCAGGGAGGACAGATGTCGATCGCTACATCGGAGAGAGGGCTGTTATACTCTGAAAATGATGCTGAGTTCCTACTATAGTGGGGTGTGCTCATGCTGAAGATTCAGACTTAGCAGCCACACTTTCCTGGGCTGTTCTAAAGTGCCTGGATGTGTGTGAAGAATTTTGGCAGTATGGAAGCATTTTGGTGCCAATATGGCAAGCCAAACATGCCTAAATCTGCAGAAGTTTTTCCTCTCTCACTACCACTGCACGTGCGTAGTTCTAACTCGGGGTTGAGCTGTGCTTAGTGACTGACCGTGATTAGTCACAGCGCTGGCCCTCGGTTAGACGATGTCCACACTGGTGGTCCAGAGGCACCTTAAAACCAGCCCGCTCGGAGTTGTTTTTTTTTTTTTTTTTCCAGCAAAGGGAAGGGAAACAACCCTGAGAGGAGCAACCCAGAGTATGTGACGTTCTGCTCTTGGGAGTGCGTGTCATCACCACTCCTTCCCCCGGGGGAGGGCCGGGTGGAGAATTTTGTTTCTGTTCCGCCGCTGGTTATCCTGTAATCAGCGGTACCCAAAGTTTGAGCAGTCCACTTCCTGAGTCGTTCACGGGCCCCAGCGCTCAGATGACAGTGACGCCGCCACGGCCTCGTCACTCTCGTCTCTCGCTGGGTGAGGGGAAACCAGGACTCGATGCCCCCGGGCCTCGTTCCTCGTTTCCCGTCACGGTCGGGACTGGCAGTCAAAGTTCAGTCTCCTCCATCCAAGAGGAGAATGACAGTGTGCGCCGCCACGTTGCCTCGCCGCTCTCATTCCCCTCGCCCCAACGCTCAGATGTCAGTAACGCCGCCACGGCCTCGTCACTCTCGTCTCTCGCTGGGCAAGGAGGTGCGGAAACCAGGACTCGACGCCTCGCTCCTCGTTTCCCCTCCTTCCTTCGCCTCGGGTCAGCCAGCAGCCGAACGCCTCCAGGCCTTCCCTGCTGTCTGCTCCCCGGTGGAAACAGGTTGGTGTTGCTCCGCACACTCAGACCCCTCTCTCGGCCGCTGCATTGCCTCCGGAGTCCGGTCCCTGTCTTCCACCTCGCTGCCCCTCCGGGGGTACGCCGGTGGTCCGGGTGGGCTCGTTGGTACGGTCTCTCGAAGCCTGGCTAGCGCTTCCGAGGCCGTCCCGCTGGCTCATCCGTACCATCCGGCTCGGCTATGCAATTCAGTTTGCCCGCCGGCCTCCCAAGTACAGGGGCGTCCACTTCACCCGGGTGTGGAGTGTCGATGCCCCTGTCTTGAGGAAAGAGATCGACGCCCTGCTGGCGAAGGACGCGTTCGAGTCGGTCCCTCCAGCCGAGATGAGGTCTGGGTTCTACAGCCCTTACTTCATCGTACCCAAGAAATCCGGGGGGTTACGGCCGATCCTGGACCTGCGAGTTTTGAATCGGGCCCTGCACAAGCTCCCGTTCAAGATGCTCACGCAGAAGCGCATCTTCGAATGCATCCGTCCCCGGGATTGGTTTGCAGCGATCGACCTGAAGGACGCCTACTTTCATGTCTCCATTCTCCCTCGACACAGACCGTTCCTACGGTTTGCTTTCGAGGGGCAGGCATATCAGTACGCAGTTCTCCCATTCGGGCTAGCCCTGTCTCCTCGCGTCTTTACGAAGGTCGTCGAGGCAGCCCTTGTTCCCCTCCGGGAACACGGGGTTCGCATTCTGAACTACCTCGACGACTGGCTAATCCTAGCTCACTCTCGAGATCAGCTTTGCGAACACAGGGATTTGGTGCTCCGCCATGTAGCCCGTCTGGGCCTTCGGGTCAACTGGGAAAAGAGCAAACTTTGCCCCGTGCAGAGGATCTCTTTTCTCGGTATGGAGATCGACTCGGTCGCCATGTCCGCGCAGCTTACGAGCGAGCGCGCGCGCGCAGTCACTGCTGACTTGCCTGTCACAGTTCCAGGGCAAGAGTGCGGTTCCACTGAAACTTTTTCAGAGGCTCCTGGGGCATATGGCGTCCGCAGCCGTGGCAACACCGCTCGGATTACTCCATATGAGACCGCTTCAGCTTTGGTTTCGCGACCGAGTCCCGAGGTGGGCATGGCAACACGGCACTCTCCGAGTACCAGTTACTCCGACCTGCCGTCAGACCTTCACCCCGTGGTCGGACCTCAGTTTTCTACGGGCCGGAGTGCCCCTGGAACGAGCTTCGCGGCATGTAGTTGTAACGACAGATGCCTCTACCATGGGCTGGGGTGCCATGTGCAATGGACGTGCTGCCGCGGGCTCCTGGACAGGACCCCACCGCTTATGGCACATCAATTGCCTCGAGTTGCTGGCAGTACAGCTCGCCCTGCGCCGCTTCTGAGCCGTGCTCAAGGGCCAGCACGTACTAGTCCGTTCAGACAATACCGCAACTGTAGCGTACATCAACCATCAAGGTGGTCTGCGCTCCCGCCGTATGTCGCAACTCGCCCGCCACCTCCTCTTATGGAGTCAGAAGCATCTGAGGTCGCTTCGTGCCATTTATATCCCCGGAGCCCTGAACTGTGCAGCCGACGAGCTCTCACGGTTTCAGCCCCTCCCTGGAGAATGGCGACTCCATCCCCAGTCGGTCCAGCTGATTTGGGACCAGTTCGGGGACGCACAGATAGATCTGTTTGCCTCTCACGACTCGACCCATTGCGCCCAGTATTATTCCCTGACCGAGGGCACGCTCGGCACGGATGCTCTGGCGCACAGCTGGCCGCGGGGCTGCAAATATGCGTTTCCCCCAGTGAGCCTTCTCGCGCAGACCCTGCGCAAGGTCAGGGAGGACGAGGAGCAGGTCATTTTGGTCGCGCCGTACTGGCCCGCCAGGACCTGGTTCCCCGAACTTGTACTCCTCGCGACAGCACCTCCTTGGCCGATTCCTCTGAGGAAGGACCTCCTTTCTCAGGGACGGGGCACCCTATGGCACCCTCGTCCCGATCTTGGAACCTCCACGTGTGGCTCCTGGACGGGACGAGGCAGGTTTGAGTACCCTACCACCAGCGGTGGTGGCTACCATCACTTTCGCTAGAGCGTCGTCCACGAGACACGTCTATGCGTTGAAGTGGAACCTCTTCGTCAACTGGTGCTCTTCTCACCGAGAAGACCCCCGGAGATGTCCGGTCAGTGTCCTGCTTTCCTTTCTTCAAGAGGCGTTGGAGCGAAGGCTGTCTCCCTCCACCCTCAAGGTCTATGTCGCCGCTATTGCCGCACATCATGACCCGATAGAAGGTAAGTCCGTGGGAAAGCATGACCTGATCACCAGGTTCCTGAGGGGAGCGAGGAGACTGAATCCTCCTCGCCCTCCTCTCGTACCCTCTTGGGACCTCGCAGTGGTCTTAACTGCCCTGCGCAGCGCTCCCTTTGAGCCTTTGCAGTCAGTCGAGCTTAACTTCCTGTCTATGAAGACAGCGCTCCTGACTGCATTGGCCTCCATCAAGAGGGTAGGGGACCTGCACGCATTCTCCGTTGACGAAGCGTGCTTGGAATTCGGGCCGGGTGACTCTCACGTGATCCTGAGACCCCGGCCTGGATATGTGCCCAAGGTTCCCACCACTCCCTTTCGGGACCAGGTGGTGAACCTGCAAGCGCTGCCCCCGGAGGAGGCAGACCCAGCCTTGGCACTGCTCTGTCCAGTACGTGCTCTCCGCACCTATGTAGACAGAACGCAGTGTTTCAGGACCTCAGACCAGCTCTTTGTCTGTTATGGTGGGAAGCTGAAGGGAAAGGCTCTCTCCAAACAAAGGTTGTCTCACTGGATAGTGGACGCCATTGCTTTGGCATACCAGCAGCAAGGCCGACCGTGCCCCCTTGGTGTGACCGCCCACTCCACCCGGAGTGTGGCATCCTCTTGGGCCCTAGCGCATGGCGCCTCGCTAACAGACATCTGCAGAGCTGCAGGCTGGGCGACACCCAACACATTCGCTAGATTTTACAATCTCCGAGTGGAGCCAGTCTCCTCCCATGTACTGCATGGGACTTGTTAGGTGTCTTCGCTTGCTCGCCATTCCACTCCTCGGACTGGATGCGTGCGATATTTCCTCAGGTGAGCTTCCCCGAAAGCCCTGAGTTCCTCCAGCACTCCTGATGCTGGCGCCAGTGTCTTTTGCCTGCGCGTCGGCTAGGTGCCTCCCGTGTGCATGGTACCTCCTCTGAGCTACCCCCTCATGTGTATTTCCACTGTAAGCCTCTTGAGCATGTGTCTTTCCCTTGGCAAGCCACCTTGCCACCCCTGGGGTTGAAATATTCCACCTGCGGCTGGACACCCCAGTGATTCCCCATATGCATCCCTCGGGTCATATGTGTATTTTCTAAGTCCCCCCCTCTGGGTTGGCAGTAATTGCATACTTCCCTTAAAGACCTTGGGATATGCTCCCCAGTGTACCTTGGTATTCCTGTGCTAATAGGAATCCTTTGTCCGTGCTATCTCACGACAAGGATCTCAGATTACGCTGGGCACTGGAAGACAGCCGAGAAGGTGGCGTGATTAGACTGGTATCCCCATTCGTCGTCATCCGACGGAACTCGGAGTGACAACGAAAGGGAACGTCTCGGTTACGGATGTAACCCTCGTTCCCTGAGTAGGGAACGGAGACGTTCCGTCTTCCTGCCACTTTCCGCTGTGCCGCGGGGATCGCCTGAGCTCAGCCTTGGCTCCTCAGCGAGAAAAACATGCCTATTTGATATGAGCGCGCTCCTTAAATACTCACGAGGTGAGGCGGAGTTACGCTATGCAAATTCCGCAGACCCATGGCATTTCTTTGCCATTGGCTCGTTTTGTAGTACTCGTAGTCGATTGGCTTTCTAAGCGAAACCCCATTCGTCGTCATCCGACGGAACGTCTCCGTTCCCTACTCAGGGAACGAGGGTTACATCCGTAACCGAGACGTTTCTGCTGGAGCTCATACTAGAAATGAAATGAAATTTTGATTTCAGCTTTATATCAATTTCTGAAATACATTTGAATATATATATATATATATATATATATATATATATATATATATATCAGTATATATAGTTCCATTGTTGTGCTCATTTCAAATCAAGTCAAGTCACCTTTATTTATATAGCGCTTTTTACAATACAGATTGTTTCAAAGCAGCTTTAGAGTGATAACAGGAAAATAATGCAACAAAGTTTGTTTCGGCTGTACATAGTCCAGCTTAAGTAAGTTCAGTGATGGTTCATTTTTGTTGTAAAAAAAGTTATTAATTTAGTTCATTTATAAATATATCCACTCTTGAGAAAACAGTGATGTCATCGTTTCAGCTGTAAAGACTCAAGGGCGGATCTAATCCGTGGGGAATTTGCATATCATAATTAATAATTGGTAATTAATAATTATTCATACAGGTTTGGATTAGATCAGTCTTACATGTTAATAAATCTCCCGATAAGGGAGGATCTGTCATTTTACCTGCATGCATGCATGTGAATCCTTGAAATTAACCACAAGTTGATTGCAATTAATTACACGGACCACGTTTCACAAAACAGGTAAAATGAATTAGCTCAATTGTCAGAATGATATTTGTGGTTGATCCACAATATCATCCTACTTTATAGGATTTCAGGAAACGCAATTCTGTGGCCACAAGAATGGGGTTTCCTGCCCTATAAACACATACTCTTTAAGGTATATCTAATTTTAGTAAGCTTGTAGCATAAGATTTTTTGGCACTTAAGAGGCTTGAAACTGAGCAAGAGACAGTAAATCAATCAAAATGAATATAATGGATTTAATAAAGGCATGTCTACTTATATATTTACTACGGTACAGTAATATATATATATTTACAAACAAAAACGACATAAACAACATAATAAGACATCAATGAACGAGAAAGTGTGTGAGATAGAGGTATGGATAAATTACACGCTTGAGAGCGAGTAAGAGAGAGAGAGAGAGAGAGAGAGAGAGAGAGGGTTACGTTCACCTAGACCAGTACTTCTCAAAGTCCGGACTCCGGTCCGGATCCGGATCCAGAGGGAATTCAATCCGGACCCACCTCCATTTCATATTTCAAGAGCACTAATTGTGTGTAAGGGATTAAAACTGTGGATGGACGCAAGCGCGAACCACTAGTGTTTCTTCTTGCTGCCTATCTTTTACTAGGGTTTCCAAATTCCAAAACGTCGCTCTCGCGGCCTGATTGGAGGTAGCTCGTCAAGGGGCCATTCATATATCATGTCTTTTGCGCGCTCCGGTTCGTTATTTCAAATGTAGGCGAGCGGCAAGCGCGCTCATATTTGAAGCGAGGCGCTCATTTTTTTCAGGCGCAGCGAGATGTATCGAAAACGCCTCAACTTTTTAGAATGCCGCAAGCGCACTGCAGTTCATGTGACAAGAACAATCAAATCAGCTTCGTCCTTTCCGTAACAACATTGTTCAGTTCAGTCAACATGAAGGATGGGGGTGCACCTAAACACTACGGGTGTTTTTCTTTTCTCCATAAATAACGTTAAATCTTGTAGCAGAGCTACATCAAGCGTTTTTCGGTGGTGGAAATCTATTAGCTACTAAAACTTCTTTGTCGTCGAGAGCACAGTGCATGGTTG
Organism: Tiaroga cobitis; assembly: GCA_030578255.1. Lineage (NCBI taxonomy): Eukaryota > Metazoa > Chordata > Actinopteri > Cypriniformes > Leuciscidae > Tiaroga > Tiaroga cobitis. The sequence continues at coordinate 11,201,553 of CM060608.1, forward strand.
CATAGCAACGACAGACGCCACGGGAAAATCGGACCGAATTTTACTATTATTAATAAAAGATTATTATGTAATATTGTAAATGTAAATGTCAAGTAATTTATCTTTTTGGACTGATTTAAAGGCTGAAATATGTAAGGTTTATCTTTTTATAAAACCTTTTTTTGTGAAAAATGATTTAAAGGCTGAAATATGTGAGGTTTATCTTTTTATAAAACCTTTTTTTTTTGTCAACTTTGTTTGAATTTAATTTTATTAGCCTACATGTGCCTATAGGGGTGGACCGGGGATGGTATGGGTTGGTGGCAATGTAAGTATCTGGATATTTTGGATACATTACCGCGGGGCGAGGGGTTCGATTACCTCTCTCTTTTTTGACCATAGGCCTACATGTGTTTGCATCCCTGGAAACAAAACTCAGACATTTTGAACGGCAATAACCACAAAATACAGAGGTACGGACAGCAAAACTACTGACTGAACATTTAGGCCAGTGTCTCCGTCTAGCAACCACACCTTTTGTGTCACGGTTTCGGCAGCTGATGGGAGACAGACAGTGCCATTTCTCACATTAGACTGCTCTGTATTTTGCACCATGTTACTTTTGGCCTACCTCTTGTTGTGTTTTATTAAGAAAAATACTGACATTTAAATTAATTGTTTTGCCACTTTTGCACTTGTTATTTATGTATTTTGAATGCAAAAGGCACCTTATTTTTTCATAAAAGGAGTATTGATTTGTTATGCATGTTTATTAAAAAATAAGTTTTGTAATAACCATTTCCGGACCTTTGACATTGATGAAAATTCAGATTTGGACCTTTGAGTGTAGACTTTGAGAACCCCTGACCTAGACAGTCAACTTTCCTGAAACAACACGAAAACACATTCTTAATGCTCTGAAAACAGGGTAACCCAAATTTACTTGCATGTGGAAGGGTTCTCTCATGTGTTGTTGCGTTCCTTGAGCGGCCTACATGGTCTAGCCGCGTTTTGGACGGCAGATCTTTTCCTGCGTGCGCGCGTCGTGTGGAGCGCGGCCGCAGTGTTTTTGCATGGCCCGTCCCGGCGCGTGCATGGTTGGCCGCTTGCGCGTGGCCCCTTTGTTCCATGGGGGATCACGTGGCGTTCGTTGGCATTCGGCGCGAGTGTTTGAAAGGCTTAAAGTCTTTGAGGTGACGTTACCCGAGGAAATAGTTCGCCAAAGTCCATTCCCTTTCCTGGGAGACGAACTCGGGAGTAAGTTAAAGAAGAGACGAACTCTAGACGAACAAAAGAAAAGATCCATGGTGGGATCAGATCTCCATGAGGAGATCGCTAGCATCACATGTTTCTCTGAGAAGGTCAGACTGCAAGAGAGATAAGGAGACTGCGTCGGTGTCCTTTTCAAGGGACGCAGACCACGCCCCTTCCGGAGCAACCTTAACCAATGAGATTCGACAAAACTCTGGCGCGAAGGCTTTCCTTTGTCTTGTCGATATCTTATTTGTGACAGGGTGAGTCTTTAGTTTGCTTGTTTCTTTTCACTCCAAAGGTGGAAAACATGGTAATACTGAATAGTTCTTTACATATTTGGGTAGTCCATACCACAAGCGTTCTGGAGATATCAAGGAACATTATGTTACATTAAAGGAATATACACTTATGTTTAAAATGCATAATGAAGGTATTTCTAATTCACTTTATGCTACAATAAATACTTCACGGTGACAATGGGGAAACACACATACATAGAAACACATTGAAGATATTTTGTTAAATGTCTTTAAACAAAAGAAATGTCCCCGGGTTCTGAGGACATTCCGATGTAACCCGATGCCATGGGTTATATGCTTGGTGTGTGTGTGTGTGGGAGTGGGTGTGTAAATTTTACAGTCCAGGCTTTTTTGGTCTTTAGCAGGTTGTATTTAGTTATTCAGATTCACCCTTTTAGCACAGTCCTTACACAGCCTATGATGCTCAGGTGTTTACTGTTCGTGTCATTCTGTGTTAATCTGTTACATGATGATATTCCCAGTGTTGTTTACAATGGGTAAACAGGTTGTTTGTTAAAAACCCGCATATCCAAAATAGATCAGGTCTATCCAGCTTATATTTGACTTTACCAGCAAAGTTCCCAAACCTCTGCTTTTGTAGTGTGTGAATGTGTGTCATATAAGGGCCATCAGTATGCTAAGACCTGTTTGACAAGACAGCTTTCATTTTTCAACCCTTTCCAGTCCATTAAATCTGACACCGGCAATCAGTGCAATCTGACCACAAGCTGGACATTTTGACCAAGCATTTGACTATTGCAAAATAGCTCAAAAGAACATGATATAATCATGCACAGTGGTTCCACTTGATTGAGTAAAACCCAACGTACAACTAACTAGAATCAATGGTCTTCACTTAACTTGAATGAATGGTTTTAGATTAATTTAAATAAATGATTTTCATATAAATTGAATTGTTCAAATAAATCCTATGTAACACTTCTTGATTAGTCCTGTGATATAAATAACAACAACTGAAATATAACTTCTCTTCACACATGATGTTCAGTTATGGCAGTCAAGGAGTGATACTTGCAAATTGAATTGTTGTTAGCAGTTCCTCAACCCAACCACAAGCTCAACACTTCACCACAATGGTAACCCCCAAACCCCCACTAACATAACAGAAACTTTTTTTCTCATCTTGCTTTATTTCAACATTTACACTCAAGTTTCAAGTTTGTATTTATTTATATAGCACATTTAAAAACAGCAAACAGGGCTGACCAAAGTGCTGAACAATACACAAGATAAAGAACAAGGAACAACCACAAATTCATGACAGAAGCTCACAGTGAATTAAAAGCTAAAGAAAAAAAATAGGTTTTAAGAGAGGATTTAAAAACAGTTACAGATTGAGCAGCTCTGATGTAAACCGGAAGGCTGTTCCACAGCCTAGGGCCAGCAACAGCAAAGGCTCTGTCCCCTCTATTCTTTAACCGAGATCTGGGGACAGACAGAAGTCTCTGATCACCAGACCTCAGGTTTCGTGTGGGGTTGTGTGGACAGAGTAGCTCAGACAAATAGCTCGGTGCCAGATCATTTACGGATTTAAAAACGAATAAAAGAATTTTAAACTCGATTCTAAAATGCACAGGTAGCCAATGCAGAGATTTTAAGATAGGTGAAACATGATCAAATTTGCGTTTTCTTTTGAGGAACTTTGCAGCAGCGTTCTGTACTATTTGGAGACGCGCAATAGACTGTTTGGGTATGCCAAAGTAGAGAGAGTTGCAATAGTCCAACCGCGATGTAATGAGCGCATGGATTGCAATCTCTAGTGTTTTCTCAGAAAGGGAGGATTTCATTTTAGAGAGCAAACGTAACTGAAAAAAGCAAGAGCTAATCACCGCATTGATTTGTTTTTCAAATTTCAGGTTTTGATCCCAGAGAACACCTAGGTTCTTAATGCAAGATGACTTTGGATCAAGATAGTCCAGATCAATGTTGCTGCTATTATAGTTGTCATGGGGGCCAAAGACTATAACCTCGGTCTTGGATTCATTCATAAATAAGAAATTTTGAGAAAACCACATCTTTACTTCCTCTATGCATGCAAAAAGAGATTTTAGAGCAGTATCTCTGTTGCGTTTCAGAGGGAAATAAATTTGTGTATCATCTGCATAGCAGTGAAATGATACGCCATGCTTTCTGAAAATGGAGCCCACTCCCAATTCAGCACCTTTGCAAAGCATGATGGGAAATGAAAGTTTGATTGGGTTACTTGATTGAAACATGTTATTTCAAAATGAAAAAAATCAAGTCAAGTAAAAGAGTAACTGTTTCAAGTCAATTTAACACAAAGCAATCACATTTGAACCAGAAACCTGATTCAATGGTGTTAAATTAAAATTAATTGTTTAAATAAAGCATGCCGTGCAGCATCATGCTTCCGGACAATCTGACACTTTGAGCTCTTACCCTGAGGTCCTGTGATGCGTCTGTTGTTGAACGGATGCGGTGGTTCTTATGTAATGCATTTCTGCATTTTCCACAAACTAGTTATTGATCTTCAGCGCAGAAGAAAGTAAGAGGTTCTCCATGAAGACTACAGAACCCCGCCGTCTCTACGGGAAGGTCCCGAGTTGTTTCTTCTCTTATCAGATCACACATGTTTCTCAGCACGATGTTTATGGGTGGATCGGGATTGGAGGACACAGTTCTGCAGATGGGACAGTCTTGAGTTCCTCGCCGATTCCAGAAGGTTTTCACACAGCCGTTACAGATGCTGTGAGAGCAGGCTAAGAGAACTGGATCTCTGAAGATGTCACAGCAGATAGGGCAGTAGAAATCGTCCTCTGTAATGGACAGTCTGCAGGCCATTTTGCCACCTACAGTATATTAAATGTGTCCTAGTTGTCTTTCTCTCACTCTCTGGCTGTGTCCGAAATCTCCACTCAAACCACTACTCCCTAACCCCTATGTAGGGGGTAGGGAGTAGAGCACTATATAGTGAGCTCACCAGCATAATAGAAACACCACTTTCGGACACTACACGATCGTCTCTCGGCGCCGTTGATTACGGCATTACTGTCGCACTATTTAAACGCGCCATCATCTGTCAGCTGGTGCCGAGCCAGCTCTGGGCTAAATAGATTTTTTTTATATAAATACATTACATTATATTGAGCTTATTTCTCCAAAATTGTAAAATTAAAAGTCATTTCTGGCCGTTTCTGTTATAATGCGTCACTCCACACATGATTATAACTTATAAACATAAATAAAATGAATACACATATTTTCATATATTTTCATTTTCGCACCACACCGTTTTCTCTTGCCTGTCGACATTAGAAAAAAAACAGATCTACATTATCAAATATCTTGCTCATAATACTCTTAATAAAACAGCTTGACTCTGTGGAGATCCCACTTAATATTTATCTTTTTTGTTTTTTTCGTGATTCAGAAGATTTCGCGGATTAGCAAAAGAAACAGGATTTCTAGACAGAAAACGAACATAACTTACATTTGTATGACAAATTCGCATTGTCGCGCTGCTCTCCTTGACGTCCATCTGCCATTTTTGCGATCAGCGCAATGCATGATGGTATGTAGGGCTTGGGTAAGTGACCATCGGTTGTACACTACTTTTCAAAATGCATTCTGGGATACATTGCGTGGAGTATATAGGCCAGGGTATAATAATCATCACTATACATTCGGACAGCACTACAAAATGGCGAGCTCACTATATAGTCCACTATATAGTGAGTAATGGGAGATTTCGGACACAGCATCTGTGTGTCTGGTCCAGCTGTCAGGAGCACAAGTGTCTCTCAGCTGTGTTTACATCCCAAGCACATGCAAAGTAGGGCGGAGCTTATAAGAGCAAAGACAGCATTTTAACAGAAACTTCTATTATTTATAGTGTTTATTTTTTACAGTACATTTTCTAAAGCAACACCCTAGAGTGGAATAATTATTAGACATTTGAAACTTTATTCATCAAGTAAAAAATTACAATTTCACTCGGTGCTGGTGTCGACATAATAAACAGACTAACAAAATATATGATAAAGTGACACAAAATAATACAAAAATTGTTTAGATTTTATTTACACATATTTATATTTATATATGTGGTTACATAATAATGAGTACAGCAAATGTGAATTTCTGCAAGTTAGTGAGCAGTACCATGGATCATAAGTTGGATACAAAACTTGTTGGAAGATGTATATTTGATGTATATTTGAAGGTATATATATATCCATTCTGTTCTTTAGCCTTTGAATTTTAATCTAGTCATGCACTGACTGACCTCTGTGGGAAAGTAGAAAAGACTTTTCTATCAGACTGTTCATCAAGCAGATCTATATAGAAAATTTTTTTTTTTCTGTTCTGTGTATTTCCATGTCAAGAATGTGACCAAGACAACATTCTGTAACGTTAATGTTAAGTGCTGCTTACTCAAACTCAAAAAAGTAAGATTATTGTGTTTGAAATTACTGACAGGTAATTTGTCAAAGACAAAGAAAATATTCCAGTAATTGTTTATTGGTTTTGTTTCCTAGTAAGTGTAAAATATAGGTCAAAGTTTACACCTTGCAGGAATTGATACAAACATATTTTTTTATAATTAAAACTTGTTTAAAATGACCATCACATCTACATAATAACATTAGATAAAGATGCTATTGCTTCATCTTCTAATGTATTATTTTACATCTCAATTTGTATTATTATTATTATTATTATTATTAATAGTAGTTGCAGTAATATCAGCATTTCTTTTTTGCCACTTGTTGGTTGTATTGTGTTTAGAGTAATCATTAGAATAACGTAGGCTACTTTAAAAATTACAAATAAATACGAATCAGGCAACTTCAAAGACAGCCTGGTGCTTACCAGGAGCAAAGAAGGCCCTTCATGGGTCCTGGCGTTGCTTAGAAACGCGTTGTTGTCGTGCATGTTCACAGTGAATTTTCTGAAACCAAACCGAGATTTTTCATCACAAATTAGCGATGCTTTCTCGTCTATAATCCAGCCGTGAATGCGAACAAATTTACGACGAGCCCTAAATATATCCGCCGAAGATTGTAAAACAATATTCTGCCGTAAATATGTATTTAGGGTAGTTAGTTAGACAGCTTGGGTAACAATCAAGCTAATCTGCTAATTAACGTTAGTCAGATAGCCAAGGCAAAAACACTGTCGGGTTGTGTTTGGGAATGTACCATTTGCGGTTTGTTTTACGAATTATTGCTTGAAAAGATGAACTAAACGATATCCATAGAGTTAGAAAGCGTGTGATGGAGTAAAGCAGTGCTGTGTGGTCAGCTGTCATCTAATCCCGCTGTATTAAGAGGCTCAGAGTTTAAACTCCTGCTGCTGCTTCTCTAGTCTCGCAATGGACGCAGGAGCCATTTCTGATCTGGACCTGGAGAAATATGACGCTGATGAGCAAGTCAAGATCATCTGCCTCGGAGACAGCGCTGTGGGCAAATCTAAGTATGCTTAATGTGTTTCTGACACTAATGGAGTAGCTGTGTTATTGCTTTCATTCAGTGACAATGAAATTAGAAAAAATAGCATTTTTTCTAATGGTTTTCATATCTTTTCAGGCTTATGGAGAGATTCCTTATGGATGGATAGTATCCTTTGACATCACTGTGTGTGTATACACAGAGTATATCACTGTTTGAGTGTGTATCATCCCCAAGATCTGCGTGATCTCTCTCTCTCTCTCTCTCTCTCTCTCTCTCTCTCTCTCTCTCTCTCTCTCTCTCTCTCTCTCTCTCTCTCTGTGTATGTGTATGTGAGTGTATCGTTCATTCTCAAAGTTGACAGGTTCTTAATGAAATGTATCAGTCGGCCTCAGCAGCTGTCCACCTATGCTTTGACTCTCTACAAATACACCACAACCATCAATGGACAAACTATACTGGTTGGTAAGTTTGGCATCAAAAACAGTGTTATTTTAGTATACAAGAATGGAGCAATTTGCTATATTTTATTTTTTGCCGTTTTATTATTGAGACATTGCACATTTTTGCACATAATTGACCTTTTTGAGGAAGTTTCATACACCCGTCTTATAAAGAATTAGAGCTGCACGATTCTGGATAAACTAAGGGTTCGGACACAACCATGATGTTCTAAAAGCTGAGACACAAAAGGAAAAAGCTGAGACACAAAGGAAAAACTTAAAAACGGAGAAACTTAAAAACGGAGACACAAAACTTAAAAAACTTTAAAACGGAGACACAAAGGAAAAACTTAAAAACGGAGACACTTAAAAACGGAGACACAAAGGAAAACCTTAAGTTTTTCCTTTGTGTTTTTCACGTTCTGACAACAACGTTGTCAAAACGATCTCCGTTCACACAGATCAAGCGCGATAAAAACGCTGCATTATGCATGTCAGGCCAGTAGTTGGCAATGTCACTTTGTAAAAAAACACTACGCACCTGTATGTTGAACACGTTATACGCATGCACACGCCATCAATGCCATCAAACTAATTCATGTTTTTGTAGTTTACATGGAGACTGCAAAGCTATTGGTTTCAAAAACTTGCACTTTGAACCCCGTTTTCAAAAGGTTGCATTTTCAGGCCCCCAAAACGCCATTGCCGTGAACATGAATGGCAATAATGTACATGGTAATTTTCTAGAGATTCTGACAAAATGTTAATTCCGGCATTCTCTTAAATATGTTTAATTAATTAAATTGAAAAAAAAAATTTGTTTTGAATTAATGATTCAAGGACAAATACATTTGTCGCCACCTACTGGTGAAACGGTGTAATTGATCCAATCCTTTTTTTGAAATCAAATAAGGTGATTTACTCTATTTTGATCGCTACCGTACACATCTGCGTTTATATCCGATCTATAAACTTTTATCCCAGTAATTCTGTGATCTTTTGAATTATAGTAACAGAAATGATGATACTGTGTGGTTGAAAATACTATTTGTGAAGCTGTTTTACACTTATACATGACAACTTGGAACTGTACCGGTTTTAGGTGGCTAGCCAGGTATGTTTCAGTTTAGTTTGTGCCACCCTTAGGTTTTAGGCACCATGAAAGTTTTTTGGCTTTTAGTGGTGCTTCGGGGCAGATTATGATAATGTTTTCGGTAAGAGATCTTAAACTAAAATTGGACCAATCAGCTGTGAGCAAAGTGACACATGTCTTAACTATAATGATTAATTGTGTGTGTGATTGGTCCAGATTCTACACGTTTCAAGGCTGACAGGTAATTTGTCAAAGACAAAGAAGATATTCCAGCTATTGTTTCTTGGTTTTGTTTCCTAGTAAGTGTAAAATTTAGGTCAAAGTTTACACCTTCAGAAATGTATTAAAAAAATGTAATTTGAAAATGTATCACATCCAAATAATAACATTAGATGAAGATGCTATTGCTTCATCTTCTAATGTATTCTTTTATATCTATTGGCTATTCGCTACTGATGTCGCATTTTCATGTGTACGCGCTTTATGAACTCAGGATCAAAGAGAAAGTTGATCAGTTTCATGGTAGCAACAAAGCCTGATTGGATTGGTTTGGAAGATCTGAATGTTTGCTGTGATTTAGGAATAAGATTTTGTTGGTGTTTGAATCAAGATCGCAATCTTTTAACGATTAATCATGCAGCTTTATAACACAAGGGGTTTTAGTTTAGTTTTCATGTTAGACGAGCAGTCATGCCTTTGTGTATCCAACCTGAGCACTTATGCACTTGTTCAACTTCACCACAGATTTCTGGGATACTGCAGGGCAAGAACGTTTTCGAAGCATGCACCCATCTTACTACCATAAATCTCATGCCTGTATCATGGTAAGAGAAGAGACGGTCACAAAACACTCTTAGTTATTCTTATTTATATACTATTATGGTATTTATTAAAGGGGTCCTATTATGCTTTTCCACTTTTTCAACTTTAGTTAGTGTGTAATGTTGCTGTTTGAGCATAAAAAAGATCTGCAATATTACAAAGCTCAAAGTCCACTCCAAAGGGAGATATTTTATTTAACACTCATGAAATTGCGTGTGTATGACACGCCAATTCGTATTTCCATTTTTGGCGTGCTATCAACACGCATAATCGCTTTTCAGCGTGTTTATGAACGCAGTTGACTTAACGTTATTACTGTATATATAAATATATGACCTACCCCAACCCCGTCCCTAAACCTACCCGTCACTGGGGTTAATACCATTTATGAGTCTTCCCCTACCATCCTAGGAAAAAAAATATCGCTCCCCAGATGTAGATCTACATTTTGCTTCGTTTCGCTCGGACATTTAATGGCGTGTACATACACACAGAATCACTTGGACATTAATGGCGTAGACATATACGCATTTTACGCAAAAGTCATGATGTCATGTTGTTAACAGAATCCTCTTTTCAAGAACTACAACGAACTTTTGGACTACAACACGATTTCTCCGGATCTGATGAAGTCACAATATCACTCATTTAAATAATCCCCGCCCACGGAATATGCAAAAAAGGGGAAGAGGCCTGGCTGAGGTGCATTAGAGAAGACAGTGTTGTTGCTGTCAAAGAGACGCGCTTTTTTCCACGTTTCCAAAACTCATTTATTTGACCTTTCTAAGTCTGACGAACTTAAAGTGGTTAACTTATTTTGAACACTGTTCCTTATAACCCCAACGTTTATCTGTGCGCTGCACATTTGATGGAGAACAGCTTGTTTTCTGTTGCTTTATTAAGCTCTCACTTTTGTAAGACGGTTCACCGCTCTTTAGGAAAATGAACCATGGTTTGGTGATGGCGCAGTGGATAAGACACATGCCTTTGGTGTGAGAGACCCGGGTTCGAATCCACTGCGAGACACCAATGTGTCCCTGAGCAAGACACTTAACCACTAGTTGCTCCAGAGGCGTGCGACCTCTGACATATATAGCAATTGTAAGTCGCTTTGGATAAAAGCGTCAGCTAAATGAAATGAATAAATGTGATCGATTACTGTTTGTATTACCTTAGTTTTCAGACAAATATCACGATTAAATAGTTAATAACATTGTGTCTATAATGTATATTAAGAAAATTACAACAACATACCACTCTGAAATGTCCTGTGAAATCCGTGCTTTCAAAGTCTGTGCATTAAATCGGTTCTGCACAATCCTCTTGTTAGTTTACATTGTCTGGGTCTGAATCAGGCTTGAATTGGTTTGAAATTGACACCATACTTAACATTTACATTAGAGAAGAACTCACAGTTATGGAGGGGCGGGAGGCTAAGCGCTAACCAATCACAGCACATTTTGTATTTCGGAAAGAGGGGCTTCATTGAAATCAGCGTGTTCGAGCCAGACTGGGGAGAGAGGTGCTGTAATAATGTAAAGTATGTGAAAAATAATGCATTTTTTTAACAATCAAGTATGAAAACATTCTAATAGACCCCAAAAACTAAATCAAGACTTCGTTATATTGCATAATCGGACCCCTTTAATGTTTTGAATTAGGTTTTATTTTCTATATTTAAAATTTTAGTCATTTTGTTATGACCTTTGTCATTTGTTTTTGAAATGTTTCTATTTAGGTTTAATTTATTTTTATTTCAGTTTAAGTTATTATAGTAATTTAACCTATACTTAATTTTATTTCAGTTAGTTGACAAGGCAACATTTCTCATTCAAGTTTAAGGAATAAAAAAAAATATTCTAATTTGTATGTTTTCAGCTTGATTTCAATGAAACAAAATGCTTTAAAAAATAAACAAAAAATAACAACCCTGAAGTTACACATGAATCAGAAAAAAATAAATCTGTATTTGCACACACACACACACACACACACACACACACACACACACACACACACACACACACACACACACACACACACACACACACACACAACACACACACACACACACACAGAGTATATTAGTGAGTGAAAAATAAGTTGTGGCTTTTTGTAACTGAAAACTATTTTGAATGCTTTTTATAAACAGTAGATCTCCAAAAAGCTTTCAGAAATAATCCAATTGCTTTTGCCAGGTGTTTGATGTCCAGAGGAAAATCACATATAAGAACCTCCCAAATTGGTACAAAGAACTCCGAGAGTACCGGCCTGAGATTCCATGTCTGGTAGTCGCTAACAAGATAGATGGTACATTTCATGTCCTTTGTGAGATTACAGATAAGAGCATTATTAGTCAGAGTTTGTCTTTGCATGTCTCTAATCTTTTGTTCTTTTATGTGTTCTGCTGTTTCAAAGCTGACATGAAGGTGACCCAGAAGAGTTTCAACTTTGCTAAGAAACAAGGTCTTCCCTTCTACTTTGTATCTGCTGCTGATGGGACCAATGTGGTGAAGGTAAGAATGGAAAACAGAGCATCCTAGACAGACAGATCAACGGGTATCAGGCGAGCATTCGGTAAAAAAAGCTGCTATTGCATACTGAACTCTCAGAATTTTAAAAGTAGATGTCACAGTCCCTATTGTTTTGCTGGGATGAAATTGTATGCATCTTATAATAGAAATTATTAACCCTACATTTGTAATTCTGCTGTAATTTTCATATAAACTAAAAAAACAGCCAGTGGAACATAAAAACATTGAGTGCACCTTTACATTTGATTTAAATTGATAATACGTGTAGTTTTAAAAAGAACAAGCACTTAATTGTATAATTTTTGACTTGCAGATCCATTTGTGGAATCATTTTATTTAGCTATGTGCCTTTTTACACCTGGTCACTTCATGCGTTTTTACTGATCGGATAGCTTTCTGATTTGTTAAAACGGTTCCATTTACACTTGACCACATAAATGTGTCTCCGCAAAACAAATATAAATCCGATCTTTAATTCCCGTGCTAAATGCAAATTTAACAGAGTTCAAGACAACATAAGCAACAGATATGAGCTGCATTTTATTTATCATCAGCTAATATCAAGATCAAAGACCACGATAGGAGAGAGAGTGGCATAAGCACTGGTAAGATAATTAAGTCTCACTACTTTTAATGAAGATAGATTGTGTGTTGAGTGTCTGCGACTTACTTTCGGTTTTATTTGTGGCAGTTTTCGCGTTGGCTTGCTGAAGAGATACTCAGCTACTCATCTGCGGTGATGCGTGTTGCTGGAGTGTTGTCATATCTGGCTATAGCATAGCCTATAACACGCTCTCACACATTTCTTTTTTAACATTTCGGTTATTTTTCAAAGTTTACATACTGTATGTGGTTTCAAAAACCAGATGCATTTACACTTGTCCAGTTTAGTGATTTTATTTAAATCTATCTTGAAAGCGTTTTGGAGGGCATTTACACCTGGCTTTTGCTCGTTCGGACAGCTATCTGATCAGAGAAAACACATGAAGTGACCAGGTGTAAAAGGCCCTATGTGTTCTAGGGTTAAAAGGAAGTCCTTGGTCCTGCTGTGTGAAGTTCTAATGTTCTGGGAATGTTCCACAGGTGTTTAAAGATGCCATTCAGATGGCTCTGTCCTACAAGAAGAACTCCAACGACTTTATGGATGAAGTTATGAGGGAGTTAGAGGTGTGTGTGTTTGAATAATACTCTCTTCATGATGATGCAATTCACTGATTATATTCATGTTATTTTGCAGAACTTTGATTTAGAGAGTAAAGAAGAAACATCTGATAAAGAAGAGGAGACTCAAGAGGGAAAACCAGACTCCGCGTGACCACGTCAGATTCTTCATCCTCTTTTTTTCTCATTCTCCGCTGCTTCTGGAGTTGTACTGATGAGTTCCTTAAATCATGGCTGTCCTCTCACTGTCCTGAGCATCAGAGAACTCTACCTCACACCACTGATAGTGTGTGTCTTCTTGAACCTCTAACAGAAAAAAATTATGATTCTGTGAATGTACAGGTGGCATTATCCGATGATCAACACCAATGAAATCACAGTTCTGAACTGCTGAACTAATTTGATACTAATTGTGCAGCATGTAGATTTAGCAAAACACCTTTTAGTAATCTACATAGACTCTTTATGGAATGTGAAGCTTTGTCTGTGCCGAATGTAATATAAACATATACATTGCTTGTTATTTTTTCCAGCTGGAATATATATATATATATATATATATATATATATATATATATATATATATAGTCCTTGTATTTTTTCGCTGAAATTTTAGGTGAAATATTTATAATCTTTTTTTTTTTAAGTGTAATATTTTACAACAAAAGCACACTTTGTGTAACAATTTTTGATGTTCATCAGTATGAATAAAGTAGTTGATCTTTGAATAAGGGTAGCTGATTATACAAGATGATGTATTTAATAAATACATGCAGTTTTAACTGCAGTTTTTAGGTTTCATCATGTAAAACTAGTACACTTAAATCTGCAGGACTGTTTGAACTGCAAAAAGTTAAGGGATTTAAATTGTGAAAACGTCAAAATGGCTATCAGTTACTGAAATATAGTAATTCCCCTATACATTTTTATATTTTTTAACCTAAAATTTTGATGAAAAAAAGTTTATATCCATTTTATTTGCCAACTAAAGATTTTTTTTTCCATATATATATATATTAAAGAGATTTGTTGCAAGTATATATGAGAGCAGGATAAAATCTTTTTGGGAATTATTGAGAAGACAGCCATGATGAAAACTCAAAAATGTGTTTGTGTGGATGTGACAGTCAGGGCAAAGAAGAGAGCCGAGACTGCTCTGAATGCTCACTGACGTTTACACACTGTCAAGTTACAGTCAATCGCTATTGACTTTGTTTTAGAATGAGGATGATTACAGCACAAATTCCCTTCGCCAGCGAGTTTGGCTGACAGGCAATCTGACCGATCATAACGCCGAATCCACCATTTTGTCAGACAAACAAACCAGAGTTAGTAGATTAACATCGGTGAACTTGAATTTAAACAATTATGTGTATTGACGTCTTTCTGTGGTTGAAGCAACATACGCCTTCTGATGTTCATTCATGTTTATTTCATGCTATAACTAATAGGAAGAGATTTTTGGTTCACGTGCCACTTTAACTGAGGCGCTACCATAGACATAATAATGTCTATGGGCGCTACAGCGATCTGGCACAACACAAAGAGCCACAACACCGGTATTTATTGTTTGAACTTAAAGGCACACTGTGGAACTTTTTGGCCACTAGTGGCGCTCGACCTGTAATTTCCCCCTAGAGGCCACAAGCGCCGCAGCACTGTCGCAAAAGTCCACAAACAGTCAACCGGTCAGCCTCCCGTGTCTTTAGATTATGTGTGTGCAGACAGTAGTTGACTTGTCGGTTGAAGAAAGATAATCGATTTACTATTGAACAAAATAATGATATAAATATAAGATTAATAATATAAATTATACAAAGAAAATAAATTGAACAAAAGTACACAGAAAACATGTCTGATCAGTTAAGTCGCATAGACAAGGGTTGCCCGATCCTGCTCCTGCCGATCGTCTGTCCTGCACAGTTCATCTCCAACCCTAATCACACACACCTGAAGCAAACCATTAACGTCTTCAGGATCTCTTTAAAATTAAAGTCAGGTGTGTTTGATCAGGGTTGGAGATGAAATCGTGTAGTCGGGAAATCGTTTAACAAAACTGATATAACTCACAACATACTGCCGTTATTTGTAGGCTTCAGTTTGTTTGTCCTTTTACACACATACAAATATGAGCTGAGGGCAGAAAAATAATGGCAGTATGTTGTGACTGATCACTTATAGCAACCTACTAGCTATCAGATTGATAATTCGCTACTCTACCAGCATTCCTTGATACGTGAAGTTAAATGGAGGACAAGATAGATTCCGTAACATGGCCAGACAGACAACAAATTAAAAAAAATAGAGATATTGTGCAAGCAATATATTTAACTTACTAAGTTAGTCCAAAAGCATGACGGCCAGGTCAGCATCGGTCGGGCACCCCTCCTCCTCCTTTAGCCAGCGAGCGAACGCTGGACCAATGTTGATCCTCATCCTGGCTTTTAGTTTATCACTCCCTTTTTCTTTTGTGTCCTCTGACAAAATCTTTGCCTTCTTCCGAGTAGCTGTTGGTTCAGGCATGACGACAACATACAGACGGCAATCAAATGCGAGTTGAGCTCTCACGTTAGAATTTGGGGAAGTGACGTACGCCGTAAAGCGGTCGAATTTTGTAGTTCTTTGTGTGCTCGGGTTCCTACCCGCAACCCGAAGTTACATAGTGCTAGTAAAAGCGATACAGACACCTTCAGGCTACGGCAGACGTGTCATTCAACCTATTGTAAGTCGATGTAGCATCTCAATGGGTTTTGGTAATATATTATAAAGGTTGAAAAGTTCCACAGTGTGCCTTTAAAAAAAGACAAAATTTAAAAGCTGAGACTTTGTTTTATAAAATGTCCGTCGGCGCATTATCAGTGTCCTCTTTGCCCCGCGATATATTTCTCAAGTAAAGCATTTGGACGTTGACTGGTACTCTTTTATACGTTAATGACATTAATTAGTTGATGTTCACAAGACAATTAGCTCAAACAATTCAGCTAATAAAAAATGTATACGTTTTACATCTGGAAGAGAGGAGTGCACACGTTTTTTGTGCGTACGTTTGTACTCTGAATCACACGTACGCACATTTGAGAAATGTTCGTAAAATCAAATGTAGGGCGGTTTCTACGCAACATTTTACAAATGAGGCCCAGGGTCTTTGTGAAGGGTCAAATAGGTATCTCAAAGAGGGTGAAATGGACATGCAGGCCAAGTATAAAGCATTCATGTGTCATGTCCACATGCAGCTGTTTGATAGTCTGTCCAACAAGACTATAGGTAGTTCCAGAGTGAATCTGTCAATTATGTTTAGGGCCTAAAACTAGCTTTTTGCCAAAAATGATGGCCTTGAATTTTTTTTACAAACACAGGCAGTTATGGCACCAAAATTTTAGATACCAGTGAAATTTCACAATTCTCTATTCCAATTTTGATACCTTTCAGCACTGTGCTCATTGTGTTCTGTTTTCCGGTTTGTATTTCCATAGCATGAAGGTAAGATCTTATGGATTTATGAATGAACCTCTTGTTTTAAAATCTTCCTGGTCTACTGACCTTTGTTATGGAATCCACAAACATTACAAAGTTCATGATAACTTCCGTTAAGCGTTAACTCTACAATAAGTAAATCCACTTCACCAGCTAATTACTTTTCGACAGCGATGAAAAATACAGAGCTACCACAAAAATAGTTCAGACACAAAATTCTAAAGATGTCTGTGTGCTTCTTTCTCTACTGTTTACATTCACTCAAGACATAGCTGACTGTTTACTAGGATAATTTTTTGTGAATTTATCCGTTTAAGCACAAGACGACGTAAAAGAGAGCTCAATTCAGTATTTTCGCACCGTCTGAGACGAAGCTTTCTGTGCTCGCGTTTTCAATGTGCACACAAAACTTCTCACTGCGCAAGTTCCCTAGCGCTTGAATATTTAAATTGGCAAGGCTTAAAGTTTCGTGACGATGCAGCTCTGATCCGTCAACTGTCCGGAGCGTAGTTTATGTTTACGTTTGTTCAAGTTTATGTTCTCGCAACTGCATGGTTAGAACTCATAAAAATTATACTTGGACATAATGTTTGTCATTACTGTGCTGTAGTTATTTTCCCACCTTACAGTGAGTGGGGATGCTTCAAAAAAAAAAAAGTCCTAAAAATAGATAGTTCTCTTACGAGAGTATCTCTCGTACTGCGTAATAGCTTACGCTATGGGGAAAAACTCTTTTCCGCGAGATATTGAAGCCAAAAATTATCCTTAATTTTTTATTAATGTAAAACGCTTTGCAGCAGCAAGCAAACATAGGCGAAACAGCTCGCGCGCCTATTGGTTGCTCTGCAGCAAATGCAGCAGCCTATCGAGATAGACTCTGCGTGACGTAATGACCAATGGGGGCAATTCGCGCCCATATCGTCACGTCCCGCCAGAAGGGGCGTGGTCTCGCCCTATAAATATGCTCGTTAGGCTGATACAAGCTGATTTTTACCTCTTCAGCGACGCTCTTGCATCGCTGGATCCGGAGTGAGAAGCCGCGCCGTCGAAGCAAGCTTTTCAGCGGGACGAGCTCTGGAGTCGCTGGCCTCGCCGCCTTCAACTGCCGTACCTGCTGCGCTTTCCGGCGTTATATATCCTTTCAATACTCTGTGTGTATTTCTCTGTTGTGAAGTGTTTGTCGCTTACTTGACGCGACTTGCATTTCCTCGCAAAAGAGCAGCGTCTTTTTAAAGATGCCTTCATGTGGCTCGTGCCGCGCCCCGCTCAGCGATGGAGATCGACACGTCATCTGTGTTGCCTGTCTGGGTGAGGATCACGCGGCTATCGCGCTCGCTGACGGCGGATGCCCTCATTGCGAGCTTTTGCCCATGGTGACTCTGAGGACGCGCCTGGCATCATTCTCCGAGCCTTCACCGCAGCCCGCCGTGGTGCCGCGCCGCAAGAAGCGCCGCGCCCAGCGCGCTCCCGAGCTTTCTCCAGCCCGCCAAAGCTCGCCGGTTCGCCCGCCAGCTTCGCCGGCTTCGCTCGAGTCGCTCACTGACGGACAACGGCCGCCGCCTGCCGCCGCGTCCATCCACGAGTTTGACGAACCCACCGAGGCGTGTTCTCTTCTGGCATCCGATAGTGAGGATTGGGCGAGCTCCGTGGATCTCCCCTCCGCTAGCGTTTCCCGCCAGACCACTGGTAAGAGAGCCGGCATTGAGACTGAGCTGATGCGTCTGCTCTCTCAGGCCGTGGAAAGCATCGGCCTCGATTGGGAGGCGCCCGCGCAACAGGCGAGCTCTGTGGACCTCCGCCTTCTGTCCGCGAGTCGTCAAGGAAACGGGCCAGCATCAAGACCGCGAGCCCTAAAACCGCGGCTAGCTTTCTTTACGTTATAAGAAATCTACCCCGCCCCCCATGGGCGTGCGTCACCGGCAAATGAGAAAAGAGTGTGTTTTAGTCCCCGCCGAGGCCGGACTAATCTCCATTTCTTAAACATTTCTCAGCTCCTAGTTTGAGCGGCTGAAAATGTCATTATTGCAGCAATGAGCCTGTTGTATAACACGCACACCTGCATACAAACGCCGACACACACAAAACTGTGATGACGCTCTTTTATCTGCTTGCACTAGTGTAGTTCTCCCTGTGGCCCAGTGGCGGAACCCGTAGCTTTCACGCGAGAGACCCGTGTTCGACCCCGGCTCTCGCAGCAAATAAAAATTTAGTCTCGCCGCGGCCAGACTTCCACCAAAAACTTTTCGCTCGTTCAGTTCCAGAAAATGCGACTGTTCCAGTGTATTTTGCAGTAAACAAGCTGGTACCACGGCCCGCTTGCCTGCACATAAAGGCCGTTTCCACGGCGACCCAGAAAAATCATGTATTCATTGTATTTCTGGTTTTCCGGCCACAGCCGATGGTGTTATAAGTGTAATAAAATGCTCACAGCCCAGTGTTCATTTCTACACACAAACACAGCCCGCCACGGTACAGGGCTCGCACAAATGAAATCGACGCATGTCAATTGTGCATTAAATGTAGTTAATGTGCCCACAACCCAGTGCCCACAAACACTACCACGGTTTCTGTAAAACGAAACCAACACAAGTCTTCCTAGCCTCCTAGGAAATCGACGGTGTTTCAGTCTCGCCGTGGCCAGACTTCCACTGAAATTTTCGCTCGTTCAGTTCCAGAAAATGTGACTGTTCCAGTGTATTTTGCAGTAAGCAAGCCAGTACCATGCCCGCTTGCCTGCACACAAATGCTGTTCCCACGGCGACCCAGATAAATCACATAAATGGTGTATTTTCTGGTATTCCGGCCACAGCCGATGGTGTTATGAGTGTATTGAAAATGCCTACAACCCAGGGCTCATTTCTACACACAAACACAGCCCGCAAAAATGCAGGGCTCGCACAAACAAAATCGCCTCATGTCGATTGTGCACTAAATGTAGTGAATGTGCCTACGTCTCAGTGCTCACAAACACTACACACCACATGTCCCACGGGTTCTGTGAAAACGAAACCAACACACATTCAGTCAGCTCAGGCCGACGGTGTTTTTCAGTGCAGTAAATGTGCCCGCTGTCCTGCGCCCACATTCACTCACAGACATGTTAAGCCCCACGGGGCTCGCCCCGCTCTCTCTCCCTCAGCAGACTGCTATAAGGGTTTTGAGCGCGGCCAGGCTGCCCGCCGCGATCGGCGCGCCCCCCGCCTCACACACTGTAAACACAGTGTCTGCGTTACAGCACGCCGGAGCTCTCTTGCCGTCACTATGTCTCGGCCAGAGCCCAGATCTCATTCTACCCCTAGCTATTCACGTGAAAGTGTGGACACAGCTTCCTGGGGTATCAGAATGGGTGCTGAACACTATAAATAGAGGCTATTCGCTACAGTTCGCTCGACGTCCCCGCCGTTATATGGCGCGCGTCGTGACGACGGTGGAAAACGAAGTATCTAATCTACTTTGAGCCGAGATAGCGAAACTACTGAGCAAAGGTGCTATAGAACCTTTATCTCAAGCTCAGAGCAAAGGGGGCCTACACAGCAGATATTTTCTGGTACCGAAAAAAGATGGAGGTCACAGACCCATTTTAGATCTGCGACAGCTGAACAGAGTGCTTGTGAAGCGCCAGTTCAGAATGCTTACGACCAGGAAAATCCTCGCGCAAGTGCGCCACGGGGACTGGTTTATGTCAATAGATCTGAAAGACGCCTATTTCCAAATACAAATGGCGTCCCATCACAGGCGAAACTTGAGATTCGCTTTCGAGGGCCAGGCATATCAATACGCAGTCCTGCCGTTCGGCCTGTCCCTAGCACCTCGTACAATTACGAAGTGCATGGACGTGGCGCTCGCACCCCTGAGACTTCAGGGCATGCGAGTCCTGAACTACTTGGACGATTGGCTGATTCTAGCTCGATCACGATCGGAGCTCATAGAACACAGGGCCGCATTACTCGAGCACCTCGAGGAGCTGGGCCTCACAGTCAATTGGGCGAAGAGCTCACTGTCTCCCAGTCAGAAAATTTCCTTTCTGGGAACCGTGTTGGACTCGCTGTCCATGACAAGCACGCCTGTCACCAGAGCGCGGGCTAAATATTCAGCGCGGCGCGAAATCCTTCCGCCACGGCGCGATAGTTCCGCTCAAAAGGTTTCAGAAAATGCTGGGGCTGATGGCCTCAGCAGCCTCTGTACTCCAGTTGGGCCTGCTCCGCGTGCGCCCACTGCAGATGTGGCTGAAGACGCGGGTTCCACCCAGGGCATGGACAGCGGGTCTGTTTCGCCTCAGGGTCGACCTTCAGTGTGTTTCAGCTCTGAAACCTTGGAAAGAGACCGACTGGTATCAGTCAGGTGTAAGTCTGGGGACCGCTTCGAGCGTGAAGGTGGTGTCTACGGACGCCTCCACCTCGGGGTGGGGAGCACTGCTCGAGGGCAGACCGCTAGCTGGCCTGTGGTCAGAACGGGAAAAGCTCCTTCACATAAACTGCTTGGAGATGATAGCAGTCGACAAAGCGCTACGGCGTTTTTGTCCCCAGATAACAGGCCACCACGTCTTGGTCCGGTCGGACAACATGTCGGTGGTGGCATACATAAATCACCAGGGCGGCGTCAGGTCACGAAACCTTTACAGGTTGACGGAAAGCCTCCTGGTCTGGGCTCAGCACAACCTGCTCTCACTGAGAGCAGCGCACGTGCCTGGTCTCCTGAACGTGGGACCAGACAGACTGTCCAGGAACAATGTTCCAGCAGGGGAATGGTCGCTGCACCCGCAGACGGTCCAGCTGCTGTGGAAGACGTTCGGCAGAGCTCAGGTGGACCTATTCGCGTCCCACGAAAACGCTCATTGCCCGGAGTTTTTCTCGAAAAGCAAGGACGCGCTGGCTCATGTTTGGCCACGCTGCCCCCTATATGCTTTTCCCCCTGTCTCGCTCCTGCCTCAGGTGTTGGAACGAATCAGGAAAAACGGATGCCCAGTGCTGCTTGTAGCCCCGCTCTGGACGAACCAGACGTGGTTCCCTGCCCTGATGCAGATGAACAGCACTGCCCCATGGCCTGTACCATTGAGGAGAGACCTCCTCTCTCAGGCGGAGGGCTCGATCTGGCACCCTCGCCCGGAGTTATGGTCCCTGCACGCATGGGCCATCAACGGGTACCCGCTAGCCTCCCAGAGGGAGTGTTAAACACGATCGCGCAGGCTAGAGCTCCGTCTACCAGGCGGCTCTACTCCTCGAAATGGTCTGTTTTCTCTGCATGGTGTCAGGCCCAGAGCCTTTCACCTGTGGAGTGCGGGGTTTCGGAAGTGCTCTCCTTCCTTCAAGAGCTACTGGATAAGGGCAGGACCCCATCCACGCTCAAAGTATATGTGGCGGCCATAGCAACGTTTGCAAAACCGGTGTCTGGCCAGTCGCTTGGGAAAAACGACTTAGTCGTGTGTTTCCTTAGGGGAGCTCGGAGGCTGAACCCTCCAAGGCCCCCTTCAGTCCCGACGTGGGACCTTTCCACGGTCCTGGAGGCCATGAAAGGCGCCCCGTTCGAGCCGATCCAGCTGGTGGACATGAAACACCTGTCGTTCAAGACAGTGTTTCTCATGGCTCTCGCTTCAGTGAAGCGCATAGGGGACCTACAGGCGCTTTCAGTAAGCGCGTCGTGTGTGGAGTTTGGGCCTAATGACTCAAAGGTCATTCTCAAACCGAAGCACGGGTACGTCCCGAAATCCCTCAATACGCCGTTCAGGGCCCAGGTCATTTCCCTGTCTGCCCTTCCGGTTCTCAGTGAGGAGGAGGATGCAAGTCTCCTTTGCCCCGTCAGGGCATTGAGAGCTTATGTGGCACGCTCGTCTGTTTTCAGGCAGACGGAGCAGCGTTTTGTTTTGTTCGGCGGGCGTTCCAAGGGATTCGCCGCCTCAAAACAGAGCCTATCCAGATGGATAGTGGATGCCATCGCGCTCACTTACTCTGCGAAGGGCTTACGGTGCCCCTTGGGTGTCAGGGCGCATTCCACGAGAGGCGTGGCCTCTTCGTGGGCATGGTCTAGCGGGGTTTCTCTGCAAGATATCTGTACGGCCGCGGGCTGGGCCTCGCCGTCTACATTTATAAAATACTATAACCTGGAGGTACCCGCCTTACAAGCTAAGCTTTTGGCGGTCTAAATTCAGTACTATCTGCCCCGCTGTGCGGCCCAGATGCTGAGTTTACTGCAGCCCCATGAGTATTGACTCACGTATGGCCGCCCAGATCAGGCTGAATGCTTTCACCCTGGCTGCGCGTTTGATTGTCGTATAATAGCCCCGCTGGGTGCTTTTTTATAGGGAATGACGCTTCCAGCCTCTCTTCCTTTACTCTATGTGAGTTTATGGTGATTATGCACTACATGAGCCCTGGGCTTCGGCCCCTGGGACTTTGGTGTTGGATCCCTGTACGCACGGCGTGTTGCATTGTGTTCCCCATAGCGTAAGCTATTACGCAGTACGAGAGATACTCTCGTAAGAGAACGTACTCGGTTACTAACGTAACCTCGGTTCTCTCTAGAGAGGGAACGAGTACTGCGTATCTTGCCGTGCGTGGAATACGCTCTGGTTCGCTTCAGCGGTAAAAAACAGCTTGTATCAGCCTAACGAGCATATTTATAGGGCGAGACCACGCCCCTTCTGGCGGGACGTGACGATATGGGCGCGAATTGCCCCCATTGGTCATTACGTCACGCAGAGTCTATCTCGATAGGCTGCTGCATTTGCTGCAGAGCAACCAATAGGCGCGCGAGCTGTTTCGCCTATGTTTGCTTGCTGCTGCAAAGCGTTTTACATTAATAAAAAATTAAGGATAATTTTTGGCTTCAATATCTCGCGGAAAAGAGTTTTTCCCCATAGCGTAAGCTATTACGCAGTACTCGTTCCCTCTCTAGAGAGAACCGAGGTTACGTTAGTAACCGAGTACGATTTCGTCAATTCTCTTTATTCTTTTATGACCCTGATGTTTCTTCATGCGTTTCCTCAGCTAAGAAATAATAATTGTTATTGTGAAGAGCAGTCATTCTTATTGCACAAACTGTGAAGGAATTTTTAGATTATTGCTTTTGGTTTGTGTATTTTTGTGATGTTTTGCACAAATGCTTTATACATCAAATATACATTCATGTTGGTGAATTAAAATAGATCCAGCCTTGTACTGCACATCTAAACTGGATACAACCTGTTTATCATTAGAAAAAAAATCTTATTTCTGAAGACTCAGGTGTTTTTGTTATGTACTCTCATTTTCTTCTGTGAGCAGAATGTGGTTCAAATGAAAAATAAAAACAAGCAAGATCTTAAATGTCATTATTCAGCAGTTAACTATTAGCACTTACTTTCACTTGAATCAATCACTTGACATTATGGCATCTAGCATCTAACATAAAATGGTCAATGCATGAAAAGTAAATGGTTTTAATATCAAACATCAACCATTCCAAGACAGATCTATAGATCTTAATATTATATGAGAACATATTGTAAAAATTTAGCACCTTTCACTCGGTTGGTTAAAAAAAGAAGACAACCTTTTTAGAGTTTCAAACCTTGTTTTTCACCTCTTGGGGAAAGTGTCTCTTTCTCTCTGGGCCTCATTTATAAAACGTGCATATGTACAGATTTTAACTTTGGGTATTCTAAAATTTACACCAACGGTCATATTTATAAAAACAATCTTTGAGGTGGAAAAGTTTTTAGCACCACGTCAGGTTGTAAGCAGATGTTTTTCTTGTGGCTGAGAGTGGGAGTACTGCAGGTATTTGGAAATCGTCTTGGGTTACTCAACGTTATCATGGTTCCCTGAGAGGAGAGGAGAGAACAAGGCATTATGTAATAGCTAATGCTTTGGGGAAACTCCTTTCTCCAAAATTACTGAAGCCTGATTGAATCAAGCTATTGCACTTGCAATAGCCAAAGGCGCTCGGCCTCAAGCGCTCACACGGTGGGCGGGCCCAGCCGCTATATAGGTAGAGCCAGATTTTCTCAGAATCTTTAGACTGAGCGAGAATTACTCATGGACCCTGAGGAGGTTTTACAACTAGCTGACAGAGTGCCAAACTAGCAACGGCAACGGCACCTTCAGCACCACCCTGCACACAATCGAGCAACGCTGGACTAATGTGGCACAGTGATAATAATGTAGCAACAAGTATATTGGTGCATACAACATTAAACCACCTCAAACAGAGATTCACAGCGTCCAGCATAAAACTGTGGGATGAGCCAAGTTCACAAGCTTAACAATAGGGCAGACAGCTAACAGTCAGTTGGAGCCCCCAGATTCTACTGAAAATACATAGAAACACAGAAGGTTGTGCTATGACCTAGTTGAAACACGAACTAGAGAGGGGCGTGGCCACAAAGTCTCTCAGTCATCCAATGGCTGCTCAGCCGTCTTCCCCTGCACAGACAGAACATGTGATGCGAAAGAGGGAATTTCCAGGTTATAAAACCTAGCGGAAGTGTTTTGGGAAGAACAACCCCCCGCAAAACAAATGTCCTGAATAGACATGCCTTTAGTCCAAGCCTACAATGACGCCAAGAGTGGGGTGGGCACATACCGCTATTGGGCAGTCAACTCCTCGGGAGGCATAAGCCAGGCAAATGGCTTCCACCATCCAGTGCGACAGTTTCTGATTTAACGCTGGCCTTTCTTAGCGCCTCCGAGACAAACAGCTGCTTGGACATGCAGAACTGGGTGGTTTTATCCACATTAGCACACAATGCACAAATAGGGCACAGGGACAACCTCGGAGACACCTCATCAGAGGTTGGGTCGGAGGAATGAAACGCTTGCAGCGTTATAACCTGGGCTCAGAACGGCATTGAGAGCACTTTAGGGATATAACCATGTCTAGGCTTAAGCCTCATCATACAATCGTTTGGTCCAAACTGCATACGAGCACTGTTGACAGAAAGAGCTTGCAAATACCCCACTAGCTTCCCACATGATAAAGCAAGCAGTAGCTTCGTCTTGAATGAGAGCACTAATGATAAGTCCCATAATGGCATTAGAGGAGGGCGGGGAGGATTCATTTGTCTCGCGCCCTGAAGAAAGCTTGTTATTAGGGTGTGTTAACCCACTGAGCAACCCTCTAAAGTGCCCTTAGCCTGAGACAAAAGGTCCCTTCTCAATGGGATCTGCCACAGAGGGGTTATCAACAGATTCACCAGCTCAGGAACCCATGGCTGGTTGGGCCATCTCAGCGCTATCAGCAAAAGAGTGCCCCTCTCTTCCCTGATTTTCTGCAGGCACTAGCAGAATTATTTTGGGCAGGGGAAAAGTGCATTTTCACTTCTTGGATTTCCAACTATGGTTTCCTACTTTCTACTATGCTAGTTTCCTGCTAGGAAGCACTCGTCAGAGAGAAAAACAGCGGCCATTCTCCTCCAAAAGCGAAGAGGTCGACCTCTGCTTCGCCAAAGAGGCTCCATATCAGTTTCATGGTCTGAGGGTGCAGTCTCCACTCTATGTAAACAATGTCCTCCCTGAACAGCATGTCCGGCCTGCCCCCTGGTACATGGACTGCCCGGATTGAGAGGAAGTGCTGATTTGCCCATAGGAGAAAGCACTGTGCCATTCTCTGCAGGGCGCTTGAGCGCATACCTCCCTGGTGAATGATGTACGCCACCAACTCTGTATTGTCCGTCCGAATTAGAACATGATGGTCCCTTCGGAACAGCGAAAATTCCTGTAGGGCGAATTTAATTGCTTTGAGCTCAAGGCAGTTTATATGCCACTGCCTCTGGGTACTCGTCCATGTACCAAACGCTGGTAGGGCTCCCCAGCCGGTCATTGATGCATCTTTGGTGGCCACCTTTTGTCTGGACACTCTGCCCACACCGATTCCCTAATCCTACATGCTCATGTCGAGCCAGGGTCATTGTTGCCTCAATGCGCGTTTTCCCCGATGGCCCTTTAACCATAGCTGCAGTGGCCTCATATGCAGCAGACCCAGGCAGCAAACAGAGGCTGCAGCAGCCATCAGACCCAGTAACTCTCCCTTGCACAAAAGAGGTCAGGACATTGAGAATAGTCTGAACTCTCTCTGTTGACAAATCATTCCCAAGTATGTGATGACAGGGCTGAAACATCCTCTTCTGTATGTTCACAGACAGGCCTAGGCAATCTAAATTGGCGAGAAGCTTGTGTCTGTGGTGCTCTTGCACACTCTAGGCTATGAGTCTAGGCTATGATTAGCCAGTTGTTGAAATAGTTCAGGACGCGTCTCAGGGGTATTTTTTCACTTTGTGTAAGTGCGAGGGGCCAAAACTAGTCCGAACAGCAGGACTTTTAATTGATAAGTGACACCTTCGAATGCAAACCTCAGAAAGCAACTGTGATGAGGGGCTATCTGATATGAAAGTAGGTATCTTTCAGGTCCACGGCAATGCAATAGTCCCCCGGCTGAATATGAGCGAGGTTTCATTGTGATAATTTTAAACGCGCTTTGCCGGCACTCAGTTCAGCGGTCTTAGATCCAAGGTTGGATGCATGCCACCATCTTTTTTTGGAACCAGAAAATAGCAGCTGTACAAGCCACATTCCCGTTGGTCCTATTTCTACTGCTTGTTTGGCCAGGAGCAAGAATTTCTCCACGTAAAAGAGGAAAGCTCTGCTTCGGGATTTCTGACATGATCACTCTGCTAAAGCGGGGCGGTCTGTGAGCAAATTGAAGCGTATAGCCGTTCTTTATGGTATTGACAACTCACTCTGCCACCCACACGCTTAGGCAGCTCGATAATGGACGCGGCTGTGTCTGCTGCAGCGAGGGGTGTGCACTGGTCGCCAATGAGACATCGCCGCTTGTAGACATGACAGGCAATGGATCCGCAGCTCAAGGTGCAGGAATATTCACATCTGTCACCTTAGGCTGAGCTGAGCTTTCGCTCTTCAAAACATCGCCCTGAGCGGAGGTTTTGCTCATACTGTGGACAGCATTTTGAGGAGGAAAATTGATATTGAGGTATGTTTGTTTTAGTGTTTATTACAAGTGTATGCAGTGGTAAAAAATTATTAAAAAAAATGGCTGCACTCGCTGCAACCCGCAGGGGGAATGTTGAGCAGATACTGAGGACGGTATACTGATATATACTGAAGAGTATACTGATAATCTTGGAGGACGGTCCACCTCTCTCCACGGACATGCTCTCTTCCTCCGAACGGGACCGTTAGGAACTCTGCTTCTGGTCCGCTGGGCGCCCGGACTGGCGGGGAACCTGTTTTGCACCATAGCAGAGCTTCCTGTCAGATCTCTGATGTAACGGCGGCTCAGGATCTCGTCGCAAGCTTGTGGTTGAAGCGGAGGGGCAGGCAGAGTGTCTGGCTGGTCGCAGTGCTGAAGATGACGGACACAGGTGAGCCGCGATGGCCTCTTCAACAGGATGTGACCATGTTTATCTGCACCTTCCACCACAGGAAGTAGGTGGGTTCCTCGGGCAGGGGCTCAGGCTAATAAGAGGAGCGCCATGACCGTGTGAGCTCATCGTGGAACTCAGAGAAGAAGGGAGCTGGTCTCTGCGGGGCGTCCAACTGGCGACCTGCATGGAGAGAAGACCCATCCATCCTCTTCCTTACCGGCTGCTCTGGGACTGACCACTCCAGGCCCATCTCGGCCACAGCCTTTGGAATGATACTCATGAGCTCCCCATCCAGAGAAGTTGGAGTGGTGCTCATCTGTTCCATAGACGCTGGTAGACATCATGTCGTCTTCCAAAAAAGACCAGGTCCCACACTTCGGAAGAAGGGCAGAGGCTGTCCTCAGTGTAGGATTCCGGGGGCTCTCATGGAGGATGAGAACACGGGTGCTGGGCCAGCATTAATTCATCAGCAGAGCCTCCCGAGGGAGCTGTTTGCGGCCTCTCCGCCGGCTCTGTCGTGGTAGGAGGGGGACACGCAGAATCCAGCAGGCCGCTGTTGAGCCTCACACAGAGAATCTTGATAGGCAGGTCCTCACAGGTGTGGGAATCAGATTATCCTAGCCCCCCTTCAGTGTGTGCGCGGCATTCGTTGTGCAAGTCCAGGAACTCTATGGGAAGGAGAAAGATTCTTAGATAATCTGACATTCAGTGCTACCTATATAACTGCTGGGCCCACCCAGCGTGTGAGCGCACAAGCGCCATTGGCTATTGCAAGTGCAATAGCATGATTCAATCAGGCTTCAGGAATTTCGGAGAAAAGAGTTTCCCTAAAGTGTAAGCTATTACGCAATTTCGAGAGATCGACTCGAAAGGGAACTAAGAAATTCTTGCCGCCTGCCATTCTCAAGTAAGCCTAAAGGATTTGGACATTGACTGGTGATCTTTTATATGTTAATGACATTAATTAGGTGCCATGGAGATCTGAAACCATTCAGCTGTGCAGAATTTCAAAATCATTTGCGATTTATAATCTCACATCTAGAGGGTGTTGTGTGCACGTTTTTTGGTGCGCTCTCTGAATCACACGTACGCACATTGGAGAAATTATCGTTAGCTCAAATGTAGGATGGTTTCTACACAACATTTTACAAATGAGGCCCTCTGTGTCTCCATTAGCAAAAGGTCACAACCTCAAATGAGCAATCAACCCACCAGAAAACAATGCTCATTAAAGCAGCGTATACTGCATTTCTTGCCATTTTTTATTGTGCTTTTGTTAGTCAGAAAACAAAATGGACAAACCTGTAGAACATACCTTAGTCATGTGAATGATGTGTTTATTTTATGTTACATCCTGCCAGTGGTTGATTAAAATTACAAAGAAATCAATTGCAATTTTCATTCTCGTTAAATATGCAGAACCCCTGATGTCTGCGCTACATTGGGGGAAAGTAAAGGGCAAAGGTCAGGGAGAGTGGCCACCAAATGTGCAAGTCAGCCACTAATCGACTTACTGGAATTCAAACCAAACAGAACAGATTCTTAAATCCAGACATGCACCCATGAAATTCAATAAAAAGGGGCACATATGTAAATCATTGAAAAACATAAAAACTTCTATATTTGGGGAAACAAAGAGAAGAAAAAGGAAAATATGAGATGTCTGTAGTCTCAAGATTTCCAGGAGGTGGCACCATAGTGCTGGTTCGAACAGCATTAGTTATCTACAAACCTCAAAGAAAAGCTAAAAAAACGATAATTACTTTTTGGCACATTTGTTCATTTTCCATCTCCTGCTTAAACAACCATAATATAATGTACACAACATAAAATCAATATGAAAGATGAAAGTATGAGTGATGTGTACGGAACGAAAATCACAGCTTGCGAGTTATCAGAAGATGTGAGGACGAAAACTAGTACATATGGCTCAGAAATGCAGTTCCAAGTCTCCAGAGTGGGACGACATTCACAAAAACATACACAGACTTGCTTTTGTTCTTCTGGATGAGCTAAAGGGTTTTCAGCAGGATGGGGAAATTAAATAGGTCATCTTTAAATAAAAAATTTCCAGCATTTCTGGGAAGATTTTATGCAAAAGCTACCTATGGATTTAACAAGGAATCGGTGTGTGTATTTTTCTGGGGATCTGAATGGTAGGGTCAGGGCTTGTCTGCATGGGAGGACATATACACTAAGTAATTCACAGTTATCAAAAGGGGCCTGACACCAAATGGCCCCTCAACACCTTCATTCAAGCCCTTGTACAGTCAAACAGACTGACGGTTTAATGCAGAGCGGCTGTTTTAGGAGGGGAGGTCAGGATTTCTGTTAATGAGCTAAATTATTTTCTTGCAGAAAATAGCATCTAAGATGAGGGAATAAACATTAGTCAGAGTAACCACCATATTTACGGTACATTAGCACACATGAGGCTATGAGGCAATAAAAGTACAGTCTGTTCAAAGTACAGTCTGTCTTAAGGTCATGGGTCACACCCTGTTTTCAAGACCCTTAATTTCTGCAGGAAAAGTATATATTTTCTCTCTCTCTCTCTCTCTCTCTCTCTCTCTCACACACACACACACACACACACACAGAAATACAGTAAATTCAGTTAATAGAGAAATATTACAATTTAAAATAATTGTTTCCTATTTTAATATATTTTATAATGTAATTTATTCTGGTGCTGATTTTTCAGCATCATTACTCCAGTGTATCATTATAATCTGTTGATTTGCTGCTCAAGAAATATTTCTTATCAATGTTTAATATTTTTGTGTAAACCAGGATACATTTTTTTTGTAGAAATCTAGTAAATGTAGAATGTAGAAAACAAAGTAAAAGTCTTTAGTGTCACTATTCCTAAAAAAAATCTAGTTCCAGTGTGTATATAGGGTATAATTAATATATATATAGTTTACACACACACATCTAAAAAAAAATGATTCTAAAGATCATTCATCTTTAAAAACAGTATTACATTAATGTGTTAAATGAAAAAAAATAAAATAATCAAATCCCCAAATTAATATCCATTTCTCATAATGCTGTAACACCTACATTTTTCATTCCTAGTAAATTCAGTTGTAGAATGCCACTCCCATATTTAACTGTGTGTACAGAATAGGATTGAGTGACGTGTATTTAGCTGCACTGTAAACTGGCTGTACTTCAATCGCTCACAGATTCTTTTTTATTCATGTCAAGATAAATATGGTATCTACTCAGAGTCAAAGTTGCTCCTACGGAAGGGGCTTTCCTACACAGTGTTACTGGCGTGTCATCAAAAACACTTGTATAATGAAGCACTGAGAAGGTGTTGTCGTCCTTGGCTGTTTGCATGCGGACTGATTTTAGCTGACCAATGGGTGAAGCATTAACTCTTTCTGCTGTCACAGTCTGTTTAGAAAAACACACATTAAAAACAAGACTGAACAGAAATGAGCATCAGCGTGTCTGTGTTTGCATGTCCCAGGCTTCATTTTAAATATGCAAACAGGTCATATGCATTTGTTGAGCCCTAATGGAGGGTAGAATCAGACAGGGGGGAATGAATGGCTTGAAATGCTAGCACCTTGTTTTGTGCAAATCACCCCCGAACTCCATACAAAGAGTAAAATCTTCACCTTTTTTGACAGGTGGTTAACTATGCATATATGCCAAACATTCATATATAGATCTATATATTTTTAGATTTTTAAAAATTTATATGAAAACTATCGTATATACATTGCTTGTGATTGATATAAAAAGCAAATATTTTAGTCATTTGACCATATATACAGCTGCAGGATCTCTGAGCTTTTTTTCTGATTGATTGTTTTTTTCATTAAATCTTTTGTCCTTAGCTTCATCTTTTAAATAATTGTCATTCTAAAATTCATTCTAAATGAATTCATAAAAATTCTTCTAAGCATCATATTTCACAAGCTACAAAATCCACCTATGAGGAGAAAAAAAAAAACATTAAAGAAATAAAAAAGGCCAAAACAAATGAGCCAAATGCTGCTTACAGCAGGTTACCCTATAAGCCATACGGTGGAAACTTTTACAATTATAGATTCTGTCTTCTGGTTTGTTTATGAGATGTTGAACACCAGTCATCACCATCAAGATAAGCTGCAATATTACAGATGTTTCTCATCCCACAGTGGTTCTGTCATGCACACCTCACACACAGTTGTTCACACACTCGCTTACACGCACACTTATTGCAGTTTCTTATTCAGAATTTATTATTACCAGATTAAGAAGACTTTTGATTTAGCAAAGTCATATTTGGATAAGAAACTAGTGTGGTTGTGTGCATGAAAGCGTGTAACTGTATTGGGAACACTTTTTTATATATATATATATGAAAAATTACAAACGAAAAATAACAAAAGTGGTCTGTGTGAAGGGCTCAAACATGAACACACACCATTACACCCCACTGTGGGATGTTCAATAAAAGATGGAAGACCAGGTTCTGTAAAACTATAACAAACAAAAGCAAAAAAGGGGGTGGTACAATGCAAATCAATCGAACCAGTCAACTGTCATTTCGTATGGTGATGTAACGTTTCATGCTACAGTCCATCGTAAAAGGATAAACATCAAAAAATCATCTTCAAGAGTGTTTTTTGTCTTTATATATATGTAAATAATATCATATATAAGTTTTATATTTATGACAAAAATGTTATATTCATATATCTATATACTTTTTTTCTGTCAAATATATATGTATATAATTGGTAAAAATGAGTAAATTATTGGTGGAATAAATCATCTAGGGAGAGAGACAGGTGCAGTTTTGCACAGTCCATCCTGTTTGCTGTCCCTCTCCATTTTCAAAGCTATTTAAATACATTGAGATATTCTATCTAATGTCATATTTCCTTTGGAAACCCAAAGTAAGAGTCTGATTATGAAAAAAAAGCCACTAGTATTGGTTAAACATTCTCCGAGTGTAGTACGTCCCTCAGCCAGAAGGGGGCAGGTGGTAGACAGAGAGGATCCGGCCACGCCCAGTCTGCTCATCCACTCCTAAAAAAATACTCTGAAAGGCAACTGAACTTCCTTTTCTCAACAGCATCCCTCCTTTTTTCTGGATTAATGATGCAGTGGTAAGAAGCAGATAGTAAAGTGGGGAAAAAATGGATTTGGGACTACGGGATTAGTAGGTGTTTATCATGCTAATAAAACTGAAGAATCAATTATTAGATGTTCTGCATGGGCTTTGTTCAGACAAAGACACGTTTTGGTGTATTTTTGTCGCTAAACATGAAATCGGAATTTTCAAACTACATTTGTTCTGCAAGTGGTTTGAAATTTGATTTAAATGCAGTGTGAATTTAAAGTAGTTTTTCCTAATTCAGTATGAAATTTGTATAGCCTCAGTTTTGTCAACTATATAGTGAATAGTAAATGAGTGAACGACTGAGTGGTTTCAGCATTTGCAAAAATGCATAAAACACTTAAATGAATCATGAGTTCAGCACCACGGCAAGAATCCATGACGAACATGATTCCAGATTTCGTTTCTATATGTTGACTATACTGCCTGAAAAAGCGGATCTGATTTCATTAGTCAGTCCTAAAAATCAGATTTGTGTACAGTGTGAACAAAGTCAATTTGATCACTAAATTCACAGCCCCTCCCAAACACACAGCACCCATGTGATTGGATGCTGGCAGGGATGTGGGAGGGGGCTTAACAAATTGCTACAAAAATGGCATGGAGCAAACACCCACTTTACCGATGATAGATTTAGGAAATAATGGGGTTATTTAAAGCTGAAGTGTGTCATTTTTGCGGCCATCAGAAATGGCAAAATTAATTATTGCGTTCAAATTGTTTCCTAAATGTACCATTGCTTGCACAAACACTGCAAATGTTGGTGTGTCGGATTGGTTGAGATGCTCATATGATCAGAGCAACGCTTTGAAGGTAATATTAAGGTAGGATAGGAGAAAGTATTTTAACATTAAAATGACACACTTTGGCTTTAAAGTTCAAGAATCACAAGTAAAATAAAAAGACAAGCAAATAAGAAAATAAAAGAAAACTGTGTGGAGACTAGCTACAGGCAGAGGGAGGCGCTTGGTCAACTCTCCAGCAGCAGTTTAAGAGCGCGCTCAATGTTCATGCGATGACCGACGCGCGTCACACCCAGCTCAGCGAAGTCCTCCTTGGTCAGAGCGGGCAAATGGGAGCCCTCGATCTCATGCTCCTGGAATCGCTCCCGGTGTTCGGCCAGGTTAATGCTGGCCAGCCAGTCGCCTACGTCATACTTGTTCCACAGGTGGAGGGGCTTCTGGTGGAACGGCCGAAGGGCGAGCAGGGGGGAGGGCATGCCTGGCGAAGGGGCGGGAGAGGGAGAGCGACTCCGCGCACTGGAGCTCCTCATGACGAAACGCACTTCTTTCGGTTCATGAGGGAGACTGAGGCTAGATGACTTAAGGATTGTGGGGGGTGTGATAGGAGAAGTGGCCAGGCCAAAGCCCCGAATGGGTCCCAGAGGATCTGAGCGGTCCGGGGAACCGGGGCTGGGCGTCCGCCGGGTCACTGGGTAGCGGCTGCCTGGTCTGATGGTGTAGGTGGTGCCGTAGCCTCTCTGAGAGATAGTATGGAGCTCCCCCAAACTGCTGAAGAGTCTAAAAGTAGAGAACAGAGAAAAGAGAAAAAGAAGAGAGGATGAAAGTCAACTTTTTTTGAGAGAAACGGCAGGTATGAGTCTTGAGATTCAGTGGCTCTCTTGCCCAGTTTTAGTAACAGCATCAGCTATGTTAGGACTCTACGATTTAAGTTAGACGTGGCAAACGTATTAAACTAGTGTTAGTGAGATGCTTCATTAACGCGTTTAAGCTCTAACAGTAGAATTGCAAAGGTGTTAGAGACATGTGGAGCAAAGATAGATAGAATACCTCATACGATCAAGCATGATTAAGTTTATCGAGTGAAGATCGAGTGAAATCAAATCTGAATGACTGAATCTTGAATTTTTGAGTTTTTAGAGTTAATATAGTTTTGTTTTTAGAGTTTATAAATTTGTCATAGAACTAAAATTTGAAATGTTTCCTTATTAAAATGCACCATATTTACACTAAAAAAAGGATTATTTAATGAGTTTTAATGTCTTTTTTGATTCTTCAGTGAAAATATCTAAAAGTATCAGCACCAATTTACAATAAGGTTTCATTTGTTAAAATGAGTTAAAGGGTTAGTTCACCCAAAAATGAAAATTAAGTCATTAATTACTCACCCCCATGCCGTACCAACCCCGTGAGGCGTTCGTTCGTCTTCGGAACACAAATGAAGATATTTATGATTAAATCTGAGAGGTAGATGACTCCTCCATAGGCTCCCTAAGGGAATGACACCGGACGGCCCAGAAAGTCATTAAAGAAAATGTTTAAATATTCCATGTCGCAACAGTGGCTCAACTATAAGTTTATCAAGCGACGAGAATACTTTTTGTGCGAAAAAACAAACAAATTAACGACTTTATTCGACTATTCCTTTTCTTCCTTGTAGGCCTGAAACGAGACTTCAAGAGATTTCTGAAGACGAACGAAGGCCTTACGGGGTTGGTACAGCATGGGGGTGAGTAATTAATGACTTAATTTTCATTTTTGGGTGAACTAACCCTTTAACGACATTCATTAACATGAGCATGTACTGTGTTAATCTACTCATACATTACTACTACTAATTACTAACTATATTTTTTTATTAAGTAACATTAACAAAGATTATACTTTAACAAATGTATTGGTCATTGTTACTTAATGCATTAACCAATGTTAACTAACGGGACCTTATTATTAAAATGTTCTAGTTAAATTTAGTTAAATAGAAATAAACTAAACACATAGTTGACCAAATGCATATACATAATACATTTTTTTATTTTAATTTCAGCTGTTGGCATTAAAATCATTTATTAAGCTTGTCAAGACTGAAAGTGTGTTTAATCTTCTAGTTAAAGTTCTGCACGCTACAACTGTAATAGGCAAGAGAAACTCTCTTTCCACTTAAAACCTGGCTCCGTGAGCACTGAAGTGAAGATCAGACATAATTACTCAGTAAACAATCAAAGATAATGACTGGGGTGTTACGTGAGTTCGAATGAAATCTGAATGAAATGTATAACGTGTCTAGATTTACACAGATTTTATGAGCACTTTACAGTAGAACACTGAAAGCACAACCAAACATGCACCACATGAGAAATAATAGATGACAGAAGACAGATGTAGAGACACGCATAACATCTCAACCTTCAAATTACATATGATGTATTAGTTTTTAAATACATATTATAGGATTAATATGTTGTATATATATCCTATAATATCCAACATATATAGTATTTTAGGATTAAAGAATTATATATTTATATTGATTCATAATTTGATATTTTTACGTGAATAGCCAAGTCAACCATATTTATGCATCTGGGTGAAGAAGACAGAACTTATTTAGCAATATGAATGCAAGCTCTGATCATTATCTATCATATCTGTAGAAGCAGCCTATGAAAAATCTAAAGGAAAACAAATGTCCTATACCTGAATTGATCTAACTTGATGATTAAGGACAATTAAGCAGAGGGGGCCAGGCCAAATTAGCATAGGGCGGGTCAGTAGATGAGGAAGGGTGGATGATGATCAGGGCTTGACTTAGAGGTGTGGAAACAGACAGAAAAAAGAGATGAGATGATTCATGCGCACTTACACAGGTGCCTGGCTCTTCTGGGCTTAGCCTCAGATTCAGCTCTAGACAGAGCAGCGTAGCATGCAAAGAGAGAGAGTGAGAGAAATAAAGAGATAGTAAGGGGGGAGAGAGAGAGGGGGAGATGGAAAAGAGAGAGAGAGGGGGGGGGGGGGGGGGGGGGGGGCAATGAGAGAGAGAGAGAGAGAGAGAGAGAGAGAGAGAGAGAGCGGTCGGTTAGCATCAGTCCATGACAGAACAAAAAACAAACACCACACACATCACATCCTCAACAATGTCAATCGAATGCAAAACAAATGCGTAGTGACACAGACCAGAGCGCAGCTATCCCCAGACGTCAGCTTTCAATAGTGGAAGATGCACATATTCACATTACCAATAATGACTGACATCATTTTTTTAATGATGATGTGAAATTCAAGTATTTCTTTGAATACATCTTGTGTCTGGGGTAAGGTGCCGTTCTGGTCAAATGAAACAAAAATTAAGCAAAAAAATCAAAATGAACAAATATATATGAAAAATAAACAATGCATAAAACTACATGAGCAACCATTTTTCTAAGAAGAAGCCGGAGCGGTCACTGTGTTAGCATGATTAAAGGATGAAAGTGTCAGAAAGATACAGAAATGAAACACTCAGCGAGCACAGTAAGCTTGGACAGCATGTCTGAATGATGGGAAATAAAAAGAAACGTTTTAAACGACTATGGAGACTGGGAGGAATGAGAGATCGTTATTATGATGACACCGATGATTATGTTGGTTTTATGTTGGATTTTCTGATGGGAAATGGCAACTTTCAGCTGGTATAATTTAAACAATTTAATTTATTACAATCCAATTTGGTTTATGAATAAAAATAGCATTTTCTTAACACGGGCTAGACAAACATGAGTTTTAAGGAGTAACTTATCTCAGAACACTACAGTACAGTGAGTTACATGGGTCAAACAACACATTCATATTTGTAGGATGTTGCAAAAAACATCAGTCACACATGGACCCACATGCATACTGCTAGCACAGTGCCATAGAGGAGCAGGCTGCAGGGAAAAGCTCACTAAGTTAGATGTGTCAGAGTTTGGAAGGTGAAAGGTCAAAGCCTGAGATGGTGCATGCCCTCAGGCCATCTGTTACCTTGTGAACACCCAAATGGCAAAAGACGGCAACTTAAAGAAGCACTTCATGGTTAAAATCCAATTCATGTCAATGTGGTCAACCTACTAAATGGAATTGAGAATGTCTTTTGAGTTGTATCATGTATCGTACACTGAAGGTGTCATAGCGAAACTGATGACCAAACCGGATGCACAATGGCATATTCTTTTGTTAATTTGCCAGGGTGGACAAGGGAACACAAGAACCTGAAGAATTTATTAATAAAACCAAGAGTAATGTCAGCAAAAGTGATTGAGTATGGGATTAGTGGATTGTTAAACAATAGAAAATAAAATGAATGACATTTGATTTACCCTAGTGGCTAAAAGCTAAGGTTTACTGTCTTCCAAGTCCTTGTCACATCTGTTGGGATATAAAGGACTTCAGCTGTATTTGAGGATATAAGCAAAATAGTACAAAGCTGGTGCTTTAAAAATCAAGACAGAAAAAGCATTGCCCTTTGAGCTTTTATATGACAACTTCATTCTAATTAATAGTTTTAACTCAAACTGCCCCTGTAGCTCTGGTTATGTGTATTTATGGATCTACAGAAATGTCTACAGTATATCACTCTAACTATTGTCTACGGATTGTATGGTAGAGCTTTGAGATCAGCCTGAGGCCGTTCTACGTTACTTACCAGTGGTTGTCGAATGCTGAGATAGTTCTGGGGCTCCAAACGTCTCAATGAAGAAAGCATGTTAAACATTAACACTTAATATTTCTGGATTTGCTTTTTTTGGCATGCTTTGGGGCATGTCATTTTCACGAGGATGTTTAATATATCTTGTGCATGTTCTTTTTATTTAATATTACTGAATACAAACTGTGAGTTTAAATTGAACATCGCTAGTCAGATTTGGAAAAATAATTGCACAAGGTAAATGTTCTCACTGCCATTAAACCAATAGGAAACTTGCATTTGCAGTATAAACAACTTATTTTCCCTTTACTATGTTGCTTTAAAAATGTGTTGAAATTATTTTCATGGGTGTTTTGTTTCGGTTGTGAAATTGATTTGCGTTTGCTCTTTTTCAGGATTCATGCCTTACCTTGCACCAACCACGGGCGATTTCCTTCCGGGGTCAAGTGAAGCTCCAAGTGGCTCTTCCCCAAGTGAGCGTGTGTCCTTGTTCAGCTGCTGCAGCCTTGAGCTGAGCTCACTGATCACAGTGGGCTTGCCTTCCTCTGCCCCCGAAAGCGGACGGGGTTCCACAGGGTCCCCCCACAACTTGGAGCGTCTCTGGAAGAGGTAGCGGGGTCTGGCCGGGCCTGAGGCTCCCGCAGCAGCAGCCAGCG
This sequence comes from Tiaroga cobitis, assembly GCA_030578255.1. Classification (NCBI taxonomy): domain Eukaryota; kingdom Metazoa; phylum Chordata; class Actinopteri; order Cypriniformes; family Leuciscidae; genus Tiaroga; species Tiaroga cobitis. Next base: position 11,240,587 of record CM060608.1, read on the forward strand.
CAGCCGCGTGCTGCTGTGAGAGCAGTTCGCTATCTGATGACTGTTTAAGCAGGGGGTCCCTGAATGTCACCGGGCCCTTGCTGAGCTGGGACTTGAGCTTTGGCTTTGGAGGCACTGGCGGCTTATCAAGAATGAATGTCTGGCCATCTGCGTAGGTGGTGTAGGTGTCCGTGGGCTCGCCGCTTTCCGAGGACAGTGTAGACATGCTGGAGACAGTGGAGATGGTGCTCGTGGTCTCCAGGTGGTGATCGCTGGAGCTACGAGTGTCTACCTCTTCCACCCCGGAGTCAGCAGCAGACTCTGGGCCCAGGTGGGACTCAGATGGCTTCCCTGAGGCTGCTTGTGGGCCACTGCTAGCGGGAACCTGTGCTGCTGTGGCGACTGCTGCTGGAGGGGCAGGGAGTGAGGGTGGAGCTGAGGGCAGGGCAGAAGGGGTTGTCTGCCCCAACGTATGAACAGGAGGTACTGCAGTTACAGGCGTCTTTCCAAGAAGGCCATTGGCAAATTCATCCGGTGGAGGAACCACACCAATTTTACGGAGATCCTCTCGCGTCTCCTCATCACTGGAGGAGAGCATGGCAGGTGGCAAGGTGACAGTGTAGGGATCGACATCCTCCTCGGAACTACCCTGAGCCAGAGTTTTATCTGAGGCTGGGCTGGGAGATGGCTGGGAAGCTGGAGCTGTGGCTGGGGTTGGAGTTGATATTGAAGGAGCATCAGGACCAGGGGACTTGGCGCGTTTTATTTCGGCCAACATAGGTTTTGGGCTCTCTGACAATGCCTTAGGAGAGGGGACACTGTGCTCTGGGCTGGGCCCCACAGCCTGCCCATTACTCGTTGCATGAACCATGATAAGCCCAGCAGTTTTCTGCTGAGATGTGTCCATGATGCTAATGATCATACTTTTCTTGTCCTCAATTTTGCTCTCCTCCTTCCTTTCTGTCCTTGTTTCGAACTCTTTCCTGGTGGATATGGGACTTCCCCACTGAATTTTGCTGGTGGGGGCGGAGGTCTCGTAAATTCTTTTTGCTGCAGGGGAAAAGGGAGGCGAGGCAAACTCCCCCTCACCCTCTGACCGCTCAGCCTCTTTGGTCTGGGTCTCCATATACAGCACCCCTCCAGCTGCTTCATGTTGAGTTCTGGGCTCAGGGCTGCTTGAAGGGGACTGACTCTGGGAGGTTAATGCTCGTTCCCTTGCGGCCAGCGCAAGTGCCAATGGAGAGTTAGGGTCCAGGGGCTTGCCCGTCAGTGGGTGAATGAAGGTGGTGCCCCCAGGAGAGGGACGCAACGCCAAGGCGGGAGGAGGCAACTGACCAAGTTCACGTGTGAGCATTCGTTCATCGACAGAACGTGATGGTGTGAGTGAGGGGGCCTCTGGGGGTGGTGCTGAACTGCCCTCCATAGTGCCCACTGATAGGAAGACTGTAGATTTCCGCCTCTCCTCCAGACGACGTTCCCGGTCTTTCACAGCATCAGCAATTGCAGCAGCAAAAGGTCCTTTTCCTTGCAACAGTCCCTCAGCCTGAGCCTGACTGCGTTCCTTCAACAGCTGCTGCTGATGATGATAGAAATCAGCCCTGCTGGTGTGGTGGGCAGCAAGGCGCCCAGAGGGAGAGTGCTCTCTCGCATGGATGGATGCCAGTGCTAGTGAGGCTCTCTCCTGAGCATCTTCCACCTGCAGTTGCTTTACAAGTGGGCTCTTCCTCCGCTGTGGCTTGCTGGGAGGCGGCATGAACAGGCCTACGCTGAACTGGCCCACATTGGCGTAGGGGTTATCGATGACTCGACCTTTCCGCTTGATCCTCTCGGGCGGAGTTGAGATAGGACCTGGCCTTGGGATGTCAGTAGGCTCTACGGGGAGGTGGGTGGAGTCCTGTAGAATGATCATGGAGCGGGCTTTCTTCTGCCGTTCCATGTGGGAGGCATGGCGAGGCGGCTCATAAAGCTCAGCGGACATTGTCTGTGGCAAAGCATGCAGTCTTGGCTCAGAGCCTGGTTTAAAACTGGAACGGCTGGGGTCATGAATGCGGCCAGGGGGAGGAGGTGGGCAGAATGAAGGAGGGGGTCCAGTATCTAGATAGTAAAGTGACGGGGGAGGTGGGGGAGCCATTTGGGGAGGTGGAGGAATACTATGGCTGTCTCTCAGGCTGTCCGTCATGGAGGAGCTTCGTGGAAACCTGTTTTCCGCTGCTAGGGCAGACAGTCGATCCTCTTCGGTTGCTCCTGCACAGACAGACAGATAGATCTATAAAAATTTATTTGGGGTTTTGTTTGAGCTTGGATGATGAACCAGTGTGCAATATTTTGCAGATTTGGTCTTTGCTCTTTCCTTTAACATTACTGTGTGTCCATAACTGTAACGTTCCTTTAATGTTACTGTGTGCCAAAATATGGCATTTTAATGCATTCAGATTTGTGGATCAAAATACAGTAACACTTCACTGCTGTATGAAATTAAGGAGCTTAGAAGAGCATTGTATTTAAAATATTTCTGAAGGATTACCAAAAGACTTTGTTCTAGCCATGCTTTTCGGCAGCTGCATGTGGGCTTTTTCCAATGCTGGGTGAAGAGCACCATGAAGAGCAAGTCCTTGCCGCTCAAAAAGAGACTGCACAAAAACAGTGAAGACATATATGTTAAAAGGTAAAGCAAAAAATTATGTCATATTATCAACAGAGTGTTTCTGCTTGCCGTTGTTATTGCAAGAGGCTTTAACCCAGCTGAAAGTACCAGCATAGCTGGTAACAAGCATACTGCATGTTGAGTTTTAGATGCTTATATACAGTGAAACTATACTGGTATATTAATCCAGCATCGAACCTGCATAAAATCAGTTTTTTTCAATTAGAAAAATTTCCATTTTCTTTTTAACTCCACTGTATACAGACAACATTTCTGGCCAATACAGCTGAAATGGGACACTTTATGATCATTTGAGTGTGTGTGTGCACATACTGTATCTTACACTGATTTCTGCTGGTGTCATTCGGCGACTGGTAGGACGTTGCTTCACCGTGGCTGCTCTGTAGTCTTCTACCTTTGGCCTCAGTACTGTCTCCTGAGAGGCCAAAATCTCATCTAGCCTTTCTGTTAACAAACACACATACAAAACAAAGTTCATTACACACATCCACACAAATATTACTCAAAAAGGTGTAATATGAATCGTATCTGATCACAAGCTTTCAAATAAAATAATAACAAAGTAAATATGAAATGGAAATGCTTAATGCCATAAAGTGAATTAACACAATGCATCATTGCTCCTCATTTATGGCAAAAGGTGTAATATGACCAGAGGCGGACAGAGTACAGAGCTTTGTTACTTGAGTAAAAGTACAGATACCCCTTGCTAAATTTTACTCAAGTACAAGTAAAAGTACTACATTCAGATGTCTACTTAAGTAAAAGTACTAAAGTACTTGTTTTTAAAAGTACTTGAGTATCAAGAGTACAAGAGTAGATTTTCTAAATATTGCATTACTAATCTACTGCCACAGTGCTTACATTTATGCACAGAAACGTCCTACATGGAGTTATGAAAAATGTTAATGTTAATACCTTGGAGAATGTAAAAGGAATTGAAAGTAAAATCAAGTCATTTTCATCTTTTTACCATGTTGCTTTATTTAATTAAATTAAATTTTTGGGGGGTCCCATCTTTAAATGTGGGGACAACACACACACACACACACCACATGTAAGGGTGGCGCTGCCAATAAAGCACCTAAAAGCTGTCACAAAGAACCGGCAAAAGGAATGATTATGAATATGTAAAATATAGCAAGGAGATATTTTAATTGTTTATTAATAAACACTTGTTAATAAACAAGTGTTTTCTTTGTCAGTGTCGGCTAGATGAAGTTGACGATGCTGACTCGCAATCTTCAGTAGTGAACGCGCCAGAGAGAAATGCACATTTCATACGGATTACATAAGCAGAGAGCAATCTGTAGTCTGTTTTCTTTCGTTTTGAATTTTTCTGTTTAAAAGTAGACATGTCTGTGAGAGGCAAGTAGGCTACCTTATACACTGAGTTTCGGTTCATTTATGAGACGAGATCCAGTTCACGTGCCGGCGCCTCCGTTTCTTATCTATCGTCTGCTATTTACTTCTTATTTATTAAACCCAGGCAATTGGTTGATGAAACATTGATTAAAATTAAGATACAATTAATGCAAAACGAAATTCAGGTTAAAGAAAGGTTTTGTGTTTTCTGTTTGATGTCTCTGTGAAAGTTTTAAAGCATTTTTTATGCCGCTTTCAGAGCGCTCACATCCGTAACGGAGAACACGTCCATAACATTGTTTTTTCCTCATAAATGTAAACCCGAAAAATAAAATAAAACAAAATTAATATTTTATGTACTGTGGAGACTGAGCGCCAACCCTTCTTCATTCGCTGGGTAGTAGCCTACTTTGGTTTGCGCAGTGTAATTCACATAATCAGTAAAAATATATTTTGCCTCCTAAAGTTTTTTTTTTAAGAAATCAGAAATCCCTCGTGGCTACGCCACTGCCACATTTGAACCTGACTGTGTTAAACACACCACATACTCAAGAACATCAAACCAAATGCTTGGCTTACATTAATGTGTAATATAAAATCTGACCATGGAGTTGACTTTGGCGGAAAGCTGAAAGTGATTGCTGATAGGCTGTCCCAATCAGTGGCGCCTGCACAATCCAATCACGTTTGAGAGGGAAACAACAAATTGAGGGTTTCCGAGATTTTTCTTTTTTTTTTTACTTTTTTTTTTTTTACTCGGGTACTCACGGTTATGGATAGAAATGTATTGGAGTAAAGAGTACAATATTTGCCTCTCAAATGTACTTGAGTAAAGTCATGAGTACTCCCCAAAAATGATACTCGAGTAAAGTACAGATCCCTCAAAATTGTACTTAAGTACTGTACTCAAGTAAATGTACTCCGTTACTGTCCGGCTCTGAATATGACACACTAGCTCAGTTCCAACCTATAGACCTGCCTGCTGTATACTGTCTAATTGAGCAGTGCCATTCACACTCGATGCACTCTTTTGTTCTTTTGAAGTTTAGCAAGGTATATTTACAAAGAAAAACAATTAAAAAAACAACACAGATGGATAGAGAATACTTCCTGTGTGAACTTCCTAAGGCAGCATCCTATCTGAAATAGAACCCGATAAGTGACTCATTTGGGACACTCCACATGCCACACAAATAGCGTTCCTCACATGACGCATATAAGGCAAAACTCACAATGCATTTCCACAGAGTTTGGCATTAGCACATGTTGCTAAGAGTGTGATATTCAAATAAGCATGAAATTTGTTTAATTTATCTATAATTTTTTACTGATACATATTTTTCAATTTATTCAATTATTTTAATAGATATAAGTTAATATAGAATGGTAATTTTAATATTTGAGCTTTTTCTATTTCTCTGTGACATCCAAAACAGGTATTTATAAAGACAACATAATTTAGCTGCCTTCGCGTTGAGAACGCCCAAAAAAGCTGGCTAGGTAGGCAGCTCACTAGGTTTTGGAACAGAGATAAATAAAGCATATTCCAGCGTGAGCAAGCTGAAGATGGTTGCATGCACATGATATAGCAATATTGCTGTGATTTTATCGGTTTCTAAAAACAGTAATGTGTAACTCACCCCCTCTTCTCCTCCTAGAGGCTGAGCATGAAATAAATGTACAGAACACTTCTCCATTAAAGTCTCACAGCAGCAAATGTTTGTCGATATGTGTTTCAGTGTGTGAACGTAAGTGTGTGTAATGAACTCAGTAAATTCAGAGCACAGATTGAGCGAGAGAGAAAGACAGCTGATGTTTCGAACAGCCCAAATGGCTGCAGGAGGGAGATGACACCGTTAATAAATAAACAAGAAAGAGCAACAGGGAGAAAGAGACAGACAGACAGACAATGTTGCATCCAAGTGTGTGCATGTGTTAAACTACCTATTTTCATAATCGACTATTTTATAATCTAACTAGTTAATTATAAGGAAGACTGTGCACATTGAATCCAAGAACATGCATTCCTTCAATAGGATATACAGTATGAGAGATATTCAACAAATATACAAGTATCAAATAATGATAACCTTATACTGTACAGAAAAATATGCATAATAATGGCAGCAATGCGACAGTAATTGCTTTAAAAGTTATTGTTGAAGGCAATGGATTTGTTACAGAAGCGGTGTTTTGTTGGCTTTCACAGTGAGGAATTTACTTCCCTGACAGAATGCTAAAGCCCAGTAAACTGTTAGCATGCTAAAATTCCCTATGAATTCACCACTGGTGATAAAAATATTAACTCTAAAACAAAAAAAATCTAAAGAAATTTAGAAAAACTATTCAACTCCACAAATCAACTAGTGTGTGTGTGTTTGTTCGAGGGCGTCTTACCTAGCTCTTCGAGCTCAGCGGTCATGCTTTTGGACCTCAAGGTAAGGGTGGTGCTGGGTGCTCTTTTTGGAGGCGGGGGCGCTGTGGAGGAAAGGCAAGGAGTAGATGAGAAGATGCGATGTTGTGGCGTGGGGCCTTCACGGCTGCTGCCCATCGGCAGCTGCCAGCGCTTTTTCACCATCTTCATCTGAAGATCACAATGTACCACACTGCCGCACCACGATTAAACTCTATCCTGCCGTCTTTCTCTCTCTGGAATCATGTAACTATCAGACATCTCCTGTGTGCGTACGCGTCCAGAAACCCACTTCATTCCTTGGTGGCCCTCTGATGGATGGTAGAAAGAAATACTTGTCTCCCAAAATCCTTCATTTCACATTCATTCTCTTACAACCCAAAGGGTGGTCGAGTTTCCCTTTGTCTCTCAGAAACGAAACCTGACGCTTTATAGCCAAAGCATGATATAAACTCCCAATCAGCATAAAAGGAAGCACCAAGAAAACGAACAGAGTTCCAGGAGATCAGACACTTCTGTTGTCTCAATAACATCAGCATAAAACTCCTCACTCCTTCAGCTAACAACCTTGCAGACCGGAGTAGAGCTCTGGAGAGAGATGGGGAGAGAAATACCAAGGCACTAATGCAATACTTACTTCAAACATGCATTGTAGTAACCATGGCAACTCTGGCAGGAGCAAGGCCTGGGTTTGTGCATTTAAACTGTGAGAATCTGTGTGTGTGTGAGTTTGTATGTGTGTGTGGGAGGATATAGCCACAAAACTAACAACAGACACTCCGTTTTTATTTCATCAGTAGTGTGTATAAGTGTGTGATAGTTTGCATAGCCCAGAGTTCTGCAATTACTTTGCAGGTGAGCGTGATTTTGACAAGTAAGAACAACATTCTTATCGACAACAATAAAAAAATAAAAATAAAATAAACTATCCCTTTGCTCTGATTGTAGGGATATTTCATTTCTATTTCATGCTGTAGAGCTTGCTGCTAACAATGCAGAGGTAATGAGTTAGATTTCCAAGAAATGCATGAACTAATCAACAGTATACTGTAGCTTAAATGCAATGCAAACAGCTTTGGATAAAATCATCTGCCAAATGCATTAAATATTAATTATAAATTTAATGCATTTTACACTTGAGAGACTCACTTGTAGAAAATATATGAACTACATTTAAGGAATGCAATAAAATCCAGCAACTTAATTGCTATTTATTAACCAAATAAATAAAATAAAAAGGCCTGTAAGTGGAAGTTTATGCATTTTGGTTTTATCTGATGGTTTTATCTAAAACAACTTTTACATTTTTTCTCATGCATTTCATGTACTGTTTGAGCAACAGGAAACAGAAAAAAACCGACAAAGCACAGCAAAACGTAAACAACTAAACAAGCATCTTAAACACAATGCCGACAGCAAGACTGTCTTATGCATCTATAAAAACAAAGATGCAGTTCTTGAATGCAAGAACTTACACTTTATCTGTAATAAGTGGGAATAAAGTGTTTAACGGGTAAGGTGAGGTTGTAGACGAGGTAAAGTCAAGTACAAGTAATGTCCCAATAGTTTAAGTACAGGTAGGTGGTGAAACCTGCTGGGCATTTCTGCCTGTCGCACCTCCACCGGTGCCTAAGCATAAAGTGTTTAACGGGTAAGGTGAGGTTGTAGAGGTAAAGTCAAGTACAAGTAATGTCCCAATAAAGCATTAGCAAATTTATGAATTTAATGAATATAATCATATAACACTGAATATGTTGTTATTAGTCAAGTCAAGTCAAGTCAAATATATTTATATAGCGCTTTTCACAATACAGATTGTATCAAAGCTGCTTCACAGTATCAATCAAAACAACTTAACAATGTTTGTTTATTACTGGAAAAAAAAGACATCCAAGTTTGGTAGAGCTGATCAATGGTATGATTGGTTAATTAATTTGAATATCCCCAACTGAGCAAGCCAAAGGCATTATAGCCAAAGACTATAGAATAACACAAGATGCGTCACTCATATTATTTTGAATAAAATAAGTCCCGCCTTCTAAATAAGAGCCAATCGCCGATTGGTAAAGTAATCGTGTCACTGCTGCTGCCGTTAGAAGCCCTGGTTCCTATAGACCTTATGCGCCAGAGAAACAAGAGTGCAGCCATCTTTAGAATATTGTCTTTGAACTTCCGTTATTGCGGTCGCTCTGTATATTTCTATGGCATTGCTCTCAAAGAGTAATTAGCTGGTGAAGTGGATTTACTTATTGTAGAGTTAACGAACGTTATTATGAGCATTGTAATGTTTAAAGCAGGTGTCTTAACAAACAGTAGACCGGGACGATTTTAAAACGAGCCGTTCATTCATAAATACGTAAGATCGCAGTGAAAATACAGACCGGAAGACAAAAGACAACGAACAACAGTCAGACGCGCGCTTCCGCTGCGCATGAGCTTGATCCAGCCTGAACACTTTTCACTTTTCATTTTCTGTCATGATTCGAGCGTTTAGAAACAAAATTTACAAGACAGATATGAGACAGAGATCAAATATGAAATTTAATCGTAAGCTTGGCAAACAGTTTTGGAGAATTTTATGTTTCCCCATTCAAAGAGATAGGAGCTGCACTTGAATGCCTAAGAGTCGTTCCAAAGAGTGAAATGACTTGTCTTAAAGGGACTTTGTTATAGCTCACTGTTTTATAATACAATACACTGACGTGCAAAGAGTATCTGCCACTATAAATTATAAAGTATAAATATCATCTAACAACTATTTACACTTAGTGCAAAGAAAATACCTTTTGTTTCTATTTACACATAGGCCGTGTGTCCAACAATGCGTTTTTAGCCAGCTGAAAATGCCTAGCCTAGTTGTGGGTGCTTGGGAGCGCTTTGGCAGTGCAGCGGGTTTTTTTTCCAGTTGAGACGCTTTGCTTGCTTACTAGTGTTACTAGTATCTAATTTTACAGATAATTTGTTTGTGTTGTTTTTATATAAAAATGTCGATATAATTTAATTGCTCTGGCTCTTGTTTTAAATTATTTTGTTCCCTTATTTTATTATGCTTGATGTTGTTGTCATCTGTTGAAGTTGTACAAGCAGAATGTGGCGGTTGGTCGGTGTTGTATTTGTCCCGCCCTTCCTCCACTGTGATTGGACAGCTGCTGGGTAAAAAGTGACAGTGATGAGCGCTGCGCTTTACCCAAAGTTGACCATTCTTCAATTCTCGCTGACCGGTAAAAAAAAACACAGAAAAATGTGTGAAACAGACACTCAGTGCCTTGTCACGCTGCTGCCGTTTTAAAAACGTGATGCTCACATTGAAAACAATTGGAAAAATACACTAGCCTTGGGGAAAAAAAACCCTTTGGTGGACACACAGCCTTAGTGTAAATAGCATCTGTTACTATTTTCTCCACTTTTTTTCTTTAAGCTTGCTGGCACTTATTGGCACTTTTCTTGGAGAAGCTTGATCACCTTTAAAGCACCAACACTATTTGGACCAGACTAACCAACTCGCCAGCCAGATTCAAACCTTAATGGGTTAGAGGATTTGGATAAAAGCATCAGCTAAATGACTTACTGTGCTGCTCCATCATCAACTAAAGCCAAACACAGGTCAATAAAGGGTTCGGATTGTGTGGGAGTTGCAGATTAAAGTAAGGATAGTTTACATAGATACTGGATAGACTTCCTCTTTGCATTTCGAGGTTTTGCTATAGTTCTAATAACTCTACCAGTAGACTCATTTAACAGCTAATCGATTGAGTGGGTGTAGGAATGCACAAATGTGTGGAAAAGCTGCACAGAAAACACTTCGACGCTTCAATCTGCTTAGTCATCACAATTTTTTTGTGACAAACAACCCTGTCATTTAGTTAATGCTCCTGAAGTTTTCCCTTCTGAAAAACACAGTCATTACCATCACGATCGGCCGTGATCATTAAACTCACTCCTTTATTCGTTCTTTTCCTCGTGTTTGAGACTAGATTCGCCCTGCTGGGTGAGATCTCTCAATGTCTGATCATTACATACACAGTACAGAGCATCAAAGGCTGGTTCCCTAGCAACCCGTGCCTTTAAGAGCTCTTCTGTCTGACTGCAGTAGCCCCGCCCACAATAAACAAACAAAACCAGCAGTCAGCACATTCCCTATAACTCAACTACAACACCACATTCACAATATTACATGGTTTTTGTGTAAACGACTTATTCTTGACAGACACACTGTTAAACACACAAGAAAACATATGAACTAAATTTAAGCAATATGTTAAGCTGCAGACCTGGTTTATAAGCTGCAACCCTGTTAATATTACTTGCATTTTAATATGCAAGATGCATCAGTTCTGTTGGAAGTGAACAAGCACCTTACCCTTCTTCCTGACTGTCTCCTCAGACTCTGGCTTGCGTGTGACTGACACCACCTTCATAAGGAGGCTATTTCCACCCTGCCGGATGAGTGACACCACCTGCTTGTGTCCCACTTTTACCACGTTTACACCATTCACCTAAGAGACCAATCACAAACAAATCATAACTGTTTCTGCCCCTCCAACACATTCAAAGCATCTCAGACTAGACTGAGTGGTCATTACACAGCTTCAGCACAACACAATTGGACTTTTATGTGCTGAAGATGTAAAACATGATAAAAGGGGATATGGACAAATCAATCCTATACCTCAATGAGGAAGTCACCAGTCCTTAGCCCCGCCCTCCAGGCCACGCCCTCGACATCCACAGACTCCAGGTACTGCAGTGCGGGAAAGGCAGGTGTGGGTGTAAACTCTTCAATGGGTGTCTCCGCTACATAAAAACAGAAAATCATATGCAACATCACATACTGGTTCTTAGACTCTTTGTGAAGCCAATAGCAATTCTTCCATCCACCTATTTTTATGCATATTGTATAAAATAATGCTGGATGGAAACACCAATTTGAGCTTAAATTCCAAAAAATGTGTATTAAAAAAATGTATGTGCTCAACTGAGGCAGATATTTTTTTATCCGATAAGACATGCGCATAAACTTCGATGGAAACAGTTACCGTATAAATCCCTTAATGCACAACTTCCATGATTTTGCCTCAACAGTGAATGTGATTGGATTACTGGACCAACCAGCCGATTAATTCCAATGCACGCATTCTCAAATGTTGGTTTGGTCATTATGAAATGCCTGAGCCAAAGTCTGTCATCAAAATGGTTGTGTATAATTACCTCCCAGAACTGTCTCACATGATTGCATTCCCAAACATCAGGATTCCATCTCCGAACGCAAGATAACAGCAGCGTTTATTGTGTTTCGTCAGTGCGCTCTGAGGTGCAAGTAATTCATAATGTGCGAAAAAAGATGAAATGGTTTCCCTGATTGCAGCAACTTCAATTTTCATTACAAATATTTTTGTGACAGTTTTCCAGGAAGTGAGGATTTTGTTCTTTTGAACACATGGGATGGAAACGGTGCTTTATTCACAAATGTTTTATGTGATATTCCAATTTTGCGCACAAGTTAATATCGTAACTCTGAATGGAAACATAGCTAATGAATAGCTTACATATAGATATCTCTGCTGGGATAGGTCAAAGCATTTAAAAATGGTCAAAAATGACATACTTCTCCTTTAAATTAGCCTTTCTGTAAATATAAACATATGTCTAAATAAAGCTGTTAGTGCTTTGCTCTTCATCTTTGATATAGTCATAGTATAGGAGTAGTATAGGAGAAATTAATAAAAAGACCAGCTGAAACCCATATTCGTAAGAAATATTAATGAACCATGTGGGTAACAGATGGTATTAGGAACTCATAACTCCTACCCAGGATGGTGCCACCCCAGAGACTGGGCACTAACACACACACACACACACACACACACACACACACTTGCTCACAAACTCCCTCTCTCTCTCTCTCTCTCTCTCTCTCTCTCTCTCTCTCTCTCTCTCTCTCTCTCTCTCTCTCTCTCTCTCTCTCTCACTCACACACACACACACACACACACACACACACTCCTCACATTTGCTCACAAACTCTGAAACAAACCTTGCTGAACTGTATAAGTTGTCAAACACAACTGTCTAATAATGCTGTTAAGTATGCTACATAATCAAATATAAGGGTCACTGGTTCACATTGTGTCATTTCTATAAGTAATGAAGTTAACATTCACTTAACTCTATTATGCTGTCACCAGAACTGCATCTGTAAGACACATACACTGTTGCACTCATTTGCATTGAGTTTAAACTTTCATGTTACTCTAGTGTGAGTATACCAAGTAGACAAAATGTACTAAAATAAATGGATGTTGTTTAAGAGGAATATTAATTTTCAAGGTACACTATGTAACTTTTTTTGTTTTCAAAATGAACAAAATGTAAATGTAGTCAATACATCATCAAAATTTCTTTGAAAACATGTTTTTATCTTTCCCTGATTGACTATGATAAGCCTATTTTAAGCGTTTATATTTTATGCATGACTTTTGCAAAAAACAGTTGTGCTGCTTAATATTTTTGTGGAAACTGTGATGCATTATTTTCTGAAATTTTTTTTTGTTGATGAATAGAAACAAAAAAAGCATTTATTTGAAGTAGATGCCTTTTGTAACATTATAAAAGTCTTTACTGTCACTTTTGACCAATTTAATGCATCTTTTTAAAAACGTATTACAGACCCCAAACTTGAACGTTAGTGTAAGTCAATATACTATGTGACTTTTTTTTATTAAAAAATAAAATGTTATTAATGGGATAGTGAATAAAAAAATCCCTCTTCCAAACCATGTTTTAGTTTAGCTATAAATACACGTGGATAAACCAATCATAGGGTGGTCGGGGCGAATTTTGCTGGAAGTGGCAAACATATTTGCACATGTTCTTTTGCAAGACACATGCAGTTTTATTTTTTAACCGACAGAGGGTTCAAAAGTTACATAGTGTAGCTTTAACCAAATACCTATCTAAATATTGTTGTAGTAAAATTGCATTAAAGTCTAGCTCCATTCCATAAATGATTGGCCAGTTTTCACAATCTAATCAATTCTCAAATCAATTATTTAAAAAAAAAAATCTGTTCCACTTGGAAATACATCACATTATAAAAGTAAAATGGGATGCAAATGTCATTTGTTGCTGACTTTAAGTGTGTAATGTAACCGAGTAACGTGAAAGAAGCTGAAACTTTGACTGTAATGACAAACTGAGGCCATGAGCTCAATGTCAGGTCTTACCTTTTGCTCCTCGCAAGACAAAGCCGAATCCCTCATTCTCTTTCTTCTGGAGCACAGCGTTCTTCTCCTCGATAATGTAATCACTGGACATAAGAGAGAGCAGGACAGTGAGGTCAGACTCCAGCACCATGCCTGTATGAGCTCCACAGCCGGGCGGTGGGGTTTACCACCTGGACATAGCCCCACAACGCTACTCTCCCTGATCCCCGTCCCACTCCAGTGATGAGCCAATCGGGTTAAAAGCTGTGGCTGTGAGACTGTGGACAATATGAAAAATCTCAGGAGGAAGCTTCTGTCCTTCTGTTTGACTCCAGTGCAGCCTCTTTAACTGCATTAGGAGACTGAACAAAATACTAATATCCAGCCTCTTATGCTATTAAATGAAAGGATAGAAATATGAGGGCCTTCAACTCTTTCACTGTCCAACTCCAAATACGCACACACAAAAAAACACCCTTTGAAAGCCAGAAAAGTAAAAAAGACAATGTTAATCCTGCATCCATGCCTTACAGTGCAGCCCATCAGTGATTAAAAGATAGGATGAGCATTCACAAATGAGAAAGCGAGTCAGAGACACACAAAGGATCTTTCTCTATAGTGGTCTCTTCCCCCCATCACCATCCCGAGTCCATCTGTCTGGATGCATGGAGATAGCTATCATCAGCGCTAACAGCAGGGACAAATCTGTTCTTCCTTACTCATGTGAGCCACAGTTACCCGCCTGTAGACAGCCCCCCCACCAACACACACATACAAACAGTGCACTTAGACAATCACATCACTAACTTCACTGCTATGATTAACTGTGCTGTTTTACATATGGTGACATATGGTGGACGCTTGATTAGCTTTTAACAGCTTTTCCTACTTGAAACTGTTCTGGGTTAAAGTAGACACAAAATGAAATATAACCCTATCTTTTTCTAAATTAATGTTATTGATCTTATTGTGAAACATTCATCCATGCATATATGTTTAACTTTTTCAAAATTTGTTTTGAGGTCGTAATTTTTATTCAAAATGTAACTGGATTTTTGGGTTAAGTATGATGTATGCACGATCATTTATCAAGACCAATCATGTATTCAGCCCCTTTCCTATAGTTGATAATCCGTACATAATCAACTCCTATGTACGTCACATTATGGAAGAAAAGATCTACAACTTATGTTGCAGCAACTTTACACTGTAAATAATAGTTTTTTTTAAGTTGTAAAAATAAAAAGATTACTGGAGTACCTTTTAAAAGAAAATATTATTTAAAAAAATACTACTGGAGACTATTGACTTCCACTGTATAGATACAAATGTGGATGTTTCTACAGCTGTAGAAAGTGCATGAATATTTAATGGGGTAATTATGAATTAGTTTGGTGGAGGGTTTAAAAAGACATGAATCCAAAGTTGTGGTGTGAAAACATGTTACAGTGATTTTTTTGTTGTTGGACAGATTATGTTCCTATGTCCCTGGTAATCAAATACTTGGCATTGCTACCAGCCAAGCTACAGGAAAATATATTAAAATATATTAATTTTATTACAGCAAAATGTATCTCTCTAAACAAAGCAATTCATTTATAACAACTCCCATACCATCTTGAAATCTGTTTTACAAACAGAGCATAATAAAGTCCTTGTGAACAGCTGCTTGTAGAATAATTACCACAAAACGCTGTCTATGTTTTCACATGGGACCAGCGCAACAACTGGTGTATGTATCATCAACTATTAGAAGAAAGCTCATCTCTCTCTCTCTCTCTCTCTCTCTCTCTCTCTCTCTCTCTCTCTCTCTCTCTCTCTCTCTCTCTCTCTCTCTCTCTCTCTCTCTCTCTCTCTCTCTCTCTCTCTCTCTCTCTCTCGTACCCGAGGGTCTTCATCACTGATGCATTAGGAGTGACAAGAATCTAATTAAGCAGTGGAGAATCAATTAGATCAATTACAGATGATTCGTGTCGTTAGCGCCTCGGGTTAACGAAATGCTCTGTCCTACAGAACAGCAGTCACGCCTGTGATAACATCAGTGTATGGTTGGGCGTCTGGAACAGGCATTTGCTGTGGATTTGTTTACGAACAAAATCCCAGACAAGCCACATTAAATTGGGACGGTGGAATATTTGGGTTCAACTTCCCATTATCTATTTAATAAATACATAAGTTATCACTAAGAAAAAGTAACACAGAACAAATGCTTTATATGATATCTTGTCCCTTACAAGAAAGTACTGTGGCAATACCATAGCCTTTTTAATTTAACATATGTGTATGTACATATTCATATAGACACACACACACACACACACAGACACACACACACACACACACACAGACACACGCACGCACGCACACACACAGTTACTTAATGTTAGTTAATGCATTAACTAACATTAAAGGGTTAGTTCACTTACTCACCATGAAGCCATCCTAGGTGTATATGACATTCTTCTTTCAGACGAATACAGTTATATTAAAAAATGTCCTGGCTCTTCCAAGCTTTATAATGGCAGTGAATGTCCGGTTTCTGTTTTAAGTCCATAAAAGTGCATCCATACATGATAAAAGTTCTCCATACGGCTCTGAAGTGAAGCGATGCATTCGTGTAAGAAAAATGTCCATAATTAAAACTTTATCGACTAAAATAAGCTTCCGACAGATGGTCTACGCAAGTTGACTTGCGCCAAAATAGTAACACTTGACGATGTATGACGTAGGAGTAGCGTATGACGCCACTTCAAACAAACAGGGCTGGGCAACAAACTCGAGCTCCTCCAACATTTCTCTTTAAAAATTCTCATTTTAGACTTCTAATTAGTGACTGGTGTTTTGTTTTGCTCTATCTCTGCGCTTCCACGTTCGTCAATGCGTCGTGTGTCACGTCAAGGCTCTTTCGCCGTAAATCAATGTGTAAGGCTGTCTGTCGGAAGCTAGTTATTTTATAAAAAAGGATATTTTACTTACACAAACACATCGCTTCGCTTCAGAAGGCCTTAATTAACCCCGGAGCCGTTTCGAGCACTTTTATCATGGATGGATGCACTTGTATGGACTTAAAACAGAAACAACCATTCACTGCCATTATAAAGCTTGAAAGAGCCAGGACTTTTTTTTATATATAACTCTGATTGTATTCGTCTGAAAGAAGAATGTCATATACACCTAGGATGGCTTGAGGGTGAGTAAATCATGGGCGAATTTTCATTTTTGGGTGAACTATCCCTTTAACTAACAATGAACAATACATTTGTTACAGTATTTTTTGATCTTTGTTAATGTTAGAATGAAAATACAAATGTTCATTGTTAGTTCATGTTTGCTCAAATAAAATCAACTTTTGGTTTTAATAATGTAATAGTAAATATTGAAATTAACATTAACTGCATGATTTAGAACTATTATTCATTGTTAGTTCATGATACTATAGTTAACTAATGCTAAAAAATGAAACAGTATTGTAAATTGATACCAAAAACATAATGATAATATACAAATATAAATAAATTTGAAGTAACAATATAGTTATATATAAAAATACCATAGTATTTTGCATGGTACCATGTCTATTGTTGAAAAGAGTAAGTATCACTTAAGTACGTATGTGAGAGTGCATGACAGTTAATGTACATTGTCTGCATTGTCTCATGGAAAATTTCAGTCATATAAAGGCATTAAACATTTCAAATATTTGTTATACACTTACAAAAACCCTCAAAGTCAAGTTCAGCTAATCTAGCACCTAATGATAATTTGATGAGATAATGAAGGGTGAAAATGAATATAATGTCCATTAGACCTCAGGATGAAGAAGGTTTCCTCTAGCGCTGACTTGGCAATGTAGTGTGTACAACTCCCTAAAATGATCTCCTGTCCAGAGGGGAACGCACATGAGCGAGTTAGCTCCACATTGTCCATGTCCTGAAGCTAAACCTCTGTACAGCGACTGATATTCACATATAGCCTCACAGCTAGGTCAGCGTGTGCTAACTCAGTTTAGTGCACTTAACAGTGTAGCTGAACATAGGTCAAACCCAACAACATGCATGCAAAAAGGTTTACTGGGGTTCCATATAGAACCCTATGGTTCTGGGCTCATTTTTAAAGAACCCTTTATTCCAAAAACATTTTATATAAGGTGGAATGTCTTAAATTATTGCATATAACTTTACGGGTAATTATTTTTTTTCTAGTGAAAAAGTATGTTTACGAACTTAAAGTATGTTAAAGTATGTTTACCAGCTAAACTAATTAATTAAAACTAAATCCATTGAATGATCCCACAACATATGAAGCACCCGTGACCCGACAGAACTCTTTAAGTTTCTACATAGAACCTTTTCTTCTAAGAGTGGCAGTCTGCTAAACCAGTGTTTAAATTGATTAGCATACTTGTAATTTTAGCTGAATGTAGTTTGAAACACTTGCATGCTAATATTTACAAATTAAATTGATTAGTATACTTCTAAATGCACCTTGAGTTGGGAGACCTTTTTGAGAATTTCAGCAAGGTGATGGTCTTTCATTCATATCTCAAATTGTGAAATCGATTATTTTAAGAGTCTGAGAGTGGCTTTTGTTTGCCTTGTGTGTTTAGAGTCTATTTCTCTGATACAGCAGGTAATTGATTTGATTGGGTGCAGTTCTTTAAGCTGCTGTTCTAGACCTGTTTGCTGTTGTTGAGCAGCTTGGCAAGAGAAGATGAATGGAGTAAAAAGTATCAGTTTGACAGAGAGACTCCAGTAATTAATCCTCTCTCGCTGACTCTCTCTCTTACTCTATTCTCCAAGTCATCTTATCCCCCATCCTCCTTCCCACGTCAATCAGTCTTTAATTTCAGAGACACATTTCATTACAGTGTAATCAACAGAACAGACTAAACTAGCAGAAACAAAACTAGGGAGAATGGGTACGCAAGCATAAAGCATAAATTGCTGCTAAGCATGATATAGAATAATAATAATGTATAATATAATAATAAAATAATAATAATTAATCTTAATGATTATTACAACATTTACTAACACATTATTAAAACCAAAAGTTGTTATTTGTATTATTTAATGGACCAAAGCAAACATGAACTAACAGTGAACAGTTGTATTTTGTATTAATTAATGTAATGTAACAAAATATAATAAATACTGTAACAAGTATATTTCTCATTGTTAGATAATGCTTTAACTTAACGTACTGGAACCCTTATTGTAAAGTTGTATCAATTTAATTTTTATTTGTTGGTAACACTTATTAGCATGCATATTACTAGGATATTGGCTGTTTGTTAGTACTTATAAAGCACATATTAATGACTTATTCTACATGATCACAATCTACATCGCTTTATCGTACCCAAAACCTAAACTTAACAGCTACCTTACTAACTATTGATAAGCAGTAATTGAGTTTATTGATGCAAAAGTCGTAGTTAATAGTTAGTAGTGAGAATTGGACCATAATCTAAACTGTGACCTATTTGCTTCATTAGAGCATGCGACATCTCGTTGCTCATATCCGTTGGTTGGACAGACTTAACTTTGCATTCTTAAAATCTAGCGTGAACACCCCTTTAAACACAATATATATATATATTATTTAAGTAGACTTACATATTCAATTACACTGACTGTAATATTGAGCAAAATGTAAAACATGAGCTCCTATTTAATGGCATGTGCTGGCTGTTTTTTAATATTACACTCACTCAGCTGTAACATTTTATTTAGTACTCAAGTGAATCAAGTGCTTAAGTAATTATCTTTTGCTTTGATACACGCAATGAGGAACAAATGTGACTGTTTAAATAAAAGCAAATGTGAGGGGTAAAAAACGAAAACATGATGTAATGAATGAGCAGCACTGGAGTGTGTTGACAACCTTTATCCTCTAGATGGCAGTAGAGACTCAATACTACAAATTCCTGAATCCACTGAGTCAGGATAACTGGTGATGCGCTGTCTCAGGTTAGCCTGGAACTACTGATCATCAAAAAGCCCATATATTAAATAATCATGCATGCACACATATATGTATACTTTACCTATATGAGGTAAAGTTGTCGTAGGAGCCCACAGTGTAATGTCTGAACAGCCTCTTAGTTCGATCCTCTCTCGTCTCTGAAAGACAAACATGACACACATTAACATGCATCATCGTAACCAACCATATTTATCATTTTCAATTCCGTTCATCATATTTGCATTGCATTTCAGAGCCGAACAAATGGCTCTAATCAGCCTTGTGTGAAAATGTGGGTGTTTGTTTGTGTGAGAAAATGCAGACAAGCTTAATTAAATGCATAGGCAAGGTCAACTATATGTGTGTGTGTGTGTGTGTGTGTGTGTGTGTGTGTGTGTGTGTGTGTGTGTGAGAGAGCGGTCTCGTTAATCCAGTCAGAGGGTCTGGCTAATAGGGATGGTGTCTCAAGCCAGACTAGATTTATGTGATTGGACTTTAGGCTGGAAATCAATGCACGGCTCCCCTACAGAAGGCCAATCTGCTGACACACATATACATGTATTCACATTCACACACTAACACACACAAACACATCCAGAGAATTTAACAAACATTTTCTGGCAAGAACAGATAGTCAAACACATGCATTTCATTCCTAGATGCATTTTGTTACAGCGGTTATTGAATTAAACTTTACTCTCTGTGTTATTGAATTCAACATGTCTTCCTCTCTCTCTCTTCCCTTTCTTAATAAACTCAGTGACCCACTTGCTCTGGTCTGATTACTAATGTATATTTCCTCTGTCTTTTCTTCTGTCCCCTGTCTCCACTCCTTCCAGTGTCACACTGTAGTATTCCTCGTGTCTATTCTTCTTCATTTGACAGTCTGCGATGTGCCTTGCAGACTGTGTCAACATGAGTGAGTTTAAAGGAGTCATATTATGATAAATAAAAATGTTCTTGTTTTGAAACTGAGTTCAGTGTACTTTGAAAACATACAGGAACTCAAATTGTTCTCCCAACACAAAAAAGGAATGACGGATGAATAGTATTAACATTGACCGCCCACGTGAAAACGTAAATGATGACATTAGTGCAAAAAAAAAAAGTCTTTAACATTACACAGTAAAAAGACCTTAGGAAAAAAAATATGACTAATACTGTAACTTATGAATAAAATTGTATTCATAAATACAACAGCTCAGAATACAATGATGACGAAAAAAAAAACCTCTCAGTTCTTCATTCAGTGTTGAGTCCTTTGTACAGTTCTATAACTAAATCTAAAAATCTGCCTGTTATGGTTATACTTGTCACTTTACTGAGACTACACTAGTGTGATTAGTAACTACATTATATTGACAACTGATTACACTTACAAGAGAAATTATTAGAGCAACAGAAAAGAGAAATTAAGAGAGAGAAAGAGAGAAAGAGAGAAAGGAAAAGCAAGAGTTACTTCTACTGACTCTGTGTCCTACTCTGTCACCACAAAATTGAGAAGTTAAAGCATGCATTAGCATTTTAATGACTTGAAGGCAAGAAAGGACTTACAGATCAAATTCACAGGAGAGAGAAAGAGAGAGCGCACAAGAGAACGAGAGAGAAAGAGGGTTATATATAAGCATCACTATTACTAAAGCATATAGGAATTTGAACACCAAACAAAAGCATTCAAATTTGTCTCGTAGCATGTGCTGCACAGTTTGTATCACTTGAGAATGGGCTCGTTTGACTTGGACCAGTACGAAACCACCTAGAACACCCTTTAAACCACCAGGTACATCCTAGCATTGTTACCACTCACATTTTATTCAGAAAATATAAACATATTAACCCTTAAATGCATGAATGTTTTGCCAATCATTATTACATATTCGGGGTTTTAGCGACCCGGACCTATATCTAACACGGATGGATCTCTACCTGTCGCAATAATATAAAACTCTCCTGATATTAAAGTGAGAATAAAATAAAAGAATATTTTGTTACCTTTTAGAGCTTGGAAGGGTTCAGTTTGAGAATGTTTTATATCATCATCACTGTCCTCGTCAGAGCTTATTAGTATATTCAGCATCTGGCTCATATTCGCGACATCAAACATATTCTCAAAACTATCATTTTCTATATCAGTTTTGCTGATGATACTTCCTATTCTTTTGTTGAAACGTCACTTCATCATTGAGTCTCAGATATTGCCACCTTTGTGGAATAAAGGGTGGATTGCATGCAGTCATCAAAGATTAAATTATTGTTGTGCAGAAAAAATATACTTGTACTGTTACACACCTTCAGGTCGTTAGCGACCCGATACAATTTATTTATTTTTTTTACAAAAAATTAATGGGAAAACAGGCATTCTTTTAAAATTGGATTATTTTTTTTTACTTTCTTCTTATATTGTTTATAATGAATTGGTTGAGGAATACTAAAAATGTTGATGTCTAACTTTAAAAAATGAATGAGAAGGAGGGTAGTGAATGACGTCCCGAGTCACTAAACAGTTACATTTTCAAATGTTTTTAAAGTGTAAATTGCAGGTTAACCACCACAACCAATTAATGTGTAAATTAAAGTGCTCAATGTGTATATATGTAAAAAATTTTGTCTTAAAATGCGTTAAAATAACATTTATTGGGGTTTCTTCAAAGGTAGCACGTTTTTTACCGTAACTGGGTGATGACGTCATAAGAGGGAGCGCGGGCGGTACTCGGTTGATTGAGGGAGAATAAAACGATTCGCGCGACTCCCGCAAACTAGAAATATCTATGAATAAAACATAAAAACGAATACATTTTTATTCATCTGTTGCAGAAACAAAATAGAAACGGTTTACAGGCAGAGTTTCTATTTCTAACATGTCTGCAGCGTTGAGCGATGTAGCCAATCACAGACATATGTGTTGATTTCTTGAACGCAATAATGGCCAATCAGAAGCATTTACGATGGACTCCCCTCACCGCTCAAAACTGACTTTTTGTTCAGTGCTGAATTCTGTATGCTGGCAAATTCTCTAATTATAACAAACATAATGTATATATTATGAAAGCTTCATTGATAATAACAGAGATGTGTGAGATCGCGATGAACTGATGTCAGCTTTTGAATTATTATGGGAGCGCACTTTGCGCGCAGTCCTGCCAAACTATGCACGCAGTAGGCCGCTTGCTTTTATGCTATAACAGTGGTTTGTGTGTTAATGCTTTAATAACAAATAATTGATCAGGAGCATTTATGCTGATGTGTATGATGGCGACACGTAGGCTAACTTGAAAGTATTTGGAGGTACAGAAAGAAAGTCATTTTGCGGGCGGGAGCGGGACAAAACATAAACGTTGCGGGCGGGAGAAAGTAATATAGAAAGTAGTTGAGAACGTCAGTTATAATAATGACCCACGTATAAAAAAATAGTCGGGTTTAAATCGGGCTCGGGCTCATGATTACAGTTAATGTGTCGGGCAGGGCCGGACCGGGCTCGGACACAGCGGGCTCGGGTAGGGTCTTGCTTGATTTTTTTGGGCCCGATCTAAGCTCTACCTCGGGTAAGTTATGCTAACACTTACAGGCACGAATCAGCCATTTGTCCTTGGGGAACTTGTGGAGCCTCTCCCCCGTTTTTGATGTATTCGTATATCCCGCACAAACACAATAGTTAACCATTTTTGCTAGCTAGGTCTCCAATATAACGTAACTCCAGGCCTGGAATAACAGTAAAAGCTTGGAGTACCTTTTATGACGTCACGCCCAGCCTAGTGGAAGGGAGGGGGCGTGCTTAAAACCACTGTAAAACGCACCAACTTTTCATATTATATTCAGCATTTTGGTATAAAAAACATAAAAAAACAATGGTGGGCGGTTCTTATCTTTATGTTTAGTTAGCACATTGCATTATCTTCGTGAAAAATTTTACCTGCAATTTACACTTTAAACAATATTTGACCTCTGTTCCCTTGCAAAGGTTCTGGTTAATCTAAGAGCTTCTACAGCTTCATGATTATCATTTTAATTATAACATATAATACAAAATTAAATAACTTAAAAATGACTTATTTATGAATATTTATTCCATACATTAAACATTACTATATTAATAAATATACATCTATATAATATAAAAAAATAATATATCACACATAACTTAACTTAATGGAATAAAAAATTATAGAGAGTATAGCATAAATAAACAATAAATACAAATTGTAATAAATTATACAACATTTTTTGTATAACTGAAACTATATAGATCAGTGATGGGCAACGTCGCTGTCCTGCTGAGTTTAGTCAACCATAATCAAACACACCTAAACAAGCTAATCAATGTCTTGTTTCAATGTTTTTCTAGGCAATGTTTTTTCATTTCATTTCATCCAATCACGGTTGGAGCTAAACTCTGAAGGACAGCAGCAACCCAGGACTGACGGTGCCTATAGATAAATAAAATGGGCCTGGCTGATGATAATAAGTTACCTGATAAATACACAAAAAAACCTTTGATCTGATTTACCCATAATGCAACTCTGTATTCAAGGTCTGTGCTAAAATAAAATCAACATATGGACGTGCATGTGTGTGTGAGTGCATTTGTATATGCAGTTGATTACAAGGGTCCTCACCATCTGTGTCCAGAGTAAGAATAATGCAATCATTTATCATTCTCACAGGAAAGAGGGAGAGGGAGAGAAAGATGGAGAGGGAGAGAGAGAGAGAGAGAGAGAGAGAGAGAGAGAGAGAGAGAGAGAGAGAGAGAGAGAGAGATTATTGCTATATGCAATAATCATCTGTCAAATGACAGATACTGTCAAAAACATAAACTTACACTGTATATGAATCAATATATTATCTGTTGGAGAATGGCGTATGTTGATACAGTCATTCACGTCATGTGATAGCCTATACAGGCAGGATGCGGAAATAGGATTCAAAGTTCGTGGAGCACAGCTGAGTCACATCCATTCCAGATGGCTAAACGAACAACTAGACCATTTATACCAATATAGTGGCCAAATGAACACAATCCCGCACACACATACACCAGCACTGCCTCACTGAACTCGTAGTGAGATAAAAAGGCTGCCAGAAAAATTAAGAGTAACCTGAAAAACACTCTTGTATGAAGTACACCACAGAAAATTATACACTTCCATACAGGAGAATCAAGCTTTCTTGAGAGAAATAATCAGTCAGCAGACAATGACTTCAATGGTAAATCAAGTATTTTGGAAGCATAAAGTGGCTCTTGATCAGTGGAGTGAAGTCTCTAATATTACAAGTCTCAAAGCTTCATCATGGCAATTTGAAGACATGATCAAACGATTGAAGCTTGTCAAAACCCCTCAACCAATCACACGCACCCTCTGGATCAACAGTTTAATGAGCTAAATGCTTTAGTAAAATGTGCTCCTGCTTTAAACGAACAGCACCATGCATGGCAGGGCCTCAGCGCCAGCAAGGGATTATGGGAAGCGACGTAGGCCACAGATGGGACGTGGATGGCCAGAACTCAAACAGATGCTGAACTGAAAACACACTTAAAACCAGAAAAAGTCTAAAATGCAGATTTTTTTTTCTAATCAAAACAAATGGCAGAATAGATCTCCAACATATAAGGCGCTGAGAGAATTTCTGTTTTACATCAGCTATGTGAAAGAGGCACCATGCCATCTTAAAGAGTAATCTTTTTCCCTCCCTATCAAAACAACCTTATTGCTTTGTAATTGTCTTTATAGGTAAATACAATTTTAAGTTCTATAGATAAATTTATATCAATTTTCTATTTTCAGCTATAAAAAAACAACAACAAAAATAAATATATAATATATAATGAATTGTCCCTTTGACTTCAATAGTATTTCCCCCCCCATATTATGGAAGTCAATGGGGCCCATCAACTGTTTGGTTACCGACATTTTTCAAAATGACTTATTTTGTGTTCAGCAGAAGAAAGGAATTCATATAGGTTTGGAACGGCTTGATCGAGAGTAAATGATGACAGAATTTTCACTTTTGGGTGAACTATCCCTTTAAGTGTATATTGTTGATCGACCAAGCAAACATGGTTATCAGCCGACGCATGCAGAATAAATAAAAGTTGTGCTGTTGTCATATATTTGTGGTGTAGTCGTACCTCTGACGTTCTTCTGGTGCTGAAGGGCCAGAGGCCAGACAACAGCATCCAAGTTCAACACACCGATACATCCAACCCTCAACTCTCTATATTTCACTGCGATCTTTCTCTGCCACTCTGAACAGACATGTGTGATTTATTCTGCGTGATACGCTATGAGTGTGCTTTCAGAGCTTCCTTTTTTGCCAATGCGTTCCTCAACCCAAACACACATCAGAGAGACTCACAAGGTTTAGAAAGCCATTCAAAACAGCAGGACAGAACAATCCATGTAGATCAAGCAATTCATTTCATATATTAAATTAGGAGACTTTGATTTTTTTCCAGTGGTGCTGGATAAAACTATACATATCTCTACTAACACACTCTTTCTCTGTCACTCATATGGTACAGCAAATAGGTCAGATCAATGGGACGGCAGGTCTCTTTCCACGCTTGATCAGAAATAGAATATCTGTTGATGCGATTTCGACATTACCTCACGCTTACACTATCTACCTCAATCCTCAACTCTCTTTTTAAATCTCTCACGCTTTTTTCCCTTTCCTAGACATCTCTCTGTCTCTCCATGGCCTCTGGCTGCCCTGCACGGAGCCGACCCATTTCTCTGCGACGAGATGAGAGAAAGGGTTCGCTGCGTTTGACTGTCTCTCTCATTTTTCATAAGTCATAAGATGAGGATTATGAATGGTGATACCTGAGAGAGATGAATCTGGGAGACTCAGAGGGAAGTAATCTTTTCTTTTGCTAAAACATACAACAGAGTACATGAGCAGTAAGTAGCATTCCAGCAAAAGCTTTTATGTGTAAAGAAACGTAAAGTACATTCATAGGGACAGTTCTAAGATTAAGTGCCTTTCTGAGTTAAAAAAAAATTCTGTTTTTTTTTTATCTACACTTATGGGGTTTAAAACAGTCTGCCTCTGAAATGACTTTTCTGCTGATGTATCCAAGGTCATTTGAGGAGAGAATAATGTGATTCATTCAATCAATCAATCAGTCAACATATATATATAGCACAAATAAACAACAGTAGTTGACCACTGTGCTGTACAATAATATATAAACATTAAAATAAGTTATATTAATTGTATGAAAAAGAAAAAAAATGGTCTTTAACTTAAGAATAGAGTGGTGCAGGAATGACATCACTTTCTAGGCCAACCTAGCCTCACACTGGCTCCCTCGACAAAAAGCCAATAGGATTTTGGATTATCCCTAAAAACAAGCTCTATGATCAACAAAAGTATATGTCACTTGCATGTTTTGTCCATCAAGACAAATATCACAGATAAACACAACTTTTAAAAATTTGAAGTCTAAATGCAGTCGCCAGAAGTAAAAAGCTAAAGGTAGGCTATAAACAAACTACACCACGGCCCCACAAATTCAACGTCACTATCACTAAGCTTCCGACAACTCTTTCAGTTTTTATCTAAAAATATTTTCCAAGAACATTTGAGATAGAATACTTTATAAGAGCACAATTCTGCATAATGAGGATGTAAAAGTGGACTAAGTTGATCTGTTCGGCGTGATGATGTTTAATCTCCTCGACAGCCTCCACAGTGCCATTTCGCCAATTGTTAGCAACCGCCTTTTTCAAGACACGTAACAGCTTAAAAAAAATCACGAGTCGGGTAATAATGATGTATTTTATGTCGTAGAATAAAACATCAAAGTGTCTTGAGCTTGTGATCACCACAGACCTTATTTCAGCTATTTAACCAAAACCCCATTCAAAAAACCCTTTGACATCGGGATGATGGAACGGGAAGTGCTAAAATGCTAACTCGCTTATGCGTTTTGGCCTACAAAGTGATGTCATATCTGCGCCACACTATTTCAAAGGCACATTTTACATTTCACCACCTCAGGAGCCAAGTGCAGCCCTAAATAATTTTCAATTATCATTATTATTATTAACAACAACAATACTATTACTACTAATATTTTATTTATTTATATAGAAGCTTTCCAAAACTCAAGGATACTTTACAAACAATCAGATTAATACATGAGAAGCATTAATAATAATCAATAATAGCAATAAAAATAAACAACAACAACATTTTATGTCTATATAGCACCTTTCCAAAACTCAAGGATACTTTACAAACTTTACACTACTACAATCACTAGTAGTAGTCGTAATACTTTTTAAAATATATATAGCACATTTCCAAAACTTCACAATCAGATTAATAAAAAAAAACATTATTATTATTATTACTAGTGTTGATACTACTACTACTACTACTAATAATAATATTAAATTATGGAAATTAAATCCTGTAATGCTGTTTCATGTCTTTAAAAGTCTGTCCTCAACACTGTATTTACATATGGTTTTGGGTTGTGTGTATGTTTGCACGTTTTTAGAAGTGTAAGCCTGCCAAAAACCAGGACTGGTATCTCATCAATTGTCACGGTAACTCTGGAGGCATGGCAACACAATAATACACAATCCCCAACAGCGGCACCGTGAGCCCTGGGAATGGATTCTAACCTCCCGAAAATGCATTAGAGCAGATTACAGGGCTTCATTTGATTCCACGCTCTCACCTTCGCCTGCTCAACAGTCACACAGAGCCAAACCTGCCTACCCTTCAACACATCTGATCATGTGATATAGCTCATACCGTTCACTTCAGATTGTGATTTTATAGCACATGCATACAGACACAAACTCATTAGTGATGAGCATCGCTATTACTATTGCTCATAGGGATTTGTACAAATCCCTAAACTTATTCAATGCACAACACATCCTGCACCCTTAATGAGAAGCAACTGGACTCACAATATTGTTCACCTTAAGAATGTCAAGACGGATGGAAAAATCACAGAAAACTCTTGGGCTTCAGCCATATCTAGAGCTCTTTTGACTCTGCAACCATGAAGAACACCCTACAAACTACCTTACGATGCCTTAGAAATCACTCAAAGCACCTAAGCAACCGATATATATATATATATATATATATATATATATATATATATATATATATATATATATATATATATATATATATATATCAGTGGCGATTTCTTTAAGACTGCAAGGGAAGCTCAGCTTCCCCTATGTCAAAAAATGAATGGTCAAATGTGTACTATTGTGTTAACAATTTATCGACTAAAAATGCGTTAGAACACGGTCATCTCGAAGACGAGTTCGTTCAGAATCAGCTACATATAGCAGGTCGGCTGACTCATACATTCCCGTAGCGTCACAGTGCATTTCCCTATGGCATTTCCCCGTTGAAGCTCAGCGTCCATTGACTTCAATGGGGCTGCCTTGAACAGTTTTTTTCAGTGCTTCGAAACTAGACGGTCATTGGATAAAAGCTGCGATTATGTCCCGCCCACGGACGCTCAGCG
This sequence comes from Tiaroga cobitis, assembly GCA_030578255.1. Classification (NCBI taxonomy): domain Eukaryota; kingdom Metazoa; phylum Chordata; class Actinopteri; order Cypriniformes; family Leuciscidae; genus Tiaroga; species Tiaroga cobitis. The sequence goes on from CM060608.1 coordinate 11,269,683, forward strand.
TCTCTGGGGTGAATAGGGAAGTGGGCTGGCCTGGAGTCCGGGCGTCTGCGTGATGATTGGATATGGAAGCAGAATAGTCTCAAATACAATTCACGCAAGAAACATGATTCACACGTGCGTATACAATTTCACATGCGTGAAACCTAATTCACGTACAAAAAACGTGAAAAAAATTCACGTGCGTGAAAAAAAATTATATTCACAAAAAGCAATTCACATGCGCAAAATAAAATGACATATTCATAAAAACATTTCTCAAATGCAAAACACAATTCGTAGATATACAACTGTGCACAAAAACCCTTGAATGTTTAAAATGTACGAGAGTGTCCTTGAATTTGAATGTGCAAATCGTCATTCACATACGAATCGCCATGGATGTGGGTGTGTGTATTTTTGAGACTTTCCTGGCAGCGCTTACTCGTAAAACAGAGCAGTCGTACTCGTAAAACAGAGCAGTCGTACTCTTTAGCCAATCAGATTTAAGCTTATCAATCGACCAATCAGGTTCACGTGAGGGCGGGCCTATCTGCATGTCACGTCATCAGCTTTCGACTAGTGGCTGAGCATGGCTGAGCAGAGGTAAGTGCAGTTACTCGTTCATTTCTGTGTTAACTGAAGTTAATGAAGCTTGAGATCAGTTGAAGCAATAGTTTATGAACTATAACTGATGTAAGCAAGTGCTGTTGTAATCAGATGTCCCATATCGTGTCAAAAATGAAGATGAACGATGCTTGTTTTGTTGTATTTTAGCTGTACAGACAGCTCTCACAGCTACAATCATCACGCTAATGAGTGCAAAACAATCATCTGTGGGCAATACCCACCCTAGCTCTCTCAGCACTGGCCTCATCGAGATTGTTCTTTAAATGGTGAATAGACCTATTTTAATGAGCACCCACTGTTTATTTGCCATTTGTGTATGTTGTTAAATTATTAACACTTGTTTCCCTGTGTTTTTCAGGATTACTCCCCTTTAGTGTGACATCTGGATAGCAGTCAAACATCTTAATCCATGTTATTTCTTTATTCTCTTTTATACTTTTTTTTTGTATTAATATCTTAATTGGTAACACTTTACAATAACGTTTCATTAGTTAGCATGAACTAATAATGAACTGCACCTAAACAGCCTTTATTATTTTCTGTAAATGTTCATTTCAACATTTACTAATACTTCATTAAAATCTTGTTAACATTAGTTAATGCACTGTAAACTAACAATAAACAGCTGTATTTTTAACTAATGTTAACAAAGATTAACAAACAACACAACAAATGTATTGCTCATGGTTAGTTAATACATTAACTAATGTTAACTTAGTTATATTACCAAATTGTATAGTGTTACCAATATATTCAACATGGTTTTGTGCTGTATTGTCATCTCAGGTTTTTTATTGTCATCTTAAGGTCTCACAGGACAATATTGTGAAGCATTAATTTTACTTTGCCTAATAAAATAGGCAAATCTGATTTTATGCTGATAAGACAAAGTTACTTATCATAGAGAGGCTATTAAGATTATGCGACTAAGATTACTCAGTAAACTCTATTCAAATACCATCACTTAATTTCCCACGTCCTCTGCCTGCACTCTGCACCTCTTGTACTATAGGTTTTTACTATTTTTAATATCACGAGAAAATCTGATGTCCTAAACTGAACACAATTCATTTGTTCACTTTTCACTTGATGTATTACACTTAAATTTACATACTTTAAAAGTAAAGTAGACTCTGACTGAATCTCACAACTCTGGAAGAGATGTATATTTCTCTGTAATGAATTTTGTGCTTTATACTTAAGACTGTCAGTTCATGATCTTCATATGTAACAGCCAGGAACATTAATCATGTCATTTTATATATATTTTATTCCCAAAGGATTTCGGAAACTTTCAAATTAATAAAACGTGTACATCAAATTGAACCATGTCTTTGAATCTTTTAATTCTGACAAGAACATTTAATAATGCATGCATAGCGGGGCTGTATTCCTAGAGCGTGTACATAATTTGATTTCCATTACACGAGAGTAGATGTTAAAACTTCATGCTGATTTGTACTCGGCTTTCGCCAAGATAAGCAACACTAAGACGTAGCTTTACAGTAAACTAAGCTTCACCCATTTACTCTTCTTTCCATATGGTGGTGTGACTCCCCTTCTGTCCGGCGTTAACGACTGCAGTGTACGTAGTACTCAGTGTATATAGTCCGCAGGAGACAAATGAACACAGTAACAATGCATCACTTTCAACCTCTTGTTGAAACAACTGTCAAAATGGATGGCTTGCAACATGACTGTTTTCAAAGATTTACAGTAGGAATGGTAAGATCACAGTACTGGTTGTCTGCAACTTCATACATCATCTGTCTCGGAAATCTGAAACAATAAAACTACATAATATATGATGCTTAAAACAAAACATGTCTCCTATATATGCACGTCATTACATACATTATCATCAGTTGAATGTGTGGTGGACTGTGGACAGGACATGAAAATCCATCAATACTAAAATTAAATGTTTATGTTCACATGTGGACTAAACAGCAGTAAATAAACTATTGCATCAACTGATCTCAAGCTTCTTTAACTTCAGTTAACACAGAAGTGAACGAGTAACTGCACCTCTGCTCAGCCATGAACTAGTCGAAAGCTGATGACGTGACATGCAGATAGGCCCGCCCTCACGTGAACCTGATTGGTCGATTGATAAGCTTAAATCTGATTGGCTAAAGAGTACGACTGCTCTGTTTTACGAGTACGACTGCTCTGTTTTACGAGTAAGCGCTGCCAGGAAAGTCTCAAAAATACACACACACACATCCATGACGATTCGTACGTGAATGACGATTTGCACATTCAAATTCAAGGACACTCTCGTACATTTTAAACATTCAAAAGGTTTTTGTGCACAGTTGTATATCTAGGATTTGTGTTTTGCATTTGTGAAATGTTTTTATGAATATGTAATTTTATTTTGCGCATGTGAATTGCTTTTTGTGAATATAATTTTTTTTCACGCACGTGAATTTTTTTTGTGTGTACGTGAATTAGGTTTCACGCATGTGAAATTGTCTACGCACGTGTGAATCATGTTTCTTGCGTGAATTATATTTGAGACTATTCTGCTTCCATAATTGGAGGACTGCATCTCCTTTTGATTGACAGCGATTTCGCACAATAAAGGCAAAGTCACTGACGCGGAAGCTATTCGAGATTTTGAGCTCAGTCTCATCGCGGATTTTGCAAGTGTACTCGAAAGACGAACTGCTGTAATATTTCTTGGTATTTGCAATTTTCAACATACATTTCACAGTTTAACCTAATTCCCACATTTCCTCCGTCGATGTCAGGTGCCTTGTTAACGTTACATGTGCGAGCGTGGTGTTTGAATCACGGCACATCTTGGTTTCGGTTTTGTGTCGGGATTCAGACATGCGTGCTCTGCGTGTTTGTTTTCGGTTGTGAGTGCACAGGATGAGCTTATGGTCGTTCTCGTGCATAACGTTTTGTCTTGTCGTGTTCGCGTGCGGTTTCGTGTTCGCTCTGTTCAGTGTGTTGTTTTTTGTGTAGCACGCGGTTCGTGTTTACATCGGCCGCGTGCTTTCATGTCATGTTTTGTCTTGTACTGTGTAGCACACAGCTTGTGTTTGACACTAGCTGTGTGCTTTCATGTTGTCATGTTTTGTGGGAACACGTGGGTTATGACTGTTCTCATTGTTCTTCATGTCTCATTTTGTGTGAGCACAATTGCTTGTAATTTGATTTACTGGCCATGTGTTTTTGTCATGTTTGTTGTAAGCACATGGCTTGTCATGTGTTTTCTTTGTGCCATGTGCTCTCCTATCAATTGAGTAGACTCCCACCTTGTTTCCTGATTATTAGTTATTTTGCCCCACCTGTCCTCCCTCATTACCTGCCTTTTTTGCTCCCTATTTATTCTCCTTGTCCTGTGCTGGTTCGTAGTTTTTGTTTTTATTTTTTAATTTTATTATTAAAATAAAGCCCATCAACTCTGCACCTGAGTCCTCGCTCTTTTCACCATCCCCACACCTGACAATCAAGTAAAAAAAAAAAAAAGAGCTTCCCCTCTTTGAAAGACCAGCAGCCGCCACTGATATATATATATATATTTTATATAAAACTCAAACACGGTTAGTTTTTAACAGTCATGTATTTCCCCCCAGAAAATGTTGAAATATAGTTGGCTCTGTTATAAAACTTTTTTTTTTACAGGATGAAGCGAGGTTAAACATACAAATGCACATTCACACTATCCCGTGTTTCCCATGGTAACTATCTCTGGGTGGTATGCAAAACAGTAACGGTACGTTCAGTAAAATCACATTTAACCTGCAGAAAAGAAATGAATAACAAGAAGGCTAATTTAATGGAATACATTCCTGCTGTTATCTCACTAACTTCCCTCTTACTTGCTGATATCTCTCACTCTTTCATTCTCTCTCGCTTTCTAAATGCACATTTATTCATTTGGCAGAGGGTTTTATCTAAATTGACTTAAAGTACATTAAGGCATACATTTTAGTATGCGTGTTCCCTGTGAATCAAACCCATGACCCTCTAATAGTTTGGGGTCAGTACGATTTATTTTTCTTAAAAAAATTTATTGACCAAGCAGTAAAACATTTATAATGTTACAAAAGATTTATATTTAAAATGAATACAGTTTATGTTTCTATTCAACAAAGAATCATAAAAAAATGCATCATGGCTTCACCATAAAAACTGGTTTCAACATTGATAAGAAGAAATGTTTCTTGAACAGCAAATCAGCACATAACAATGATTTCTGAAGGATCATGTGACACTGAAGACCTGAGTAATGATGCTGAAAATTCTGCGTTGCCATTAAAGGAATACATAACATTTGTAAACAAATTATAATAGACAACAGTTATTTTAAATTGTAAATATAATATTTCACAATATTACAGTTTATGCTATATCCTATTTGAACAAATACATTTAGCTTTGTTAAACATAAGAAGCTTAAAAAAAATACAACCCCCAAGCTTTTAAACGGTGTGTATATTGCACACACACATTTTGAACAAAATAATTCATTTCTAATGACACTTTTTTTATGCTTTTTATTTTTGACAAATTTATGTGTATTTATTAGGGCTTTCCCTGCCTAAAGATTTTCGACTGTTAGTCATTCATATGCATTCTGGGATTGCCTTTCCTGCAAAAGCACACATTCGACGCACATTAGAGTTTGTCTAAAGCGAGATATCTAGTATTGCTAGTTTTCAGAACAGCCTTCACATCGGGATTACACATATCACTAATGTCTAAGCATGCTGCCTCCGTAGGTAGCTCACTCGGTTTTGGACGAGAGAAATTGCCTCCTTTCCCCTCTCTTCCTCTGTCACTGTCTGTACCCTTTAGTCACAGAGTCAAACACTTCTCACCATGTGCCTGACATTCCTTTTGACAGCTCCAACTGGGTCGGACATATTTTCACTGAGACAATGATACGAGAGACAATTTAACCCCCTGGACTATTTTTAGCCTCACTGAAAAAGAAAAGAATACACTTTAAAACCTTTTTAACAAAGAATTAACTAAAAAATAACTGACTGGTAATTACAAATACTTATTGCACTTATTAATAAGCGTAGTCTAAATACACTTATTATTTATAATATTTTATTAACTACCAAAACCCTTTTTAAAAACTGTTAAATCAAAGAGATTGATGTGCAGAGCGTTTCGAATCGGATGCTTCGGGTTCTATTTAAGTTAAGATACTCCCCTAGAAGACAGCTGCCTATGTATGCAGTAGACAGCAATGGACCTCAACTGGATTTGGAACAGAGCTAATGTGTGAGAAGCTGAGATAAGCAACATACATGCTAATCGATACCTCTGACACTGCAGTACACACCAGGAAGCCTACAACCCTCAACATCACATACTGAACACTAGTCAAGATCCCATTGAGAACATGCAGTTTTTTTTAACACTTGCACTGGAAATTTGAATAATATACTGACCTATGAACTATGTTATGACCCGTTCTAAAGAGAAGGGCTTGACGTGAGCTTTCTAGATGTTAAAAGGGGATCCAGCCCCAGCCGACAGATCACCAAAGACACAAAACATGAGATCCACAAAAAATTTAATTTATTAAGGTGCAATGAAAAGTAATTAAATAAACGAGCCTTGGCTTCAGGGTGCCCCAAGGCCAAAACAATAAACATGTACTGTATAAATAACCTAATCGGGGAGAAACAAAATTACAAAGAAAACTAACCTAACTCCCTATAAATAAACAAATCACAAACAAAGTAAAATAAATGGCAGAACACCCCTACGCTCCTAAAACATAAGAAAGAGTCTGATTAAATCATCCCAAACAAAAGTATGAAGCCATTACACAAAGAAGCATGATAAAAGGAAGGTTTTGGGATCTGAATGAGCTCGCTGTCTTCAAACAGCGTCGCCCTTTTAAAGCGGCGCATCAGTGGGTCCGCCAATCAGGTTCCTCCGTGGGCAACCAATCCCTGCACACCCATACAGAAAAAACAACCTACACAAGAACACAGATGCCGAGGATCGTAACAACTAGAAGTTTACCCAACATTTAATCCGGAAATCTGGTCATGTCCTCATGTAGATGGGTACATAAATGATCCTCTGGTGTCACTCTAATATCTAAATTTTCAAGATGATGTAAGAACTGAGAGCGAATCAGACCCCAGTGACTCCTTTAAACTGATCAAGAAGCAGAATTCCATAGAAATTCCAAATCAAAACTCAGGATCATTTGAAATAACATTCAGTCTAGAAACTCCCCAGCTAAGTATTTTAAGACCATGAACGATCATCCCAAGAAGAGAATGAACACTTAAAATGTCAACGTTAGGCAGTTTTGAAAAAGATGGATTGGTTTGGAGATGGCACTTGACTCTCCCAAGACAGAGATCCAAAACAGACCGTCTTTTCAAAGAACTATGTTTGACCTGATCTCTTAAACACAGGATTGAAATCTCTTAAAAACCAAAGAGACTGTCTTTACATATCAAAATGCATAAGATCATTCCAAAACAATCCTAGACGGACTTATAATCAAACATTGTTCAACAGCATAATTTTATATCATATCTACAACCTATATATGTGACTATTATGCTTAGCTCACACAATTCAGATAACGTAATGTGAGAGGAAGAGAAATAGTCACACCCCGAGCTGAAGACAAGGTGTAATTGGTCAGAAATCCTCCAAAGGGCTGGACAAAAGATTGAGTTTAAAAACGGACAAAGCATTACACAGATTTGGGAGATGAAAATGGGTTAAGACTGAACAGTTTCATTCAAGCCATCTAACTACTAGTCTCATTTACTTTTCTTTCTTTTACTTAGTTTCTTTTCTGTTCCGTTTAGAGTGTTTTGTAAGTGAAGTTTTTGCCGCAAAGAAGCAGTCCATAACTCTATGGTTTTTCCCGCCTCAAACTTCTAACACGAGACTTCGTTCATCCATTCAACACAACAGCTTGAGGTGGTCTGAGTTTGATTGAACTTAAACTGTGGCGTGATTCACGTGACTCGGGTGCGCACTTGTTCAGGAAGAAAAGTAACCTGCACATGCGTTGTAGCTGATGACGATGAATTTAGTTCGAATTACACATGTAAGAGATGATAGAGTTGATCTTCTCCTCTAAAGATTTCATTAGCAAGCAGAAGAAAGCAGCAAAATGTTGTTTACTCAGCTGCGCATGATAGCACCAAACACAATGTATTGTCCACGTTCTGAATTCTATCATGCGTTGTGCACGCTTGTGATGACGTAAGATGAACGCAAGTACACCAAGGTTCGCTAGAATCAAGTTGATTGTGAAACCAGAAAAACGCTGCGGCGGCACCAGGAACAATATCGCTCAGACGCAATAAACGTGCCCAGTGTGAAAGCCCCCTTAGTTACTTACAATGTTAGTTACCACACTAACAAGATCAACTACACTGAACAAAATTATAAACGCAACACTTTTGTTTTTGCCCCCATTTTTCATGAGCTGAACTCAAAAGATCTAAGACCATTTCTATGTACACAAAAGGCCTATTTCTCTCAAATATTGTTCACAAATCTGTCTAAATCTGTGTTAGTGAGCACTTCTCCTTTGCCGAGATAATCCATCCACCTCACAGGTGTGGCATTTCAAGATGCTGATTAGACAGCATGATGTAAAGTTATGAATTTCAAATAACTAACCTAAACTATGATCAATAGTAGGCTAATAGTGAAGTGATGCTTGCCTTAGAAAACACCACTTCTATTTCTGGGAATGACGCAAAAGTTACCATGACAAATATTTGAACTCAGCTAATATGTAGAAAATACAAAAAAGAGAATGTCGTTTATGTAAGAGTGTGAAAGAGAGACAGACAGAGGGATCTTTTGAGTCTAAAACAACATCAAACAAGAGAAAGAAGAAAAAAAATGAGGGAGTTTCTGCACCCCAAACCGATAAATGAGACTAAAAATAGCAACAAAACTATTTGGGTGATTCAGAAGGATGAGTCATCGACTGAGGCAGGGGTGGGGAGGAGAGAGAGAGAGAGAGAGAGAGAGATAGAGAGAGAGAGGGGTATGCTGGTCTGTAGGTATTTACTGATTCCAGACATGCCCCCCAGATCCCGCTGCACACTGCAGCACCACTGATGGAAATTCCAGTGTGTTGGTGAGTGTGTATAAATGCAATCTACACTAGCTGAACAGCATACTAAGTAGGGTGCGGGCATTCCGGACCATATCAGAACCGTATACAGGAATAACTTCTGGTGTAGAGTTGTGCACTGAGTTAGAGCTAAGCAGAGTTAGAAGTCTTTCAAATAAGAATATGTTCCTAGGTTAATAAGTTTAATAAATATTAAAACAAGTGATCATTTAAAAAAAAAAAAAAAATCTTTTTTTTTCATTTAAAAAAATGATAAAATCACACAAAATTGAGAAAATCAAGAAACAATTTAATTAACACTGAACATTTAAAAAACAAAGTTTTATAAGTCAAAATATTAATAAAAAAATAGTAATAATTATATTATATAATTAATACTAAAATATCACTGAAGATCGATACATAACGAACAACCTCTCCCCCTTTTTAAATAGCCAACATTGTTTCATTTCTATAACAATCATTAATAATATTTTGTCACTTGCTACTCCTATAGGAGAGGAAGGGACATCGAGATTTAATTGACATTAATTTCACTGGGAGCTTATACTCTACTGAATGTTACATAAAGAGTGAGGTAAAATAAATATAAATGATAAATAAATGCCTACACTTCTAACTAATTAGATTGCCTTCTTACCTACAGCACAACCAATCTAAGTGCAGAGGTCAACTACAGAGAATGAGGGATGAAAAGAAGAACGCGAGAGAGGGGGAGAGAGCTCAAGAGAATGAGATTGATGTCACTCGAGTCACGACACAGCAGTGAGCTCAGAGAGAAATCTGAATGAACATTAGTTCAGGCTTCAGAATTTGACATGCATGACTGAAATCGCTTCAGTAATCGATGTTAAATCACACACACACACACACACACACACACACACACACACACACACACACACACACACACACACACACACACACACACACACACACACACACACACACACACACACACACACAGCACATAAAGGGTTTGTTTGGGTAAGTTAATTGTACACAGGGTTGTCTTCATCGCTTCAGTGAGGCGAAACATATTGCCTCTACTGTCAAAGAGCTTTCATCTGTTATTGCTGGATAAACGCTAACACAAAAGACACACACACACGCATGCTCATTTTCCTCTTCCGGGTCTTGATAGAGATGGACAGATGACAGTTCTGTCTTCACACATTGTTCAATTGACCGATAGCTTGTGACGAGTGTCTGGACAATGACACAGCAACACGCACACTCTCTCTCTCTCATATGCAGCATTATGCAATCCTATTTCAGACCGTCTAGTGTTACCAGCTTTAGAGCGGAGACACTAGAGATTAGAGTGTGGCGATGTAGACACACACACACACACACACACACACTTCACAGTGCATTTGTCATACAGCAAAGTGCTGCAGTTCTGGACTAGTCTACAGTTTCTGTGTGTTTTCTTGACATGCTGGAGCTGTCCACTAAATCAGGGAGCTGTCCGCCACAGCTGGTGCTGAAACCAGAATAAAGGCTCCTACATTTACATTTAAGCAAACTTTTTTCAATGTGACTTACATTGCATCCAAGGTGCACATGACATTTGATCAATTCATGCTTTCCCTAGGAATCGAACAGATTGGCCACGACTATGGTGTTGCTAGTGCCATGCTCTACTCCTACTCAAGGAGCATTGTTACAACTACAGAAAGCTAGCTGTTAGCATGCTAATTTCATCTCAATGGAAGTTGCTAATCTGGCACAGGACACACAGGAAGTATGCGATTTGACGATCCGTCATTTTTACTCAGGGACACTCAGTTGGCTAAAAATTTTACAAAATAAAAACCACATTGGCATTCAGACAAGTCAACTATTATAATGAAAATGTTCTCAAGGTAAAGGTGTTTTTGTATTTTTTTTTTTTAAATATCTCATTTTTATTGAGGCTAAATTATAAAAATGTGTTAGCCCAATGGTTTGATATTTTCTATTTACCTTTTACATTTCTGCTATTTAATTTTGTTCGTAATTGTTTTACTGTTTAAATTTCTCTAAAAATCACCCATAGGGTCTAATATATGTACATATGACCTGTGCTCTCTGAAATACACTATGTCCGCATATACTTCAAAGGTATGTGCACACAGACGCCCATAAAAGTAGACGAAGAAGGTAAAAACAAACAGTACTTCCTCCATTAGAGGGAGGTTATAAATTGGAAAATGCAATGGCAGCACTGTCTTTGTAAATGTGTGTGTGAGTGTGAATACACATGCGGTCTGAAGCAAAAAGGAGAGAAACTGTTAATTTTACTCTAATGGGAAGAATGAGACCAATTACAAATTAAGTGTGGTCTCGAGGGATCTTACTGGTTGTAACATTCTTTGTTCTCAGGAGAGTCAACGTTCTTTTATAATGAAACTAAAGGAAATGAGAGGAGAGAAACTATTAGCGTTAAGACTCACATAATAATTCTCACATAGAAATTCAACTACTTAACAAAGCCTTTTGCATGTTCACTACCGTTTGGGGCAGGAACATTTGATCAAAAATAAAAACATCCGGTAAAACTGTAATATTGTTAAATATAATTACAATTAACAAGTAACTGTTTTTATTTTAATATAGTAAAATGCCATGTATCTGTGACAAAGCTGAATTTTCAGCATCACTTCTCCAGTCTTCAGTTTCACATGATCCTTCAGAAATCATTACAATATGCTGATTTGATACATAAGAAAAAATTCTTCTTATTATCAATATTAAAAAGAGTTGTCTTGCTTCATATTTTCAAGGAAAGTGATATGTTTCAAATCAAAAGAACATTATAAATGTCTTTACTGTCACTTTTCATCAATTTAATGCATCCTTGCTGAATAAATGTATTACATTCTTAAAAACAAAAACCTTACTGACACCAAACTTTTGAATGGGTATGCACACATATATATACACAAGTCACCAGCAAACATAACTCACCGTCCCGTATACGGGACGCCTAACTTTACTTCGCTTTATTACTATTAAATCCTAATCTAATTATGACAAACTATATATGGTTGGAAAGGTCTAGGACTTCTAAATAGATATTTGACTGCTGTTTTTTGCTACAAATTATGTAGGAAGAGTAACCGATGAATTTTTGACAAGAGTGCACCTCAAAAAAATCTGCGTTATAACAGGAGTTCTGACCTTTGTCACAAAAAGTTGACGCACACACCTTTAATAATTGAAACTTTGGTTTTCATGCTAAAAGTTCATAATAAAACATAATCTAGTATTTTTCAATAAAAAATTATAATATAATATTATTCTCTAAAAAGTATAATATATATATTATCCTCTAAAATATAATATTATCTTTTTTTATCGCCTTTTTTTATTACATCACATATTTTAGCAGTTATAAATTAGGTATCATTTGAAAGCTTACAAACTCAGAATTCATCCTGTGAAAACCGTTTTGAAATTGAACGTTGCGTTACCATATAAACGATACTCTAAATTATTTTATCAGGCTCCTCCCCTTTTGGGCATCATTATATTTCATAATTTATGATCAAAACCTTTTCTAATCCTGACAAAACACATATTGTCAGAAAGGTCTGAGTCTCAAGGTCCCAAATATTGTGACAGAATTGATATTTGGACAGAAATGTATTAATTTGTTAAGGCAGAATGTATCCAACTAAATTCAATGGAATGTATGTCACCCGGTGGCTATTTTTAGTACTACGCCTAAACAAAATCTCATGGGAACTTCAATTTTTGTGATATCAACTTCAAATTTGGAACACAACTTGGTTAGATATATGGCTTTGATTTTATAGTAATTTTAGAGTAAAAAATATTTTGTAAAATATATATTTTTTATAAAATAAAAAATATATAGTACAGTATATTTGATGTACTGTAAATTTAAACTTCCATAACTTTTCCATACTTTCATTTTTTGAAGTGTTTTCACTTCAGCAATAATCTGCTGAGTGTTTCCTTTAAAACAAGACCAAACTTGGGTCTATATTCCAAAGCATTCTTGAATTACAACCATTTAAGTTTGAATAGTGCATTTTAACCCCCATTCTCAAAAAGGGGGGTGACAGCGAAGGGGTTAAAGCCACTCAGTTGAATTGGGATCCTCATATCCTGTACATCAACCCTTAGCATGCAACACCAAGCTTCTAAACCCAGCACACATATTACAGCCAGCAACATTTTACAAATCCGTTTAAAGATGGCTGACGTCTCGAGATTTCCACTTTCCTTTTCCATATCTGGCAGGCTGGCAAGCTAACATTCACCAAAACAACAGGTCCATGGTTATATATCTGTGGTTTTTAAACGGTAATCCTAAGCACACTCACTTTCAGCATATCAGAACAGAAACCAACTCATGGTAAAAACTAACGGATTCTTCTATAAAACATTTTCCAGCTGATGGGAAAACACCCTGGTGCATCTACAGGGGCTTTCCGGTGGTTTCCTGGCATCATTAGATCTTTCATTTCTAGAAAGCCCTCAAAGGATGCAGGCAATACATCACTCTGAGCTCCCCTTTAACCTGTTTCTGTATGTGTGCGTGTTTGAATTATTTGAAACGTGCCACGCTTGTCTTCGGAAGAGGTGTGGGAATTTTTCATCTCTCTTTCTCGCACTCTCACAATGCATTTAAATTTGATGTTTAGTACAGACACCGGCCTGCCTGCCTGATCTCAATGCACAGCCCTAAAAATGACAAACATCTCCAAAACCAGCATTTACGAGAGAGAGAGAGAGAGAGAGAGAGAGAGAGAGAGAGAGAGAGAGAGAGAGAGAGAGAGAGAGAGAGAGAAGCACAGGGAGAGAGGTGTATGTGTGTGGATCTCAACACATTTGATAATGATTTCTCATCTACAGACATACTGCAGTGTTGAAAATCATTTACATGAGACAACAGCTGTGGGCATTTAGACATTCTAGAGTTGTACTGTGTGTAAAGCCGGACAATGTAAAAATATCTTAATACTGTTTTTCCTTTTGAAAATATTTTAGAAAATTCATAAATAGAAAAAATTATAGCTTGAATGCCATGGCCTGTAAGCCATTTTTAATAAAAGCGTCTGCCGAATATCTGCAGAAAGCATCTGCACAAATTTGAAAAGGGTGATTGAGCCATAATTTTGACATTTAGCCAAGTAGATTTAACATTTTTGGCGCAACTACAATGAGATGCAGTAAAATAAAGTAGTCAACATTTGAAGTGGATCAAAACCTTTCATCCAAGTTGTACATGAATTTTGAACAATACCCGTTCTTGTCCTAGGACAACTTTGATGAACTTTTTTGATCGACTTCAAATGTTGACTACTGTACAATAAAAATATAGTAAAAAATTCAATTTCAAAGCAATTTGAAGCAATGGCACATAGAGAACATTATTGAGCGTGAATAGTATTTTAAACTGATTCGATGAAATGGACAGTTCAAAGAAATTATTCACAGAAATGAATCAAACAAGTAGTGTCAGTTAATTTGATAATATATAATACATATTTAATATATTGTCCAGCCCTACTTGTATGTAAATGTGTATTTGTGCAACACTTCTTACCAAGTCGAGGATCAAACTGTCTCATCTGTACCTCCTCCACGCAGTCCGCAGGAAACCAACCAGTTCTTCCTTTTACAGTGCCCTCCCAGAAACCCCCTTCTCCTATACTTAACACTGAGAGAGAGAGAGAGAGAGAGAGAGAGAGAGAGAGAGAGAGAGAGAGAGAGAGAGAGAGAGAGAGAGAGAGAGAGAGAGAGAGAGAGAGACATTAATTGCCATCTCATGAAAACAAATCATTTGATTGTTGTTTAGACATACATCCCCAAAGATGTTAGCTAACATCCTGGATCATAGAGTAATACCTGGATAAAATAAAATAAAACTTTTTTTTTTTGGGTGGGTGGGGAGTGGGGTTAAGTCAATCTAATTGATCATTCATTGATTGAATTTTAAATCAATGATATTTAAATCAATGCATTTATTGCATTTATTCTGAAAATGCAAAAAGTTTAAATTTATGGTAAAGTTATAATTAAGTTGCATTATATAAAATCAATAGAAGTCTATGGCACATTCCCATTTAGATGTGTGGTGTGTCAGGTATGAATGTGATCTCAGCACGCATTCAAAGATCTTTTTCCTTTTCAGAAATGAGCTTGAAGAGGGAGAACAGATAGATGAAATACTCTGTGACATGAGTTGAATGACCAGTGGAAAATGAGTAAGAGCAGAACACTGTGTTCAACAGGAAACTGACTCATCCTGTGAGTTTGTACACAAGCTGAAGTAACACAATGCATTACATGTGGTGACCACACCACACACACTAAAAACATATACAACACATGCATCAAGTCCTTCAGCATTGTAGTTGTTAGGATACTGCAGTTTAAAAGCATTGGTTGTACGAGGGTGTATTTATCAAAAGAGCAAGGTGTGCAAAAAGGGCAGGTGGGCAATTTTGTGGTACTCCATTAATTCCACAAATCAATAAGCAACAATGTAAGTGTGTGCTGTGTATTATACACACAGAGGGTTTCATTCATGCTGAAGAAGGTCTTTAACTGGAGATGGCATATAAGTGAAACCTGTAAGTGAAACTATATACAGTATATATATATATATATATATATATATATATATATATATATATATATATATATATATATATATATATATATATATATATATATATTTTTTTTTTTTTTTTTTTTTTTATTATAAATATATTTAACTTACATGGCATAAACATTTTATTGAAAAATATAATGGTGTTCACCTTAAAGAGAATAAATGTTAACCATATTATTGGACCTTTTCAATACAATTATGTTTAAAACTATATACAGACATAGATCCTCAATAGGAAAACGCCTATTTCCATATGCACAAATGGTGGATGGCAACAGTTGCCAAGGAATGATTGGCCAGTGACATTTTCAAGGTGGGACTTATTGAAAAGTCAATTGATCTGTATAAACCATCAATTGACACAGCACTCCTCACACACACACGCACGCACGCACGCACGCACGCACGCACGCACGCACGCACGCACGCACGCACGCACGCACACACACACACACACACACACACACACTTCTAAATACGACCAATTATACTGCATTTTTAATCAGGAGATTTGGAATTCTGTGAGTGGTTTTTGGTGTTGATCAAGCCGGAAGCACAAACATTAGAATATTATCATCTTAGTGCTACTGACTGAGGTTACACACACACGCAGACACAAACGCCTCCAGCTTCCAGACACATACAAATGGATGCCTCTGCTGCATATGCCACAATTAAACACTTGTGTAAATGGGGCTCGTCATGTAATAAATTCAGGAGAGGAGATGCACAACTCATCAGTGATGCTTCTTCATTTTAATGTTTTCGATATCTGAGTCCAGAGAAATCCCAGTGTAATGACTGTTTGTGGACTATATGTATTTCGTAGAGGGGACATTAAATGGAAAATTGGATTTTATGGATATTAGATGGAAAAATTGGTCATACTGCATGAAAAGAGGACATTTGAAATTATGAGGGCTCACAGGAAAAATTGTTGAATGTGGGTGGAAGCAACTGACTCAAGTAACACAGAACAGTCAATTTGGGGAAGAAGCCAAAACCTTTACATAAGAAGATATGCACATGAAATGTAAAGCTGAATTCCAAACCATTATAATGTCAGAAATACATTAACATTTGACTATGTACATTTACATATCAATAAATATTTTATAGTCGATAGTACTGTTACAAATTAAAAAAAAAGCTAGCCAATCATAAAGGCCCAGGGTTGAGCAATACGATTTTTGTTCCCTAAAAATAATATATATATATATATATAATTCTTTAGGTAAAAAATAACGGGAATTACAAATTATCTCTTTAAATCCTCTTTAAACCACAATGACTACAAAGACAGCATGTCTGTACAGCCTTCTTTTTTTTGGCCCGCACGTGTCTTACATAACGAATCACTCAACGGACTCGCACAAGTGTGTTTACAGAGGTATCAGGAGTGGGCTCACCGGACCTCTCTAACCATGCCGCATGCCCGGACATGCTTGGCATATTGGAAACAGGCCTTCACATATACTGGCAAATGGCATCATGGGAGAAACACTCGCCAAGCCCTCAGTGTCAGTCCCTGACCATCAACCGGCAGGCGACTGAGGCAAACTGCCACGGCGAGCTCTTGACAGAAGGACTATTGTTGCCGAGGAGAAGGCCCTGAAGTGTGTGTGTATATGCGTGTAAGCATACAGGAGTGTGTGCTGCATCTCGGATGCTGCGATACTATCACAATGCTCCATTCTTATCAGCTTCAAAGCTCCTTTGGCTCTTAAAAAGGATGAAAGGAGAATGGGTAATTCACCCGGCATGAAACTTTTCAACTGCGCACAATAAGAGCTCAACAAATACAGACACAGTGTAATGAGCATAATTCTTTCATTACTGTTCAATATAAATCAGATGTGAATGAATATAGCTGGATATTGTGAAGAAGGACCGAGCAGGCTCAGGCTAATGTTCATTCATTCATTCACAGTTCATTACCAGGTAAATAACACAACTGGGCCAAATCACACACTGAGACGAGAGACAAACACTCAAAAAGAGATGTTAAAAAAAGACTGGATTACACAGTGAGAAGAAAAAGATCGATAAAGACACAAAGAGAGTTTTAAAGCTTACATAATAAGTGGCATGAAATTGCCATGTTTTTATTTGGACAACTTTTTAAAATAACACACTACCATTCAATAGTTTGGATCCAGAAAGATAAATGAATACTTATATTCAACAAGGAAGCATAAATGTATCAAAAGCGACAGTAAAGACATTTATAATGGTACAAAAGATTTCTATAAATGCTGTAGTATTGAAAAAAGTATAACTGTTTCCACAAAAACATTGGATGGATGTTGTGTGTGTGTGTGTGTGTGTGTGTGTGTGTGTGTGTATGTGTGTATGCGCATTCATGAGTATCAGTAAGAAGTGGATGTCAAGCCCTCTTCTACACCACCAGTGAAATGATCACAGTTGCCTGCTCCTGCATCAAGTGTGTGTGTCAGTCTGCGAGAGCATGTGTGCGTGTACCGATCTGTTAACCATCCTATTAACTTGATATGTAATAAACTTTAATCTGAGCAAAAGAACCGCCGGTTGACTTGAGATGCACGTCAATCACATGTTAATCAACTGGGTTCAATTCTGCGCTCTCTCTCGCTCTATAAATAGAATGATAGCCGCAGCTCTAAATTTCCAGGCCACTTAACTGCGATAAGCCTGAGAGAGAGACAGGGTGTATCAAATCTAATCATTTGTCTCTAATGAATCCCACTGCTCAATAACTTTCATTAAAGCAACCAAACGCTAAATGGCAAATGCTAAATTGCAAAACCTACCAGCTCCAGGAAGGACGGTTTCCACAAATACGTCTACTCCAATTTCTGGTTTGTTTAAGATGTTAAATAGCTTGAAGGGTATAAGCAAGGTCACAATAAGCATTTGTTCACACTAATTGCATTGCAGTGTCCATGTTAGGGTATGATGTCATAACTAAGTACTATGTATAACTAATAAATAAAATGTACTTGAGCAATTATGTTGTTTAACATGATTCGATTATGTATTGCTATTGTCATTATATTCCTGTTATGTATGTGCAAAGTGACGTAGAGTGTTGTTCACTGCACCAATCAAATCTTATGCCTGGATTAAAGAGTACAGCATTTTTGTCCCTGTCTGACATGG
Source organism: Tiaroga cobitis (assembly GCA_030578255.1). NCBI lineage: Eukaryota > Metazoa > Chordata > Actinopteri > Cypriniformes > Leuciscidae > Tiaroga > Tiaroga cobitis. The sequence goes on from CM060608.1 coordinate 11,288,168, forward strand.
CTCCACCTAATTGGCTAGAATTAACACCAAAAGAAGCAAAGAAAATGCCAAACCCAGACAAGCTGACAGAGCGCAAACAAGGACGGTAAAAACAAGAAATGTTCTTATGAATTAATGTAATTAATGAAAAGAGGTGGGATGAAATGTTTCTACGCTTTTCATTCATAGGATTACTAACAAGAGGCTGCCTGTTGTAAATGTGCAAAGTGCAAATGGAGAGTTAAAAGTCTACAGTCACTCAAAGTCATGTGAATGTGATATTTAAGAGACATAAATAAATAAACAAATGATAATTTGATTAAATCAAAAGATTATAATTTAATAAAAAAATATAGCTGCAAGCAGCAATTAATGGGACCAAGCACAAAAAAGGCATGATGAGTTATGCAAGCATGGCTGGGAGCACAGGACCAAGTACAACAATGAATAATTAAAGACATTTTTGTATGATTTTATTCTGAAGTTGTATGATTTTAGTCCAGTTAAAGATCTACTTTTAATCATAGATTCATATCACTTGTGATTTAATTGGTTATGGCCAATAGTTTTACCAAAATGAGGTGGTGTGGTCAGTGTGAGGTGACAAAGTTGGGTGTCAATATGCCAAAGCTTTGCAGAGATACAGTCTCAGAATCAGTTTGGCATCATGCCATCAAATTCATCAGTGCATTAAATGAGAACGGTGTGGTCTATCAAAAAGCTTTTAATAACCTTATGCCGGCATGGTCTGAAGATGATCTGATTTGAATTTCCACTCAATATTCCGCTCTATCCCTGCTCAGTTGCACACGGCCCATGTGAATGCTCCACTCATGTTCTGCTCATGCTCATTGGAAAGCAACGTCCGCTCAAATAACGCGCCGACATGAAACTACTATGTAATAGTATACTTTTTTATGTTTGCAATAGCCCTACTGTGCTGTAACATGGTGTTGTATAGCAGTGCTGGGCTACGCTGGTAGCTTTGTAGGACTATACTTTATTTAGATAATTGGTCAAAAATAAATGTGACATCTGATTCTGTTGCATAGAACTGAATAAAGAATAATATATTAATATTTATTATTAGTATATTTTCTGTCGAATTTTAGTGTGTTACTTCCAATAAAAGTGTGGTTGTTTTATTTTATTGGCTTTTATTTTTTTAAATTGAGTATCATTAAAATGATTGAATTTCATTAAAAAGTCTATTATTAATACAATTATACAAAAAATCTAATAAAAAAAAAATAGAAATAAAGCATTTTTGAAAAGCATTTTCAGTGTCAGCTTCGGCCCAGAATTTTCATTTTGGTGCATCCCTAGGCAAAACTCAAAAGCTATTAGAATTTTTTTTTGAAAAATTATTATAAATTTTGACCACAAGTTGGCAATGTCTCAAAACTTTTTGTATAACTTCAGGGCATGAGGCAGATGTTACATACCAAATTTCGTAACATGCTAACGAATTCGTACAACACAGCATTTTATGACATTATTCAAAATGGCCGATCCCACAAAATGCCTAATGCAAAAATTGGATCTCATTCGACTCTTTATGCTGCACTGAATCAAAAGATTCAGTTTTATAATTTTTGGGCAAACTGTTGAGCAGTAAACTGTTGAAAAGTAAAAATAAAAGTAAAAAGTAAAAAGTAAAAGTAAAAATAACTATTTCTGTATCTCCTGACCAGTAGGCGGCGCTGTGCCGAAACGCTGCAAGTAGCCCCAGGTCATGCTTGTGATGGCATGTTCCAAGATTCGTCTCAATACGCTGAAGCACATCCATTTTGACGTGCTCTTCAGTTTGGTTTATCAAACAGTTTGGTTTATCAAAAGGATTTTATGAACTTTTTGCCCTCATGTTCTGAAAATGATGTGAGACAATTTTGGTGAAAATCAGACCAACTGTCTAGGACGAGTTAGAAAAAGTAGGTTCGAATTTTTTCCCTAAATAACGTTATTGGCATAGGCATGAAGGTTTAAGTTTGCAATGTTGTTAACCAGTAACTGGCCAATATTAGATGCCGTTTTAGTCCAAAATGAATGAGTATGACAATATTGACAATTTAAATCGCATTGAAGTCCCCAGGATACGGAAATTGCGATAGTATTTTCTTCCATAGTGTGACGAATATCTGAGTGAAACGGCTTCTTGAATGAGAAAATATGTAAGGTGGGACTTGATTCTGTCCATCGGGAATTGATTTGATCGTTGTTGTTTGCTATTGGTTGTTCTCATTTGAGTGACAGGATGTCCCGCCCTCGCGCCAGTAAACACGTCATCAGAGAAGAGATGTCACTGTAAGCGGGAGGTTAAGTTATGTTGATTAAAGATTAAGGGCACATGAATTTAAAAAAAAATTATGTGCACAGATATATCAATTATAATAAATATGTATTGTCAATTTTGATTTCATGGTGATTTAAAAAAACAAAAACTATGACTAAAACAAAAAACAGAGCAAAAATGAATGCTGGGTAAATGTGAATGGAGACGGGATCAGTATGAATGTGAAGCGAGATCTGTGTGAATGCAAATTGGAGTAAACCTCCATGTAAAAATCCTAGAAAAAGCCTAATAGCTGGCATCATGCAGTCCCTCAAGTCCCATTACCGGTGCGTGTTTGTGTTTGAGAGTGCTTTGACCTGCGCTTCTGCATTTATCAAAAAGCCATTTCCAAACGGAAACACTTAAAGAAAGCAATAAGCTGAAAACATGACTCAATAAAAGCCTCTGTGATGCTCTGAGTCACTGAAATATCAGATGACTTTTGCTCACTTCAGTCACGTTAGAATCATCAAAGGAGTCTTTTATATAGATGCTTTTGTCTCCATAAACGTCATCTTTATCTGTGTGAAGTTATCTGAAAGATAACTTAAATACAGTTAAAACTTTCTCTTACACAGACACAAAACAGGTTGCTATTTCGCACAGTTAGTGTGATAACATCTGATCAGCAGACAGGCAGTCAGAATTTGCTGAGAGCCACCGAATGATCAGAGATATTTGATATTCAGTGCAAGGCTTTTCGCCTGAATGTCCGTCAGGTTAATGAAAGGAAAATGCATGAAGTGTTCTATTGCAACAAACACTCGCCTTAGAAAGATACTGATGGTCTTTCTTCTAATTTAATTTAATTTAAGAGTGCTTAATAGGTATGTTACTAAAGCAAAATAGTTTAGCTCAACATAACCTATTCGAAACTTTGTTTTGTTCTGTTAGTTCTGACTCTAAACTTTGATTGAATGAGCTGTTTTCAAAGACGTTAAATCAACTGAATTCTATATTAAAGAAATAATTCACTAAAAATTCTGCCATTATTTACTCTCGTCATTCCAAACCTGTACAACTTGCTTTCTGCTTTTTGAAAATATAGGAACAATTATTATTTTTCGTCCATAAAATGAAAATGATTGGGGTCCAAATTAATATATACATATTTAAAATTTTCCACAGTAAAAAGAATGTCATACAGGTTTGGAATAACATGAGGGTGAGTAAATGATGACAATTTTCATTCTCGGATGAACTATCCCTTTACTTTTCCTTCAGTTCACAATGTGGTTCTCTTGTGGTTTAATGCTTTTAAAAATTAATTGATACAATTATTAAGGTGTAAATATTTTGTTCAAAGTTAAACAATTGAGTCAATTCTCATCATCAATCCTTCTTCCAAATTGTATATTTATCTTACCCTGATTCACTATGGTAAGCCTATTATGTGTTTAAGCATTTATATAGACCGGACGGGATTGTTTTTCGCTGGAAATTGCGTACATACGCCACTCGTCATGTGTCTCTTTATATTTGTGAAATAGAGAAAAGTTGCTCCTGCTACTTTGACGCTGGTGTGGGACTGGCATAGGTTAGTTGTCACAACTGGGAATCACCCAGTCTAAAAAGAACAGAGGAAAGTCCACTGGCAAAAAAAAAGAACACGGCAGACCTCGTGATAAAACCAGAATCAACACTAGCTTGGCTTTATAGAATTATTTAAAAGAATAATTACGACAGACAAACAGAGATTTAGAAATGCATCTTTTTTTTTTTTACAAATGCAAAGCTGCACAGAGTCTCTGTGCTGTTCTTGCATCTCAATGTAGTGTTCTTGGCCATATCTTTTCCATAGGTGAGTATCTTTTCAGTGATTATTATATCTAGCGCTGCATGCTACTGAGCATTTATTTGTGAGTGATTGATTGCTCAAAATATTTGCGTTTCTCCACCAACCCTGAGGACAGACAGTCTAAACACACTTCCTCACATATTCAGCCAGTTGTTTGATCATTAACACTAGAATATCTGTTTTCCAGATTGTGATAATTAAAGACTATTGGCCTCATTTGGCTGTGAATGCAGTGGTGGGCATTTCCCAGCACTGCCCGAGGACACTTTCTTTAGGGAAAGTTTCCTGCTGATTTAATGGTTTGCCAGAGATAATTGGATTTGCTCTGTCAATATTGGAACTGATACGTTGTAATTTTTTTCTGCCCCTTTTCAAATGTAGCAGTACATAGCACTGCAAACCACAGGGTTATTGATCGGTCATGCCTGTACAGCACATATGAACTGTGATCTAGCAGATCTGCAGCCTCTGGCAGTGAGACTACTGGTGTATGTAATAATCTTATTTGCATACAATCATAATTAAAACATAACAGGAAGTGGGCCGGATGGAAAGTGTGTGTGCTGTGTAGTTTCAGTGGTGGGCAGCAGAATGCTGACTGGTGGTATGTGTGCGGGGCATTACAAGAAGCCCAGTGCTTTATTTAATAACCACAACAGCCCGTCTCACATACACCACTGCTGGGCTCTTATGATATTAATCTGAAGATTCACAATCCCACATGCCATACACAACCTGATGATAACTCTCTGTGATATCAGAGCCCCGTCTCAGAGGGAATTATGGGAAATGCAGTTCAGAGAAATTAGAAAAGAGCAGAATAGAAAGAAGAAATTAAACTCATTGAGAAGAGACTAGATGAGAGAAAAACGAGGGAGGAGATGAGAAAAGATGACAACAGATTAGAGATAAAACAGAGATGATACAGTATGAGAAGAGACAAGATAGGAAATGTGAAGAGATACAATTTTTTGAAAAGACGAAAAGAGGACACAATGAAAAGAAACAAAATAAAAAGAGATGAGCCATGATGAGATAAGATAAGAAAAGAGAAGATAAACAAAGGGAGTTCTGAGAAATAAAACAAGGGATAATAACAGAAAATGAGAGAAAACAACAAAAGAGACAAGGATATGAGGCATGAGACGAGAAAATTCAAGAAATGAGCGGGAAAGCAAGAAGAGGACAAAAAAGAAAGATAAATAAAATACAATGATGAGGAACAATGTAAGAAGAGAAAGAAATAAGTAAGTAATAATAAGTAACAAATTATTAGGAGATGAAAAGAGATGAGCCAAGATGAAAAGAGAAGAAAGAAGATGAGGTGAAAAAGAGGAGACAAAAGGGATGATAAAAGAGGTGAAGGGAGAAGTAACAATAAAAAAAAACCCAAAAAGAGTCTCTATGATTGTTTAAAAAGAAGAAAGGAAGGAGTTTAAGCAGAAGGCTGAGAAGTGAGTGTCACTGAGAACAGCAGAGATGAAAGAGCGTCATGACTCCACAGAGGAGAAGTGCAGTGGTGCAGTTCTGTGCTCATTGATATGCTGAACCCTCAATGACAAGAGAGAGAGAGAGAGAGAGAGAGAGAATGTGAATGATAACATTTCTCAATGGTAGCATTAACAGTCTAAAGGCACTAGGACTAAAATAGCAATTGGATGCCCAGGAATCCCTATCCTTTTCATTTCTTTCCTTCTGTCTTTCCTTCTATTTTTACAGCGTTCACCTTTTCCCTCCCTCTCTCTCGGAGCCCCAGGGGTGCAGCCTGAAATAGCCTGGCTTGGAAGTTTTATGACTCCAACCTCAGAGACTTACTGCATGCCCAAACTTCAAGTCACCACCTTAATCTCTCCTCCACGAATGCACACACACAACTCAACAAAGGCAATGATGGGATGTGTAAGCAGAGGTGTGAACGACAGCTGCTGGGCTATTGGGAGCCATTAGCTGCTTTTCCACTGTCTGGCCAGTACGAGCCAAGGCTAACAACGTGCCGGGCGAGGCCAATAGCCTCGAACCTCAAGCAGTGAGGCCAAAATCAAGCTGTGTTTCCCCTGTGGGGCCGGAAGACCCGCAGCGCTGCCCTAAAACCCCTCCATAGAAGAACATCACACAACCATAGCGTTTCACCAGCATGGGGAAGCTAGTAGAGCTGTGTTGAAAAAATCGATTCACCAATTCTGAATCGATTTTCATATAAATTTCTAAAGATCGATCCGTAACTCAGAGGATCGATTTAATAATAGGCTTACCCTGTGAACTTTAACTTGCTGCGACTGGGAGATCCCTATGCGCATTAAAAGGCTTTCTCTCAGCGCGCACATTGTTACGACAGCGGACTTTGAATGAGTCACTAAACCGTTCATTCAACGAACACGTTCAGAAAAGCTGATTCATTAAAAGAGATAATGAAACAAGGTGTTAATTATTTTTAACTTTGAGTTCCACTTTTCAAGGCTCAGCTAAGCAGCAATGCGTCGCATGGGTAACGCTGAAAATGCTTCATTTATTAAAGAACAATATGGCATTGATTCAATGCGCGACTCGCTGATTTTATTTCCCCGCGGCTTCCTCGCCCTGTGGGAAGCTGACCAGCGCTGCCGCTGACGCGCATTTCCGTGACGTGAACGTTAAAAGGACTATACGACAAATATTTCGCTTTCCTTTTACACGGCAACCTTTCCACGAATATGACTTCAAAGACAGACGCAGGTATTCGCACGCGCTCTGCCGATCTCTCTCATTCACTGTCTGTGGGAAGCCGTAGGCTACAAATCACCATGATAAACAGTCTTGTTATCATTATGAACTTGTTCAACATTCAATACACATGCATGAAGTTCAAAACAAGAAGGGTATAGCCTTATAAAAAATCGTGAATATTGCTGCGGTTACTTGCAATCCTCTGCGGTTGACTTGTCAGTGTGTGTGGTACTACAAGATTGCGGATATCGCGTCAGCCCTACTACTGCTGCTGATATACTGCGTCCTCTGTCGTCTACACCAGTGCAAGTTTGTGAAAGCAGTTGTATCAACACTCTGGAAGGGGAATTGTTCTTTACAACCATCCATACTCAGTTGAATGTCTATAATAAAAGTATCAATATGTTGCATACAGTCCTGTAATTCAGGTAACAGCTGAAAAAAAAAATGCTTTTTTCAAAAACACTGATCTAAATCTCGAAGATCAGGTCGGATCGAATCGAATCGAATCGAATGATGATAATCGATTCAAGATCTTGAGAATCGGAATCGAATCGATTCTTGAAATTTGAATCGAAACCCAGCCCTAGAAGCTAGCAGACTGAAACTAGCTAGATCGCAAAATAAACATGGCATTTGGTCTTTCCTTAAAGACTTCAGACTCCATCTATATTGGTCTATGATTTACAATAAAATATGTTTCAGTGACAGTATTTTATTAGTGTCAGGAGTGCACATCAATCATGCTGAATCAAAAAGAGAACACATGCTTGTTCAGTCGTTCTTCCTTCTTCCATTTATTTGTGATCATAGGAATGCAGGAAACAACTCCATTAAAGCTTTTAAGTCCAAAGGTTTCAAAATGTTGATAAAATATTATGTTTATATCACGTTTCTTTAGAAAGAATGAGCATTTGTATTAATTTTCTACGGAACTACGGGCTCTGATGAGGCTTGAGCGATCTTTCCCGTCTCAGTACTGTTATCCTTTCAGCCATAACACTGAGGGAAATACTCAACATTTCAACATGAAACCCATTTTACTTCTGTAATTTGATTGGATCACAACAGCTCATGGAGACTGAGTGACGTCAGCAGAAAAGGAAAGTTGTTTTCTTGGGAATTACAATAAAATTTCATGTTGATTTTACATTTGTCCAACTACAGCCAAAAACTAGAAAAATTTAATGCTTTGATGTCATTGAACATTGATTATGCTCGCCATTTATTTGACCAAAATACAGTAAGAAACTTTTAAATACAATACAATTTAAAACAAATAGCTATTTTCTATTTAAATATATTTTAAACTGTAAATTACTCCTGATGTAAAAGCTGAATTTTAAGCATCATTAATCTAGTCTTCAGATCCTTCAAAAATCATTCTAATATTCTGATTTTGTATTTCAATGTTGAAAACAGGAAACCATGATAACCCTGAAGTCTTTATTGTGACTTTTGATCAATTTAATGGATCTTACAGAATACAAGTATAAATTAGAGTTGTATTTATCTGGCAATAAAATAATAAGGATATCGCTTAGGGTGACAGAAACTTGTAAATATGTACCAATGCACATACATTCACACCAAACACCACATGAATTCATATAATTGAACCAAACAATGTTAAACTGCACTATTTAACTAAACATTTACTTTGGTACAAAACAAAAATCGCATAGGGGGTTCAGGGTCTCAGTTGCAGTGCCTTATGCACATTGTAATGAGACACAAAATCAGCAATGTAACATCTATACTTTTAGTTCGGATGATGAATGGTCTATCTTTCACAGTCAACCTCCATTCTGTGGAAGGAGAAAGCACACGTACGCACACATACATGCTAATAAGACCTAAGGTCTTTATTCCTGCATCAAAGAAACCCTCTGTGTCCACTTGATCTCTGTTTACGTGTGATGAACATACAGCTTAAAAAATAATCACACACACCATGTCATTACTATTGTACACCAATACAATGCTAGGGTGATCTGAGTGGTTTCATACTTATGATTCGAGGTTTTAAAAAACCTCTTAAATCCTATTGTAAAAAGCAAGACATTCCTTCAAGTCAAATGTTGTACTGTCTTTTCCCTCCTAGAATTCTCTGTGCATTTGAAATCTTAATGATTCACACAAGGTACAGAACATTACAACCCACTGAACACTGAACTTCTATCCCTCATCTTGTTTTAAGTTAAATATGTATGAAATATAAAAGCAAGCACCACTAATACTGTCTCTGTCTACTGTATCTAGTTCAGAAAAAAAGACATTCTACGTTAGCCTAACTGCATGAAGAACTCGCAAATGAAGTTTTTAAAGATGCTTTGGAGAGACAGACCATGTCCACATCAGGGAAGAGGTTATGCTAACAATTACGAGTCTCCTTGCAGTGTCGCTAAGCACTCTGATTTTTCCACAGCCTGAGTCTCCACCAGATTCACTCCAGAGCAATTATTGTATAGATGCTGGCAGACGTAGATTGTGAGAAAACGGAAAGAGAGGGAGAAGGTGAGAGAGAAGATTGCGAGAAAAATGAGAGAGACACAACCCTTAAAAAGCAAACACATGAGCTGCATATCAAAGCAATGGATTTGTTGGAGCCTGAGGGAGGCCGCACATGGAACGAGAGAGGGAAAAAGCATGTAAGAAAGAGCGGAGAGCAGCTGGGGAAGTTCTTTTGTGAAGCAGTCTCTAATGGACATGCAGCGAGAAAGCTGTTTTGAGGGCAGTTCTACTGTTCAAGATGAAGCTTGAAGCCCATGAGCCTTAAAAAAATTCAACCCGGGACAACAGCATGTCCCAAAGTCACCCTTAAAACACTTTTACAATTGTACCTCTTTAATGTACTACTTACATTGTTCTCATTTTGAAGAATGTAAAAGGTTCAGTGCTGAAGGCACATTGCCGCTGGGTGGTCATGATTATTAATGTTATATGATCATGTCGTGCAGACAATTATGAAGTCAGAGCGCAGTGGTGGAGTGTTATGAGGTTACAGAAAGGGTTCGCATTCCTTTTGACCAATGAATTTCCATGACAATCCCAGTTGTTTGTGATTACTGGTTACGTTTTTTTTTTAAATACACTTTTACACGTAAAGAAACGGTACTTACAAAGAACAACTTCTAGCTAATGAAATAGTAAGTTGACTAGAGAAATTATAATCACTATAGAAACAGTTATGAATTAAATAATTATATTGAATAATCATTTCATTTATTAATTATTTTTTTTTTATAATAATAATAATTATTAAATAAAGTAATAATATGAAAATATATGTAAATATAATAAAATATAAAATATTTTATTATTTTATTTTACATCTTGGAAAGGTCAACAAGAGGACCTGTGTGAGAAGATTCCTCAGTGTGCTGATATTTATGTGTGGAATCAGTATATCACATTGACTGCCTCGGTGATAATCTTCAACATGTCGACACACACAGTGAAAAAATTGCTATAAAAGAAATCATCCTATAGTCTGAAGCAACTGACTGTAGCTGATCTCATCAGAAACAATCAGGCTGGCAAACCCACTGTAATTATTTAATAGATCTGTTTAACTGCTCAATTTATGATAAGAAAATAGTAGATGAAACATATTCAGCACAGTGATTATTACCTTCAGCTAATTTATCTCATTTAAAACCAGCCTTGATTATGGTTTATTTTGATTGAAATAAATAATAGGCAAATGATTGCTTCTATATACAATGATTTAATCACAAATCTTTTTATTGCTAGATTAATTTATGCTTCATTTATAATCACTAGTCCCACTGCTTTAATTAGTTTAAAGCATTCCGGCTGTTCTCTATGATGATCAATACCATTTACAAGATAGTTTTACCAATAATCTGTTTAATTTTTGAATCTTATATCACATGCCAATGTTTATGACAAATTCTGTGCGTTCTCATCCACTAGTTTACAGGTGACTCTTGACCTTTTAAATATGTCTGATGTAAATATGCACTACGGTAAGGATATTTGGCCAAAAATACAGTAAAAACTGTAATGTTGTGAAATATTTATAATACAATTTTCTATTTGAAAATATGAAATATAATACAATTATTTATGTTTTAATATAAATAAAATGTAATTTATTGCTGCTCAAGAAACATTATTGGCAAAGTTCAAAGTTGTGCTGCTAAATAATTTTGTGGGATTACTTCAGGATTATTGTATAGAAAGATGATTTAAAAAAAAAATCTATTTAATGTGTCCTTGTTGAAAAAAAAAAAAACTTAAAAAAATCTTCACTAAAATAGATAAAAAAATCTTACTGACCCCAAACCTTTTAAGATTAAGGTGTTTTAATATCAAAACTTTGGGATATGAACAGAGCCGGCCCGAGCCTTTTGGGGGCCCTAAGCAGAATTTGATTTGGGGCCCCCCTCCCACTACGCGGAGTCACCTGTGCTTGACGATTATTGACACAAATATCACGCAATAATGATACATTATTAATTAATACAGAGCGAGGTTATGTATTAATACAAAATAAATACTTAATAAAAAATAGATAGCCTACTTGAATAAAAAAGTAAAAAATTACTTTTACTTTAGGCTACTCTTTTACTAACTCTTTGAAACTTCTTAAAACAAACTGTCTCAAAACATATCAAATAAATGATTTGCTAAAATAATGACAAAACTGAGAAATCAGAAACGTAATAAGAGCAAGGGTTCAACAATGACAATTATTGTTGAAAACTGTAAAAATATTATTATTTCTCAACTGTCTCAATACAGTGTAACTGTCCTCAAAATCTTAAAAAAAAAAAAAAAATTATTGAAATAGACTTTGTTGGATTGTACATGACAGAATCCAACAAAGTCTGTTACTATAATACCGGCAATGATGTATTGGCGCTCGTTGTATATGTGTGTATGCAATGTATTTGTCCCCTCGGACTAGATAGGAATGGGTCAATTGCTGCACAAAACATACCGTAATAAATCATCATGCAAACATACTTTTATCTTGCTCTTTTTTTCTCCCCCTCTGTCCTTTTCTTATTTCTATCTTCGGCACCAGAGGGAGACGTCCTTTTTTGTGACATGGCTTAACATTACCGTGACTATGCGCAGAATTGTCTATGCACGCGCGAGGTGTCTAGATTATGCGCATGACTTAAACGCTGGCAGACACAACAGCAGTTGGAGGCATGTATATATTGATAATGAGATCAGAATTTTCTTGTCTTGAATTATTCATTCATTCATATTCATTCATTCATTTATGTCACTTGTTTACGTCATCTAAAAAAAAAAATTCAGATTTTCGACTCGATTGGGGTGCCCCCTGGTGGCCAAGGGGCCCCAAGCAGACGCTTAGTTCGCTTATGCCTCGGCCGGCCCTGGATATGAAGCAGAAATACATTAAAGAGGCCATGACATGAAAATTCTAATTGCCTTGATCTTTTGACATATCTTTGTACCATTAACACATCCTGAAAGTTTCATTGCTTAAAAAGTCCTCCTAAATATATACAAAGCATTTATTTAATCAAGCTCCGATATTGCGGGATCTGTGATATCACATGGACAAATATGTTTGTCGATGACTGCCTCCAGAGCAAGACATCGACAAATAGTTATGCATCATCGCACCACAGGCCCCGCGCACTGGCATTCAGTCGCTTAATGGCTGATATTTTTCTACACTGGATGTGAGTGCCACGTCGCGTCACGTATTGGATCTGACAGCAGCTGCATCACAAACCATGAGTAAATGATTTCATGCTTTGTCTGTAAATGACGGTTTTATATGGATCATGTTTTCAAAACAATTAATCGCATACAATAGTGAGTGGGAGTTGATACTGTTTCCAATGACGTTAGCCAATCATAACAGTGGCCGTTTAGTGACAGGTTTTAAAGGAGCCGCCCCTTAAAGATGGATCATTTCAGACAGTTTTTATGCATTTTTTATGTGCATTAAACCTGATAAACATTATATGTGAACCTCAAGGAACATACTAAAATAATAAAAATCCATGTCATGTCCCCTTTAAATAGTCTTCATTAGGTTAAACAACATCGATTTTAATTTGTAAGACATGCAGATCCGTGTTCTGTTTCTTCGGTAAGTTTTAGGTATAGGTTTCCTATAATACACAAAGCTGATGCAGTGTTTATTTGGCTCATATAAAAGATGCCCTTCATCGGGTCTGCAGGTACGCTACATGCCCAGAGAGCTGCCCTCTCCCCCACTGGCGTGCTAATGAACTAACACAGCCAGAAACAAACAAACCCCCCTTTTGTTTTTCTCTCTTCCACCCTCCCTTTACTAGTTTCTCCATATTGGGTCGATCTTGTTGTGTGTAATTCGTCCTCTCACTAATCCTGGGCAGCTTTCTTCATTGATGAGTCAGCCAGTGCTCTGTTCCACAGTGAGGTCTATCAAAGCATTTCTGCATTGGGTTCAGTCCACGCTTTGTTCTAATCACAGTAGGACCCGTCACCTGTGCGCGAGTCCACTCTTTTCCAATCTAAGCCATATGAACACACTCCGGGAATTCTTAGCATACTATTCTCAGCCTCTGATTCAACCACACACGCACTGGCTGAGCATCAGCTGTGTTTACAATCTACAACTACATAAGAATCCGACCTTGTTGGTCACCTGAACTATGAATCACGGCATCTTGTACATGCCTAAACTGTCATGACGGCCACACAGTTGGACAAGCAAATTTAAATATACAGACATGTAACAGCATGTTTCACTTAAACCTAATTGCCATCTCAGAAGGTTCGGAAGGGGAGCGGACAGCATGTGCACCGGCAGACGGAGCGACAGGCTTTCTTCGCTGAGTTAATGACAGAAATCACGTGGAGGGGATTTAGGCGATCTGCTTTTTGTTTCCAGCCTTTAGAGCAAATAGCAGTGTGTCGGAAGCAGGACAGTTCCGAACAGCTCTGGGTTGGCTGGAAAAGAGAGCGACATGCTTCGCAGGGCAGTACTAGATCATGATGGACATGTTTAGGACAATCTGCTCATGTCTGCAATCATCATAGTGATGTCCAAATTAAGAAAAAGCTCCTGTGTCTCACTTCTAACTGCTCACTGTAGCACAATATTCATATCTGGTCACAGAAACACTGTAAAACTAATGAGTAAACATGTACTGTAAATCCCACTGGTGATTAGTACATTGTCAAATCACACATGTTTAAAAAAGCAATAACCATGCAAGGCCATGCCATGATTTTAGTGCTTTTTGAAACTATAACTTGCCAAGCTACAAGCTACAAATTAAAAAATAATAATAATAATTGTTTCAACTTAAAGTAAGTGTTTGTGCTGCCCTAAAATGTTAAGTTTAGACGACTAGAAATGTGAAATCGTACAACTTGAATATTTGAGTTGACTAAACTTAAAATTAAGGCAGCACGAACACTTACTTTTTGATGTTAACCAATGCAATCTAGCTGTCAGGGTTCATAAAGTAGTTAAAGCTGAAGAGATCAATCTGTCATTTTTGCAATTACATTTGGAGATGTTAGCAGTGCAAAAATGACACATTTCAGCTTTAAACTACTATACTATTAAGCTAATATTTTGAAAAAGTATTTAGCAACACTACCATTTACTAACAAAAAGTAGCTAAAATAAATAGTATACATATATCATTTTTCAAATATATTACTATTTGATGATACAACAGCAAACATAAATACATAAATATATAATACGGAAATCTATCGTAAAAATCTGTATCCAAGTTTGATTACTATCTCAATGTAAATCTACATCATTCACCATAATTATTAGAGCACAATCGGTCCATCTGGCTCAACAAATACCACAGGAGGAACACTTCCCTTCCCCCAACAATATACTACAGAGAACACCAATCTTATTTAAAGCACCAATATTTAAAACAATTAGACCCAGAACACCATTAGCGATTAACCCAGCCTCTTTTTCTCCTGCTTCACTTTCTTACCTTTCTCATTCTCTCTCAAAGCAGCAGATCAAAGAAGTTAGAGAAGATTAAAAGCACAGTTAAAGCATTTCTGTCTGACAGGTACAATAGTCCCATTGAAATGCTCTCAGTCCATCACCCCTCCCACTGTATTCTCCTCCACTAGTGATTTTAACACTGTGTGACTGCTTAATGAATTTAATCAGAGAGAAAGATTGCTAAGTTCAACTTTGATGAGCGATGTGATGTGAAAACCCCTACTTCGCTGGGAGAATTATGTGTAAAACTGCCACTGATGCTTTTTTCAAGACTGTTGTTGCATTATCAAGTATTGGCTGTGGGTGTTAAATTGGATCCTATGCTATCCCACTTTAAAACAATAATTCACCCCAATAAAATCATTATATATTCACCCTTGTGTTTTTCCAAACCGGCATGCTGTTTTTTTCCCCATCAAACACACAATCTGGATTTAGATTAACTTTAATATATGTACAAGTATATGTTGCGTGTGTGTGTGTGTACCTTCTCAGGAACAAAAACATATGAACTATTCCACTACAGAATACTCACTCCAGTATTTTTTGGTGCATTAATGAGAGTTAAAGACAAAGCAGTGATGTCCAATTTATGAAAAAATCACTCCTTTGAGTCAAATCTTTTTAATGAATCAGTTGATTCAGTAAAAAAAAAAGGCATGAATTGTTCATGAATGATCAGAATAATCCAGTTCTCAAGTTCAACTCACTAATCCACGGATTACCACTGATTCAATGATCCAGTCACAGTGGTTAAGATTTTCAGCAAATAATGGCAAAAATTTTGGTCTATTCCCCACACTGTCTTAAAGTCCCCTGTAGTCAATCATTTTATCCCTTAAAACTCATCCTTGATCACCAAAATTACATATTTAAGCGTTTTTTCCTTGACAAAATTTTCTGCATGCCTTAAAATAGCTTGAACGTAACTCTACACCCTTGCCTCCTTTAGTATATGCGGTTCTATGAATATGCAAATTAGCCCCACCTCCACACTCGTTGATGATCCCACATTGATGTGATCGGTTACAAGGTAGTTTGTGACGTCAGAAACACAAACGATTTCAATTTCACTACAGTTTTAAGGAGAAAATACTCAGCAATGGTGTTGACTTGTGCTTTTGTAATTGGAATATAATGCATGAATCCTATGGGCAGCATTGACTTTCGTTAAACTGAAGAACAATCAGGATATTCTTCAAAAAGCCACCTCTTGTGTTACATATAGTAGAAGAATAACACTCATGCAGCTTTAGAACAACATGAGGGTGAATGAAAAATGACTACATTTTAATTTTTGGGTGACCTATTTGCTTGAACATTCAATAAGATTCTCATTCACATTCACTGTAAGCAAGCCTTCCCCAGATTCAGATCAGCAAACAGCAGTTTGTTTATGGAGCACGACTGTTGCTCTGGTGGAGGTGGAAGTCTGCAGTCAGCAGCAGGCAGTGACAGAGGAAGCCCCATCTCTACCCGTCACACCCACGTGCTGCTTCAGTCTATTGATCAGCCCCAAGCTATCAGAACATCAATCATGGGCTGCTGATCGATGGCTATTTGTTGTGTTCAGATTGCCCTTGGGAACAATGGGTCTTCACATGAAGCGGTGATGCTCGGGAGCTCTGACCATTTAGAAACAACAACACCACCACCTTGTTCCAGAAACCTGACGTAATATCATGTCAATAACGTAATCTGTTCATAAAGGGACGGAAGACAGACCCAGCTCGTGTTTCCTAATAATGTTAGTAAATGTCTAATATGAAACGCTCTAGTTTGTATTACTTGATGGTTTTCTACACTCTCACACTAAATGCAATTGCATCTTTAAAAAGTCATCTGTGTTAAAGTCCCCCTGTAGTCAATAATTTTATCCCTTAAAACTCATCTTTGATCACCAAAATGACATATTTAAACTTTTAAACCGAAAAAACGTCATGCCTTAAAATAGCTTGAATGTAACTCTACACCCTTGCCTCATTTAGTATACGCGGTTCTATGAATATGCTAATTAGCCCCGCCTCCACTCACTCACACCAGCTGAGAGATCCACTCGTTGACGATCACACGTTGACGTGATTGGTTACAAGGTAGATTGTGTTGTCAGAAACACCAGCAATTTCAAACTGCGTCTTTGGTTCACTGCAGTTTTAAGGGTAAAATTCTCAGCAATGGTGTTGACTTATGAATTTGCACATGGTTTGTCTTAAAGCATATTAAAAACACAACATTGACATA
The DNA here is from genome assembly GCA_030578255.1 of Tiaroga cobitis. Classification (NCBI taxonomy): domain Eukaryota; kingdom Metazoa; phylum Chordata; class Actinopteri; order Cypriniformes; family Leuciscidae; genus Tiaroga; species Tiaroga cobitis. The sequence goes on from CM060608.1 coordinate 11,305,211, forward strand.
TAAACAACATTAAAAGCTTGATTTTCACCTCAGGGGGACTTTAACAATCAGTTTTACTTCCACAATGTTAAGTCTTTCTGACTGAAATGGGATATTCAATGAGAACAAAAAATGTTGGACAGGGAATTGGACAACACAAAAATAAAATAATATAATACATTACAAATGACTTAATTATTTTTTCAAGTTTTAATAATAAATAATACTAAAATAAAATGCTTTTAAGGCACACAACACAATGAATGAAATGTTACGCACAAAAATTAAATAATTAAATAAAACTGTACCCTATATGATGAATAATACAGTATACAATAAAACTATCTTTAAATTATAAACTTTAAATAGTTTATAGTTTAACATTTCTGAATGAGCTGTTTTTGTTGCTTTGTGTTGAATGCTTTTATTCCTGAAAAGTGAGGAAAAACCTGTTTTCCAAGATATGGCCTCTTTACAATGTGACTTCACAAGTCACAAGATGGTTTTAACAAGAACCCTTTAATTAAACACCCAAGTGTGAGTGAATCAGAGTAAAGAGAGAAGGAAAGACCGCATGTTCACAATTGCCAGAACCAGAAGGCTATTGTGTGTTAACCAAGGTGTGTGTGTGTGACAGGTGGTGTGGATTGTGGGGGGCAAAAGTTTGGGGCAAGGTCGGGTGAGAGATAGAGATCACAGGTGGTCAGCCATGACAGAAAAGTCAAATTGCACAGAGTGGTGCATTAACCTTGGGATCAAAGATATCACATACAAACAAGCGCAAGCTGATGTAAGTGAAACTTTGACTCATGGTAAGCAGGCACAACACGAGTACAAAACACCAGTACTAATCAGCCTCTCGGATATAGAAACTGACATTTAAAATGATTTTTTAAAGATAACTACCATGTAGTCACTTATAATAACTTTCAAAGCCAAACTTTTGACTTTCAGTAGTAAATGTAGTTCACAGAGAAGCTTATTTTGGCCAAGAACAGATGGGAAGAGGAGTTTAAAGTGCAAAGCAGACCAAGTGCACTTAAAGATATCTTGCTTACTTGCTACTAACTGTCTCAAACAAAAATCAGATGGATAAAACTATGTACTATATAAAAAATACTTAATGTACAACTATTTTCAACATAAAACAGAAATCAATAAATAAACAAATCAGCTAAACAACAGATATTCCCACTCTTTATTGGCATTGGTGTGAATGTTTTTTTTTATTGTTTTGTTTGGTGCTTGTTTATCTACAATTTAATTGACTCAGAAGACTAAAGCTGTCTTTCAAACTGCCAGAAGGGTACACACACAGAAAGCAGTAGTCTTAGTATCTGCATGTTTTGTATTCTTCATCAGGCTTGAATGTGTCATCTTTAGGGGCGGGGTCAGTGGTAGGTCATTCGTACGAATTCATACGAATGTGGTAACTCGTAAAATATGTACGAATTAGCAAAAATCGTACGAATTTGTACGAGTGAGGTCGTATGAATTCGTACGAATTAGCCACCTCGTAAAATTCGTACGAATTGCCGTGAGATCAGGCTGAAACAGCCCCTTAGTCTGACACAAAACACTTTCTATGGGCGAAACTAAGCATGTATTAAACCTATCTATCTATCTATCTATCTATCTATCTATCTATCTATCTATCTATCTATCTATCTATCTGTCTGTCTATCTATCTATCTATCTATCTATCTATCTGTCTGTCTGTCTGTCTGTCTGTCTGTCTGTCTGTCTGTCTGTCTGTCTGTCTGTCTGTCTGTCTATCTATCTATCTATCTATCTATCTATCTATCTATCTATCAATCTATCAATCTATCTATCTATCTATCTGTCTGTCTGTCTGTCTGTCTGTCTGTCTGTCTGTCTGTCTATCGATCTATCTATCTATCTATCTATCTATCTATCTATCTATCTATCTATCTATCTATCTATCTATCTATCAATCTATTAATCTATCTATCTATCTATCTATCTATCTATCTATCTATCTATCTATCTATCTATCTATCTATCTATCTATCTATCTATCTATCTATCTATCAATCTATCTATCTATCTATCTATCTATCTATCTATCTATCTATCTATCTATCTATCTATCTATCTATCTATCTATCTATCTATCTATCTATCTATCTATCTATCTATCTATCTATCTATCTATGTTTAGAATCTTAAGATGTCCTAATACCCTGTGAATTTGCAGGCGATTGCTGGATAGCGTAAAGCTTTGACCGAGTATGTTAGTGCAGATGTTCAGACTCAGTATATCTACACCATAAAGTAACATATGTTCTAATCTGTCACCTTAGTAAAAGTCTGAGTGACTCAGCACAAACGCACAGACCTTATGATACACAGCCATGAGTCAGCAGAAAGCCTCGTATGGCCATAAGCGAGCTGATGAGATGGGCTCCCTGAATCTGCAACGGGACAATGCGAACCTACATCAAAACCGCCCATTCATTACTCTGTCACACGCCATAAAACATCTACAAAAAACACACACGGACAAACATAAATCCAAAAGCCGCCACATGATTTGAGCTTCATCTGCAACAGACTAGCTCTTTATGACACTTCAAAACATAAATTAAGGCTATTCCAAATTACAAACATCTGTATTTATGCAGACAGACTTTTAATCACATTTCAACTCTCCAGATGGAGGAATCATTTCCTGACTGCTTTTAGATGCAGAACTAGGTCATATTTTTATGCATATGTTGCATGTGAAATAATATATATTTCTGGCACATTTGAGGGTGATTACACCATGTCGAACATGCACCACCAAGAGCATCAGTGCTATATGAGGGTATTTATTTAGGTCATTGTGTCTACACCATACGACTTGGCAGAGATTGACCGAACACAAATATTTTTACATCACAGAGAGAGTTTAACTTTGACAGTGAAATGTCACATCATTTGGCAGGCGCACATACTATACTGAAGCACAGACACCTGTTGCTAAGAGACAGGCAGATGCTCTTGTTTTCCAAAAAACTCTGCATTCAACACAGTTACATAGTGACCACCACAAAAAAGCGAGAGAGCTCTTAGCACAGAAAGAGCTAAACCCTGCCCGCGGGATGCTAGGACAAGTGGCTGTTTACAAATGTTCACTTTAAAACAGCAACGCAAACTTCTCAACAAATACTAGGAACTAGTGGTCTCTTCAAATACCAATTCTATTAAGTTCCTTTGAGAAGTATTAGGGCTCTGTCGGGGGAAAAACGACACACAGTAACACCGCCTCAAAACTGGTGGAGAAGCACAATTAAAGTTAATTGATTTCTTTAACTTTAAAAGAATTACCGTTTTACTGTTTGCCAATGGGAAATCTTTAATGAGGTGAACAAACATACAATGAAATGTAAGAGAAGCTAATCAAACACTGGTACCCTTCTATAAAATGTGCTTTATTATTTACATTTTTGTATAAATAAAGGTTTTTGCATGCTCAGAGTAAAGACAATCAGTAAAGTCAATATGAAATCAATATTTATGTTCATAGTGCATGATTTATCAGTGAATTATGCTATAAAGAACAATGTTTATTTTGGGGATTTAATTTTTTTTTATCTCTCCCCCTCAACTGTAATATAGAGACAACTTCAGCAATCGTGATACAATCTATTCCCAACAGATACAAATCAAGTCCTGTCCCACTTTTTACTCATTGAATATCCTGTTGGATTCGTACTACATCACATTATGGAAGTAAAATGGGTTACAAATTCCATGTTATGTTGGCTATTATTGAAGTAAAACATCAAGGTGGTTTTAAATCTAATGTTTGCATACCGCCCTGTCTACTTCATCTGATCCATTTCTGCAGGCAGGACAGATTTATCCTTCACTGCTATTAATATATCACAATCCAGAGCATGCAATTTTGTAATTAGTAGTATAAAATGATCTATAAAAATGTCCTTTTTTGACCATTTTTTCAAAATCACTTGAAATCCTACTCCTAACCCACTTACAGCCACTGAGTTAGAATCACTGAAATGAAAATGAAGCAATTTAATCATCTGTGGAACGGGCAGGACTCGAAAAACTCCAGCCGATCATTTCCAAGACCACCTAGAATCATTGGACAGTAAGTGCGTCAATCAAACGGTCGTACCATCCCCCCTCCCCCCACCCCCCTCGAGCGAATCAGGGCCAGCGTTGGAGGAAAGAAGGTAGGACGTTTTGAGTTGTGTATTTTTAAAATCTGCCGGCCGTTTTGCAAATCACATACCCCACCTTTAAGTAAATAAGTACAATCAATTATTTACAATAAAAGTAAATAATAATAATACATATTTTTTATTATATTATAATATTTTTATAAAACAATTTTCAACGTATGATTCTGTGTCTACAGACATTGAAATTATTTTACATTTACATTGTTGCATTCAATACATTTTATCAGTTCATGCGAACCCATAACTTCGGTGTTGCTAGCACTAACCTCTACTGTTTGATTATACGTAAATAAGTGTTGTAGCCATTATTTATTTAATGAATTATGTTCTACAGAATTTGAAGTGTTGTAATGGCTCCTTCGAAGTGGGTCTAATATCAGTTTCCTAAAGAGGAACCTTCATGTTAAAAACGCTGCATGTTAAGGCACCTAATTATCAAGGATGCAAATCAACTTATTTCAGGTTCAAACTGAAATACTGTTTCAGGACACAGTGTCAAGAACGTCTCCTTCCTCTGTTCCTTCCTTAAAGGCCATTTTCAAAAAAAGAACAGTTTTGCTCCCATTAAGGTTAAGACATTGTTACTCAAACTGCCCTACAGTCACATGATTGTTGATTGGACCAGCAATGACTTTGTCATAGAGTAGATTATCAATGTGAGCTCATGTTTTTTCCCAGCATGCTCTAGTCTCGTACACCTATACTTATTAATCTTTAAGACAGGCATGAAAATGGAATTGCTGCAAATAACAGCCAGATTAGACATTCACAAACATGATTAATGGCTGTGGGACACTTCCGATGCTCGTGGAATATTAACGACATCATGCGTGCGACAGCCACGTTTCCGTTACACTGTAAGACTATCGCATGCATCAACGCCCACTAATGTTAAACAACAACACCCGTAAGACCAGCACCCGTGTTTATCTGCTTGCTCTCTCGAGTGCCGACAAATTGATTTCAATCACTGATGACAATCTGATTGAGCGCAAAGGGGTAAAACTTTTAATATTACCTTGTTGTCAATGGAATGAAATGAGCAGGGAATGCATTCAAGAACATGCAGGACAACATTTAGAGAATTAGAAACATCAAAACTTATCACAGATATGAAAACAGACACAAATCTATTTCAGTCTACACCTACAGCGTACTTCTGTACCTACTGTTTACAGAACAGGTATAGCATAATAGCTGAGCTACATGGGTAAGATTACCTTTACTGTCCACATAACCATCCTCCTTCGTAATTTCATGCTCTACATAGGGAGATTCTGGTGATGACATTTAGAGAAAAAAAAAGGGAAAATGAACTGATTTTGACAGCATGGACATAAAAAAGGAATTTTCTACATATAACCATATGTACACACAGTTACAATGCTTATACAACATCATGGTCAAATGAATGAATGTGTGAACACACACACACACACACACACAACCTCATTCATCATTCCATCATTTTTCTCTAAAACCTAGTACCCTACTGCACTGGATCTACAGGGATCTTTATTCTATTGGTGGTCTGTGGTCTCACACTGGTTCTGTCTGACCTAAGGCAGCCTACAGAGAGTCCAGCAGGACCAACTCAGTGCACAGAGCTATACACTAATGAATTTACCTTCCTCTTCACTTTCTTTGATGGACTCTGCCAGAGAGAGACAACACACATACATCAGAGCACTAGGAAAAGACAAAGTGTGCATGTAGGCCTACAATGCCGATACTAGAACTGTACTATCAGTATCTACGGAATATCATATAGGAGACATGAACAGCACAGAGGAAAGGACAGCTGGATATTAGTGGGCTTCATGTTTACCGAGCGTGATCTCCTCATAAACATTCTCCTCTGTCAGAAAATGGAATGAGAGAGAAAAGAAAAAAGTCAAGGTAAGGACAGAGACGAAGAGTGAAGGAAATACAGATTAACAGCATTGTAAGAGAGCTAGAAATAGATAAAAATGTCTTTGAACAAGCCGACAGACAACAGCTTTTTGTGAATGTAAGTTTTACTCCTCAGACTTTATTTTGGAAATCCCTGGCTTGTGCTTCATCAAAATTTGATGTCTATGATTATGTTGATTTTCTAATTAGAGACTGTTACTCAGGTTGAGTGTCACAGTTTTGGAGTACTAAGAAATAGGAATATCAAACATACTGGTACAAAGGTGATACAAAAATTTGAAATAATATATCAAAGTATATACAATTTCTGTTACCATTTTTGTGTCCTGTATGATGTGACCAAAAGTTGTTGGGTAAAAAAAAATACACTCTAACCTTTAGTCTTTTCCAAATGTACCAATCACATCGAGCTTGAGATGTGACATTACCCCTCAATCTGCCCTAAAAATCCTCTATTATATTTTTTTCAGTAGCAGATCTCAACCTTGCGAGGGGGATGGATTTCCAGCCCTCATCCGTTTATCATCCGCGACCTCAAAGCAAGGCTGAAGTTAGTAAGCTCCAATGAACTGAAGCCACAGTCAAAATGCATTTCACATCTGTATGAGGCACAGTGCCATCAAAACATTCCCACAAGAGCACGCTAAAGGTTATCAACCTGAAGTCACAAGAAGGTTTATTCAGTCCTCAAGGTCTAGTAGACAGTTGTGCACCCAAACGTGATTTTATTGGGAGTGAGAGTCTCCAAAGGTAAAATAAAGTGATTGGGGCACAAAACAGTGAAACACAACACTCTCATTGGGACTCATTCACCAGTAAATATTCTCACACAAAATCTCTGGATTATTCTAGATGAGGGAAAATGTGCAGTTATTCATATAAATGCATTTGTGTACAATTAATATTATATTAAAATATAAAAAAAATATTAAATATACCCTACAATGTGAAGACAGTAAGATTTTCTTTCTTCTTTTTTTAAAAGAAATTAATACTTTTATTCAGAAAGGACACATTGATCAGTAAAGAGTTTCATGTGTTTGAACTTTCTATTCACCAAAGGGTCCTGTAAAAAAGTACTGTATTTTTTTGTTCTGCATATTTGCAGCCTTGATGAGCATAATATACTTCTAGAAGTTTATAATCTGACCGACCTTAAACTTCTTAAGGCTACTGCATTAAAATATTTAAACAATTTTTTAATAGACAGACGGCGACCAAAGGCAACAGACAGGTTTGCTGTGTTTTGTCGGATCAGTGTGTTACCCTTACGCTGTCGGTTGGCATTGGTCTATACTTGTTTTCGCCGATTGAACATGTCGTAGAATGTGATGTATTGGGATCTGGTGATTGTCTGTGTTGGTGGGCGTTTGTTGCTTCTGTGTGAACTGCCCTTTAGTGTGAAGAACATTTTAATAATCTAAAAGAACTTTTAGATTTTTTTTTTCCACTATAAAAAAACCTTTTGTGGAATGGGAAAAGTTCCATGGATGTTAAAGGTTTTTCATGAAACCATCAATGTCAATAAAGAACATTTTTTATTTTTAAGTATACCTACATTTAGGACACATTTAAGTACAAACTTGAATAGTTAAGAAATGAGATTTGTTTGCATAGATAGCATTGCTGAAGCTTAAAGGTGACCTATAATTCAAAATTGAATTTACCTTGGTATAGTCAAATAACAAGAGTTCAGTGCATTGACATGACATAGAGTGAATCTCAAACTGGACTGTTTTCGCGTTCTCATTTAATTCACGTTTATGAAAAACACCCCTGAAAAACGGTCGGTTCTCCACACAATACCGACTGTGACGCAATAGTCGGGATCATTAATATGTATGCCTCCACAAATTTGCATATGCCAGCCCATGTTCAATGACAGGCGAAACTGCGCAGCCGAAGCATAGCAGTTGCTCAGTGTTTGGATGTACACATGAACACAAAAGTATTTTTTAGTTCCTTCATCCGAGCCTCTGAAGAAACAATGGCTTACTTTTATTTTCTCTGGAAATTTCCAAACATTTCACCGACGACTGTTTCCTCAACTTGGGCCAATACAGAGCTGGCCTCGGATCAGCTACCAAGCAACACTTTCTGATGTGTAATTGTTCAAGTTCAGACAGGTAACCTTTCTCTCAAAATCGTTCAATACTGTTTATGCATCAGTAAGTCAAGCCAGTGACTAAAATATCAACTTCACATCGTTTCTTTTAGTAGGATGAAAAAAAAAACGTATTTAAATTGTGAATAAATTATATACAGAAAGCGATCAAAGAACAATCTTTCCACAGCGCGAGTTTATCTGGACACTTGCCAAACTCGTTATGAATTCAATGACGCACGTTACACTGCACAGCAAAGCTCTTACTGCATTTACATGATCGTGTTTGCATTGGGGAAAGCATTAGAGAACAGAAACTGCATTGCAATGATAAGATCTTCATTCTCGCGACCAACAGACTGTCCTCTGCTTGCTCAATGCTCAGTCATCACAGCAACATTGTATGTGATGGGAATAGATCTAAATACTTTAAAAACATCTCACGATTCGTTAATTTCGATAGCTGTAATAGTAAAAACGTATAATAGCTGTAGTAAAAGTATTCAAGAGAGTTTCACATGTAATACATAGCTATTTCATATGCAAGCATGTCAGCCAATCACAGCAGAGGCCGGTTCCACACAGCAGACACGCCCCTTCAAACAGAGCGTTCAAATCAGAGGCTAAAATCCGGGTGGGAAAAATGCCTTTTATTTCTAAATTATGACTATGTTTGATCTAAAAAACATACTAACATTATAAGGGCAACCCAGGAAACATTATAAAATAATATAAAAAAACACTCTAGGGCACCTTTAAAATGAGATGTTGTTTTCCCAGCAGTGACTCATAAATTAATGAACATCAGTGAGACGGACGCTGAGAACATAGCAGGAGCTGGGAGTTAAAAGAGAGACTGCTGGTTGCTAGCTTGGTCTCTTTGAGGTTACAGAGGTGCTACAAGAACAGAAAGGGCACAGACAGGAAATGGAAACGTTTTTGACATATGGTGTCGTTACGTAAGAGATGTGTCATGTGTCCAGCATATGGTTTGTCCTGGCAGTTTCTGAGCTGGAACAAGCAGCATGTTGTCACGGTGCCACCAGATTATAACGGCACTTCCATCTCCACCAGCATGAGCGTTCTGGCACTTCATGGGCACTAATGCACCTGCTGCCCAGCACAGGAATGTGAGTCAGAGTACGTGCAGCTGTTCTGGACTAAAGGAGCACATATAAGATACCCATAGAACAGCACAATTACAAATCTCTAAAACATACCAGAAGCTTCTCGCAGGAAGGAATGAGATTAAATGGAGAGAAAACTGAGACCTTTGCTTAAAATTTCTCTCTCAAGCAAAATACCCTAGCAATGACCCCTATATACTCCCAACAGTGTCACAAACTAAGCTTATATTTGCCAATATACCAAAGTGTGCAATCAAAAGCCAGATATCAATTTGATCGCAAACAATTCTCATTAAATGTATCCAAGATCAAATGATCTGAGTTATACTAGCCACATACACTTTATAGCGTTATACTGTTACTGTACGCCAACTGTTGACAAATTTGTTTAAATTTGTATTTCTTTAAAGGAATTCCAGGAGAAACATCTCAGACAAAACTAACATTTAAATGCACCATAACTAGTACCTTAATAAAGTCTCATGAACCGAAAAAGAGCAATATATATTACGAATAATAATAATAACTTCCATTCAAATTCTTTCAAGCTGCATAGTGTATATGCAGCTTGTGTAGTGTAACTCACACTGTATGCAAATTTTCACCCCATGGATATTTATATAGTATATCTATACAGTATATACTGTGTATATATATATATATATAAAAATTATTTTAATGGAGCTGCAAAAAACTCTGATTCAAAATAAAATGATACAATTCAAATTCTTATAACTTATATTGTATGCAAATGTCCGCATTATGTATATCTTTAATGTATTTCTCCTTAATGTATTTTTTAACCATTTTAGGAGAAACATCTGAGACAAAGCTACTGTCTCAAGAATAAAAAAGCAGCATCTGAGCAATAATAATAATAATAATAATAAATAACAGTTCTAGCAACAACTTCCATTCACATTCTTTCAAGAACACATGATCTAAGCTCTGCCAGGTGCATAAATATATAACGCTTTACTCATACTGCACGCAAATATTAATCTTGTGTATGTCTATTTGTATTCCTCCATAATCATTTTTGTAGAAAATCTGAGACAAAGTTAATATTTAAATGAAGCTCCACTAAGAGCTAAACAGGAGCAATTATATAATTCTCTGAGTGCAAAGGGAGGAAATGATAAACTATTAAAATGCTTTAAGCATCAAATGTGACATAAACCAGAATGTGTGTAATAGTTTTCCATACAGATTAAAGATGGAGGAAGGAAAACAACTAACATCGCTGTGTGTGTGTTCAGGGTGCTGGGTATATATGTGTGAGCACAGGTGGGCATGCAGGTAGGGCAGAGTGGAATAAAAGAGTTACTGAAGGATAAAAACACCACTGTAGAGGGCTGTGCATGGGACACACACACTCATACACACTGGAGGGCAGTGGGATGGATGCAGAGTTCTTTACCTTCCAATGCGTTTGAGTGGTAGTCTGGTTTGAAGCATGAATGGAGACAAGAACAGAACAACATAAGCCCTGAACCTGAGCCATGGGCACGCACACACACACACACACACACACACGCGCGCGAGCAACATTCATTTACACGCACAACAGTGAGTATGAATTACATCCACATCTTTTACTAACGTCACATGTACACAGCACAAATACATGAAAATTGTCTGACTTGATTCTGAGTTGAATCTCCTCCGGATCAAGATTCACTACTGCAGGTAAGCAAGTGAGAATGGCCCTTACAGCTGAGCATCAGTGTGTGTGTGCGTGTGTGTGATGAGAAAGACGATCTCCAGAAAGCAGTGTTTGACAGACAGCAACCCTTCGTCGGCCTGTTCTGAGACATACCAGTGCAGGTGGCATGTTAAAGACGTGCATCTCGCTAAAACAGACAACTACAGTCCTGTTCAGAACTCACTCAGCAGATGTAGTTCTACAGGCTATCCCAAATTACTTTCTGGCTATAGTAATGACAACATCTTACTGTATAATATAGATTATATACAAGCATACTGGGTTCCACAGCCTGCATTATTGTTTATGATGTACCTTTGCACTGTATTCCAATTTACACTGTAAAGTACACTTTGTAAAACATTTTTATGCAAAAATATTTTTTTAATATAAATCTATTTATTATATTTGTAGTATTTAGGAAATAATGACTGACTAATAATGATCTATATAATTCAATATGTATGTATTTATATTTATTTAAAATAAAAATATATTTCAATATAAATATATTTATTTATACTCTCACACAATTATAAATACATCATACGTACAGTAATATGTACAGTGTGAACACAGGGAAAATTTGAATATATATATATATATATATATATATATATATACACACACACACACACACACACACACACAAACACACAAATTTGTGCATTGCAATGTGTCTCATGATTTTTGAGTTCCTGTAGAGTCTGATAAAGAGCCAACAAATCAACTTTAAAATCATGAGACACATTGCAATGCACAAACATCGAGCCTCTGCTTCTAATTGATTTTTGCATTACAAAGCTCACTCGGCCAAACCCCGCCTCTTTCCAGATGATTGACAGCTGTCAGATGCAAAGTGATAAGCAGGGAAAGGGCACTCACCTTTGACCCTCTCTCCGCGGTTCAGCTGGATCTCTCCCTCTCCCTGCGGCGAGTACGGTTTGACCACGATGAAGGTGCGCCCCGGCACGGCGCTGTAGAGTTTCCGTTTGGGGCCCCGGGCTCCTGAGAGTGTGTGCGAGGGCCCCATGGGAGGAGGGCTGGGGTCCCGCTGGACCGTCCCCGGGCTGTAAACAAAAACATAGGTTACCGTGGTGATGCCCGGCAACTGGTAGCCAAATCCGGTGGTCACCGACATGGTCCCGTGAGAAGGCGGCAGCGTGAGTGCGTGCGCGCGTGGGTCTCCTGCTCGATATTCCTGAACCGGCCAGGGCCGTCAGGTGCGAGCGGCTCACTCCCTCTCTTCCTATCACTCTCTCCTCCTCTGCTCCTCTCTCCTCCTTTCTTCCACCTCTCCTCTCCTCCCTCTGAGCGCTCCCCGCCCTCCCCCTCGCTCCCGTTAACGGCTGCCTGTCGTGAACGGCGCCGAGCGCTCGGGCTGCACTCGCCACGAGTGGGGCATGTTCACTCCCCGTGGCTCTCACACACACACTCGCACACGTACACACGCTGTGACGAGGCTGCGCCGTTTCCCCGTGGCTGGGCTGGCGCGCACTCGCCCTGAACATTCTATCCGTACGCGGACGGTCGCCGACGACAACTCGCGGGCGCCAGGGGTCCGGATTGATTAGTGTGTGGGGGGGTTGAGCACGACTCACCCCCCCCCCCCCCTCCCCCTTAAAACAGCACAAACACACACACATACACACATTCTCCTAGTGCTGTAATCAACAGCCCCTCCTAACCCTCTCTCTCTCTCTCTCTCTCTGCCCTCCAAGTCCTCCCCTCCCCTCCTCTGTCTCTCTGCCCTCCCCGTCTCCCTCTCTCTCTGTCAGCAAGACAGCTTCTGAATGTTAATGCAGCTTCAGGAAGAGTGGCTGTAGCCCTGTCTCTCTCATTCATCTCAAGTCGTTCACCCATTCATTCCACACACACACACACACACACACACACACAACAGAGAAAACGGCAACATCCCACAATTTCCATTTTCAGTCCCGTGAGGAACAAAACAAGAATTCACATTCATTACAGCAAAACACTCAGGAACAACATTTAATGGGCTTTAACAGGTTTATGTGTCCTAAGGATGTTAACTTCCCCTCTACTGGTATTCTGCTCAAATATTATGGGGTGAATTCACTAAGAATGAATCACACCTACTGATTTCATTGTTTATTTGTGCTGTTTTAGCACCCGATTAACTAAAGGTGTTATGCAAATGAGATAAATGGCACAAAAATGCCAAAAATGTGCTGAATGAAATCTCCATAAATACAAATGTATGATGTTTGATTGAAAATAACTTTTAAATGTTTTCTTTATCTTGCCAATTTTTGTAGTGATTTATTGTGTGTATACATCTATGGATATTTATGTATTTACACACACATACACGTAAACACACACAGACACACACACACACTAGACTTGTAGTCAAGACCGCCTAAACCGAGACCAAGACACTACCAAGACCAGGACCAAGACAGACCAAGTCGAGACCAAGACCGAGACCGGAGGGAAAAAAAAACACTAGTATTGTTGAAGCTAAGCAATAACTTGTAAGATTTTGTTTTGCATTGCCTGCCTATCTCTGCCGATTTTGAAGTCTCCAAATGAATCCATTCTGCAACTTTTAAATACATAATTATATTTTTAAAAACGAAATTATAAGCTTAAGTGCAGGATCCGAAAGTTGGTTGTTTTGTCGCTATGGTTACACACACACACACACACACACACCGTTGGCGGTGCGCTCAAAGTCATCTGTCAGTTGTGCAGTTACCCAAAATCTCCTGAATGAAGTTAAAACCCATCATGTCACCGATATGTGTTTTTACTAAATATTAATACATCAAAAACTGTACATGATATGTGTTTTTTAAATCAAGTGATCAAAGTGCTCGTTGCCGCTGCGATCAGTGGCGCGGATACGGTGTTTTCTCGTGTGGCTCACACACACCGCACTGTCACTCGGACGCGCGCTTCAATCCGTTGCGGATATCGTCGTGGATATTGTAGTATTGTATTGCTAAATCCCCCGACCACTATGTCGGTCTGAGACAGCGAGACCTAGACAAGACCAAGACAAAAGACCGTCAAGGGCGTGACAAGACCAAGACCACTTAAAAGTGGCCTTGAGACCGGTCTCGAGACATACATCACTAACACACACACACACACACACACACACGTAAACACACACACGTAAACACACACACTCGCGCACACACACACACTGAGTGGAGTATACAGTAGTCAAACTGTATTACAGGCAATTAGTGAATGCAGGTTTATATTCTAAAATTTGCCTATGCAAAAACTGGTGCAACTGTTTAATGAATCGACCACACTGTTGAAGCTGACATCTTCCAGCATGAGCAAGGAAATTCTTGAACCTTTGCTTTTACTGTCAAAACCAGTCAGTCTGAACACACACACTTCACATACTCTTTCCGGCTCTCTCTCTCTCTCCATGTATCCCTTGCTCCAAACATCGAGCTCAGTGACGGCTTTCCAATTACTGCAGCGGTACGGGGCAAGAGTGACTGCAGCATGTAAATGCAGAGTAACAAGAAAGAGAGGAATTTAAGGGCGGAGATATAAGGAACTGAAAGAGGAAAATGAAAGGGTTGTAAAGGAAAGAAGAGTGGGAAAGAGTAAGTAACAGAACAAATGATGGACAGAGGCCGCAATAAGTGAATGGATGAGAGACAGAGAGGTATGGAGTCCTGTCGTCACGGTTTCCTCAGATTCAGTATTGATCAGTCAGAGCCGCCACAAGGCTGTAATAAACAGCACTGAAAATCATTGGCCGGCTTTGCAGTAATACCATATTTCACACACATCAATCATCATAAAACAGATATACACAGCCTCTGACAAGTGTTCTTTTTATTTAGGACATTTGTAAGACGATAGATTTGAAGCAGTGCAGCGGAGCCTGAGGAACGGCAGCCTGTAGATGACATAAACGTCACACTCCCGCTCTCTGTCTGATCTCAGACTCGAATGCATGAAGCCACAAAGACATATGCTGCGTTTCAAAACTCATACCCAAGTGATGTTCCTACCTAGACAGTCCAAACATTCGATTTGAATGTGTGTATGATGCACAAGAAATCTTTAGAAGATTTAAACAAGTGTATGATAACCTTGGCGACTGCCATCATGGAGAGATAAATTGAAAGCAACTGTCTTGATTCACCAGGTGCCAGTGTCAACAATGAATCAGACTTCTTTTCACAGTTCTTTTCTTTCTCTTTAGGGGCAGTAATAAGGACTGATGGCTTGATTCGAATGTCCCCATGCTGTCATCATGGTATGAACTAATCATCATCTTTTTATTTAATGTTTTTCTTCTCCAAAATGTACTAATACATTAATACATACAAGTTGTTAATCTGTTAATTTTATTTAAAATACCTGAGCTAACATGAACAAACAGTAAACAGTTGTAATTTTATTAACTAATGTTAACAAAGATTAATGCATTAACCAATTTAGTGTAATGTATTTTATTTAGGGATGTCCCGAGCTGATCTCAAGGATCAGTATCGGGACTAATTAAGACGTTTTTTTTTAACTGATCCGTATTGGCTAGGCTAAGCCTGATCCTTTATTTTTTTCGTCAGTTGTCATGCATGTGTGGTGCAGTAAGTGGCGTTCAAGTGGGTCTGCCAACTGCCATTAAAAGGACAAGAAGAAGCTCAAATGTGCATGCGTCACGCAAGAACCAAGGGGGTTATCCACCAGCCGGAAACCGATGCTACCCTGGGGGCCGCCATTGGCTAGCAAGCCATCACCTGCTGTTAGCATTCCATTGACTCCCATTCATTTTGGCGTCACTTTGACAGCGAATAACTTTACATCTGAGCATTTGAAGTCCATTTGTCCATTATTTATTTCTAAAGAAACACGACAATGTATAAAAGGCTCCATTACCTTGTATCTTACGTTATGGCCCCGTAGAAGCACCTTTTGTAAAAATAGGCTAACGATTGCGCCATAACACGCGACTCTCTGTCGCACAGTAGAGAAATTACCGTACAGACAGAAGTAGAAGCTCGCGGTAATCGGGGGGACGTGGAGGCATAACGTCAAGGGAGAAGCCCATAGAGAGTCATAAAGTTGATCCTGCTACGAGCTCATGGACAGCTCCTACTCACGCTCTCCGTCTCTGCAAAATTCGGAAGGGAATGATTCAGATTCCTCTTGGCACAGCTACTAGAAGACTTACAAATGTCAGACAGGTTGCTCACGTCACATCTACGTCGTCAAGCTCAGTTTGAGCCTGCGCAGTACGCTCAGCCATCAGGAAGTGAGTGCTTCTAATTGACTTCACTTTTCTCCGTTGAAGTCTATGGGGTCGCTGTGTCCATTTCTTTTACTGTCTATAGCAAGAACCAAAGAGGTCTGTTGTAAAAATCACTCGAAAGTCGTTTAATTACTGTTTATTTTTATCTGCCTTGAATAGGCAAATGAATGAATAAATAAACCAAATACAAAGTTGTTGTAATCTTTTGTTTTGTTCATTATATTCTAATAAATAAGCCACCAAAAAATTACATACATCGCAATTTCACAATTATTGATAGATTCTAATTTAGATACCACAGCAAAAACTACTAGTCTAACTAATATAAAGTTAAAAATTTTTTTGAAGTTATCAAGTTAGTCTTCAGTAATAAAATAAGAACAAATAAACAAATCACAAGAAATAGCTCAATTAAATACAACAGAAGTCTCAGAGTAGTTTTCAGGTACAGAAATAATGTAAAGTAATACTGCATGTTCTTCGATGTACAGATTAAATATAGATTAATCCTTGTTAAAGCTCAAAAAGTTGTTAAGCCAAGATCAGTGAGTGATTTTCATCTGTCTTTTGTTGTTTGATTAAAATTAATGACACAGACAGCAGCAGGAATATTAGGCTGCTGTCACTAAGACCAAATGCACAGATCCACCATACTGTTTCACAGGTGATTTTGTTCTCATCTGTTTACATTCAGTAAAACAACAGTATTTTTACTTTCAAGAGCAAAAAGATGAGAATGAGAATTCAATTTACTACTTGTGCACTGAATGGTTAAAAATCGCTTGCATGTTTAAACTGACAAGACTCGTGCAAAACACGTGCAAATGATAAACTTTTGTGACGATGCAGCACTGGCATGATCTGGGATCGGATCGGATCGAGGGAACGAACAACTTGATTGGGGCATTCCTAATTGTAAAGTAGTATATAGCGCCCTTGTTAGTGCATCCACCTCCCATGCTGGAGAAGCTGGTTCGAATCCCTCTCTGAGCTGGTCGAGTAGGACCGGTTACGTAAGCATTTTGGGGCCTAAAGGTTAGAACGTCGGACTTGTAACATAAAGGTTACGAGTTCAAGTCTCAGTAACGGCAGGAAAGTAGGTGGGGTGAGTGAATGAACAGCGCTCTCTTCCACTGTCATTACCCACAACTGAAGTGCCCTTGAGCAAGGCACCTAACCCCCAATTGCTCCCTGGACTCCACAGCAAAAATGGCTGCCCACTGCTCCGGGAGTGTGTTCAGGGTGTGTGTGTTTTCAAACCCACTGCTGTATGTGTGCACTTGCGCACCATACTTGGAAACACGTCACTTCACTTTAATGTTTGGTTTAAAAGCATGCTATTTGATAACACATATGATACATAAAAACAGTTGATTCAATTTGAACATTTTAACTCACATGTAATGTTTAAATGTTTTAGATTCAAACATTCAGATGAATCTATGATTGCTAAAATAGTTAAAATATAACATTAAAATATTCCTATGATGGCCAAAAATGTTTAATTTAAATGTCTGAATCAAAAGCATCGAATTTGAATGCATGTCTAAACATGCTCAATTTTAACATTTTAACCTGTGGTCCTTCAAAGAGGCTGTCTAGATAGATACTTCACTTATTTTATAAAAAATATATGTTGTGAACGCATTTATATTTCTCAAGCACATTCCTATAATGCCTAAAATGCGTATTGATTTGAAGATGTTCTATTCAAATGCTGAAACACAAACTGATCTGTAAACATTGAAACGTTTGATTTGAATCCAGCTATGATGCCTAAAAATGTTTTTTTGAAATATTGAAATGCCTCTAATTGTTTGATTTGAACATTCGGTGCTGTCTAGGAAGGAAGTTTCCCAGGATTTTAAACACAGCTGCATAATTTTAACTACCCCAGCTTGAATATGCTCATCATAACCTCTAACATGTGTTTCTCTGTAGAGAAGCACTGACCTCATTCAGACTTAATGACACACACCTTTAGGTATTAACTCACACATACAGACATGTGTAACCTCCAGAACCCCACACACTCTCACACAGAACAACAACCTTCAGCTGATTGACCACACTAAACCCCTTAGGCATACAGTGTCCTGTTAAAGGGTGTGACAAAGTGATATATTGGTTCTATACCTCTCCCGAGCATCCTCTCGGCTGCCTCCTTGGACGCCAACTATACTTCAGTAACCCTGGCAACTGCCATAATGGAGAGATAAATTGAAAGCAACTGTCTTGATTCTCCAGGTGCCAGTGTCAACAATGAATCAGAGGCTTCTTTTCCACAATTTCTCACAGTTCCTTCTCTCTCTTTAGGTAATAGCAGCCTGAGAGAAAGGACTGATGCTTGATCCGAAGTCACAGACTAAGTCCCCATGCTGTCATCATGCTGTGAACAACTAATCCACAAACTCACGCCGTACGTGTGATATCATCTCTACTTTCCCCACGGGATGTACATAATGAAACACACCCTGTGATCCAAAGCAGGGGTTCTAAAATGACTAAAACTAAATAAAAATACAAAAAACAAATAACTAAATAATTAATAAATTAATAAATAAAAATACAATTACATACACACACACATATATATATATATATATATATATGTGTGCGTGTGTGTGTATACGAATATATACGAATGTAAGATAAAGAGTTTTTTTTTTAAATTGCCTCTATGACAGTTTAGTGATAATGTCAATACTCAATAATGCTTTTGAGTTATACGTTTTTGTTGTAACACAGCTATGTCATAATTATTCAACGCTGCTGTTAAGTCACTTATTTGTATGGTGTGGTACATAACTGTGTTAAAATACACTCTAAAACAAACAAACTATAACTTGTGCTGTTACACGTACATACATTTAGCCCATGCACGTGCTAAAGTTGAGTAGGCCAAGTCAAAAGAGCTCTTAACAAGCCGACTTGAATATGCTTACATTCATTTGGACAGACCTGTGGAGTTCTTGAAGAATGTTTTATGGAGTGATGTGACCAAACTGGAACTTTTTGGACCCATGGATCATTGATATATCTGGTGCAAAAAAGGCAAAGCTTATGAGCAGAAGAACTCCATCTCCATGGTCAAACATGGAGGTGGTCCAGTCATGTTATGGGGGTGCTTTGCTGTTGCAGGAAGTGGAAATCTTGACTGTATGAAGGACATCATGAATTCTTTGAAGCATCCAGTGGTGGAAAGAGTACTGAAAAAGCATACTCAAGTAAAAGTACTGTTACTTGTCAAAAAATGTAGTGAGAGTAGAGTAAAATTACCGGTCCTAAAAACTACTCAAAGTAGGAGTAAAAAGTAGCCCTTTTAAAAGTACTCAAGAGTAGTGAGTAGTGAGTATTATGCTATGAATGTTAGTCCACCTTATACCCTGCAAATTGAAAATGTAGCTTACTCTTTTATCACAGATTCATAGAAAAAAAGAAACAGTATTTCAATATTTCTCCAACAGTTTTATTTTTGACTGCTAGCACTAAAAATACAGCGTTTCCCCTACCATTGTTTTGGACGACCCTCGCCCCCCCCCAAAATGCTGACAAAATCCAGTCATAAAAAAGGAATTTATAACTCGGAATTTCACGGAATTTGTAAATTTTTTTAGGAAAAATAGAAAGCAGTTCAGTACACTTGAAATCAAATCGCGATATAGTGTGAATATTAAACCACAAAGACAATTTAAATACGAATCCTGCATGTTCTGTGTGAATGAATGGTGCAGCCGACGCGCAGTTTCATTTAACACACACACACACACACACACTGAAGCACGTGTGAGGTGTGACGCTTGCGCTGTTTTTTTGCCTATATGAAGACACAAATGCATGAACTTCCTCCAGGCTCAAGATCCACTCCGAAAGTCACTTCGTGAACAAAATAAATTGGCGCCAGGTGTCTCGAAGTCTGTTGATGCTGGTTTGATGCAAAGTTTTCCGCACGCGATTTGATTTGACGGGAATCACGCATGGAGTCACATGATGACTTATTATAAAAATAAATATTAATATAAATGTAGCGACGGCAGGTTCAGGGAAAATAGCGCAGTAAAAGTACCGATACAGCACTTAAAATGTACTCAAGTAAAAGTAAAAGTACACTGTTTTTAAACTACTTAAAAAAGTACAATTCCTAAAAAAAACTACTCAATTACAGTAACGAGAGTATTTGTAATTCGTTACTTTACACCACTGGAAGCATCAAGCCATTTTGGCAAAGATGGGGATGACTTCGGTGCAGAAACTGAAGCTTTATGATAAATGTAATTTCCTGCAGGACAGCCATCTCAAAGTATACATCCAAATCTACTAAAGCTTGGTTCAGGGATCAGTCAGAATGTTCTTGAGTGGCTTGTGCAGTCGATAGATTTAATCTCTTTGAAAATATTTGGTGGAATTTGAAGAAAGCACTGGTTGCGTGAAAACCAAAGATTATCAGTGATCTGGAAGCTTTTTAAGCGTGGAATGGGCCACGATTGCAGTAGAGAGGTGACAGGAGCTTCTAAGCACTTACAGGCATGGTATTTATTGGAGATTATAAAGAACAATGATTCTGCACAAAATGTGACTTTTGGGGGTTGAACAATTTTGTCCATAAATGTTTGGAGCCATATTGTTTTATTTTTCATCAACTTTACGTTCTTTACTTTCGATTCTATTTTCTACAACTTCACTTTCTATAATAATTTACTGAAAGGCGCTTTTGTTGAATTGTTTTCATACAATTTTGCTCTATATATACACAGTTGTGGTCAGATTTAATGGCACCCCTGGTAAAAATGATCAAAAATGGCTGTAAAAAATGTATCTGCATTGTTTATCCTTTTGATCTTTCATTCAAAAAATGTAACCTGTAAAATCTAACCTTTCATTGAAGTAAGGGGGGAGGGAGGCCAGCTCTGTATTGGCCCAAGTTGAGGAAACAGTCGTCGGTGAAATGTTTGGACCATACAAAACTTTGGTAAGTTGTGTTGGTGCATTTCCAGAGAAAATAAAATTAAGCCATTGTTTCTTCAGAGGCTCGGATGAAGGAACTAAAAAATACTTTTGTGTTCATTTGTACATCCGAACACTGATCAACTGCCATGCTTCGCTCGTTTGCAAGCCATGATATCTCTCGAGGAAAAACTTAAATCGCGCGAGTACTTCCTAGCTCATTTCACATTGTGAAATGAATTATGAAATGTTTTTCTCCAAAACAAGTTGGCCACAAATATTGGCACACAAATATTTTATTAAATACTTTTTGCAATCTCCTTTTGCCAAGATATCAGCACTGAGTTTTCTCCTATAATAGTAGGGAGGTTAAGTGACTTTTGACTTCAAGTCATGATGCAAAGGTCCCCTTTGGTATGGAAGTACCTTAGGGCCATAGAAATAAATTTATCCTAAGACACAAGTGAGATCACATTTTGTATCTTATATACGCACATTTTTTTTTTTAAATGGCCGCCGATCATACTTGAGAGGCCCATGTCTTTGCTTCTGTTATAGCTATAATGACAAATTTGGTCTCAACATGTACATTTTTGTGGTCAAGGAGTCCAATAAAATAGGTTCCAAGACTAAAAATCAATAATGTTGTACTTACCATGACAATTGGAGGTGAAGTATGCAATTTTTTTATTAAAAAACGCATGCCAAACACACAGTCCATTCACAACTTAATAATTTCTTCGTTTGGGTCTGCTTCGCATGCGCCCTTTACATGGGCATGGGCATCCGGTCATTTACGTCTCAAGGTAACTCAGAACTGTGTCACAGCTCTGGGGCCCTGGAAGGCGGTCGACTGGTATGAGACAGGTGTAAACTTGGAGTAATCTCGAAACTGAAAGTGGTTTCGACAGACGCCTCCAATTCGGGCTGGGGCGGCCTCTACGAGGGCAGACCGACTTTTGGCCTGTGGTGAAGCCAAGAAAAGAGCTTGCACATAAACTGTCTAGAGATGAAGGGGGTCGAGAACGCCTTGCGGTTCTTCCTTCCTCTTCTAAAGGGCCACCATGTCCTTGTCCCCACAGACAACATGTCGGTGGTTTCCTACATAAATCGCCAGGGCGGTCTGAGATCACGGAACCTTCATGCACTGGCAGAACGCCTCCTTGTGTGGGTTCAGTGCAACCTACTCTCGCTGAGAGCGGCGCATGTGCCAGGCCATCTGAATGTGGGTCCAGACAGGCTGTCCAGGGACAACGTTCCCCCAGGGGAATGGTCTCTCCAGCCTCAGACAGTTCAGCTGTTGTGGGACACCGTTGGCACAGCGGAAGTCGACCTCTTTGCGTCTCAAGACAACGCTCAGTGTCCAATATGCTTCACAAAGAACAAGGACGCGCTTGCCCATCCCTCTCTATGCTTTCCCTCCGATCACGCTGTTACCACAGGTAATCAAGCGTATCAGGGAGAACGGTTCCTCTGTGCTTCTAGTAGCTGTGTTCTGGCCGAACCAAGTTTGGTTTTCGGAGCTGATCCAGCTTCAGAGCTTGGCTCCGTGGCCTGTCCCGTTGAGGAGAGATCTCCTCTCACAGGCCGGGGGTACGATTTGGCACCCACGACCCGAGCTTTGGGCTCTGCATGTGTGGGCCATCAACGGGTACCTATCAGTCTCCCCGACGGAGTGTTAAACGCGATTATGCAAGCTAGAGCGCCCTCTACTAGACGGCTTTATGCTTCCAAGTGGTCAGTGTTCTCAGGTTTGTGCTCAGCTCGCAACCTGGATCCACAAGATTGTGGGGTGTCGGAGGTTCTCTCCTTCCTACAGGAGCTCTTGGACAAGGGTAGATCCCCATCCACACTCAAGGTATATGTGGTGGCTATTGCTGCGTTTGTCAAACATTCGCATGGCCAGTCACTGGGTAGGAACAACCTTGTAGTCCGCTTCCTCAGTGGAGCTAGAAGGATGAACCCTCCTCGTCCCCCCTCGGTTCCCATATGGGACCTTTCCTTGGTCCTGGAGGCCACGAAGGGTGCCCCTTTCGGACCTCTACAGTCTGTGGACCTTAAGTATCTCTCATTGAAAACCGCCTTTCTGGTGGCTATCGCCTCAGTCAAGCGGGTGGGTGACTTACCCACACTTTCTGTTAGCGCGTCGTGCCTTGAGTTTGGGCCTAATGACTCCAAGGTCATCCTCAAACCAAGACATGGTTATGTCCCCAAAGTACTTGCCACTCCTTTCAGAGCGCAAGTCATCTCCTTGTCAGCCCTCTTCGGATCTGACAGCGAGTCTGACGTGAATCTCCTTTGCCCGGTTAGGGCCCTGGGAATTTACATGGAACGTTCGGCTGCTTTCAGACGGTCAGGACAGCTCTTTGTTTCGTTTGGTGGCCGATCTAAAGGTCTAGCTGCCTCGAAACATAGCCTTTCCAGGTGGATAGTGGACGCTATCTCACTGGCTTATGCATCTAAGAGCCTTCGTTGCCCTCTGGGCGTCAGAGCTCATTCCACTCGAGGCATGCCTCCTCGTGGGCCTGGTCCAGTGGGATTTCCCTTCACAATATCTGTATTTTGCTACTTTGCTACATGTAAAGCGCTTTGTGATTTTATCTGTGAAAGGTGCTATATAAATAAAGCTTACTTACTTACTTACTTGTATGGTGACAGGCTGGGCCTCTCCATCTATTTATAAGGTTATATTACCTGGAAGTTCCCGCGCTCCAATCTAGACTGTTGTCAGTTTAGTTTATCCGCTTAGTTCTGCCGGACTCGCTTCTGCGGACTGCAAAGTTTTCAGTTCAGGCAGACTATTGCCTCCCCTGACTGTTAAACAGTGTTAAGCACTCTCTATGCATTTAAAGTAACCACGTTTGCCTTATATCATTCTTATTAAGCCCATTCCCAATGTCAGCTTTTTATATCCCCATATTATATGAGCTCAAGCTCGCCCTTGGGTCAGTGTTGTGGTAGATTTGGCACGCACAGTGTTTTAAATTGGGTTCCCGTAGCGTAAGCTAGCTTACGCAACACGAGAGTACTCTCGTAAGAGAACGTCTTGGTTACTAACGTAACCTCGGTTCTCTCTAGAAAAGGGAACGAGTGTTGCGTAACTCTGTCGTGCTTGTGCTACCATCTGGTTTCGCTTCAGTCGATGAAAACCAAGGAGCATCCTATCCTATCGAACTCCGGCTTATATAGGCATAAGCCACACCCATTCGCGCGGGACTTGACGAATGAGGGCGCCGGCGCCCTCATTGGTGCTTACGTCACGAGCAGTCCCTCGATAGGTTGCAGCAGTTGCCGCAGAGCAGCCAATAGGCGCGTGAGCTGCCTCGCCTAGGTTTGCTAGCTGCAGCAAGTGCGTTTTAAATTAATACAAGTTATAAGGATAATTTTTGGCTTCAGTATTCTCGAGAAAAGAGGTTTTCCCTCTAAGGGTTTTTTCCATAGTCAACTAGCTATCTAGTTATTAGTTATCTAACATTAAAAACATTTTTCTATTTAATGAGAAAGTCATACGAACCTCAAAGTGTTAACCTGTCACCTCTGACCTTCAACAGCTGTCACAGCTCCTGGTGCAGATGGGATGTGTTGTTGCAGGAACTGATTTGCTATAGGCTACTCCTGACTGGTTGAAATCTCATGCTACTTAGGACAAATGTAATGTACAGAAGTAGCTGCACTGTTTAAATACAAAATTAAAGTTTTAGAACGAAAAGATAAGTAAAGTCTGATGACGCAATTTTTATGTAAAATGTGCATATTTACCCCCAATTGTCATAGTATGGGGAAAATTATTATTTTTTTAAACTTGAAACCAATTTTATTGGATTCCTTGACCCCAAAAATGTACACTTTGATACCAAATTTGTCATTATAGCGATAACAGAAGCAAAGATATGGGCTCTAGAGTATTTTCGGCGCATTGACGGCCATTTAAAAAAAAAAAAAAAAAACATGTTTATTTCTGATACAAAGTGTGATCTCACTTGTGTCTTAAGATAAATTTATTTGTATGACCCTAAGGTACTTCCATACCAAAGGCGACCTTTGCATCATGACTTGAAGTCAAAGGCCTATTTTTTGGGCTTAACCTCTCTACTATAATGCCTGATGAGTTTGGAGAACACCTGACAAGAGATCAGAGACCATTCCTCCATACAGAATCTCTCCAGATCCTTCAGATTCCCAGATCCATGTTCGCGCTTCTTTTTAGTGCACTCCACTTATCAGGTCAGGGAACTGGGACGGTCATGGCAGAAGCTTCATTTTCAAAACACATTTTTGTGTTGATTTTAATGTTTGTTTTGGATCGTTGTCCTGATGGAAGATCCAACCACGGCCCATTATAAGATTTCTGGCAGAGGCCGTAAGGTTCTAATTTTTTATCTGTTGGTATTTGCTAGAATCCATGATACCATGTATCTGAACAAGAAGTCCAGAACCTCCAGCAAAAAAATAGGCCCCTAACATTAAAGATCCAGCGGTATATTTAACCGTAGGCATGGGGTACTTGTTATCCATGTTTGCACCAAACCCATCTGGTGGCTTTGGTGCCAAAAAGCTATTTTTTTAAGTTTCATCTGACCATAGAATCCGGTCCCTTTTGAAGATCCAGTCGTGTCTGACAACTGAATATGCTGGAGTTTTTCCCTTGAAACCCTCCCAAACAACATGTGGTGATGTAGGGGTTGTTTGGTTTTTGTTTTATAGGCTGTCTGACCCCAAAGACTCAAGTAATCTCTGCAATTCTCCATCTGTGATCCTTGGAGAGTCTTTGGCCACTCAATCTTTCCTCCTCGCCGTGCATTAAGACAATATAGACACACGTCCTCTTCCTGGCAGATTCGTAACCTCTTTAGTTGATTGGAAAATCTAAATTTTTGCCCTGATGGTCAAAATGGGGATTTTGAATTCTTTAGCTATTTTCTTACAGCCACTTTCTATTTTGTGATGGTCAACAATCTTTTGATGCACATCAGAACTATATTCTTTGGTTTTACTCATTGTGATGGATGATTAAAGGTCCCCTGACATGAAATTTTCACTTTCTGAAGTTTTTTTTAACATTAATATGAGTTCCCCTAGCCTGTATATGGTCCCCCAGTGGCTAGAAATTTCAATCGGTGTAAACTGAGCTTTGGCTATCTTTCTCTGCCTTTGAGAAAATGAAAGCTCAGACGGGTTGATCTTGAATCTCCTTCCGTATGACGTCATACGGAGGAAAGGTAACCTCCCCTTTCTCTGCTTTGCCCACCCAGAGAATTTGGCTCGCCCATGAGAAAATGAGCTAGGAAGTACTCGCGCGATTTAAGTTTTTCCTCGAGAGATATCATGGCTTGCAAACGAGCGAAGCATGGCAGTTGATCAGTGTTCGGATGTACAAATGAACACAAAAGTATTTTTTAGTTCCTTCATCCGAGCCTCTGAAGAAACAATGGCTTAATTTTATTTTCTCTGGAAATGCGCCAACACAACTTCCCAAAGTTTTGTATGGTCCAAACATTTCACCGACGACTGTTTCCTCAACTTGGGCCAATACAGAGCTGGCCTCGATGAACGTCTGAAAAAAATCATTGAGCTACCAAGCAACAATTTCTGATGTGTAGCCTAATTGTTTAAGTTCAGACAGGGAATCTTTCTCTCAAAATCTTTCAATACTGTTTATGCATCAGTAAGTCAAGCCAGTGACTAAATTATCAACTTCACATCATTTCTTTTAGAAGGATAAAAAAAAAAACTTATTTAAATTGTGAACAAATTATACAGAAAGCAATCAAAGAACAATCTTTCCACACAGCGCGAGTTTATCTGGACAACTCGTTATGAAATCAATGACGCACGTTACACTGCACAACGAAGCTCTTACTGTATAGACCAACGCTACTTTTGCGTCATCGAAGGGTAACGCCCCCTTTTGGGGGAAAACAAACGGATTCCCCTGAGAACAGAACTGGCTCTAGATCGGCAAAGTTTCTTGATAGCAAAAATGGCACAAACTTAAAGAAGCTACTGGATACGGGGTTACAGAGGTGTCCCTTTGAAATGGTCAAAAACTGGATTAATGACCCCACGCAGTGGCCAAATATGGACTATTCAGACATCTACCACTATCTCGTGGAATCACCAAGTAAGTAACGTTAGCCTATTTTTTTTGTCATTAACACACTCACAGTATGACAAACTAGACGATGAGGCCATGTCACTTGGATAATTTTTAACTTGATTTAATCTATTGACATAGTTTTGTTGTCGACTAGCTATACTAGTTAGAAAGACGAAGCTGCTAGCAACTAACGTTACGTGATTAGCTATCACTAGGCACGCTACTTTGGCTGTTAACTGATTTTACTTTTGAAATAGTGACAGGCTAGGACTAAAGTGGACTTGGCTGGTTTCTGCTTGTGTCTAGAAAGTGCTTTAGGCCTAAATATGACTTTTCGACGACCACTGCTCTGGGCTACATGTAACAACACAAACAGCAGTAGATCAAGCCTTCTAGGCTATAGGATAGCGTAATGTCACAACGTCCAATTTGATAGCCCCATACATACATACATTGGTCCTATACATATTTTGCCGTACACTGTAAACCTTTTTACAAATTTCAAAGTACTAGCACTTTCTAGACACAAGCAGAAACCAGCCAAGTCCACTTTAGTCCTAGCCTGCCACTATTTCAACAGTATAATAGGGCCTATAGCTAATCGACAACAAAACTATGTCAATAGCTTAAATCAAGTTAAATATGATCCAAGTGACATGGCCTCATCGTCTAGTTTGTCATACTGTGAGTGTTAATGACAAATAACAAAAAAAATAGGCTACTTGGTGATTCCACGAGATAGTGGTAACGTTAGATGACTGAATAGTCTATATTTGGCCACTGCGTGGGGTCATTAATCCAGTTTTCGACCATTTCAAAGGGACACCTCTGTAACCCTGTATCCAGTAGCTTCTTTAAATACCGCTCACGGTCCTCGGCCGGCAAAGAGAGTGTGTATGTTTGTGCCATTTTTGCTATCAAGAAACTTAGTTAGCAGATCTAGAGCGAGTTCTGTTCTCAGGGGAATCCGTTTGTTTTCCCCCAAAAAGGGGCGTTACCCTTCGATGACGCAAAAGTAGCATTGGTCTATGTCTATGTACATCATCGTGTTTGCATTGGTGAAAGCATTAGAGAGCGTGCAGAAACTGCGTTGCAATGATAAGATCTTCATTCTCGCGATCAACAGACTGTCATCTGCTGCAATGCTCATCACGGCAACATTTTATGTGATGGGAATAGATCCAAACACTTTAAAAACGATTCGTTAATCTCGATAGCTGTAATAGTAAAAACGTATAATAGATGTAGTAAAAGTATTCGAGAGAGTTTCACATGTAATACGTATCTATTTCATATGCAAGCATGTCAGCCAATCACAGCAGTGGCCGGTTACAATGAATTCCACAGCAGACACGCCCCTTCAAACAGTGTTCAAATCAGAGGCTAAAATCAGGCTAGGAAAAATGCCTTTTATTTCTAAATTATGACCATTTTTTATCTAAAAAACATACTAACATTATAAGGGCAACCCAGGAAACATTATAAAATAATAAAATAACCCCATGTCAGGGGACCTTTAAGGGAATTTGGCCTTTGTGTTTCCTCATATTTAAACTCCTGTGAAACAAGTCATAGTTAGACAATTTCATGTTCCTAATCACCCTGGTGTGCTAAAAAAGGTAAATATTAATGGGAATATAGGCTACTTCAGAGATATTTTACTCGTAAAAAAAAAATTTAGGGGTGCCAATAATTGTGGCCAACGTGTTTTGGAAATTTTTTTTATTTCATAATGTGATTTCTCCCTCACTTTCAATTCGTTTACTTCAATGAAAGGTTAGATTTTTACAAATCTTTTGAATGAAAGATCAAAAGGATAAACAATGCAGATTTATTTTTTGACAGCCATTTTTGATCATATTTACCAGGGGTGCCATTCATTCTGACCACAACTTTATACATGTTTTGAGTTTTTGAGTATTTTCAACCTGTTTTTTTTGTTATATTCATGTCTGAGTGTCTTTGTTAATCTACTAGGTTGTTTATTACTTCTGCCACCCTCTGTTCCCTAATCTTACAATGATTTACTGAGATTACTGTGTAAAAGAGCCTTTTCCCTTTTACATCACAAAAATAGATTCAACGTAACTTCATTTCAGTTTTACCGTGCTGCTATCAAACTAAACTTTTCGGTGGGGCTGGAGGACTGGCTAAAGAAAGCTTCCATCTTCGATTGACAATAGGAATAAAGCCGAGAAGACATAATCTGGAAGGAATGACTCTTCAAAAATGTTGAGACCAACCATACCAGCCTCAGTGGAGAGATTCATATGCTTTATAATAACAGAATAAGGCATCGGAATCGGTCATTATCTTGCAAATGGTTATTTGCATAAATGGACAATCATAAAATGGTCTCTGTGGACGGACTAAGATGAAAGAATGAAATGAGTTATGTCTCATCTCTTCCGTTCTTCTTTTGGAATCTCTCTCAGTCTGTCTTGTCCCTTTTAGGGGTTAATTGAGTGTAATGGAGTCGGTGTGAAGCCTCTCCTCTGGCAGAGCATAAATGTGTGTGTGTTTGTGTTTATTGGGTCATCCTATCCTCCAAGCAATTTTGGAGACATCACTATCAACAAGAAATTACCCATTTCTCCTCTCTCTCTCCATTCCTTTATTTTTACTTTTTATTCCTTTAGAATATTTTGCAATGAGAAAGACAATTGTTCTTTCAGAATATGACCTGGGTGAATCACATGAAACCCGCCAAGAAATTACATTATTTCAAACCAAAAACAAAAGAAAGTCTAGATAGAAAAAAATATTTATAGAATATAAATATTATAGAAAAAACGGCCAGTAAGTCCATGGTGGAATTAGAGTGACGACTGACCAAGGGGGAGCTGGTGGGACAAGCGAACCCGGTGGAGTCGCAAGGCAGAGGGTCTCCGATGGAGCCGAAGGTGGGAGGAGCCAAGGCGGAGCAGACAGGTCTACAGGCCGAGATAGAGCGAAGGGATCAGATGCCCGAGGCGAAGCGGCAGAATCCTCTTGCATTGGCGCTGCTGGTGGTTGCACGTCCTGCGGCTCGACGTCACAGCAGGGCACCCCCGGAGACGGCGCAGAGGCTGTAAACCTCCGGCAGCGGTGGGGCTGGAGGACTGGCTGAACTTTGCAGTGATGGTGGTAACATGAAACTTGACAGGATCACAGTGAGAATGACAGTCCATGCAGGTCGATGAAATGAATAAATCACAGTCCATATAGTCCTTAATGTTGACTGGAAGCAGCGACGACGAAGGCTTAACAGAAAAATTGCAGTTTATAAAGTTCTCCGTGCTGTCTTTAAACAGCGATGATGAATCAGGTACTGGGTGGGAGTCGACACCTCCTCACTTAAGTCTATCAGCCAGTCCTCGGTTTCAATTCCCTCTGCTGCTGGTATCACGGGCTCACACCCCTGGTCAGACTCATTCTGGGGTACCTCTTCAGGGGCGATGGTAAGCACTATCCTCTTGTTCTTGGGCTCTGGCTCACTCGTCGCAGCAGGTGGTCCCTCTCTGTCTGCGGGGGGCTCACGCAAATTCTCCGTGGTCGAAGGTGGTAAATCCGGCTTTGGGTCTGGCTGTGCCCTGGATCGGGGCAGGACGCTCTCCAGTCAAGTCCGATTGTGTCTGGGAGGTCTATAGGGTGGTGGTAGTTGGCCCCGATCCAGAACAACGACTTCAGGGTCTCGTTGTCGAAGGGGGAGGTGATGGCAAAATGACAAAACTGTTTGGTGTAAGAAAAAGTGTCATGGTTCTCTTGAGCCATAGCAGCGAACCGTTGCATATCCACTTGGTAATCTGTCACGTGGTTGCAGGCAAACAAACGAAGATGAAGAAGAAAGATCCAACACGAAGTTTTAATAATAAGAATCCAAAACAGGTAGAGCAACACACTACATTTAAAAGTGACCACAAACAGAGGAAAAGGAGGAACTTAAGTAATGACACAATTAAAGGTAATTAACGATACACAGCTGAAACAAACAAACTCATAATGACGTGACCATGGTAACAAAGGAGTGGCGGGAAAAATCAAACAAAGGAAGGCTGAAGATGATATAGAGGGTATGCGCGTGACGTCACTGCCAGCTGGAGTGATTGCGGTCACGCTCACTGAGTGGCAAAAAGACTGAGCGGCAGCATTGGTTTTCAGCGTGAATGCCGTGAAAAACACATCTAAAATGGGAAAGAGCTTTGCGATTGACTGTACAACTACATTTGACAAGAAATCTTATCTGAGGTATATTTGTACAGACTGCCGAAAGCTACAGAACAGAGAAGCAAATGGATCGATGCAATTCATAGAAACAACTTGACTCCAGGCAGAGAAAAGTGGATTTGCAGTTATCATTGAGCACGTTTACATGCACACAAGTAACCATAACAACGCAAGTAAACCGCGGCATGTTTACATGACTTTATTAATAAATCAGGCCATGACCTGTAACGACAAAACAATCATTTGCGTATCTGACTTTGAGTATTTCATTTGTTATATCGGTTGATGTTAAATAAAGCTTGCAACATGTCAGCGGGAAACTTACAGTTTGTATATTATCCTCTCATGCAGTTACAGATGCAGCGTTTTGACTGAACCATTTCTACTTCTGCTGCACGAGATGAGAGGACATTTTTATAATGTTCTGTGTCATGAAAGAGTCTGCGTTTGTGATATATTTTATTCTTCCTTTCCAGCAAAACGCTCTGTCTGGATGTGTTTCAATCTGCACAGAGGATGCGTTTCTGTCACATTTCACACATGCGCACTTCAATAAGCCGACAGAAAGCAGGTTAATGCGTTTACATAATGCGAAATCCGAGTAAGAGGCAAAAAACGACCTGTGTCGACCGGTTTATGCTTAAGCCAGTTATGACCCTACTCCGATCAAATAAACTTTTTAAATAAACTGACAAAAAACTATAGGCTACAAGTTTTAGGGCTGGACAATATGATTATAGCCTATACAACATTGATGTGATCACCTGGATTTAGACCTACCCATATTGTAAATTTATAAGCGTTCACAGGCAAATTTGCTTCACGTGTTTCCCCGGCGTCGAAATCAGGCAGATATGAGTGTCAGGAAACACGATGGCTGCGTGTCAATATCCATGGATCACTGGATCTTTGGCCTAAGTTGTAAGGAACACTATATCGAGTCCAACTTTTAGTTTAAAATGATAATAGTTTGTTATACTCGTGTTTTCGCAGTTTCCCCTATTAACTCCAGCCACGCAGCAGCTCTTCTGCCACTCAGTCCGGCTGAGGGGGGCGTGTTCCGGCGGGGAAGTGACGTTAATGCATTCCCTCTATTGAACTCAGCGCCACCTCTAAAATCTCCCAGCAGCCAATAGGAAATCAGCAGACTCACTCCCCCAATCCCAACTCTTCCGTCTACGGGTGAGTGTCGAGAGAGTGGCATGTCTGGATGTCCTGAGGGTGGAATCCATCACGGAAAGCTCCAGACTGAGAGAGAGCTCTTTCAGAGTGACACCTCATTTACCTGCCTTGCACAAACAAAATGGATTCCCTTTTGCCATCAATAAATCACTCAATTCTCCTTCCATCTCTATTTTTCCTCTCTAAACGGAGCTCATAAATCGGGAAAGTAATGAAACAGCAGAAATGAGGTAAGGTCTAAATTTTAGCCTCTTTGCTGGTTAATGTTAATGATGAGTGATGAGCTACCGGCAGCTTACAGTCAAACTAGCCCACTTGAACGATATTATAATCATATTTTCACAGAAAAGTAAACTTACACTTACACTCAGCCTTTTAATGAGTTATCTTTTCGTTTCTTGGATAAGGTTAACCAGCAACCGAGAACAACATGGTTGCTGTCAGGTCCCAATATTACAATTTAAACAGCTAAGCAAAATTGAGTTATGTGCATGACTTATGAGCAATTATGTGCAAAACATCATAAAGAACAATCTCCCAGACCGCCCATTATTTCTGAGCACTCAGTGTGACAGACTTCATCAAGGTGCAGTATTGTATATTATATAACTTGGTTAAAGGGCAAAGTTTTGGGATTGACAACAGCATTTAAATTTGGGAATGAATCCCATCAATTAGCATTCTGTGTGAATGAATACAGTAGTCAATGGCTAGCAATTTTAAAAACGACCACTGATGTAGTGTTTGGTTTCAGCTCACTTGGCTGCAAAGCTGCATGTACAATAAGACATCTAAAAGAATGTATGCTACACACTGAAAAAACGATACACGCTTTTGCCTTGTTTTCCCCAGTACAAACATTTAAACATTCTTAAATCACAATAAATGTACTTTAGAAGCAGCATGACCTAAAATCTAAAGTATTATTTTCTGAAAAATTAGTATATGCTTAAAACAAGAAAAAAAAAAGTATTTTCCTAGTGATATTTAAAGAACATGAGACACTGCCACACAACATTTCTTATAATTTCTCATTGCACACATTTAATATAAATATAAGATTATATCCAATTCATCATTATACTATCTAATCTCATTAAAAATTAACAACATGATGGTTTATATATTTGACAAGCACAGACGAACTGTTTGGGATTTATTCAGTGACACCATCACCTCTATCTGAAGCTTCATCCGATCTTTTTTCTTTTTATAACTTACGGATTCATTGCAAGAGCCAAAGTTAACTCAATATCATACACTGTAAACCAATAACATTTGCACTTGACCTCTGACCTTTGTTTCCTCTGTGTTGTTGCCATCTGTGCACCCAGAGACCTGTGATCTCTAAATCCACTTTGACAATGTTTAGAACAACGTGTCATGGCCTCGAATCTTACCCTGAATAGGAAGTGGGTTGCCAGTACTGAGCGCACCGCTACAGCACTAATTACACACTCTCCTGGTCACCACGGTCACCTCAGGGAGAGACAGGTGGACGCAGCTAGACAAAGGGCAATGACCAGAGACTTTTATAGAAGACCGGACACCAAGGACAGAAGCTTTGGCTTAATTCCTGTATGTATCATCACATTCTGTGTATTAAACAAACACAAACCACACACACTGGTGCCGTTGGTTCTGAATATTAGCAGGCCAGGATGACAGGAAATACTGACAGATGGACAACTAGGACAGAACACATCAAACGCCCCTCAGGACCACACAGAGAAAGAGTGAGCCCTAAAGTGTTGTTCATTAGCAGAAGTACACCACACCTGCTGGTAAAATTAGAGTCCTGTGGTCCAAATTAGCACACAAAGCCAAACAGTATGGTGAAGGAAGTTATATAGCACAAAAGAATAACTTCAGAAAGTGGCCTTCACTTTTCTAACCTACAGAACTGCAATATGTATCCTGTGCAATAACAAATAATTTTGAAACATGGTAAATACTATTCCAAAACCCAAGTACTCTCCCAATCTAGACAGCGTTTTAAGACATCACAGGCATATGATGTTGCTGCTTCAGGGTTTTGCCAAAATGCAAAGAGAAAGGGTATATATATCCTTTGTGGATAGGCAAATCTCAGAATGCATTGAGGTTTATAATTCGTACCAGATGGAGAGTTGAGAGAATCTATAATATAAAACACTACTGTTCAAAAGTTTGGGGTTAGTAAGATCATCTTATTTTTCAGCAAGGACATATATAAATTAATTCAAAGTGAAGGGAAAGCCATTCATAATTTTTATTCTTTTTGAACTTTTATATTCTTAAAATAATCCTAAAAAGCAAAAATCAGTTGATGGGCCCTATTGACTTCCATAGTATTCACCTGTTTGGTTACCCATATTCTTCAAAAATATCTTCTTTTGTGTTCAGCAGAAGAAAGAAATTCATTCAGGTTTGGAACAACTTGAGAGGGTGAGTAAATGATGACAGAATTTTCATTTTTGGTTGAACTATCGTTTTAAATTCAGCCTTCATAAACATAAAAGTTCTCTCTCTCTCAAAAAAAAAAAAAAGACATAGCCTGAACTTTTGAATAGTAGTGTATTTATATTTTTATACAATTTGTCATCTATTTAAATTTACTACATGATTTGCTGATTAACTGAAATTAATCCCATTGAATTAATAATAATAATAATAATAATAATAATAATATATTATTAATAATATATTTCCTGAGAAATGTCTCTAGATAATTAAAAAACGTCAGATTATTGTTGCAGACAAAAGATTTGAATAGACAAAAAGTGGCTTTATAAGTCAATATATTGTTTGGTTTATTTCAGTACCATTTCCATACAAAGAGTATCATTAGTTTTGCTAAATTTTGCTAACGTCAAAGTCAATCGGAATCAATTGTCTGGTCTGGTCTCTCGTGCGTGTCACCCTGTTTTGTGTGGCATATAATAGCTGTGATTAAGCACATTTTAGATGAGTGTTTCAGACAGTAGAAACATTACACCTGCTCTAAAAGCTGATAAACAGCCTTTGCTGTCTCTCCAGTGTCAGATTTGTGCTGATTAGCGCTACAACACAACCACCAAACACCCACTACCCACTAACCCTTGGAATAATTCAAAGCACTTCTTATTTACATTAGACGCAACACTAGGAGTTTGAATTTGAAATGAATCTGTGTAAGTTTAACGTTTTCTTCATCCATTTGGAAGCGACACAATTATAAAGTGCTACAGTGTGTCTCACGGTCTCTAAAAACCTGTCAGTCATCTCCCTGCAATAAATACACAATATGAGATTTAAAGCAATATTTCTGGGAAATTCAATAAGGCCTGTTGGAGTCCTAAAACAGTCAATTCCAGCAATGTCCTGCAGCTCAGCAGAAGAAGAGAGTCTAATCTGAATATATATTAAACATTTGAATAGCACGATTTAAAAGGAGCAAATGTCGACCAAGCGTGGATGTGATAGATTAATAACAGTGTTAGTATTTTAGATGGAGGTGAACGATCAGAGAAATCTGAGTGACTTCATTCAATACAGGTCTCAGTGGCCATAAATAAAAGTGTATATGATAACTCAAAACACTTGGTATGCAATTTACCAACAACAGTATCAAAACTACATACATAACCTCTTTCAAAAAACACCATAAAATCTACAAAGAAAACAACTGATTTAATCGTAATACTATGGTGTTCCTTGAAGTACCTTACAGTACCATTTATGTACCACAGTTTGTGAATATAACTGTATATAACAGCAGCACGGAATTACCCTTACCAAAAATTAATGGTTCCATGGTACACTAATGGTAATACTAAGGTACTTTAAAGTATACCATAAACATGCACTACCCTGAAACATGTTCAAGTACGACGATACCAATGTATTCTTACCATGTACCATGCAGTACCATGTAAATGCTATTCAACATGAATTTCAGTACCATTGTATTACCATTTGTTACCACCTTTACAGAAATGTACTTTGAAGTGATGATAACAGATTTGAAGTAATATAGTACTTGGGAATATATACAAAATACCATGGAGCTTTTTTACATGAGCAAAATACCATGGAGCGTTTTGCAAGTGCATCAATGAACCATGTGTGAACGTCACAGTACTTTTGTAAGTGAAGATATTAGAAACAGAATTATCAATGCACACTTTGTCATTGTTTGACCCCTATTACAGGGGCTGATGTGTGACCGATATGTTGAGAGTTATAATTAAATCATTGATCATTTGGCAGTGCTGTTGATGGAGGAATTAATAATTCCAAGCCCAGGCATAATCTGCAGACTTTTCTGCACTTTTTTGGGGGGGATTTTGAGTAAATTGATGATACTACACTCTAAAAATGCTGGGTTATTTTTTCAAACCAAATGCTGGGTTGTGACTGCTGGATACGGAAGCTGATGAAACCCAATTTGGGTTGACAATTGTAAAAGTGATTTTAAATGTATAAACTATGTAACTTTCAACCCTCTAGTGGTTAAAAAAACAAAACTGCATGAATTTTGCAGAAGAACGTTGTTTCGGTTGTGCTTCGGCTCTACGTGACTGTGCGGATGAATATGATTATCCTACTGCTCATAAAATTAAAGCTTAAGAGATATAACCCGATAAGATGGAAAGGATCTCAAAATGACTAGATGAAGAAGTTACTGTAGCTATACTGAGGGCTCAGTGGTTCATGTAGGTTGTCTACAAACCAAGGTTGGTGGTTCAATCCCCGGTTCCACCTGACCAAGTGTCGAGGTGTCCATGAGCAAGACACCTAACCCCAGCTGCTCCCGACGAGCTGGATGGCGCCTTGCATGGCTGAGAAAATGACCCAAATTGGGTTGTTTTTAACCCAGCATTTTTATTGATGCTATTAATACTGGAGTAAATATATACTGTAATAAAATTAACTAAAATATTTAATAAACGAACACCCAGTTGATGGGCGATTTTTACGAATGAGAAATCTGCAGAACTTTTTGTCAAAATGACCCAAATTGGGTTGTTTTTAACCCAGCATTTTTATTGATGCTATTAATACTGGAGTAAATATATACTGTAATAAAATTAACTAAAATATTTAATAAACGAACACCCAGTTGATGGGCGATTTTTACGAATGAGAAATCTGCAGAACTTTGGGCGGAGATCCGTAGGTGCAAATCAGGACCTGTGGATGTGCGATGCTTACCTGAGGCGTCCGCGGCTGTGGGAGTGTGTGAGGGGCGTGTGTCGGCGTACTGGGTGCGTGCTGTGCTCCTCGCTGACGCGCTGGAGGGAGGGCGAGCGGGAGTGTGAGGAGAGTGAGCTTCCTGTGCTCTGCAGGCTGCCGTCGACCGCCGTGTCTATCCCGGAGTGTGCCAAAGGGGGCAGGCTTCTCAAAGACGGCACGGGGGAGTGTGTGGGGCCGGCATCAGCCACGTTGTTCAGATTGTTGTCAGAGGCGGAGCGAGGCAGCGAGCGAGATGATGTCAGAGTGTCGCCTCCAGTCACGCGCCGGCGATTTGTGTATGAAGGCGTTTCCCTGAAAGGCACTGGAAAACAAGAAAAGCAGGTGTCAACAAAAGGGCACATTGAACAAGAGTGGGCTGTACCTGACAAAATGTGAGGTACAATTAGCATAATTTGTAAATTAAGGGTACAGAAACCTCATCAGGCATTCAAAGAGGTAAACAAAAGATGTACTCAAATTGCAAAGCATCTCATCTATAATTTATAACCAAAACACAGTTTCCCCTGACCGCTAGAACAAGGGTCGTTTTCTTGGGATGTTTTTTGGGTAAAGAACTGAATATTACAAAACAAACTGTCTTGTTTTCCAATAACCAAGATATGAGGCTGTTTTTTTTTCCAGTGTGGGAAGCCATTTATAAAGAGCATCAACACTAGATGGCAATATCTCCCCTCTCTTAAATGCAGGTACAACTCTGTACCATTGCTGTTTCAAAGCTATTATACAATTTAAAATGCACGGTGCCATGTATATCAGGGTCAAAAGAGTTCATTTGGCTGACAGCCAAGTTTAATGATAGAATGAGAGAGACAGAGAAAGAGACAAGCAGGATAAAAGAGTGCACTGCGCTGTCATCCTGACATATGGTTTGCCGTCAGTCTCATAGCTGATTCTCTCTAATCTGTAATGTAAATTAAGTATTGATCAAACCACTGTACTTAACATTCACCTGTCACCTGATCAGATATGAACAGCTCTCTGCCAATCAGAGCAGGGCGTGAAGCAAGAACACGCAACTCAATACATCCAATAACAGTGGACATGTGTGGTGATGTATTTCATTTATATATATATATATATATATATATTTATTTATATATATATATATATATATATATATATACACAGTATACTGTATATATAGTATATATATATATGGATGGACGGACAGACAGACAGATAGAATGATAGATAGATTCTGTCTAACATTAATACCGGTATCTATTTACAGTTAAATTAAGGAAAAGCAAGAAGAGTTTTAAATATCTTAAGTAAATTTATCTTGTTTTAAAGGATGCTTAAATAAAACTTACTGGTAAAAAAAAAAAAAATAAGAAAATATTTTTTCCCTGTACAGTTCAATTCTGTTCATTTTTATGTCATTTTATAATAATTAATAATGGCAAACTGACAGTACTAATAATTATCATATATATCACTATGTGTATATCCAGATCACTCCTCAGTCAATAGTTTCACCCTGAGAAAGTTTAGTTGGGCTGCTTGTTTGAGCAGTGTAAATACTGCGCTCTGTAGCCACGCTGTCTGCTTGTTTAAATCCTCTACTCTTCTGCCCATCCATTCAGAGTGAAAAGGCCAATTGCCCAGCCCACTCAGGACACACTCGCTCACTCTTTCTCTTGGCAACTGATGGGAAGGAAATAAGAGAAATAAAAAATGGACATTCTGAGAGGCTTCAGCATTAGTGACGAAATCCCATAAAGGGTGTGTTTTAAGGCTGCTTCTGTGTGTTCTGTCAGTGTGTGTGAGAGAGTACATCCCATTCTTCATCGAGGTCACACACAGTTGTGATGAGATATCGGAGCCTGCGGCTACACTGCCATTGGCTCAAATCAAACTCCCAACACCTGCTGAGCCTCGGGGATTAACCCCTCTCCGTCGTCATGACAATGGTACTCCACACTGATGGGTATGATCCATTACAGTGGCCCTACAACTGGCTGCCTGCTATTACCCGCCAGAACTAGCGTGTGGAATGAGCTAGCCTTGCCGTTGATGCTGGCAATTAGAGTGAGGACTCTCATTCACACGTATGCCGCGGACTCACAAACGCACGCAGAAACACAAGGGACCACTCTCATTTTCATGTTTGCCGGCTGTGGCGCTCTTTTGTGTTTGTAGGGATTCATTAACACGAGGGATCGTTTGTGCTTGCTCAAATTTAAAGCAGCTAATGATGGTGGAGGTACGAGACACTTACCAACATCTGATACTTTGTGAGTCTTTATAATTTCTGCCAGGTCAAAGTTCCCAGCTATAATAGCCACCTATAGAAAGAAATAAAAATGGGTTATTTCCCTGCCGCACATCCCTGGGCAAACAAAAATCCTTAGTTACTGTTTTATAACATTGACTGCAATTCATAACAGGGTATTATGTAATCCAAAAATCCAAGCCAGTAATTCATAAGTGATAAGTACAGCCAGTTTCCAGGATCACAAAATAATTCTTATAAGCTGTACATTATCCTGTCTACATACCAAAATAAATACATAAATGGACTTCAAATATTGATTATAAAGCTGCAATGATTTGTAATGAGAAGACATAAAAGCTATGCAAAATATACATAGTACTAAGGCTGGGCTGACAATATCAATTAATATAAATCGATCTATCTTAATTTTGATAAAACAATATCAAATCTTAAATCCTGATATCGATCTTTTAGTCTATACTGTTTTCTTTGCTAAACATTATTTGTAGCGCGCCCTGTCCAACAATCGCTGGCTTTATGCTTTGTTACGTTTGATATGAAACAGTCTCAGTTTTAAAATTCTGTATGTTTTATCACGGAATTCAAACAATAAATGAAGTTGTTTTGAAGCTCTTTAATGTGGCATGACAGATCACTGTAACCGCCTCAGTTCAAGCGGCAGCGCGAAGTGCACATGAACCGACCATTATTTTCCTCGGTACTGCTAGTTATAGTACTAAATAAACATGAATGAACATTAGCCTGTGTTGTAAAATACTGAAATGTATATTGTTGCATGTAATCACTTAATCAACCATGTTTCAACCGCAGAAAGACGCCCTTAAAGCAGCTTGTAAACAATGTCACCTAATGTTGAATTTACCCCAGGAAAGCCAATTAATGTCCAATGCTCATTAGTCAGCAAGAAGAAAAAACAACAACTCTAGGGTTGTCATATTTGTTAACCTTTTAGATAGCCTATCTCATTTATTGTATGTTTGAATAAATCTGCTATGAAATCAAGTTGGGGTTTTTTATCACTGCCACAGTTTTAAAGTTTATATTTCAACAACGATTTGGAGTAGAAATTAAAACATTACAGAGTTGATAAAAAACTTTTACTTTATATAAAATAAATAGCATGAATTTGTAATTGGTTGTTAATTTTAACCTTTAATATTATAGTAATGTACCAACTGACAGGGTTCCTTAATTTAGGGTTCCATAATAGTGTACCTCATATATATATATATATATATATATATATATATATATATATATATATATATATATATATATATATATATATATATATATATATATATATATTAAATCAAGATATATATATTCGTGTCAATGCACAGCCCTACAAAGTACCATAGTATATTACCATCAGATTTGCACGGTACACCATGGTACTGTACTTTTCTGTAGGCTGTGTACTGTGAGCAAACAGGTCTCATGGCACAAATAAGTAGAAACAGACCAAAAACTGATTCTGTCTAAAATGATACATTAATGATCTACAAGTCTCTCTCTCTCTCTCATGAATATGAGGGCTAATTAACTTTTCCTCACTAAAAGCTGAATCAAAGCAGCTGTCTAATGGTTTCCGTGTTGGTTTATGCAGCCGCACCAAGTCGGGTTCCCCCTCCCCATTTACTAACAAATTAACTTTGATCTGAGCAGAAAATCTGTGTCAACATCAATTGTACTGTGAGTTCAAGCAGCGAGCATCATGGAAGATGCGAGACAAACACTAATATAATGTTGATCAAATGAAGCAATTATTGTACTTGTTGGCTCAAAAGGGCACAAGTGAAGCGATTGATATGTGATGTTAACATGCTGCTTTACACTGACCCAACAAATGCCAACAGGGTTATTACACTATTCCAGCAAATCCTATATAGGTTACAACAGGGCTAAAGGCACACCTTAAGAAAAATGTGCTTTTCACTACTCCCATAGTGTCTGATTGCAGAAAAAAATATGTTTGTATTGAACATTGATGTTGAAAATAAATGATAAAAGTGGTTCATTTTGTTTAAAATCTTATACAGGCATTAGGTGGCAAGATGGGTTTCACACACAGGGTAAAAGGCTCACCAGCATGGGGCAAAAGGCACAAAGTATTGATACAAATACTTCAGCTAAAATAATGTTTCAGTTAATACTTGTTCAAAACAATTACTTTAGTTTAGCAAAGTTTGTATTATTTTTTTTGGGATAAATAAAGGAATTCATTTTTGTTCACTAAATATACTTATATTTGTCATTAAAATATGTTAATAAACAGATATATTTTAAAAATACAGAAAAAATATATTTTAAAAAGTAAAACTGAAAGCACTGAATGAGATCCCATAATATTTTGATATATATTTAGTGTTAACAATAAATTACATTTTATTATTTGATATGATTAATATCATATTTTTTTTTTATATGATGTTTCATTATAAGTATGGTGATTATATCTAATGTGGACACTCAACTTTACATATGATATTTACCATGTGAATCTAACCATGTCATGTCAGCAAATGGAAAAGTCAGCCAGCTATTTATTATCATGTTTATTATTGTGCCTTTCGCCTCAACAGCAGCGGTGCCTTTTACCCCAAATACCATACATTTACATATTCTTCCGTTATTGAAAAAATGTTGCTTTCATTACTTTGAGCAAAACTGAAAATCATTAAGAAGACCTTTGTCTCAAAATATAATCAATCATTTTAGTGATTCTCATTTGCTACTTATATCTACAATATTTAAAAAAAAAATAAAAATCAAATATTACATCAAAGTAGTACAGAATCAACTTTGCACTGCAGCCTGTGATCGCGTCAAGGATCAGCCAAATTTCCATGTGCATCTTGAAAAACGTCTCGGTTACGGATGTAACCCTCGTTCCCTGAGTAGGGAACGGAGACGTTCCGTCGGATGACGACGAATGGGGGTTTCGCTTAGAAAGCCTATCCGCTTCGAGTAATACAAAACGAGCCAATGGCAAAGAAATGCCATGGGTCTGCAGATTTTGCATGGAGCAGCTCCGCCCCACCTCGTGGGTATAAAGGGCGGAAATTCCAGCAAAGCAGTATGTTTCCTCGCTGAGGAGCCAAGACTGAGCTCAGGCGATCCCCGCGGTACAGCGGAAAGTGGCAGGAAGACGGAACGTCTCCGTTCCCTACTCAGGGAACGTGGGTTACATCCGTAACCGAGACGTTCCCTTTCGTTGTCACTCCGAGTTCCGTCGGATGACGACGAATGGGGATACCAGTCTAATCACGCCACCTTCTCGGCTGTCTTCCAGTGCCCTGCGTAATCTGAGATCCCTGTCGTGAGACAGCACGGACGAAGGACTCCATTTAGCACAGGAATACCAAGGTACACTGGGGAGCATATCCCAAGGTTTTTAAGGGAATATGCAATTACTGCCAACCCAGAGAGGGGGGACTTAGAAAATACACATATGGCCCGAGGGATGCGTATGGGGAATCACTAGGGTGTCCA
This sequence comes from Tiaroga cobitis, assembly GCA_030578255.1. Lineage (NCBI taxonomy): Eukaryota > Metazoa > Chordata > Actinopteri > Cypriniformes > Leuciscidae > Tiaroga > Tiaroga cobitis. The sequence continues at coordinate 11,348,894 of CM060608.1, forward strand.
GCCGCAGGTGGAATATTTCAACCCCAGGGGTGGCAAGGTGCTTGATCGCCTTAGTCTGTTTCTGTGCAGTCGAGAACTGTTGGGCGAAGTCCTCGACTGCTCCGCCGAAGAGGCCGTCTTGTGATATGGGGGTGTCGAGCAGCCGAGACCGCTCGGCATCCCGCATATCAGCAAGATTCAGCCACAGGTGTCTCTCCTGGACCTTCGTCGCTCTGAGAGCAAGGTCGGTGGCGGCGTGCAGCTCATTCAAGAGCCCTGGGTCTGTCCTACCCTCGTGCATGTCCCTGAGCATCTGGGCCTGGTAGACCTGCAGAATGGCCATGGCATGCAAAGAGGTGGCTGCCTGTCCCGCCGCTCTGTAGGACTTCGCCACAAGTGTAGACGAGTACCTACAGGCTTTGGATTGGTGCTTAGGCTCACCACGAGAAGAAGCGCTCTGAGGACACAGTTGCATCGCAACAGAGCGTTCAACCGGGGGGAGCCCAGTGTCCCCAAGGGCAGCCGCCTCATCGAGGGGAGGAAAGGCGGATGAGACCAACGAGCGGTCACGGGATCTCATCATGCACATCCGGGAAGAAAGGTATTGGGGTTTGACGCGGACGGGGGTCCGCGGCCTTACCCAAGTACCAATCATCCAACCGCGAGCGCTCAGGACAGGGTGGAGGGGACCACTCTAACCCGATGCTCGCAGCGGCCCGGGCAAGCATGGCCGTCATCTCCGGATCCGACTCAGGCACAACCGTATGCACACCGGCAGGTGGCAGCTGCGCTGAGTCTTCACTTCAAGAAGATTCAGACCCACCTTGTGATGCTGCAATAGACATCGCGTCCTCCTCTGGAGCGCCAAAGGAAATCCGCGGGGCATCCGAAGATGGTCCCGCGGAAATCCCCTGAGCACTCACGGGTTGCAACACTGGAGAGGGTGCTGCTGGGCACGGACTGATAGTCGGCGCTTTGTTCCAAACCGTCACCCTCAGATCACCCTGGCCACCAGCCGAAGTACCAGCTCTATTTCTAGAACCAGTAGAACGGGGGGTGGATGAGGGGACTCTCACTCTTGCGAGATCACTGAGTCTCGACCGTAATGTTGCGATGGTCATGTTCCCGCAGAGAGAACATGAGTCATCCACGAGCGCTGCTCTAGCGTGATCAATGCCCAAACACACTATGCAACGCTCGTGCCCATCAGAGATGTCAACGAGTCTACCGCAACCAGAAGTGCACGGGCGATGCATCTTTAAAAAGACGTGCCACGTGCAAGCTCTTTTGTGAGAGAAAAGAAACTCTGACTGTGTTGAAGCGCCCGGGGAGACACACACTCGCTGTCGAATCACAGACAGATAGGCAGGAAGCGCGCGCTCGACGGAGATTGCCGTCACACCAACACCAGAGAATCTCGCTCGTCTGTAGAACTGACAGTATCAGGAATGGCTTGTGGAACGAAGGATGAACTTGGCTCCGAAGCGAAAAACATACTGCTTTGCTGGAATTTCCGCCCTTTATACCCACGAGGTGGGGCGGAGCTGCTCCATGCAAATTCTGCAGACCCATGGCATTTCTTTGCCATTGGCTCGTTTTGTATTACTCGAAGCGGATAGGCTTTCTAAGCGAAACCCCCATTCGTCGTCATCCGACGGAACTCGGAGTGACAACGAAAGGGAACTGATGTTTTGGAAAGTGCTGCGGCAAGTTTTTGTGCCATCTAGTGGTTTAGAGGAAAATAAAATCAAAGGTACCTTTTACCCCGGTGCGCCTTTAGCCCTGTTGTACCATATATACTCTCAAAATCACTAAAAGATTTTACCTATCCCAAACTTGTGAACAGTAGTGTATATAGAGATATTGGACTAAAGCTGAGATATATAAGCAGGCCAAGCCTTCTGGCTCACCACTGGATAGTCTTCCTCCTTTTTTATTCAAACAACTCATTGCAGATATGGCTCCATATTCACTGATTATAATAAATCGCAGTCTAGAATCCGGGATTAAGCCTGACTGCTTAAAGCATGCAGTGATCCGTCCAATGATTAAAAAATCGAACCTGGATTCATCTGTTCTGACAAATTTTAGGCCAATTTCTAATTTGCCATTTGTTTCTAAATTTCTTGAAAAAATTATTCTATTACAGTTACATAGTTATTTAGCTGAGAACTCATTATTTGAAATATTTCAGTCTGGCTTTCGAAAATGTCACTCCACAGAGACTGCATTGGTCAGAGTTCTTAATGATATTTTAATTACTTGCGACTCTGGTGATTTTACAGTACTTGTTCTTCTCGATTTAACAGCAGCGTTTGATACTATTGATCATACCATCCTAATTGACCGTTTAAGGCATTATGTTGGTATAGGAGGTACAGCTTTGAAATGGTTAATATCATTTTTAACAAATAGGAGTTTTTCAGTTAAGATGGGCGAACGTTATTCGAGTACAGCACACCTACACTATGGAGTTCCGCAGGGCTCTATTTTAGCTCCATTATTATTTTCTTTATATATGCTTCCTCTTGGGACCATTTTTAAAAAACACGGGCTGTCATTTCACTGCTACGCAGACGACACACAGGTTTATCTGCCCGTGAAACGAGATTTTTTAAGCCTAACGTCTCTTACAGCATGCCTAGAGGAGGTAAAGGCATGGCTTTCTTTAAATTTTTTAATTTTTAACGAAAAGAAAACCGAAATCATTATGTTCAGCCCATCTGAGCAATCAAAACCTGTAAACTTAAATCTGGGTGAGATGTCCGTGTATTTAAAACCCTGGGTGAAAGATTTGGGTTTTGTTTTAGACGACAATCTAAAATTTGATCGTCAAATAAACTCTGTGGTAAAATCGTGTTTCTATCAGCTACGTCTGCTCGTTAAAGCAAAACCGTTTCTCTCATTCAAAGATCTTGAAAAATTAATTCATGTATTTATTTCGACGAGATTGGACTATTGTAACTCATTATATCTGGGAATTTGTCAGCAAACACTATCTCGTTTACAATTTGTCCAAAATGCTACGGCCCGTTTTCTGTGCGAAAAAAAAAAGAGAGAGCATATTACACCAATTCTAAAATCATTGCACTGGTTACCGGTGTGTTACAGAGTATAATTTAAAGTATTACTTTTAGTTTATAAATCTTTGAATGGATTAGCACCAACGTATCTAGTGGAATTATTAATAGAACAAAAGCCTGCAAGGTCTCTGCGCTCTTCAAATCTGGCCTTACTGTCTACCCAAAATCGCGGCTGAAGCGCAGAGGAGATCGAGCGTTTTGCATCGCTGCACCTAAACTTTGGAATGCTCTCCCAATTAGCTTAAGACAGGGTCTATCTCTTACTATTTTTAAATCCAAACTTAAAACATTTTTATGTTCAAAAGCTTTTAATTAAAAACTGTGTATTTGTATGTGCCTACATGTTTCTTAAATTTAAAGTTCCTTATTGATTAGTGATTCTATGTGGAAAGCACATTGGTCAACAGCTGTTGTTTTTAATAGTGCTATACAAATAAATTGTCATTGTCATTGGACACTAGCATGATGGTAATCCTATGGTAAACCAACAAAAAAGTACTATGATTTCTTATAAAATATCATGGATTCTTTGACATTCTTTGAAATATCTTGGAATACCATATGCATACAATGAAATTATATCCAATCATCATAAACTGTACTACCACTGTATATATCAAATGTATATGTTTATGCACCATCACTTTACTATTGATTAAAATATGTTTATATTTATAATCAACATTTCTCTCGACTCTGTTCGTTATCTTGAATCAAAATGTTCCCTGGGGTAGTTGCAAAGCATTCAATGCTAACTTAAATTTAGCCCAAATCAAGGTATTGTATTATTTGGATGTCTGCTAACATCTTTGACATCAGATGCCCAGAAATGTTGTTAAGGTAGATAGCTTATGTCTTTATGGCATCAGAAGCCCAGTGTGAACTGCTCTTGGCCATAAGTTAAATATAGTTTGGCTCTGTGGGCTGTGAACTACAGCATCAGTTTAAATAAGATCCAGCTCCATTGACTCTTCCACGGTGTTTGACCTCCAGGAACCCAGGGCTCTTGCGCTCTCACCTGGAAGGCAGTTTGGCTGTTGTAGTTCTTAATCTCCTTATTCGCCCCTCTGAACAGCAACACTCTTGTGCAGCTATCCTGGAGAGAGACAAACAGAGAGATCACAAGCGTCATGATAATTTGTCGGTAGTAAAATGCGCACATGGCGTGTCCATGAAAATTTGCCCTAGAAAGTTTTGGAACGGAATGAGTGTGTTTGTGTGCGCGTGTTGCTTTGACAACAACAGAAATGACAAAACTGATGTTCCACTGGGACCAATTAGCTCACCAGCTCATCTGTATCAGAGTAAAAAAAAAGAGAGAGAGAGAGAGAGAGAGAGAGAGAGAGAGAGAGAGAGAGAGAGACGAGCACAGAGCTGCTCTAATGGCAGTGTTTCTCAATCGGCATCTGAGACAGAGTCTTTAGAAGGTCAGCATAACATCTAGCTATCATCTCTCTCTCTAACTCTCTCTCTCTCTCTCTCTCTCTCTCTCTCTCTCTAGACAGATTTGACAGTCCACACACACATTTAGGAGCTGTATCACACAGACATGACTCAGCTGGGACTAGTGTCCTAGTTTCCTAACAGTGGTGAGTAAACATTAGTGTCTCTTGGCCCACTAACACACCTTCAGTGGAAACTGTGTGCTGACGTTTAATTACACATGTAGTGCACTTCTTGTACGTCTCTCTCAGACACACACATCTTAAAAGCATTTCCGGTAAAGACAGACAGATAATTGGTTAAATAACCAACAATTGTTTACAGATATACACTACAGTTCAAACGTTTGGGGACAGTAGGTTATTTTTTTTTGCTTGCTTGTTTTCTAATACTTTTATTCAGTGAGGATGCATTATATTCATCATGCATTCTATAAATGCTGAACTTTCCATACATAAAAGAATAATGAAACAATTTATCATGGTTTCCCCCCAAAAATATTGAGAAGCACAACTGTCTTCAACACTGATAATAATAATGAAAGAAAATTGTTTCTTGAGCACCACATAAGCATATTCAAATGATTTCTGAAGGATCATGTGACACTGAAGACTGGAGTAATGATGCTGAAAATTCAGCTTTGCCATCACAGGAATAAATGAGATTTTAACATATGTTTAAATAAAAAAATAGTTTTTTTTGTTTGTTGAAATTGTAATAACATTTCACAATATCACTGTTTTTACTGTATTTTTGGTCAAATAAAGGCAGCCTTGGTGAGCATAACCAATGTTCAAAAACATTAAAACATCTTACCGACTCAAAACTTTTTAACAGTATAGTGTATATATAGCATGTTTTATATTTATAGTATTGCTTATCCTCAATTTAGGGTGAGACATTGCAGCAACATCTCTTCTCTGATGATGTGTTTACTGGCATGAGGGCGGGGCAATCTGTCACTCACATGAGAGCACAGCAATAGCAAACCACAACAATTCAACCATTCAATCAAGTGGTCTCAACACATTTCAGTCTCATCAAATGAGTGAAGAAACAAACCGCATGCAAGGACAAGTTAATTATTTTGCAATGTGGGATACATGATCTGGTTCCATGCATTATATACAGTACATACTGCAAACATAACAGTATGTTAGTAGCATGATATTATGCTATTTGGAACAGCCTGTCATTCAAGAGACAGAGTGGAGCGCTGTATGTGTTTAATGCTACAGCTCTGTGCAAAAATCAATATGTAATTTCGACTGCAGAGTGAATTAACAGAACGATGATTGAGCTTCCACATCACAAAGATGTTTTTCCCTCTTTCTTTCTGTCTTTTGCTCTCTATCTCTGATACGCTCATCTGCACTATTGATCCATTTAAAGGACACAAACTTTTAGAACTGAAAAATAATACGCTATTTACACTAATGCAAGACAATAACTCAAAAGCCATAAGAGCTGCAGCAGTCTGGAGAAACAGCAGTATGAATGAACTCGACTGGATGTGGTCTTTTATGCCAACGGACTGACTGTCTGTGTTGCTGGACAACAGAGCAACATGTGACCTCTAGTGGCGAAACTTCATAAGAACACAACTAAGAGACCATAATGGACATTGCTATTAGACTAAACTCAGGTACATCTGAAATTAGTTTCCACAATAATACACCAGCATACTGTTCATTAAAGTGATAAACCATTCAAATGAATGGTTGCGCAAACAAAAAAAAAATGGTGAATTTGTGAACATAATTCAGACAAAATGTAATAAGTTCTAATAATATACTTAGCAGCCACATAGCAACACCTTGGCAACCACTCACAACACCGTAGCATCATATTTTGTATTTGATCAAATATTAAAACATACAATTTCCAATCCTTTTGAATTACAGTTTTAACACATTCAAACTTCTAAACTTAATCTAATGCATATTTGTCAGTCATACATAAATAAAATGAGTAAGAAACATAAGATTTCTGTAAAAGTACTAAATAACTGAATGCGGTTTAAATGCACAATAACAAGGTTTATATATTTATCAGTTATGCATGATGATAAACTGAATATTGCTTGTTCCACAGCTAGCCATATTTTAAACATATTCACAATTGTAACTGAACAAATTTTAATTATTAATTAAATAAGACCAAATTTTAGAATTTGATGCAAATAATTAATGATAAACTATGCTCTGATTTTTTTTTACACATTTATGAATGACTGACAACTGCATCACATTAAGTTTATTAGTTTGCTTAAACCATGTAAACCATGAATGACATTCAAACAAATACATTTTTGATTTAGGCCTAAATACTTTAGTAATCACTATTATAACCGAACTTTAACCCTGCCACTTTTTTTTTACATGATTAATGCAATATTTGAGACCATGATGCAAGTTCTGTAAGTTCTTCAGCTTCTATATTCTGCACGAAGACATTTGGTCCCCGAGAGCAAAACCTGACTTCCCAGACACAGCCATCTTATTATCTGTAGCTATGAATTTACCCTTCTTTTCCACATCAGGTGGTCATCTCTTTTTCTTTCACCTCCTCTTGCTCTCCTCATCGTTTTGGCACTATTTCACACTCTCTCGGTCTCTTCTATCATCGGCCTCGTAGATTTTCCCTCATCTATCCAGTAATGCCTCTCTCCTCAGGCTGATACATCCTCTCTCAGAGTCTCTTTCAGGGAATCGATCCACTCTAACATCTCCTCTGAGCCTGAGCTAAACATCCACAGAGAGTCCTTAAAACTGGCGATCACCGCTGAGCAATCCTACAGACCACACTCGCACAAACAGACACGTTTACCTATTATCTGACAGATTTAGCAAACTCCTGAGGGCATTTTTTAAGAATTGTCCTTAAAGTACGGCAACAAACTTAAAACTACATATATTTGTCTTTCTCCATTGTAATTTTACAACTATACTGTTTATATTATGCTGTATACTAGCTTTAACCCTAAATTACAAAAATGTGGACATTATTTAGTGACTTTACAAGCCATTTTTTCTTGGGTGAATGTTTTTGACATATTTACAGTAGCTCACTTCTTGTACTTAAATTAGACTAATTCTATATATTACTATAAGATACACAGTGAATAAACTTAGGTAATTGACTGATTTAAAAAAAAAATATATTACTATATATTAAACAGTATATAAACATACTATATAACCATAAAATACAACTTTTGGACATTATTTAATCTCTTCAAGAGTAATTTGTCTATTAGAGAATGTCTCTAAAATGATTTTTTTTATAGACTCAACTAACTTCTGAGGACATTTGCGAAACTACATGCATGACAATGTCTAATTGACTTCTCTGGCTCTTAAATTAAGCCAATTATAATTATAAAACTTTAATTTCTACTGTTTATATTATAAATATATACTAGCCATGGCCCTAAAATACTTTTGGACATTAGTTAGTCTCTTTATGATCAATTTTTCATTCTGAGAACATCCATAAAAGGAGTTTTTGACAGATTTGCCTTACTTCTGAGGACTTATCTTGCCTTTAAATTAGGCTTATTCCATATATAACTATATAACATACAATAAACTATAAAAAAAGGACTTGACATAAAACACAGCTTTTGGATTTTTAAAGCATTTTAGCCTCTTTTTAAATTTTTGACATTTCTAACTTCTAAAGATATCTTACTGTACAGCAAATTTGTCCACAAATTTGCCTAGAAATATGAAAGGAGCCTTCCAACTTACTAAATAAACTAAGAAAAAATTATATGGTCTATATAATATAGAGCATATTATACAACTTTTGGACATTATTCTGCATTGTTTAATCTCATCAAAAGTAATTTGTCCTTTACAGAACGTCTATAAAAGAACCTTTTAGCAGCCTTTATCCAGATGCCCACGTGGTTAAATGACCGACAGCTAACATCTGAGGGCATTTTCCAGCAAATGAATCCTTGAAGTACGGCACATACACAACCCCCCAAAGTCCTTTGCTATATTTATTTCATGTCACTTTTCCTTGCTGTCTCAGCAGCTCTGTTTTCTGTTGAAGTGCGTCTGTCACACGGCTCTAACACATCTGTGCTGTCAGAGATGTGAGATGCCTGGTGCGGTGCATGTGAGTTTTTGTTTGTGACACTTGAGATAAAAACCGAACCAATCCTGAAAAAATTAAGTTACACAATATCATTAGACATCAACAGTAGAACTATGATCTTTATATAATACTGTACTATTTTTGTTTTAGAAGTATAGAGGTCATTGTGTGGTGTCCTCTTTTCTTCATGTTTGTGTTGTTTTGATATTATTGATCTGTTTGTAACTGACTTCTTCCAGACTGGATGTTACATTAGTGCAGGTCAGCTGTAGTTTAATCTCATTATAATGAGCTGAATGAAGATAAACAGAAACCACTGCTGTAAGATTAGTAAATCACACACACACACACACACACACAAACACACAAACGCACAGTCTTGCACACACACACTTGGTTTTCTATCTTTGTGTGGACTCTTCATAGACGTAATGGTTTTTATACTGTACAAACTGTATTTTCTGTCCCCTTACACTCACCCTACCCCTAAACCTACCCATCACAGAAAACTTTTTTACATTTAAAAAAAAAAAAATCATTCTGTATGATTTATAAGCTTGTTTCCTCGGGAGAACCTCAATTTAGGTCCCCACAGTGGCATGTCCCCATGAGCCTGTGTGAATTCAGGTTGAAGTCCCCACCGGGATAGAAAAACACACACAAACATTTACACGCACATACGCGAAACCACACTGACACTCACAAAAATATAATTTAGATACAATTTGTCATGTACCTACTAGCAGCAAATCCGCATATTAGAATGATTTCAGAAGGATCACATGACACTGAAGACCGAAGACACTGAAGAGTAATGATGCTAAAAATTCAGCTTTACCATCACAAGGATAAATTATACTTTAAAGGAACACGCCACCGTTTTTTGAAATAGGGGTTATTCAACGTCTCCCCTACATTTAGATAGATGGACCAACCTAATTATTACTTCTTGTGGCCAGCGTGGGACTATATTGGGGTGAAGTACAGGCGAAGCACTGCTACTTGGGCGAAGAGATATCAATATCTGCCTAGGAAATCGCCTAGTCTTAATCTGCATTGCTATTTGTACTCGTTGTGAATAGGCAGGCCACAAGAAGTAATTAGTTTTTTTTTTTTTATCACTTTTACTCACGACATGCTATCCGACAACAAAGGATTCCAGTCACTATGCTAAGCTAAGCTAAGCTAGCGGTGGCGCTGCCAAACAAACACAATGCATGCACTGAGACAAAAATGTGTTTGGCCACCTATCTAAATGTAGGGGAGACGTTGAATAACCCCTATTTCAAAAAACAGTGGTGTGTTCCTTTAAGAAATATTCAAATAGAAAACTTATTTTCAATTGTAATAAAATTTTACAATATTACTGTTTTTACTGTATTTTTGATTAAATAAATGCAGCCTTGGTGAGCATAACCAATGTTCAAAAACATTAAAACATCTTACCAACCCCAAACTTTTAAACAGTAGTGTATATATAGCATGTTTTATATTTATCGCATTGCATATCAATTTAGGGAGAAAAAAACACTCAAAATAGCAAAAGTTTAGCCTATCAGTATAACTAATATATATCTGCTAGTCTCTATATTATCGCATCAGACATTTGAGATGTACAGACATCTGTACAGACACAACGAGAGAGAGAGAGAGAGAGAGAGAGAGAGAGAGAGAGAGAGAGAGAGAGAGAGAGAGAGAGAGAGAGAGAGAGAGAGGTGGATAGATAAAGAACACAGCACATGTGAGTTCTGGCGTTTCAGGCGTTTCTAAAGGACTCTCTTTGTGTTTGTGTGGGTGGATGTGTGTTGTGTGAGCGTCCATTAATACTTAATAAGAGCTGAATTAAAATGCATGAGCCCACCACACACACACATACACACCTGAGAATTAGATCACTCTTTGCATTTCTCTGTGACTGCATTAAAAATCTGTGACCTTGCTGTTTTATGCTCATTAACTGATACTGACAACACATTATACATAATAAAACCTGCTAAAGCCACGTATGCGTACAAACGTCTACATGCTCATGTTTTACCTGGTTGAAAAGGGTGCAGATATTTCAGGTAGAATGATTTAGTGTGTCCTTGTGGGTACAGAAATCTGAGCCTGAAGAATGTTTGTGTGTGTGTGTGTGTGTGTGTGTGTGTGTGTGTGTGATGACCGGTTGCTAAGGGAATGCGTACAGTATGATTGAATGAGTTACCTGGTTGTAGAGAGCACACACGTGCAGGGCAGTGTTTCCAGAAGCGTTCTGAGCGCTCATGTCCGCTCCATAGAACAGCAGGTGTTCAAGATGCTGCACATGTCCGTGACGGCAGGCCTGGCAAAACATACACATAAAAAACTTTGTATTGAGTGCTCATTTCCGTTTTGTTTCAATTTGTAGCCTGCACAGAACTAAAATCATATAAAACGAATAGCTGCTGCCTCTCTCTTTCACGCGCACACACACTCTCACATCCTGATGTTCTCGGTTTATGAAATGAGAAAGAGCAGAACTGTTTGCCTTCGTTTGGTGTTATCAATGTCACTTTTCTTTCCACCATAATTCAAAACGTGTCCTCTCTGCATACTAATGGAGTGTGGGATGTAGAAAAACTGCTTAAAAGCTGTCAAAGAGCGGAAAAGAGAGATAGAGCAGGGCAGGATTAGTGACTGGACATGCAAGAGACTCCCAGGGGCCCCCAGCTGTGAGATCCAGCGAGTACCAGCACAGGGGCCAATTAACATTCACTGCTGCTCATCTTTGGCTACTGGAGTAGGGTCTTTGGCCGTCTCCTGGGGTTTGAAAACATTTATACGGCACTGTATGGTGACCTTCTGGACATAGTGTCCAGATGCCCATATGGCTAATCCATCGCTGCTAAGCAAGAAATCAAGGTAGCTGGACATTCAAAAAAAAAAAAAAAAAATCTAATTTAGATTTACGTTTAAGAGATTTTTAAGTCCTGAATAAATGAAAATTAATACCGTACTCGCATAAAGTAGCACAGCATTGCTTTGTTTATGGGGGTTACAGGAGTAACTGCATTTCTGTTGTTCCAAAAGCGCCATCTACTATCAGAGAGTGAATGTGCATTTTCATTCAGCGCATCTCCTCCACTCGTCCCGTCATGCTTCTCATCCATGTAGCAGTTGTTTTTATCTGAGTGCTCATGCCTCTTTGTCGCAGCAAGCGCGCAGTGTTGTAATTGTAACCGGTTGATGGAAAAGTATTCTAAAAATGAATTCTAAAATCGAAAAAATTGGGAATTTGCCTTCATTCACTGAGTAAATTGGACTTGGCTAAATTGATGTCATTAGTTGTTGCACTTCCCCTTTTTGCTCGAATTTGCACACTCTCATCTCCCAAGCGACTTACCCTGCCAGACTCATCTCTGGTGTAGCGCGCACTAATGGCCTTAAAATCAGGAGATTCAAATTTCAATCTTTTAAGAATTTTAAATGCCCTGCGGTAACCCTGGAAATATGTTGCTGGACAGTGCATCAATGCAGACAGAAACCAAGTGATTAAAAAAAAGGTCCCATCGCACATGAAAGAGACAACTTAGCACAATTTAAATTTTTACTCAATTGTTTTATTTTTACTCAATTACTCATTTTAGGCTATTATTAATAATAATAATATGCTATAGAATAAAACTGCCATATACTGTATATTGAACAATCACATCTGACCTCATATTACACTTAAATTTCATAGAATTTATACTGTACTGTAGTTGTACTATAAATGTTTTACAGCTGTAACTTAAATGTTTACTGGATCCATTAAGGATGATCTTATAATCAGGGGCCCACTCTGTGATATTAATGTTGCCTACTAGAGGGAGCCACAGTATAAGGAATATTTTAAGGCCAATCCTTTTCTATCTGTTTTCATTAATTTGAATGGAAATAAATGCATTTATTATCTTTAATTTAAATGCAAATTTTCTTCACATTCATTTGAAATTGTCCTGTGACAAATCCTATGACGTGATTCAAGAGAAAAAGCTAAAATGACGACACTGAAGACAGAAAAAGCCATTTCCACAATTAAAAACGATGTGCACATTTCATGCCCATTAAATTATATTGCATTAGGGACATTTCCACAATTAACCAAGAAAAATAAACCAAATCTATGCTAGACAAGCGTGAGTTTTCACAATTCCTTATGACAATGAATAATTTTCTAACTAGCGAGATCCTGAGTAATTGGAGACAGAACATTTTTCGTACTCCACGCAGATCATAAACAGTTGAAATCGGTTGAGAAGTGTAAATCTTATTGTGCTTTTTTGTCCAGAAAAGCTGCAGCTCGTATTTGTTTATAGAGCGGTCTTGCCCGGATCAATATGGCAGACTCGTTGACGTATCGCAGCAACGGTCCAAAGCGGCCAATGAAGCCTCTATGTATTTTATATGTCTATGGTGTAGCCTACTAGGTTTCTGAACAGAGCTAATGTTAGCTTTAGCTCCACAGTATGTTTGTATAGAGGGTTTGCTACAGTAAAATTGACAACGCACAATGGCAGAAAGAGACAGGAATGAAAGTGTTTGGATTCACATTTAGCCATTCATTCAGTGATGTAGAATATACACGTCCATTTAAAGAGACACACACACACACACTGATAGATTTGACTGAAATAAACTATAGTGGTGTGTGAAGAGCAGCTTCATCGAGACACACATACACACTTGGCATTTGCATGGGTTGCCATAGGTTCTCTTTGAAAATGACAATTGTAGGTCAGACAGATGGATGAGAACATTAGAAAGAAGGGAGTGGTGGAAAAATAAATATTACGATAAGAAAAGTGCCTACCTCCCCACACACACAAATCAGGCCTGTCAACTATTGCTCTCTTTCTGCACACTTAAGGCAAGACTCCTGAGGGCAGTGTGTGTTTGTGAGGTGTAGCTAACATAGTTTAACAGCATGTCCGTCACATTTTAAGGCCTGATCTAATTTGAGGAATGAGCCTCGGGTTTAACACTGTAAACTCACAGCGGCAGCAACACTACAGCTGAGTGTGTATTTATATATATATATATATATATATATATATATATATATATATATATATATATATATGTATATGTATATATATATATACACCCACACACACACACACACACAGTCCTATCTGACCCAGCAGCTCTGTCCACCCTCAGGGCATCTATGCCTCCATTCATTCATTCACCCATCCATCCTTTTCCAGACATGATGCTCTCAGCTGCAGCTGCAAAATTATTGTTTTTCATAAACAGAGAAGAGACCGCAAGCTCTAATCTTTCCTCTCTAAACAGGGCTAAAAGACATTTTAGATTTGCATATCCTGAAAGAAATATCATTTCTTGCAAAGCAAAACAACAAAAACAACAGAAAAGCCAGAGAAATGGAAGACATGGGACAAGACAGAAAGCGGACACTCATTGCACTGGCAGTTAAATTTGGAAGCTTTATTGCTAAATTCATTAATAGGGGCCTACTACTGTTGATATAATACTACTACTAATAATAATTGATATATTAGGGCTGTATAACTTTTTTTATACTAATATCATTAAAGGTCCCATGACATGAAATTTTCACTTTCTGAGGGTTTTTAACATTAATATGAGTTCCCCTAGCCTGTATATGGTCCCCCAGAAATTTGGCTAGAAATTTCAATCGGTGTAAACCGAGCTTTGGCTGTCTTTCTCTGCCTTTGAGAAAATGAAAGCTCAGACGGGTTGATCTTGAATCTCCTTCCGTATGACGTCATACGGAGGAAAGGTAACCTCCCCTTTCTCTGCTTTGCCCACCCAGAGAATTTGGCTCGCCCATGAGAAAATGAGCTAGGAAGTACTCGCGCGATTTAAGTTTTTCCTCGAGAGATATCATGGCTTGCAAACGAGCGAAGCATGGCAGTTGATCAGTGTTCGGATGTACAAATGAACACAAAAGTATTTTTTAGTTCCTTCATCCGAGCCTCTGAAGAAACAATAGGTTCATTTTATTTTCTCTGGAAATGCGCCAACACAACTTCCCAAAGTTTTGTATGGCCCAAACATTTCACCGACGACTGTTTCCTCAACTTGGGCCAATACAGAGCTGGCCTCGATGAACGTCTGAAAAAAATCATCGAGCTACCATGCAACAATTTCTGATGTGTAGCCTAATTGTTCAAGTTCAGACAGGGAATCTTTCTCTCAAAATCGTTCAATACTGTTTATGCATCAGTAAGTCAAGCCAGTGACTAAATTATCAACTTCACATCATTTCTTTTATTAGGATGAAAATAATCGTATTTAAATTGTGAACAAATTATACAGAAAGCGATCAAAGAACAATCTTTCCACACAGCACAAGTTTATCTGGACAACTCGTTATGAAATCAATGACGCACGTTACACTGCACAACGAAGCTCTTACTGTATGTACATCATCGTGTTTGCATTGGTGAAAGCATTAGAGAGCGTGCAGAAACTGCGTTGCAATGATAAGATCTTCATTCTCGCGATCAACAGACTGTCATCTGCTGCAATGCTCATCACGGCAACATTTTATGTGATGGGAATAGATCTAAATACTTTAAAAACTTCTCACGATTCGTTAATCTCGATAGCTGTAATAGTAAAAACGTATAATAGCTGTAGTAAAAGTATTCGAGAGAGTTTTGCAAGCATGTCAGCCAATCACAGCAGTGGCCGGTTACACTGAATCCCACAGCAGATATTACTATTATAATAACTATTATTATTATTAACACTAAAACCAATATATATAGACTTTGGAATGGGTTGGGAATACAGTTCTAACAATGCCCAAATATTCATCAATTCAAATTCAAATTTAAAGAAATGGTGTTGACAAAATATGAGGCTGAGTGAGGGATCTGGGTGCTCTTGTGTTTGTGATTGGTAATTGTAAAATAAAACGGAAGTATTTAGGATTATAAACGGTTCCTATTTATTTATCTTGAGATTGTAAATGGTGACACAATTACAATAGAGTGGGATATGTACAGCTGAGTAAATAATGATAATGATTATTATTAATTATTATTGATATTACTGTTATTGTAAAACAATGTTTAAACAATATGCTAGGATATGGTTATACTTTATATTTGATGTGATTATTATAGATATCGGGACATATTTGAATGTTTACGATAATGAGGATTATCATATAGCATTAGTTATTATTGAGACAGCATAATGTAATTGTAAGAAACTATAAATACCAAATAAATACTATTAAAATTTTTTTTTAAATTATTATTTATGTGACTGTTAATGGCAGCGGATGTATGGGGTAATATATGGGAAGGAATTGGGGGTGGGAGCAAATAAGTTATACACTTCTTTCCACTCCCTTTCGAGCAACTATTATTATTTATATCTATGTATATGGAAGATAAGCTGTGCTATGTTATTTTTATTTTTATTTGTGTGTATGTGTGTTAATATATATGTATATGTATATATTATTTTATTTTATTTTGCTCGAAATAAACATTAATCAATCAATCAATCAATATATATTTATATGCTTGAAGTTAGTATAAGTAAAGTGGTACAGTTCTAATAAAGTCACTAACTGGTGAGCAAATCAGTCTTATTTACTTGCCAAAGTCAATTTTCATTCACGTTTGGCACTTGGCAAGTATTAATTTTAGATCCTGTGTGGAGGTTAAAACAAGTATGGATATACGGCCCTTGCTGATATTCTCTCTCTCACCCCTTTCAAGCTTCGGAAAAGGTCAGATGTCATGAATGCAAATGTCATGCACCAGGGGCTGCTAACTGAGAGAAATAGTTTAGAAGTGAGTGTGCGCGCCTGGCCAGCCTCCAGAACATGGATAGAGATGGAGAAAAAGCCTCTGGAACACTATCTCCTACTGTATAACCCTGCAGTAATTCACAGGGTCAGCTGGGGTAGGGTGACCTGTGTGTGTGCTCTATTTATTGTAGTATTTTTTTCCTCTTGAAGTCCATTTGAAATATCCGTCAACAGTATTTGCACCAAAAACAGCCGTAATTTAGTTTTTCATTTTCCATCTTTTCTCTGACCCTGAGAAGACACAGAATGCTTTTATGACTTCTCTATGTAAATGGCCACATTCACACAGCAGCAGAATACGGTTGTCAGTCGTGTATTACAGTTACGTTCACACACAGTTTTTTTACGGGAGTGAAATCACTGTCCAGCACATCTTGCGCTGCACAAATGCGTGTCTACCATATGTTTTCATGTCTGGTTTCGGTCACTTACCATGACGGAGATATGAGGGTTTTAGATCCAGTTACTATCCGCTCTCGACCCAGATATAAACGGTGTTGTCGGTTAATTTATTTGATGGATGAACTTGTGGCTAGATTGGACATTTTAGCTTTATGGATGTAGCCATCTTTGATATTACTTTTGTCACTGTCACTATGGTTAATGGTAAGACAATACGGGCTTGACTCCCATTGCATGGTCATACAGACAGTATTCGAGACGCTACTCTAAGTTGCTGTTAGGACAGAACATTTCGAGACTCACACCTCTAAGATGTGGCTGTCAGTCTAAAAAATGTACAGCGTGTGAACGTAGCCTCTGTTATTCATCAACACAAACAAGCAGCTGAATACTGAACATGCATTTACACGATCGTTCAAAAGTTTGGGCTCAGTAAGATTTTTTTCTTTTTTTCTGAAAGAAGTCTCTTATGCTCACCAAAACTGCATTTATTTGATAAAAAATTCAGTAAAAAGGATAATATTGTGAAATATTATTACAATTTCTATTTTAATATCCTAATTTTCTGTCTGCCTTCCTAGCTGCCTAGTGTTACACTGATTTGGTCCTCAAGAAAGTTTAAAACAGTTTAATATTTATGCTTAATATTTGTGTGTAAATACGGGCGATGGACCCGGATCGTGACCGAATGGCTTCCACTCAACATTAAAAGACCACTCGGCCGCCCCGCAACCCGATGGCGGGACTCGCTCAGAAAAGACATCGGCAGAGACTGGATGGGTCTGGCCAGGGACAGTGAAGGGTTGGGGTCAGAATCCCTTGCCTCTTCAATTTAACTATATGTATATCCTTTTTATGATTACATTATTAACAGAAAAGCCTGGCGAAGTTGTTGTGGCCTGATTGATTGATTGATTTGTGTGATTTGATTTGATTTGTGATTGATTGATTGATTTTTTTTCGGTTCAAGTTCAAAAGAGCAGCATTTATTTAAAATAGAAATATTTTGTCACAGTACATTAAAATAATCTTTACTGTCTCTTTCGATCAATTTGATGCATTCTTGTTGAATAAAAGTTTTAATTTCTTTCCAAATAAATAAATCTAACTGTCCCCAAACATTTGAACAATAGTGTACATGTAAATGTGGATGATGAATGTAGTTGTGATGTCAATTCCATGACGATTTCTGAATGACACATTTTTGCAGCTTAGACATTAACTTTGAAAGGAGTTTTGAATTATAAACGGTACAAGAAATGTGTTACCTGGTGAATCTCCTGCCAGCCGTTCTCATCCATGCAGCCCACCTGAGCGTGATCATGCAGCAGGAGCTCGCAGCAGTACGGGTCGCCCCCCACCATAGAGCTGTGATACAGAGGAGTCAGGCCACGACTGTCCTTGTAATCCGGAGAGGCTCCCAAGTCCAGCAGCGTCTGCACACACAAATGATGCTCATTTCTCTCATTTATGACTGACTTTCATTTCCCTGCCTTATCTCTCCAAAATCATGCCCTTAAAAGACAAGTCAGCAAACCCGATGTTGGCGAACATGATCACACAACATTGATAGACAGAAACTGCTTCAAAGTTTTGTCCCTGTCTAGCAACAGCCTAGCCTGACTTCGTCATACTCATAATCTAGTCAGAATGTGAGTCTGATACTGCTCCATAGGGCTTTGATTATGAGGCGTGTCTTAACCGAACCAGGAAAAAAAAAAACTCTGCACTCAATTGGATAGACTTACAACCAATCAGAGCAACTCAGTAAGTCAGCTACACAGTTGCATAACATAGTTTCAACAGAACTCAACTGCACGCACGCTGGAATAAGTAGTAAAATAATGAGTGTTGCTTCTTTTACTTGGTCCTCCATGAGTGCGAGTGTGCGACCAAAGGAGAAACCACAACGACCGCAGGGTTTTCATTGTGTCCCATCTTCTTAGCGACCATCGGAGCCAGCTGATAAAATAAACTTTTGCCGAGTCCCGTAGGAAAGACGGCAAACACATCTTTCCGATCGACAAATGCCTTGATTGCAGTTCTCTGTTCGTCTTTTAAAATGAATGCGCTGTCATCGATTTCTTTTACAACAGACGCGATAGCGAAATCTATACATCTCAATTCTCCAGCTGCAGTCACCTTTGAGAGTTCAGAAAAGCTGTTCAACCCAAGCTGTTCAACCAGTTCAATCCAAGTGCTCTTTGATAACGTGATGATTACGTAACTGCAGATCATCTGTCCATCATCGTATAAAGCCCGCCCTGGCAAGTTGATTGGCCCGACGATTTCTGAACCGATCATAATTACTCCTCAATGGATCGAGTCCAGACCGAACTTCCCGACCAAAAAATGTTGTGGGCGGGGTTCGGGCTGGCATCCAGGCTAGCAACAGCCCTCCACAGTCAAATTCTTTTTTTACTTTTTACAGCACCTCAGGCTGTCTCTGAGACAATTCCAGTGATATCTGTCAAGTATTAGGGCCATTTTCTGCATTCTATTCCATAAAAAATAAATAAATAAAATTCACATACAGCATATCTTTAAGTGCCTTGCTCAAGGGCAACCCCTTGTGGGGTTTCAACCTACAACCTTGCCAGTCGAGTAAGACTTTCGAATATCAGCAAAGTCTGGTGCACTTTGCCGCTTATCCTTGCAGATTTACTGCTAGCTCTTACCAGTTCTGTGATGCAGTATGCATTAGGGGTTCAGTGAACGGACTGCGGGCTATCTGAGGCTGAGACAGGACTGAACCACAGTCGCTCCTAACTGATGACTTGAAGCCAAGCCGATTTATTAGCTGTGACAAGTCATCCAAGGCTCGTTCAAATAGTTGCAAATAGTTTTTACATTTCATCAGAATTCCTGCACTTTCACGTAAGCACAAATCAAGGTTTATTTGACCTCATCTAGTTTCCTGATTTATATATATATATATATATATAATTAACGCTCTCTCTCAAAAGTAGTGAAATTCCTCTAATAATTCCTTGTTAAAATCCAGCTTACATGTTTGTCAGCACTTTTTCCACAGCGTAGAGAAAGCGGGTTGCCAGACTGCGAAGATTAAGTAAAACACCGGGCAACTCTGATTGGGCAATTTAACCTTTTGACATCTGGTGACCATAAACATGAAGGCTCATGGAGGCTTATTAAAAAACAGTCTGTAATATTTTGTCTCCTTTTTTTTTCTCGACAAAAATAAAGATTGTTTTTGGTAAAGTTTTTATTTTTTAAAGGACATTTTGGTCTCGTCTTGTTTCGTCAATTATATTGCATGTTGATATAGTCAGTTACTGTTTAATGACGTGGATGTCTTCCTGTCATCATCTTGTCTTAGTAATGAAAAAAAAGGTCGTCAACGAACATTTTTCATAATAGTTTTCATTAACGGAATTAAGATTACATTCAAACAGTAAAATGAATGAGCAACCATGTGGAAAAGGGGGAGGTTTAGCGTCAAGCATAACAGCATCTACATGTCTGACATGAAAAGAATGATGGTTGACAAACTGATTTAAACAGTCGGGATATGTGATAACGGCTAGTTGTTACAAGTTTTACTACAGTGAATTTATCTCAGGGTAAGTGCATTTAAGTCAATTTCTGCATTTCTAGACATAATGTATATGTTGTCAACAACACAACAACAAAAACTTATATATGTATATACTGTATATTATTTATTAAATTGTTAAATTAATTAAAACAATTATAAAGCACTAAACGATTCCAGAAACAGCTAAAATTAAGAATGTAACCAGCTAAATAAACCATTGTTTAGGCCAACAGATATTTATGTAATTATAACTGTCTGAAATTATAAAATGTGACAATAAAATGGGGTTATGAATTAGGTTTCTGAATACAACATATAAAAACTGCTGATGTGATTGAAACCTTACAGTTTGTGTAAGGTTTGTGTAAGGTCTGAGCTTCCAATAACTTCCTATTGTGACAACTATCCCTGGTTGCCTCTTAATGTTTTGATCAATGTCATTGACATTTAAAAACAACAATGATATGCCTCTTTCAGTTGAACTTCAGATGACACATCAGTTGTGTACTCCAGCAATAGATCTGCTCTGATCATCATAAAACACAGCAAGCTTTTATACAGCCTGGTGTCAATGAAAGCTTTTCATCTTTGTGGCACTCTATGACTCATGTCTGGACAGACACATACACCTCTGATCTCTCTTTCAAGTATGTATGAGAACCCTGTGTTCCCTCCCAGTCGGCAGGACGAGTGTGTGTGTGTGTTACTCACAATAAGTGCCGTGTGGTTCTTGGTGCGGACTGCTTTGTGAAGGGCAGTTATGCCGTCTCTGGTCCTGAAATCCAGGTGAGCTCCTCCATTCTTCAGAACCTTTATGAGCTCTGCACAGCCTTCCAGCTGCGACGCCATCGTCAACGGACATTCTGGAAACACAAGCAACTGTTGACTTTTTCGGTGCACTTGTGCTCCATTTTAAAGGAGTGGTTCAACAAAAAATGCTTTTTTTGTAACTTGACTCCTATGAAATACTAAAGGAGACATAGTGAAGAATGTTCATGCTGCTCTTTGACTGCCAGTTTTAAAATGGTCCTTTTTGGAGCTTAATGGCCCTTTTTTTTTGTTCCACAAAAGAAAATAACAGGTTTGGGCCAACCATCTTTCCCTTCCGGTCTTTTAGTTTCTTTCAAAGTTCAAGGATAGATGAACCGTGGTCAAATTGTTCAGCTTCTGTCTCCAGACAGCATTACACCGATTTTGAAATGCTGCACAACCTGGAGGTCAAGGCTGTTCTATCTGTAACAATACACGCATGTATACAAACACAAACTCTTCCATTTCTGTCCATCAACGTGGCCAGAGGTCAGTCCTAATCAGTTCCAAACAAACGCATGAATAAATCTGAATAAGTATGAGGGAATTTGCATAGAAGGTGATCTTATCTTCCCAGCATGCACTGGGAGAGGTCAAACTTGATTGCACCATAGTCATTCAAGTAGAACAATCTTTCTTTCTTACATTTCTTTCACTCTAATTGAAAACTGAAATTAGAATATTTAACTTCTCAGTGTTTAGGTTTTTAAATGAGACCATGATGAACACCAGCTGACATTTAATGCTTTAAATTTGGCAAATTATTGATTAAAAATGATTACTGAACACAAGTACAGTAATTCTTCAATTAAGGGAATATCTAACAACTTGAACTTAAAACATGTATCACATGTCTGGAATAAGATCCGATCAACCTTCAAGTAGATTTTGCAAAATGGATTGCATTTTTTATATGATGTGTGATGCTAATGACATTTTTTTTTTTTTTTTTTTTGATTTGGAGTAGTTTTAATAATGTTAATACAAGTTAGCTAGCAGTAAATTAACCTAAATTAATTCTTAATTAATTAAATTTGGGCAAAAACGCTAATAAAGCAACTTTCAGATTATCACATAAACAAATAAAATACATTACAACAACAACAATATTAATAAAGAATACATTTTTTATTACTATTTCCCGTTACTTCTTATTGTAATGAAAACCAAGAACAAAGTGCTATTATGCCTACCATGATAGTACTGAAAGCGATATTGGGTACAGTAATTGAACAAATATATAAAAAATAAAACGTACACATAAATATTAAATTAATTGAAACAAACTTTTTCATATTTTTTTTAAGAATATTACTAATAACTTGCAAGGGGACCAAAAAGATCATCTACCTGAAGAATTACTGAAATACAGTTGAAATGGATACCCACTATCCAGTTTAAATTCAGCTGTTGGCTGACCCAGAGATCGGGTCATGGCACCAATTTAATAGTACTGAGCAAAGTCAACATGCAGGATCAGGCGCATACACACGCACACAAGGTTTACTGGGACTCTCCATAGATGTAATGGTTTTTATACTGTACAAACTGTATATTTTATCCCCTTACACTAACCCTACCCCTAAACCTAGTCATCATGGAACACTTTTGGTATTTTCACCTTTAAAAAAAAAAACACCACCACACAGTTTTGTATGTTTTTCAAGCCATTTGGTTTACTAGGATACAGGAAGTGTTGTAATGTATATTGTAAAACCCATGTCATTATACACATTTGTGTCCTCATAAACCACATAAACAAGAACATACAAACGCACACACAAAACTGAGTAATTGGATGATGCTAATTAAACTGGACTTTTGAGTAAAGGTGGTGTCACTTACCTCCGGTCTCTGGGTCGTGGAAGTTTGGGTCAAGCCCTTTCTCCAGAAATTTTGACACTTTCTCAACGTTCCTTTGCTGAACATATTCCATAAACTTCTTCAAGTTAGCCTAAGGGAATGAGAGAAAACGAGAGGGAGAGAGAGATGTGAGGCAAGTTGAATAATGCAAAAGAAGGATAAAAGCAAAAACAGGCGAGTTTTCCCAAGCGGAAGAAACAGAGATGGAATAAAGCTCCACAGTCCTCTACAGAAAAGACTTAATTTTAGCTTTTTGGAGACATACAGTCTTAATAAATACATTATAAAATATGTTGATGCAACATTCTGACTCTGAATCCATTGTTTAATATCATATAACACACAATTTAAAAATGCACTCAACAACATTTCCAGTCTTCAAAAGAGAAAAATCAAACAGAAAATTAAATTGCTGGTTTCTTTCACACAAAAATCTCCCTATAAACTTCATAGTATGTTTTCATGACTTGTCATACAAACCATTATTATGTAAGAATGAAAACAACATGAGTGTAAACATTGTGTATTGGCTAAAAAGAGCCATTAGACAGATTTTCTAGCTAAGAGTTTAATACACTCAATCATATATCTGTGGCTGTATCAAACTAATAATTAAAACAAACATATAATAAAAAAAAAATATTTCAACTCATCCCTTATTTTATCAACAACAACAAAAAAAAAGGCAAAAGTCTTAGGCAAAAGACCAGAAGACTGTTTAATGGATTATTTAAATAACTTTACCTCTCAAATTACACACATTTTTGTATGGACAAAAATGGATTCCTCACCTAAAAATGAAAGCCTGTATGACTTTCCTCTGTGGAACACAACATAATTATTTGGACATTTTTCAAAATGTCAATGTTTTGAGTTCCACGGATGACCGTACACGACATGAATGTGTGCAAACAGAAAAATACTAACACAAAGTCATGTGAGAGAAAGCACGTCTCTGTGATTGGCTGATTACACACAATACAATAATAATACCTGCCTATTCAATAAAATAATACCTGTTCACATCTGTTCCACAGAGCCGGTCTGAAAGGGTCAAACTAGTGGAAATAGATGGACTAAATACAAAGTAAACAAATTTGGTCACAAATAAATATAAATGAACTTTTATAACTGATTAGTCATATTAGGCCTATTAATTATAAACGTCAAATAACGGTTAGTGGTAAAAACAAAAAACTTTTTTTCTCCTGATTTCAGAAGTCCAGCATGTGCTGCTGAGCGCAACAGTATGACAGTATGTAGCTCTATCTTACAATCTCTGGTCTTGCAGCCTGTTACATAAAACCCTTAGAAGATCGAGGCCGGCCAAACACACTCTCTCACACCTGTCCCCTGCCAAATGCAAGTAAAAGGCGTGGGTTTCTCACCATGTGTGGCGTTAGCTGATCTCCTGCGTCTTCATCTACTCTGATGTGCATCAAGTCATCACACCGCCCTGATTCCACCCCGGCACACTACCATCTGAGCATCTCGGTCTCTCACACACTCACACTCACACATGCTCTCCGCAGCTCCGCCTATCCATGCGGTGAATATTACAAACTCACTCTCTCTGTCCACTCACGCTCTCAGCCACTCAGGCTGTTGTTATGGAGATGGGATACAAAAGAATTTTTGGCTAAGAGAGAGATAGATAGAGAGAGAGAGTTGTGTGTTTGTGTGTGAGTCGAGCGTAAAACCTCTAGTGGTTATTTGATGCGGATAATCTCATTGGATGGTGGAAAACCAAACAGCTTTTCTACTATGAGAAGAACAAATCATAATATAATATATTACAGCTCTCGGTTTCTCTCTGTCTTTTTCTTTTTTTCCCCAACATACTGAATCACATTTCTACAGACTTTCAGCTAGAGTACAAATACTGCCTCTCTTGCATTGAAATCTGACTCAATTATGTTAGCTGGATGGCTCACATCTTAACAGTGGTTCAGCAATATTATGGATAATGAAAATTACAAGTCTGCAAATGTCGCATTATGGGTTTGTTTTTACTAGCAATAATGGCACATAAAACCCCAATAATCATGTGATGGTTATGGTGGGAATTGTGGCCTGATTGGAGAGCAACTGTACATGGTGCCTTTCATGCCAAACAGCTAGTGTGAAGGGGAAAATATCACTTTAAAATAACATTTTCTGTTTAAAGTTGCCATGAAAATATTACGCCTACATGATTATAAAATAGTCCAGAACAACTTTATAGCTGAAATAACACAGGGTTTTACCAGAGAAGCCGAAATTATTTTCAGTGGTAAAAGCTGTTGATTAATCTTAAAATGCAAATAGGAGTTACTTTTTCAAGTAACGCAAGTTACTTTGTTGTCTGACAGCTCTCTTGTCCTCATGTTGAGAGAAACGTTTAATAACACAAATATTCTTTATGTATTTAATCTCACTTTATTAACCAATGTATTGTTGCTGACATTCAATGATCCAATTCAACCATACCAATATGCAAAAATTATTATTATTTAGTATATTATTTATTATACAATACAGAATAACATCACATAACATCACAGCGGAACGGTTTATTTGAGCTGCGCCCTCTACTGTACAGGTTTGAATTTGCATTTTCTTCAGCCTGAGAATTATTCATTTGTGGGGTGGTGATGGCGCAGTGGATAAGACACAGACCTTTGGTGTGAGAGACCCGGGTTCGAATCCACTGTGAGACACCAATGTGTCCCTGAGCAAGACACTTAACCACTAGTTGCTCCAGAGGCGTGCGACCTCTGACCTTATAGCAATTGTAAGTCGCTTTGAATAAAAGCGTCAGCTAAATAAATAAATGTAAATGTAAATTTCACATTTGGTATAAAAGGAACTTTACATTTGCCAAAAATATAACTTAAAAAAAAAAAAAAAAAAAAAAAAACCAAGCAAGTCCAGCCAGGTGAGAAAAGGTAGGTAGTGAGAAAAGGTAGGCCTAATGTAACAACACATTACTTTCCATAAAAAGTCACTAAGTGTAAGTAGGGCTGGGTACCGAGTTCGGTACTTTTTAGGTACCGACTGAATTGCCTCGGTACTACCGAGTATCGAAACATGTCTTGTTTTTCGGTACCAAATTTCGGTACCTAAGTGGTTAATCTCGTCAACGTCAGTGAAACATGCATGCAGCATGATTGGCTGTGGAGGAAAAACACTAGTTTACGCGACCTCTGACCACTAGTTTACGCGGCTGCCCAGAGACTTGGCTTGTCGCATGTGAGGCTGTAGTGTGTGTGTGTGTGTGTGTGTGTGTTTGCCAGAAGCACGCGATGGGCGATGCAATATTTTTGACAAGATAATTGCTGCCAAGACCGGTAACACGGTAAATCTGATAAGGCAAAGCGGTGTGTCATATAAAGCACACCGAACGCGAATAGAGCGTCAAATAGGCGTCTATCGCGTCTAGTTAGACGCTTCAATCTTCCGCTCGAGTTCAAAACGCGTCGCCCAATTCGCATCATTCGCGACGCCCGGCGCGAATGATGCGTCTATCCCCGTCTTTGACTTTGTATCTAATCTACTAGCGCAAATAATTAAATCCGCGTTCGGTGTGAACAGTGAACACACCATTAGTAAACACTTGTTCATTAATAAACAATTAAAATATCTCCTTGCTGTTGTTTCCCGACACATCCATAATCATTAGGCTACTTTTGCCAGTGCTTTGCGGCAGCTTCATGTGTGCGGAGCGCGAGGCATATATCCCGCCCCCTAGTAGCCTATATTTAATTTAATTCACATTTATTTGTATAGCATTTTTCACAATACATATCGTTTCAAAGCAGCTTTACAGAAAATGAATGTGTCTAAATTACAATTTAGAGTGATCTGTTATCAGAGGTGACAGTGTAATGCATTTCTATTAATTTTCATTCAATTTCATTGTTAAACAATGCATTAAGTTAAGGAAGAAACAATGAGCTCATTGAAGTAAAGAATACATGTTGTTAAATGATTAGGAAACATAGAAAACTTCAGCATTGGTGCTTTTTTACATACTCAAAATATGAGTGTAAAAAAGTCAACAAACTGAACAAAAAAAAATAAAAATTAGGTAATGTTATATTGTTAAACAAAATTGGTATCGAAAAAAGTATCGTTCAGGAACCGGTATCGAAGTCAAGGTATCGGTATCGGAATCGGTATCGAACATTTTGTTACGATACCCAGTCCTAAGTGTAAGTAACACAGTATTATAACTAGTGCTGTCAAATCAATTCATCGTATATAACATAAAATATTTGTATTAATTTATAAAACGGTTAGTTTCAATCCTTGATTCTGATTGGTCAATTGCTGTGTTTCATTCACGATAAAACATGGCTATGACCGCTTCACCCAACGGTTCTATGTATCACTACATAACACCCCTAGCAACCACTCTTAGCAACTTAAACACATGTTTGATCTCATTGATATTGTTCATTAAAGCTAGAGTAGAGTATTGTGAGAGATTGAGTAAGCGTGTGTACCTGCATTTACAGTAGACATAGCATTTTCCATCAGGTCAGTCCTATATTCATAATAAAAAAATCCGTTTGAATGTCCGCTGGTGCCCTAGTCATTTGTCAGTTGCGTCTTCCTTCTCCATGATCACTAACAACGCCCTTCAGCCGTAACTTATTCACGATACAGCACAGCCTCTCGTACCTTATTGCTTACATATATGTATAGGGGTGTAACGATACATGTATTTGTATTGAACTGTTCGGTACGAGGCTTTCGGTTCGGTTTTCTGTACGTTACACATTTTTGAACCGAACGGTTGGGCCATTTTTCCTGCCGACCAAAATTTCGTTATTTCAAATGTAGGCGCGTCACGCGTGGCAAGCGCACTCATAATGTAAGAGACGCTGGCATGACCACACATTGCCCAACATCAAATGGCAAATGTAATGGAAGCGGAACGAACCACTCGTCTCGTTATTGTGTGGTTGACGGACCGTTTATCAGTTTGGACCAATGCAGCGCGAGCCGATCTTAATCATCAGCACTGTAACTACACAGCGAAATCCAGTAAAGAAAGCATTTGAATTCGCCACTGAAGTAATAACATCGCTGCGAGATCTAGTGAGAAACATTCACATTTCTCCGTTATTAACGGATCAAACAGCGCTGACGTGGAAACCAGGAGGAAACATTGTGCCATGAATGAACTATCCAGTTTCCACAGATCAGCAACATTCACCATGGATTTACTGTAGTAACACTACTAACTGTAACAATGGAAGTTTGGCAGGAATAGTAGGCTATGCTTTCAAGTAACATCAGGTCGGTTTTATTTTGACATACAATTGCTGCCCTCAAATGTTAATCTGAACTAAAATAAACCTTTGTTTATAACTACTCAGAGGTGGGCTGTCAGGGCCATCAGGGCCTTCTCTGCTGGCCCTGTCAAAATATAATATAATATAATATAATTAATATATAAAATATATATTTTTTAGTTTTTACGATTATATTTCCTGAAAGAATATGGTTATTTTGTTGAGGCTGAGCTGGATTCTCCATATGGTCATCTAAACGCATCACAGCTCAGGGTTCCCGCGGGGTCTTAAAAAGCTTTAAAAGCATTGAATTAAGGAATTTGGAAATAATACCTTAAAAAGTCTTTAAAAAGTCTTGAATTTTGATGTCTGGGTCTTAAAAATTGTGTTTTATGTCAGTGTTCATTTCATTGACTAAAATAATAACTTTTCTTCAACGACATTTTTCACTGACGAAAACGAGACACTACCTAAATAAAACCTAGTTTTGAATGACAAAAACTATGACGAAAATCTATTGACATTTTCGTCAACGAATAAAAACTAGATGAAAATGTAAGATAGTGTCGATCTGGGAAGCGATCCAGTCAGAACTGATGTCCTGCGTGTGTGGTAGATGCACACATTTGTACGGTAACGTGCTGATCTACCCCGCGGTCTCATAAAATGTTAAAAATGTAAACCAACCACGCACCAACCCGAAGCGTGGAGCCATGCACATATACACCTATACAGCGCTCGGGTACTGCACTGAGCTCTCTTTCGTGTCTGAATGGACAAATACACACAACATTATGTCTAAATGTCCGGTTTGGAGAGTAGTCATGTAAACTATGTCGGTTATGTCTTAAACAGTTGTATCGGGTGTGCATCAGTGCAATCGTATCCGCATGTCATTGGACATGAGCCGATGTCTTAAAGTGACAGTGGCAATAAACAATGCGGTCTGTGTCATTAATTTTGATCAAGCAACAAAAGAAAAAGAGAAAAGCATTTACTGTTTGTTAATTATATTTAATTCATACAAATAATTGTCTGCTTGAAAGAATAAAGAATTATGTATGTAAGTTGTTATAAAGAATGCATATATCATTCATTGAAAAGAAGACTGTGTTTTACTTTAGGAAAAGTGGTTTTATTTAATTTTAAGATATATTTTTTTAAGTCACAGTAGTTAAATCTGTATCTGTATTGCTTGTTGAAACTTAAAAATCATTCATATTAATAGGTTAATATGTTTTCTCCGGGAGTATATGGGTTTGGAAATTTTAGAGAAATTCTAAATTAACACATTACAATTTACCTAAACCCATTATATTTTAGTCAACTAAATCTACTGTAGATTTAGTTTACAGTAGATTTCGAAAATCTAAAAAAACTAAAATCTAAAATCACTAAAATCTTATTGTATTTCGTCAACTAAAACTAGACTAAAACTAAAACAATTCAGATGACTAAAATATGACTAAAATTAGTTTGTCATATTTTTAGTCAAAAGACTGAGACTAAAACTAAATCAAAATTTGCTGTCAAAATTAACACTGCTGTATGTAACTCCGTATTGTATTTTTCCTCAAAAGTTTCATTTGTCAACCACGATTATTATTATTATTTTCGATGTTTATTGTTCAGGGGTCTCTCAGTTCCCCATATTCCCAGCATAGAATAAGTAGCTAGCTAATGTTAAAACACAACTTAACATTGTTCGGCAAACTTTCTTGTGGCCTACTGAAATGTTTTTATTTTTCACACCTGCTTGGCTTATCATCTTTGACCCATTCCACATTTGAAAAATGAATGAACACAAGTTGAATGATTTTGTTTTTCTTTGCTGGTAGGGACGTGAAATAGGTATTAATTTTTTATATAAATGGTCTTAAAAAGGTCTTAAAAAGACTTGAATTTAACTTGAAGAAACCTGTAGGAACCCTGCAGCTCCGTGGACCAGCACTAGTAGTATAGCTAGCCTTCCCTTGAAGCTCGCGTTCCCATTTGATCTTAACTTTGACTGACGTGTATCATTAGCCAATCAAAATTTGATGCGCAGTGACAGAACTCCCCAGGGGGGCAGTTATGTGTATCGGCGCTAGCCCCCGCTGATGTCATCAGCCGTTTGAAAATTCGGCGGGTTGTGAGCAATGTCAGTAAATGTCAGCTTTATGCCCTCACATGCTTAATCGCGACCATTCCAGTGTCCACCGCATCAGTTAAGCGATCTTTCTCCGCTCTCAAGCGCATAACAATTTTTAAGGAATACAACTGGACAAACACGACTCTCTGCACTGGCATCTATTGCCATAGATAAAGGAGCTGCTCATTCATCCTAAGCAGGACGCACAACTGCATGAGGAGGTCATTGAACGTTTCATCAGAAAGGCCCTGACTGAAACCCCACGGTACGCTACTGTAACTACTACATTACATTTTCATTTTGTCCAAGGAGCTGTTTTGTTTTATAAGCTCCTAAGAAAAGTCAAGTATAGCTCCATCATTGCTCAAAGTTAAAAAATATCATCAGGGTTCCCACGGGTCCTTGAAATCCTTGAAAGTTTGTGAATCAGGAAAAAAATATTCAAGGCCCTGGAAAGTTTTTGAAAATAAACATACATAGATACAGGTCCTTGAAAGTGCTTGAATTTATTTTGTGAAAGAAGGTTTCTGGAAAAAAAATCCATATTATTACGGTCCGCTAATGTGTTATTTCACCAGCACTTCGTGGCCTATGCAAACTAGCTTGCTTGATTTACGTTAGTTCCGCTTATTTACGTGTTACGTTAAGTGTTTCCTGCGTGGGATACTTTGTGTTGTACGTTGCCTTGACGTTCACGCATCGACGAAACTACTATGATGGTACCTGAACGTTTATTGTTGGACACAACAAATATGTCCCCACATTAAGTCCTTAAATTTGAGGGTATTGGACCTGGAAAGTCCTTGAAAGGTCCTTGAATTTGAAGTTACCAAGGTGTGGGAACCCTGTATCATACTTTATGATGTTAGTTTTAATAAAAAATATAATTAAAAAAATTTAATCAAGGAAGTTTCTCTGGCATTTCTTTCTTTTTGCTGTATTGAAAACGTAGCGAATCGTACCGAACCGAACCGTGACACAAGTGTATCGTATCGAACCGAACCGTGAATTTTGTGAACCGTTACACCCCTAATATATATATATATATACAGTGTATATATATACTGTATATTTATATATATATATATATATATATATATATATATATATATATATGTTTGTGTGTGTGTGTACGTATACACACACACACACCATATATACAGTACAGTATATAATATAATATATATACACAAATATATTGTATAAACACAAACTCATGTTCGATGTGATTAATTGATTTTACAGCACATTATAATGCATTACTTTTAAAGTAAACTTCTACTGCTCTGAGAACGAGAGCCTGAAATAAACATACTGTACACACTTTACAGCAGCTCTGTTGCATCAACAAAGCAACTTCCGCCGTATGTAGAATAATAATGTCTAGCGTAACACAATGAAATGATGAAATACATCAGACTGGAATCTGTAATAACAACAGCCCTCGAGTAAAACGCAGAGAAACATTTTTACGAGCAACAAGAGGCAAAACTGTAAAATCAATGAACGTTTCAAGACTGCAAAATGAACCTATTGCTTAACATTCCAGGACAATTACAGCACAAACAAACATCAATGTGATTGAAACTGCAGTCGAAATGGGGAAGTGGGCATCATTTAACTCGCAAGTGCTTAAAAATCCCCATCATGCATCTTTTTCATTGCCTACATCTACTAGAAACAGAGGTCATTTGAAATAATTTTTGGAACAGGAATCTCTGAAAACAAGATGGTTCTGAATCAGTCGTGCCTAGGAGTGGATTTATAGGTTTTTAATTAAGCTTCAAATCGATTCACTATATGCAGAGTTGGGAGTAACTCATTACAAGTAATCAGATTACTTTTAAATTTACAACAAAATATCTGAATGACTTTTTCAAGTCTTAATTAATCGTGCCTAGGAGGATGGGACCTACAGGTGATTAGCAAGTTTCTTGGACAAAGCAAACAGACATTAAACTGTAAACACCAATTACAATAGCCTGCAACCCAAATGGATGGAATCAAAAAGCAACAATAATAAGACTGAGAACATAAATGCAAAGCTATTGTTCTGACCATTTTTATGCCCGTCTATGTGGATGCATATGTGCAGTTTTCTGAACTGGACTGAAGTGGTTCGGACACTGGCTCTTCTGGATTCTGGACTGGATGAAAGCTCAGAAATGATCTGCAGATGTGAGGATCACCGTCCAAGCTATGGCATCATTTCAAAATCGGGATCTCACCCATTCAGGCTTTACAATGCCAGGCCACATGCTGGCATTCAGAGAGTGTGCACCATCCCTCAGGCAGGAGCTGATGAACTGAGTTCAGATCTAAAGAGAATGCAGGGCTGTGAGTAATATGAGAGAGACTGGTGTTGACAACCACATGAGGGCTTTTCTATGACTGTTTCAGCCACTGCAAAGCAAGAGCAATATGATATTCATATAGACCTCTGTAGCCCCGCCCCTTTTCAACGCTGCGCTCGATGTGCTCTGTCTTCCGGTTTGTATTTCCACAGCATGAAGGTAAGATCTTAAGGATTTATGAATGAACCGGTCATTTTAATATCTTCCATCTACTGATATTTGTTATGACATCTACTTCAAATTTCACTGCTCATGATAACTTTTGTTAAGTCTACGATAAGTCAAACCACTTCATCAGCTAATTACTCGTTGACAGCGATGTCATAGTAATTTAAAGTATAATGGAAGTTCAAACACACACAAAACAATTCTAAAGATGGCTGCATGCTTGTTTCTCTGGCACATAAGGTCTATAAAATGTATAAGACAGAATTCAGCCAAAATATTACACCACAGTTCAAAAGTTTGGGGATCAGGTTTTTTTTTATGTTTTTGAAAAAAGGTCTCTTATGCTCAGCAAGGCTGCAATATTGTGATCAATTATTACAATTTGAATTACCTGAAAATTTTATTTATTCCTCTGATGGAATTCCTCTGGTTTTTCATCATCATTACTCCAGTCTTCAGTGAAATCATACTAATATGCTGATTTGGTGCTCAAGAACACTTTATTTAAAGCCTTTATGTATAATGCATTATATGGTCTTATAAATAATTGTAACCTTAGTTATAATACACTTGTGTTAAGCCTTTAGAAAGTATAATGCATTAAAACACATTACAAACAACCAGTATCAGATGTAACAAGGAATCTGCAATTATTATAATGAATTTTAACTTTGGTTACAGGTATTTATGAAAGGCATTATAACATACATTATGAATACCTTTATAATGCATTATACATAAAGACTTTAAGTAAAGTGTTACCAGTATTTCTTATTATTTCCCATGTTGAAACAGTTGTGCTACTTAATACTTTTGTAGAAACTGATCTTTTTTTTTCACGATTCTTTGATGAATAGGAAGTTCAAAAGAACAGCATTTATTGTGAAAGAAATCATTTGTTACATTAGAAAATCATTTATCCAGTGCTTTGATTTCCTCTGTTAACACATGATATATCTAAACCACTTTTTAAATCCCTAAAAACAAATGGTTGATAAGGAGAGAATTCTTTGATGAACCTATAATGTACAACAAAGAACCAATAAAGAACCTTTTTTGTTTGGTTTTGAAGAATCTTTCAAGTCAGTTCCTAATCATGAAATCATTATTACAATGTGATGCATTATTGAGAGGTTTATCTTCTTTCTTTTGTACCTCTCCTTGTTTTAGCACTATTGCAACATTGTCACTATTCTTCATCAACAGTACACAATGTACTAAACTAAACTAAACTGTACAGCCAACATTCACAATTACAGCTCATTATGATAAATACCTATTTGCTTCTGTCATTATTCTTTAATTCACAAATCAATCAATAAAATAAATGAAGTACGGTATAATCGTAAATATAAACCGCCTATTTAATATACATAAAAATATAAAATTAAATAAAATAATAATAGCAGATTATTAAGCATGAATAATTAACGTTGCCACCAAAATAATAGGTACATTTCCATAAAATTCTTCAAAACAGCTAATGCTAGTATCGTGTGCCTATATAGCTTACTGCCACACTGGCTTTATAGACCGCTAACTCTCAAACAGATAAGATACTACACCCCACAATATACAGCTTTTGTCAGTTGTCAGCACACATCAATGTCAACACATATGAAAATGTGACACAATCTTCACTCTATGAAATGAGAACATCAACAATTTAACAAGAGGTTAACACAAGGATTCACAAGGATTGTGTACATTAACACAGGGAATATAAATTAGATTGTTTGTTTATGCTTGAAGTAAATGTAATTGTATGTTATAAAATAACTGCAAATGGAAGAATGCTGAGAATTTAGGTTTAACCTGATCATCTTAAGGGGAGCCATTAGTCAAGAAGTCTGATGGAACCATGTTAATGCCAAAAGCAAAGGGACAAACCAGCAGATAATATTAAAAAGGTAATTAAATCACATTGACTTCCAAGAAACGATTAAAAAATCTGGAGCTTCCAGAGACAGGCCAAATGTTTACTTGGAAGATAGTGGAAGAGGACTCTTGTGTACAAGCACATTGCTTTTTGTTCAACCTGACCATAGAAACCGAATAAGTAGAATGGCAATTCGACTCCAACAAAAGATGTTTAAGAGTGCAAGGAACTTGCATGTTCTGGAAAGGTACAAACATTGCTAATATATATATATATATATATATATATATATATATATATATATATATATATATATATATATATATATATATATATATATATATATAGATAGATAGATAGATAGATAGATAAAATGAATAGGGTTATACATGATTTATGACAGGTCTAATAATTATTTTATGAAGTGTAACAGTGGCAATGATGCAATGAAAAAGACATAAAATATTTTATGTCTATATATACAGTCTCTCTCTATCTCTGTCTCTCTCTCTATATATATATATTACAGTTGTAATCGAAATTATTCAACCTCCATTGCAAATCAGATTTAATGGCAACATTTACAGACTTGCAATGATCAAATCAAACAAAAGTAATTGAAATAGCTCAACACAATAAATGTTTCAAGTGATTTTCCCGAATTCAACTGAAAATGCAACTTTTAATGACAGTCTCAAAATTATTCAACCCATTCATGGCAAGCATCTTTAGTAATTAGTAGAACACCCTTTTGCTGTTATGACCTGCTGCAAATGAGATGTACAACCAGACACCAGCTTCTAGCAGCGTTTCTGAGGAATATTAGCCCATTCCTTGTGAGCAATGGCCTCCAGTTCAGTAATATTATTGGGTTTGCGTGCTGCAACCATCTTCAAATCCCACCTGAGATTTTATATGGGGTTCAAGCAAGGTGACTGATGGTCACTGTAGAATCTTTTAGGACTTCTTCTGCAACCAAGCATTGGTGGAATTAGTGCTATGCTTGGAATCACTGTCCTGTTGGAAGGTCCAGTGATGCCCAAGCTTCAGCTTCCTTACTGACGGCATAACGTTTCTCTGATATTTCCATGAATCCATCTTGCCTTCCACACACTTCAGGTTTCAAGTTCCAGAGGATGCAAAGCAGCCCCTGAGCATCACCGAGCAGCACCATGCTTAACTAGGCAGAGTGTTCTTTTCAACATATGCTCCATTATTCTTCCTCCAGACATACCGCTGATCCATAGGGCCGAAAAGTTCCAGTTTTTTTTCATTGCTCCACAGAACAGAATCCCAAAACTTCTGTAGCTTATTTTTATGATTTTGAGCAAATTGTAGCCGTGCTTTTGGGTCAGTATTTGTGTACGTCTTAGTTCTTGCAAGGAAAAAAGCACATGGGTTTAGTATGTGCCTTACTGTTCAAGCTGAAACCTCAGTGCCTGTTGTCACCAAGTCTTTATGCAGGTCTTTTGCAGTCAACCGAGGGCTTTTCTAAACCTGCCTTCTCAGAAATCTGTTTGCAGCCGTCGATAGCTTCTTTTTCCGGAACATCATTTCGTGCCTTCGCTATCTTTTTGTATCCTGTTCCTTGTTTGTGAAGGGCGATGGTATCTTCTCTCAACTTTTTTGACCATTCTTTTGACTTATCCATATTTCTATCATGCAGTCAAACGTGACACTCAACCAGTGTTGTATAAAGTACTAGAAAGCAATACTTGAGTAAAAGTACAAGTATCGTCCTAGAAAAAGACTTTGGTAGAAGTTAAAGTTACCTTTTAGAATATTACTTAAGTAAAAGTCTTAAAGTATCTGATATATACTGTTCTTAAGTATCAAAAGTAATTTTCTGATATTTAATGTAAGTATTTGAAGTAAAAGTAAAAATTTTTTTTTTTTTAAAGCAAGCGGTTAGAACTTTGATTGTGAACTTTATTGTGGCCGTTCGAAAGGAGAGAGGGAACGAGTATTGCGTAGCCGGCCGCACTATAGTTACCTGGCGAGTTGTCGCTTCAGTCGTTAAACCCATAGGTTAAACCTGCTATAATGGCGATTTCAGGGGACTATTATAGGCTAAGGCCACGCCCCCTTGGCAGGCTCTGACGTGTATTGACGTGGGGCTAGCTCATTGGTCGCACGTCAGAGGCGCCCGCGCCATTGGATATGCAGTTGCCGCAGCACAGCCGATGAGCGAGCTAGACGCTCAATGTGCTAGCTGTGCAGCTGCAAATGCGTTTTACACATAGGCTTCAGTAAATCAAGGAAAAGGAGTTTCCCCCCGGTCCTCCAGTAGGTGCTTCCATGGCGGTTTCAGTTGTGCTTCCTCCTCCTTTGGCAACAAACAAGCATTACGCTGAAATAGAGCGTGCGTAATGCAATCTAGGAGCAGTGATTTGCCAAACCTCCCTTATTGCAGTCGCACACATTTCTTCTGATTTTATTTTGTAGTAACGAGTAACGAAGATTCTTTGTGGAAATATAACGGAGTAAAAGTATACATTTTTTCTAGGAAATGTAGTGGAGTAAAAGTGAAAGTTGACATAAATTTAAATAGCGAAGTAAAGTACAGAAACGTGAAATTTATACTTAAGTACAGTAACGAAGTATTTGTACTCCGTTACATTACAACACTGCACTCAACAAACCTAGCCAGTTAAAATATTTCATGTGTTCTAGCTCAAGCACACCTGGTGCAACTAATGAAGCCCTTGATTAGTTGCATCAGGTGTGCTTGAGACAACACCTATTTTGCAGATGTGTGCTTTTGTGAGGGATTCTTTTGATTCATTTTGAGACTGGGGAAGTCATTAAAAGTTGGATTTTCAATTGAATTTGGGGAATCCACTTGAAATATTTGTTGTGTAGAGCTATTTCTACCTATGCTTGATTTGTTCCTTGCAAACAGCTGAAAGTCTGTACATTTTCCCAATAAACCTGATTTATTTTGTTTTTTCCGGGTTGAATAATTTTGATTACAACTGTATATACACACACTTAAATGAAATATTAATCATTGATTAATAACCTGAAAGCTCATAGTAAAATCCACTTTTCTGTGGGGAAAACTAATCCGACCTGGACTGATGCACTCAGTTGCACAAAAAAAAAAAAAAAAAGCAACTAATAGCAAACAACATTTACTAACCAGTGAACCTGATACAGGTTATTTACAAAGCAATATATGCACTTAAAAAAAAAACACACAAAATGCAGTGCAAAAATGTAAAAATGGCACAGGGTTTTGTACTGACACCGCCAAAACAAATGTACTATATTTTTGTCGCTAGTCCATGAACAGTGCATTATTGCAAAACACTATGAATGCAAGTTATGGTGGAGCGCACAGATGTAGCTCCCTTCCCCCAGAGCCCGGCTGTGTTGTACTTTGCGTACCATTGAATCTGGGTTAGGGCAGTGTCAGTGTCTGCAGGGCAATTTTTGCCACACCACTAAACTAAGTGACCCACACAGAGCTGGGCTGCAACCATTCTGGCCAAAGAAGTCATATTCACTGTTACATTCCCTCTCTATAAACCCTGCTATCATAGGAAAAGATGCCACTTTAAGGCAGAGGTTTATTATATATTATTTAAGACCCTAGCCCACTGTTTTGGGGTTTAAATGTGTGTTTGTATGAAATATGCAGGAACATGATAGAGCCATGCACGAGAGACAGAAGAAGTGAAGGAAAAGGGTAAATGGAAAGCATGAGCAGAGTAATGAAGAGACAGTGAGAAGGATGGAAAGGCACAGGAAAAGCAAAGAACAAGGACAGAATTTATTTAAACACCATTTATTTGAAATAGAACTTTTTTGTAACAATGTAAAAGTCTTTATTGCCACATTTGAACAATTATTTCATCCTTATTAATTTCTTCTTCTTTTTTTTATCTTACTGAGCCCAAACTTTAATTGGTGGTAAGCCTATACATGATGACATGACATCGTGTGCATGACAATCAAATTTGTTATCTAACTGTTTACTGTTATGATAAACATTCATTGACCTTTTAGAAAAAATTGCTAATACACCACACCGAGTTTCCTGAAAAAATCTTACATGATTGATCCAAGTAAAGTCACACATGTATTACAGATCATTTAGAGACGCAGTGTGAATGTGTGTGCAATTAACCTCATTGGTGTTGTGTGTGTTCCTTTGGGCCGTTAAATAGCCAGATTCATAAATAACAAACTACATTTTATATTAACTACTCATGGAAAAAATGTGATGCATTGGTTGTATTAGGCAGATTTCTTGGCTCTGTCTGTATGTGTGTTTGTTGTGTAGTGCACTACACACATGTGCACAGACATTCCTGATTCACGACCATAATTTAGCTCCTCTTAATTTTCAAAAGATGAGTCGTGTTGCCAGGGTTACCTACCGGCAACACATCACTCACCTTAACAGCTAATGAACTTTTTTTCATTCCCTAGCATAACATAAAGCATTTGACAATATATTAACAGAAATACAGAAAGCAGCTATTTTCAGTTTTTAATAATATTTCATAATATTACTGTTTTCACTGTATTTTTGATCAAATAAATTGATGAGCATTAGAGATTTCTTTCAAAAACATCTTAAAAATGTCAAACTTTTGAACATCTTAAAAAAAAAAACTTTTGAACAGCATACACACACACACTTATATAATATAATATAAAATCATTTATTTACTTCATCTATATGTTGTTTAATGCGTGAAATGAGATGTGTGAAAACTTTTTCTGTGCAGTTAAGAAAACTTGTATTCGTAAATAAGACCCATTTGTACCACTCTCAAACTTACATTATTGTTGCAAAAATACAGTACTGATGGTCAAAGATGCCATTTTCACAAAATATATTTTGTTAACAATAAAAACAATTCCATAAATGCGCATACACAGAGAGTAGGAGTAAAGCTGCCCCACTCAAATCCTGCATACTACACATGACCTGTATGTGTGCTGCTGCCACTGAAGCCATTGTCATGAGCTGTGTTCTCTTTGTCTGTCTCTGTGTTAGTCATGCGACATGTGAAGCCGCATACTGCCGTGTGGTGACACACACAAACACACTGAAGCAGAGTTACTCTACACAGCCTCAGAGATAAACATTTTAGTTAGTGGAGGAAAGAGTTCACACAAAAAAGAAAAGAACTGAAACAACTTGGCATTTTACTTCTTGACATCAAAAAGCTTGATAACATTATACGTTTGCATTTACATTTCTTAATTTAGCAGATACTTTTATCCAAAGCGATTTACAAATGAAGAACATAAGCAATTCATCACAGAGCAAACAGTATTCATATTATACAACGCCAGATAAGAATCTTGACTCATTAGAGGATAATCTC
This sequence comes from Tiaroga cobitis, assembly GCA_030578255.1. Lineage (NCBI taxonomy): Eukaryota > Metazoa > Chordata > Actinopteri > Cypriniformes > Leuciscidae > Tiaroga > Tiaroga cobitis. The sequence continues at coordinate 11,389,121 of CM060608.1, forward strand.
TCTCAAATTATATAAGCACACTAGTGTAATTTTATTATTAATTATAAAAAAAAAGGAAAAACAAATTCTGACATCACTCACTCACACTCCTGTCGTTTCAAACCTATATGACTTTCCTTCTCATGTGGAACACAACAGGAGATGTTTGTTTAATGATGTCCTTGATTTTTGGTGGGCGTAATGGACAACGTCCGTCTGGTGCGTTTACATACAAAAACAATGGAAAAGTAGCCCAGTGGAATCAGTTCGGTGTGAACACCCCCCATAAGAGCAAATTATGAGAGTATTTGTCCTTCACACAGATTTGAAAAAATATGAGGATGAGTAAACGACAGATTTTTGGGTGACCTACCCCTTTAAGAACTCCAGAACAGCAGCTTGAGCCGAAACAACAGATACTGTGAGACTGCATGACTTCTGAAGCAGACACACTTAAACACATGTAGCTAAAACTCACACAAAAAACTTAAACTGCTACTACTGCTGATTAAACTAATGCCATTGAAACCTCTATGACACTATCAGCTGTGTTTTCATGTCCCTCTTGGTGAGGGACAGGTGCGTATGCAGGTTCAACTACAAGAAAAAACGAAGAAAGAAAATTTGAAGTGGCATTCTGACCTCAATGGCTGGATAGCGGGTGGTTTTGGCTTTTTCTACTCTCAGCATATTGTTAGATATCCCCAGCGCTCTGCCACAGCACACAACATACTGCTGCTGAAACCCTGCTGCCCAACTAACTGACCACTGAGAGACACACGCACTGGATGACCACGCCAGCCCCTCACACACACACACCTGTTACTCAACGTGCAACTAACAAAAATAATGTAGGATTTACTAAGAAGCACTCAGAAATTGCTAGTAAATTTCACATTTTACAAAGAATTGTCCAAGTCAACACATTTAACACATTGAATTAAATGTGAAATTTTGAAGTAGAAAGACTGAAATAGTATTTTCTATTAAAAAATACTCCAATAATCTTGTTTTATTTAACTTCAAAACAAGTTTTCACATATGCTTTTATAGATACATTTTCCAAAAGAGGGTTTTCACAGTGATGCCATAGAAAAACCTTTACAATGTGTACAATGAATGCCACCAATTTTGTAGATTTTGCATTTTGTATACACACACTCACTATATATATTGCAAACATTTGATCAGTTTGTGCATTCTCTGAGAATCAACCCCATGAAATTGACATCGCTAGCAGCCTGCTCTTTTGCTTGAGCAACATGAATGCTTAAAATATTACCACAATTCAAAGTTGTGTACTATATTATGACTATAAATTACACATAATACAACCTGTGCTTTTTTATTCACAACTGGTCATGCAGAATTTGCATGGTGCACTTAATATTCAGTAATATTATCGACTGAGCATGGTGCACTTAATATTCAGTGATATTATTGATTTGACTGTACTGACACTATATCGAATGAGAACAAAATTTGAACTGAATTGAGCTGGATGATGATGACATGGTTTTCTGCAGAGCTGTTTTATATGTTTGATTCGACCTTGTTTCTAAATGTATGAATTTTGCAACATCGACACAGTGTTTTAAACTGAATTGAATCAACACTGAACTGACTCAAGCTGAATAATGACACTATTGTCTTCTGCAGAGCTGCTTATAGCTGAATTGAACTCTTTTCATAATTGAACTTTACTCAGTTATTGATCTGAACTGAATCAATACTGAACTGACTTAATCTAAATAATGACTCTATTGTCTTTTTAGAGCTGCTTTACAGCAGAATTGAATTCTGTTTGCATCGATTCTGTTATTTTCCTGTTTATCACTGTAAAACAATCTGTATTTTATAAAGAGCTATATAAATAAAGGTGACTTGATCATGTGATTTCAAAAAAGCAACATGGGAGGTCAAAACCCAACCGATGACTTGGCAATTCAGTTACGTATGGCTCCAAACACTGGCTCTTGTGTTAGTAAAATTGCCTGAGTTAAAGGTGAGGTGATAAACAGGTGTGTGATGACTGGGAATCCACAGGTTTATGGCGTTACAGCAATGAAACAAGGACTGTGTAAACAGGGTCTGTTTAAACTCTCAGTCGCGGCATTGATGTGATATATCATGACTATGAAGCTATTCACTGCAGTCATAAAGCTGAGTGCAGTCAGTCCACATACTGCTGACTTGAGCATTCAGTATACACAAACACATGAATATTGTTTGTGTGTGTGTGTGTGTGTGTGCGTGTGTGTGTGTGTGTATAAAGGAATGTGAGGAATGCCTTCCATCATCAGATCACGGACAGACCAACAGAAAGAGAAAAGCTTGAGTCAGCATTGCCATCCATGTGCCTCCGACAGCCCCGACCAGTGGAGCATGGCACAGCCCAAAATACACCACACACTCCCACAATACATCCGCCTTTGCTCAAAATATATCCAAAACATCCCATAAAACTCCCTACACTTCTCATAACAAACATCTTACCCAATATATACCCAACACAGTCCATTACATTCCTTACACCTCCCATAATATAGACTGTACTTCACCCTACAGTCTATATAGTGAACGCTGTCCATCATATTTCCTATGTTTCCCATACTTCACCATGCCCAATACATACACTACTGTTCAAACTGAGGGTCAGTAAGTTTTTTTTAAAGAAATTAGTTATTCAGCAAGGATCCATTAAATTGCTTAAATGATGTTCGTCTGAACTTTATATTCATTGATTAAAGAAACATTAAACAGAAATATATTTGAACAGAAAACTATTTTAATACGCAATAATATTTCATGATATTACTGTTTTATTGTATGTTTTAATCAAATTAATGTAGCTTTGGTGAGCATGATTGACTTTACATGCATTAAAAAAACTTTAAAAATCGAACTGACCCCAAACCTTCGTACAGTAGTGTACCCAACATAGTCCATAAAATTCTTAACTCCTGTAATATATAATATTTCATCTTGCCCAATTTACATCCAACACTACCCATAACATACTAGAGCACTCCATATATACAAATATTTTACTTATGGATGTGAAAAATGCTTCTAATCACAAAATTCAGAACAAATTTTGATAATATGGATAAAGATATTAATATATAAAATCTTTACATACTCAAAACTCCCATGATATTTAAATCCAACACTATCCATAATATTCCCAAAATGTGCCTAGTGTTTATCCAACACAACCCAGTTCCTTATATTTGCTATAGTAAATAAATTATACTTTCCCAATATTATAGGCTATCTATCATTACTCATAATGAAACACAAAAGGAACCCCATGTTCATTATGCATACATATGGATATGTTATCAAGATAATATATCTAATAAATGACTTCCCACAGTATTCATTCTCATAAATCGATAATGACCCATGTCACATAATCTATCCAACAGAACCACACCATTTGCTTCCCATAATTTACATCGCTACATATATACAGTATATATCCACCACTATCCACAATATTTTACACATTTCCTATAATAAACTAATTTTACTCATGATACAGATCATGTGACGTTAAATGTACCATCATTGTGTAACATGTAAAACGGGGTTAACATTATCATCCATTAATATCAGTACCCATAATACACCTGATCATATTATTCATATATCCAACAATGGAGAAACAGCACATTATAGCATTGTCTATAACATACTGTAAGTCTGTAACCCACTACTATTAGTAAAATATTCAGCATTAGCATAACATTCCCATCAATACTCATAAAGCACCCATCACTGCCGGCACATTCCATAGCCTAACAATCCGCCCCAAATCTGCTAACACATCTGGTAGTGTCTTCCCATGATGCATTTAGCACTGCTCATAATGCTTGTCATTTGGACCAAAGGCACGCATAACGAAACCGACCGGCGGCACACTAGTGTTGATGTGACATGTAAATGGCATATGTGGTGTCCGTTATACTGACCGAGAGATTGGCAGGCCGGTGGCAAGTTGTCAGTTCCCCATCCCACAGTGAGTTAGTGTTGAGTTATTGCTCCGTTTTCCAGCAGAGCGTCTCACTTCACGCCTGACAGACGACTCTTTGAGAGATCCATTTGTCTTAATGGAACTTCAGGATCGAGTCCTCTTGGTAAAAAAAATGGTGACAAACTTACAACCTCTCTCTCTCAGACTCCATATAATCTGTCTCTCTGTCCACAGGTGAGAAGAAGAGTAGTTCAAGCTCTCAAAGGTGCAGTTTATGGATGAACAACTGCCCCATTAACCTCTGACTGGTGCACTGAGAAAGAAAGATGGTGCTCTTATGTACTGGTTTGAGTCAATTCAATCAGCAACTACATGGCTGATGTTTAAAGGGATAGTTCACCTGAAAAATCTGTCATCATTTACTCACCCTCAACCTCTATTTCACCGTTTTCCATACAACAGGGTCTGAGGCTTTCAAACTTCAAAAAAGACCATAAAAATATCATAAAACTAGACCGTTTGTACACTGTATTCAAAGTCTTTTGACGGCGTATGATAACATTTTGTGAAACACAGGTCAAAACAACATGGTGAACAAGCAAGTTCCTAATGCATAAAAAACTGCTGTGTCCCCCAGTTACTCTCAACACAGCCTACATGACCTTAATTTACAGTAGTGAGTCTTACACATCAATTCTTGCAATCCAAAAGAGAGAGAAAGACGTATGATATGATGTATTTGTGGCTGAAGATATACAAGCAATTAGCAGCCATAAGGGGAGGGAAATATGCTGTATGTTATGGTCGTTTGATTTTAGGCAGCTGTATGCACTATATATACACCCTGCCTGCTGTTTTGATATCATATTAACATTAGATAATGATTCCAGCTATGTGAATATTACATTTGCATGGTGCATCAAAAGTGATTCGCAGTAAAGTAAACAGAAAGATAAATCGGAATACATGTCATGCCCATTGGGCCATATTCATTTGTTTCACAAAATGTCCGACATATGAGCTGTCTGAGGACACTGGACTGTTACTTACACAATCATCATTCAGAAGACTGGTGATCTCAGAAAAAGCAATTATGAAAATTAATCTCAGCATGAGATTGTAATGAACATAATGTGGATGGATGGATGGTGCCTCCTGTCTTAAACAATTGCCAAACAGCAGCAATAGAACCTGCTATTATGTGCACCGAATGTTTAGCGCTGCAATTATTTATCTGTAATTTTTTATTTAATATATGAAGTATTTTCCCTTAAACACAGTCAGATGTATCCTGGATGTCTCTTAATTTGTTTTGAGGTTGTATAAAGATGAATGGCTGCTTTATAGACTAACTGTTCTGCATATATAAGTGTGCAAGAGTGTACGAGTGATTCTAAACTACTCCTGACATAATAAAGCCGTGTGTGTGTGAGTTATGAGCAACTGATGTGTAAGTACTCTGTGGCTGCACTGAATCTCGCTCTGGTTTAATTAGGTCGTGTAATGGTCAGCCTCAGGGCAGGGCCGGTAAAAGAGTCCCGGGACAGTTCCGTAGATGGGACGCTATTCACAGCTTTATGCTCTCTCTCTCCAATCTCACATGCATGGTACTGAAAATGCATTCAAAAATAATCATCAGAATATTCACCATGAACCTCTAACATTAATATGTACCCTCTCTCGAAGACCTGACATTCATTTCAAAAACCTCCCTTATAAATAAATAAGTAGCCATTTAGCAGATGATTTCATTAAAGCTGGCATATAACAGGGTCAGTTCTCCTGGAGTAACCTGAGTTTAAGTGTCTTGCTCAAGGGCTCAATTCTGGCCCTAACCAGCAACCTTTCAGTATTAACCAGAACATGATTACACTACCATAAGAACACAGGAAAACAATCAAAAACTCAAAACAAGTTTAGTCAATGATCAAAACTAATCAGACAAACTATGGTACACCACAGAGGAATGCATAGAACATCATTGGATGAGGTCACAGCTGGCAGATATGCAGCAAACTAGTTCATGCTCTGTTAGTTTTAACTCATACTCTCATGTGGAGTAGATATACTGTGCATGTTAACACATTAAGCCATGTATGTATAGATACATATTACTCTACAGCTTGGAAAAAGTGGTGTATTAAAAAAAGGAGATCTGTTGTTTTTCTATGACAGCAACGAGATTAAAATGAGCTCAAATTGAGACTTTTGCTAAAGCCAACTGCTTCTCAAATTACACCCTAGAGCTTGCAATGCCAAACTCTTGCTTGTTAATTGTCCATTTTAGTTCTTTAATTTTTTATAAACTGCCATCATATCAAAAGTTACATTACGATTTAAAAAAAAAACAAATTAAAAATTTAAAACAATTATTAATTTAATACTTAAATTTAGCAAGGATGCATTAAACTGATCAACAACAGAGACAGTAAAAACCTTTATAATGCTACAAAATATTTCTATTTCAAATAAATGCTGTTATTTTGAACTATTCATTCAAGGAATCCTGAGAAAAAACTGTTATAGTCATAGATTCAATAATCTATCAGCATATTAGAATGATTTCTGATGATTTCATGTGACACTGAAGACTGGAGTAATGATGCTGAAAATTCAACTTTGCCATCTCTAGAATAAAATAAATTTTAAAACATTTAAATGGAAAAGTTTCTTTTAAATTGTAATATTTTATTTGTTTTACTGTATTTTTGACCCAATAAATGCTGCCTTTGTGAGCATGCTTTTTTCAGAACCATAAAAAAATATTTTGTATACTTTTGAATAGTAATATATATATATATATATATATAGATACAATGCTTTCCAAATGTGTTTTTTGAGAAATAATCAATTACAGTATATCTGCTTTTTAACGTAGTCAACACTGTGATCCAATCACCCAAATATTAGTAGTAAAGTTATTAGTCCTGTATTGAATCTATTGTATAACAAGAGTGAGAAGGTGGCCACATGCACCTCATGTGCTCTCACAAGTCCCTAAAATGCAGAGTCTCCCAAAATATTGGAGTATTGTTTTCCCAAACTCGTCACCCCTGTGACTGACTACACCTCCACATTCTGTCTGATCGTGCCGTCGAGCAAACGGCTGCCACTCAGAGCCCTCGTTAAATCTCCCATCAGTCACTTCACACGATCAAGAGATTACGCATCACAGCCGGTGTCATCTCCGTCAAGACCACGGATCAGCATGCTGTCAAATCCATGCACAGGTACCACACATATCGGCCAAGGCTTTCAAAAGAGGAGCAAGAAAGAGTGAAACAGCAGAGAATGGGGGAATACACTGAAAATGCTTGATGTGGTAAACATCAATGTTTGAATTGTTCTTGTTCACACCTTAAACACTCACACTCTATTATCAGCATGTGCTCGGTGTAGCATAGAATGTCAAAACAGCAGTGGAGCTCGAGTGTGAGACCGTGTGTGTGTGCAGATTGCTGGAACTTCATCTGAAGAAATACATGGATGGTCTTTGTCTCCCATCACCCCAAGGCTCAACAGTAAGGCAGTAAAGCAGCCTTTGTGAGTTTAAGGCCTGTTGACATAAATTGTCCTATATTGTGTTCATTGATAATATACACCAAGGTTTGTATATCATGCAAACATTTGGATTTGTGATATATCTGATCCAAATGTATTTGTACTAGGGATGCACTGATATCAATAAATCATTTACAGTAAATTCTGGTCGTAAGGAGTACTGTATCTTTCAACATACCTTTCGATGTTCATGCATGTGCTATGACTATCACCCGTTTCACACATACTCCGTTTGCAGTGCGTATGCGGTGCGTGTTGCGGTGCGTATACGGTACAGGAGCAGCACGGGCTATAGTGCTTTCACATAAGCTGCGTTTGCAGTGCGTAACTGATCCGCGTCTGTACCACAAACACATAGGCCTACTCACAATTTTTTATTTCAAATCCAGAAGTTATGCAGCATCTTTTATTAAAAAAAAAAAGTTTTGTCAGCATTGCAATTCTCTTGTACACATATACAACTTGAATGGACGTATGCACATTTAAACACAATTTAAATAACGTAGGCCTATAATTCCATGCATTACTTCTATATATATTAAGTTGCTCAAGCAAGTGGTCAAATATTTAACCGTGTACTTATATTAAAATAGCAAACATTTTAAATTAAAACTTAAAATTGACAAAAACAGCCGACTCTCATGCCTTTTCTTTTGCATTTAAATTTTAATACAATAAATCTTGCATGTCACAAAGAACTTGTTTTTCCACCTCCACGAATGAGACGAGTGTCGTTCATTATGTCCTTGTTGAGGTAAATTGTAGTTTTCCTTGCTTGAAACCCCGGTCTTAAAGTAAAAATATGAAAAGTAGTATTTAATTAAATACATTTATGGTGAGATTACTACCTTTAATTGAATTAAATGCATTTATGGTGAAACTACATTTTCAGGTCAATCTGTGTTCATTTTGACCACGAACCGTGCGCTGTCACTTTAATTCAGCGTTTGCAGCACAGAAAAAATAGATTTGGTGCGGAAACGATCTCTGCACTGCTGTATACGCACCGCACCTGGAACGAATCGACGGACCGCACCCGAGTGCAGTGTGAAAGCTCTAACCTGTTAACATGGCTACGGAAAAAAATACGCACCATTACAGTGGAAGAAAAGACTTTAGAGGCGCTACAGTGATCTGTCACATCAAACGCAATTTTTTGTTTGAATAATGAATAAGGAATGATAAAATGGACAGAATTTGAAAGCTGAGACTTTGTTTCTTATCAGAGGTAACAAACATAAAGCTCTTTGCGATTATTGGATGGTAAGCACGCCACAAATAATGTTTGATGTAAGGAAAAAACGCGGATTTGACAACCCTGGCTTGCACTATGGGTGATAGGGTCAAATACAGCCTGCTTTAACGCCACTATTTTTTTTAAACTGTTAATATGTTATTGACGCGTTAACTTCGACAGCCCTGAATTCAGCACAAGAGAGATTTTCTTCACACACATTATGAGTTGCAGTATGACACGTTTTTACGACCCCTTTTGACTTACAGGATATAGTCGGCCTGATCATCGGCTGTTATTTTAACTGCTTTTATCGGCTGATATCAATTATTTGCCGATACATCGGTGCATCCATACTAATTATTTAATATTAAAATATACTTCAACTAAATAATCATTTAAAAAAAATAATATACTAAACTAAAATAAATCTTAAATGCTTTTGGCATCAATACATTATAAATGTACAAAATGATATTTGGTAAAGATTACATTTATATATAAAAAAATCGACTGACACCAAAAATTTATATCAGCCAAAAAGTAATATGGAACCGATATATCGTGTATCCCTAATTTAAGCCAATAGTTTAGATCTGTTGAACAAATCTGGTGAGAAATGGCAAATTGGTACCAATGTTGGAGCAGCAAATATATTTAAATGAAGTAGTATGTTATAACTAAATTGGATTTGTTAACATTATCTCATAGACTAGCACAGATTAAGATGTCAAAATTGCAAGGATGAGTTCAAATAGGTTTAAAATTATGAACCAGCAGTTATATTTCACACTGTGTGTATGAATTTAGTCCTATCTCAAGTTACAGCACAGCTTTTTTTGTGATGAAATCTTACCGTTAAAGGCACACTGTGGAACTTTTTGGCCACTAGTGGCGCTCGACCTGTAATTTCCCCCTAGAGGCCACAAACAGTCAACCGGTCAGCCTCCCGTGTCTTTAGATTATGTGTGTGCAGACAGTAGTTGACTTGTCGGTTGAAGAAAGATAATCGATTTACTATTGAACAAAATAATGATATAAATATAAGATTAATAATATAAATTATACAAAGAAAATAAATTGAACAAAAGTACACAGAAAACATGTCTGATCAGTTAAGTCGCATAGACAAGGGTTGCCCGATCCTGCTCCTGCCGATCGTCTGTCCTGCACAGTTCATCTCCAACCCTAATCACACACACCTGAAGCAAACCATTAACGTCTTCAGGATCTCTTTAAAATTAAAGTCAGGTGTGTTTGATCAGGGTTGGAGATGAAATCGTGTAGTCGGGAAATCGTGTAACAAAACTGATATAACTCACAACATACTGCCGTTATTTGTAGGCTTCAGTTTGTTTGTCCTTTTACACACATACAAATATGAGCTGAGGGCAGAAAAATAACGCAGTATGTTGTGACTGATCACTTATAGCAACCTACTAGCTACCAGATTGATAATTCGCTACTCTACCAGCATTCCTTGATACGTGAAGTTAAATGAAGGACAAGATAGATTCCGTAACATGGCCAGACAGACAACAAATTCGAAAAAAATAGAGATATTGTGCAAGCAATATATTTAACTTACTAAGTTATCCAAAAGCATGACGGCCAGGTCAGCATCGGTCGGGCACCCCTCCTCCTCCTTTAGCCAGCGAGCGAACGCTGGACCAATGTTGATCCTCGTCCTGGCTTTTAGTTTATCACTCCCTTTTTCTTTTTCTTTTGTGTCCTCTGACAAAATCTTTGCCTTCTTCCGAGTAGCTGTTGGTTCAGGCATGACGACAACATACAGACGGCAATCAAATGCGAGTTGAGCTCTCACGTTAGAATTTGGGGAAGTGACGTATGCCGTAAAGCGGTCGAATTTTGTAGTTCTTTGTGTGCTCGGGTTCCTACCCGCAACCCGAAGTTACATAGTGCTAGTAAAAGCGATACAGACACCTTCAGGCTACGGCAGACGTGTCATTCAACCTATTGTAAGTCGATGTAGCATCTCAATGTGTTTTGGTAATATATTATAAAGGTTGAAAAATTCCACAGTTCCACAGCCTTTAAATAAACAATGACAGCATAAAAAAAAATCCTTATTGTTGAGCCTGTGGCCAGTTCTGTTTGTCTGTCCCAGTAACAAACTATCTCACACATTCAAAGGGAAGTTTCTCTGCTATAAAGCCACATACACAGTCTGATGGAATGCACTGCAACAAACACACACACAGACACACTCTTGCACAAGACAGACGAGGAGAGACAGACACATAGAGAAGTGTCAGAGAGAGAACGGGATACCTTACTGTTGATTTTGGACTTCTTGGCGTCTTTTCGCAGCTTCCTGTTCCTCCGCTCTCTGCCGTCTCTCCGTCCAAGCGCTCCCCCCATCTCCTCTCATCACACACTCATCCGCCACATGCCCTCTCACCTATCGCCCTGTCTTCTCCTCCTCGTCCTCTCTCTCTCTCTCTCTCTCTCTCTCTCTCTCTCTCTCTCTCTCTCTCTACACACTCACGTCTCGCCGGAGTCCTGCCCGCTCACACTCTCTCTCACATGCGCGCACACACGCTAGCGTCCGGTGTGTGATGAAGGGGTGATTTTGCTGGATGCAGAGACGGGGAGGGAGAGAGGGAGGAGAAAAGAAGGAAGAGGGGGATATGTGGCGGTAGTTTTGAGGAAGGGAGGGGAGACCATTTGGGGTTGAGCCAGTAAGAAAAAAGCTCACACTTACTCATTCACACTCATTCGTTCACGCTGACAGTGTGTCTTCCCATAGACAGCATTGATGAAACGGCTTCCCATTCTGACAACACACACATAGGCTACACACACTATGCAGCCGACTGCAGCATGCTCATTGACCAGAACAGATACGACTGCGACTACATTAAGCTCCGCCTCCTGCTTGATGTGATTGGTTGGAGCCAAACCAGAGTGGTATGCTTTTCTCTCTCTCTCTCTCTTTGATGTCTGAGGAGGGACTTGTGGTTGGTTGATTCAATGATTGTGTATTAGACTGCTTGGAAACAGTACTGATTGACCGATCTATCGGCCAGAATGTCTACATGCTACAGAAAGCCCTGATGGTGCACTAATGGATATGAATGTGCAAGATGCATTTTAAAGTTGGCATGAAACAGAAGTTGCTATAGTCTATTCTTCCCTATTGTGACATATATGACATATATGCGAGTCAGGGGTCAGGGTCAGGGTGGGAACGGATGGGACGGAGAAGAGGAGGGGAGGGGAGGGGAGAGGAGAGGAGTAATGTCATTGCATGAGAGGGAGTAATGTCATGGCATGAGAGAGAGGAAGTTATTTAAATTAAATATTAGAAAAAATAATGATGTGCAGATAACTATTTTAAAATAAATACTGCAATATTCCATAAAAAATAAGAATTGTCAGTTTTGATTTGATGGTGTCTTTTATGGGTGCAGAAATAGACATTCGGTTTGAAATTGGATTTTCAAAAGCACATCTAAACCAGCCTGTCTGAAATTCTCCTTATCAATAGCTCATGACCGAATATCATGACTGAATATGACCAAATGACCAAACTGCACTTTTTACAAACACATCCTAGGTGATCAAATTGGATGATATTTGGCCATTTCGAGATTATTGGTCTATTACCAAAATGGGTTTCCTTCTCATCAAGTAATTTGTATGCTCTACCGACAGAATTGTCAATGGATAATATATAATTTAAAACAAACACAGACATAATATTAATAATATTTATAATCATTAATATGAACTGTATTAATGTTGATTTAAATTATTTTAATCCATCATGGCCCTCTGGTTGAGAACCACTGCTGCAGTGAAATATGTGATATAACTGGGCCTATATTATTTAGTAATATAATGTGCATGGCAGCAAAGAAAGAAAGAAAGATCACTAATAGATATTTGCCATTCAAATAACGAAGCATGCCAGACACACTAGTCCAGACCACTGCAGTGGTAACAATTTGTACTAATATAATGAACTCATACAGGGTCAGGCATTTGCTGCAGTCTGCTTTACTCTTACAAATATACAGACTCCAATAAAGGTGTGTTTATAGAGGAGGAAGGCACAAAAAGCCCAAACACAAACAGAAAGAGACACACACACACACAAACGGAGCGCTTAGGTGTGGCAGTTTTGTTCTCTCTCAGTAATTTCAATCAAACATTGTATAAATATGCTTCAAATCTTCTATTATATTTATGAACAGACAAGTGTGCACGGGACACTACTGAAACAAACTATAACTTAAAACAAGTCTAGTTTTCTCAAGTTTGTTACTTTGTGTTTCACAGACGTATCTTGTCATTTCAATTCTGTTTGAATCGAACAAGTCTGGTAAATAAACAAATTACCTTTTTTTTGCGGTTAACTCAGGCATCCTCTGAGAAATCTAATCCTGCCTAGATAGAAATGTCTGTTGTTTCACAACCTCATCTATTCTGTCGAATCCTATAATGAAAGCTACGTTTCTCATTGTGTGCATATCTTCTGACTGCCTGGTGCACCTTCATTGTGAATTTAAACCTCACTGACAAAACATACGTGGTGGTTCACACATGGCTGGCAACCCATCTGACATGAAAATTAAATCAATAAGGAGAGTCAAAAACTGCATCCAACCATCAGACACTTACATTAGAGAAATACAGTACCACTTGAATCAGTACATGAATTGACAGGCATCCAATGTATCCAATGTAATAATTATAACTCAAACAGAGCACGGTGATTCTAAACTGTTTTTCAACAAGGTATCATACTAAAGCAAAAAAAAAAAAGTAAAAACAAATGCCCTCAAAAACAAACACTAAATTGTACTAACATTTCTAAGAACTGAATAGGCCCAGCAACATGCAAACATTTTTACAACACTATGACAGAGACTGAATATGATATGACATTTTTGGTATCTAAACATCACTAGAATTTTGTGGTCACACAAAACGTTGTGATTCACCTCGTAGCTGGTTGTTTTGGATCACTGTTTATCGAAGTCTATAATGAAGACTTTTTAAAAAAAATCCCTATGAAAAACATGAATTGGAAAAACAAGGTCCGCCTGTGTTCTCTTACGAGAGGTTCTCTCGTATTGCGTAAGTTTAGCTTACGCTACGGGAAAGATTCATCTTCTCGAGATATTGAAGCCAAAAAATTATCCTTAATTTTGTATTCATTGTCAACGCAGTGCAGCAGCTAGCAGACCTAGAGCAGGCCATCTCGCGTGCTTATTGGCTGCCCTGCTGGCATCTGCTGCAGCCTACCAGTGAGCCCCGCGTGACGTCACGCCCAATGAAGGGCGCTCGCGCCTTCATAGCGTCACAGCCCGCCAGAATGGGCGTGGCTTAGCGTATAAAAGAAGGGGCTGTAGGCTGACTTCCCTGATTTTTCGACTCTTCAGCGAGCTCTACGCATCGCTGGATCAGAGAGAAGCCACCGCCGCCGTCGAACAGCGAACAGCCAGCTTAGGACAGCGCTGAGGAAGCCGGCCGCCTTCGCCACCTTCAGCCATCCGTGCGAGCTACGCTATCCGGCGACGTATCCTTTTTACACTGTTGTATTCTCTTCTAGCTTACTCCTAAAAGAGCGCGAGTGTCTTTTTAAAGATGCCTCGCATTTCCTGCGGCTCGTGTAGGGCCCCGGAGACAGCCGGAACCTGTGGCCACTGCGACGCGCTCGCCGGAGAATCTCCCTCGAGCCTCGCTCTCGCCTTCCCCGCCTCTCTTCACCGACGCGCAGCTGCCGCTCACGAGCCTCACTGCCGTCGCGTCTGAGGATGAGGTTGAGGGACACGCCACAAGGGATTGCTGTTCTTACTGCGGCTAGCTTCCTTTACGTTACAAGGAAGCTACCGCGCCCACCATAGAAGCAGTCACTCCGCCCTTTGTGGGACCGCGCAGTGATAAGCGCCATTCCCAAAGGCAGCCGGAGCCTGTAGCCACAGCGACGCGCTCGCCGGAAAGCCTCCCTCGAGCCTCGCTTTTCACCTTCCCCGCCTCCCTTCACCGACGCGCAGCTGCCGCTCACGAGCCTCACTGCCGTCGCGTCTGAGGATGAGGTCGAGGGACACGCTATGGACTGCTGTTCTACCGCGGCTAGCTTCCTTTACGTTACAAGGAAGCTGCCGCGCGCGCTCTTATCTGCTCGCGCTACTTAAGCTTTCGTAGTTTCCCCCATGGCTCAGTGGCTAAACTCAAAGCATTCGCGCCAGAGACCCGTGTTCGATCCCGGCTCTCGCAGCAGAAAAAATTTATGCAGCTCTCCTCTATGAGCTCGCGACCAGCTTACTTACGAACAGAAAGCGAGCGAGCGCGCGCCCCCGAGCGCATGCGTCACCGGCGAAGGAAGGAGAGAGTGTGGTTTTTTGTCCCGCCGAGGCCTGACAAACCCCCTCTTTTTCTCAAACATTTTCCAGCTCCTCCTAGTTCGAGCGGCTGGTAATGTCTATACTGCAGTAGAGAGCCTGTTATAACACGCACGCCTGCAGACAATGCCGACACGCACACGAAAACTGTGATGACGCTCTCTCTCTTAACTGCTCGCGCCAACTAAAGCTTACTAGGTTTCCCCTGTGGCTCACTGGTTAAACCCTAAGCTTTCGCGCCAGAGACCCGTGTTCGATTCCCGGCTCTCGCAGCAAAAAAAAAAAAAAAAAAAAAAAAAAAAAAATTTTGCAGCTCCCCTCTCTGTGCTCGCGACCAGCTTTCTTACGTACAGAGAGCGAGCGCGCGCCCCCGAGCGCATGCGTCACCGGCGAAAGAAGGAGAGAGTGTGGTTTTTTGTCCCGCCGAGGCCTGACAAACCCCCTCTTTTTTCTCAAACATTTTCCAGCTCCTCCTACTTCGAGCGGCTGGTAATGTCTATACTGCAGTAGAGAGCCTGTTATAACACGCACGCCTGCAGACAATGCCGACACGCACACGAAAACTGTGATGACGCTCTCTCTTTTATCTGATCGCGCCAACTAAAGCTTATGTTGTTTCCCCTGTGGCTCAGGGGCTAAACCTTAAGCTTTTGCCCCGGAGACCCGTGTTCGATTCCGGCTCCCGCAGCAGATAAAATTTACGCGGCTCTCTTCAGCGAGCCGCCGTATTCAAGTTTATTTCCCTGTCAGTCCCCTTCAATCAGGCTACTGCAGTGGTCCATTTAGCAGCCAACGAGCCGGCTCATTTGCCCTCTCGCCTGCACACATATACGCCGTCTTCACGGCGACCCAGAGAAAATCTCAAAAGAGTATAATGTCTGGTCCGGCTCACGCCGTTGGTGTTTTAAGTGTAGTGAAAGTGCCCACGCCCCAGTGTTCACTCCTACACACAAGCACATCAAATATCGTGTCACTCACAGAGCACACTCTCAGAAAGCGCAGAAAGGCTGCTCGAGTGTTGAATATAAGGAGTGTGTCCACAGGTCTGTGCCCACTATCTGCCCGCTCTGTTACACGGTCAATAAAACCGGTTATGAATGTAAGTCTCGTGCCCGCCGGAGAGCGTTCACGCTTACTGACACACACCTCCCCCCGGGCGCCGCCCGCGCGTTTAAATGTTATCACAAAATGCAGGGCATTGATAAGACGCTCCCCATCCGTTATGATCGGGGCGTCAAATACACTTGTAGGTCTCGTGCCCGCGCACACGCGCTCACGCTTACAGAAAGCTTTTCCACCCGAAGCGCTGCTGGCGCGTCAAAAAGTGAGAATAAAATGCTCCCCATCCCTTATGATTGGGACACCTCACATAAATCAGACGGTCTCGGCTTTCAGCGAGAAGCCATTGCCCAGAACCGAGAGCGCGCGCGCCGCGCTTTCGGCTCCGGCTCAGTTTCACAAGCCCGCAAATGGCGCCGATCTGAACCCGGAGGCCATTCGCCCCCTAGCGGCTCACATAGCTGCGTGGGAAACTATCCCAGGGATTTCAGAATGGGTTCTGAGCACAATAAGCAGGGCTATACACTTCAATTCATTTGCCGTCCCCAGCGCTTTCGAGCCCGGACCGCGACGATGGTGAATGCGGAAGTAGCACACCTACTTCACGCAGAAATAGCAAAGCTGCTGTGCAAAGGGGCTATAGAAAAGGTGCCGCCTTCTCTGAGCGAGTCAGGCTTTTACAGCCGTTATTTTCTCGTACCCAAGAAGGACGGAGCCTTCAGACCTATCCTAGATCTGAGACATTTGAACAAAGCGCTTGTGAAAAGACTGTTCAAAAGGCTTACGACCAGGAAAAACCTCGCGCACGTTCGCCCGAGGGACTGGTTTATTTCTCTAGATCTGAAGGATGCCTATTTTCAGGTTCAGATAATACCCCGTCACAGGCAATTTTTGAGATTTGCCTTCGACGGTCGGGTATATCAATAAACCGTCCTGCCGTTCGGCCTGTCTCTAGCACCCCGTGCATTTACGAAGTGCATGGACGCGGCGCTCGCCCCCCTGAGAAGTCAGGGGCTGTGAATAATGAACTATCTGGACAATTGGCTGATTTTGGCACAGTCAGAGACAGAGCTGCTATCTCACAGAACAGTGCTTCGCAGTCACCTGGAAAGCTTGGGTCTCATGGTCAACTGGACCAAGAGCTCATTGCAACCCAGCCAGTCAATTTCCTTTTTAGGAATAGAACTGGACTCGGTGACCTATGTCGGCTCGTCTATCGGCACGGCGCGCGCTCCGTGTTCGCCACCTAGCCGTGTTTTTCCAGAAGGACAGCTTTCTCCCTTTGGAAACATTTTAAAGGATGCTGGGCTGTATGGCATCAGCTGCAGCGGTGCTCCAGCTGGGCCTACTGCGCATGCGCCCGCTCCAACGCTGGTTGAATGCTCGCCCGTCCCACCGAGCTTGGGTTTCTGGCGGTCAGAAAATCGGAGTGACTCAGACCTGCATAGCGGCTCTGCAGCCCTGGTTAGTGGCCGACTGGTACCAGCTGGGAGTGAGGATGGGAACCATCTCTTATCGGAAAGTCATTTCGACAGACGCGTCCAACTGGGGTTGGGGCGCGCTGTTCGAGGGCAGACCGGTCTTCGGCCAGTGGTCAGACCAAGAGAGGTGTTTTCACATAAACTGTCTGGAGATGATAGCGGTCGAGAATGCGCTGAAACGCTTCCTCCCGTTCATACAGGACCAACATGTTATTGTCCGCTCGGACAACATGTCTGTGGTATCCTATGTAAACCGTCAGGGCGGTGTCAGATCCAGAAATCTCTGCAATCTGACGGAACGCCTCCTTATTTGGTCGCAGATGCACCTGCCCTCGCTGAGGGCGGCGCATGTGCCTAGCCATTTGAACGACGGCCCAGACAAACTGTCCAGGGACAACGTTCCCCCAGGGGAATGGTCCCTGGGCCCCCAAGCGGTCCAGAAGCTGTGGCGCCTATTCGGCAGGGCGGAAGTCGACCTATTTGCGTCAAAAGACAACGCTCAATGCCCGACGTTCTTCTCGAAGGACGAGGACGCGCTGGCCCAGGTTTGGCCCAGCCTCCGGCTATATGCTTTCCCTCCGGTCTCTCTGTTACCACAGGTGATCAAGAGAATCAGGGAAACGCGCCACTCAGTGCTCCTCATAGCCCCGCGTTGGGAGAATCAGATTTGGTTCCCGGAGCTAGCACGGCTGTCACATACAGCTCCGTGGCCTATTCCGGTGAGGGCAGATCTCCTCTCTCAGGCTCGCGGCACGATCTGGCATCCCCATCCAGAGCGCTGGTCTCTGCACGCATGGTTGATCAACGGGTACTCGTTGCCCTGCCAGAAGGAGTAATGAACACGATCGCGCAGTCTAGAGCCCCTTCCACGAGAAGGCTCTACGCGTCTAAATGGTCGGTGTTCTCTGGATGGTGCACGGACAGAGGTCTGGACCCGCGGACATGCGGGGTGGCGCATCTGTTCTCCTTCCTACAAGAGCTGTTGGATAAGGGAAGGTCCCCATCCACACTCGAAGTATACGTGGCGGCCGTGGCAGCGTTCGCAGAATCGACGCACGGCCAGTCATTAGGAAGACATGAGTTGGTCATCCGCTTCCTTAGAGGAGCTAGGAGGATGAACCCGCCGCGCCCCCCGTCGGTTCCCATGTGGGATCTTTCACTGGTCCTAGAGGCCCTGAAAGCTTTTCCCTTCGAACCACTAAACTCCGTGGGGTTGAAATATCTATCACTGAAACCGTCTTTCTGACTGCACTGTCGTCAGTAAAACGTGTGGGGGACCTGCATGCGCTGTCTGTCAGCGCATCGTGTCTTGAGTTCGGGCCGTATGACTCTAAAGTCATCCTCAGACCTAGACATGGCTACGTTCCTAAAGTGATGGGCACTCCGTTCAGAGCGCAAGTTATCTCGTTGTCAGCTCTGCCAGCATCTGACAGCGAAAGTGATGTGAACCTCCTCTGCCCTGTCAGAGTACTGAGGTTTTACATTACGCGCTCCGCCTTATTCAGGCGTTCGGAACAGCTGCTTGTTTCGTTCGGTGGGCGCACCAAGGGTCTCGCCTCCTCGAAACAGAGCCTGTCCAGATGGATAGTGGACGCTATAGCAGCCGCTTACGCGTCAAAAGGTCTGCAATGCCCTCTGGGCATCAGGGCTCATTCCACGAGAGGCGTGGCCTCTTCGTGGGCATGGTCCAGTGGACTTTCTATCCATGACATTTGTGTAGCGGCGGGCTGGAGCTCCCCGTCTACCTCTGTCAGGTTTTATAACCTAGAAGTTCCTGCCTTGCAGGCTAAACTGTTGTCAGTTAAAAGGGAGGTGTATTCTGCCCAGACATCCTGCTCAGATCACTCTCACATGACTCAGCTCTCCTGGTTGAGCTGCACTAAGTAGGGTATGTGCCATGTGCCTATACAGACCGGCGCGCTGCTCTGTATTCCCTATGTGTGCGTATGTACAAGTGATGGCCCGCGTGGCTGGCCACCTTATTCTCCACCTTACAGGGTTCCCCTGAAAGTTCGGGGTCTCATGGTGGATGCTTGGCGCGCACGGCGTTGACAAAGTGTTCCCGTAGCGTAAGCTAAACTTACGCAATACGAGAGAACCTCGCGTAAGAGAACGATACTCGGTTACTAACGTAACCTCGGTTCTCTCTAGAGAGGGAACGAGTATTGCGTAACCGGCCGTGCTCGCGCCACGAGCGACTTCGCTTCAGTTGTCGAAAAACCAGGGAAGTCAGCCTACAGCCCCTTCTTTTATACGCTAAGCCACGCCCATTCTGGCGGGCTGTGACGCTATGAAGGCGCGAGCGCCCTTCATTGGGCGTGACGTCACGCGGGGCTCACTGGTAGGCTGCAGCAGATGCCAGCAGGGCAGCCAATAAGCACGCGAGATGGCCTGCTCTAGGTCTGCTAGCTGCTGCACTGCGTTGACAATGAATACAAAATTAAGGATAATTTTTTGGCTTCAATATCTCGAGAAGATGAATCTTTCCCGTAGCGTAAGCTAAACTTACGCAATACTCGTTCCCTCTCTAGAGAGAACCGAGGTTACGTTAGTAACCGAGTATCGTTTTCTCCATCCATTTAGAAGGTTATAGGACTATTTATTTTGTTATCCTAACAATGCGCAATGATATGGTTAGTTTAACACTAGCAGGTAATTATATGCATTTTGCATTAGATTCTCTCTTCAGTTTGCAGACCCCACAATCCACCAGTTGAGAACCACTGGTTCAGAAAAATAAGCTGATTTATATGACACACACACACACAAGTAGAAACACACATGGTCTTCTGTTAATATACACAAAATTCTCACATTGGCTGCATCTTTTCTAGCTGCTTTATTCTCTCTCTCTCTCTCTCTCTCTCTCTCTCTCTCTCTCTCTGTCTCTCTGTCTCTCTCTCTCTCTGTCTGATGAAGAGAGTCAGAGGGGTGTTCTGCACTGGAGGTTGACTGTCAATAATGAGCTTCCTCAGGTGTGGCAGGAGGGGAGGAAGGGTGATGCCAAAGGGAAGATGACTGGAGATCAGGAATGAGGGATTGATGTATAGAGAGAGATTGAGAGGTTGAATGTCAGAAAGGGGAGGCAGAGGTCAAACATGCCACATTTACTATTAACTTAAAAAAGAGTGTAGTGCAAGCGCGCACACACACATAGACAGATATAAACTGGCCCTGTAAACTGACACAAGTTAGTAGCCAGAACACGTTTCTCCAAACAGGCAGCTCCAAACCTGTACTAGCTCAAGGTGGATCAGAGTCTTCTGTATCTCTCTCACATACACACACACTACATACAGACTGTCTGAGAGGAATGGGGTGAATGTCAGTGAAACAGAAAGAGGCAGTTTAGATATTAGATTTTAAAATTCAACACCTCTACAACACCCTTCAGTTCATAGACTCTGAATTGAGTTTACATACATAATTGTGGCAAATTATATCGTATCTGTCGCATCCCAAATATTTGTAAACTGTAGATAGCAATGAGACAATTGAAACTCACCAGTTACTGTTATACAAATACAACAACAACCTTTATTTATAAAGTACATTCAACACAATACAAATTGATCCAAAGTGCTACTTTAATATTATTAACTTAGGAAATATTAGGAAATATCAGAAGACGATGACGAAGTGGAGCAGCTCATCTGACATGACTCGTAACTGCCTGTGTGTCACAAAGCCACTGAGTTTGGACACATGGGAGCTCATTTTACAATGTAGCATTGTCCTGTATGCAAAATGTGTCAATTAAAAGATTGGTACAATGAAATATTTAGTCTTTGCATATAGCATCAGTCTTTAACGTACAGTACCCTTAACATGGATTCAAGCCAGTTGAGGTTTGACGTGGCCGAGAATGCTTATTCAGATAATTCAAAGCAAACCAGTTATTTGTTTCAGAGTTCAACATCATCAAATTTACAAGTCATGTTTATGATTTTTATTTGTCATTTAGCCAAAAGGTCAGCTTCTAAACCAATAAAAAAAGACATTAATTCGTGACAATTTTTTATTTTTTTAAATAGGCCTACAGAAATCACATACAGTGTATTTTTGTTACAGATCAGTTCACTGTCCGGTCTTGTTCATTCGAAGAGGACTACTAACCCTGTTATCACTAACCTTGATTCTCTAATGACTATACTCCAGCATCTCCATCTCCATTGTCTTCAATATCTCCATCTCCAGCGTCTTCAGTGTTCTTTGTTCCAGTCATCCGTCTCACCCTTGATCTGTCTCCATACCTGTAAGAAGAACCATTCCCCTAATCGGCTGCTCTCCAAAGTATCTTCGTTCATATCACTTACCTGCATTCTGTTTCCGCTCATTGTTGTCAATAAACTCGTTAACTTCTTTATCCATCGCTTGAGTCTGCTTCCGTAACAGAAGAGCGGACTGTCTACAGAAAGACAACATCATGAGCACATCAGAACCTATCCTGGAAGATCCAGTTCCCATCACACCAGCCGTCAACCACTTCCATCATCACCTCCACCACTTCTTTTTCGGACTGCAGCGGATTCCTATTGCAGTGTTCGCTGACCCTGGAGATGCAGCCGCATCTCTATACCACAGACCGGGCGAAGATCACATTTATCATCGCCCTGCTGACGGGACGAGCACTCCAATGGGCTGAAACCATCTGGACCCAGGCTGGTATGGTAACCCAGTCCCTGACCGATTTCATCGAACATTTCCGCAGCGTCTTCGGCAAGCCCGTGGGAGATTCGTCAGTAGGTGAGCAGCTTTATCATCTCCGTCAAGGGAAAATGTCAGTTCATGATTATTCACTCAAGTTTAGGACCCTCGCAGCCGCCAGCGGTTGGAATGAGTGGTTGCTCCTCACCACCTACCGGCAGGGATTGAATCCCAGAGTGCGGCTGCATACGATGACTCCATTGGACTCTTCATCCAACTATCTACCCGCGTCACAAATCGTATGCAGTCGTGTCTCAAAAAGCACCAGGGTCAAGTACCGTCCTACTCCCTCCGCCAGCCTCAGCACTCCAGAACCAGGTTATGAACCCATGCAGATCGACTCTACACGGCTACTGTTTACAGAGGGGCAGAGGCGGCTGATCCAGAGGCTTTGCCTGTACTGTGGTGCTGGGGGGCATATCATCTCCGAATGCCCCATTCGTCCTCCACGTACTATGGTGAGTGTATTGAAGAACCCCATCACAAATTCAAAACCAATCACCACCACTGTGACTCTTGCTGCTGATAATGTATCTCTCCCAGTTCACGCCCTCCTTGACTCTGGGTCAGCCGGGAATTTCATCTCCAGAAGCCTCTGCCGCCTACTCCACCTCCTGACAACCGCTACCCAGACAGTCTACCAGGTCCAGTCGGTGACTGGACGAGCACTGTGCCTCAAGCATGTTCGCAACAGCACTGGTCCCATCGAGCTACGGGTCGGCCAACTCCACGTAGAGTCTATCCACCTCTTGGTTCTGGAGAATTCCCCTGCTGAGGTGATCTTAGGGTGCCCATGGCTTGTGCAGCATGATCCCATCATCTCCTGGAGAACTGGCGAAGTCCTGAAGTGGGGCAGGAAGTGCTTTCCTGATTGCTTCCCTCTAATCCTTCGTCCTGCTCTGGCAGAGGTGCTGCCTGTAAACTCCACCTCCATTGAGAGCTCCGTCAAGAAGCAGTCGGTCGACAACCCAACCTGCTATGCCCCCTTCAGTGACGTCTTCTGCCCTAAAAGAGCCCTCTCTACTGCCTCCACATCGGCCATGGAACTGCGCCATCGACCTGATGCCGGGTGAACCAGTGCCCTACGGAAAAATGTATTCCTTATCACTTCCCGAACAGAAGGCCATGGAGGAGAATGTAGAAGAGGCCCTCCAACAAATGTAGAAGAGGCCCTCCTACATCCGCCCTTCTACGTCCCCTGCTGCTTCGAGTTTCTTCTTCGTGGCCAAGAAGGACAGAGGCTTGCAGCTTTTTATTGATTACTGCTCCATGAACAAGATAACCATCAAATTCCGCTAACCTCTTCCCCTCGTCCCAGTTGCACTAGAACACCTCCGTGGAGCTAAGGTGTTCACCAAGTTGGACCTCCGTAGCGCATACAACCTCATCCAGATACGTGAGGGGAACGAGTGGAAGACCGGCTTTGTGACCCCTGCTGGACACTACAAGTATCTCGTCATGCCGTAATGTCTGGTAAACGCCCCCTCCGTATTACAGGACTTCATGCATGAGGTGCCCCGGGAGTATCTCCATCGATTTGTCCTCGTCTACATAGATGACATCCTCATCTACTCCCAGAGTATGGCCGACCATCGCCACCTTGTTGCGGAGGTCTTGAAACGTATGAGGGAATTCAACCTGTTCCTCAAGGCTGAGAAATGCTCCTTCCACCACCCCTCAGTCCAGTTCCTTGGTTACCACATCAGTGACACGGTTATCCAGATGGACGAGGGGAAGTTAGAAACCATCAAGAACTGGCCCACACCATACATCATCAAAGAACTCCAGCGTTTCCTTGGCTTCGCCAATTTCTACAGACGGTTCATCCACAGCTACAGCTCCATCACCAATCCTCTCACCAGCCTCCTAAAAACAAGCCCAAGTCTCTGTCCTGGTCACCATGTGCCAACGAAGCCTTTCAACATCTGAAGGAGAAATTCACCAGTGCACTGCTCCTTGTCCACCCAGACCCCGAGAAACCCTTAATCGTGGAAGTGGATACCTCCACCAATGGGGTAGGAGTGGTGCTATCTCAGCAGCAGGGGACCCCAGCCAAACTCCATCCATGAGCCTTCTACTCCAAGAAACCCGGCGGAGAGTAATTATAACTGTTATAACCGACCACAAGAACCTGCAGTATCTAAAGGAAGCTAAGAAACTTAACCCCCGCCAGGCACGTTGTGCCTTATTTTTTTACCCGATTAAACTTTTCCATTTCCTATCGTCCAGGCTCTAAGAATGTGAAGGCTGACACTCTTTCCCGTCTCTATGCTCCAGAAGAGGTCAGTGAAGAGCCTGAATCCATCCTCCCAAGTGAAATAATCTTGAGTCCTATCCAATGGTCTGAAGATTCCATCACCTCCTCCAATGCCTCCAACGCTACTCCGTCGGGCTGTCCCCCCGTACGTCAGTATGTCACCAGAGCACGACGCACAACGGGTGTTATTGGCCACCCAGGGGCCAATAACACCCTCTCGCTGCTAAAAGATCGCTTCTGGTGGCCTAACAAGGCCAAGGATTTGAGAAGGTTCGTCCAAGGATGTGCAGACTGTGCCATGGCCAAGAGTCCTTGCCACCTACCATCTGGCAAACTTCTGCCGCTGCCCGTTCCCAACCGGCCATGGTCACACCTAGGAGTGGACTTCATGACAGATCTCCCAGCCTCTGATGGTAATACATGCATCCTGGTAATAACTGATCGATTCTCCAAATCCTGTTGACTTCTTCTCCTCAAAGGATTCCCCACAGCAATGGAAACAGCAGAACTCCTCTTCAACCACATCTGCACGTTGGTGGTGGTTGAGGAGATTCCCCCTTCCATTTGTAAAGTGCTTTGAGTACCTAGAAAAGCGCTATATAAAAATGAACAAATTATTATTATTATTATCTTTAGATATTATGGAATTCATGAAGACATCATGTCTGACTGTGGACCACAATTCATCTCCAAAGTTTGGAAAGCATTCTTCTCCCTCCTAGGTGTGACCATAAGTCTCTTATCCGGATATCATCCGCAGTCGAACGGGAAAACCTGGCGGAAGATCCAAGAGATTGGTCGCTTCCTACGAACCTTCTGCCATGGCCACCAGAACTCTTCGAACCAGTTCCTAGGTTGGGCCGTGTACACCCAAAACTCCCTCTGCCAACCAACTACTGGACTCACTCCCTTCCAGTGCGTACTCGGTTAGCAGCCACCATGTTCCCGTGGTCTGGGGAACCATCCGACGTTCCAATGGGGAGTTACTGTTACAGATCAGCCAGGCTCTCACACCAGCCAATCACAGCACACTCCCTCACCTGAGTTCTAATCACACACCTGCACCTCATCACCATCCTCACCACCACTATAAAAACACACTCTTCACCTCAGTTCACTGTCCGGTCTCGTTCATTTAAAGAGGACTACTTACCCTGTTATTGCTAACCTTGATTCTATAACGACTATACTCCAGCGTCTCCATTGTCTCCAGCGTCTTCATCTCCAGTATCTCCATCTCCAGCGTCTTCAGTGTTCTTTGTTCCAGTCATCCGTCTCATCCACGATCTGTCTCCATACCTGTAAGATAAACCATTCCACTCATCGCCTGCTCTCCAAAGTATCTTTGTTCATATCACCTACCTACATTCTGTCTCCACTCATTGTTGTCAATAAACTCCTGTTAACTTCATTATCCATCTCTTGAGTCTGCTTCCGTAACAATTTTACCATTATTTTTGTCAACATTGAAAACTCCAACAGCCTTCTTTCATTTGATAGGTGCGCCATTTTAATTTTTGATGAACTGCAGTGATTTTAAGAGGCTATATTATCCTCATCCCTTTTAAAAAAAACTTTATTATATATTATTAAATTGTATACATGATAAAATTACCAAGTGTCATAGGTTTTTTTGTTCTTCGTTAGATCAATGTAGATTTTGTAGACTATTTAGATCAATACTACTTGAACATCAAGCAATATTCAGAACCACTGTAGTCACATGCACTATTACGACCTTTCTAGGCCTTGAAAGTGGTTATGACATTGCAGTCTATAGGGGGGTCAGGATCTCAGAAAGCTCTCGGATTTAATGAAAAATATCTTAATTTGTGTTACGAAGATGAACGGTCTTGCGGGTTTGGAACGACATAAGGGTGAGAAATTAATGACAGAAATTTCATTTTTGTGTGAACTATCCCCTTTAAGATGTGCAATCAAAAAAAAAATATTAGACAAAATTACAAAAATAAAGATGAATTATGTTTGGGAGGTAACATCTTATTCTAAACATACATATACCAACAGTAATAAAATAATTGTATATAAAATGTAATAACATGCATATAATATATTTATTACACCTTTGAACATTACAGAGAAACAGTGCCTTAATGGGAGCAACACCACAAACACGGAAGCTGCTAGGCTAATCCTTTCATGGGATACAACATGTATTTGCGTTAAAGCCCTATTTCTTGGCAAAAAGTGTTTCCAAACAAATTTTTGCAACATTTGAAGTACTGATATAGAATTTATACGCTAAAGTTCAACAGAAAAGGATTGTCGACACTTGAGAAAATTTTATAGATAAATGGCACTTCAATCAGCTATATCGCTAAACATTTTGAAGCACTAAAAAAAAAATCCTTGGATGGAAACCTGGCTATTGATGTCTATCTGACACGGCAAATGCACGTTCATAATGGTGTCCATATTGAAACATTACAACAAAAGCCTACAATCTTAATGCAAATACAATGTGAGGTGTGTGTATCCGTGGAAGCTGTTGTCTACACGCTCTAGTTGTCTTCCTCTCCTGTCATTCTCTGGAGAGCAGAACTTGCTAACACACAGCTGGGCCTGCAGTGTGTCCTGCCAGCCCTGTAATTCAGCTCAGGTGAGAGTGTGATGGGGTTGTTCAGGTTCGAGCTGCATGCATCTTTATAAGCACAGTAATGCAATGATAACTGCTCAGTTCCACATTAACATCAGCTGCTTCAGCACTGAGAGTCTGTTGTCTCTGCTAAAGAAAGACGTATTTTCTACCGTCTGTTATATGACCGTCTCTGGCCTCCAGGCTCCACTAACCACATACAGTGCATTAGGTTTCATCTCAGCTCAGTAAAAACAGAGTGAATGACTGAAAACTAGGCTAATGTTCGACCTAAAAAACACACCACTGCGCCGCAAATTGACAGTTCACATGTGCGTGAGTTTGCGTTCATCTGAGAGCATGTGCACACACGTGCATTTGTGGCTGTTTGATCATCTGTGTTTACCCAGCAGGAGAGGTCAGTACAACAAATGAAACAATGTCAGTTTATAAGCGGATTATGGCTCTCACCAACCCCCCTGTGCGAGCAGGAGATGGCGCAGTCCGGCAGCTAAATGGCTCCCACAAATTCACAACAACAAAACCACAATGACAGAGAAGCAACCGCGAATTACGTTGGCCCTGCTGAATTGGAAGACAAATCAGCATAGGCAGCACTTAAGAGTGCCAGAAAATACAACATTAAAAGCTTGATTTTCACCACAGGTGGACTAAGGGAAAGATTATCAGTGAATAACAACTTAAATTCTGGTCTTTTAATGGTACTTTTATGATGCTTATTTGTAATTTTTGGAGCTTGACAGCAACAATGTAAACAAATATTCAGGATAAAATGATAGGAAAAGATTGTTCAAAGGATTGGAAAAGTCATATTGTTCGAGCACTAATCTGAATATTCACTGCATATGTCCCCTCAATGTCTATGCAAGTTACAGCCCTCAGTATAAATCAACATCTACTTTATATGCAAAAGTGCAGCATTAATATTCTGCTAAAAATGTCCACTTGTGTTCCACTGAAGAAAGAAAAACATTAGAATGAAATACCGGTGAACAAATGATGACAGAATTAAAATTTCTCAGTGAACTAACCCTTTAATAAGCACTAGTGTGGATTATTCATTGATTATGACTTTTTCATTCAGTGCAGTAATACGGTCACTCAGGGTGACGCCGTCAGCCGTGTGGTATTATCAGTGTCATCTAAAGAAAGGCTCTCGTCTAATTGGATGGAATAGAGGATTCAGACCGACATGATGATGCCGAAATTGGTACGAAGCCAACATTGATTTTCATTTATTGCGCTAATGGCTCATTTTGATTTAGGCCATAACTCTGACTCTCTTGAGAAGAGATCTCGTTCATTGAGGCCAGACTGGCCAAAAACAGCAGCATTAACATGATGAGAGGGGAGTTGATTGGACTGGCTGGTAATTGCGGCACATTATGGTGTGTGTTTATGAGAAGTGTTGTTGATCTGTGAATAGCAGAGGAGGTTACGGTCATGTCATACACGTTCAAGCTACTCATGATTACTGCCATCATCAATGTCATCATCATCATCATCTTCTATCTAAAAAGCTCAATGACACCTCAACACCTTCAGCATTCCAGGAACCATTGGGTGGCAGATGTGACTAGCTAATAACCATTTTCTACGAGACAAACTTCCTCTAGAGGGCGCTAGGTGGGTCAGAAAGCTGAATCATCCATAGGGTTATTTTCATCTCTAGATGTTCAATTTGAAACAGTGGTACTACTAAAAAGCATAATTATTTAAATCTATTAATTAGAATGATTTCGCCCTGAAGAACAAAATAAAATTTGCCAAAGCAATCTCAATTAAAATTATATAAAAATCCTCATTCATTTAATCACCAGCGCTGAGAAAAGTAACAGGTGCCATCCCAGAGAGCAACATAGTGTCGGCCCATATCCGGCCCACATCTGGTACACGTGGATTCCACAAGGCCCAGATGTGTGGGCTGGATCTGGGCCGACAATATCTTGCTGTTTGGAATGGGACATCACCTTAATTTATTATACCTGAATTGTAGGTGTGGTCACACCATGTCAGAATTATCATAATTACGAGATTCTGACTTGCAAAAGTCAGTCACGTCCTTGTAAAATTACTAATTACAACTTTTCAAAGAGCTCTGACTTGTACCACCTGACTGCTGCAGATTTAATATGTAGTTGATAGTGTTGCCATAGAAATGTCTAATTCCGAGTTCAAGGATGTGAACCGCTTCAAGTAGAACGTCACTGGTTGTCATCTCGTTTTACGGCAATTACGACATGTCGTGAAGACAGCAAATAGGATATCTAATTTGAGACACTGTTACAGCTAAAAAGCATAATTATTCAAATAATTAGAATGATTTATCACTGAAGAACAAATTAAAATTTCCCTATAAAATGATACAAATCCACATCAAGTAATCACTGTTGGGTCCAGAGTTAAGAAAAGTAGCAGGTACCATGTGACATCACTTGAATTTAAACCTGAACAATGACATTCATTCAGCATTCACACAAACTTCTAGGGTCATAGGGCTGGAGCCTATCCCAGTTTCTTAGGCTAGAGGCAGGGAAAAGCACCCTGGACAGATAGACAGTCCATCACAGCGAATAATGACATAGAGGAACTTTAATAGCCACTGAACTTAAAAAATAAAATAAAATAAAATGTGGCAATTTTTTTTTTTTTTTTTTTTTTTTTTTTTAACCTTTATTTAACCAGGAAGTCCCTTGAGACTGAAATCTCTTTTTGGAGGGAGACCTGGCCAAGACGGCACACCAGTTACAATTTAAATACAAATACAACATAGTCAAAAACAAACAAGCATCACACATAAAAGAAAAGAACAGGTCACATATGGCAGTTCCATTTTTGAGTTATATGGCATTTTAATGGCCTTAAATTCATTTAATGGGACTAGATCATTTAGATGTAGCAAATTTGTCAAATTATTCCAGGACCATGGCGCAAAATAAGAGAATGCTTTTTTCCCCATGCAGCTCTGTAAAAACCCTTGGAACCTGGTAAGAGAGCCATCTGGTGAAACGGAGATGAAAACTGCTGGAATTCTTTTTAAGGAGATTACATAAAAATGCCGGCAATTTACCTAACATGGCTTTGTATAGAAAAATATGAAAATGAAGTTGTCTACGTAGACTTAGTGACGACCAGCCTACCAGTTCATACAGTGTACAATGATGAGTACGGGAACCAGAGTTAGTTAAAAAGCGTAAAGCACTATGATACACAGAATCTAAAAGGTGGAGAGTACTAGAAGCTGTGAAAGCAGATCAGCCAGATGCATTGTGGGTAAAAGGAAGAGGCTAAAGCACTTACCTTAGTGTGAAGTTTCGACAGCTGTTTTTCATCCAGGTGGGTCTGTGTGTACACTCGCCTCTTGTAGCGAAACTGCCAAAACAAAAAAGCACAGCATGGATTAGCCTTAAAGCGCTGTTAATATCACAATCTTAGTTCTCTATAACATCATTCAGTTATAGCCATGTTTGCTGAAACTGTTAAGTGTAAGAAGACAGACTGTGCTTGAGTGTGAACTGCTGTAATCATAACTGTGAGCTGCTTAAACATCTGCACATCTACATTACAGCTGCACTCAGGATCACAGTCCTCTAATAGAAAACCTGCTGTGAATCATCAAACTGCATATTCCGACAAAACATGAGGAACATGACAGCAGAGTCTTTTAAAACACGCACGGGTGAGAAAATTACAACATAAAAACAGACAAATTACTTTAATGTCTCTATGTCTTAAATATTATTGTAAAAAAAAAAAAAACGAACGAACAAATTCAAGGTAATGAATCAATTTCCTGTGGGTCAAGAAAGGTTAAAGTTCATGCAATTCTTTTAAAAAAAAAGATCATTAGTGAATTAAGACTTTAGTCTGTTACTCACACAAAGCTATAGTAAGACTTCAATACTAGGGCTGTAACGATACACCAAACCCACGATTCGATTCGTATCACGATTTTTGACCCACGATTCGATTCGTATCGCGATTCTATCACGGGGGCGGGGCTTGAGGGGGCGGGGCTTGTGGTGAAAAAAAGAGATTTTGAGAGAAGAAAAAAAATACCGGTATTTTTATTAAATAACATTAGGATTTTTCCAAACAAAATTATTACATTTATCTTGCCTAAATGTTTACGCTCATTGCATTTTTACAATGAGGTAATATTGTTGTTAAGAATTTACACATCACAAGGAAGCTTGATTTAAATTGTTTAATTAAATTGAAAAAAGTAGCACAAATAAATACAATAGAATAAAGATACAAATAAAGACAATTAAAGAGAAACGTTTTTGAATAGGTCTAACACTAGTATTCACATACAGAAACTGAATAAAGTAATCAAATGGAAAATAACACTGGGTAGTATTTTAGTCCTGAACAAATTAAATACATAGGCTATTAATCCTGATTTCTTTAACTTAAAGCCATCTTTTGTTGTTTTGACAACAAAATTAATGACAGACACATATGGCTTCCGTCACTTTAAGAGCTAGTGCACGGATCCTGTGTTCATTATACTGGCATGCGTTTTATGCCTATTAAAGACAAAACCGACTATGTTTAGAGTATAGCCTACTCACAAAGACCGAAATTGACAATTTTGCGTGTTAAAGCAATATAATCCGCGAAAAATAGTTACTGGCCAGCTGTTTTTGAGGCGGATTTTCTATGAATGTGCGCATAGAAAATAATCTCTCAGAGAGCGCGCGAGCACTGATTAGTTTAAAATTGCTTGAATGTTTAAACTGGTAAGACTTAAAAAGACTTTTACAGTCTATGGTCCCGACTCCAAAACGCGAGTGTGTATTATCGCCGCATGCAGCGCCTGCCTTGCACAACACATTATGAGAGAAGAGATAGAAGACGCGCGCGGCACCGCTGAACACTCACGCTGTTTGTGAAATTGCGTCTGGAAGATAGTTGTTAAAAGAATGATTTGATTTTATTATCTGTGTGGATTACGATTGCGGGAATTTGCCGCATTATAAATGGGAGACCTGCGGGAATGATTAGAATTATGCGCAATACCCGCAATCCCGCGCCGAAATTCGAGCCCTGGTTCTGGACAGGAAGGATAACTCTGGGAGTTGGAAGGGGTGTGATCGCGATTCTGCCTTCTCACATCGCGATACAGGATCGTGGACCTGAGTATCGCGATTTCGATTTTATATCGCGTATCGTTACAGCCCTATTCAATACAGTGAAATAGTATTATCGAACACTTGTACTTGTATGGAATTTTTAGGTAAATAAAGGGTTGATGAAGATCAGCCAGTAGAAATTAAATAATTATATAAAATATTTAATAATATTTTTTCTTACAATATTATAAAGAATTTGGAAATAATACAGGCTCTTTTCCATTTGTCCAAATGTCCATTACTAAAAATTCTGACTAAAACTATTGCCCAATATTCAATCATTTAGTGTCATTTATATTTATCAAAAGTGTTTCATTTAGGATAAAAAGTGTTTCATTTATGATCGCTTCACACAACGGTTCTATGTATCACTACACAACATCCCCTAGCACAGTGGTTCCCAACCTTTTTTTGTCTGAGACCTCCTTTTTCCCAAGAAAATATTGTTGGGCCCCCCTTCACATTTAATGATATTATCGCTCTTGTAAGCTTGCAGCAAGGATGACAAAATATGTTGTTTTCAAACAAACGGTATGTTTACTATAACCAGATATGTTTATGCATAAATAATAGCCTATAATATTGAAAATACAATAACAAAAACATCAGTAGGCCCTTTGTAATTTAAAAACGTAAGCCTAGGAGAAGCCTATATATTGGCCCTATTTGAAATGCAAAAACAAATATTCACACTGGTGTGTAGGTAAAAAAAAGAAAGAATATAGGCTATTACTAAATGACTGCTGTCTGGGGCCTCAATACTTGCAAGTTATTTGTGAGGCTTTATCAATGTGAGGCTTTATTTTTTACGTTTTTGGCACTTTAGCGAGCGATAATAAACTTGCGTTTATTAACAGAATAATGCGTCTTTCGGAAGAACATTGTAGCCGGAACTACATCTCTCTGTGTACGTCTATGACGAGTCACGCAGGTACTGAGCTACTCCACAGCGGCAGCGATCCGAACCAGTGTAGTCCCGATGTAAACACCGTAAACACTTATTATAGGTGTACCATAGTGGTTCAGGATAAGACAAAAACACAGATTGATGGATTCATGATGAACTCGCTCATTATATAAATTTCGAACAGAAAAAAGTTAAAGCACGGATCAATTTATTACATACGGATCGTATGTAAGAAATTGATTTCAATTAATCATAAAATGGCCCTGATATGTCACTAGACATTAAGAAATCATGTCCATTTCAAATACTTATATCACTGACAACAGTAGTGCAGCCAGGATATTGTCATTTAAAAAGTGAAGTTGCAGTCCTCAACTGATTGTGTTGTGTTTTGGTCTGATGCGCCACCCTCCACCTATCTACCAATCACGAAGTCAGTAGTGTTGCGGCATCCGGGTTGCCAGCTCTGCTCTAGTTACCACAGCTGCAGCTACAAACGGTCCTGCTGGATCCTGCAGCCTATCTGGCAACCTCGAGTCAGGGAGGAGGGGGAGGGGATACACAGCTCTACGGTAATTTGAAAGTAATTGCAGTACCAGTTTTAGCCACAATCATACATACAGCTCCTTTAAGGACTTTTATTTAATGCTCATTGCTCAAAACTTTTCAAAATATGACACGACCCCCCACAGAGCTCGCTGAGGCCCCCTTGTGGGCCGCAACCCCCCAGTTGGGAACCGATGCCCTAGCAACCACTCTTAGCAACTTAAATATATGTTCTCAGTGATATTGGTCATTGAAGCTTATAGAGTATTGTGAGAGACTGAGTAAGTGAGTGTACCTGCATTTACAGTAGATGTAGCATTTTCCTTCAGGTCAGTTCTATATTCGTAATAAAAAATCTGTTTGATGGTCCACAGCGATATCTTGTCCTTTTAACAGTTAAGGGGTTTTCCTGTGCCCTTACAGGCAATCCATTTGTCAGTTGCGCCCATAGACATAATAAATACATAGACGCGCTATTGGCTGCTTTGGAACGTTGATGCGATACGCCAACGCGTCCGCCATTTTGTGGAGGGCAAGACTGCACTGTAATCAAATGCAAGTAAACGGTGAGCTGCAGTTGTTCTGGAAAAAAAAAAAAAAAAAACATTTATCAACTGATTTCAGTGGTTTGTCCGTGGTGTACAAAAAGTTCCATCTCTAGCTATTTAAAATCTCGATAGTTAGACTTATAAAAAAAAGTTTGTTTGCGCCCATAGGTAGCATAGGTCTTGCTTTTCCGTGTTCACAAGTTTTGGTCCTTTCAGTATAAAAGTCTTTACTGACTGACTCAATCATAAAGACAGTCGTTGCCCCCTTTCTAATGGCGAAATAATGTAACGTCTGTTGCTGTACACGGACAGGGACTATTTTTTCCAGTGGAAGAAAGGCTTTTAGTGATTTTATTTCATGAAAGTTGCATTGATAAATATTTCCAATGCTTTATTAGTTGTATTGTGTGGTAACTTTTATAAAAGCAAAAAGATATTCGAGGCTAGTGCTGTATCGTGAATAATTCACGGCTGAAGGGGTTTGCGCAGGCACTCTGCTTCGCGTATATATACAGCACAACGCTTTACTGCAACTTCAAAGGAAGCAATACACTGTTGTCAAAACTAGCGCTGCATACCTTTGAGGTAATTTTATTACACTATTTGCTAGCCTGCATAATGATCTCACCATTCATTCCAAGGGTCCGGCCGATTGCTTTCCATATATTCATTTTTTTAAACATATCATTGGAGGTTTGAATTGTCAAACAGTGGTGGATTTTTCTGTATCTTGGCGATTAACTTCTCCACAATGTCGTCTGCCATTTTAAATGCGTGATCCCTTTAAATTCGAGTGGATTCTGGCTGTCAGTGTTTTATCGTTTGATAGCTGGAAAAAAAACTTTCTGAAAATGATCCCAATGATATCATTTCTCACATCTTTATCGTTAAAGTTTTGGTGTGAACTCTGCTATTCTTTAATATGGAGAACGATTTATATATGTATCGTTATCTATATAGTTATCATCCTTGGTGTGAACGGGCCTTTATTCACAAATCACGATATGGATCATGGATCACAATACAGCACAGCCTCTTGTACCTTATTGCTTACATAAGTCATTCACTGCTTAGATAAGTCATTCACTGCCCAATAAGTCATTCACTCATAAAAATGATTCTGTGGTAAAGTAGCCTACTAAATACTACAGGAAAAACAAAACAAAAACAAATGTATTTTCTGCATTGAATACGAATCAGGCAATAATTTAAAAAGTTAATTATATAGGCCTATTAATTAGTAACAATTCAAAGTTGAAGAAATTAAATCTTGAACTTATAAGTATATTTTACCTAGAATTGTTGGTAACGCTTCCTTTTAAAGTCCTGTTACCCATGTACATACTATGTACTTATTATAGTGATTACAATTACTGGGTAATAACTAGGTACTAACCCTGAACCTACCCCTAAACCTACCCCAAACCTATGTACTTACCTTATATTAGCCAGTACTTTCTAGGTAAGTACACTGTAAGTACACGTAAGTACTGTGCTGTAAAAGGAAGCGTTACCGAATTGTCTATGTTTAGAATCAATGGTTTTTGAGGAGGTGTCAAAGTAAAAAAACAACAACAACTGTTTTCTAGATGTATTTATCGCTTTTGTTGTTAGGTTCAGTAACTTGGCTGTTTTGTGACATCTGGAGTTAATTTTCTTCTCAAAATGTCCCATTCATACTCAAAAACTATCCACTGATTGTTACCGTTATTGTGTACTGTGGTCTCTGTGTTCAGTTGAGTATTTCCTTTATTGTGTAGATATGTTGTCTTACAAAGTGTAACAAGAAATCTACAGTTTTTTTTTTTTACTTAAATGTTTCCAAGTAAACCATACACCGATACTCGGTTACTGACGTAACCTCGGTTCTCTCTAGAGAGGGAACGAGTATTGCGTAAGTTTAGCTTACGCTACGGGAAAGATTCATCTTCTCGAGATATTGAAGCCAAAAAATTATCCTTAATTTTGTATTCATTGTCAACGCAGTGCAGCAGCTAGCAGACCTAGAGCAGGCCATCTCGCGTGCTTATTGGCTGCCCTGCATGCATCTGCTGCAGCCTACCAGTGAGCCCCGCGTGACGTCACGCCCAATTGAAGGCGCTCGCGCCTTCATAGCGTCACAGCCCGCTAGAATGGGCGTGGCTTAGCGTATATAAGAAGGGGCTCGTAGGCTGAATTCCCTGGTTTTTCGACCACTGAAGCGAAGTCGCTCGTGGCGCGAGCACGGCCGGTTACGAAATACTCGTTCCCTCTCTAGAGAGAACCGAGGTTACGTCAGTAACCGAGTATCGTTCTCTTACGAGAGGTTCTCTCGTATTGCGAAAGTTTAGCTTACGCTACGGGAACACTTTGTCAACGCCGTGCGCGCCAAGCATCCACCATGAGGCCCCGAACTTTCAGGGAACCCCTATAAGGTGGAGAATAAGGTGGCCAGCCACGCGGGCCATCACTTGTACATAAGCACACATAGGGAATACAGAGCAGCGCGCCGGTCTGTATAGGCCCATGGCTCATACCCACTTAGTGCAGCTCAACCAGGAGAGCTGGGTCGTGTAGGAGTGATCTGAGCAGGAGGCCTGGGCAGAATACACCTCTCCATTAAACCGACAACAGTTTAGCCTGCAAGGCAGGAACTTCCAGGTTATAAAGCCTGATAAAGGTAGACGGGGAGTTCCAGCCCGCCGCCACACATATGTCATGGATAGAAATTCCACTGGACCATGCCCACGAAGAGGCCACGCCTCTCGTGGAATGAGCCCTGATGCCCAGCGGGCATTGCAGACCTTTCGACGCATAAGCGGCTGCTATAGCGTCCACTATCTATCTGGACAGGCTCTGTTTCGAGGAGGCGAGACCTTTGGCGCGCCCACCGAACGAAACAAACAGCTGATCCGAACGCCTGAATGAGGCGGAGCGCGTAATGTAAAACCTCAGCGCTCTGACAGGGCAGAGGCGGTTCACATCACTTTCGCTGTCAGATGCTGGGAGCGCTGACAACGAGATAACTTGCGCTCTGAACGGAGTGCCCATCACTTTAGGAACATAGCCATGTCTAGGTCTGAGGATGACTTTAGAGTCATTCGGCCCGAACTCAAGACACGACGCGCTGACAGACAGCGCATGTAGGTCCCCCACCCGCTTTACTGACGACAGTGCGGTCAGAAAGACGGTTTTCAGTGATAGATATTTCAACTCCACGGAATCCAGTGGTTCAAAAGGAAAAGCTTTCAGGGCCTCTAGGACCAGTGATAGATCCCACATGGGAACCGACGGGGGGCGCGGCGGGTTCAACCTCCTAGCTCCCCTAAGGAAGCGGATGACCAACTCATGCCTTCCCAATGACTGGCCGTGCGTCGATTCTGCGAACGCTGCCACGGCCGCCACATATACTTTGAGCGTGGATGGGGACCTCCCCTTTTCCAACAGCTCTTGTAGGAAGGAGAGCAGTTGCGCCACCCCGCATGTCCGCGGGTCCAGACCTCTGTCAGTGCACCATTCCGAGAACACCGACCATTTAGACGCGTAGAGCCTTCTCGTGGAAGGGGCTCTAGACTGCGTGATCGTGTTCATTACTCCTTCTGGCAGGGCAACGAGTACCCGTTGATCAACCATGCGTGCAGAGACCAGCGCTCTGGATGGGGATGCCAGATCGTGCCGCGAGCCTGAGAGAGGAGATCTGCCCGCACCGGAATCGGCCACGGAGCTGTATGTGACAGCCGTGCCAGCTCCGGGAACCAAATCTGATTCTCCCAACGTGGGGCTATGAGGAGCACTGAGTGGCGTGTTTCCCTGATTCTCTTGATTACCTGTGGTAACAGAGAGACCGGAGGAAAAGCATATAGCCGGAGGCTGGGCCAAACCTGGGCCAGCGCGTCCTCGTCCTTCGAGAAGAACGTCGGGCATTGAGCGTTGTCTTTTGACGCAAATAGGTCGACTTCCGCCCTGCCGAACAGGCGCCACAGTTTCTGGACCGTTTGGGGGTGCAGGGACCATTCCCCTGGGGGAACGTTGCCCCTGGACAGTTTGTCTGGGCCGTCGTTCAAATGGCCCGGCACATGCGCTGCCCTCAGCGAGCGCAGGTGCAACTGGGACCAAATAAGGAGGCGCTCCGTCAGATTGCAGAGATTTCTGGATCTGACACCGCCCTGACGGTTTACATAGGATACCACAGACATGTTGTCCGAGCGGACGAGAACATGTTGGTCCTGTATGAACGGGAGGAAGCACTTCAGCGCATTCTCGACCGCTATCATCTCCAGACAGTTTATGTGAAAACACCTCTCTTGGTCTGACCACTGGCCGAAGACCGGTCTGCCCTCGAACAGCGCGCCCCAACCCCAGTTGGACGCGTCTGTCGAAATGACTTTCCGGTAAGAGACGGTTCCCATCGTCACTCCCAGCTGGTACCAGTCGGCCACTAACCAGGGCTGCAGAGCCGCTATGCAGGTCTGAGTCACTCTGATTTTCTGACCGCCAGAAACCCAAGCTCGGCGGGACACTGGAGCATTCAGCCAGCGTTGGAGCGGGCGCATGCGCAGTAGGCCCAGCTCAAGCACCGCTGCAGCTGAAGCCATACAGCCCAACATCCTCTGAAAAGTTTTCAAAGGGAGAA
This sequence comes from Tiaroga cobitis, assembly GCA_030578255.1. NCBI lineage: Eukaryota > Metazoa > Chordata > Actinopteri > Cypriniformes > Leuciscidae > Tiaroga > Tiaroga cobitis. Next base: position 11,428,120 of record CM060608.1, read on the forward strand.
AGCTGTCCTTTTGGAAAAACGCGGCTAGGTGGCGAACACGGAGCGCGCGCTGCGCCGATAGACGGGCCGACATGGTCACCGAGTCCAGTTCTATTCCTAAAAAGGAGATTGACTGGCTGGGTAGTAATGAGCTCTTGGTCCAGTTGACCGTGAGACCCAAGCTTTCCAGGTGACTGAGAAGCACTGTTCTGTGAGACAGCAGCTCCGCCTCTGACTGTGCCAAAATCAGCCAATCGTCCAGATAGTTCATTATCCGCAGCCCCTGACTTCTCAGGGGGGCGAGCGCTGCGTCCATGCACTTCGTAAATGTACGGGGTGCCAGAGACAGGCCGAACGGCAGGACGGTGTATTGATATGCCTGACCATCGAAGGCGAATCTCAAAAATCGCCTGTGACGGGGTATTATCTGAATCTGGAAATAGGCATCCTTCAGATCTAGAGAAATAAACCAGTCCCTCGGGCGAACGTGCGCAAGGATTTTCCTGGTCGTAAGCATTTTGAACGGTCTTTTCACAAGCACCTTGTTCAAATGTCTCAGATCTAGGATCGGTCTGAAGGCTCCGTCCTTCTTGGGCATGAGAAAATAACGGCTGTAAAAGCCTGACTCGCTCAGAGAAGGCGGCACCTTTTCTATAGCCCCCTTGCACAGCAGCTTCGCTATTTCTGCGTGAAGTAGGTGTGCTACTTCCGCATTCACTATCGTCGCGGTCCGGGCTTGAAAGCGCGGGGGACGGCGAATGAATTGAAGTGTATAGCCCTGCTTTATTGTGCTCAGCACCCATTCCGAAATCCCCGGGATAGATTCCCACGCAACTATGTGAGCCGCTAGGGGGCGAATGGCCTCCGGGTTCAGATCGCCGCCATTTGCGGGCTTGTGAAACTGAACCGGAGCTGAGAGCACGGCGCGCGCGCTCTCTGTTCTGGGCAACGGCTGCTCGCTGAAAACCGAAACCGGCTGCTTTGTGTGAGATGTCCCAATCATAAGGGATGGGGAACCTTTTTCCCTCACTTTTTGAAGCGCGAGCGGCGCTTTGGGCGGAAAAGCGTTCTGTAAGCGTGAGCGCGTTTGCGCGGGCACGAGACTTACACATGCATTTGACGCCCCGATCAAAATGGATGGGGAGCGTTTTATAATCGCCCTGCGTTTCATGATAACACTTAAACTTGCGGGCGGCGCCCGGGGGAAGGTTTGTGATAGCAAGCGTGAACGCTCTCTGGCGGGCACGGGACTTACATTCATAACCTGCTGTTTTGACCGTGCAACAGAGCGGGCAGATAGTGGGCACAACACTGTGGACACATTTCTTACATTCAACACTCGAGCGGCTTTTCTGCGCTTTATGAGAGTGTGCTCTGTGGGTGACACGATATTTGATGTGCTTGTGTGTAGGGGTGAACACTGGGGCGTGGGCACTTTCACTACACTTAAAACACTGACGGCGGGAGCCGGACCAGACATAATGCTCTTTTTGAGATTTCTCTGGGTCGCCGTGAAAACGGCGTTTGTGTGCAGGCGAGAGGGTGGACAAACCGGCTCGTTGGCTGCTAAATGAACCACTGCAGTAGCCTGACTGAAGGGGACTGACAGGGAAATGAGCTTTGACGGCGGTCCGGCATGCTCAGACTTCAGCGTGATCTTCTGCCGAGGCCCCCTGGGGGGCGGCGGCCTGTGACGGCTGTCTGAGCGCGACCTAGGGCGGCCGCCCTGACGTCGCTGCGAAGACTGGGGTTGTGCTGGACGCTGGGTGTTAGCTCGTACAGGAGGCTGGCTTTGTTTCTCGCGAGAGCGGCCTGTAGCGGAGCTCGAGCGTCGCGGCAGGAAGAGATTCATGGCCTGCGTGGTCTTCTGTACTTCAGAGAAACGGTCAACGATCCCGTTAACCGCTGGGCCGAAGAGACCAGTGGGGGAGAGCGGCGCGTTCAGAAAGGTGGCTCGCTCAGTTTCCCTCATATCCGCGAGCGTCAACCAGAGATGCCTCTCTGTCACAGTTAACGCGGCCATGGCTCGTCCGATAGCCTGAGCTGCGGTCTTGGTGGCGCGGAGAGAGAGATCCGTCGCACTTCTCAGATCTGTAACCGCAGCTGGATCCCGGCCCTTCTCGTCCCATTCACGGAGGAGGTCGGCTTGCAGGATCTGTAACACAGCCATGGAGTGGAGAGCAGACGCGGCCTGGCCGGAGGCGGCATATGCGCGGCCGACCAAGGCGGACGTGGCTCTGCAGGCTTTAGACGGGAGGGCTGACCGAGACCGCCATCTCGCGGAGGGCGGGCAAAGGTGCGCTGCGACCGTCTCTTCCACGGGGGGAATAGCCGTGTATCCCTTCTCGGCGGCGCCGTCCACTTGGGAGAGCGACGCAGAGGCCTGGGACTGAAGTCTCGAGGAGAATGGTGCATTCCAGGACTTCGTCAGCTCCGTATGAAGTTCCGGCAGGAATGGAGCGGGCCTGCTCGTTGAAGCTGCACGGCGGCGACTTTGAAGGAAACAGCCGTCGAGCCTGTTCGGCGCGGGTTCCTTTGGCAGCGACCACTCGAGCCCGAGGCGGTCGACGGCCTGCGTCAGCAGGCGCATAAGTTCCGCGTCAGCTCCAACGCGGGAACGGCTGGATTCCTGGATCGACGAGGAGCCGGAATGAAGCGACCATTCCTCGCTGTCCGATGCCAGGATAGAGCAGCAGTCTCTCGTGGCGTGTTCCTCGGCCTCCTCCTCAGATGCGACGGCAGTGAGGCTCGTGAGCGGCAGCTGCGCGTCGGGGAGGGGAGGTGGGGAGGGCGAAAGCGAGGCTCGAGGGAGATCCTCCGGCGAGCGCGTCGCTGTGGCCACGGGCTCCGGCTGCCTCAGGGAACGGCGCTTCTTCCTGCGCGGTCCCCCGGGGGGCGGAGCGGCTGCATGCGGGTTGAAGGCTTCGAGTCGAGCCCGTAGGGTCGACAGCGGAAGCGCTTCGCAGAGCTCGCAGCCCCCGGACGCGAGGGCGAGCTCTGCATGTTCCAGGCCCAGGCAGAGAGCGCAGATCACGTGGCGGTCTCCAACGCTGAGCGGGGCTCTGCACGAGCCGCAGGAAGTGCGAGGCATCTTTAAAAAGACGCTCGCGCTCTTTTAGAAATTCCCAGAAATGCAATGTAAAAAGGATACGTCGCCGGATAGCGTAGCTCGCACGGGCGGCTGAAGGTGGCGAAGACGGCCGGCTTCCTCAGCGCTGTCCTAAGCTGGCTGTTCGCTGTTCGACGGCGGCGGTGGCTTCTCTCTGATTCAGCGATGCGGAGAGCTCGCTGAAGAGTCGAAAAATCAGGGAATTCAGCCTATGAGGCCCTTCTTATATACGCTAAGCCACGCCCATTCTAGCGGGCTGTGACGCTATGAAGGCGCGAGTGCCTTCAATTGGGCGCGACGTCACGCGGGGCTCACTGGTAGGCTGCAGCAGATGCATGCAGGGTAGCCAATAAGCACGCGAGATGGCCTGCTCTAGGTCTGCTAGCTGCTGCACTGCGTTGACAATGAATACAAAATTAAGGATAATTTTTTGGCTTCAATATCTCGAGAAGATGAATCTTTCCCGTAGCGTAAGCTAAACTTACGCAATACGAGAGAACCTCTCGTAAGAGAACTTAAAAGCATGTCTTAATCTAGTGCTGCATTGTGTGAGGAAATTTTACAAACATAGAGTGAGTAAAATGTACTTGAAACAGAGAATAGCAAAGTATGCTTCAAATTAGTAAGTAGAAGTTACTCAACAAACTGTAACTTGCCAAGTTAAGTTTACTTATTATCTTTGTTAATCTTACGTAACTTAGTTAAGTAGATTTTACTCAATTCTATACATGTGAAATGCACTTCAAAGGGGTCATATAATGGTACATGCACTTTTTCAAGTTGATTGTACTGAAATGTGTGTTGGCAGTGCCTGTACACAACCATCCTATTATGATAAAAATCCATCCAGTGTTTTTGTTTAAATCGCCATATGTTTTCCCCTGCCTCAAATCGAGCCATTCGATTTTGTGACGTCACTAAATCGGAGTCGGACGCCCCTCCCACGATTGTTGATTGATAGCAGCGTTTCAACACAGACCAGGCATGAGTGAGCTGTCATCATAGTCCGCTATTGTTGATACGCTGGAGCAGAATGGCGTCTAAGGCGTTTTCACACCTGAAAGTCCGCACCAAGGTCCGTACCAAAGTTCACGTTTTGATACATTTTATACTTTCAGAAAGTTTTGGTTTGGTTTCACACTGCAATTATGCGAGCGCACTAAAGAACTTTACATGACATACTTGCATCCTGTCGTCATCATCTATGTGGGCTGCATCTTGGCATTGATTGGTTTTGTAAATGGACACTGCGTCTGACGTCAGCGTGTTGTCAATTCGGCGAGTAACTTTGACAACTTGAATGAACGCATATCGTTGCAACTATATTGTTATTTTTATGGCATAATTACCTGCACCACCAACTATACACAAGGCTAATTCAAATTCACCAAATGAACGTCCTCGTCGTGCGAACATTTTATTGTCACCGCCAGGAAAGGAAGAGAAGACTGCAAGTTGACTTCTTATTATGTCATCAGACCATACTTCAATTAAAAACCTCGTCTCCTCCTCTCCCCATGTGCTACCACCGCAAATTTTTTGTCACCTTCTGTTTTTTTCGGCTATGCGGGAACCACCGGAACTTCCTGTAAAAGGTCTGAAAGTCCGAACCAAACAGAAATGCTTTCACACTAGAAACGAACCAAACATTTGTTCAGTTTGATCCAGACCGAGACTACCCCTTTTCGTCGGACGAAATTTCATCTGTTTGGTCCGAACCGTGGTCACACCTGTAATTTTGGAGGTTTCACACCTGTAATTTTGATTCGGACCAAACTGAAAAGTTTGAAAGTCCAGACCAAACAAGGTAGGTGTGAAAGGGCCCTAAGCAATTGTGGTGTTCTGTTTTTGGGTGTAATAACGAACACAGTCATTTTGATGTTCCTAAATCCGAACAGCTGAAGACGCAGTGTCTGAGTTTTGTTTTCGAAGGGAATATTCCCCACGAGCAACGTCAATGCTTTCATGTTTGCGCGAATCATTTCTCACCAGACTGCTTTATAAATGCTAAGAAGCTGCTCCTGAAAAAATAATCGGTACCAACTATTTGTGTCCCTGCTGCACCTCCAGAAGAAGTGAGTGTAAAGTTTTATTAATCTTTATACTAATCTTTGCAAAAAAAAGTTGTTCATGTCCATTAACTGTAACATCAATCTGTCAACGAACTAACCTATACATCAGTAAACACATAGCGTTCGTTTCTCACTACTCTACCCTGCCAGTACATAACGGTACAAAGATAGATCAAAGTGACATTATGTTAACCAACCATTCAGAAACCTCCTGTTCGAGCCTTAATTGTCAAACTTCTTTGCAGCTGTCATCTTGTTCCGGGTCCGACTCTGGTTCAAACTGACCCGATTGCACAGATGTGTCCTCAGAGACTCCCACTGCCATTCTTTCTCCCAAATATACCCTCAACTGTTGTCAAGGAAACACTCCACGTGCATTGTGTCTAAACGCCAGCAGTAAAGAGGGGTGGAGTGAGCGAAGCTCATTATCATTAGCTCATTATCGGAGTGAGCGAAGCTCATTATCAAGGCATATGCACTGAAATGTCGTGCTGAAAACAGAGCTGTTTTTGACCAGGTAAAATGAGTGTTTTCTTACAATACTACTAGGGCTGTCACTTTTGAGAAAAATCTAATTCGAACGGATATCAAATATCAAGCAATGTATTCGAATATATTCGAATATCTACGAAACTAAAAGGACTGCGCATGTGCAATGACGTATTACGCACGGAGCGAGCTGTTCTTCCTGTTGAATAGAGTGTCATAAATGAGTGTTCCGTTATTAAAAAAATCTTATTTCACTCAGCGTCTGTGAAGTGAAGCAGGACAACGTCCCACCAGCGCTTGTTTCAGATTATCATCCACGGACGACTGGTTTTGGGCGCAGGGTTTTACTGCGTGATCAATATAAGCAGGCAAGCAGCACGGCAAATCATGCTCATCGTCTCCAAATCATGACCAGAGACGGATAAATATCAAGTCTGCTGCAAACAAATAAAGAACCAATAGAGGAGAATAGTTATGCGCGAACAGCGGCATATTCGTGCAGTGTGCGCATGTCAAAAAATCAATTCGGATTTGAATCTTGTGACATATAACGCGCACATTACTTTATGTATCGTTCATGTAAACATGTTCATGTTCGGATTCATCAATCGGATTGTCCATTTCCAGACACTACTTTTTAGATGAGTTGGGGTAGAAATTGTCCGCTCAGGCTGGCCGTTCTGTGTGTTATCTTCCATTTTCAAAACAGGGTGGCTATTATTCGCTTGATTTGGTCATGAGTTTACGCTACAATACGTTTAGAGTGCCCGCTACTGGATGAGATGGCAAACAATAAAATGAAAAACAAACAGTCTAATCATAGACTGTAAAAAATGCGCTAAACATGGCACTTTAAAAACCGGTTAGCTTATTTATAGTTCGATTACGGATATTTCACGTCATGTTCGAATGCATATTCGAATATCGAATAAAAAGTGACAGCCCTAAATACTACTGAGAATTTTTAATAAAAGTATATTACAAAGTTTTTATTTAGACCCTAGAGATTCATATTAACTTGGCAAAAATGGACAAAAATGGCATTATATGACCCCTTTAAAGTATAAAAGCAATAACGTACAAACGTTAAAATTTTAACTAGACTAGCAGCAGTTATTGTTAAAAGGAATGCACAGGCTTTGGGGATGAAAGGTGAAGTCTGTCATTTTTACACCACAAGGGGCACCAAATAAGCAAAAATCACTAAAATAATGACTGCTTCCACAGCCCTAAACTCACATCATTGGTTGAGCCGAAAGTTTTACATGTTGCTAAAGCATATCAGCTAAAGAAATAGAGCAAAAAGTTGAAAGTCCCACCATGCCACTTTTATAGTCTTTATGAAGTCAACTCACAAACGTTGTACTTACAATTGTCTCTGATCATTAACTTAGGTAGCCTAGAAATCTAGACGCACCCTAGTGGCAGCAAATTTTATTTTGCAGCCAGGGTGGTCGAGCAACTCTCAATTGGCTTTTGAGCTGGAAAAAACTCTAGTCAGGCCAATCACATTGTGTATAGAGTCGGCGAGCGGGCTTAACAATGACGACAGAGTTGTGACGGTTCACTGCTACTTGAAAACAAAGAATGGCTGCTGCTGCTGGCGAACAGCGGTCTTTCAAATTGGCTTTGGCCGCGACTCCAGAGGACTTGGAGTTAAGCTTTTCTTTGAGAAAAGAACGGCACTTAAGTCATTCTTAAAAAAGGAAGATGTGTTCGTAGTTTTGCCGACCAGATACGGAAAAAGTTTAATCTATCAACTAGCTCCGCTGGTGGGAAAACGCTCTGGTTGGTTGTGGCGCTATCCTATTACGTGGAGAGGGAATTTGAAAGACAACTGTTTATCCCGCCCCTCGGATTAAGCTCTGCCAAAGGTGAGTTCCCAGACCCAACATCTTGATGTGGGTCTGGCTTGCCAGGCTATAACTTAGGAGAAAGTATTTTCGAAACTATCAAAACATGTATACACTTCGCTCTTAAAGGGATAGTTCACCCAAAAATGTAGAAGTCTGTCATCATTTACTCATCCACGTGTCAATGCAAACATGTGCAACTATTTTGTCTTGGAAGGGTGTTGATCACTATTTTCCATGCAATTGCAATGAATGCATGGAGACTGGAGCTTTCAGAACCTAAATGTCAAAAAGGCACCATGACAGTAGACCATATAATGTTGGTATAATGCTTAATGGTATAATGTATAATGCTTTATTTCCATGACTTCTGAAGTCATGTGTCAAAATAAAATAATAAATAAATAAAATAAAATAAAAGTTAAGATTAATTGTGTTTTATATTCAAATAAATGGTATTTCAGTCTTTCTACTTCAAAATCTCATATTTAATTCAATGTGTTCACATTTTTTTCTATGAATAAATGTGCCAAGGATAGCTGGGCAAACATCTGGATTTCAGTGAATAACGACTTAAATTTGTATCTGTACAAATTTGAATCTGTAGGTCATACAGATTTGAGGGCAAGTTAAAAAACTATCCCTCAGTGTGAACTATCCCTTTAAATACCAAGATAACTGATAGAAAACAATCCTCTTGAGCTATGGGGTGAAAGGGGGAAAAAAAAGCATTTCAACCATGACAACAAAAGCAAAGTTTAAGAAACTCAGAGGCAGACTGGAAACTCAAAGTAATGTATCGCTGTCAAACTCAAGGCCATTAACAAACGCCTCAGGAACAACCAAGTCAAAATGTCATGATCAAACAGAAAACATGTCAAAAGCTAACAAACAACAAGAGTGAATAGATCTTACACGATCAGAACTCACCACAGGATCCTGCTGCTGCGGTACGCGTCTCTCTGGCTGTGGGCAGTAGCAGTACAAGCGAGCCGACACTATAATTCTCAGCACTACCCAAAATTCTTCTGTCCTGCACCTCAGCGCCATCAATCCCAAAGCACGACACCAACTACAACACCATAGTGCAAAAAAT